>CP144695.1:4665891-6079091 GCA_036885675.1 Vigna mungo
CTTTTATTTCTTAAATCAAAATAATACATTATGATTCAATTAGTATGCTTTAATACTAACAATAAGTCTTTTTATTTATTTATTTAGGCAATATATAACTTGGAATACATGTCAGTGAGCTTGAAGGAAGCAGAGTGGTTGCAAAAATACATTGTTAATGTTCATAGAATGCACAAACTAGAAGAACTTACTTTGTATGGGTTGAACAATAATAAAATTCTCTTTTGGTTTCTTCATAGACTTCCCAATTTGAAAAGTTTAACATTGGGACATTGTCACATGAAAAGAATTTGGACTCCTAAAAGTCTTAGTTCATGTGAAAAAATAGGTGGTGTTATGCAACTTAAAGAGTTAGAATTACGTAGCATGTGGTCTCTAAAGGAGATTGGTTTTGAGCATGATGTGCTTCTTCAAAGGGTAGAACGCTTAATCATCCGTGGATGCAAAAAATTGAGAAATCTAGTATCATCGTTAGTATCTTTTAGTTGCTTAACATCCTTAGAAGTGGTGAACTGTATGATGAGGAATTTAATGACACTCTCGACTGCTAAAACCTTAAATCAACTCACAACGATGAAAGTAAGTTCATGTCCATTAATTGTCGAAATTGCTGCTGAAATTGAAGAGGAAAAAGTACTAGAGATTGAGTTTAAACAATTAAAATCATTAGAATTGGTGTCTCTACAAAATCTCACAAGTTTCTCAAGTGTTGAGAAGTGTGACTTAAAATTCCCACTACTAGAAAAATTAGTAGTAAGTGAATGCCCTCAAATGACAAAATTATCTGAAGTCCAAAGTGCTCCAAACCTACAAAAAGTACATGTTGAAGCAGGAGATAAAGACAAATGGTATTGGGAAGGTGATTTGAATGCCACTCTACAAACACATTTCACAAACCAGGTATGCGTTGAAGTATGTTCATCATCAGAAATTTTCATTCTACAAAGATAATTTAATGTTAATTTCTTTGAAAATGTTCATAACTAATATTTCAATTCTTTTGCAAAACATAAATAATATGAAGCATGCACATTATGTCGTTTTGTACAGATTTCAGTAATTTATTTCCTAGTTCATTAGGTCAAGGTTTATGGATTGTATTATCAAGTTGGATTTGATATCCGAATGTCTAGCATAATTTCACAATCAAATTTGTGGAAACGATGACCTTTATCATACTCTTTGAATTATTTGAAACAATTTCCACTTTTTTCATTTTTCCAAATTTGTTTTTATAACAAATTATATAATGAACTAAAGTGCGGGTCACATATACCATAAGAATTAGTATAAAGACTTTATATATAGTTATTCAATCATTGATTGTCATCTACATCTGACATTTAGTTTCTTCCTTTTTAAGGTTTCTTTTGAATATTCAAAGGATATAAATCTTGTTGATTATCCCGAGAGGAAATATCGACGTGGTAAATTTGGCTTTTCGGACAATTTCTTTGGTTGTTTGAAGAAATTGGAATTTGATTCCCTCTCATGTAAAAGAGATACTTTGATTCCCTCTCATGTACTACCTTACTTGAAGAACTTAGAAGAATTGGATGTGGAGAAATGCAAATCAGCACAACTAATATTTGACATAGATGAGAGTGAAATCCAGACGTATGGAATGGTGTTTCGTTTGAAAAAGCTTAGTTTGAAACACTTGTCAAATTTAAAATGTGTATGGAAGGAAAATCTCGAAGGAATTGTCAGCTTTTCGAATTTGAAAAGAGTGGATGTTGATGGTTGTGGAAGCCTAGTAACATTGTTCCCTTTATCACTTGCAAAAAGTCTTGGGAAGTTGGAGACACTTGATATACAGACATGTGAGAAAATGGTAGAAATAGTTGAAAAGGAAGATGAAATGGAACGTGGAATGACATTAACGTTAGAATTTCCTCGTTTGACCATGTTAAGTCTTTGCAATATGCCACTGTTGAGTTGCTTTTACCCTGGAAAGCATCATCTAGAATGTCCCTTGTTAAATAAATTAGATGTGGCATTTTGTCCTAAGCTGAAGATATTCAGATCAAGCTTTGATGATGATAGTAAAAGAGAAGTTTTAGAGGCTCCAATAAGCTTGCTACGACAACCTTTGTTTTCGATTCAAAAGGTAAAAAAACATTCAAATTTAATCCTTTTGTGCTTCCTTTTCTTTTCGTTGATATACTTTTCTCTTAATAGTATCTCACTAACATCAACATATCGTCTTTTGAATTTTTTTTTACTTCAATTGTCAGGTTTCTTGCAAACTGGAGAAACTGACACTCAATGAGAAAAACATTAAGCTAATGAGTGATGCACATTTGCCACAAGACCTTCTTTGTAAATTAAAATATCTTATACTATCCTTTGAGGAAAATAACAATGGGAAAGATAGTTTGCCTTTTGATTTCTTTCACAAGCTACCCAATTTAGAATATCTTACAGTATGGAAATGCTTTGGTCTGAAGGAGATATTTCCCTCTCAAAAGCTTCAAGTTCACGAAAAAGTACTTGCTGGATTGAAACAATTAGATTTGTTCGCTCTACCTGAGTTAGAGTGTATAGGTTTAGAGCACACGTGGGTACAACCCTACACTGAAAAACTTGAACTGTTATTTCTCTACGAGTGCCCTCTGGTAGAAAGAATAGTTTCTTGTGCAGTGTCATTCATCAATCTTGAATATTTATTTGTGATTCACTGCCAAAGGATGGAGTATTTATTCACGTTTGCAACACTCAAAAGTTTGGTGAAACTTAAGATTCTATGCATCGAGAATTGTGAATCAATCAAAGAAATTGTAAGAAATGAAGAGGAAGATGGTTGCGTTGAGATAATATTTGGACGACTCAGATCAATTAAACTGGAATACTTACCGAGGCTGATAAGCTTTTATTCAGGAAATGCCACCTTGCAATGTCCATGTTTACAAATTGTGACGGTAGCTGAATGTCCCAATATGATAACTTTCTCTGAAGGAGTCATAAAACTAGCAATGTTTTTGGGGATTCAAACATCTGAAGATTCTGATTTCACTTTCCACGTCGATCTCAATGCAACTGTCGAAAGGTTATTTCATGAAAAGGTAAGAATTACTTATCCTACTTAATTTTTTTATATATACTAAATAGTCTTCTTTTGTATTACATTACTCTCTTTTTCCTTGTGTTATAAAATACTCTTTTCTTAACTTCAAATCGATTAAAATATATTATATTATTTAGCAGTAGGGTTTGTTTGAAGGATAACTATTTTAAAAACAATTATTTTACTAGGTACACAAATATGAATTAAATGTTTTACTAACATTACTCATTAATACCCATCATATCCTTTTCTCACTTTCCATGTTGATATCAACACAACCGTCCAAAGCTTATTTCATGAAAAGGTGAGAATTAATAATCCTAATTAAATTTTTGTATGTAAACTAAATAATCTTCTTTTGTATTACATTACTACTTATTTTCTCCTGTGTTATAAAATACTCTTCTCTTCACCTTAAATCAATTATAATATATTATATTATTTATTAGTAAGTTTTGTTTGATGGATAATTATTTAAAAAAATTAATTATATAATTATAACTCTATAACATCAATTATTCATAAAATTGAAGCCTAAAGACTGATAATAAGATAAAAATTTATAAATTTCAGTGACAATTTTGAAATTTTAATCAAATTTTTTACTTCGATTGTTCATCGAACTGAAACAGAAAATACATATATGGCATAAGTTATTTCACAAATCGAGACCATATGTCGTGTTAAAAAATACGAATAAAAAGAAAGAGTTGTATCTATCTTTGGCCAGACTGTAACCGTCCTTGTCCGATTTGTATCTACCTTAGTCGAGCTGTATATGACTTGGCAAAGCTATATTCGATCTTGGTCAAGCTGTATTAGATCCATCCTTACCTTACCTAGATATCCTAGAGTGATAAATTTAAAATTTTAATCAACCTTTTGACCTTGATTGTTCATAGAACTAAAGTAGAAAGTTTATTTTCCAACGATTATGAAAGAATCGAGCCCATATGTCCTCTTTAGAAAAAATTAAAAAAAAGGATACATGGCTTCAGTCCTTTAAAACAAAAATTGAAAATTTTGGTGTTATTTTTGGCCTCGATTCTCTATTAATTGAAGCCAAAAAAGGGTACATAGCTTCAATTCTTTTGCACTTGAGACCATATGTCTTGTTCAGATAAAATGAATAAAAAAAAAATAGAGTTTTTAAAAAAATTTGAAAATTTTGCCGCACTTTTAGTCTTTTGTTTTCTATTACCGAAGCCAAAAGGGTACATGGTTTCAGTTCTTTTGCAACTATGACCTATAAGTTCTTGAAATATTCAAAAATTTCATATGCTTTAATTTTCTTCAAAATTGAAGCATATTACGGGAATTAAAATGCCAAAACTGCACTAGTGCCATCAACATGCACAGACTGACCAAGTTAACTAAATATTCTGTATATAACTTATATAACTTATATACGGATATATCCGTATATAACTTCCGTATGCTTTTAGAAAGCTAACTAAATATCCTGCATATACGATACCCCTGATCATGCCTAGTTCATACAAGCAGACCTGTATACTCAACATTCAAAATTATTATATGTAGACCTGGATACTCAACATTCACAATTCAGACCTGGACATACATTGCACATTGACATATAAGCAACAAGTTTTTGACATTCACTTAATCCAGAAAAGAAACATTGTACATAAATACATAATATTGTTTGCATCAATATAAGTGCAACATTAAACATTAGTTAAGTTCATAAACTGGTTCTAATATCTAAATAAGTTCAACAGTAATGGAAATAAGTTCTATAAAATGCCTAATAATGCATATAATTATTTCCATGTGGTGGTTGCTAGTCCTGTGGTTGCTGGTCCGATGGTTGCTGGTTCGGTGGTTGCTGGTCCGGTGGTTGTTGTTATGGAGGTTGATGTTCCGGTTGGACATCATTGGGTGCTTGATTTTGAGTTGGAGTATTTTGGAGGTTTAAAAAGTCTTGTGCAGCTGCGGCTGCCAAAGGCGGAAGGAATGGCTGGAGGACGCCAAGAAAGCCTTGAAACTTTTCAAGCTGCTAACCATATTGTTGTACTTGCGATCTGAGGTTAACAGTTTCTTCTGAATTTTGTTGCTAAGCAGAAGAAGATGCATGTGTCTGTTGGATGTAACTATCGACACAGTCATCTTGGAAACTGACATTTCCAATGTCGTATGCACGTCCCTTGTATTTTCCACCAGCAGCCTCTAACCAACAGCAGTTTCTCAATCTTTCCTCATCCGCAGGGTCTAGTGGACTACATGCTGAGGCACCAACACATGCATTCTCAAATCTTATTTGAGAAAATTTTGCTTGAAATTGTTCCTGTTAATACAATAAATATTATCAGTAAACGTAAGGTTTAAAAACCAACAATGTATAATGTGATAGAGTTAGTAGAAACTTACATGGGTCCGCCTAGACCTTTCGTCCACAAATTCCCCTGTTGATTGACGAATATGTGTTTGCTGAAATATTTCATCAACATGCACAGACCGACTAAGCTCCTGTGACTGCAAACAAAATGAGTTGTTAATAAATATTTGTAAAGCTTATGATTACAAATTCAAGAAATAAAATGTACAAGTTACATACCAAAGGAATAGCATGCTCATGCACGCTAATAGATCCTCAAGTGTGCAAACAACCACCCTTTTCAGATGTTCGATTCTTCTTAGCTGTTTCACATTTTTGTCTATAAAGTGGCATGTTCCACTTCTCCAGAAGAGCATTCCAGGTATCATCCCCTAGCCAATCCGGTTTTTTTGCTACAGTTCTAGCGTTTTTATACATATCTGAGAGTCTATGAGATGCCTTGGTATGAAAATTTCTTTTTACCTTTTCCTCATCTTCAAGCTTCCATGAAACCTTTCTCTGTAATGTTAGAAAGAATAGTGAGAATAACAAGTTATGTGTATGATGGTTAGTGACAATGAAAAAAGAATGGGAGTAAAGGATAGAATGAAGGTATAACAAATATTTTCCATTGTGTACTACAAAGATAGAAACACAGACATAATAAATTAACTATCTTAATTTGTAAAAGTGTGTACCTTAAAACGGTCGAAGAAAACATCTCTAGTTGGCTTAGGGATTTGTCCCCATGTTAGTCATGGCTCATCAAACTGTTGGTTGATGGTAGCTGTGATTGCCTTCGATGCAGTTCTTGTACGATAAAACCTAAACCAAAATTAAACTCAAACATTAGAATAATACAACAATGAATTGTCTATATATATTAATTGAGTTAAATTTTTTTGTTACCCTCCTCCAACGGGTGTAATCATTGGATCACTGTTGGAACATTGTTCCAAGTCATTGGTGGCTGATGAATGTTTGGCAAGTGTACCAATCGTTATTGTAGTAATAAAATATCGTCCTCAGGGATTGAATGAGTTGAGTACTAGATTACTAATTTACGTAATTTTGACCAACAAAAAATATCAAGTAGAATGATGAACATAAATAAGTAATGTAAATTCAAATAGTATAAACAATGTCAGAGAATTGATTTCATACCTTTTCATATAAATTCATACCCTTTCCAATTGATGTGTGAATTATAATTATCCACTAGAGTTTATTAAGAGCTTGTTTACTCCTAATTCCTTAGACAGGCAAACGTATCCATTGAATTCTAACCCCCAATCCCTTAGGTCAGTTACAAAATTCAATAAAATCATGAAGAACAATTATTATCTCAATTGTAAACTAATTAGTTGTTCCCAATTTCCCAATTGTGACAACATCTAATATGTTTTATTTATAATCGCAAACAATCCCCAATCTCCCAATTGTGAAACTTCTCATAAAATAGACATGAAAACATAAATAAAACACTAGGATAATTTAAATTAACTAAACATCAATTGAAAAGGTTCAAAAATTATAATCCAAAGTACTACATCAATCCTCTAACAAAAGGAAATTTAGTTCTGCATAATGTAAAAATTAAAAGCAAACCAAAAGAAGAAGAAGAAGTGTTGAAGCCGTGAATGTTGATGTCCTTGTGCGTTTCTCCATACCCCTAATCTTTCACCTTTTTAATTATATAAATCACTCCCCAAATTACGTTTTCAAATCCTCTCCTATAATTTTGCATCAATTCCCTTATTTTAGGAAAGTAATTACTCCCTCTAAGTAACTTCCCTCAATTTCCATTTAATTTTAATATCTTTAAATCCACATCATAAAAGAGATTAGTAACTGCTCTGCAAAATTTCATAGCTCATGGAAAAATCCCCAATCTGCATGTGCTCTTAACTGCTTTCAATTATGCATTCTTGATGTAAATCCACAGGTTGTGGTAAAAACCACAACTCAATTGTGAAACTCTCTGTTTTGCCTTTTGTTTTCTCAACCTAAATCCACAGGTTGTGGATACTTTCACAGCCCAGTTGTGGAACTCTCTGTTTTGCATCTACATTTTGGAGCAAAATCCACAGGTCGTGGAACTGTCCACAGCTAAGTCGTGGAACTCTCTGGTTTCATCTCTTCATCTTAGACATCAATTCTTCCCAAATTGTGATTTTGGCACTTAGAATCACCAATCTACAAGAAAAACACAAAATCCCAATGTATGATCCGAAATAAGGATAATGCATGACTAAATCATTCAATTAATGCAATTATGTATGCAAATGGCCTAAACTAATATATGAATGCAATTACATTTTATTCACACATCAAAATACCCCAAGCTTAGACTTTTTCCTGTCCTCAAGCAAAGAGAATTCAACTAACACAGAATGATATGCACACAGAATGATGAATGAATGGAAATATACCCTCTCATCTCAAGTTTAGTTCAAACAATGATATTCCTCAAGCACACTCTTCACAATGTTTTTAGAATGATGACTAACTTATTAGGTCCCTGAGTGCAATTACTTAGTTGAGGTATGACACTAGACAACAAAACAGATAATCTTTGGCATTTTAGTTTTCTTGAAAAAGATTTTCTATTAGGTTCCTCACTTAGAAAACACTTACCTGCCAACTAAGCATGGATCTTCCGCTCATTTTTTCTTTTACTTGCCACACTCAGTCTCAAAGGATTTTCTCTTCCCCAATAACATATAGTCTCAAAGGGGTGTCAATTTATTCACTCAATATTTGTTTTTTTTTAATTGACAGACAATTTCTCCAGTAACCAAGTGCAGTGAGTGTCACCATAGAAACCTAACAGAAAATATTTTCTATCTTGTACATCTCAAAAATTATCTTCCTTAAGTGTCCTAGTGTCAAGTCTCACTGTGTAGTGTGTGAAGTTTCCCAACAAGCAATCAAAAATATATATTCACAGTGTGATTAGAATATGTCATTGTACATAACATAGAACTCAGAGCTAAGATGATATGTTTCCATTTAAACATGAGATGCAACATGCAAATGTAAAAATGATGTAAGATGTCATGCATAAGAACACCCGAAGCCTAAATATTTACATGGTCCCCAATGTATAGAAAGTAAAAAGTGTAGGGGGCTACAACTCACAAGATTACTGATGACGAGAGCGGAGCATGGTGAGAACTTCTTGCAAAAGTTGTTCCACATTTTTCTGATGGAAAATTTGAGTATCCCGAAACTGTATGTACTCTTGATAATGTTGGAGTTGTTGAGTTTGGAGTTCAGTAATGGAATGTTGGAGACGAGCAAGTGTGTCAACAAAGGATGCTATAGAAACAAGAGGAGGGCCTCTTCTTCTCTCTCTTTTTTTTTCCAAAACATAAAACTATTGATGGTCATTTCATTGTGGTGATGTGAATGAGCTCCTTTCTTGGGTACAACATGAATAAGACTCACCCATTCACTATCAGAAATTGGGTAGATAATGCCCGCATCTAATAGTTTAATTACCTCTTTTGTTACCATTTCCTTCATAATAGGGTTAAGCTTTTGCTCATCTAAGAACCTGTATTTAAGGTGAGAGGAAAGTTGTTTCAAATCTATCTTAGATGTATCTTCTTCTCTGCTCTCACTCTTGTGTAGGTCTTTTATCCCTCTTGTGGAATAGATTAATGGCTTGATGACTTCTAATTGATGAGCACACTCCACTACCTCTTCATCATTACTTTCTTTACTCAACTCTTTTGCTTCCATTCCTAACAGTAGAGCTCTCTCTAATGGATTCTTCGTTACATGATAGTCAACGTCCTTTAACACAAGAGACTCAATTATTTCAGCCTTGAAACAATCTGCTTTTTCCAATTTATGTTTCACTGCTTCATTTATAGAGAATGTGACTTTTTCATCTCCTACTCTTAACATCAATTCACCTTGTTCTACATCTATCAGATTTCTTCCTGTGGCTAAAAATGGTCTTCCGAATATAATTGGGACTTTAGCATCTTCCTCCATGTCAAGAACCACAAAATCAGCTGGAAAAATAAATTTATCCATCTTCACTAAAACATCTTCCACAATTCCATAAGGATAAGTCATTGACCGGTCTGCCAATTGTAGAGTTATCATAGTAGGTTTCACTTCTCCAATACCCAACCATTTAAAAATGGACAAGGGCATCAAATTGATACTTGTCCCAAGGTCACACAATCCTTACCCACCGTTATATTTCCAATCTCACATGGAATGACAAAGTTGATCCTTTAACTTAGGAGGTAATTTTTGTTGAATTATTGCACTGCACTCCTCTGTGAGCATAATTGTTTCATCTTCTTAAAGCTTCCTTTTCTTTGACAACAAGTCTTTCATGAACTTACCATAACTTGACATTTGCTCCAATGCTTCAACAAATGGAATATTAATGTGGAGCTTCTTAAAGACATCAAGAAATCTTTCAAATTGCTTTGCTTGTTCTTGCTTCTTCAACCTTTGAGGGAATGGAATTGTAGCAACATACTCACGCATTTTACTCTCACTTTCTTGATCTTTTTATCCCTCATTCTTCTCCTCATATTTTCTCTCAACTTCTTTTTCTTCACTCTCTTCTACTATTTCATCAACTCTTTTCTTTCTCTCTCTCTCCATCTCACTCCTTTTTTCATTCTCTAACATTTTTCCACTCCTCAATTGAATTGCCTTACATTGTACCCTTGGGTTTTATATGGTGTCACTAGGAAATGTTCCAAGAGATCTCTCTGAGTGCTATCTTGAAAGTTGACCAATTTGGTTCTCCGAATTTCTTATTGAAGCCTCTGGTTCTTGAAGTTAGTCCTAGTCTCATTCATGAAATTAGAAGTCTGCTCCACAAAGGTAGAAGTTTGCATAGTTAGCTTCCTCTAATGCATTTTCCAACGTTGACAACTTGTTTCCTTGATTGCTATGTTGGGCTTGATATTGATATGGAGGCCTTGGTTGATTAGATTGGATTGGATTACTCCAAGGTTTAGTTTGTTGGTGCCTCCAATTTGCATTAAGGTTGGTAGAAAACTGATTTTGCTGTTGTCCAACTACATTCACATATTCCTCTTGTTGAGTGGCTTGGCATTCACCATTTCGATGCATTCCTCCACAAAAATCACACACTGGAGATATTGTATTGACATTATTTGCTTGCATATTTCCTAAATTGAGTCAAAACAATGATTTGTTGTGTTAACAACTTATTTTGGGCTAGTATTAACCTCCAACACTCCAGCTTTTCTATTTTGGCGATCAAACTGCATATTCACTATGTTGTTTGCCATTAGTTCAAGAGTCTCCAAAGCCTCCTTTGGTGTTTTCATATTAAATGATCCTCCACTTGCTGCATCCAAAATGGCTTTAAAAGAGGGTGAAAGAACATTATAGAAAATCTGCACTTGCAACCATTCTGGTAGAGCATGATGTGGGCACTTCCTTAGTAGCTCCTTGTATCGTTCCCATGCCTCATATAAGGATTCAGTTTCTTGCTGCACAAAGGTAATGATCTCACTTCTCATTTTAGCTAACTTGGACGGAGGGAAGTATTTGGTTACAAATTTTGTAGCCATATCCTCCCATGTAGGAATACTTCCTTGAGGTTGTGATTGAAGCCATCTTTTAGCTTTATCCCGTAGAGAAAAGGGAAAAAGTCTCAAGTGAATTGCATAATCTGAAACTCCATTAATCTTCAACGTATCACAAATTGCCAAAAAATTGTCTAGGTGAGAATTAGGATATTCTGAAACAGCACCTCCAAATCGATTTTGTTGGATGACTTGTAACAATGCAGGCTTGATTTCAAAATTGTTGGCTTGAATAGGAGGTCTCACAATGCTCCCTTGATAACTGTTAGGATTTGGCATTGCATAGTCGCGAAGAGTCCTTCTCAAAGGTTGTTCTACTGCCATTGTTGATGTCTCCTCTTCTTCCTCAATTCGTCTTTGTTCCCTTCTTCCTTCTCCCATTCTTATTCTTGCACTAATTTTGTTGCTTCTGGTTGTGCGTTCAATTTCTGAATCAAAAAGCAAATCTCCCGGAGCAACAGTACCTCGCATAAACAACTTAAAGACACAAAAAAACACTACACAGAAATTACACGACACTAAAATAAATTAACAAAATTAAAAACGAAAGGAAGAAAGTTGAAACATTTTTTTTTCTTTTTTAAATTAACAACTTAAATCGTAAGCCAATTAGATCACTAATATAAACTAAAATCAATCCCTGACAACGGTGCCAAAAACTTGATGAACGTTTGGCAAGTGTACCAATCGTTATTGTAGTAATAAAATATCGTCCTCAAGGATTGAATGAGTTGAGTACTAGATTACTAATTTACGTAATTTTGAGCAACAAAAAATATCAAGTAGAATGATGAACATAAACAAGTAATGTAAATTCAAATAGTATAAACAACGTTAGAGAATTGATTTCATACCTTTTCATATAAATTCCTACCCTTTCCAATTGATGTGTGAATTATAATTATCCACTTGAGTTTATTAAGAGCTTGTTTACCCCTAATTCCTTAGACAGGCAAACGTATCCATTGAATTCTAACCCCCAATCCCTTAGGTCAATTACAAAATTCAATAAAATAATGAAGAACAATTATTATCTCAATTGCAAACTAACTAGTTGTGCCCAATTTCCCAATTGTGACAACATCTAATCTGTTTTATTTATAATCGCAAACAATCCACAATCTCCCAATTGTGATACTTCTCATAGAATAGACATGAAAACATAAATAAAACACTGGATAATTAAAATTAACTAAACATCAATTGAAAAGGTTCAGAAATTATAATCCAAAGTACTACATCAATCCTCTAACAAAAGGAAATTTAGTTCTACATAATGTAAAAATTAAAAGCAAACCAAAAGAAGAAGAAGAAGTGTTGAAGCCGTGAACGTTAATGTCCTGGTGCGTTCCTCTGTACCCCCAATCTTTCACCTTTTTAATTATATAAATCACCCCCCCCAAATTACGTTTTCAAATCCTTTCCTATAAATCCTCCTATAATTTTGCATCAATTCCCCTTTTTAGGAAAGTAATTACTCCCTTTAAGTAACTTCCCTCAATTTCCATTTAATTTTAATCTCTTTAAATCCACATCATAAAGGAGATTAGTAACTGCTCTAGAAAATTTCACAGCTCATGGAAAAGTCCCCAATCTATGTGTGCTCTTCTCTGCTTTCAATTCTGCAATTCTTGACATAAATCCATAGGTTGTGGTAAAAACCACAACTCACTTGTGTAACTCTCTGTTTTACCTTCTGTTTTCTCGAGCTAAATCCACAGGTTGTGGAAACTTTCACAGCCTAGTTGTGGAACTCTCTGTTTTGCATCTACATGTTGGAGCAAAATCCACAGGTCGTGGAACTGTCCATAGTTAAGTCGTGGAACTCTCTGGTTTCATCTCTTCTTCTTAGACATCAAATCTTCCCAAATTGTGATTTTGACACTTATAATCACCAATCTACAAGAAAAACACTAAATCCCAATGTATGATTCGAAACAAGGATAATGTATGACTAAATCATTCAATTAATGCAATTATGTATGCAAATGGCTTAAACTAAGATATGAATGCAATTACATTTTATTCACACATCAGCGACTGAACTGGAATGTGGATTTGCATCTACTGTACCAGGTGATGGTGTAATATTTGTGGGAGTTGATGGGTTAGAACCAACATTTGGAGAAAGTGATGCCATTTGATTAGTAGGCACTTGGTAAAGAGTGGGTGTCAAGGTAGGCATTTGTAATGGAGATGGAAGAGAGGCAGGTGTAGATGTATGTGGAGTGGGAGTCAAGCCAGGAACTTATAATGGAGATGGAACAGATGTACCAGTGGAGGTAGAGGTAGGGGTAGTTGCCTGACTGCTTGAACCAATTTCATTATTGAAACACTCGATCAACTTGATTACATAAGATTTCTTCCCCTTCCCCTTATTAGATTTTCCTAAAGGTGGAAGAGGAGGGCCAGAACCAACTGAGGCCATATTCCTGAAGGTGCAATGATGGAATTAAGAGTGTAAACATGATTCAATCAACAAGAGAAATATGTTGCAATGGTAATAATATAAATAAATTACATGCCAGAAAACATGATTCAATCAATAAGAGAAATTCATTGTATTCATGTTAGGTTGCAGAACTTTAAAAACTATAATCAAGACTTTAAAAGAGAAAAGCATTTAGAAATGATCTTCCTCTCAACTTATAACTAAAGCATTACAAAGTGAACCTAAGTCCATCTGCTACCAATGAAATTATGCATGACAAAGAGACCATTATAATCCTAATTGAAAAAGAAAATGCAAGTGATAAGATTTTCTTATAACATTATACTCTTAGGTTTTTTTTTAGAGAAATTGATCCTAAGAAGATGTCTAGAATTTATTTTGTAAGTATTTTGTTATAATTTGGTCGAAAAAGAAAATGGAAGTGATAAGATTTATTTGGGATCCTGGATGTCCTGCTTGCCACGATGATATTGGTTAATAAAAGAACGTATCTTATCTACGATACTGTCAGCATCACTTTCTATATCGATGGATTTCAACACGTATAAAAAGTTACTATAAAAAGTGTAATTTGCACTAATGTTATTAGCAATAACAAAAACACTCTTCTGTGTATAAACTGATTTACTTCGTCTATGTCAACTGCTATAATGTCTTACAAAAACACAACACTATAAACACTATAATGATCATTAATATTCAAAGCATAACACACTAACCTCCTGAATTTCGCTCTGCTAAAACATTAAAATATTACTGTTTATAAAACTTGTTGAATAACTTTCAAATTTAAGTTTATCCTAACATCGAATGGTAATCATTATATTTCCTTTAGGGATGTAACCTCTTCAAAGTTTTTGGACATCGACTATATATTCCTAGGATGGATTGATATTTTAGATAATTGGAACTCATTATAAAAATAAATAATAATAATAATAATAATAATAATAATAATAATAATAATGGAAATAAATAATTTGGTTGTGGGCATATTACCAAATAAGGCTTAAATAACACATTCAAATCCAAGTATGCAGTTTTCTGCAATCAAAGGTAAATTTGAGTGATCTTATTAATTAAATACGAAGCATATGAAACTTGTTAATTACACCCTGATATTGAATTTCTTGTTATTTTAGGAATTTTTCAACCATTCAAAGCACATGATTATTGATGAATATCTTGAGATGACGGAAGTTCAGCACATAAAACCTGCTATTTCAGACAATTTCTTTGGTAGTTTCAAGGAATTGGAATTTGATGCAGCATGCAAAAGAACTATCATAATTCCATTTCATATGCTCCCTTACTTGAAGAACTTAGAAGAATTGAATGTGCATAGTTCTGATGCAGTAAAGGTAATATTTGACATTGATGAGAGTGAGGACAAGACAAAGGTAATAGTCTCTAGTTTGAAAAAACTTACTTTAAACAACTTGCCAAATTTGAAACATGTATGGAAGGAAAGTTCCACAGGAATTATAAGCTTTCATAATTTGCAAGAAGTGGTTGTTAATGATTGTGGAAGTTTGATAACATTGTTCTCTTCATCCCTAGCAAGAAATCTCGGGAAACTTAAGAAGCTTGAAATAACCGATTGTGGAAAACTGGTAGAAATAGCTGAAAAGGAAGATGGAATGGAACATGGGACCAAAATAATGTTTGAACTCCCTTGTCTGTCGCAACTACTTCTTGGAAACATGCCACTCTTGAGTTGCTTTTATCCTGGAAAGCATGATCTGGATTGTCCGTTATTAGAAAGCTTACTTGTGGGCTATTGTCCTAAATTGAAGCTATTTACATCAGACTTTGATGAAAATCAGAAAGGAGCTATAGAGGCTCAAATTAGCCCACTGCAACAACCTATGTTTTCAGTTGAAAAGGTAACGAAGCATCAACATTTACACTTTTTTGAGTTTCCTTTTCTTTCCATTTTCCTTTTAATGCTTCTAACTTACAACAATTATACGTTTTTATTTTAATTTGTTTGTCCTCAATTGTTAGGTTTCTCCCAACATAAAGCTTTTGGCACTCAATGAAGAAAACATTATGTTATTTAGAGAAGTAGAGTTGCTACAAGAGATTCTTTGCAATATAGTTTTTCTTTGGTTGTGCTTTGAGGATGATAAAAAGGAGAAAGATAGTTTGCCTTTTGACTTCTTTCACAAGCTACCCAATTTATTCAGTCTTATGATACAAAAATGCTTTGGTTTGAAGGAGATATTTCCCTCTCAAAAACTTCAAGTTCACGATAGAGGACTTGCGGGATTGAAAGAATTATTCTTGATAAATCTAGGAGAGTTAGAGTTGGTGGGCTTAGAACACCCTTGGGTACAACCCTACTCTGAAAAGCTTCAAGTGTTAAAGCTTGACAATTGCCCTCAGTTACAAAAATTAGTTTATTGTGCAGTGTCTTTCATCAATCTTAAAGAACTGCGAGTGGACCTCTGTAAAAGGATGGAGTATTTATTCACATTTGCAACAGTTAAAAGTTTGGTGAAACTTGAGATTCTAGACATAGAGAATTGTGAATCAATGAAAGAAATTATTAAAGATGAAAATGAAGATGATTGTACTGAGATGGTATTTGGACGACTCAAATCAATCAAGCTGGAATCATTGCCAAAACTTGTAAGGTTTTATTCAGGGAAGGCCACTCTGCAATGCTCATATTTAAAAATGGTCATGGTAGTTGAATGTCCGAGTATGATAACTTTTTCTGAAGGAGTCATCAAAGTGCCAATGCTTTCAGGAATTCAAACATCTAAGGATTCTGATTTAACCTTACATGACGATCTCAATACAACTATCGAGAAATTGTTTCACCAAGAGGTAAGAATTCATTCTCTCAATTCAATTATTACCACCAGCTGAAAATTTATGCTATGCATTCATTTTATCATTAATAAATAAGTGAAAATTTTCTTTTAATAATAAAATTGCAGGCGGCCTCCTAATGTTAATAACTTTATATTAACATAAAGAAATTGTTACAGAACATTCAATTAAACTGTCAGGAGACTTAATAATCACTCAGATAAATTGAAAAGTTAATTAGCTTCGAAATGACCTTTGACAATATGAAATATAACTAATTTATGAATTAGTTTTGACTAAGATGCCTTTGACAATAAAATATTAAAAGTTAATTAGTTTTACTGTTATAGTAAATTTTAAAAGATTAAGTTGTTACATTAGTCACCCTATTGACTTTATAAGTAACCCATGTTTACTTTGCTTCATCTTCTTCAGCTTCCTTTTGTCCCCATTTACATTTACTGTTGAAATTCAACCCATATATTTTGTTTTCTCTTTCTTACTTGGTTTATATATTGTATTTTTTCTCTTTTATTTTTCATATATATTTGCTCATTCTTTTCCTGAGCCTAAACAACACATTTTTTTTATCCTTTTGTACTTTTCCTTTATTATTTTCCTACCTTTATTCTAATTGGATCTCTTGGCCTTATATATTTCTTTCGTTTTAATTACAACTAAATAAATCCCCATGCAATTTTTTTTCGTAGGATCTTCCGCTTTAATTATGAGCCCAAAACATTCTATCGTTATTACTCTCTCCTCTCCTTTTTAAAAAATCTGATTAATTAGGTACGTATTAAAAAATAGATAATTCAGTTTTATGATTAAATTTGTTTTAAACTTACTTATTTTTCTCTTAAAACTATCCTAAATATTAATCACATATAGTGTTGTTCTTTTTGAATATTTTTATTCTTTGAATCTCTCTCAATTCTGATTATGCTTTTATTAATAGAAATTTAAGATAAATGTAGCTTGGACTCTTAAAATTTAAGAAAAAATATGAATTGAGAATTACCTTCAATTTTTTCTACATATGTTGAGTTTGCATGGGCTTAAACCTTCATGTGGTAATTCTATGCTTTGAAAACCAAACCATTCGCGACTTCACAAGCTTTATTGGTTAAACTTGTCATATAGTTCAACGGTGATTGAAATTAGTATTAATAACTAATACAATATAAAATAATATACAAAAATAACATTATAAATATAATATCATAACTTAAAACAAAATTAAAAATGAAAAAATAACTTTCAAAGTTTGCATAAAAATTAAGGGCGTTGTTCCAACACCTCTACATATTTGGTCCTCCACCTCCCCATCTCAATTTTGTCCCTTCTTTTTTTATTTTTATTTTTATTTTTTATTTATATTCTTATTATACCCTTAAGTAAAATTTATTTTATAGGTTAATTTTAATTTCAATTTCCTAACGTAAAAAACCTAATTTTTTTCTCAAGCTCTCTCTCTTCTCAACGTTCTGTTCTCTCTCTCATTCCTATTTCATTGTTGTTTTTTTTAATTCTTTTGTGCTTTCTTTTCTTTTACTGTAACAATCATTGGCCTGGTGGAAAGAAAGTTGCAACAAAGTTCTTCATCTTCATCTCCGTGATCTTGATCGTGTTTGAAGGCTAGTTGAATTATTTGAAAACAAAAAAGTAAAATTAAATTACTTGATAAAATAAACTAAAAACTAAAATAAATAAAAGTCGAGGCATAAACGGATGTCGCACATTCGTTTGGACCTGAAACGGATGTCGATGTCCGACGACAGATATCCACATTCGTTTCAAGTCCAAACGGATGTGCGACATCCGTTTATGCCTGACGTCTTCTTCCTCTAAACACTCGTAAATCCTCAGAAAAAACAGCAGAAACTCCACGCAGTGAGACGCCATTACATACATTTACAAAAAAAAAACCAAGCAGAAATCAAGACGAAGACCATGTTCAAGAAACGAAACGCAAAAACTAAACTTTGTAGAGCTCTCGGAACCATACATGCACGAAGAAACCGAAACGAACAAGAGATCGAAAAACTAACCTCTCGAAGACCACAAAGCACCACCACCGAACACACCGCTGCACAGGCCGCACCGCCGCACACACCACCACGAAATGCACAAACAAGACTACGAGTTGGGAGTAAGAGTTAAAAAAAGTGAAAAAGATTGTGAAAAGGGGAAACAGTGAAGTCTGGAGTGGGTGGGGGTGTAGTGTTCGCATGAGGGAGAGAGTGAAATTGAAAATGGGAAAGTAAATCTAGGGTTAGTTAAATAAAAGAAGGTTAAAAAAGTAAATAACAAAATATAAAAAAGGTTATTTTGGTAATATAAAAAAAATTAAAAAATATGGAGAGGTGGAGGGTCAAGTATGTAGAGGTACAGGGATCAATGCCCAAAAATTAAATATTTTCATAGTATTTAGGTTTAAGGTCAACAGTACTTAATAATATCATTTAAAATAAATTGTTTCTGAAAAGAAGTACAAAATATTTTAGGTTTTTAACTTTTAAGGAAATTTCAAAATAAAATTTAGACAACATTTTAAAAAAAATTCCAATTGATTCTTCAGGACAAAACTGTAATTTTTGAAGCTGATTGTGTTCGAGTTTTCCAGTTTTTGATTGGAGATCGGATTTGTAAGTCTAATAACAATTCGATTGGAGATTGAGTATGTAATCTAAAAGGCCAAACACTAAATGAGTTAATCAATTTTTCGATTCAACTGGTCGGTCTATTTCTCAAAACAAAGTTACTTGTTAACCATCGTTTATTCTCATTTTTCTCTTTTTTATATTTAGATAATTGCACCTATTATAAAAATAAATAAATAAGCTGCAGGCCTATTACCAAAATGTGACTTAAGTATTCATTCAAATCCAAGTGACTTGAAACTTGTCCATTATGGAACTTGTCCATTATGAAACTTTTCCATTTTAGTCAATTATAAAAAGTATATGAAACTTGTCCATTACACTGACGTTGAGTTTCTTGACTTTTGGAAGGAATTTATTGAATATTCAAAGCGTATCATTCTTGAAGATTATCTTGGGATGTCTGAAGTTCACCACAAGCAACCTATTGTTTCAGACAAATTTTTTGGTAGTTTCAAGAAATTGGAATTTGATGCAGCATGCAATAGAGCTATTTTAATTCCATCACATGTACTTCCTTACTTGAAGAACTTAGAAGAGTTGAATGTGAAAGAATCCGATGCAATGCAAATAATATTCGACATTGACGAGAGTGAGGTCAAGACAAAGGGAGTAGTTTTTTGCTTGAAAAAAATTACTTTGAAGAACTTGTCAAATTTGAAACATGTATGGAAGGAAAATTCCTCAGGAATTGTCAGCTTTCATAATTTGCAAGAAGTGGATGTTGATGGTTGTGGAAGCCTAGTAACATTGTTCTCTTTATCACTTGCCAAAAATCTTGGGAAGTTGGAGACACTTGATATACAGAAATGTGAGAAAATGGTAGAAATAGTTGGAAGGGAAGATGACATGGAACATGGAACGACAATTGAGTTCCCTTGTTTACGGTATCTAAATCTTGAAAAGATGCCATTGTTGAGTTGCTTTTACCCTGGAAAGCATGATCTAGAATGTCCATTGTTAGTTAGGTTATATGTGGAATGTTGTCCTAAGCTGAAGGTATTCAGATCAAGCTTTGATGATGATAGTAAAAAAGAAGAAGTTTTAGAGGCTCCAACTAACTTGTTACAACAACCTTTGTTTCCGATTGATAAGGTAATGAAGATTATAATTCAACCTTTTGTGTTTCCTTTTCTTTTCATTGATATATTTTTCTCTTATAGTATCTAACTAACATCAACACATCGTCTTTTGAATTGTTTTTACTTCAATTGTTAGGTTTCTCCCCAACCAGTGGGATTGACACTCAGTGAGGAAAACATTAAGCTTATGAGTGATGCACGGTTGCCACAAGACCTTCTTTGTAAGTTAGAAGTTCTTATACTATCCTTTGAGGATGATAACAATGAGAAAGATAGTTTGCCTTTTGATTTCTTTCACAAGTTACCCAATTTAAAATCTCTTAGAGTACAGAAATGTTGTGGTCTGAAGGAGATATTTCCCTCTCAAAAGCTTCAAGTTCACGACAAAGTACTTTCTGGATTGAAACGTTTATTTTTGTTCGAATTGAGTGAGTTAGAGTGTATAGGTTTAGAGCACACGTGGGTACAACCATACTCCAAAAAGCTTGAATTGTTAAAGCTTCGCACTTGCCCTCGAGTAGAAAGCATAGTTTCTTGTGCAGTGTCGTTCATCAATCTTAAAGAGGTATATGTGAAGCTCTGTGAAAAGATGGAGTATTTATTCACATGTACAACACTCAAAAGTTTGGTGAAACTTGAAACTCTAAGCATAAAGAAGTGTGAATCAATCAAAGAAATTGTGAAAAAGGACGATGAAGATGGTTGTGATGAGATAGTATTTGGACGGCTCAGATCAATTAAGCTGAATTCCTTACCAAAGCTAGTAAGCTTTTATTCAGGCAATTCCACTTTGCAATGCTTATATTTGAAAAACGTGATGGTAGCTGAATGTCCCAATATGAAAACATTCTCTCAAGGAGTCGTTAAACTGTCAACCTTTTTGGAGATTCATACATCAAAAGATTCTGATTCAACATTTGACGGCGATCTTAACACAACGATTCAAAAGTTGTTTCACAATCAGGTAAGAACTAATTAATATCCTACTGCTATTTTTTGTATATTTAAATAATATTTTTCTCATACAATGATGTTATATATCCTAAGTCCTTTCTTCAATCATGATGCTAACATTCAAATTCAATACTTGTTGATTTATTCAGAGAATAAAACTCATTGGTGCATGTCCGTTATTTTGATGCAATCTGTTATTTTGCAATGCTCAATGAATTTCAGATATAATAAAGTGTGTGTTGTTAAGTGGCTTAATATAAGAAGAGAGAAAAGTCGAAATAGAAAGGAAGCTAGCGAGCTTCTTAAACTAATCTCCCTTCAATATGATAGAACAGGGAGCATTCAGAAGATAATGTCAAACAGTATATTCCTAGCACTTTTCGTAATTGAAATTGAAAGTGTCTTTCATAGTAAATTGAATAAGATCTCACTACAATCTTTGTCCTACGAACAATCTCAGGTTCTTTATAAAATCTTTTATCTTAAAATAAACCTGAATCTTTTATATAAAGTTTTTCCTATCAACTCACTATTTTTCATATATTCAGGTAATCCATGAGTCATGATGACAGTAATGAGCGTTTGGAGTTGTTCTTCCTGTACCATTTGGTAAGTATATATGTATTCCTGCATTTGGAGTTCTTATTCCTGCATGTCAACCATACTTCAAATTCCTTCCCTTTTAAATCTTAATAGTCTTTGATATTTTATTCACCGTAATTTCCCTTTCTTCATATTTATATACAACACTAGAAATTTAAATTAATTACTAAATAAAACAGAATAGAAAGATTAGTCGCATTCAACAATTCATAAAGTTCAAAACTGCCTATGTTATATTTTTATACACAATTGAAAAATTAGTCGCCTTCAAAACAATTCACAAAGTTCAATTTTTTCCATAATATCTTGCAAAGATACTAACGCATTTTACATGTCCAAGTTGGAGAGCACTTACCAATTAATGCCACACCCAAAAATATATATTTTCTTTCGTTGTATACATAAATTTGAAAAGAACAGTTATATTTTTTTAGGTATAACTATACTCTTAATTCTATTACTATGATTGTGTGAGATTTATTTATTTTTGTTCAAATTTAAAGAGTTGGTGGAGATGTAGATTGGGAGGTGAACTAGACACAACAAGAGGAGCACAATAGAAATATCAAATATGATAGATGGAGACACACAAGAAATAGACGAAGACACAAACATAGGGAAAGGAAATTTAAAGTAAAGAAAAGGCTCATTGAATGTGATATCAGATTAAATGAAATAATGACTAAGAGAAGGAGAAAAACATTTATATCTTTTTTATGATCTAGAAAAGACATATATTTGTGTGATGGAGGAGATAATTTATCAAAGACTAGGACTTAAATTATGAACAAAATAGGTGGATCCAAAAACTTTAAAAGGTAAGGGATGAAAAGGTTCATGAGAAAACAAAATGGAATGAGGGATTTTATTATTTATCACCAAAGATGGTATGTGATTAATAAGATAACATGTAGTGAGAACAACAACACATAAGAAAGAATGTGGGACATTATTGGAATTTTGTGACTGAAACAGCATTTGGTTGAAAGAGTCAAAGCTGTTAAATAAAAATATTCATATTCTATTTTTTAGGAGGATTTTAGGCATTATTTAAATTAATTAGTTTACATATATTTTTTAAAATTCAGTTACAAATTATGTAGTATAAATATTTATGCTTATGCTCAATAAAAGATATCAGTTTCCCATTTCTTCTTTTGCCTCTTAAACGTTAAAATCCAACAATTGGTATCAAGAGCAAAAAGGATCTTACGGGATGTGTGATATAACCCATAAACACCTACAACCACAAAATAGCCACCATACATAAAATGGAATCTCAAACCTCGTTTGATACGATTTTTATACCTGTATTTGATGGACAAAACTATCAAATGTGGGCTGTCAAAATGGAAGCATGTATAGATGCTAACGATGTATGAGAAGCGGTAGAACAAGACTACGAAGTGGCTCCCTATCCCGATAATCCTACGATTGCTCAAATGGAAAATCACAAAGAAAACAGGCTTCGAAAGTCCAAAGTCAAATCAATTATGTTCACATCTAGTCATTTTCAACCGAATAATGACGTTGAAAACGGCACATGAAATCTGGAAGTTTTTGAAGGAAGAGTATGAAGGCAATGAGAGAGTCAAAGGAATGCAAGCTTTGAATCTGGTTCGAGAACTTGAGATGCAGAGAAAGATTCAGAGACAATCAAAGATTATGCAGATAAGCTTCTCGGCATTGCAAACAAAATACGTCTTCTAGGCACTAAGATTCCTGATTCTCGAATTGTTCAAAAAATACTTGTAACAATTCCAAAAACATATGAAGCCACATTGACTTCGTTGGAGAACTCAAAAGATCTTTCTACTATTACATTGACAGAACTTTTGGCAGTACTTCAGGCTCCAGAACAAAGAAGACTCATGAGAGAAGAAGGTCATATTGAAGGGGCTTTGGCACCTAAATTGATGAAAAATGGTCAGGAAGTTTCAACCACAAAAATGATAACAAATCCTCTCATGTTTTTCCATCATGTCCTTTTTGTAAGAAAAATAATCGTCCACATACAAAGTGTTGGTGGAGGCCAGATGTGAAATTTCATAAATGTGGACAATTAGGGCATGTGGAGAAAATCTGCAAGTCATCAGAAAAACAAGAGAATGTACAAGCTGTGGTTGAAGACGATGAAGAAGAAGAACTTTTTTGTTGTTTCTTGCTTTGCTACTGCAAAATCAACATAAAGTTGGCTAATTGATAGTGGTTGCACGAATCACATTACTTACGATCAAGAATTATTCAAAGATCTTGATGCAACTTACAACATAAATGTCAGAATTGGAAACGGAGCAAAAATAGCAGTGAAGGGCAAAGGAACCATCGCGATCAAAGGTTGCACAGGTTTGAAATTCATTACTGATGTTCTATATGTTCCTGAAATTGACCAAAATTTGTTGAGTGTTGGCCAACTTCTAGAGAAAGGCTATAAAGTTTTATTTGAAGACAGAAAATGCATGATTAAAGATTCAGATAATAAAGAATTATTCAGAGTTCAAATGTGTATGCGCTACTTTGCAATATGGAAAACAAACGAGGTTGCATTTTTCAAAAGACAAATGGAGAGCAACAAACAAGCTGCAAAATTTTAGAGGACCTAAAAGAGTCTCATCTCTGAATGACAAGAAAGTAGAGCTAGTGGGTGTTAAAGTTGGTGAAAGTCAAATTAAACTAGAAAAATTAAAGGGAGAAAAACATCCTAAGACAACTCTTCCCGAAGCAAAAGCTGAAAATACGGAGCAACAAGGCAATACTAAAAAGGTGAAAGACATTGACAACTCAGAGTTAGATGCAGTTCTTGAAAAGATAAAGAAACCAGAAGTGATCGAGAATTTCAAAAATGGAGGAACTCTAGATGATGTGGTCAAGGATGAAAAAACTTAGAGTATGTTGACTTTGAGTCAAGGAGCATTATTGGAATTTTGTGACTCAAACAACATTTGGTTGAAAGAGTCAAAGTTGTTAAATAAAAATATTCATATTCTATTTTTTAGGAGGATTTTAGGCATTATTTAAATTAATTAGTTTAGCATATATTTTTTAAAAGTCAGTTACAAATTATCTAGGATAAATATTTATGCTTATGCTCAATAAAAGATATCAGTTTCCCATTTAATCTTTTACCTCTTATACGTTAAAACCCAACAGACATCACCATGAATTAAAATTGCATGAGTGATTTCAATAAGATGTTTATTCTTCCGCTCAACCATCCCTTTTTTTTTTTTGAGGTGTATACAAACAAAAGATTTGATGCAAAATTCCATGAGAACCATAAAATGTTTCAATGAATGAGAAAGATATTCACGACCAGTATTATTGTACAAATTTGGAATAAAAATCCCAAATTGATTTTGAACTTCATTGTAAAAGGATTGGAAGAACACATTTCGAATGATTTTTCATTAAGAATAACCAAGTACATCGTGAATAATCATCAATAAAAATAACAAAGTACAAAAATATTAAATTGGACGTAACACGACTAAGTCCCCAAATATCATATTGAACTAAGACAAACAAAGACGAAGTACGTTGTGAGACACTACGAGGAAACAAAGTATGACTATGGTTCCCTAATCGACACAACTCACATGACAAACTAGATAAATTTGACAAAGTTGGAACAAGTTCTTGCATTTTGCAAGATAGGATGACCCAAATGAGCATGAAAGAGAGATGGAGAATCAATAGTAGTGCTAACATATGCAAAGTGTAAGACTTGAGAAAAATTATGGTATTAGGGAATAATGTGGTTGTGAGACTTGAGTATTATTTTATGATAATCGGTGTTTAATACTTATATGTTTCTTACAATTATAATTGTTATGTTGATTATTTAAGGTTATTATTGATAAAGAGCAATACGTGATTCATATGTTATTAATTTGGTGTTTGTGGGTGTGTGTGATATTACTAATGTGATGTGTTGGCTTCTTGATAGAAGGGTGATTTAAGATTGAATAGGTGTGGGTTCAATTCAAGATAGAAAGAGAGCTAAGGTGAACTTTTGTTTTAATTTGTATTTTTTAGCCCATGGGTAAAAATGTCATTTTACCCTCATTAATTGGTGTAGATATTAATATAAGGGGCTGTAGAAAGTGAAAGAGTAAAATTAAAATTTCAAATTAAAAGATTATGTGAATCTTTGAGAGATTTGGTGGTTAATGGTATTTTAAAAAAGTATATAAGATAAAATAAGAGAGAAACCTTTGATGGTTTTATAGATTAAGCGAGATATATTATTTTAATAAAAAGGGTTAAACATGTTTTTCGTCCCTTAACTATCACACGATTTTGGTTTTAGTCCCTACTTGAAACTTTGATGGCTTTTAGTCCTCATAATTTTGAAACTAGTACTATTACTCCTTAAAATTGGACGGCGTTAACTTTAGCAACCGGCGAGGCCACCTCTTACCTCAACTGTCATGCCACGTTTCACTTTCCTTCAGTCTTCCCTACATCGTGCAACTCCTCCGCAAGAAACCTTCAAGAGAAAGGCGCGTCTTCAAGAGAGTGGCATCCAGTAGAGAAACTCCTCCGCATAAACCTTCTTCACCTTCTGATCCACATCGTGTAGGAACACGTGCGTCACGCCGGAACCCTTCCTGTCTCTCGCCATCACCGCCGCCGAGAAAACCGAAGGGCTCTACAGATATTTTGATTACACTTTTGAATGTTTTTATGGCTCCCAGATATTTCCCATTAATGTGAAGGGCTCTGCAGGAAGTCTTGTGACTTTGGTTAGCTGGTTGTGTTCTTGGATTGTGTCATATGCTTTTAACTTTCTCATGAGCTCGAGTTCTGCAGGTAGGTTCATTCATACTCACTCTTTCAATTCCTTGTGAGGATACTTACTCCACTCTTAATAGAGAAAACCAAAATGAACCAAAAAAGAAACGATACCAAGAAATACTGTTAGTTTGTTCGTTGGTCAATATTCCAATATCGGAGACCTATATGGCGATGGCGGTAGGCGCTGTCGCCGCTCCTCTGGGTTCGTCAGTGATCTCGCTGGTGAACTGGCTCATGGACATCCTCAGTCGCGTAGGGAGCCACTCCTCCATCCACCTCCCTCAGGTGGCCGTTGTCGGCAGCCAAAGCAGCGGCAAGTCCAGTGTCCTCGAAGCCCTCATCGGTCGCGACTTCCTCCCATGCGGCAATGACATCTGCACGCGCCGCCCCCTCGTTCTCCAACTCGTCCATATCAAACCCTCTCAGGACGAGTTTGGCGAGTTCCTCCACTTGCCTGGCCCCAAGTTCCACGATTTCTCCCAAATTCGCTCCGAAATTCAGGTTCACTTCGAATTCCAATTCAATTCGAAATTGATTTTTCTAGAATGTATCACTCAAGTATCATTGTTTTATCTCTGTGTGTATGTGTGTGTTTTTCTTTCCCTTTCTTGAGTAGGTTGAAACTGATAGGGAATCTAGAGGGAACAAAGTTGTCTTTGATAAAAAAATTCGTTGATGGAGCCGGTGATGGAGCCGAAGCGGTAACCGGCGACGAAGGGTTGGACGTTAGAAACGGGTCCAACACCGTTGACTGAGTGAAAGAGGTTGTCGTGGTTGACGATGATGTCGGCAGTGTTAGAGGGCGTAGAGCGCGAGGGAGCAGAGACTGGGTCGCCGACGAAGTTAGGTTGAATATGAAAAGTGAAACGTGGCATGACAGCTGGGATAAGAGGTGGCCTTGCCGTTTGCTAAAGTTAACGCCGTCCAATTTTAAGAACAAATAATACTAGTTTCAAAACTATAAGGACTAAAAGCCATCAAAGTTTCAAGTAGGGATTAAAACCAAAATTGTGTGATACTTAAGGAACGAAAAGCATATTTAACCCTAATAAAAAAGATAGAGATAGAATAGAAAAAGATAAAAAGGAGAAGAGTTAAAAGGGGTATGCATATTGTTACCCTAATTTTAAAAACAAATTGAGAAAGAAAAGGGAGAGAAGAGACGTTTTTTAGGAGAAAAGAGGAAGAACTGTCAAAAGCCTTAATGCAAAGGAAGATTGGTGTTGTTGGGAGTTGTAGATAAAACCCTAAGATTGGCCAAGGTATAGGAAAGCTTATCATTGTTTGTTTTCTTATTTGTTTGTATTATGAGTAATGTTGTTTTGATGCATGTGGATGTATAAGAATATGTTCTGCATGGTGATAGGGTTTATATCATAGTTATGTTGGGTTTTACCTATGAATGTATGTGTGGTTTTGTTGGATTACCCCATAATAGGGTTTGATGCTAAGGGGAACAAAGTTATGATAATTGGGGGTTTTATCATGAAAATATATGTTACAAAGAAGGTATGATAATCATATGCAGAATATTAGGTTTGTTTGGGTTATAATCTACATGATGATGGGTTTTGGATGATTCAAGTGATGTGATGTATGTATTAGGGTCTGTTCATAAGGGTATGTGAGGCTTGAATACATGCATGATGTATTGGGAATGTTTTCTCGTGATTTAGGGTTGAGGTATGTATGTTTGAGCACTTGAATTATGTCCAGAATGTGTTTCAATTCCGCAATAATCGATTATAATAATCGATTATCATTAGTTATAATCGATTATTTGCACTTTGTTTTTAAGTGTGGTTTTAGGAATAATCGATTATCTGGAATGATAATCGATTATCCTTTTATGCATAATGAATTTTGGTAATTTTTTGTGTAAAACCACTGAGATAATCGATTATCTTATGTGATAATTGATTATCACAAGGTATTTTGTATACATGTGTATGTTACGGGAATAATTAATTACCACTTATGATAATTGATTATCCCAAAATATTTTTACTAGAAATAGTGCGTTTTGATGAAGAATGAACGTGGATGAAGCTTGAGGATCTATGGAATGTTACGATAATCAGAGAATGAGATTAATTGTTATGTTTAGGGTCAGTTTTGACTTGTCGTTGAGGTTGGAGCATGAGTAAGTGTTGGGGTGTACTTGAGTATGAGGTTGATGAGCATGAGAGTGAAGGATAAGTCTACTAGTTGTACCTAGTAAATTCGGGTTCTAACTACGGATAGGTGCTTCCTTTGCCTTATGTGCATAGGAAGGGTTTTTCGAGTATTGAACCTTCCTTGTGTGGGGGTGTTGGTGTCTTCCTTGTCCTTGTGTGGTAGGATTACATCTTAGCTGGATTGCGGGACTACTCGAGTGTATCTGTATGGGAAAACTATAGATGGGGCTGTAGGAGAAGCTATAGTTAGTGAGGTAGGGTACAAGAGTGTGACTGACTCTTTCCACTATGGGGTTATGGTACGATGATGCTCATGGTGTTGTTTATGACTGAGATAGTCATGATAATGTTGTATCTATGATGATGATCATGGTATTTGAGATGTTCCAGGTGATGTTATGTTTATAGCGGTGTTATTATAATGGTTATAATAAGTAGTTAGCATAAATGCTAATAAGTGGATACACAAGGGTCTATGTGTGAGATGCATCAAGGTTCAAGGGTCAAGGATCAAGGATTGAAGATCAAGGATCGAGATTTAAGTAATTCATTATGATTAATTTGTTATGTTAGAAGATTAGGAATCTTATTGTTATTACTATTGGGTATGAGGTGGTTTATGGTTGATATATTCAATGTGTTTATATCTTTTTATTATTATGATTGTTTTATCGGTAGCTTACCCCATACATATTTGTGTTTGTGTGTTGTAAATGATATTATCGGCGATGATCGTATAATGTGTTATACATGAGCAGATGATGTTGTAGAAGATGTTGAGGCATGATAATTCGATAAATGACGGGGGACAAACTTGGGATCTTTTATTTAAATTTATTACATTTGAACTTTAAGACAATGTAATTGAAGTTGTTTTATTTCCTTCTTATTTCCATTAGACTAATGTTTTGGAACTATTACATTTTGAATAAATTATGCACGTTTAAATGTTGAGCTTTTGAAAATACATTTCCACACTATGATAAAGTTTTGAATTTTACCAGTTTTTGAATAACTTGTGACACCCTGAAATTTGGGGCGTTACACATAGGCTCATATGTGATAAATACCTTGAGACTCACATATGATGCCAATTGTTTGTCCCAAACTCTGGTCTTGTAAATAAACAAGATCTTTGGTAAAAGAGATAACATAATCAAGGGAACAAGTGAGACAACTCATGGATAATAAGCTAAATGGAAATCTTAGAACATTATCAATAAATAAATAAGAAAAAGGATGAATAATACCAGCACCATGGGAGGAGACCCTAGATCCATCAACCATGGTAATTGAAGGTAAATAACTTGTAGAAGATAGAGAAGAAAACAAAGATTTGTTACCCGTAATATGATCGATGACACCTGAGTCAAGAACCCAAGGTCCATGAGTGAGACCAACAAAAGATATACTTGTGCATACAACAAACGCAATGGAACTGGGATTCTAGAATCTTCATACCATTTGAGGAATTCATTGAACATAGTAGAAAGGCCTGCAGTATCAAATGATGTGGGTTCCACATTTGATGGTAGTGAAGGATGGTCAGTTTGGAGAGCGAGGAGAACGACCATGTAAGGCATAGCACCAGTCAATCTTGTGACACCCTTTTCCTCACTTACGAGAGGGGTTGTGCTCACCCTCTTGAAATACCAAAGCAGAGGAATTATCAGTGGAAACTGGCATATAATTAATCTTTTTAATTGATACACGCAAAAGAATGGAACAAGTAGATGTAAAATTTGGAACAATAGAAGACCTAAAAATCTGATCTCGAACATGGGAATAGTCATCAAATAGTCCATGCAAAGTTAATAACATGAAGAACTTGGATCATTGCTCTAGTTCTTAAATAAAAGTAGAAGTTGGAGGTAGTATCCCATTAAATTCATGAAGATAATGAATTTTTCCCTAATATTTAGCCATGGGGCCATGATGTTGGGAGCTATAACATCAAGAAGATCACGACAGTGGGGTCGTTAACCTGAACAAGTGCTCCAACGAATCTTCCGACGATGGTGACATGGCGACGAAGTCTACGGTGACGACAGAGATAACATCAACTGTGGCGGAGACAAAAAGAAAAGGGTATATGGGTTTATTAGGAAACCGTGTCTCTACATACCATGTGAAAGTAAAAAAAAAAAAATTAGATATGAGATTAGTCTCCTTGTGTTAAAACAACACATAGGGTAAGGTAGTATATTTATAATGAAAATATAAGCCGAGCCCATATACACACAATTAGGTTTAGACATTTCAAAGCGTCCCAATTAATTTGATAAGAACAATCAAAACCTACCAATTTTGTTAGGATTGGATTGATCTTGTTGGTCGTATTCAACCTGTGCGGGATTGAGAGAAGTTGTCGCATTATCAGAGGACATGGATTTTGGTGGAGGCACATATCCATCCAAGAACTTCATCAATTTGAGTCCCCGAATGGTGGCAAGAACTTGTTGCTGCTAAAGAAGAAAATTGTCATCATCAAGTTTTAGAGAAATTGGAATATGAAAAGTATGAGGAAGAAAATTGGAAGAGGAGACCCATTAAAAGTAAAGTATGGAGATCCGTACTGTGTTATTCATTTCTCTTAATTGTCTCTCTTATTTAATAAGTGGAGACACATTAAAAGATAAGATCAATCTTTAAATCTCAATACAACAAAACTAATTATTTTTTAAATACTTAAGATTTCATTTGAATAAATTAGGTGGCCAACTACAGTAGGAGTTGTTTACCACATACCTTTCAATAACTATTTACAATAAGGGACTGTATGCCCCATTAGAATAGTTGAATATAATTCTCATTTCTTGTCATTGCATGAATTTGATTACTTTATTTGAAACAAATTAGCTAAACTTCTGTACATATAATTCTGCTTTTATTTTTTATTTTTTTGTTAGGTTAGCTGTGATTGCCGCATTGCGTTCTCAGAGGCGGAGGGAACAAATGATGATACAAGTATCATGAACAAAAGTTTATTCTAAGTCTGTTTTTTTGTTGTTTGAAATGCTTGAAATACAAATATACATGACCATCTATTGTATGGGATTAAATTAGTTATATTGTGTATGCATGTTAGTCCTGAACTTAAAATACTTTGAAGATTGAACTTCGTAACAATGTCATCTCTGCCATCCCTTAAGAAAAATGTGTTTGAATTGAGACTTTAAGATCATCCATTATTTACTGCTTTTAGGAATTTAGACCTTTATTTTTAATTTCTTAAGTTTTGCTACCCCTGTTATTTTAAGTTTTATATTCTTTATTTTGGGGCATGGCTTTGGAAGCTGTGGGCATACTTGTATTTCATCACAGAGAGACATGTATATCTGTATCAGGTTTCAAATAGACCTGCGTGAGGAAGACTGCGAGTAAAATGTTAGGAAAAGGCAATGTACTTATCATAATTTTATTCGCTGTTGATAAAAAAACATGAGCTCTCATGGGGTGTTTTCTAGGATGATGATGTTAAATGGGTTCTATCAGAGTGTATGTTCTATGATACATTAGTTTTTGGATCTGTAAGGTTGGTTACTCCTTCTTATCAAGCATATCGGAATGCTAAAGGGAGAATTAATGTAGGGGTGGGCCAATTTACATAAGCTACATACAGCTTTCCAATATCAAGAAAACATCTGAGAAAATTGTGCCATCCACACCTTTTCTCTTAATAAAACTACAATTTGGCAATTTTTGTGGTTTGTTTAGATTCTTGTAGGTGCTAAAAACTGTATGTTGAAAAATAAAAATAAAAAGGTTAAATATATCTGTAATTCATAAAATCTTGATACAAAATTAAAAATTGGGTTAAATATGTTTTTCGTCTCTTAAGTATCACACGATTTTGGGTATAGTCTCTACTTGAAACTTTGATGGCTATTAGTCTCATAATTTTGAAACTAGTACTATTAGTCCTTAAAATTGGACGGTGTTAACTTTAGCCAACGGCGAGGCCACCTCTTACCTCAGCTCTCATGACAATCACTTTTTAAAATAAAATAAAATAATAAAAAAGAAAACCTAACAGAAAGGTGTGTCTTCACGAGAATGGCTTCCGGCAAAGAGACTCCTCTGCATAAACCTTCTCCACCTTCCGATCCACATCGTGCAGGAACACATGCGTCACGCCGGAGCCCTTCCGGTCTCTCGCCATCATCGCCGCCGAGACGACTGAAGGGCTCTGCATATATTTTGATTACAGTTTTGAATGTTTTTCATGGCTCCTAGATATTTCCCATTAATGTGAAGGGCTCTGCAGGAAGTCTTGTGACTTTGATTAGCTGGTTGTGTTCTTGGATTGTGTCATATGCTTTTAACTTTCTCATGAGCTCGAGTTCTGCAGGTAGGTTCATTCATACTCACTCTTTCAATTCCTTGTGAGAATACTTACTCCACTCTTAAAAGAGAAAACCAAAATGAGCCACAAAAGAAACGATACCAAGAAATACTGTTAGTTTGTTCGTTGGTTAGTATTCCAATATCGGAAACCTATATGGCGATGGCGGTAGGCGCTCCCGCCGCTCCTCTGGGTTCGTCGTTGATCTCGCTGGTGAATTAGCTCCAGGACATCTTCAGCCGCGTAGGGAGCCACTCCTCCATCCACCTCCCTCAGGTGGCCATTGTCGGCAGCCAAAGCAGTGGCAAGTCCAGTGTCCTTGAAGCCCTCGTCGGTCGCGACTTCCTCCCACGCGGCAATGACATCTGCATGCGTCGCCCCCTCGTTCTCCAACTCGTCCAAATCAAACCCTCTCAGGACGATTTTGGCGAGTTCCTCCACTTGCCTGGCCGCAAGTTCCACGATTTCTCCCAAATTTGCTCCGAAATTCAGGTTCACTTCGAATTCCAATTGAATTCGAATTTGATTTTTCTAGAATGTATCACTCAAGTATCATTGTTTTATCTCTGTGTGTGTGTTTTTCTTTCCCTTTCTTGAGTAGGTTGAAACTGATAAGGAAGCTGGAGGGAACAAAGGTGTCTCTGATAAACAAATTCATTTGAAGATTTTTTCGCCGAATGTTCTAGACATCACGCTCGTGACAGAGCCGGTGACGGAGCCGAAGCGGTAACCGGCGACGAAGGGTTGGACGTCAGAAACAGGTCCAACACCGTTGATTGAGTGAAAGAGGTTGTCGTGGTTGACAATGATGTCGGCGGTGTTGGAGGGCGTAGAGCGCGAGGGAGCAGAGACTGGTTTGCCAACGAAGTTAGGTTGAATATGAAAAGTGAAACGTGGCATGACAGCTGGGATAAGAGGTGGCCTTGTGATTTGCTAAAGTTAACGCCGTCCAATTTTAAGGACTAATAATACTAGTTTCAAAACTATAAGGACTAAAAGCCTTTAAAGTTTCAAGTAGAAATTAAAATCAAAATCGTGTGATAATTAAGAGATGAAAAGTATATTTAACCCTTAAAAATTTTCTGTCTTAAAATTTTAATAAGTTTGATCTGTAAATTTTAAAAATAAATAAAAATGTTTCTCCTATCTTAAAATTAAAATCCGTCCATATCTTAAAGTTTGATTTACAAATTTTTAAAAATAAATAAATATATTGTTCCTAATTCAAAATCAGATTAAATTTATCATGAATGAAATGATGTTTCAAGTTGGAGTTTGAATTGTTTACATTTAAAAAAAATAAAAAATAACATAGTTGGATTATTTTTAAGTTTACGGCCAAAATACATTAAAGTTTATCAGATGAATTTCAATTTTGTCCTAAAATTTAGGAACTAAACATATTTAACCGAACATAATTAACCTAATCCAATACATTGCAATACATTGTGATTTTGTATTAGATTAAATGGTTTGATTAGTAAGATGAGTTATTCATAGTTTCTTTAAAGACCTGTAAACAAATTATGTCAGTAAGATGATATTTGTTATATTTAAAACTTTATCTAAATAAATAAAGGATCAAAGTTTGGCTTCGTCACAGAAGACTTTAATTAACTTCTAAATATACTTTTTATAATAATACGAGTCTTTAAAATACTTTAAAACACAAATTGATCCCATGATATTTCATATTTATTATAAATTTGTTCTTATTTAATTTTTTTCTATTTGAAACTTAATATGAAAGTTAAGGTCCAATCCAACTTGTTCAACTAGACTAACCCAACCTAACATGGGTTTGGCCTAAAGTTGGTTGACTTTGGTCCAAACTTAGTTAACCTTGTCTCAACTTGAATTAACACAAGATGATTTGAACATGACTTGAAATTAGTTCTCGATGTAAGTCTAACTCAAGTTAGTCTCACGTTGACTTAACTTAACTTGACTTAATATGGGTTCAACTCGACTCTGTCAAAGGTAAGTTTGACTCTACTCGACCAAAGGTCGATCTGACTTAACTTGGCCCAAAGTGGGTTACATCAACTCATTTTGACGTGAGCACAACTAAACTCAATCCAAAACTGACCTAACCTGACTCGATCTTTATGACCTAAATCTAGTCGACTAACATAGATTAAAAGGTGGACCTAATTTGAGTCGGTCTAACATACACCTGATGTGGGCTTAACATGATTATATCTAATGTGGGCCCAGTTATACTTTGTTTGGGTGTGGAGCCAAATTGACAAGATTTCCGTTGGACAAAACTTAATTTGATCAAACGTGGGTCTAACTTGACTTAATTGACCTCAAGTAGGCCATACTCAACTTGGTCTGAGGTTTATTTGACTCATCTTAGTTCAAGGTGTGTAAAACTCAAAGATCTTACGTGAGTTTGACTTGACTTTTTGTAAATCCTTTTCAACTTTGTTAATGTAAACTCAATTCAACTTAGCATAATGTAAACTCTATCAAACTTGACTTGAGTGGCTATAGTTTGATTTGGACTCAACCAAAATACCTTGCTTGTTTAGATATGACTTAACCTCCATTATCTTGACCTATGACTAATTTACACAAACTTTAACTCATTAGACTTTTGTTGCCATTTGTGGACCTCTCCTTGTATAGATTTTATGGTCGAACCTTTTTAGCCTCATGAGTCAAAACCAGTGAACTGAACAAATTGACATATACACATACATATAACATATTTAAGATGAAAAATATCTACTTTAAAAAATAAACAGAAAAAAATGTAAAACCAGAACTTAATTTCAACATCCAACGCACTTGAGTATCGAGACGAATTTCAGCCCTGAAAAAAAAAAAGAAACTTGACGTATAATTCAATTAATATTTAGTTATTTATGCAAAAGACGGAAAATATTCGTTATGGAAGATAAATTGCTCTGTTACAGCATAGAGTACTGTAGGAGGAGGTGCATATTTCGTTTTTAATACTTGTATACGGGTGTAAGAATTAATTCTCTCAATTTAATTTATTTTATTTTTTTGATAAAAAAAGAATAAGTAAATATTTGCAAGAGTATATATGTTTTTAAAAAAATGTTTCAGTCGTGAATATAGGTAGAAAAACAACATAGATAGTGAATCAGTAACCGCAAGGATTGAGGTAGGGGACACGTCATATTACTCTGTCATAAGTATTTGTAATAAAATTATATTAAATTTAGTTTTATATATCTTAAACAATGTATTTTTATTTATATTTACTTATTAAAATTGTTTTAAAACATTAATTTACAGATACATTCTGATTATTATTTATTTTGGACTCATGTTTTTAAGTATTATTAAGTTGAACTAATATTTTAGAGCATAATTTTAGTTGGATTTATACTATACGAGAATACAATTTACTTGATTTTATATTTTAGATAATTTGTTTAAAAAACAATCTTTAGGAAAAATGTTCTTGATACTCTCAACTATAAAAGTACTCATGAGTAATTCTTTTTAAACCAATGGCAGCATAATATGTAAGTCTTCTTCTACTGAAAGTATACACAACAAAAGAAGATTGTCTAGCTTGTTTGATTCTGAGTTCTGAAATCTCTCTTCCTTCCTTTTTCAATATCAACTTTTGTTCATTAGAAGGACTTGGGAAGTATTTGACCACAGTCTGCACCTTTAGGCTTTGCTTCATAATTATAGTGCCTTAAACCTGCATCATCAAGAGCTGATATAATGATATAATGATAAAAATACAATTTAGGATATGAAAAAATCTGCTTTATTGAATTTGTCTTAACTAGGCCTCCTAATTAAGAGCACCCTTCAATCAGAGAATAAGACATGATGACAATTTGATTTGGAAAATGGTTTTTAAAATCCAAATCTCCATCTATTCTCCACTATTAATAAATATAAGATACAACTCCAGTATCAATCCAAAAAAATGTTCATTTTAATAGCTAATATGTTTGTCCCCAATCCAACCCTTCTGCACACAAGCAGGGAGAGATTCTTTATATAGAAGGGCCTCAGATGTGGATTCAGATGATTGTATTTTGGCTTCTGACGAAGGGCTTCAAAGTGAAAGAGTAAGGCTTTTCAGGAATTGCAGTGAGAGTGATGTCATTTCTCTATCTAACTTTAATGATTATGGAAATGAATAAGGCTCCAATGTTGTTGACAATTGTGCTTTCCTACCCTATGATTTGTCTGCAGGAAAATTGGGCCATAATCCTCATGGAAATAGAATCTCTCACAGGACTAAGCATCTGTATGGGCATATTAGTAAACCTTCAAACTCCTTAGAAAGTTGCCTAATGGCTCAGAAGAGCAAGTCAAATTGGAAGAATCTGTCTTTTTGCCATCCATGACAACAAGGTCATTTCTTGTTGGTGATGGAAACCAAGTGATCAGAAGAGCAAATGATGTTGATTCTTTCAGTGGAATAACCGGAAGTGAAGAATATAGGTTGCATAGAGAAGGCAACAAGGTGAAGGATAAAAGTGTATTATTCGGAGTTCCTTCCTTTTCCAATATTGGATCTTCTAATGATGCCAAGAAGATGAAGGTTAATGTTGGCAATAGACGAAGTATGAGATTGTGCCCTACTAGCAATGTGTTAAGTGGAAAGCACATCCATACTCAACTTGGTATGGTTCTTCAATCTTGACTTGCAAATACTTTTACAGTCTCTGTTGTGTCGAATAGAATATTGTATACTTTCTTTTTGGGCCAACATTTGGATTCAAAACTCCTTTTTACTTATTCTTCCCTTTGGAACTAGATCAGTATGGCACACACTGGCTTTGATCGGATCTAATTTTTGTGAAACCATTCTTTTAACATATAATTCAGCAACGTGCATGCTAAAATTCAAGTGGATTGGGGATAGTGTGATTTTGCAACTTGTCATGTTTAAGCTATAATGTCAATGAATTATATAAATGATATTAAATTCTGTGCGTAGATATTTTATTTTATTGGCTGATTTCTTCAAATTATGTAAAAGAATATTTAACATCTGAACATAATAAAGACTATATAAACCCAATACTTTTATTGCACCTGGCCTATTACTTGAATTGTGACAGTTGCTCTATACATTGACCACATCTTAACACCACCCTTTTTTCTTTGCTTTGCAAATTGGAAGAGAGCATTGGAAGTGTCTCCCAATTGCCCGGCAGCTGTGATCAAAGGTGTTCCTTTCCATTCAACTGTTTAAGCTTTATCAAACATTCAATTGCTTTGACTAGAAGTGGTAAAATTTAGCTTGAAATATATCATATAAACGATGTGTAATATAGTGCCAGAAACATGCATCTAGTCATGTATAATTGCTTACTATCCTAAATGTTTTACAAGCAGTTCACTCAAGTGAGGATATATATAACTAAATGAGTAAATAATACATGTGCTTATACTTTCATTTAATTTCAAAACATAATGTTTGCTAACTTGACTGATTGACTACATAATTTATTTTGCATGCCTATTAAACACTACCTAACTACCATAAACCTCTGCTTATAGGAAACTGGGTAAAGGCTCGGAAATGGGCTGCAGTTCCTGGTAGCCAAGCCACCTACCTTGGCAACCCAGTTCCATGGGGCACACTACCCACCATTTTGGTCATTGAATTCCTTGCTATTTCCTTTGTGGAGCACCAAAGGACCATGGAGAAAGACCCAGAGAAGAAGAAATACCTTGGTGGTGCTTTTGATCCTTTGGGATAGTCCAAGGTCCCTAAAGCATTCCAGAACTTGAAAGCATATGAGGAGAAAGGAAAATATAGCTTTGGTTAAATATACAAATTTGAAATGAAATTTGCACTGTAGGGACGAGTAGAGTAGAACGACCGTGGGACGCTTTAAAACTCGAGAATGGGGAATGCTCATCTTCTAAACATCATAAGGTACCACATTTTAATGTTTATGATTTGTAGTTGGATCAAATTATTAAAAAAAAAAACTAGCCAAATTAGAGCTAAATCCTTCCTTTATACTATCAACTGGTTTTGTATCAGATTTTCTAACATATTCAAGGTTCAAACAGGTTTATAAAACATACAGAAACAGCCCCAAATGTTTATTTCAGTTCATACTCCCTTCCTTTAGATTTTACCCCTAAAATCACATTGAAACAACCTTGTAAACATGCTAAACTCACTACCCTCTCATTATAAACCGCATATCAACCAATTCCCACCCTAATTAAGTTTCTAAAGACCAAATAAAGTGTCTTACACTTCCAATCACCACATTAAACCCAAATTTCAGTACTTCACCCTTCAAACCTACTAAATCATCTATAAAGCACATTAGTTTTGACCTCCCGTTAACCTTTGTATCATTCAGCTAATTTCAACTATCAAAACAACTTCACAACACAAACATTACAGTAGAGATTTCACAATCTTAGCATACCAAATAATTCAAATCTCACAATACCAATGATCTTCATCTACACACAAAAGTACTAGAAAATTATCACAATAACATTTGATTCATCTTATTATTTATGACAGTATCAAACATACATATCTAACATAATCAAAAGATAAGACTAGCTTCCCTTACCTTCTAAAGAACTCCTATGGCTCTAAAAACTCTCAACCATTGCTTCCACCCCACGGAACTCTAGAGAAGTCCACAACTTACCAATTGGTGATTAGAAGCAGACCTTAGAACCTCAAATTAACCAAGAGTCAAGTATGAAACACTTTTGATGCATGTAAAAACAGATTTCTCTGCATGATCATAGACCGAAAATAAAAAGAAAAGGAAGAAGAAACTTACTTGCTCTAAACAAAGAATTGATCAGGTTGAAGTTGAGCTTACTCCGCCGTGATCTCGTAGATACCTCCTGATCATTAAACAGATGACTCAGGAGTTAAAACTCTTTGAGAGAAGGTAGAGAACTCTAGAAAAGTGGTTTCTAGAGAGATGATACGTTTTGAAAACAATAAAACTCGTTTATGAAAAAACTATTTACAATAAAACCAATTAATATTAAAATAACTGAGTCTAGCTATTTTTAGACTACCACCCACCACTTCTAAAATACCAATTTTTAGGATTTTACATCGATGACTGACTTTAATAGTTTCTTTTTTAATTTTAATCATAAAGTTTGAACAGTAAACCTTATCATTCATACTAATAATTTGTTTATTTTTTGTACTTATGAATGTAAAGAGCTACCTTGTAGGAATGTTTGCATTAGTTATTTTTTTATTAATATTATGAACATAATATTAATTATTTTAATAATGTAAAAGAAATTAGTACATTTCGATCATACTTTTTTAAAGAGAATTATTATTTTCTTTTTCAAATTTTTTTATAAAAGACCGACCACACAATTAAAAAGTGATAAACGGGTTTCTTAAAATATAAGAGTAATACAAAAGAAAAGTCTGAAATTTATAGCAAGACTAATTTGATTCGGTTTAATTTGAAAAAATATAAATTATTTTGATAATACTTTGGTTTAAGTTGTTGGATGTAATAAAAGAACCTTATCTCCTTATCTACATTTATGCTAGCTGTCTGTACACATCACCGTTAGGGAAACATTTTGAAGTTTGAAGGGGGAGACATTATTGAATGTATTATGCATTCTCATTGTGATGACTTCATGAAATCTTGGTGATTTTGTTTCCCCGCAGGTTTTGACCGAAAAAGATCATTGCTATTGTGTAGTTCTTAATGCACATGACGAGGCAGCATTTTGTATTCTATCTTGTATTCCACTTCTTGTCTTGTCCGGGGCTCTGATGAGTCTGGTTGCGTCATCCAGGGGACAAGCTGCTTATCCCAAAGCTTCAAGTGTTGTAGAGCAGACAATTGGCTCTATCCGGACTGTAGGCACACAGGCTAAAACAAACTCTTCGGTTTTCCTTTTTGTTATTGCTGATATATAAATCACCTTTATCTCTCTAATGCAGGTTGCATCATTCACTGGGGAGAGGCTAGCAATAACTAAATACAATCAGTCCTTAATCAAGGCTTACATCAATGGAGTGCAGGAGCTTCTGGTTTGGGTTTTGGTGTGCTATACTTCGTCTTTATCTGCAGGTATGCTTTGGGCATTTGGTTTAGCGCGAAAATGATACATAGGAGGAGAGGTTTGTGACTGTTATATTTGTTGTATTAACTGGCTCCATGTAAGTTGTGTGTTTCTTTTGGTTTCTACTAATCTATAATTTCAAATACTTGATTCTCTCCTCCTGTCTCTATTGAAGGACTCCGAGGATTAGACTTATAATATGTATTTCTGGCTAACTATATTTCGATTCACATGTTTTTTTTGTTAGTAATACATTTATCTTCATAGTGTACATGACAAAATATGTTTTTTTTACTTCTATCTTTATTAGAAAGGGTCCTTTCACCTCTATAATTTTATATGATTTATGAATTTTAGAGACTAGATAAAATGGTTGGTGAGCATGGAACTCGGCTCTCTAGGGGTCAAAAACAGACAGTGGAGATAGCAAGAGCGATTTTGAATTCTGGATGAAGCTACAAGTGCCTTTGATACTGAATCTGAGAGAATTGTACAAGAGGCATTGGACAGAATAATGATAAACAGAACAACTGTCATTGTTCCCACCGTTTGAGTACTATAAGGAATATTGATACCATTGTTGTTATCCATCAAGGAAAAATAGTTTAAAGCGGTAAACATATAATATAGTAATAGTATCTTTTCCATGACTTACATTTTTTAGGAGGGTCATAAAAATTTAAAACCTGTTGTTTATATTCCTCATTGCATGACTATAAGTAAAATTTGATCAGGTTCACACGATGAGCTCACCAAAGATCCCGAAGGAGCCTATAGCCAGCTCATCAGACTACAAGAAATTAAGAAATCAGAACAGAATGCAGAAGACAGAGAAAACAAGAGAGTATATCGCAGTCTAGAAGTCAAATCAAAGGTCTTTTTTGTTACGATCTATAAGCTTAGAGTCACGGGGAGTTGAAAACAGAGGTTGTAGTTCACTGAGCATTATTTGGTGTGCCCACATCTGCTGCCCACATTCACTGAGCATCATTCTATAACATCTCCTTCACCACCAGAAGTGCCTCTTCGTCGCCTGGGTTACCTAAACATGCCAGAACAAACAACTTCCAACTTGGGCCATCTAAACAAGCCATCTATCCAAGTGAGTGTTCCTTTATTTCATTCCAAAAGTATAGATGCTGTTGTTTTTTCCTTTTTGCCGATACTTATTGTTTTTGCAATCTACTTTTCAAACTCTTATCCATGGATTGAATAGACATTATTACTCTATAGCAATCAATTACAGTAAGAATGAACATGAAGAAAAGATGTTGCTTCTTTATGTCTCTGTGATGTTGGCTTAGCTGGTGCTCTTGTTTTTGTTTGCTACTGATTTTCTGGATACTTACTTTTAAAGAAAGCTACCATGATTTGCTGGATATATGTTGTGAATGATGATATGTCCTATGGCTTAGTTCTGAACCAGTCTTCCTCTCCCCTTGCTTTCTAGTCAGTCATGGTGTGTTTTGTATTTGATCTTCCAATCATGGTTGTGGTTTTTAATTATTGAAGTGGTTGAACATTGAGAGCATGTAAATATTGTGAATTTTCACATAGATTAATATATTGCGTTGAATGCTCAAGGAAATACTTTAAAAATTAAAATCTATTGTTATCTTTTAATTTAAAGGAAACAACTGTCTGTCAAGAAAGAGATTGAAAAGTCTCATTGTTGGAGTTGGCTGTCTGTATTTTGAGAGCATTTATGTTAGGTTTCTAATGGACAAAACCTAATCAATGCACACACTAACTCACCAAAATGAATCAAGAATGCTGTATAATCCCTCGCTGCTCTTATTAGACAGTGAAAAGAATTCAAGAATGGAGTAAATGGGAGCCTAATCTCCCCCAACAAGACTTAACAGTCTGTTCAAGATACAAGAATGGTCCAAAAAGTACTCTATCCTTCTCCTCACTAACTATTTATACAAGTATTACCCTGTGAAATATAGTGAAAATTATATATTGGAATTAATCCCTTGTGTTAAATACACATATAGGATTCTCTATTTATAATAGAAGAAATATGGGCTAAGCCCAAATACAAATGAATATGTAAGAATAAAATAAAATAAAATAAGAACAATGTTTCCCTAATAAACATATAGGGACTACGTTTCCCTAATTAACATAAACACAATATAAACTAAATATAATATCTCTAACACTCCCCCTCAAGCTGGAGCATACAGATTGTATGGACCAAGCTTGGAATAAATAAACTCAATTTGAAATATATGATCTATCTTCAAGAGTATGCGGCAAACAGATGAGTAATCACATGTCGACGAACAACTAACAGTAATTTATGGACAGTAGTAGACAACTGCGAAACTTCAAATAGCACCATGAAACTTTAAGTGGGATGACTTTGACAAAGGAGAACAATGACAAACTCCAGGTTCTGGATTGCCATCAAGTAAGGATGGAGCTTGCATCAAAACTACAGGGATTGCCATCACTGACTGATGGGGCCTGTAGTAGCTAAAAGCGACAAAACTACAGGGAATGCCATCACTGACTGATGGGGTCTGTAGTGGCTAAAAGCGACAAAACTACAGGAAATGCCATCACTGACTGATGGGGCCTGTAGTGGCTAAAAGCGACAAAACTACAGGGAATGCCATCACTCACTGATGGGTTCTGTAGTGGCTAAAAGCAACAAAACTACAGGGAATGCCATCACTGATTGATGGGGCCTGTAGTGGCTAAAAGCGACAAAACTACAGGGAATGCCATCACTCACTCATGGGTTCTGTAGTGGCTAAAAGCGACAAAACTACAGGGAATGTCATCCCTGATTGATGGGGCCTGTAGTGGCTAAAAGCGACAAAACTGCAAGGAATACCATCACTGACTAGTGGAGTCTGAAAGCTTGAAACCTGGCTGGAAACATACTCCCCCTCACGACGAACGGCGGAAATGACGGCGCGCCGATGACAGACCGTGAAAGTGGAAGATCATAATGAGCTCTTATTCATCAAAGCATCCAAGAAACAAATCTGACATATTTGACAAAGGGGTGGTGAAATTGTTTCAACCCATAATGGTTTTGAAGTTCCTTGGTGTTAACCACTAACTGGCCTTGAAGACCTTCCAAAATAGAGAAGAAGATAACGGAAGCAGTAGAGGTAGGACTAGGTGTTGGTGCATCGGTGGCACAAGTGGCGGAGACGACGACCGGAGACGACGGCCGGAGACGGTGGCCGGAGACGACGGCCGGAGACGGTGCCGACGGCGGTGGTTGGAGACGGTGGCCAGAGATGGCCGGTGACGGTGGCCGGCGGCTGGTGGCAAGCGGCAACGGACAGTGGCGGACAGCAACACCGCACATATGCGAGACAAAAACTAGAGATTGCCCATTGAAGTATAAAGGCACAGGTTGAAAAGAAACTTTTAGGAGGGGGGCCGCCGGCCACCGGCGGCAACGGGGACAAAGTAGAAAAGGATCAGAAAACCTGCTCTGATACCATGTGAAATATAGTGAAAATTATATATTGGAATTAATCCCTTGTGTTAAATACACATACAGGGTTCTCTATTTATAATAGAAGAAATATGGGCTAAGTCCAAATACAAATGAATATGTAAGAATAAAATAAAATAAAATAAGAACAATGTTTCCCTAATAAACATATAGGGACTACGTTTCCCTAATTAACAATAACACAATATAAACTAAATATAATATCTCTAACATACCCAATACATTCCCTCTTCCTAACTGATAAAACAATTAGGCCAGTGACCCACTAACCAACTAACTACTCACTCACGTCTCTTCCTTCTCACATACACCTTTAATATCCTATCAATTTACATGAATCTTAACTTGCAAGAACTCGTAAAAGAAATGTATAAAATTGCAAGCAACATAAATGGAAATGAAAAGTAAAATGGAAAACAATAAATCAATGAAACAATAGTGAACAGAAATGTAAAATCTGCATTGAATTAAGAGTTGAGTACAAGAGAAAGAAGTTAAGACCACAATTACTATGGGATAGTAGGAAAGACTCTGCTAAAATTGTAGTTTGGTTCTCCAACTTCCTTCTAGCAAAAGCTCTCCGAAACTCCTGATAAAAATGGTCTAAAGCTATTCTACGTAAAACTGAAATTGTTGGAATGTAAAGGTACAGGTGATGGTGGTGGTTTCTCTTCTTTCTACTCTAACCTATTTAAAGAAAAAGAATACAGAGAATGAAGAACTATAAACTCTTTCTCTATACAATGTATTTCTTTAACCAACCCAGCTCCTCTTTGACCAATCTTTTTGACTTCCTAACTTCATAATGCCAATTCCATGAATCCGTCCAAGTCAAATTAAAAAACTGAGCAAAAAAACTCAAAATTCGATGCTACCAAAAAGGAAGTCAAAACCTGTACCGGAACACAAACACTACCAAAATCAACGGCTAACGAACTATAGAACTTCGACACTAAAAGCGCTGGAGTGATGGTTCCACGAACACTTCCAAAATGGAATCCAAAACTTGTATTAGAACACAAACACCAAAACTCACGGCCAACGGATGGCGGCACTTACGACACAAACACAGGTGGAGTGATGTTTACACCAACACATCTTCAACTCTATGTTTAAAAGAAAACTACCAACTTTCATCCCTGCAGAAACTGATTTTCTTAGATCAGTTCAGTGTAACACAAGCTGTATTCATAGTAGATACTCAACACACATTTGAGTTCTCAGTTCTCATATCTCTATTCCTTCTTTTTTCATTATTTAAAGTTTTCTTAATTACCAGGATTTTTTAAATATTTCAACAAAATCTACAACATCTTCTTTCTTCCGGAAACTCTATTAAAGACTCCAACGCATTAAGTGAGAACGGTCAAATTCATAAAAATCTTCCACAAATTAACATTGTTTGAGATGATTATAATAGTTGTCTAAAAGCTAATGAAAGCTAATAATACTGAGAGTTTTAATTGTTTCTTAAAAAAGTTTAAAACCTCCACAAATTACTATTACTTTTTTCCTATTCTAACTTCTCTCTTTTACTCAAATTTCCTTCGAACCTTCCTTCCTAACACTCAAAATTTTCTCACTTTTCCCTCATATTTCCAAATGAAGGGTTTCTGAAATTGGAACTACAATTTTGTTATTGGCATTACAGCGTACTGTAATTGGAACTACATTTTTGTGTAAATATCGCTAAAGATAATATACTGGTATAAAACGTACTATTGTATTCTCACTTTAAACATATAGATTGCATTGGATAAAATGGTGTAAGAGAAAAACAGAGAAGGGAATAATCTGGAAAGAAAGCAGGACAGAGAAGAAGAATATATCAAGAAAAGACACATAATAATTCTTTTATTACTCCACTGCTTAAAAGAAGGTGCTCTATATAAGCACTACTCCTTACAACAAATATTTCTTCACATGGGTATAATGGTTTCCCCTAAAAGGGTGACACGTCACTTAGTAACAAAATCCCTAACATAGATTGGCTGACGAATGACCCTCTTAGGACGATCAATAGAAGCATCTAGAGCATTACTTGGACCGTGTTAAGAATCTGCAATAGTACTTAGGTTGTCCTCACCTTGTGCATAGTCAATAGGATTAGAGTATTGTACGAACCCAATGATTCTTTCATCTCCCTCCGGATGGAGAAGCACCTTGTCCTCAAGGTGGAATTGCTCGTTCATAACACCCCATGGTTCCCACGTAGCATCTTCTGGTGGAAGACCCCTCCATTGTACCAAGACTAAGTTAGAATCTAGCTTAGTGTTCAGAATAGCTATGGGTTCCAATATGGGTTGATTATCATTGAATTCCAAGGGAAGTTTTGAAGATGTTGTTGGGGGATTGCCCTTGTGTGGTCAGAGAAAGCTAACGTGAAAGACATTGTTGATTTTGGCAGTTGCAAAAGCTATAATTTTTAAGCAACTTGTCCAATTTGTTCCAAGACCTGGAAGGGACCAAAAAATTGTTTCCGTAACTTGCCCTGGTAATGACCAGCAACTGAAACCTGACGGTGAGGGTGAAGACGAACATAAACCCAATCTCCAGGTTGGAATTGGAGATCATGACGGTTAGTGTCTGTCCATCACTTAATATCTGCTTGTGCCTTTTGAAGGTTGTTGTTGAGTTTACAGATGATGTCAGCTCTAGATTGCAATTCAAATTGAACACCAACATTTAAAGTGTTAGAAGAAAGACCTTGGGAATGGCCATACACGACTTCGAATGGGGTCATCTTGATGGAGGCGTTAATAGTGGAATTTAAGCACCATTCAGCCCATGGAAGAAATTTGCCCTACAATGATGACTTGTGATGAACGAAGCAGCAAATATATTGTTGCAGGACCTTATTAATCACCTCAGTTTGGCCATCGGACTAAGGATGGTAAGCTGTTGACATTTGTAAATTGGTACCCCTTAAGTGGAAAAGCTCTTGCCAAAACTGGCTAAGAAACACGGCTCTCGATCAGAAATTAAACTCTTGAGGAGGTCGTGTAATTAGCAAATCATGTGCACGAATAGGTTTGCCACTTTGGAGGCTGAGAAGGACCTGGGTAACATGCCAAAGTGTGCAGCCTTTGAGAACCTGTCTACAACAACCAATATTGTAGAATTGCCTTGGTATGAAGGAAGGCCCACAATGAAATCTAGGGATAAATTCTCCCAATATTTGGTAGGTGGAGGAATTGGTTGAAGTAGTCCTGTAGGTTTCTGAGCTGGGATCTTAGTTTGTTGACAAATTTCACATTGGGTGACAAATGTGTAGACGCCTTGATGCATTTTGGCCCAAAAGAAGTTAGCTGCTAGCTTCCCAAAGGTGCGTGCTACACCAGGGTGTCCTGCCAAGGGTGTAGAATGGTACTCATGTAAGAGAGTGGGGATGAAAGGTCATGATGCAGGAAGCCAGATGCGTTGTTTGAACAAGATCAACCCATTTGTCAAATAATATAAAGGAAAGTTAATAGGATTTGTTGTGATTCGCTACTTCAGTGAAAGGAACTCGACACTGGTAGACAAATACAACTTTCGATTAGATAGAAAATCCAATTGAGGAATGGATAAAATGAGAAGCAGTGCACCTATTGTGACTATGAGAGCCTGGATAAAGCATTTGTTTGCTGAATTACACTTCCCTAGGCGATATTGTATCTCAAAGTCGTAGCCCAACAACTTGGATAGGTAATGTTGTTGATAATGAGTAAGAACTGTTTGGGATAGCAACTCTTTGATTTATTTTTGGTTTGTTTGGATAATGAATCTTCGGCCAAGTAAGTACTGTTACCACTTTTGTACAACTGAGGTAATTGCATAGAGTTCCCTAATATAAGTGGATGAGTTTTGCAGCTTCGGGCAAAACTGTTTACTGAAATATGCAATGGGATGTCCATTTTGAGAGAGAACAGCCCCCATGCCTGAACTGGAGGCATCAATTTGAACTATGAACGTGTGATCAATACAGGGCAGCGACAAAACAGGAGCATTCGTCAGTGCCTCTTTCAAATGTTGGAAGGCCTGTGAGGCATTATCTTGCGACAAGAAATTGTTACGTTTGAGGTGGTCGGTGAGAGCACTGGCGATGGAGGCATAACCTTTCATGAAGTGACGATAAAATCGAGTCAAACCCCAAGAAGCCACGAAGAGACTTGACTGACGTGGGTGTTGGCTAATCAAGAACAACTTGTATCTTACTAGGGTCTTGCTGCACACCCTTATTAGAGACTATGTGACCCAGGTAATGTATGGACTATTTTTTGATGGAACATTTCTCCCCTTTAAGGTGAAAGCTATTCTGGACTAGCAATTGAAAAGTGCATTCCAGATGAGAAATATGTGAAACCAATGTTGGGCTATAGACAGGGATGTCATCAAAAAATACAATGATGATTAACGAAGATGTGGGCGAAAGAGGTCATTCATGGTGGCCTGAAATGTAGAAGGGGCATTGCACAACCCAAAAGGCATGACTCTGAATTCAAAATGGTCGTTATGTGTGAGGAAGGCAGTTTTGTCACAATCGCTGGGAAACATCAAGATTTGGTGGAACCCCGAAAATATATCCAACTTAGAAACCCAAGTGGCATTACCCAGTTCATCCAATAACTCATCAACAGTTGAAATTGGAAATTTGTCCTTCACAGTGGCGGCATTGAGGGTGCGGTAGTCAATGCAAAAATGCCAAGTCCCATCTTTCTTCTTGACAAGGAGAACTGGGGAGGAAAAGGGACTTATACTAGGCTTAATAAAGCCTAAGTCAAGCATCCGTTGCACTTGTTGTTCAATTTCATGCTTTTAGTAGTAGGTATAACGGTAGGGTCGTACTAAAATTGGTGAAGTATTTGGATGTAGTTTAATACGGTGATCTGTGGGTCTTGAGGGTGGTAAAGTGGTCGGTGGTTGAAAAAGATAGGAGTATTTGTGGAGGAGGGCTTGAATCTCTAATACAATGTCAGTCCTAGACAATTTTAATGGATACAAATCAATGGAAAATTTTAAAGAGGCCAAATGAAGTTGGGCTTTGGGGAAAAAAGTAGAGCAGGGAAGAAAGTTACCATTATTGACCATTACCCTCAAAGGAGTGGAAATGGGCTCATTATGGAGCTGAAGGAAATGAGCCACCCAACTTTGTATGAAATTGCGTGTAGCCCCACTATCCACCAAAACTTGGACTGTCGCAACCGAAATATCGCGACAGGACGACGATCTCCAAAAAAGGAAACTGATTCTGGAAAAAGTTTTTGGAGTCGCCACCATAGTTTATTCTGGAAAACTATGGAAAAACCATAAAAGAAAAGGCAAGGTCCGCATAAACCAGAGATTGGGTTCGGGAGTCGGTTACGTGTGGGGAAGGTGTTAGCACCCCACAACGTCTGCCCTAAGGCAGTACCTTTAATTAAATATGCGAATAAAGATGTGGTTTGCAAAATGTTTAACTATCCCAAAAACGACAATCTAAAGAAACAAAAAATATTTTTTATTTTTTGGGTCCGACAAGGATTGACCTTGCTCCTACGTATTCTCATTTTGAATGAGAAATTAGGGTTACGTAGTTCTTTTAAAATTGATTGTTATTTGGACAATGATGTTTTGTGTTTGAAGGTTTTTTTTGTATAAGGAAGAAAAAAGTTTTCAACACAAGGCCGACAGAATGGTCGCACTTGTGCTTAAACCCTTTAAAACAATTTATGATTTTTTAAAGAGGACGAAAAAGGTTTTTAGCACAAGGCAGACAGAATGGTCGCACTTGTGCTTAAACCCTTTAAAACAATTTACGATTTTTTAAAGAGGAAGAAAAAGGTTTTTAGCACAAGACAAACAGAATGGTCGCACTTGTGCTTAAACCCTTTAAAACAATTTATGATTTTTTAAAGAGGAAGAAAAAGGTTTTTAGCACAAGGCAGACAGAATGGTCGCACTTGTGCTTAAACCCTTTAAAACAATTTATGATTTTTTAAAGAGGAAGAAAACGGTTTTTAGCACAAGGCAGACAGAATGGTCGCACTTGTGTTTAAACCCTTTGAAACAATTTATGATTTTTTAAAGAGAAAGAAAAAGGTTTTTAGCACAAAGCAGACAAAATGGTCGCACGTGTACTTAAACCTTTTAAAATAATTTTTTTGTATTTTTAGAATAGAAGAAGAAAAAAGTTTTCAACACAAGGCTGACGCGAATGGTCGCACGTGTGCTTAAACCTTCTGAAAATATTTGTTATATTTTTTTTCGTTTTTATGTATTATAAAAATATTTTAAAATAAATAAATAAAAGATAATAAATAAAAACAGGGTGTGAAAATGAAAAATGGGGGTGTAAAAATGGGAAACAAATGGGTGTCTAAACCTTTTTCCTTTTAAAATCGAACTGGGCCTAAGCCCAAAGCGGCGAGGGGTGATGCAAGTGAAACCAGGGGCGCAGAGCGTGAGGGCAAGGGGTGCGCTGCAGAAAAGAGTGGGGGTGCAGAAGATATTTTGCTTTTTTTTTGTTGGACCCAGTACTAGCCCAGTATAAAAATCAGAAAGTGTGAATGGGGGGTGGCAAAATGGAAGCAAAGGGGTGCAACAAAGATTTGTTTAGGCAGGGGCCCAGCACGCCCTCAGCCCAACTCAAGCTCAGAAACCCCTTTGGGGTTCTCTCAGATCCCTTCTCATTTCTCACACACTTAACAACAGAGACCTAGGGTCTCTCTCGCGATAGCAACCCAGGGAGGGGGTTGCCTCCGCCGCACACCGCCACCGATAGCAACCGGCCATCGTCAAATCGCCGGATGCCGTCCCCTGAAGCCACCACCACTCTCAAATCGCCGGCGGTCACCGCGCCGTGACGTTCTCACCCTCCCTTTCTCTTTCTGCTCGACCTAGGGTTTCCACTTCCACAGGCAGCCGCAAATCACACCACCACCAACAAGACAGCCACCGCGTCGTCCGCTCTACTCCATCAACAGCATCTCCGGCGAAAGCAAACTCCAACAGAACCACGACCGTCCACAGCGTCAGGTTCCTTCTTCAAGCTTATCTCCGAGCGCAAGAAGGGAAAACCTCTCACCTTCCGATTCGCCCTCGCTGTTGTCGTCAACCGCTTCGCCGGAAACGGAAAACGTCACCGGGACTGTGGCTGACTGCGACGTGGTGTTCTTTCTCCCAATGCGTCCTCGCACACGAAAGGGAAACGTCCCCAATGATCAACCTGCTCGTGCCGTTGAGAGAGGATTCCCGTTAAGGTTCTTCCATATTCTCTTGATTTCCTCCTCGCTAATTGTGTGAATGTTGTGACCCTGTACCAGGCTGGGAATTTGATTCAGGCCAAGGTTGATGATGGCTGGGTTTCGGTTGGGACGGGATTAGTGGAGCACGAGCAATGTTGATCTCGTGTGTATTACCTTGTGAAGGTTTGGACAGTGGAGGTATCGGGAGAAGAACGGTGAATTAGAGTCTCTCGCTGCCGAGACCAATGGGGAAAGGGTGAGGGGTTTGGTGGTGCCATTGATTTTGTCTGTGTTTGTTTGCTTTTTTTTTGTTTTAATACGAAGGAACTAGGAGCAAGGTAACAACGAAGATGAGAATGAGGATACTAGTGGCAGAATCATATATGCGCAATCAAAGAGTGAATATGGAAGGAGGATGGTGATGCTAAGTCAGTGGCGTGTCATGGTGTTGATGAGTTTGGGTTTGGTGTTTTGTGGGTTAAGCTCGGTACTGGTATTAGACTGATGATGGGAACGTTAAGCTGGTGGAGAAGGGGAATGGGATAGAACAAGTTAGAGGAAGAAGTAGTCGAAGCATGGTTTAAGAGATTGAAAGAGGAAGCGATGCTTCACTCTCTGGATTGGATTCCCCTGGTGCTTCAAAGACATTGAGAACTCGTGAAAGTCATAAAAGAAAGTTCACGCTGTAACCTCTAAGAGGAGAAAGAGAATAGATTCACGAGACTTTGTTGTGCAAGACTGACCCATGGCAAGGATATAAAGATGCAACGAAAGGAACAGTTATACCAATGCGAGTCCAGGACCATTAACATGCAGTCATCATAACAAAACAATGATTCATTTTCATGATCACACTAGGATGAAGAACTGGGATAGACGACTTACTTGGGTGCTGAAGTTGTCGTTGGATTTTCCTCTGTTGATAATTTCCTCCTTCTCTCTTGGTACCGGTTTCTTTGCAAATAAGATGGTTCCCCCCGTCCTTGATGCCCAATGCTCTGTGTCGTTTTTTGTTGCTTCTGCCTCTTTTCTCCGAAACGACTTTTGCTACTCAAACTGATTCCAAAACATGCCTTTGCCAATCCCGAAACATATCTCTGCCAAAATCAATCCTGCATCTGCCATGTTCCCCTTTGTCGTATTGACACGTGGCTTCACCGGATTTTTTTTCATTCTCTTAGTTTTCTTTCTCTCTTTTTCTTTTTTTTTTAACAAAAACGAAAATCATACCTATTTTTTATTTTAATTTTAAAACTAAGAAAACAAAAATTAAAATTAAAAAGAAGAAAATTAAAAAGAAGAAAAGTAGAAAGATTCATAAAAAGGAATAAATAAAATAAATAAAAAAAAGCCATAAAAAGGTAATAAAAATAAAAATAAAAACAAATAAGAAAGAAATAATAGTAAAATGGTACATGAAAATGATAGAAAAACAAAAAATAAAACAAAACAAGCAAATTCGTATAGTATTTAGTCACCCAGACGAAATTGAGTGTTGACATGGACTTTTGTACTTGTTAATGGATCCCGCCAAACGCAGTGTGCGAGGGGCCCATTGACCCGAAAGTGCATGTAGATTGATGAGGCCTGATTTGGGAGAAGGGTCATCTATTACCCGTGGATCCAGGTCTGTTGGTGTATCTAGGTCATCATCTGGTTCGGTGGAGACTAGAAGGAGAAATTGAGACTTACAATGATGACCGCGTGTATATTGTTCATCGCAGTTGTAGCATAAATTCTTTTCTCTCCTTGCCTGCATTTTTGTCTCTGTTAATCGTTTGATGGGTAGCTTATTGGGGGGTGTGGGTAAGAGTGATGGTAGTGGTTTTGGGGAGGCAAGTGGTGGTGTGTTGGTTGGTGGAGATGAGTGAGGGAAGCGGTTGAATGGGGGGGTTGCTAGAGCGTTTGTCCTCATGTAGCTTGGCAAACGCAATAGCTTGGTTCAGGTCTGACGGTTGGAGGGTCGTGACCTCTCAACGAAAGTGGGGTTTGAGGCCAGAGATAAAACAACTCAGATAAAAACCGGTGGGGTAACCAGAGATCTTATTAGAGAGTTTCTCAAACTCAGAGAAGTAGTCTTGCAAGGAGTGAGTTTGAGAGAGCTTGCACAGGATTGCGATAGGATTGTCAAATTTTGGGGGAGCAAATCGGGGCTCGAGCGCTCGAAGGAAAGAATCCCACGAAGTGAGTAACCCGTTGTTGTGCATCCACTGAAACCAAGCAAGGGCTTGTCCTTCAAGAGAAAAGAAAGCGAGCTGGATGCGTTGCTCTGAGGGAGTTTGGTGCAAGGTGAAGAACTGATTGGCTTTGAAGATCCAGCCAAGGGGATATGTTCCATCAAAGGATGGAAGGTCCAATTTCACCGGTCTGTAAGGGTTGTGGGGAGGTTTATGGGTGAGTGAAAGTTGGTTTTCAAGGTGGGATGTACGATTGTCAATGTCCATGAGGGTTTTGGAAAAATTGGCTTGGGCTAGTATGATTTGTTCTAATTTGTAGTCAAAGGAGGTGAATGGGTCAAGTGAGTCGACCATGGATGAAGGGAGTAAGATGCAACGAGAGCACCAAATGTAAGAGAAAAACAGAGAAGGGAATAATCTAGAAAGAAAGCAGGACAGAGAAAAGAATATCAAGGGAAGACACGTAATAATTCTTTTATTACTTCACTACCTAACAGAAGGTGCTCTATATAAACACTACTCCTTAAAGCAAATATTCCTTCACATGGGCATAATGGTTTCTCCTAAAAGGATGACACGTCACTTAATGACAAAATCTCTAAGATAAATTGGCTGACGGATGACCCTCTTATGACGATCAATAAAAGCATCTGAAGCATTACTTGGGCAGTGTTCATAATCGCAGTAGTACTTGGATTGTCCTCACCTTATGCATAGTTAATAGGATTAGAGTATTGTACAGGCCCAATGATTCTTTCAAATGGTTTATAGGATTAGGAAGTGGTAAGATTTTAATATATTACTTGATCAGAAAAAAGGTTTAATACCCCTTTCAAGGCTCGACAACATTTCTACACATTTTGTTTGGAGTATTACGGGTGATTTAAGTGGCATCAGGAATCAAATCAGGAGAAGTTGGGCGCTCTGTTGCTACCAATCTATGCCTTATCTTGTTTTACTTTAATGATTTAGATGAATGTTAATGAACTATGTAACTATCTATGACTGCAGATTTAGTTCCTAATGCTATGTTTGTCCCACTTTACATGCTGCTGTTATTGGAACTACATCATTGTGTTAATAACATTCAAGATATCTACATTATTGAATTTGGATGGTGTTGGCTACGTGCAATTGGATTGAGTGCCTAAATAATTGCTTACAAGAGTGAATGATATTAATTTTGTGGTGTTTGAACATGCTATGGGAATTATTTTATTCTCTATTCATATTTTATTCTCTATTCATATTTATGCATTTATGTTCATATATTTTTATACTTATATTCCTTTTTTATATTGTTCTGAACAATTATATATATCAATTGTACTCTCTCTTTATCAATAGAATAAGAAATACATTCTTTCTTTTTTCTTATTTTGTAACATGGTATCAGAGCTTGTTTGATCCGCTTCCGCTGTCTTTGTTTTCTGCCGGCGGTCGGCCGCCATGGCCGCCGACGGCCCCCTAAAAATTTCTTTTTCAACCTGTGCCTTTATGCTTCAATGGGCAATCTCTAGTTTCTGTCTCGCATCTGTCCGGTGTTGCTGTCCGTCGCCGCTCGTCACCGGCGATCGTCTCCGGCCGTCATCTCCGGCCACTGTCTCCAGCCGTCATCTCCGGCCACCGTCTCTGGTCGTCATCTCTGGTCACCGTCTCCGACCGTCATCTCCGGCCACCGTCTCCGACCGTCATCTCCGGCCACCGTCTCCGACCATCGTCTCCGCCACTTGTGCCAGTAATGCACCAAACCTTCAATTCTTTTATGAAGCATCTTTTTCAATTCTTTTTCTTAAATCTTTAATCATTTTCTTGAACTGATAAATTCTTTTATTTTTTTTTTTGAATTTTTTTTGTTCTTCATCTTCTTGAATCTTTTCCTCTTGAATAATTTTCTTTTTGAATTCCTTTTCTTGACTTCCATCCCTAAAAAAAATTTCTTCTTTTTTCTTGAATTTTTTATTGGATCTTTTTTTTCTCTCTCTTTTTTAACTTCTTGTCTTATTCTTGAATCTTCTTGTCCTTGGATCTTCTTGTTCTTGGATCTTCTTATCCTTGGATCTTTTTTATCCTTAGATCTTCTTATCCTTGGTGCCTGGTGGTTGTGCTGTTGGCATTCCTCTTCTCAATTTCACTCTTTGTTGTTCAAGCTGAGCATTATGGATATATGCAGCTTGAGGGGGATATTGGAATTATTTTATTCTCTATTCATATTTTATTCTCTATTCATATCTATGCATTTATGTTCATATATTTTTATATTTATATTGCTCTGAATAATTATATATATCAATTGTACTCTCTCTTTATCAATAAAATAAGAAATACATTCTTTCTTTTTTCTTATTTTGTAACACATGCCACTGTTGTGTATTCACGTTATGACCTTTTGAATGTGAGATTTTGCCTTGTTTGAACATTCTATTACTTGTAATGGTTTCGGATACCATTGTTAATGCTTAAGATGTATTTGCCACTACAATGTATAAGCTAAGCATAGTCCTTGTTTGCTGTGATTAATGTCTGATTGAGTATGCTTGGTGTGTGTGTCTATTTTGTAAGTGGCTACTGGAAGGAAGTAAATAAATATTAAATGTTGTGGATCTTAGTTTTCAGAGTCTTGGTTGCTTAAACTCTCAGAATCCGTATTAGTAAAAATAATTTATTGACTTTTCTCCTTCGAGGCCCATCATTGCATAACTGCCCTGAGAAACTAAAGTGATAATGTTATTACCACTCCTTAATAAATAGATTTCTTAGAAACAAAAAGATTGAATACTCATTTAAAATTTTATCACTTTTTTTCTTTTTAATAAAATTCATTTAAATATCAGTTATGTTCTTATTGTGTATCTCTTTCTTTGTATAATCATGCCTTCAGATAATTATATCAACTCTTTCCTTTAAACTAATTGACAAATTTCTTTTAATATAAATTTATTATTATTATTATTATTATTATTATTTATGTTATTATTATTATTATCTATCGCACTTATTAGTATTGGTATTATTAGTTGTACTTAATCTTTTATTTTAACATAAGAAATCAATATTAAAAGTAATATTATCTATTTCTAATTAGTTTATTATAAAAAAAGAAAAACATTAATGATTAATTATTTTACTATTTTCATATTATCGAACTCTTTATTAGTAACATTTAGATAGAATCAAGATAAGATAGTGAGAATGAAGCTGAATGCCATGTTTAGAAGTAAAAGATGGCTATGTGAAAAACGGGTAGAATTGTTTGTAAGAAGTGAGTTATTCTTTGGCTTTTATAATTCTTAAAATATTAATTTTGGTGGCTAGATATTTCTCTGCACATTTTTGTTTTACGTGAATCATATTGGACAACCTATTTTTCCATCGAAAAATACATATTAATGTATTATTTGTGCCATTACAGGTTAAAGTATCACTTCAACCGCCATAAGTTTGTTTGTATGTTTCATGAATGTTGTATTTTATGAAATATTATATTAGTATTTCGTTTAGGAATATTTTTGAATGGATAATCTTGGATTGTTAAGCCTTGGGTGTACAATAAAAACATACATGATAATAAAAGAAGAAAATATTCCTAATGAATTGACCACCTTTTTTAATCCTTAATCAGAAGTAAATTACTAAACAAGTTGAAACACTATACTCTAACTTTAAATTATCATGAGAATATGTTGTTTAGTTTATAAAATTCCAAATTTAATGTACAGTAAAATGGTTGTGATGATTGGTATATTTAAGAGATTAAATTGCTTGTTGTTTCTTGTTCAAAATCAATGGATACATGTTGTTTTGGTGCAAAAGTTTTGGGTTTTAGTAAGGGACGTGGTTGATGGTTTTGTGGTATAAACATTGGTTTTCATATATGATGTTTTATGCGAAAATGGATACATTGCTGGACATATTCTGGTTATGATAATATGTAAAACAATGGATTTTAAAATATACTGCAGTGATATTTCTTTGCTTAGAAAATTTTTTGTTAAATACTTAAAGTGTAGCATTGAATATGTGTATTGGTGATTTTTGGTACTTGGCAAGAGAAATAATTGCTACCAAACGGTTTTTGTTTTATTATTTAAGGTTGTATTTACTGTTTTGGGTTATAAAAAATGGAAGTATAGTTCTTATACTTTTTTTTATTGTTTCATAAATTGAATATTTTTTTTATTATTTTAACAAGTTGATGATGCAAATAAGTATAAGTCTCTTTTGAATATAAGAGAATCATTTTGTGCTAGCAACATTTTAAAACGTTTATAACCTTTCAGACATCTGTCTCGACTGGGAACCGACGTCTACAGTGACATAAACTTCAGAACGTGAACCCGCCAGCAGTTTCCACTATTGATCGTCTTCTTCGTCGAGAGCTCTTTTCCGTCGCGCCATTAGAGGTTCGTTTTCTGTGTTTTTGACCGTTTAAATTTAGTTTTGCTCCGATTGAATTAGTCTCTGATGAAAAAGCTTTCATTTGAACCGATCATAATATCATTTCATTGCGTTTTGTTGCAGTTTCAAACGTCTTTGTTGGGTTGCATTTTTGACTGTTTTTGGACTGCATTTCTGACCTATGTTTGGGCGTGCACTACGACAACTATCTCATTTGGTTATATATAATCTGCTATAAAGGTTAGGTTGTTTCTTGAAAACTTAATTTGTATGGATATTATTGGCTTTTACGTGTGATGTTGGCATTTTGAATTTGCATTTTATTGGTTTTTTTTTATGATTTCAAACTGATGTTCAGGTATGCATGTGTTTGCAAATTGTTAGTATATGCATGTGTTTGCAGATTATTAGTATATGCACGTGATTAAGTTTAGTTGTGTTATTATAATTGACATGCATTAGTATGGAAGCACTTAGTGGAACGTATTTCCCGTTTGAAATTTAACACAAACGATTAATCTTTTAATCGTTTTTATTAAATTTTGAATTGTCCAGTTGTCCAATTTAATACTGATGAAGTATGTTACGAACATAGTATGGATCAAAGCTGGATGAATGCACGTCGCATTTCTGAAGAATATGAGAAGGGTGTTTCGGTGTTCTTACAATATGTTAAAGAAAATGCAAAGTCTGTGAACGGGACATATTTTTGTCCTTGTGTTCGTTGTGCTAATAAAATACGACAAGACCTGGGCAATTTGCATGATCATCTATTCATGTTCGGCATAACGAAATCGTATACCGTTTGGACTTGGCATAGAGAAATACTGGACCAGCCTATGACGTCACGAGGAACAAATTATGTGGAAGAATGGATGACTGATCATTTAGAGGACATGATACGTGATGTTGGTGAAAATAACTTCTTAAGAGCTAATTTGTACAATTCTGTTATCAATGATTCTGAGCAACCGTTGTACCCAGGCTACACGAACTTTACATGTTTGTCTGCAACTGCACGAACTTTACACGTTTGTCTGCAACTTTGAAGTTGTTCAGTCTAAAAGCAAGGAACGGATGGACAGATAAAAGTTTCACGGAGTTGTTAGAGTTGCTAAAGGAGATGCTTCCAGAAAATAATACTCTTCCTATTCGTAACTACGAGGCCAAAAAAGTTTTATGTCCAATGGGTATTGAATATCAGAAGATTCATGCTTGCCCCAATGATTGTGTTTTGTACATTAAGGAATTTGCTTCACTAAAGCATTGTCCAACATGTGGTTTAAGCCGTTTTAAGAAGAAACGTGACAAAGACGCTGAAGAGGGTAATGATGGTGCACCTAGTAAGGTCATGTGGTATTTGCCTACAGTACCTAGGTTCAAACGTATGTTCTCTGTTAAGGAGGATGCAAAGAACCTTAAATGGCACGTTTTAGGAAGAAAGTGCGATAATCTTCTTAGACACCCAGCAGACTCACCTCAATGGAAGAAGATCGATGAAATATTTCCCGAATTTGGTGCAGATCCAAGAAACTTAAGACTTGCACTTGCAACTGATGGTATGAATCCGTACGGGAATTTCAGTAACAAAACACAGTTCATGGCCAGTTATGTTGATGATATACAATATTTCTCCATTGTTGTGCATGAAGAGAAAATATGTCATGTTGTCAATGATGATATCTGGTCCTAAACAACCTGGCAATGACATTGATGTTTACTTGAAACCTTTAATTGATGATTTGAAATTGTTGTGGGAAGAAGGTGTCGAAGTGTTTAATTCAGATGTTGAAGACAATTTCCGTTTGCGTGCAATGTTGTTTTGCACTATAAATGATTTCCCAACCTATGGAAACTTGAGCAGTTATAGTGTTAAAGGACATTTTGCATGTCCGATTTGTGAAGAAAACACTAGTTACGTTCAATTGAAGCATGGTCAGAAGACGGTTTATACAAGACATCGGAAATTCCTTCCTCGCAATCACCCTTATCATAGATTGAAAAAAGCATTCAATGAAAGTGTCAAGGATGAGGTTGTGTGCAGACCCCGGAATGGTGAAGAGGTGTACAACGAAGTCAAAAACATTGACATTGTATTCGGAAAACATCGTAAAATTACATCTGCAAAACAAGTTTGGATGAAACGATCAATATTTTTTAATCTTCCATATTGGTCTATACTTGATGTTCGACATTGTATTGATGTGATGCACGTAGAAAAAAATGTTTGTGACAGTGTCATTGGAACTTATTAAACGTCAAAGGGAAGACCAAAGATGGGATAAAATCAAGACAAGATTTGGCTGACATGGGAATTCGAACAGAGTTACATCCACAGACAATAGGTAGACGCACTTATTTGCCCCCAGCCTGTCATACTCTTTCTAAAAAAGAAAAACAAAGTTTTTGTAAGTCTTTATGAAGTGTGAAGGTTCCACAAGATTATTCTTCTAATATTAGTAACCTTGTTTCTATGCAAGACTTTAAGTTAGTTGGATTAAAGTCTCATGATTGTCATATATTGATGCAACAATTATTATTGGTTGTTATTCGAGGCATATTACCTCGTTCTGTTAGGGGTATTCTGACACGTCTGTGTTTGTTTTTTAATGTCATTTGCAAAAAAGTTGTTGACCCTCGATGTTTAGATGAATTGGAAAATGAAGGAATAAGACTACTATGTGAATTGGAAATGTATTTTCCACCTTCTTTTTTTGATCATGGTTCATTTGATCGTTCATCTAGTCCGAGAAATTCGAATATGTGGGCCGGTTTACCTAAGGTGGATGTATCCTGTTGAAAGATACATGAAAATCTTAAAGGGATATGTCAAGAATCAGTATAGACCAGAAACTTCAATCATACAACGATACATTGCAGAAGAAGCAATTGAATTTTGTTTAAGTTACATGCCAAGTTGTGAACCAGTGGGTCTACCTAATAGCATAAATGAAGGAAGATGTGAAGGTAAAGGTCATGGTGTGAGGATTCAACGTGTAAGTAGACAAGAAGTTGATCAAGCTCATTTGTACATCTTAAACAACACTGATGATGTTATTCCTTACATTTCTGAACATGTTCATGAAATAAAGGTACGACACCCAAGAATGAATGAAAAATGACAGCTTAATGAACATGTCAAAACCTTCTTACCATGGTTTAAGAAAAGGATTTATGTCACTCCAAATGTTTTTGAAACATATTGAGGCTATCTCGGGGGCCGAACACAGATGTCATTAAATATGGTGGGTACTATATTAACAATATCTCTTTTCAGACAAAGGAAGAAGATGATAAAAGTAGAGTTCAAAACAGTGGGGTTACACTAAAAGCTGAGTCAGTGCACTTTTGTAGTTCTAAAGACAAAAATCCCATCACTGCATCAATTAGTTATTTTGGAGTAATACAAGAAATATGGGAGGTGGATTATGTCAGGTTTAGAGTCCCTGTTTTCAAGTGTAAATGGGTTGATATAAATTCTGGTATCATTACAGATGACTCTGGTTTCACATTGGTAGATCTGACAAAGATGAGTTTCATCGATGAACCATTTATTATGGCAAGTCAAGCAAGTCAAATATTCTACGTCAACGATCCAGCGAATGAAAAATGGTCAGTGGTTTTGGAAGGGAAAAACATGCACGGTTTTGATGATGAAGAATGTCTTGATATTCTTGAGACAACATGTACCACATCAAGACCCAATGAAGACTCTATTGATGACGTTGCCGATGACATACATGCAATTCGTACTGATCATAATGAAGGTTTCTAGGAGAAAACAATATCTTAATAAGTAACGTGTTTATTTTTGTTTAGATTTTATATGAATTTTTATTTTGATGAATATTACAATTTCAATTCATATTAACCTTGTATATATTTTTCAGGTATGTCGACCTCAGACTCAGCATCAGCTCACAGCAGACGTACACAAGGAGCGACACGTTTGCTAGAAGTGGCATCCGGACAGGTTCCTGGGTCGAGGATACATGTTGATTTTGAGCCAAAAACCAGTGTGGCTACAGGGCCAAATGCTGATAGATTTAAAAGTCATTTGGGTAAGATAGCAAAAACCTATGTTTCTATCCTTCATCCAACTTGGGATCACGTCCCAGAGGTGGAGAAGAACCTCTTATGGCACGATGTTCAGGTATATATACTTCAAAGAAATTTGATGTATTCATTTCTTTGATCTTATTATGTTATTAACATTTTTCTTGTTTTAAACAGCTAAAATATGATATTCCAGACACAGTTCAAATGAGGAGGAAAATCTTAACACAGATATGTAAGATGTGGAGAGATTTCAAGACAAGGCTAACACGTCTGTATGTATTTGGAGACAGACAACATGAGAATCCATCTACGGAATATTCATTCACAGAAGAAGAATGGATTCAGTTTCGTAAAAGTAGAGAGACTGAGGAATGGAAGGTATTTCTCTTAACCAACAACGTCTTCAATCTTCGTTTTTATTACTATATAGTTATGCATAAAAATTGTTTTGCAGGGTATAAGGTTAGTTGCCCAAGAAAGGCAAAGGCTAAATGATGCACCACGTGTTATCACGAGGTGGTTATGTGAAACTCGAGGAGAAACTTAAGAAGAGTCGAGCGGATGAGTAAGGGCTTGAGTCCCCGGACCTAGCACCTTCACCTACAAGGTACGAGATGTGCAAGACTGCTCGTACCAAATCTGATGGGAACATGACATCTGCCTCAGCTGTAGCGATCTCACAGAGAATTGTAAGTACAAATTTTAAACATTAGTTTATTGTATTTTATTCATATCTTGCAATTTAAGTAACATAACATTTATAATGTGCAGGATGAGTTGGTTGAGCAGCAGATGCAGGGAACATTTACTCCCCAGGGTAGAAAGGACATATTAACAACGGCCATTGGAAAACCGGAGCACCCAGGACGTGTACGTATAGTTCCTGGGTCCATTGGTCTTCGTCAGTACTTTGGCCCTCTACAAAAAACAACTCAAACACCACAAGAAACGAATTAGGAGGCATTGAGGCAGATGGATCGTCAGTGGGAAGAAAGATTTTGTCAAATGGAGGAGCGATTCAATGAGCAGCTAGAAGAACAAAAACAAATACAAAGAGCGCTTGAGGAGAAGCTACAATGCATGACCCAGGGCACCCTGGGTGTGCCAATTGAAACTCCCAAACCCCCTCCTCCTAGCACCAAAGGATCGTGCTCTGCTGCTGAACCTACTGACTACAGTGGTCAGTATGACATGTTGGTTGAAGGGGATCCCGCACGCATTGTGGCTGTTGGACGAGTAGTTGAGGAAGGAGTAACTATTCATGGTGTTCCCATAGCACCCCAGCACGTGCGTGTCATGATTGACGAGGTTCGGGATCCCCAGGCTCAGGTGCCTATATCTAGTCCAGAAGTTCAATTTGTGGGAGAGGCCGTAGGAACTTTTTTAGCTTGGCCTAGAGCATTGATTGTCACACACATTGGGACACAACAGGTATAATATTTGTATCATTGGCTATTTTATATTATAATTTCCAAATAATTGTTAATAACGATGAAAATGTTATCTTAAGTTCACACGTCCTCAAAAGCAGCCGATGAATGAGGTACCAATACCTGAACATGATGATGCTCATGATGGTGATGACATGGCTGAAGCGAAGGATGATCCCATATCAAAACTAATTGCAAGATGTCCCAGGTTTACCAAAGGATCAGTAGAAATATACTGGGATTTAAGAGTATTTGGTCTCCCCCCCCCCCCCACTTGCCAGTATATATCACATTCAATGATGTATCAGAGATCATTGCGGGAGACAGGCAGTTGAATATTTCCATTATTCAACTCTGGTGCATGTAAGACAGTTAATTTTTTGTACCATATTATTTTAATTAAGATGCCTACTTTGTAATAAGTTAACTTTGTTGTTATAGGTACATGGACTCAATCATTGTAGACCAAGGTCGGTCTTCCGTTTACGGATTTGTTGAACCTCAGACCATCCAACGTTGTGGTAACATAGATGAAGTGAAACAAAATTATTTGGCAACATGAATGGCTGAGTCAAACAGAGACATATACCTTGTGCCATACATTGACGGGTATGCCTTGTTTTATGTAAAAGGTAATTAAAGTTTACTTAATTAGTTTACTAACATTTTTTTATGTTCCAAACAGGGCTCACTGGCAACTGGTAGTCCTCATTCCCAAAAAAAATATAGTTGTCTTCTTATGTTCGCTGCATAGGAAGATTAAAGATGACTTCAAAGTCCTGCTTCAAGGGTAAGTGTTTCGCTAAAACTGACTTTTAATTTCATGTCGGCCTTAATTTTTAATGATTTCATAATTAAATTAATATTACTTTCTGTTTTAATGTAAATAGAGTAATGGGTAAATCTCGCTGTCAGCTAAATCATGTGTTGTATCCCAAGGTTTGCTGCATTTATAGTTTTAATTCGTTTACTCTATTTTTCAATGATCTTAATTCTTGACTAAATGTACTTTGTCATTTTAGTGTAACAAACAACTTGATTCATGGGAATGTGGGTACTATGTGATGTGTTAGATTAGGACCATCATTCGAGCTGGCATTACAGATAACTAGAAAGAGGTAATAATCAGCCTTACTTTGAATACATCAAAAAATCAATTCATTCTTTTCAACATATATCAAACCATAATCAATATTTTTTAATTGTGCAGAACTTCAACAATTCATCTGCTCTAACCGAAGGCATGACAAGGCAGATAAGGGAAGAGTGGGCAAGTTATTGTATCCAAAAGTGGAACTAGAGCAAGACTTCTTTTTTGTTGTTTTAAGTTACTTAGGTTTAGTTTAAGTTTATAATTATTATTATTGATCTTGGATTGCATTATATTTCATTTATAACTCAAACAAACAATAATTTATTATAAACAATTGTTGTGGCAAATTTTTTTGATTTTCAGGTGTGGTTATATTCGAAAAATAAAATTTTATTAAAAAAAAATTTCCTAGTAGACGTCGGTTAAGGCAAAAGGTGACGTCCACAGACATCAGTCAGTGCAAAAAGCGACGTCCAATAAGTAACAGTGCACAAAACGATCCAGCGCGTTCATACGTCTATTTTGTTCACCACTGACGTCTATGGTAACGTCTATTGTTGTCTCGTTCGACGTCTGCAGACGTCTATTGCACGAAGCCGACGTCTACAGACGTCTGTCATGAATTAACTGATGCAAAGTTACGTCACTGGATTAGACTTCGGGTACGAAACCGACGTCAAAAGCCTAAATTAACCGACGTTAATCAGCGTTTTTGCACTAGTGATTCAACATGTTAAAACAATAAGTTCAACAACTGGAAGGTGTATTCAAAATAGGGTGGAAACAAAAATATTTTGATTGTATTATTTTTCTTTTTAAATTTAACTAAACATAAATAAACTTTTATTGTGAGTTAAAGAGTAATATCTTTACCAAAATATTTTTATCAGTAATAAACAATTAAATAAATATAACAGAACATTTAAAATGTCCTAACCTTATACAAAATTACAAACACAATATGTGATTGGGTATTATTTTGTACCTACAACACGGTCAATAAAACTAAGTTCAAAGCTCCTATTACCGAATTACTTCATAGCTTTACGTGAGAGATATAACATATTGTTACCGAACATATGTTTAGTTACCATTTAGTGAAACACTGCATCTGTATGAAAGAGCCCATATAAGTATTGACCCAATTCACTTCCCTCAGCAAAAATATGTTGTTTTTAAAATAGATTTGAAGCATGTGACCAATCAAAATATGCAACATTACTATCTCATCACAAGTTTCATATATGACAAATCTTTTACTATCGACAAGATTCCTCTATTAAGTAAATTATCATTTGTTGTTAGTAAATGGAAATGCGTTTTTCTATCTAAACATACTTTACTATAGAATCATACTTTTTATAAAGAAGTTAAACTTACTAACAACCTTAATACTGTTATATTCACACACACACACACACACATATATATATATATATATATATATATATATATATATATATATATATATATATATATATAATATCTTAATTTGTAAAAGAAGATGAATAGTTTTTTGAATTATAATTTTATCTCAAAACTTCGTGTATTCAAATATTATTTTAGTCTTTAATTTTTAGTTTCATCTCATCCTCTAACCCAATAATATTTATTAATTATTTATTTATAAACTAAAAAGTATATAAAAAATGCACATTTAATAGATAGAAATAAGGGGTCTCAATAATGTTTTTATTTTCATTGTTAAATAAATTTAAATTAAGACTAAATTTACATTTACTTGTGATCTTACAATTAGTTGTTTCCTTTCCTCTTAGTTTGTGTATGTTTTCTTCCCAATGAAAAGATTGAAAACATTAATAACAATACTGGACTTTACGTGCAGAAGAAGTAGTAGTCTCATTCTTTTTTTGAGTGGACTAGGAAGGGAGGTGTTAGCTTTTAATCCACGAAGTGTTCTTGCTTTGGAATTTACTCAAATGATTACATTAGTATTCTTCTAAATGCACAATCAATTATTCATTTCAATTTATATGACTATAAATAAGTTGATGTTCTTATTGTTTACAGATTCCAGAAGAAGAGAAAAATTTGGATCCTCATTATTGTGTAATCCATGTGTATCATTTCATGAAAGGAGTGACGTTGCTACTGCCTTTAGGTTACTATCCATCCTTCTTTTAAAATCCTTGTATCCTTTGGATAGATATAATTGTTCTCTATCATTCATTTGCAGCAGCTGGTATAGTCTTACTCTTTCTTTTATCTTAAAATTTGCATGTCAGTTTTGAGATTGATGCCATGGTGTAATCTTTATTTATTGTTGCAAGTAGAAGATGCTCAATTTGATTAAAGTCTACATGGTAGGTTTCATTGTCATGTTTATTCTTTTGATTCTTGTGCTACAATAGAATGCAATGCCAATGTTTATTTTTTTTGCATTTTTTAAGTAGTTTATGATTGATTGATGTAATGCTCGTGTAATATTACAATATTTGTATTGTTAATTCGAAAGTTAATTATTTATTTTTTTATAAAGCTATAAAGTTACATACAGATTTTCTGTATGTAAATTATATACGGATATTATATATCGATTGTCCGTATATATGGATGTTATATACGGATTTTTTCATATATAATTATATACGGATTATCCGTATGTAATTTATATATGGATATTACATACGGATTATCCATATTTAACTTATATACGGATTATCCGTATGTAATTTATATCCGGATTATCCGTATGTACTCTTATCTACGCCCCTATTATATACGGATTTTTGATCGTATGTAATCCGTATATAATATCACTTTATATACGGATTTTGGTGATTATATACGGATTTTGGCCGTATGTAATAGTGATTTTTATTGTAGTGTATGCAAAAGATGCAAGCTTGTTTTGGTGAGGAAGCTAGTAAAGGGAGAGTGTGCTACTAGGCTATCCAAAGATAAGGGGAAGACTGCACTAAAACACAACGGCAATATTAGATGTCGGTTAATGCTAAAACTGACTTCTATACTGACCTTAGACGTCAGTTAGTGCCATGTTCGTATTATAATATAATATTATTATTGCAAAAGTAAAAGCTTGATTTGCAATGTTTGTATATTATTATTAATTGGCAAACAGTACAAAAGATGAAAAGCAACGTTCTTTTCATTAAAAGCTGCAAACGTTCAAAGTGATTTTATTGCTGCAACGTTACATTTTTTTTAATGATTTTAATTTCTTTTATTTAAATTGATTCTTTTCTGGCTCTATAAATAGAGAACATTTCTCTCATTTTAGAACACACCAAATTCAATATTCTCTCATTCTCTTCTCTTCTAAGTTTCATATTTTCTCTCTTTTCCTTCTCTAAAATAATATTTTGGGTTGTTCTTATACTCTTTTAAGAGTTCCTTGCTAGTTCTGAGATCCTCAGAAATATTCTGAGAAGAGTGAACTTACGCAAACAAGGTATGCCGACACACTCTGCTAGTGCACTTTCTAATGATTTGTTCGATGTGTACTGTTCCTACAAGGAAGCAAAGGACATTTGGGACTCGTTGATTCTCAAATACACTGCTGAAGATGTCGTCAGACAAAAGGTTTGTCATTGGAAACTACTACCATTGGGAGATGATTGAAGACAAGGACATAAAAACCCAAATCAATGAATACCACAAGTTGCTCGAAGATATCAAAGCGGATAACGTTCTTCTACCAGATGAATTTGTCTCACAGCTTCTGATCGAGAAATTGCCGCCTTCCTGGACTGATTACAAGCAACAACTGAAACAAAAACACAAGCAAATGTCACTTTCAGAGCTGATCACTCACATAATCGTTGAAAATACCAACAGGAAAGAATGTGCTACTGCAAGGGGCCAAAGCTTTGTCTGCAAAAGCAAACGTGGTAGAAGACAGACCTGCTCCAAAAAGGTACGAACATAAACCTGATCACAATAAGAAAAATTATTTTCGAAAATCTCGTCCCAACGGATCTAACCCCACCTTTAAGAAGAAATGAAATTGCTTCGTATGTGGGAAGCCGGGCCATCATGCACCGCAGTGCAGGCGCAGAGCAAGAAACGACAATCCTCCTAGGGCCAATATAGCCGAAGGAGATGATATTATTGTTGCGGTCGTTTCTCAAGCAAATTTGATGACCAATGTGAGCAAGTGGGTGGTAGACTCTGGTGCTACCAGGCATATCTGTGCAAACAGAAGTGCCTTTACCTCTTACACTAGTGTAGGGGATGGAGAAGAACATGTATACCTCGGTGATTCCAGGACCACTCCTGTTCTGGGAAAAGGGAAAGTTCTTCTCAAACTCACATCTGGAAAGACTCTGGCCTTGAGTGATGTGCTACATGTGCCATCAATCAGAGTTAATTTAATCTTTGTGGCACTACTGGGAAAAGTGGGGGTTAAAGTGTCATTTGAGTCTGACAAGATCATTATGACAAAAAATAATGTTTTTGTGGGGAAGGGATATTGTGATCAAGGTCTCTTTGTACTTAACATTTCTGGAAATATTAATGAATTGTCTTCTTATGCACATATTATTGACTCATATGATATATGGCATGCTAGATTAGGTCATGTGAATTCCTCATATGTTTTGAAATTACAACGATTAGGATTGATTAATATGCATGATAAACAGAGTAGTAAGTGTGATATATGTGTAAAATCTAAATTAACAAAGAAGACATGTTTTTCTGTAGAACGCCAAACTGAATTGTTAGGGTTAATTCATACTGATCTACCTGATATGAAACAAACTATGTCTAGGGGAGGTAAAAATTACTTTGTGACCTTCATAGATGATTTTTCTAGATACACCAAAGTTTACTTAATCAAAAACAAAGATGAAGCCTTTGATGTGTTTTTAACCTATAAAGCAGAAGTAGAAAATCAATTGAACAAGAAAATTAAGAGGATTAGATCAGATAGAGGTGGTGAGTATGTTTTGTTTAATGACTATTGTGTTAAAGAAGGGATTATCCATGAAGTGACCCCACCATATTCCCCCGAGTCTAATGGAGTAGCTGAGAGAAAAAAATAGAACCCTTAAGGAAATGATGAATGCTATGCTTGTTAGTTCTAGTGCACCTGATAACCTTTGGGGAGAAGCCTTGCTTACTGCATATTTTTACAAAATAGAATACCCCATAAGAAAACCGGTAAAACTCCTTATGAGTTGTGGAAAGGTTACCAACCTAACCTTAAATATCTAAGAGTGTGGGGGTGCCTAGCTAAGGTAATGTTACCCGATCCTAAGAAAAGGAAAATAGGCTCTAAAACCGCTGATTGCATGTTCTTAGGTTATGCTGAACATAGTGTTGCCTACAGGTTTCTAGTTGTTAAAAGTAACATACTTGAGAGAAATTCTATAATGGAGACGAAAAATGCTGAGTTTTTTGAACATGTGTTTCCCTTAAAGGTTAGTGAGATGTCTCAACCTGTTGATGATAATGATAATAATAATAATAATAATAATAATGATACCATGAATGAGGACTTGAGAAGAAGTAAAAGACAGAGAAAAGAAACTTCCTTTGGAGATGACTTTTATACTTATCTTGTTGATAGTGATCCAACATGCTTTGTAGAAGCTACTAGGGCTCCTGATGCAAAACAGTGGGATAAGGCCATTAGGACTGAAATTGAATCAATTCGGAAAAACAATACTTGGACTTTAGTATATTTGCCTAAAGGAGCAAAACCCATAGGTTGTAAATGGATCTTTAAGAAAAAGTATCATCCTGATGGATCCATAGAGAAATATAAGGCAAGATTAGTAGCAAAAGGATTTACTCAAAAACCCAACATAGATTACTTTGATACTTTTGCTCCTGTGACTAGGATTTCCTCTATCCGAGTGTTATTAGCTTTAGCAGCTATCCATAAACTAGTGATACATCAGATGGATGTTAAAACAGCCTTTTTGAATGGTGATTTAGAGGAAGAAATTTATATGACTCAACCTGAAGGGTGTGTTGTACCTGGTCAAGAGGAGAAAGTATGCAAACTCTTAAAATCCTTGTATGGGTTGAAACAAGCACCAAAACAATGGCATGAAAAACTTGATAATGTGTTGCTTTGTGATGGTTTTTCACCTAATGATGCTGATAAATGTGTGTACTCTAAATTTGAAAATGGTGATTGTGTCATTATATGCTTATATGTGGATGACATGTTAATATTTGGTACATGCAATGAGATTGTCGCTAGAACTAAATTGTTTCTAGGATCAAAATTTGAAATGAAAGACATGGGTGAAGCCAATGTAATTTTAGGTATTAGAATCATAAGGAAGGGAGATAGTATTTTACTTTCTCAAGAACAATACGTTGAGAAACTTCTTAAGAAGTTTGGGCTTTATGACTTAAAACCAGTGAGTACCCCTTATGATGCTAATTCTAATTTAATGAAAAATAGAGGAGAATCGTTATCTCAGCCTTAGTATGCCCAGATAATTGGGAGCTTACTGCACTTAATGAGTTTTTCTAGACCTGATATTGCTTATGCAGTAGGTAAACTGAGTAGGTATACTCAATGTCCAAATCAAGAACATTGGGATGCACTTGCTAGGCTTATGAGATACCTAAGAGGTTCAATGGATTATGCCATTGAATATAGTGGATTTCCCGTTGTACTAGAAGGGTACAGTGATGCTAACTGGATTTCTGATTCATATGAGACAAAATCCACTAGTGGTTATGTATTCACACTTGGGGGTGGGGCGATTACATGGAGATCAGCCAGGCAAACTATTATTGCAAGATCAACAATGGAATCTGAGTTTGTTGCTCTTGAGATGGTTGGTAACGAGGCTGAGTGGTTGAAAAACTTCTTAGCGAACATTCCACTAGGAATGAAACCAACCCCATCGGTATCGATACACTGTGATTGCCAATCGGCAATAACTATAGCTAAAAACAAGAATTACAATGGAAAGAATAGACATATACAATTGAGAAACAATTTGGTGAAGCAGCTGCTAAAGAGTGGAACTATTTCCATTGATTATGTGAAGTCATAACGGAATCTAGCGGATCCTCTGACAAAACCCCTGGGAAGACAAATGATATTAGAAACATCGAGGGGAATGGGACTTAAGCCAGTTGCAAACAAACAAGTGATGGTAACCCAACCTTTGTGATTGGAGATCCCATGAATAAGGTTCATATGGGTAAAAACAAGTCACTTGTTAGTTCTGATAGCACAAAAATTGATTTTAATCAATTATGTCCCTTCCTATGGTGTGTGCGAAAGTGCTAGAGACTGCATTATTGAGAGGTTAAACTTTGTTCTTAAAATTCTATGTGGTGAAAGAATTTTAGCTTAAACAAAGTTTTTAATGATTTTCATATCCCTTATGGGTGGTGTATGATTTGCAGCATACACTTGATGAAATCACCTATATGAGTGTCAAGTGGGGGGCCGCTTGCATGAGATCTTGGCATGATCTCTAGAGCACTCATGAATACCGGGCACGCGCATGGCCTAGTAGCGCAACACAGCGATAACAACAAGGATTGTGGGGGTGTATTGTGATTGATAAACCTCTAACACACGTCAAGTGTCTTTGGTTCATATAGCTTGCTATACCAACTACACTGTGTGTTTTTCTTGATCTAAGACTGGTTCATATAGCTTGCTATACTAGCTCTGATGCATTACATCCTATGAGACCCAGAATAAAAATTTCTTATTTTTCTTTTAATGTTTGAACTATTTGAGACAAAGATTTTTTTTAACTTTTGCAATAAGTGGGGGATTGTTGTAATATAATATTATTATTGCAAAAGTAAAAGCTTGATTTGCAACGTTTGCATATTATTATTCATTGGCAAACGGTACAAAAGATGAAAAGCAACATTCTTTTCAATAAAAGCTGCAAACGTTCAAAGTGATTTTATTGTTGCAACGTTAAATTTTTTTTAATGATTTTAATTTCTTTTATTTAAATTAATTCTTTTCTGGCTTTATAAATAGAGAGCATTTCTCTCATTTCAGAACACACCAAATTCAATCTTCTCTCATTCTCTTATCTTCTAAGTTTCATTTTTTCTCTCTTTTCCTTCTCTAAAATAATATTTTGGGTTGTTCTTATACTCTTTTAAGAGTTCCTTGCTAGTTCTGAGATCCTCAGAAATATTCTGAGAAGTTCCTATTGTATCTTGGGAGACTTGCACTACACACCGCGGATAAGTCCTTAAGGACAGTGACTCTCACGCCTCAGGAAATTTTGTTCGTGATTCTGTCAGCTTTTACAACAGTTCGATATCTATATAGTGCCCTTAGACACGGGTTAGGGCCATGTTCGACGTCTATATAGTGCCCTTAGACGTCAGTTGAGGCATTAATCGACGTCTATATAATGTCCTTAGATGTCAGGCTTAGCACGAACGGACGCTTATATAGACGTCAGTTATTTGAAAGTACGACGTCCCATTAATGTTACCTGTGTATAGACGCCGGTTGTGGAATATACGTTAAAAGCCTAAAATAACATGCATTTAAAGTTTATTCTACACTAGTGTCAGTTACTGACTTAGCAGTAATACAGTATTTTCTTTAATATTTCTATTTTTTTTATTATTTATTCTTATTTAGCTTTTCTTAGTTTAAATTATGATTTGTATTAATATTTAATTTTGTCCGCATTTTTTTTCTAAGAATAAATATTAAAAGAGTAGGAACAAGGAAAGCGTTGAATTTGTTTAAAATTGTTATATTTGTGCGCTCTTTTATTTGTTTGTGATGCATCCTTTGATACTCTGAAATATAAATATGTCCTTTAGCTTATTTAAATTAATATGTAGAAAAACACGTTATGATAAAAAAAAAAGTTTAAACAGACAACTATTAATAAAAAAAAAAAAAGTAAGTAGAAAGACTAAATGAATTCACACAACATCGTTGACTTTGGACAGCCACCAACCCAAAGGCATAAGCCACCCTTACTTCAATTATTATTTTCTTTGCGCTTGGAGATATTGGTCAAATACTTCCCCACACTTTATCAACACTTATTAAGTGTTTTTATTTTTATTTTTATAAAGTTTTAGAATTTTTTAAAATTTTCTTTCGGGATATTACATTTCTGGGTATATGACTTAATATTAAATCAAGCACCAGGGAAAATCCAATTAAGGTTATGACAAGGTAACAAGCACTTTTAATTCTTTTATTAAAATTATATTTTTATTTATTATAATAAAATAAATAATTAATACAGTACTATAAAAATAAAAATTAAAAATTAAATTTCAATCTTAGATACAACAAAATTTTTACTTAGATTTATTCGTATTATACAATTGATATGGTTTAACAAAGCACAATTCAAAAAAATTATTAGTCTTTGTTGTAACGATCATTTAGTACAGGCAATATTTTGATATCCACCAAAAACCTATAACTAAAAACATTTTTTTACAGCTTAAAATAATATTTTTAAATTATATTTATTTTATTTTAAATTAATATATATATATATATATATATATATATATATATATATATATATATATATATATACATATTATTGTATTATAAAAAGAATGTAATTGTTTTTAAAGGATATAAAAGTTTTAACACATTTGACATGATATTAATAAAAGCAAGTAGTGGAAATGTAGGGTTATATATGACCTACTATTTTGTTGGTAGCATTTTTTTATAAGATACATTTGTCCAAACATGTCTGAATATAGTGATAATATATAGAGATGACCAATAGATTCAAGAATACAAATACAAAAAGTGCGTCTACAGCTGTTGCCACGTAATTGTGGTTAGGAAGAATAAAATATTAAAATTTAAGTATTAATTAAAATACCATGATGACGAAATTAATAATTAAGAATTTACCTAAAGAAAGTTGGAACCGTTCTCTCTTTCTCAGAAGTCGTCTTATTTTTTTATGTTTACTTTTGTAATATGTTTCTAAATTTATAAAACAACTTGCAATATGTTCATTTAACAGTCTTTTTCTTTCATTTTTTTTTTCATTAGTTATGTTCATTATGCTTTTATTAGTTTAAATTATTATTAATATTCATTTTTCATGAGCATCTCTCATGTTTAAGAATAAATATGTCGAAACTAGGAATAGGAGAGGCATTCAATTTGTTTAAAATATTATGTTTGTTTTGCTCTTTTTATTTGTTTGTCAAGTGATGCATCCTTTATTATTTTAGAATATAAATATAAATCATGAATATTATTTAAATATTATATAAAGTGACAATTTTTTCAATTTTTTTTATTAAATACGTTTTTAGTACTTAAATTATTAAAAGATTTTATTATTTTGTCAAGTGATGCATCTCCATCTTAACGAAATTATACTCTTTTTTTTATCCGTGATAAAAATAACTGAGGTGGTTAAGGATGCGTTGGATTCTTTTTTTTTTTCTTAATACCTCCATTGGTCCTCATATTTGTATGTTAATCTCAGTTTGTTCCTCAAGTTTTGAACTGTCTCAATTGGGTCATATTTTTTGTAAAAATACACACATTTTATCCTAACCGTTAAGTTGTCTCAAACGACGTTAATTGATGCTGAGATGAATTTTTTATTTTAGGCTTAATTCCTCTTTTGGTCCTTATATTTGTATGAAAATCTCAGTTCGGTACTCAAGTTTTGAACTGTCTCAATTGGGTCATAATTTTTGAACTGTCGACAACGACGACATTTTTTTAGTTTGAGAGGGAGAAAAGGTGTGAGTCGGGGGGTTTGAGGGTGGAGGAATGAGTGAAATCTGATCAATGATTGAAAGGAAAAAGAAAGACCATAGCCACGTGGACTTAATAATTTTAAAACATAAAAAAAAATTACAGGTTAATTCAAAGTTAACACCGTCTCAGTACACTGTTAACGCCGTCTCAGTACACTTAACAGTTGGGGTAAAATGTTGTAAAATGTTTGCATTTTATAAAGAAAACTTGAGGACCGAACTGAGATTTTCACACAAATATAAAGACCAAAAGAGGAATTATGCCTAAAATAAAAAATTCATCTCAGCATCAATTAACGCCGTTTGAGACAACTTAACTGTTAGGGTAAAATGTGTACATTTTTACAAAAATTATGATTTAATTGAGACACAGTTCAAAACTTAACATCAAACTGTGATTGACATATGACTACAAACGGAGAAATTAAGTTTTTATTTTTATTTTTTTCTGGAGTGAACTCTCTCTACTTTCTTCACGCGGGAGGTTTCTGGTGAGTGGGGTGGTGGTGGGTTATGCAGCGCCCGACCGACGTCTATGTCCTGGGGAAGTTAGGGATTCTCGATCATGACCCTTCAACATCTCTACCGCAAAGAAATTCTTCCCCGCCGCCCTAGTCTTTTACCTCACCGTCTTCACCAATACCAACCTCCTCCGCCACACCAATCGGAGAAAATGGTTACAGTTTATTACTATTTTGTTTGGTGAGAAGTGAAGAACTAAATCCTACCATGGAAGTGGCCAAGTCAAACTGAACTATCACATCTTCCAATTGATAACCTCCGATCATAATGGAATTTATTGGGTTCACACCTCCATCCAAGAACCCTAAAGACGCCACCTCATCGCTCACTTTCACCATGGAGTTCCTCCCATGTACGCTCCACTTCACCATCTCACTCTGCAGAACGAGTTCAATGACCGACACAGAAGATCCCACTTGCGAGGAACCGAAACAGAGCTCAAAGAGTGCCACAAAAGACTTGGCAAGGTTGGTAGTTGTGCTGGTCGACGGGGCCAGAGAGAAAGGAGTTGCGCGATTTGTGGGTTTTGGCTGCGAAGCATTAGAGGGAGCAGTGAGTGAGGGAAGAAGAGGAAGGGGTGTTTCGAGATGCACAGTAGAGCCAGAGGAAAGAACCTCCCAAACCAAGAACCAGTTTGGTGGGAAGAGAGATGATTACAATAATTTTCTTTTATTTTTACTTTTAATTCTGAGTTATTACTATGAAGTGTGACAGCATCTGTGGCATAGATGATTTTGAGACAGCACCAATTGATTTTTAAAATTATTAGTTTTGAAAAGAAAAATTATAGTTTCCTAAAGTGTAAATTCATAAAATTTAAACACTAAAAATATATTTAACCGTATGAATATATTATAATAATGTATATATTTGTTACTCCTATCCATTGTAGAACTTCTTTATGTTATTACCAAAATTTCAAATGAATTCTAAACATCAATAGAAACTGATAATTATTTGTTTATTATGCAAGACTAATTTAGTGACAACCATTTCAATTCTTTGTCTCTATTTAATTACTACAAAAGGTTTATAAAATGATTAGATAATATATAACTAATTATAAAAAACTTTAGCAATAGTTTTTTTATTAATCCACCCAACTAATGAACTTCACCTTCAACAATAATCTTCGTCACTATTCCAACCCAAAAACTCAACCGGCAAAAACCTACAACGGAAATGCATTATTGTTGTTATAAAATATAAAGGATAAACTCATATTTTGAAGAAAAAAAATTAAGTACAAGAATAAATAGTGAGAGTGAAGAACAAAAAAAAAGCCCAGATTCTTTTATTGGACCAATATATTGGCCCCAAAATTTTAATAGTAAATATCACATTGTATTCATTCATTCATTTATCATGTTTTCTTTTTACACCTTGATAGCCTTATTGAAATGATTTCATTACTATAGATGAAAAATTTAATAAAAAAATAAAAAATAAAAAATTTAATAAAAAAAAATCTAAAATCACTTCCTCTTGTGTGTTCCTATGCACAACGCCACAACACCCACTTTGTTCTCTACATCTCCATTTCCTCCATTAATGGTGAGAAACTTTTGAAAATAAAATGAAAATTTGAACTATATGAAAAGTAATTTAGTCTTTTCAAACTATCCAATTGAATACAATTAAAAATATTCTATTATCTTTATTTTTTCATAATAAATTAAAATTTAATTCTAAGTTAATCTTATAAATTAACTTATAACACATGTTTTTATACTCATTCGTTTTAATTTAATTTATGTTCAATTCTTTCTTAAGATTATTTAAAAAATTTCATCAATCTTTAACAATATTACAACAAATATCAACCATTTCTAATTTATAACAAATATTATAAATCATTCCTCATTCTATCTTTTAATTTTAATAAATATTATTATTACTTCTAGTATCAAATTAATTCCCATGACTTAAATACAAATTTATTCTAACTTTCTTATTAAAGTAAAAAATTTAAATATTATTTTCAGATTACAAATGAAAAATATTATTTATCACATTTAACTTTTTTACATTCATTTGACACTATTTTTTTTTTTACTTTTTATTCTCTTTTTTCTTGAAAAAATATATATAAAACTGTATACTTTTATAACCATTTTACCCGTGTCAAATAAATGGAAAAATGTATCTATGTTACCATTCCTGTTTTCAAATATGTTTCAAATGTCAACAACACGACTTCTTTGGATCAGAATAACAACAAATGAGAAGGAACCACACGCAACTAACCATATATACATCTTTATTTATTCCTCTTAAAACGCTCTCTTTCTTCTGCTAAAATCTGATTCAGATCTTGAACTCTGTGTTAGAAAGCAAACTACTCATCAAACTACCAATTCTCTCCATCACTCTCATCCTCTTCAAATTTCTTAGAACAGCTCAGTGCAACACTATCTTTAAGTGGTCTTCTATTCACAGTATATACTGATCATCTTTATTTATTTCACGTAAAACAACACTCTCTTTCTTCTGCTAAAATCTGATTCACATATTCAACTGTGTGTTCGAGAGAACCATACTCTTCAAACTACCAACTCTCATCCTCTCTGCAGAAACTCATTTTCTCAGATAAGCGCAGTGCAATGTAAATCTTCTTATATTCTCAGTATATACTCAACACACCTTTGAGTTCGCATATCTCTCTTCTTTCCTTTTTCATTATTTAACTTTTTCAACTTTTCTTAATTACAAGGCTTTGAGAACGCTAAAGCTATCAACTCCATCTCAGTCTCATCCTCTGCAGAAACTGATTTTCATCAGCTCAGTGCAACACAATCTGTAAGTCTTCTTCTATTCACACTATATACTCAACACATCTTTGAGTTCGCACATCTCTCTGCTTTCCTTTTTCATTATTTAACTTCTTCAACTTTTCTTAATTACAAGACTTTTACAATTATTTCACCAAACTTCACAACATCTTCTTTCTCCAAAGAACCCACCAAAATATTTTTAAATTTTATTTATTTTATTTTGAATTATAATTATAATATATATTATTGTATTATTAAAAAAAATTATAAATGAATGTAATTATTTTTAAAGGATATAAAAGTTTCAATATTTGGCATGATATTAACAAAAGAAAGTGGTGGAAATGTAAGGGAACTATCTTGTTGGTAGCATTTTTTATAATATATATTTGTCCAAACTCTTCTGAATCAGACCTAGACCTAATCATAGTGATAATAAATAGAGATGACCGATAGATTAAAAGATTACGACTACAATAATCTTAAATAATCATAGTGAAAAATGAAATAATAAACATGACACGATATGTGAGTTTGTTGTTTCTCAAGTCAAAGAAAATTTAACATAATTTTAAACACTAAACATAAAAGTTTTAAAATTAAAAAGATTAAAATAAATAAAACTTTTAAAAAAAATTAAAGTCAAAATCACTTAATAATTAAAAGACTAGACACATGTTTCACGCATCAAGAATTACATAAACAAAGTTGGAACAGTTCTCTCGTTCTGAGAAGCCTTTTCTTTCTTATGTCTACTTTTGTAATATGTTTCTAAATTTATAAAACAATTTGGAATGTTTCAACACTCTTTTTCTTATGCTAAAATCTGATTGACATCTTGAACTGTGTTACAAAGAGGGACCCACTTGTACAGCTAGCCCTAAATTCGTTCTCATTCCTTTGTTCCTCACGGTAACAACACTTGTCAAGTTATAAAATCTGCTTCACACTGTTGAATGTGTGAGAGTTAGAAAGAAGCCTAGTCCTGAAGCTACCAACTCTATCTCTATCACTCTTCAAAAACTGATTTTCTTATATCACTTGAGACTGCAACACAATCTGGAAGCCTCTTGCTTCAACAGATTTACGGTGACGAGAGTAATTCTTCGATTGATTTATTTAACGTATTAAAAAATAATGTAAAAGCACATATTTCAAAGAGAGGGTTGGATTTTCATTTTCACAAAATAAAAAAAAATTATACAAATAAATATAATAATTACCGAATGTTTTTTTTAAAATATTTTTTATTTCTATTTTTTGTCAACTTCACTATGTCAAAAATATTTTTTATACCGTTTAAAAGAAACTTTTTATATCTATTTTCAAAAAGTATAGAAGAAAGTTCTCAACTTTTTACATCGATTCTAAAAAAAGTGTAAAAAAAATCTAACTTTTTATACTTATTATTTTCACAACAGGTATAAAATATTCTTTTATACCGATTATTGCTAAAATAGGTATAAATGTGATCTTTTATACTTTTTAGTTTGAGAAGAGATGTAAAAAGTGAGAATTTTTATATCTTTTTCAGGCTTTAACAAGAATAAAAAATGACATTTTTTAAAATACTTAGTTTATATGTGTTATCCATATTCAGACTTGTATAAAATTCAACAATATAATATCATCCAAATAATCAATAACGAAAAAATAATATTGTTTCTATTATTAAAACATTAAAATATTTTTTAATCTCAATATAATATTTACTTAACAAAATTTCCAAATATATTTACCTAACATTGGTATTTAACATGTAATATCTACTGTTTACATATAAAATAATTCTTAAGCTCAAAATGTAATATTGAATATGTTAGGTTCCTGGGTTTTGAAGCTAACGAGATCTCACTCAAGATCTAAACAGAATAAGAAAGTTGTTTTACAATGACTGATTTGGGAACATAACCTCCCTGGCTAAAGGCATAAGCCATGTATTATATCAATACTCGATACCCCCTACAGAGTTACTAGAGTTCTATTTATATCAACTATGACCGTTTCCCCTTTTACAACCGACACCCCCACACCATTAACTCCTAAACCCATGTATTATATCATCCTATTCCTAACATTACACCCCACTGCAGAACAACCTTGTCCTCAAGGTTGGTACCCAAAAGCTTGGTCTCTTGGCTCCTCTTCATCATTTTGCTATCATCTAAAGAGAATCCACTGGCGACTACCCACCATGTCTAGAGGCTTAGGAGGTGGCAACTCCTCCTCCGCTATCTTCCATTCTTCTTCTTTCCTTCCCATCGCCACAAATACCTTTTGATTTTGACCTATATTAGTCAATACCGTTCGATTTCGTCCTATAACGGTCAAAACCGTTCGGTCCCCCATTGACCTGTGCCGTTTCATCGCTTTTGGCTGAATAGGGCCTCTAGCCAAAAGAGTGGACAACTTCATCTGCTTTCGGTCTACTTTAGTCTCAGCTTCCTTAGTCTCCGCCTCTTCATCCTCCCCAACATAACCGTCCCTCTATTCTTTTTTGGCCACTGATGGCCTAGACCGAACAGTCGTCTTAGATTATGGTGATCGGTCCCTGACCACTCGGTATTTGTCAATCGGTATGGGTTACAGCAATAGGTCTTGGACTGCTTGGCTAATCCCGATCGGTCTGGTCTACAGTACTTGGCCTTGGACCGCTCGGTGACCGCTCCTCACATTCGTCCAAATGACTCGTCTTTTGACCCGCGACCCGCCAACATCTTGAGGTCTTGTACAGACTCGTCCATCGTCCCCTTCTGTTTCGATGCCACCAAACGCTCAATGTATGTTCCAAACCTTATCACCAGGGCTCCCTTCAAACCATCCCAAGAACGATCCCTGGCTTTCTCCTTCCAGGCTCTGAACCAATAACCCGCACTGCCCTCCATGCTTATGTACGTGAGTCACACTTTCTCCTCCTCCGCTACTCCTTGAAGCTCGAAAAACTTCTCTGCCTTAGAGACCCACCCTAACAGATCAAACCCTTCTCCGCCACTGTTTGTGCCTTTGTTCTATCAACCACAATTTCCATCGCCCCCATAGATTCCGGTAGTGTCTCGATACGACAGTTTCTTGACTACTTCTTGATTCCGACAGCTTCCCGAAGCAACAGGTTCTGGAATCCGACGCCCCCACTTTGAAATGGCAGGTTATTGGTAACGTCTTTCTTGGTATCCGACAACTTCTAGAAACGGCAGGTCCTAGATCCTTCACCCCCACTGCGAAACGACAGGTTCTTGGTAACGTCTCTCTTGGTATCCGACAACTTCTAGAAACGGCAGGTCCTAGATCCTTCACCCCCACTGCGAAACGACAGGTCGAACCAATTTGTTAGGTTCCTGGGTTTGGAACCTAACGAAATCTCACTCAAAAGATCGAAACAGAAAGAAAGAATGGGTTTTTCTGTATTAATCACAGTAAAAGAAAGCTATTTTATTTTATAATGACTGGTTTGGGAGCATAACCTCCCTGGCTGAAGGCATAACCTCTCTACAAGCAATAAGCCTGATTTTACACAAAAATACTCGATACCCCTACAAAGTTACTAGAGCTCTATTTATATCAACTCTGATCGCTTCCCCTTTTACAACCAATACCCCCACACCCTTAACTTCTAAACCCATCTATTATATCATCCTATATCCTAACAGAATACATTTAATCATTTACAAACAATTAAAAGAAATTCAATTCACAATTCCCAAATATCTTTGATATGTTGCTCTATTGATGACATTTCATCAAATATTTATGAAATGAAAACAAGTATAAGATTTAGCTTCACTTTAGTTCTTTCTGTAGATAATAGGTAAGAGGCAAGTTTCTAAGCTGTCTAAATTATTAACAAGAGATAAACGATGAATCTTCAGCTCGTAATTCTTTTTATATATTTTTTTATTTTAAAAATTTTGACAAATATATGATAGGTGAGCATTTGAGGTCATTTGTCAATATTATGATTTTCTATTTGGCAAGAGACCCTTGTGGTGCATGGCTTCTCCACCATCCACACTCTGTTCAGTAGGCAGTATGCGGCTAGCCAGATCCAAAACCTCATTTCCCTAACTTTGGTCAGTACCAAGCAGGAGAAAGACAAGTCGCTACGAGCTTTCATGGATCGTTAAAGTAAGATCGCACGACAAATCATGGATTTGAACAAGGAACTTTCCTTGCCGCATATTGCCATGACCTTGAGAGCAAGACCATTCGCTGATAGTCTTGGCATGAAGCCAACAAAGGCTATAGAAAAGTTGTGGGAACATACTGCAGAGTTTATGCGAGTGAAGAATATGAGGGAATACCATAAGAAGAAGCACCAAGAAGTCGTGAATGCGAGTGATGAGAAGAAGGAGAGTAAGAAGCAGGTCGTTTACGGTGACAAGGGGAACAACTCCTGACGGAAGGATCTTTGTCAAGGGCCAAAGTTCCACTAATACACATGTTTGAACGTGCCAAAGGCAAAAATTATAGAGAAGACATTGAGTGCAGATCTCCTCCCGCCTGTGAAGAGAAAACCCACCCCAAGAAATGTCAATGGTAAGAAGCACTATCGATACCACCAAAACTTGGAGCATACAACGAAGGAGTGTTTAACCCACTCTGATAAGATCGAGGAGTTGATCCGAACGAGTCACCTCCAAAGATATGTCAAAATCGACTGCGTTGAGAGGAGTCCACCTTGAAAGCAAAGTCTCAAGCAGCGTCCGTGCCATGATAAGTGTTGTAGAGAAACTAGGCGCCATAGTAGGAGTAAAAGCAAGAGTTGTGACCACCCCTTACGCAATCATATCAACACAATCTCAGGAGGATTCGCTAGGAGCGGACCCTCCTTACCCGAGCGGAAGAGGCACTTGAGAAGCCTCAACCGTCCACTTGGTAGACTACAAGCCTAACTCCATGATGTTGATAACTTTCACGTACGACGACTTCAAAGCACTGGATCTTGACTAAGATGACCCCATGGTCATCACAGCCGAGATCGCTTGGTATGTGTCAACAAGGTCCTTATAGACCAACGTGATTTTGTCAACATACTCTATCAGAAGACTTTCCAAAAGAAGGATCTCTCAGAGGATTTGATCGTTCCATACAATAAGAAAATCGTTGGCTTCACACGCGACTGGGTAAACATTCTCGGTTATGTGGACATCAGGACGAGGCATGGAATCGGGCGTGATGGAAAGGAGTTAACAGTGAGGTACTTCTTGGTAGAGGCGAACACCTCATACAACATACTGATCGAATGACCATGGATGAATGCTTTTGATGCGATAATCTCCACGCCTCACTTGGCAATGAAGTTCCCGTTTGACAGGGGAACCATATGCATGATCCAGACGGACCAAAGGAATGTGTGGGAGTGCTACGTAGTGGGGTTGAAGGTTGAACCCTACGTGCCCCCAAGAAAGTTAGGTGATTGAAGGTGGTAACGGTCAACCTAGACCCGTTTACGAACACGAAAGACTGAATAGAGTCGTTATGCCACATTAAGTCGTTGGGTATGGGAATGAAAGAAGGTCAAGTCACGAATGTTGGCAGTTCATTGAGTCAGGAGCATGAGAGGGATCTGGAAAGGACACTGAAAAAGCGAACAATGACATGTTTGCTTGGACAACGACAGATATGTCAAGCATTCAACCCAACATGATGTCCTGCAAGTTGGCCCTATTTAGAGAAATGCGGTAAATGGCAAGAAAATTAGAAGATTGTGGGATGAGAAAAGTAGGGTTATGGACGTCAAGGTAAAGAAGCTCCAAGAAGCGTGCTTCATTTGGGAGGTTACCTACACCACGTGACTAATGAACGTGGTTATCGTGAAGAAATCGAACGACTAGTGAAGGATGTGTACAAATTTCATTGATCCCAATAAAGCTTGCCCGAAGGACACCCACCCTCTCTTGAGCATCGATGAACTGGTGGGCGTGCTTCGGGCCACCAAACTTTGAGGTTTTTGGACGTGTACTCTAGCTACACCTAGATACCAATGTATCACTCCGACCGGGAGAAGACAACCTCTATCATCGAACGACCAACTATTGCTACGATGTGATGTCGTTTAGGCTTAAGAACGTTGGAACCTCCTAGCAGCGCGTGATGACAAAGTCTTCTACCACCAAATTGAAGTACCTGAAAAATACTAGAAGAGGGGAGAGTGGTTGAATAATGTTAATGGAAAAATCTTTTCGCAACCATTCTAATATAGCATGTTCGTCGAGTACTAGATTAATCAAATAAGTGTTTAAACACTTGACCTTGTGAGTGATTATAAATGATAGTTTCTTTCTACGCGTTATTCAGAATATACACTATAGTGTTTGTAAGAACTTGCTTAGTTGAGTGAGAATCGTTTAGTGTGGAAGTTTCTTGTATGTAGAAATAAAAATGCAACTACAGTTTTTATAAGAGAAGCATTTAGATAGAAGTAAACAATAATTGCCCAAATATTTTTATACTAGTTCACTCCAACTGCCTATGTCCAGTCTCCTTTATCCATAGAGGGTTCCACTATAATCTTCAGCAAGATTAAACCTGAGTATTCTCACTACTCCTGGTATTTTTAGTTAGTAAATAACCTTTCGTTACCCTATACTAGATGAGTATTCGCATCAGTCTTGGTATCCTCACTCAGCGGATAACCTTCTATTACCCTAGACTGCATGAGTGTTCGCATCACTCATGGTATCCCTGATCAGCAAATAATCTTTCGTTACCCTAGATCAGTTGAGTATTCACACCACTCTTGGTACCTATCAATCTTGGCATCCTTTGATGCGTGTAGAATAGGTTATCTATAAAGAATAGAGTAGATTGTGCATGCAGCAAATATGTCTTATCTCTTATCATTTTTATTGTTTTTGAACGTTAAGTATTTAATGTCATTTTTTCTTACTTTGAACAACAAAGTGTGTTTTAAATTTTCTATAGTTGGGGTATGTTTAACAATTAAGCCTTTCTCTAAAGATACCAAGTGTTGAGTAAGAACTTAATCGCTGGACGAAGTAGCAATTTTAGCTCATGGTATCGCCTACACTGATGTAATGGACTTTTAAGATATTGTCTTTTTAGATCAAAAGCGTTAGCAGGTTACATTTTCTATTATGTTTTTTATTTAAGCTTTTAGAGTGTTTTTGTCAAAGACACAGTCTTGACACTTTTTCTATTTTTCTGAGAGTTCAACTGAATACTTGTTGGGTATAGTAAGCTTACGCGTTTAGCATAACTCTCTTAGAAGCTTTTACTTATCAGTCATTTAGCATTGCGTCTGCGTGTTTTGACTTAGGTGTTTATGTATTTTCTACAATCCTAAGTGTTTTCCTAAGACTTTTTTATGTTGGGGTTTTTTAGCCTAATTCTAATGTTTCTACAATCCTATAAGGTCCTAAGTGTTGTAGCATTTTCAGTTTCTTATTTCGTTTAATGTTATTTGGTTAAACTTCAAAACATGAGAGTGTTTGAGTGTATATATGATTTTGTCTTAACATGATTATACACATTGTCTTCTATTGTTGAATAAAACCGTACTCATATTAGTGTTCAAAGTCTCATTCTTTATCAACATAGAATATGGCTTTTATCTAACAAAGACATGAAGATTCAATTTCTTCACAAAGAAGTCTTTCATCTTTTCCTTCTGCGAATAATAATTTGTATCATTTAAAGCAACCATATTTGTATTTACGTACATTGTTCAAACAAGTAAATATAGCTCAAAAGTAGACTCTGAAACCACTATGATGGGGAAACATCACATAACAACAAAAAATACTAAAGTATGAAGCAAAAATAATTCTCCCAAACGTGCCAAAATTTATGAGGAAACAATAATAATAATTGTAACAATAATCACAAAAGAGAACACCAATATTTTTAACGTGAGAAAACCTTCTCAATATGAGAAGTAAAAACCCACAAACACAAATCAATCAATCATGCTTCACTAAGATCAAATATGGATATAATAGAGTAAAAGAACATAAACAAGTGCCTACTGTTGACCAATACTCCAAAGTAATAATGCTCTCAAATATTAATAACAAAGGAAGAAAAACCTAAAAAGAAGCAATCATGAGAGACTAATTTCCCTAACCACAAACTTCCAATTGATGATCTCAACAGTTAAACTAATGAACTGTATGTCACGAACATGCTGCAAAAATTTCAGTTCGACCTAATGATGAATGAAACAAGAATCATAATTTTACTGAGACAACTAAGTGAATGTGCTAACAAATTTTCTCTTTTTTTCTTCCCAAGACTACGACCTTTTCACACTCTCTTAACTTGAAAGACCTCTCTCCTTTTAGGTTAAGTGAGAGAAATTTTTTTAACTAACTTGAAGTTTTTATATACAATTGGGAATTTGACCTAACAATAAAGATACCCAATCACCAAATTTGAAAGTAATGAATATATGGATAAACAAATGATAAAGAACTAATTGAGTTTTAAAATTAAAATTTTAAAATTAAAATTTTAAAAAATTTTATATTTTTATATCAAATTTGTATTGAATCTTGTATTTATTTATATTTTTTTAGTTAAGAATATTGTGTTAAAAGTTTTATTACTTAATTAGATAACTTATTAAAGAAACCTAATTAACTAAGATAAAAATAGACCAAAAATTAGAAATAGAATAAGATATCAAAATTTATCTCTTAATATACTAATATTTACACTCAAAGTTTACTTACTTTGTAATTTTATAACAAAAATATAAATATAAAGACTATGAAACCCCTAATTAATCACAATAAAATAAATTATGTCTATGCTATAAGTTGACGTCAATAACCCATACTTACAACTAGTTTTTACTTTTTAAATAAAAGCTACCAAAAAAAAGAAATCAAAACACAACTAAAAAATATTAATTGGCAACAATAAGCAATACTAAAAAAGACAATAGGTCGGGTTGGACAATTGTTATGTCTAGCTGCTATCCTAATTGCAACAAAAAGTTCAATTCATTTCATGTTTCCTTACTAGCCCAGATACCCTTTTAAAAAATATGGTTTTAAAAAATTGGTGGATATTATTAGATAACCGCAAATATTTTATAAATTTTTAAAATAAAATCTAAAAATATTAAAAAAATAAAAGTATAATTTAAATTAAATTAAATATAAAGGAAATTTTAATTTTAATCAAATTTAACTTACAAAATATAAATTAAATTTTAATTTTAGTTAAATTTAAATTAATAAAATATAAATTAAATTTTAATTGTAATTTTTTTTGTCAGTAACAGATAATTCCATAGGGATATTATGATATCCACGCCCAAGCCACTTATAAACCAATATTAAAATATTAGTTATCCATTATTTGTGATACCAACTATCCATTGCAAATTTTTATTCACAAATACCCAATAACAGAGTATTTTTGTTATCCCTAAATACCACTCCACTAAGTATACAAGTGACATTGGCAATAATTGAGCCGACTCCATCGATGGTAAATGTGACTATAATGTAACAAATGTAACTTGTTCATTTTTCATTAACAACCTTATGATGCGCTTTTAATGTTTTGTTTATTTATAAATTATTCTAATATTTATAAACATCTCTTCTCTTTGTTTGAACGTTTTATCTATTTCCTTTTCTTAATAAAATCTGAAAATTTGCATTTGTATTATTTAGGAAAACAAGGACTAAATCGTAGTAATAAGCAAACAGTTAAGACGAAAGCAGCGTCTTTATCAAGGGACCATGAATCCAATTGTCTCTACGACTACTCAAAGTGTAATTAATATTACAGCAAGTGTGGTCAAACGACAAGTGGGTTACTTCTTTAATTACAAAGACAAATTTAAAGAGTTGGAGTCTTACATTGAGAAGTTGGAACATAATAAGGAGAGACTACAACATCAAGTTGATAGTGCACTATGGAGTGCAGAAGAAATTGAGAAGGACGTTCAACGTTGCTTAACCCTCATGGATGATAAGATAAAAGAATATAAAAGTTATATTAATGATGAATGTCATGCAAAGACAATCTGCTCAATTGGTTTCTTTGCAAATAATTTCCGGCTGAGGTATCAACTGGGTAGAAAAGCTACAAAGATGGTGGAGGAAATCATAGAAGATGAGCTTTGGAAAACTTCTTTTGACAATGTTTCGTACCAAGAATTTTCATCCATTGATGCTACTTTTTCAAGCAATGGTTATGAAAGCTTTGCATCAAGAACTAAAACTATGGAGATGATCATGAAAGCCCTGCAAGACTCTACAGTTGGTACGATTGGAGTTTATGGGCCTGGTGGTGTGGGTAAGACCACTTTAGTCACAGAAATTGCTAACATAGCTCGAGAAAAGAAGTTGTTCAAGATAATCATTATAGCAAATATTACAGAAAATCCTGACTTCAAAAAAATTCAAGAGCAAATTGCTGGCATGCTAGGAATGAAATTGGAAGAGGAAAGTGAGATTGCAAGAGTAGATCGTATTCGAAAGAGGTTAAAGAATGAAAAGGAGAACACCCTTATTATCCTTGATGATCTTTGGGGTGGATTGGACTTTAATAAACTTGGGATTCCATGCAATGATGATGCAAGCCAACAAGAAGTCAATGACATGTCTGATTTTGGTTTAAACAATGACATATCTGATTTTGGTTATAATAAGAAAGAAATGAAAGAGTTGTCAAAAGTTGATTTGGATAAGATGAAAAAGGAAAAGTTGTCTAACTATTATAGAAGAGGCAAAATTCTTCTAACATCTAGAAATAAACAAGTATTATGTAATGAAATGGATGTGCAACAAAGGTCAATTTTTTCGGTAGGAGTCCTTGATGAAAAGGAATCAGAGAATTTGCTTAAGAAAGTTGCTGGTGTGAAAAATTCTGAGTTTGACAGGAATGCTACTGAAATTGCCAAATGGAGTGCTGGGTTTCCAATAGCCTTAGTTTCCATAGGAAGGACACTAAAGAATAAAAGCTTATCAACATGGGAAGATGTCTGTCAACAAATTAAAAGACAAAATTTTACATCAGAATGGGGATTTACTGACTTCTCAATAAAGTTAAGCTATGATCATCTAAGAAATGAGGAGCTTAAGTGTATTTTCTTACACTGTGCAAGAATGGGAAATGATGCTTTGATTGTGGACTTGGTGAAATTTTGTGTTGGTTTGAACTTGCTTCCAGGAGTCCACACAATTACTGATGCGAGGAAAAGAGTAAAGGAGGTGATAAAAGAGCTAGAAGAATCGAGTTTGTTGGTGAAAAGTTATTCTATTGACCGCTTCAACATGCATGACATTGTGCAATATGTTGCTCTTTCAATATCATCCAAGGAAAAACATGTCCTTTATATGAAAAATGTAATACTTGATGAGTGGCCTCATGAAAATAACTTTGAAAGGTACACTGCCATTTTTTTACACTCTTGTGACATCAAAGATGAGCTTCCTAAGAGATTACATTGTCCTCAAATTGAAGTCTTACATATTGACAATGACACTGAATCTTTCAAAATACCAGATTACCTTTTTAAATTTATGATTCGACTCAAAGTGTTGGTATTGACCGGTGTTAATCTATCTCGCTTACCTTCATCAATTAAATGCCTAAAAAAACTAAGAATGCTTTGTTTGGAGGGATGCACTCTAGGAAAGAACTTATCCATCATTGGTGAGTTAAAGAACTTACGAATTCTTAGTCTTTCAGGATCTAATATTGAAAATTTGCCTCTTGAATTTGGGCAATTGGATAAGCTTCAATTTCTTGACATAAGCAATTGCTTAAAACTAAGACAAATAACTTCCAATATCATACCGAGGATGGGCCTTTTAGAGGAGTTTTATATCAGAGACAACTTGATTATATGGGAGGCTGAAGAGAAAATGAAAAGTGAAAGTGCTAGTCTCTCTGAGTTGAGGCACTTGAATCAGTTACAAAATCTAGACATACAAGTCCATTGTTCTTCCCATTTTCCGCAGAATTTGTTTTTTGACAGGTTGAATAGTTACAAGATTGTCATTGGTGAATTCAACTTGTTTAACTTGCTTAAAGTGGGAGAATTCAAAGTCCCTGACAAGTATGAGGAGGTGAAATTTTTGGCATTAAACCTAGAAGAAGGTATTGATATTCATTCTGAAAAATGGATTAAAATGTTGTTCAAAAGTGTTGAATGTTTGTTGTTGGGAGAACTCAATGATGTTCAAGATATTTTCTACGAATTAAATGTTGAAGGATTTCCAAATTTGAAACATTTATCCATTGTAAACAATTTTGGCATTAAATATATTATCAATCTAATGGAGCGGTTTCACTCTTTTGTCGCTTTTCCCAAATTAGAGTCCATATGGCTTTACAAATTGGATAGTTTGGAAATAATATGTGACAATCAGCTTGTAGAGACCTCTTTTCACAATTTAAAGGTCATCAAGATTCGAACATGCATTAAATTGGTAAACCTTTTCCCATTTTGCATGGTTAGACTCCTCACTAAGCTTGAAACAATTGAAGTGTGTGACTGTGATTCTTTGAAGGAGATAGTTTCAAAAGAAAGACAAACTCAAACTATGAGTGATGAGATGATTGAGTTTCCCAAGTTACGGCAATTAACATTAAAGTCTTTACCAACATTTATTTGTTTATATGCCATTGATGAGATGCTTGGCAGTGTACCATTGTTGCAAGGCCACGAGAATACAAATATTGTTACTAACACTAAGCATGGGGTCACCAATTCTTGCCTTCCACTCTTCAATGAAAAGGTATGTGAGAACCTTATCATAATTACATGTGTAATGTTTAATTTCTATGATGTTCTTCCCTTAATAGAAATATAAAAAATATACTTGTCTAAGTTTTGTCATTTCTCTTGGGGAAAAACTCTTTTGAAATGAAGTCTTATTGTTGTGACATTTTGTGTGTTATTACAGGTCTCAACTCCCAAATTAGAATGGTTGGAGTTATCCTCCATTAACATCCATAAGATATGGAGTGACCAATGTAATCAATTTTTTCAAAATTTGCTTACATTGAAAGTGACAGATTGTGGTAATTTAAAGTATTTATTATCATTGTCTATGGCTGAAAGTTTGGTGAATCTTCAAAGCATTTTTGTAAGTGAATGTGAAATGATGGAGGATATATTTCGTCCGGAAGATGCAGAGGTGTGTGGATATTCATTTAATATTGAGTTTGATTAATGCTATCCTTTGTTGTTTTATAGTAATTAGGTCTTTGAATTTCTCACCTATAAAGTATTTTTATTGTAACAGTATATTGATGTTTTTCCTAAGTTGAAGAAAATGGAGATTATCTGCATGTGGAGACTCTGTACCATTTGGAAATCTGATATTGGTTTACATTCCTTTAGCAATTTGAACTCTTTGATCATAAGAGAGTGCCATAAACTTGTTACAATTTTTCCTAATTATATGGGGCAAAGACTGCAAAGCCTTCAAAGCTTGACAGTTAGAGATTGCGAATTGGTTGAAAACATATTTGATTTTGCAAATATTCCGCACACTTGTGATATTATTGATGCAAATTTGGGTAATATATTTCTAGAAAAGCTGCCAAATTTGCTGAACGTATGGAAGGGTGACACTGGTGAAATCCTCAAATGTAATAATTTACAAAGCATAGGAGTTTATGAGAGTCCAAAATTGAAATATCTGTTTCCAGTTTCTATTGCCAATGACCTACAAAAACTAGAAGTCCTTGACGTATGGAATTGTTGGGCAATGACAGAGATTATTGCTTTGGAGAAACATTCAAGTGAAACTGCTATCACCTTTAAATTTCCTCTTCTAAACACTCTATCATTCATAGACTTGCATAACTTGAGGAGTTTCTACTCAGGAATTCATACTTTAGAGTGGCCACCATTAAAGAAATTGGAAATAGTCGACTGTAGCATGCTCGAAGGATTGACTTCAGAAATCACAAGTTCATCAGAGCAACCAATTGTTTTAGCTACAAAAAAGGTACATAAAGTTCCTTCAGATACAAATCAGAAGTTCTTTTTTGAAGCTTTTTGTTGGAAATATAGAATATATCATGTTTTTTATGAAAAGCGTGAATTCACAATCTTTAACAAGGATGTGAGCTTACGTCTTTTATTTCTTAAATCAAAATAATACATTATGATTCAACTAGTATGCTTTAATGCTAACAATAAGTCTTTTTTATTTATTTATTTAGGCAATATATAACTTGGAATACATGTCGGTGAGCTTGAAGGAAGCAGAGTGGTTGCAGAAATACATTGTTAATGCTTATAGAATGCATAAACTAGAAGAACTTATTTTCTATGGATTGAAGAATAATAAAATTCTCTTTTGGTTTCTTCATAGACTTCCCAATTTGAAAAGTCTAAGATTGGGACTTTGTCACATGAAAAGAATTTGGACTCCTGAAAGTCTTAGTTCACGTGAAAAAATAGGTGGTGTTGTGCAACTTAAAGAGTTAGAATTAGATAACATGTGGTCTCTAGAGGAGATTGGTTTTGAGCATGATGTGCTTCTTCAAAGGGTAGAACGCTTAATCTTCCAAGGATGCGAAAAATTGAGAAATCTAGCATCATCGAGGGTATCTTTTAGTTGCTTAACATCTTTAGAAGTGGTGAACTGTATGATGAGGAATTTAATGACACTCTCAACCGCTAAAACCTTAAATCAACTTACAACGATGAAAGTAAGTTCGTGTCCATTAATTGTGGAAATTGTGACAGAAAATGAAGAGGAAAAAGTACAAGAGGTTGAGTTTAAACAATTAAAATCATTAGAATTGGTGTCTCTACAAAATCTCACAAGTTTCTCTAGGGTTGAGAAGTGTGACTTAAAATTCCCACTCTTAGAAAAATTAGTAGTTAGTGAATGCCCTCAAATGAAAAAATTATCTGAAGTCCAAAGTGCTCCAAAGCTACAAAAAGTACATGTTGAAGCAGGAGAAAAAGACAAATGGTATTGGGAAGGTGATTTGAATGTCACTCTAAAAACACATTTCACAAACCAGGTATGCATTAAAGTATGTTGATCATCACAAATTTTCATTGCATCATATCGCCAAAGAGAATTTAATGTTAATTTCTTTGAAAATGTTCATAACTAATAATTCAATTATTTTGCAAAAAATAAATAATATGAAGCATGGACATTATGTCGTTTTGTATAGATTTAAGTAATTTATTTCCTAGTTGATCATATGTTTATTTCTTAGTTGACAATATGTCAAGGTTTATAGATTGTATTATCAAGTTGGATTTGATATCCAAATGTCTAGCACAATTTCACAGTCAAATTTGTGCAAACGATGACCGTTATCATCCTCCTTGAATTATTTGAAACAATTTCCACTTTTTTTCATTTTCCGAATTTGTTTCATAACAAATTATATGATGAACTAAAGTGGGGGTCACATATACCATAAGAATTAGTATAAAGACTTTTTATATAATTGTTCAACCAATGATTGTCATGTACATCTGACATTTAGTTTCTTCTCTTTTAAAGGTTTCATTTGAATATTCAAAGGATATAAATCTTGTTGACTATCCCGAGGGGAAAGTTCGACATGGCAAATTTGCTTTTCCGGATAATTTCTTTGGTTGTTTGAAGAAATTGAAATTTGATGAAGCATGTAAAAGAGATACTTTGATTCCCTCTCATGTACTACCTTACTTGAAGAACTTAGAAGAATTGAATGTGGAGAAATGCGAATCAGCACAACTAATATTTGACACAGATGAGAGTGAAATCCAGACGTATGGAATGGTGTTTCGATTGAAAAAGCTTAGTTTAAAACACTTGTCAAATTTAAAATGTGTATGGAAGGAAAATACCGAAGGAATTGTCAGGTTTTCCAATTTGAAAAGTGTGGATGTTGATGGTTGTGGAAGCCTAGTAACATTGTTCCCTTTATCACTTGCCAAAAATCTTGGGAAGTTGAAGATACTTGATATACAGGAGTGTGAAAAAATGGTAGAAATAGTTGGAAGGGAAGATGAAATGGAACATGGAACGACAATAATGTTTGAATTCCCTAGTTTGTCATATCTATATCTTGAAAACATGCCACTGTTGAGTTGCTTTTACCGTGGAAAGCATGATCTAGAATGTCCTTTGTTAGATAGGTTATATGTGGAATGTTGTCCTGAGCTGAAGGTATTCAGCTCAAGCTTTGATGATGATAGTAAAAAAGAAGTTTTAGAGGCTCCAACTAACTTGTTACAACAACCTTTGTTCTCGATTAAAAAGGTAATAAAGCTTTATAATTTAACGTTTTGTGTTTCATTTTCTTTTCATTCATATATTTTTCTCTTATAGTATCGAACTAACAACACATCGTCTTTTGAATCTTTTTTTACTTCAATTGTCAGGTTTCTCGCAAACTGGAGGAACTGACACTCAATGAGGAAAACATTAAGCTTACGAGTGATGCATGTTTCCCACAAGACCTTCTTTGTAAATTAAAAGGTCTTATACTATCCTTTGAGGATGATAAGAATGGGAAAGATAGTTTGCCTTTTGATTTCTTTCACAAGCTACCCAATTTAGAACGACTTACAGTACATAAATGCTTTGGTATGAAGGAGATATTTCCCTCTCAAAAGCTTCAAGTTCACGACAATGTACTTGCCGGATTGGAACGATTATATTTGTCGGAATTAATGCAGTTAGAGTCTATAGGTTTAGAGCACCCGTGGGTACAAACATACTCCAAAAAGCTTGAATTGTTAAGTGTTTATAGTTGCCCTAATGTAGAAAACATAGTTTCTTATGCAGTATCATTCATCAATCTTAAAGATTTATATGTGATTGACTGCGAAAGGATGGAGTATTTATTCACGTTTACAACACTCAAAAGTTTGGTGAAACTTGAGACTCTATTCATAGGAAATTGTGAATCAATGAAAGAAATTGCAAGAAATGAAGAGGAAGATGGTTGTGATGAGATAATATTTGGACGACTCAGATCAATTAGGCTGGAATACTTACCGAGGCTAATAAGCTTTTATTCAGGAAATGCCACCTTGCAATGCCCTTGTTTACAAAATGTGATGGTAACTGAATGTTCCAATATGATAACTTTCTCTGAAGGAGTCATAAAACTAGCATTGTTTTCGGGAATCCAAACATCAAAAGATTCTGATTTCACTTTCCACGTCGATCTCAACTCAACTGTCGAAAGCTTATTTCATGAAAAGGTCAGAATTACTTATCCTAATATATTTTATTTTATATATACTAAATAGTCTTCTTTTGTATTACATTACTATTCTTTTTTCTTGTGTTATAAAATACTTCTCTTAACCTCAAATCAATTAGAATATATTATTCTACTTAGCAGTAGGTTTTGTTTGATGGATAATTATCTTAAAAATAATTATTTTACGAGGTACACATGAATTAAATGCTCTACTAACATTACACATTAATATCCTTTTGGTATGAAATAGATATCCCTAATGCACAAATTCACGGTCCTTTGAATTATAACGTTAATTCATTAACAAGTAATCACTAAAAAAACTTATTTTTAAGTGTGTGGGCCATATAGTGAAATATAAATAATATAACATCTAATTTAACAGTACAATACTTCTAAATAAAACTTTACATAGCATGAGTAGTCAAAGATAGATATGTAAATATACTATTACACTTATCTAAAATAACCATACTAGCATATAAGAAATTCTACATCAATAACTTCAAAGAAACTAAATGTTGACCACAACACTATAGAGTGTTCAAAAGATTAAAGCTAAACCTAGCTCTTACGATCCTATATCTATACAGTTGCACCAATATCTTCTTTCTAAGGTAACCCCACTCCTATTTTCACATCTACTCACATTGATAAAGGTGATAATTGCAAAATAAGAATAATAAACACAAGAAGCACAAGCACAAGAAAGGGTAAGTTAGTTTATAAAAGAAATGAGCATTTAACATTTAAACTGATTTCATCATAAAATAACACATTTCAAACATTCATAACATAATCAAACATACAATTGCATACTCTTTAGACTCAATTATCTGGAGACATGCATTGACAACAGATTCACTGGAGACATACACTTGTGGTGGCCTCTACTACTTTGTAGAATCATTTCCAATGGGTCTCATCCTACCACTTACAAGTTAATCGCATTTGCGTCTAAGGCCATTATCCTGCCTTCACACTAAGATCTCCTACTACGCTCACACATAACTCACTTTACTATATGAGTGTGAATGGTTATTATAGTGTTAAGATATGTCCTTACTTGAATCCTTACATTAATGTTTACATTAAAGGAATGCCACTATAGAATCTCCTTGTATGATTATTGGAATTATGCCAAACACATACTTTCCTCCACAAATATGATTCCACATTCAGGTTCCTAATACCAAAAAATCAAACATATTTTTATTCATCCACACTAAGTGATATCATGTTCAAGATCAATTACAACCAACAAATATTTTCTTAAAGCAGCAACCTGGGAAACCACTTGTTCTTCATTGTGTGTTAGCTTTTGGTACCCATTTCAACTATATCCCATAATTCTTGGAAACCAAGAAGAGCCATCATATGTAGACACCAATTGTCATAGTTAATTTTCTCTTCTAACTGGACACTGCTTGTAAGGTTGCCCATCTCAGTCAAAATTTCTAGATCTTTGAGTTTTTCTCAAGCAATCACACACTTAGGCTAATTAGCTCTTGATACCAATATGTACTATGTTAGAAAAGAATTTTTATACTGGTTAAAAAAGGCTTTTTATACCCGTTTTTTAATCGGTATAGAAGCAAGGGGTATATAAATTATTTTAATTTTTATACTAGTTCTAGAACATGTATAGAAAGTCTCACTTTTATACAAGTTATTTTCAGAACATGTATAAAAGTCTCACTTTTTATATCTGTTATTTCCAAAACAAGTATAAAAATTACCTTTTTTATATATGTTATTATCAGAACAAATATAAAATTCTCACTTTTTATATTCGTTATTGTCAGAACAAATATAAAAAGTGTTACTTTTATATCTATTATTGTCCCAAACTGGTATAAAAGTTCCTTTTATGATAATTTTAATTCAGATGCTCTTTCTCTATTTTCATATTTGTCAAACTATCATTCGGTCCTCCTCTTCTCACTGATGCTACACTTTCTACCCCGCTCGGTCGACTAGGATTAGGGTGAATGTTCTCGCTTATTGTCATTGAATTGCCCCGATCGCTCGTCCCCAAGATTGTGAATTCTTGGTCACATTCCAACTTCCCCCACTTACTCGCCACGTCCTCCACGTCCCCCGCGATTCTCATAGCCAACATTAGCTCCTAAGCATCGAGAATTTGAACCTTCCCTTTTATGTGCTAGCGCAATTCGGCGAGGAAATAACCCAGTACCTGCTCCTCCGACATGCCTCGGGTTTGCCCCACCAACATCTCAAATTCGTGAACGTAATCTTCCATAGTACCCTCCTGCCTCAATGTCGCCAGTCGTTCAAACACCGTCACCGAGAAGCCTCCTCCAAACCTGCTGATCATGGCTGCTTTAATGCCTTCACAAGAACGATTCTTTGCCTTTTCCTTTCAAAACTTGAACCACTAACTCGCGCTGCCCTCCATACTCACGTACGCGAGTTCCACCATTTCTTCCTCCTCTACTTTCTGAATATCAAAAAATCGCTTCGCTCAGTTGATCCAATTAAGAGGTTCCAGCCCTTCAAACGTGGGTAACTCCACCCTTTTCCGCCACTGTTTCTGCCCCTCTGGCCGATTCCCAACCCCTCTTCCTTCTTTCTCATCTCGCCGCCGCTAATCAGAACTGTCATCTGACTGCCCATCCATATTGTTATCCTGTGTCCCCAGTATTCTCATTGTTTGTTGCAAGTCTTGTCGTACTGTGGCAGATTCCGCCTTCATTCCCTCCATAGTGATCTCGATTGCCTCCAATCTTCCCTCTGTGTTTCTTTCCATTCTCGCTTCGCGCCAAATTTAGATTCGGCAGGTCGAACCAAATTGTTAGGTTTCTTTAAAAAAAAACCTCCACAGACAGTCGTTAAGTCACCACACACACTTCAAGTCAAAAGAATGATATCTTCTTGTATTCACAGTGAAAGAATACAATGTACAGGAACAAAAGAGAGCTTAACCTCCCTCACAAGAATAAATCTTTACTGTTAGAAAACAACTAAACAATCAACTAACTCTCTACAATTGTTCATTTGCTATTTATACAATCAATATTCCCTTCCTAGGCCTTTAATTTTTTATTCCTTCTCTCGTAAACTCTTCACCTCCTAACACTTTCAATGTTAAAGGTTGTAGTATCACTGTCACTCTTTCCATCTCTTCCAGCCGTGTTGCAAGCTAAATCACGGTGTGATAATATGATTCATGCTACTAGCATCACCCCGATTCTTCACTATATATGTAATCAATATCGATATGAACACATTAAAAATTTAACATAAATATTGGATTAAAAACAAATAAAATGTGGGCTGTTGGATGTAACACCCACATTTTGAATTATCCAAGAAACATGTGCTAAATGAATAAGTCCATAAACAAAGGCATTTGTAACTTGTAATGAGTAAATTTATGTCAGAATGCAAAACAACTAAGACATGCACCCGCACCAACTTTATTAGATGAAATGGAATTGGTTCATGCAATACCGTATCAAAGTTTATCAGTATAATGTCCAAAAAATATGGCAATAAATTGCTGCATTGGCTATCTCTCAAATAATATACCAACTGTCCAAACAACATTAATGGTTTCGTTTGTGAAACCAGTAAAATAAACTAAGAATCAACATTTTACTGGCCTTTTCAAGTGTCATTACGACAATTTCATTGAAAATAAAAATCTCTTTTACCTCCAAACTTTTATAATAATCCATGTAGAATCTCTTGACATGAACCTCTGTATTAAAAGCCTTAGTTGGAGAGGAGAGAAAGCCGAAAGGAGCCAGCACATCACATACAACAAAATTTAGCCCTTGGGGCACAATGACCGAACCTCTAATGCTCCAACAACACTGACAGTTCCTCCAGCCTTACAAGTAGTAGTGCTATATGAACTCCAACAACGGCCAATCGACCTGTAAGTTCTTTAAATGCATATAAAGATGGTTCTTTCAAGAATACCTATCATCCAAAATTAGACTTTATCAACCCAAAAATATTCAAGTTCAATGTTGGCCTGTAACAATAAGAGTGAAGTATATTCACTTACCCTTATCTCTTTCTCTTATCTCTTCACTCTCCTTTCTCACATTTTTCTAATTAGTATTTGTAATATTTACATGGTTTGTTTATCGCCCATGCTGCAACAAAAATAAACGTATGTTATGTTTAACTTTTTAACTCGAGAGTATCCTCTTGGTAAACTTTCTCGTCATAAATTGGAGGTCTTAAGTAACTGTAAACATATATTTGAACAGAACATACACTATTTAAATCTGAAACTAGAAGAAAGTTATACTCGAAACTAGAGAAAGATACCAAAATACTCTCGTATGATAGCACAATGAAGAATAGTGTAACGATTGTCTCGCACAAGATCATGTAAGGGAGCGCTGTGGTCAGAAAGGTTAGAAAGATAAGCAAAGGCCTTTTCTTCCAATTGATAGCAGCTGTGGTGTCTCTCCATGTTTGTTTTTTCGACTCACCCAGTAAATCCTCTCTTTGTCCGTTCCTATGATCCACTTACATATCTTTGCGAAGCCCCTTGAAGCCGCAATAGGCAGGGGGTATCCCCTACATCTTTCCCTATTTCCAGAGCCTTCAGCCTCGCTTCTTGGCTGTGTCCAATAATGGCATTCACAATGTTGTGAACCACAACTTCTTCGTCCAAATCCATGACCACATGTCTTTGATCTCCTTCATTACCATGACGTTCGCCATGATTATAGCGACAATGGTCTTAGTATTACGGAGACAAAGTATGAAGAGAAGAGAATTTGGTTTCTAGGTTCTCTCCAATTTGACATAGGTATGTGTTGGGTTCTTGGAGCGTTTCGAGAAAACCCTAGAACCAGAGGAAAAAGAGAGAGAGAGAGCGGAGCGAGAGAATGAATACGGAATATTATTGAATGAAAAGTTGTAATTGAAAGAGCGGGGTTGGTTACTATTTATAACCAACGTAAACACGCAACAGGCAAAACCCACAAACAAAACAAGCCCAAAACAAAACAAGCCCAAAGTAAACAACCAGACCGACCGGACTGACCGGTCAACAGACAAAGGAAGCCAAGTCTAAATAACAATTTTCCACCTAGACTTGCTTCAAAAACAAAAACAAAAGTAAAACACGGACACGGCCGGTCAAACAATTAGTGACCGACCGGTAGACACCCAATCCTGGACAACAACAAGAGAAACCTCTCCTTAGCAAGCGGCTTTGTTAACATATCTGTAGGATTCTCTTCGGATGCAATTTTGCAGATTTGAACGTCACCGGATTCAACAATGTTTCTGACAAAGTGCAGCTTGACATCAATATGCTTGGTTCTGGAATGATAAATTTGATGATTGGCCAGATGAATAGCACTCTGGCTGTCGCAATGAACACATACAGACTTCTAATCAAAACCAAGTTCCCGAACCAAACCTTTCAACCACAGTGCCTCCTTAACTCCTTCAGCAAGATCATAGTACTCAGCTTCCGTAGTTGACAAAGCCACAACCGACTGTAGTGTAGACCTCCAGCTAACAGCAGTCCCAAACAGTGTAAACACATATCCCGACCGGGATTTCCTAGTGTCCATGCATCCGGCAAAGTCAGAATCAACAAAACCTTCAATATAACCTCCACCTTGAAAGTTATTCTGGAAAGACAATCCAGTACCGAGAGACCCCCGTATATATCTGAGCATCCACTTCAACGCTTCCCAGTGTGTTGGTCCAGGATTAACCATGAACTGACTGAGAACACTAACACCGTGCGCCACGTCCGGTCTTGTGCAGACCATGCCGTACATAATGCTCCCAATCCCATTTGAAAATGGAACAGATTCCATCTTCTTTCTTTCTTCCTCGGTCTTTGGGCATTGCTCCTTGGTAAGTTTCAAGTGTTGACCGACTGGCGTGCTGGCCATTTTAGATTCAGTCATCCGATACCTTGAAATTACCTTCTGCAAATAGCACTCCTGAGACAGAAAAAGGTTATCGCCCGGTCTATCCCTTTTAATGTCTATGCCCAAAATTCGCCTTGCTTCCCCTAGCTCTTTCATTTCGAAAGCATCCGCCAACCTTGCTTTCGTCTCACCGATCATGCCCTTGTCACTGCTAGCAATTAGGATATCATCCACATAAAGCAGGAGATATAACATTTCACCGTCATGATTCAGAGTGTAAACACAGTCATCATAATTGCACCGCTTGAAGTTCAGCTTTATCAGAAAGTCATCAAATTTCCTGTACCACTGCCTTGGGCTTTGCTTCAAGCCATAAAGTGACTTCTGCAACAGACACACCCTATCATCCACAGCGAAACCGTCCGGTTGCTTCATATAGATGGTTTCCTCCAAATCGCCGTGCAGAAAAGTTGTCCGAACGTCCAACTGTTCAAGATGCAAATTGCAATGCGCAACTATTGCCATCAGAACTCTGACCGAACAATGCTTAACCACTGGAGCAAAGATCTCATGATAGTCTACGCCTTCAATCTGAGTAAAGCCTTTGGCTACAAGCCTAGCTTTGTACATCGCTTTCTCACCGCCCGGTGTAGCTTCCTTTTTCTTGAAAATCCATTTCGAACCTATGACCTTCTTACCCTTCGGCAGATCCACCAATCTCCAGGTGCTATTCTTTTTCAAAGCCTCCAACTCTTCTTCCATAGCACCCTGCCAAAGATGCCGGTCGCTGCTGTCAAGGGCCTCCTTATAACTTCTCGGTTCATCCGATCGGTTAAGATCTTCAGCAGCATTCAGGGCGTAGCAGATTAGATCCGCCTCTCCAAGCCGTTTGGTTGGCTTGGAGATCCTTCTTTCTCTGTCACGAACAAGCTGATAGTTTCTCAAATCAACACCAGCAGCTTTTCCATGACTTCCCTCGCCAGACATACCATCTGTATCATCACCAAGGTCTGTTCGAAATTCATCCGATCGGTTCTCCTCTATCGTCCGACCGTTTTCAACTTGCCCTTCACCCATTTGGTTTTCCTCAGTCCCACCGGGCGTGTCAGCTCCATTAGTAGTATGCTCCACCTCCACGAGAATCTTCTTCTCACTTCCAGAGTTTTCAGGGTGCATCGCCATCCTTGTTTCATCAAAAATGACATCCCTACTAATGATTAGTTTTGAAGGTGAATCTAACCTCCATAACCTGTATCCCTTAACTCCTTCGGCGTATCCAAGAAAGATACATTTCGCCGCCTGGGAATCCAGCTTATCACCCCTGACATGAGCAAACGCCAAAGAACCAAACACTCTCAAGTGTGAGTAATCAGCCGGTCGTCCACTCCACACTTCCATCGGCGTTTTAAAATTGAGAGCTGAAGACGGACTCCTGTTAATCAGATAGACGGCCGTATTGGCAGCCTCTCCCCAGAAAGCCTTTGACAACCCTGATCCCAGCAACATGCACCGGACCCTCTCCAGAATGGTTCTATTCATCCGTTCGGCCAATCCATTCTGTTGAGGAGTTCCAACGACCGTTCTGTGCCTCCTGATCCTTTTCTCTTTGCAAAAACCATTAAACTCCTCTGAAACGAACTCCAGCCCATTATCAGTTCTTAGGCATTTCAGCCTACACCCCAATTGGTTCTCAATCTGTGTGTGCCACTCTTTGAACTTCTGAAATGTTTCAGACTTATTTTTTAGAACGTAAATCCACACTCTCCTTGAGAAATCATCAATTATACTTAAGAAATACGCTCCTCCACCATGAGTTAAGGTTCTTGCCGGTCCCCATAAGTCAGCATGGACATATTCAAAGGGGCGTTCGGTTGAGTGTTTCCCTCTTCCGAACGGTATCCTGTGTGATTTCCCTAAGACACAATGGTCACAGAAATCCAGCTTCTGCAGTTTGTCTCCCAGAAGCAAGTCTTGCTTTTCCAATTCTTCAAGACCCTTCTCACTGATGTGTCCCATTCTCAAGTGCCATAACCGGGCGGTATTCTCGGTCCCACTTGCTACTGAGACATGACCAATGACAGTTGATCCCTCCAGAATGTACAAGTCATTCCTCCTTCTGCCTTTGGCAACCACAGAATCTCCAGAACAAACCCTCATTACTCCATCTTCAACTTTAGTGGTGTAACCTCCAAGATCAAATGCACTAATAGAAATCAAATTTCTCTTTAGTTCGGGCACATACCTAACAGCCTGCAACACCATCTCACGATTGTCAAACATCTTCAGCCTCACCGACCCCACACCTTGTACTCGGCAAGCTTTGTTATTTCCGAGCAGTACATTACCATGCTCTTTCTGATCAAGATTCTCAAAAAACTCCTTCACCGGGCACATGTGATAGGAGCAGCCGGAATCCATGACCCAGCTCCTTTGAGGATCTTCAGACGAAGCCACCAGCACTCCAGCCGACTCATATCCCTCAGACGCCTCTGCCACATCAGCGGTTTCTTGTGGCCGACCGGCCTTTCCTTTCTCCGGGCAGAACTTCTTGATATGACCCATCTTCTAGCACTTGAAGCAACGCACCTGCTTCGTACCGTCCGGATTCAGCTTCTTCTCTTTTCCAGACTGCTTCTTCCCTTTCCCTTTCACCGAGATCAATCCGGACGCTCCTTCCTCGGTTGTCTTCGAATCTTGGAGTTTTTGGAACTCCTTGGTTCGAATTGACGTCAAAACCTCCTCTAACGTGATCACTTGATCTTTCCCGTAGAGTAACGCATCCCTGAAATGCTCGAAGGTTTTTGGAAGCGCATTCAACAGGATGACAGCTTTATCTTCATCCTCCAACTTCACTTCAATATTCTCCAGATCATCAACTATCTTGCTGAATTCTGCAATCTGCTCCTCTATCGTTCTTAATTCTGACATTTTGAACGAAAAAAGTTGCTGCTTTAGGCACAACCTATGAGCCAACGATCTCGTCATGTACAGAGATTCTAGTTTTGCCCAGATTTCAGCGGCAGTCTTCTCCTTCGCAACCTCCCTCAGTACCTTATCACCAAGGCACAAGATGATTGCACTCCTTGCCTTATCTCCCATCTTCTTCTTCTCTTCTTGAGTCATGGCACCACTCATCCTCGACTCACCCTTCAACGCTTCATCACATCCCTACTGTATCAAGATTGCCTCCATCTTGATCTTCCACAGCCCGAAGTCATTAGCGCCGTTGAACTTTTCTACGTCGAACTTGGTTGCCATTGCTCCTTGGGAATTCTTGAATCCTTGCCCCGCGGTGGGCGCCAATTGTTGGGTTCTTGGAGCGTTTCGAGAAAACCCTAGAACCAGAGGAAAAAAAGAGAGAGAGAGAGAGAGAGCGGAGCGAGAGAATGAATACTGAATATTATTGAATGAAAAGTTGTAATTGAAAGAGCGGGTTTGGTTACTATTTATAACCAACGTAAACACGCAACAGGCAAAGCCCGCAAACAAAACAAGCCCAAAACAAAACAAGCCCAAAGTAAACAACCAGACAGACTGGACTGACCAGTCAACAGACAAAGGAAGCCAAGTCTAAATAACAGTATGGCACAGAGCAACATGGGTTAAGAGTAACATGGGTTTTCCATTCTGGACTAAATTGGAAGTATAGCCTTCTATACCAGTTATAGTGTCTCTAATATTACATTTATATCAGTTGTATGTCTAACTGGTATAGAAAAACACAGTTTTTCCATTGTTGAGTGCAACCGGTATAAAAGAACGTATCTTATATACAATACTGTCACCATCATTTTCTATATCGGGTGGATTTCAATCCGTATAAAAAGTGTAATTTGCACTAATGTTGTTAGCAAAAACACTCTTCTGTGTATAAACTGATTTACTTCGTCTGTGTCGACTGCACATTACAACACAAACATTTCGCTTTTCATCTCCAAGCCACAATCTTTACAAAAACACAACACTGTAATGATCATTAATATCCAAAACATAACAAACTAACCTCGTGAATGTTACTCTTCTAAAACATTAAAATATTACTACTTATAAAAGTTGTTGAATAACTCCCAAATTTAAGTTTATCCTAACATTGTCTAATATTAACCATTATATTTCCTTTAGGAATGTCCCCTCTTCAAAGTTTTTGACACTGACTATATATTCCTAGGACGGATTAATATTTTAGATAATTGGAACTCATTATAAAAATAAATAATAATAATAATAATAATAATAATAATAATGGTAATAAATAATTTGGTTGTGGGCTTATTACCAAATAAGGCTTAAATAACTCATTCAAATCCAAGTATGCAGTTTCTGCAATCAAAGGTAAATTTGAGTGATCTTATTAATTAAATACGAAGCGTATGAAACTTATTAATTACACCCTGATATTGAATTTGTTGCTATTTTAGGAATTTTTCAACCATTCAAAACACATGATTGTTGATGAATATCTTGAGATGACGGAAGTTCAGCACATAAAACCTGCTATTTCAGACAATTTCTTTGGTAGTTTCAAGGAATTGGAATTTGATGCAGCATGCAAAAGAGCTATCGTAATTCCATTTCATGTACTCCCTTACTTGAAGAACTTAGAAAAATTGAATGTGCACAGTTCTGATGCAGTAAAGGTAATATTTGACATTGATGAGAGTGAGGAGAAGACCAAGGAAATAGTCTCTAGTTTGAAAATACTTACTTTAAACAACTTGTCAAATTTGAAACATGTATGGAAGGAAAATTCCACAGGAATTATCAGCTTTCATATTTTGCAAGAAGTGGAGGTTAATGGTTGTGGAAGTTTGATAACATTTTCTTCTTCGTCCCTAGCAAGAAATCTCGGGAAACTTGAGAAACTTCACATAAAAGACTGTGGGAAACTGGAAAAAATAGTTGAAAAGGAAGATGGAATGGAACATGGAACCAAAATAATGTTTGAACTCCCTTGTTTGTCGTCGCTATATCTTGAAAACATGCCACTCTTGAGTTGCTTTTATCCTGGAAAGCATGATCTGGATTGTCCGTCACTAGAAATCTTACTTGTGTGCTATTGTCCTAAATTGAAGCTACTCACATCAGAGTATGATGAAAATCAGAAAGGAGCTATAGAGGCTCAAATTAGCCCACTGCAACGACCTATGTTTTCAGTTGAAAAGGTAACGAAGCATCAACATTTAAACTTTTTTGAGTTTCCTTTTCTTTCCATTTTCCTTTTAATGCTTCTAACTAACAACACTTACACGTTTTGCATTGAATATGTTTGTCCTCAATTGTTAGATTTCTCCCAAAATAAAGGTTTTGGCACTCAATGAAGAAAACATTAAGTTATTTAGAGAAGTACAGTTGCTACAAGATATTCTTTGCAATATAGTTGATCTTGCGTTGTGTTTTGAGGATGATAACAACGAGAAAGATAGTTTGCCTTTTGACTTCTTTCACAAGCTACCCAATTTATTCAGTCTTACGATACAAAAATGCTTTGGTTTGAAGGAGATATTTCCCTCTCAAAAACTTCAAGTTCACGACAGAGGACTTGCGGGATTGAAAGAATTATGGTTGATAGATCTAAAAGAGTTAGAGTTGGTGGGCTTAGAACACCCTTGGGTACAACCATACTCTGAAAAGCTTAAAGTGTTAAAGCTTGACAATTGCCCTCAGTTACAAAAAATAGTTCATTGTGCAGTGTCTTTCATCAATCTTAAAGAACTGCGAGTGGAAGACTGTGAAAGGATGGAGTATTTATTCACATTTGCAACAGTCAAAAGTTTAGTGAAACTTGAGACCCTAATCATAAATAGTTGTGAATCAATGAAAGAAATTATTAAAGATGAAAATGAAGATGGTTGTGCTGAGATGGTATTTGGACGACTCAAATCAATCGAGCTGGAATCATTGCCAAAACTTGTAAGGTTTTATTCAGGGAAGACCACTCTGCAATGCTCATATTTAAAAATGGTCATGGTAGTTGAATGTCCGAGTATGATAACTTTTTCTGAAGGAGTCATCAAAGTGCCAATGCTTTCAGGAATTCAAACATCTAAGGATTCTAAATTTATATTCCATGACGATCTCAATACAACTATCGAGAAATTGTTTCACCAAGAGGTAAGAATTCATTCTCTCAATTCAATTATTACTACCAGCTGAAAAATTATGCATATGCATTCATTTTATCATTAATAATAAATAAGTGAAAATTTTCTTTTAATAAGAGAATTGCAGGCGGCCTCCTAATACATTCATATGTTAAGGTCTTCAAATAACACTACATATCGATTCTAAATTTGTAAATGTTAATAACTTTATATTAACATAAAGAAATTGTTACAAAACATTCAAATAAACTCTCAGGAGACTTAATAATCACCCTATTGACTTTATAAATATCCCATGTTTACTTTGCTTCAGCTTCCTTTTCTCCCCATTTACATTTACTGTCGAAATTCAACACATATATTTTGCTTTCTCTTTCTTACTTTTATATATTCTATTTTTTTTTCTCTTTTTTTTTCATATATATTTGCTCACTCTTTTACTGAGCCTAAACAGCACATTTTTTTTTATCCTTTTGTACTTTTCCTTTATTATTTTCCTACCTTCATTCTAATGGGATCTCTGGCCTTATATTTCTTTCGTTTTAATTAAAACTAAATAAATCCCCATGCAATTTTTTTTTCATAGTATTATCTTCCGCTTTAATTATATATTAGCCCAAAACATTCTATCGTTATTACTCTCTCCTTTCCTTTTTAAAGTTCTGATTAGATATGTATTCAAAAATAGATAATTCTGTTATATGATTAAATTTGTTTTAAACTCGCTTATTTTTCTCTAAAAACTATCCTAAATATTAATCACATATAGTGTTATTCTTTTTGAATATTTTTATTCTTTGAATCTCTCTCAATAAAAGAAGGTCTGATTATGCTTTTATTAATACAAATTTAAGATAAATGTAGCTTTGGACTCTTAAAATTATTTAAATTTCCAAACACTAATATTAGTGGACTAAAATTAATTTAACCCTCAAAGTTATTTTTTAAGTACGAAAATCATACTTTTGAAATTTGAAAAAATACGAATTGAAAATTACCTTCAATATATTCTACATGTTGAGTTTGCATGGGCTAAAACCGTTATGTGGTCATTCTATGCTTTGAAAACCAAACCATTCGGGACATCACAAGGTTTACTGGTTAAACTTGTCATATAGTTGAACGGTGATTGAAATTAGTATTTAGGTTTAAGGTTCAACAGTACATAATATCATTTAAAAATAAATGGTTTCTAAAAAGAAATACAAAATATTTTAAGTTTTTTACTTTTAAGGAAATTTCAAAATAAAATTTGCAAAACATTTTAAAAAAATTCCAATTGATTCTTCAGGACAAAACTGTAATTTTCGAAGCTGATTTTGTTCGAGTTTTCCAGTTTTTGATTGGAGATCGGATTTGTAAGTCTAATGGACCAAATACTATAGAACAATTCCATTGGACATTGAGTCTGTAATTCTAAACAAAGTTACTCGTTAGCCATCGTTTATTTTCATTTTTCTCCTTTTATATCTTAGATAATTGGCACCTATTATAAAAATAAATAAATAAATAAATAAGATGCAGGCCTATTACAAAAATGTGACTTAAGTATTCATTCAAATCCAAGTGACCTTCATCAAATATCAAGCATGTGAAACTTGTCCATTACTCTGACGTTGAGTTTCTTGACTTGGAAGGAATTTATGGAATATTCAAAGCGAATGATTCTTGATGAATATCTTGAGATGACGGGAGTTCAGCACATAAAACCTGTTATTTCAGACAATTTCTTTGGTAGTTTCAAGAAATTGGAATTTGATGCAGCATGCAATAGAACTATTTTAATTCCATCTCATGTACTTCCTTACTTGAAGAACTTACAAGAATTGAATGTGAAAGAATCCGATGCAATGCAAATAATATTCGACATTAACGAGAGTGAGCTCAAGACGAAGGGAGTAGTTTTTGGTTTGAAAAAAATTACTTTAAAGAACTTGTCAAATTTGAAACATGTATGGAAGGAAAATTCCACAGGAATTGTCAGCTTTCATAATTTGGAAAAAGTTGTTGTTAATTGTTGTGGAAGCCTAGTAACATTGTTTCCTTTATCACTTGCCAAAAATCTTGGGAAGTTGGAGACACTTTATATTCGGAAGTGTGAGAAAATGGTAGCAATAGTTGGACGGGAAGATGACATGGAACATAGAACGACAATAATGTTTGAATTCCCTTGTTTGTCATATCTATTTCTTGGAAACATGGCAAAATTGAGTTGTTTTTACCCTGGAAAGTATGATCTAGAATGTCCCTTGTTAGATCAGTTATATGTGGCATGTTGTCCTGAGCTGAAGGTATTCAGATCAAGCTTTGATGATGATAGTAAAAAACAAGTTTTAGAGGCTCCAACTAACTTGTCACAACAACCTTTGTTCTCGATTGAAAAGGTAATAAAGCGTTATAATTTAACCTTTTGTGTTTCCTTTTTTTTTCATTCATATATTTTTCTCTTATAGTATCGAACTAACAACACATCGTCTTTTGAATCTTTTTTTACTTCAATTGTCAGGTTTCTCGCAAACTGGAGGCACTGACACTGAATGAGGAAAACATTAAGCTTACAAGTGATGCACAAGACCTTCTTTATAAATTAAAAGGTCTTATACTATCCTTTGAGGATGCTATCAATGGGAAAGATAGTTTGCCTTTTGATTTCTTTCACAAGCTACCCAATTTAGAACGGGTTCAAGTACAGAAATGCTTTGGTCTGAAGGAGATATTTCCCTCTCAAAAGCTTCAAGTTCACGACAATGTACTTGCTGGATTGAAAGAATTATATTTGTTGGAATTAAGTGAGTTAGAGTGTATAGGTTTAGAGCACATGTGGGTACAACCATATTCCAAAAAGCTTGAATTGTTAAGTCTTTACTGTTGCCATCGAGTAGAAAACAAAGTTTCTTGTGAAGTGTCATTCATCAATCTTAAAGAGTTATATGTGAAGCTCTGTGAAAAGATGGAATATTTATTCACATTTTCAACACTCAAAAGTTTGGTGAAACTTGAGACTCTAACCATAAAGAAGTGTGAATCAATCAAAGAAATTGTGAAAAAGGAGGATGAAAATGGTTGTGATGAGATAGTATTTGTACGGCTCAGATCAATTAAGCTAAATTCCTTACCAAAGCTAGTAAGCTTTTATTCAGGGAATGCCACTTTGCAATGCTCATATTTGAAAAATGTGATGGTCGCTGAATGTCCCAATATGATAACTTTCTCTAAAGGAGTCATTAAAGTGCCAAACTTTTTGAAGATTCAAACATCAAAAGATTCTGATTCCACATTTCACGATGATCTTAACACAATGATCCAAAAGTTGTTTCACAATCAGGTATAAGAACTCATTATCATTAATAATATTTTAGTAATAGAATGATGTTATATATCCTAAGTCTTTTCTTCACTCATGATACTTTTAGAATGAAACTCATTGGTGCATGTCCGTTATTTTGATGCAATCTGTTATTTTCCAATACCAATGAATTTTAGATATAATAAAGTGTGTGTTGTTAATGTTCACACATTTCGTAATTGAGAAGATAGAACATGGAGCATTCAGAAGATAGTGACAAACAGTGTATTCCTAGCACTTTTCGTAATTGAAATTGAAAGTGTTTTTTTCAATACAATATCAAAACTTTCATAGCAAATTTAGTAAGATCTCATTACAATCTTTGTCCTACGAACAATCTCAGGTTCTTTATAAATTCTTTTACCTTCAAAAAAAAAACCTGAATCTTTTATATAAAGCTTTTCCTATCAGCTCACTTTTCTTTGTATATTCAGGTAATCCATGAGTCATGAAGACAGTAATGAGCGTTTGGAGTTCTTCTTCGTGTACCATTTGGTAAGTATATATGTATTCCTGCATGTCAACATACTGCAAATTCACTTCCCTTTAAATCTTTAACAATAAAATTCGTTCATTATAAATTTTTGTATCTCGAAACTCTTAAATTCTCTCTTTCTTTTTATTTCAACATCATTTTCTAGCGAAAATTCATTAATTCAAGTCCATATTTTACCCAAAATTAGCAACTTATATGTTTCTCATTTATCTTTGATACCTTTCCATTGTATATATCTTCAAAAGTCATATTCATTATATTGTTAAATTATTTGTCTCAAATATATCATAAATATTCCATTGTTTAATGAGCTTAATTAGAAATTATTATACTGAGACAGAAAAAATGTGTGCGAAAGGAAGAAAAAGATTATTCTATTAGTATTGATTAAAAACAGAGAGCATATTATATAAAGAAGAATATAACTCATAAAACACTTATCAGTTATACAAATAGATTACATTATGTAATACACCTCAAACTTATTGTGAGATATGGATGATGAAAAATCAAAGGTAGGTCTGTTTTGATATTCAATTTGAGAAATGATATTAATAATACATTAAGAAAATATGAAAAATGTAAGTGATGAGTCATGAGGATGGTTTGATACGATAAAAATTAGGATTATTATAAGGTAGAACTCAAAAAAAAAAACACTCAGAGAAAACTCAATTTTTAATTTTATGATAGAATTCATATATAGTTAGTTTGTATTACAATTGTCAATAACTAATATTTAATACTACTAATACTTCTTTTAATTCTCATTACATTACATGAATGATTATTTTCTATATTTAATTAAAAGATAAAAATTATAATAAAACCCAAATAGCCTTCAAGATCATATCAATGGAGAACCATAAGTTTATTTCTAATAGTAGCAAAGGAAGATCTTGAAACTAGTTTGGCAAAGATGTCGACAACTTCACAAATGGCTGAAATATGAATCAACTGAATGTGATGTTGCTGGATGTGATCACAAACAAATTAAAGGTCAATTTCAAAATGCTTGAACTTGGAATACATCAATGGATTTGAAGTTATGAGAACAACACCTAAATTATCATAATAAACCTTTGGTAATCTTCCATTGATGTGAAGTTCAGCAAGAAGAGACTATATTCAGAGTATCTCAGTAAAAACAAAAGTTGCACTTCTGCATTCAGCCTTAGGGTTGCTCCGGAGACTACCTTTTGCTTTTGGGAGTGCCAAGAGATGAGGTTAGTTCCAAGATAAATGCAGAAACATATTGTGGATTTTATATCTTCTATGTTAGTGGACCAATATGCTTCGCTGAAACCGATGATGGATAGATCAGAGGACGGCTATTAGAGCAAACAATGTTTCATTGTGTCTAAGAGATATCGCATAATACGCTTGACAACAATCCAGTGATGTTGCCGAGGTGAATGCGTGAACTAACATACTTTATCAGCATAGAAAAATATTTCTGGTCTTGTGATTGTTAAGTATTATAAAGTACTTACAATGGAGCGATAAAGAGTGACATCATGAGTAAGATGAATAAAGGAGATCATAGGAGTTGGTTGAGCTTTTGAACTTAACATATTTGCTTGCTGTAGATTATCATCCATATATTTGGTTTGGGATTGTAGACAACAACTTTCTATTGTGAAAAAACAAAACTTGATTCTCCACTTGATCCATCGACTTATTCGAGCTATTTACATGCTCCATTGAGTTACCTGGGCTCCCCACCGAGCTTTCCAAGATGTTCACTTGTTCCATCGAAATATCTAGATTTTTTACCGAGCTATCCAAATTTCCCATCGAGCTATTTGAGTTATTCAATTGCTCTACCATGTTGCTTGGGCTATTGCATATCTTTTCGACCTCTCTAACTTACTCAATTGTCTTGTCGAGTTCTCCACTTGCTCAGTCCCCAAGCTACATGTCACCATCAGTAATGACATTTCTTCTTTAACTTGTTTTGTGAGGTTGGTTGTCTCTTCTTTTCCATTAAATGGACAATTTTTAGCAAAATATTCGTCCTTACCGCAATTGAAACACTTACATGAGTACCGTTCCTTTGCATAATGACCATACATGTCATACTTTGAGTTCCACAACCGACCTCCTCTCCATGGACTACCTTCTCTTTCGCACCAATTTTTATCTGATTGTTCTTTCTCTTCTTCGTGTCCTAGACTTTTATTACTAGGATCAGTTCCTCTACCTCTTCGATCTCATCCTCTCCCATGAGCGTTCTGAGTCTCTCCCTTCATTTGGAGTAGTTGCTCAAGTGGCTCCGCCCTCTTCTTCTTCCACATACGTCTAAAGGGACCCAACAAGCTTTTCAACCGTGAACAATGATAAGTCTTTAGATTCCTCGATCACACAAACCACATTCTTGAAATCTTTAGTTAACAACATCAAAATCTTCTCCACAACTTAGCTACCAGGTACCGTCTCTCCGCTTTTGCCAAGTTGCTTTGCCACGGTTTCAACCTAAGTTATGTACTTGGCTTCTCCTTCGGCCTCCTTCATCTTCATGGTCTTTAATTCACCCTTGAGTTTTTGAAGTTAGACTTGCTGCACTCAGTCATCCCCTTTATACGCCTTTTGAATCTCACGCTTCTTTTGAAGATTTCACACTTACAATCTTCTCAAAGTTAGACTCGTCAACAACTCGGTACAATATGTACAAGGTTTCCTTGTCCTTCACATATACTGCTTTCAACAACTCTTTCCTATGAAAATAACTTGATTCACTTTTGTTGCTGTGTTACTCATACAATCAACAAAACAATTTATAGACATACAAATTTTTGAACAAAAAAAATTGGCTAACTAACTCATTAACTACCCAGACTCCAACGGCTATATGTTTCGGCATCAGTGTTTGGCCCACAAGCTAGCCTCAATAGAGTTTCAAAAATATTTGGAATCGCATAAACCTTTTTCTTAAAATATGCTAAGAAAGTTTTGTTATGTTTATTAAATGACCATTTTTCACTCATTCGTGGGTGCGCAGACTTGATTTCATCAACGTGTTGCAAAATGTAAGGAATCACATCGACGATGTTGTTTAAGACGTACAAATGAGCTTGATCAACTTTTTTTCTGCTAACACTTTCAATCTTCACTCCTCGAACACCCTTACCTTCACATTTAGATTCATGTCTACTCTCAAGAACTCCTATTGGTTCACAACTTGGCATATAACTTGAGAAAAATTCAATGATTTCTTCTATAACGTACCACTCTATAATTGAAGCTTTCGGTTGATAGTGATTCTTCACATATCCCTTTAAAATCTTCATGTATCCCAACTAGGTAAATCTACCTCAAGGAAACTGACCCACATAATTGAATTTCCCTTATTAGATAAACTATCAAATGAACCATGATATTGAAAAATGAGGGTGGAAAATACATTTTCAATTGATACAATAGTCTGATGGCCTTATTTTCCAAATCATCTCACCCTTGAGGGTTAATATAACTTTCTTCCAAATTGCATTAAAAAACATGTTAAAATGTGTTAGAATACCTTTAACAGAAATAGGTAAGATGACACGAACAACTACTGGTAAAAGTTGTTGCATCAACACATGACAATCATGGGACTTTAAGCCAACTAACTTTAAATCTTGCATGGAAACAAGACTATTAATATTTGAAGAGTAACCTTATGGAACCTTCACACTACTTAAATACTTATAAAAAAATTGTTTTTCTCTTTTAGAAAGAGTGTGACAGACTGGGGGTAGGTAGGTGCATCTTTCAATTGATTGTGGATGTAACTCAGATTAAACGCTCATGTCAACCAAATCTTGTTGTGCTTTTACTTCATCTTTTGTCTTTCTTTTTATGTATTGTAAACTCCCGATGACACTATCACATACATTTTTCTCAACGTGCATCATGTCTATACAATGTCGTACATCAAGTTTACACCAATAGGAAAGATTAAATAACATTGATCATTTCTTCCAAATGTTTTACTTAGTTGTCTTCTTTTTATGTTTTCCGAACACAATGTCAATGTTTTTCACCCGGTTGTATACCTGCGCACAATTGTAGGGTCTCAACACAACTTCATGCTTAGAATGTTCATTAAATGTTTTTTTCATTCTATAGTAAGAATAATTTTGAGGAAGGAAGTTTTGATGTCTTATATACACATTTTTCTGACCATGCTTCAATTGAATATAACTCGAGTTTTCTTCAAAAACGGGACATGCAAAATGACCTGTAACCACTCAGATTTCCATATGCTAGGAAATCATTTATGGTGCAAAATAACATTGCACGTAAACAAAATGTTTCTTGAGAGTGTGAATCAAAATCCTTGATGCCTTCTTCCTACAACATTTTCAAATCATCTATTCATAGCTTTAGGTACACATCAATGTCATTTCCAAGTTGTATAGGACCCGATATCATCATAGAAAACATCATATATTTTTTCTTCATGCACAACAAAGGAGATAGGTTGCAAATCATCAACAAAATTGGCCATGAACAATGGTTGCTACTATTTTTCCCATAAAGATTCGTGCCATCTGTAGCAAGTCCAAGTATTAAGTTTCTTGGCTCTACACCAAATTTTTGAAATGTTTATCAATCTTCTTCCATTGTGGGAAATCAGTTGGGTGTCGAAGAAGATTATCACACTTTTTTCATCGATGTGCCATTTCAGGTTCTTCGCGTATTCTTTAATGGAAAACAATCATTTCAACCTAGGTATTATAGGCAAGTGCCACACCACTTTATCAGGTGGACCATATTTGTCTTCGTCACCATTATTTCCATTAACTTTCTTTTTAAATCGTGGTAAACCACATGTTGAACACGCCTTCAGTGAAGCAAACTTGTCTATGTACAATACACAATCATTGAAACATGCATGTATCGTTTGGTATTCCAAACCCATTAGACATAAAATTGTCTCCGCCTCGCAATTACAGATAAATAACATGTTATTTTTTGGAAGCATCCATCCATTCTTTCAACAACTCTAACAACTCTGAAACTTTTATTGATTCATCCATTCTTTGCTTTTAAACTGAAAAATTTCAAAGTTGCCGACAGTCGAGTAAAGTTAAAGTATCCTGGATATAATTCTTCCTTGAATCGAACTTAAGATAATCATATAAATGAGTTCTTCCAAAGTTTTCTTTACCAAAATCACGTACCATGTCCTCTAAATGATCACTGATTCATTCTTCCACATAATTTGTTCCTCGTGACGTTGTAGGCTTGTATGATACTTCTCCATGCCAAGTACAAATTGTATAACTCCTCATTGTACCAAATATTAATAGATGATTATGGATGTTGTCCAAATCTTGATGTATTTGATTAAGACAACGAACACAAGACCAAAAATATGTCTCATTCACAGAGATTGCATCTTCTTAAACTTATTGCAAGAACTCAGAAACCTCATTTTCATACTTTTCATCGATAGGATGTTCATTCTTCTAAATTTAATCCATATTATGTTTGTAACAAGTTCATCAATCTCAATTTTTCAACTCTCACAAGATTAGGCCCTACTAATTTGAAAAAAAAAAACATAATTCGCTAACGCGTATACGAAAAAGTCAAACATCACAAATTTGATAAAATTTTGACAGCATTTCGCATTGGTCTCCCAAAGACATGAAATGAAACTGATCACTCATGGCCACAATCAAGTTTTCATCTGGAGAACAACACAAAATGATCTCAATCGAAAGTTTATCAAATTTATGCATAAACTTCAATGTACACATTATATCAAATTATGAAAAATAACTTTTCCAAACTGTTCGATCGGAAAATTCAAGATTTAATACAAATGATTAAAAATTAAATCCTTTGTACTAAATCTCAAATGTGAACTAAAGTTCTCTCAGCGTTTAACTATCATTATAATAAATCTTAATACAATTAAAATCATTTAAGCATACAAATCTAATAATAAATATAAATTTCATTCTACAAATATTTTAAAAATTTAATAAAAAATAAAATGTCAAAACACACACTAAAAATTTGTCTAATATAAAAACAATAATGATAAAGACAAGATATAACAAATATCAATATAAGGAACAAGAAACAAGAGACAAAGTGCAATTAGAATTAAATACAATTTAATCAAATCAAATTCCTAAAAAAAATTGGCTAACTGTATGCAAAATGTGGTATACAAAAATTTGGAAAAGGAAAACACCAAAATCACATCAGTGTGATGTAAATCGAAAACCAAAAACTAAAAACTAGAAGTGTATATTTGAAGGTGGTGTCACCATGGAAGTGAGGGAGTCGACACCAGTGAGAAAGAAAAGAGAACTCGTCATTGTTCAAAATAATGTTCATGCACGAAAGCAATCTATCAGAATTAAAGAAAATCACATTCAAAGCATCCAAACAACATTCATTTGCGTTAAATCAAGCAAAATTTACTTTTGCTTGTGGTCGCACTTGTCGCTAGAATAGTTTAAAGGGTTGAGAAGAGAGAGCGCTAAGAAAGAGTGGAAGGGAAATACTCTCTCACACTGTTTCTTTAATTCATAAAATACCGTCGGATACTCTATGGAACCGACGTCATATCACATTAGACGTCAGACAAGTAGAGGGGCCAAAGTTTAATGGGTATAAAAGATTACTTTTGCATTGCATTTTTTAATGATTTAAACAAAATTAGATGTCGGTCCTTCCGACCATCTAACATCTAATGTGATATGACATCAGCCAATTGACTCTTTGATGTTATAAGGATACAAGAAAGGTCTTTTAGGAAGATTTTATTTAATTATTTAAAGATGATTAGATGTTGGCCAGTTGATTATTCGACGTCTAATGCATTATGACATTGGCTCCTTGATTGTCTAACGTCAAACTCTTCGAAAACATTCTTTTCCAGCTAGCTTTTTTAAATTTTTAATAAGAATTAGATGTCGGTCTCCCTTGAACAAACATCTAAAGTAGATACGATATCGGCTATGTGAAAGGTGGTTACATTTAATTGGTCATTTTATTTACAAAAATATCACCAGTTAATTTTTTTTTTTTTTTACTGAATTTGAATGTTAGAGGTTAAAAACCCATTTAACACTAGTGGAGTCACTTATCCATCCAAGAACTTCATCAATTTCAGTCCCCGAATGGTGGCAAGAACTCGTTGGTGCCAAAGAAGAAAATTGTCATCATCAAGTTTAGAGAAATTGGGATATGAAAAGTATGAAGAAGAAAATTGGAAGAGGAAGGGGATGAAACGGAGTTGATGGGGAAGATGACAAACTCATGGAGAAAATTTTTTGCTCTAAATACCATATAAGGAGAAAGAGACAAAAGGGGGCAAAAGGAAGAAAATATGTATTTTATTATTAGTGATTAAAAAGAGAGAGCAGAAGAGTTATATAAAGAAGAATATAACTGACAAAACAATTATCAATTATGCAATAAGATTAACCTATGTAACAATGCTCATAAACCAACCGGATTTTTATAATAACTAGTTTAAAATAAGCAAAAGATAAGTATGATGAATTTGGTTACATGAAAAGTAAAGTATGGAGAGCCGTACGTTTGTTATTCATTTCTCTTAATTGTCTCTCTTATTTAATAAGTGGAGACACGTTAAAAGATAAGATCGATCTCTAAATCTCCATACAACAAAAAGAATTCTTTTTAAAATACTTAAGATTTCATTTGAATAAATTAGGTAGCCAACTACACATTAATCACTGTAAGTATAAGAAATAATACAGTAAGAGTAATAAGGGGCTGTATGCCCCATCAGAATAGTTGAATATAATTCTCATTTCTTGTCATTGCATAATTTGATTACTTTATTGGAAACAAATTAATTAAACTTCTGTAAATATAATCGTGCTTTTATTTATTATTTTTTTGTTAGGTTAACTGTGATTTCCGCATTGCATTCTCAGAGGCGGAGGGAACAATGATGATACAAGAATCATGAACAAAAGTTTATTCTAAGTCTGTTTTTTTTTTGTTTGAAATGCTTGAAATACAAATAAGGCGGACCTACATGGCCATCTATTGTATGGGATTAAGTTAGTTATATTGTGTATGCATGTTAGTCCTCAACTTAAAATACTTTGAATATATTGAACTTCGTAACAATGTCATGTCTGCAACACCTTAAAAATGTGTTTGAATTGAGATTTTAAGATCATCCATTATTTACTGCTTTTAGGAATTTTGTCCTTTATTTTTAAGTTATTTTTAAATTTTATATTATTTGTATATTTTTAAATCTATCAATTTTTGAATCTTTATTCCGCCAGAGCTAGAAATGCTTGTTAGAATAAGACTTGTAGGGCTGCAGGAAATAAAATATGCATGAGCAGAGTGTATGTTCTATGATATCTATCACATGGGTTGTGTGAGAGTAAATGTTCTGTGATATGTCTCACATGTATTTTGGTAATGCCTTTTGTTTAAGGGAAAAAGTCTTTTTAACAACACTTTTTTAATATTTTTTTGACAATGCATATATGATAATTTGTGATTGATTTGTTTTAAATATTTTTTAAACATAAATTCAAATAGACTAATTAAATGATGATACGTATCTCGTTGTCAAAAAAATTATCAAAAAATATTTTCATCGTCGTCTTGTTTAAGGGAGTAGAATGGACTACCACTCCTTGTTATCAACCATATCGGAATTCTAAAGGGGTGGGCCAATTTACATAAGCTACATACAGCTTTCCAATATGAAGAAAACATCTCAGAAAATTTTGTGGTATTTACACTTTTTCTCTTAATAAAGCTACAATTTGGCAGGGTTTTTGTAGGTTGTTTAGATTTTTTTTGTGCTAAAAACCGTGTGTTAGAAAACAAAAAGAAAAAGGATAAATATATTTTCTATGTTTCCTAAACTTACATATTCTTTCGATTTGAGGGATCGAGAATCCGTCTCCTTGCTTAACTTTCCTGTTTTCCTAGGTCTTGATCATCAAATAGCTTGTAAATATCCTTAAGTTGTTTGGTCCCCGGCAAGTTAGTGATTTTTCTTAGTGATTTCATAATAAAATTGGGTTTTAAAAAGTATTCCTTACCTTTATAAATCTGGTAATAGGTCTCTAATTTAAATCAGACTCATTAATTGCTTATATACCTACCTAACATATATTTACAATATTATTATTATTATTTGATAGACCCTAAAAAGGCTTATGAGTAAAGGATCCAGATAAGAGATCCATGTGATATAATATTTAATATTATTTGTGATATAAACAAAATCTATTAATAATATCATAACCTATTCCTACTCATAGGTTTAAAAAGCCTGTGTGCGTGTATGGATATCCAGATACATGTGTATGCATGTGTGTACATGGGAGTGGAAGTGTGAGTATAGACGTACAAGTATGTGTTTTTACGTCAAAGACAAAAAAACAAAACGATGTGAAATTTATATTTAAAATATTCAAACTTTAATTTATTTAAAAAGAAAGATTTTATATTAATTTGATTTGTTATCACGTCTCTATAATTTTTACTTTAAATTTATAACATATAAAACATATGTTTCTAATAGATGCATATTATATACAGTGATTTTATTATGGTGTGACAAATACAAATTTACCTACTTGTGAATACATGTAAATATCAACCATCCGTTTATTAGAATTAATACCTATTTCATCCGAACGGATGGGCAGCTGTGCAAGCGTTTAGGTCTCTATGTGCTGCGATAGGAATAATGTTCATGGTACGGGTGTTTTTTCGTTATTTTAATGTCCCCCGATACCATATTGAGGATGGGTATCGTTGTCCTCCGTTCACAACCGGACTTTGTTTAAGCCATTTTCGGATTCGTTCAAGAATTTCAAGACACGGTATTTTAAAGTAATAATTAAGGAGTCTGGAAAGTCATAACTCTTTGACTCCAATGGCGCACCGCGGTTCCCCTTTTATTGGACAGAGGATCCCCAAAATAAAGGCGTATGGCGTCAGACTGCTCAACGCCACGGAAAGGGAAGCCGTCCGGACGATAAATAATCTGCCCTACCATCTAAGCGCCCGAGGCTTCGTTGATTGTTTAAAATATGAGGATTATGATCAGATAGCATTTGGTATGTTGATAATCGGATTTCACATTTTGATGCCTCGGTTTAACTTGTCTAAGTTCTTGTTTTTCTTTCAAGATACATGTCACTGCCCGCTCCTCGCACGACCGGATGGCTAGCCTCGTCTCAACGCCGTCGGGGCAGCAGTAGCTCGAAAGGGCTAAACCGCCCCTCTGTTGCTTCTAGTTCAACGCCGAACGCCCAGATCCCGACGGGAATTCCCCAAGCTGAATTGGTTGTTGTGGAGGTTCATCCTCATGAGGTGATAGCGACCGGGTGGGTCGTCAATCAACCTCAACCAGAACCGGTCCATGTGACTACAGTACAATCTTCGGAATCTCCTCTGGAGTCTGTGGTCCCTTTGGAACGAAAAAGGAAATCAAGAGAGGAGGGCAATTCGTCCTCGAAGCGAAGTCGTCGCAGCAGGAGTTCCTCTTTAATTCCCCTTCCGGCCGGAGTTTTTGATTCGGCTTTTGATACGTCTTCTCGGGTGGACTTTCGTGCCAGCTCCTCCCAACGGGCAGTCATTGATCCTTTATCCGAGGGGGAACTTCTTGGAGCGGTCGTGGAGTTGATGACTCGGGGGGTCATTTTGGCGTGGAACGCCCGCGAGAAGGGAAAGGATTGGGAAGGACAGGACTTGCTACGCGAACTGGCTGAGGAGCAAGATGCTTCGACGACGCTTCATCGCCGTGTGGAAACACTTGCAAAAGATCATAAGGGTTGCAGCAACAAGCATGCAAAGCTGCAGGCTGACTTGGATGAAGCCAAGTGCAGTTGACGGGTTCGAAAAAATTACTGTCGGTCGCCCAATCACGTGAGGCAGATTTGGGCAAGGAAATTAAGAAGTTGAAGCTGGAGGTTCGTCGTTTGGGTAAGAGGGGAGAAGAGCTGGCCGATCAGAGCGAACGGCTGTCGTAGGAGCTGCTCACCGCCAACACCGAGAAGAAAAGTCTTAGCGCTAAATTGGCCCAAGCCAAGGAAGATTTTGCCAACTTGGATGCGACGGTGATACTTGAGCATGAAGAAGGTTTCAACAAGGCCATGCGCCAAGCGGCCTTTTTGCTGAAGGTAGATCCTATCGTCGCCGGGTTCGACATCCATCAAGACGTGTATTCCGGAGAGATGTGGCCAGTGGAGGTGAACTTGACGGCTGAGGCTGGAGGCAATGCTGTTGGTGGAAACGTTGAAGTGGTCATGGGGCGTCCGGATGATACGGACGGACCTTGAAGCAGTTTTTATTTTAATGAAATTTTTAGTTTTTCTTTTGGTCATTAATGTTTTGGTGTAATGGCTATTTGTGAGGCGGGGTCGATCTCGAAACACTTAGGTGTAGTTAGTGTTTCAGGGATCGACCCGCCCGTTATATTGATCTTTTGCCGGAGCCGTGATTGTTTTGGACAAGTGCAATGAATACGTATTAATTTGGGTGTTTATCTTCACACATTTTTTTAGCTTGAGACCGTTCGTCATTCGTGTTTGAGTTAACGGGACGGGTCCCGGTAAGTTGGCGCTTCGTTGGGACGGATCCCAACGTGTTAATGTCGTGGGGGGTGGCAGGTCATTGCCGTTCACCATCTCTCCCCGAGTTATTGGGACGGATCCCAGCGCGTTGAGTGTTATGGGGGAGTGGTAGGTCGTTGTCATTCACCTCCTCCCCCTCAGTTAGTGGGACGGATCCCATTGTTTGATTGTTCGTCGGTTTCGTTTAGTCCGGCTGATTGTGACTTAGGATAATTTAATTGATTGGAACGACCATGTCATCATTAATAATTCATCATGAAAGTACATCAATTAATCCTAGTTACAACTACTTTCAACTGAAATAAAATTTTAAGTGGGTTACATTCCATGTGTTGGGAAGCAGATGATCGTCCGGTCGTGCGAGACGGTATGCTCTGTTCTTTAATGTTGCTATTATCTTGAAGGGGCCCTCCCATTTAGCTGCCAGTTTTCCGTGGGAGAGTGTTCGTCTATCTTCCCCGGTTTTGCGCCAGACAAGATCGCCTTCTTGGAAGTCTCGCGGACGGACCTTGGAGTTGTACCTTCTTTCGACCATTCTTTTGCACACTTCAGCCCTAAGAACCGCCCGATCTCGGCGTTCATCCAGTGTATCTAACTTAACCCGGAGTTCTTGGTCATTTAGCGTTATGTCGTTCATTCTTCTACTCAATGATGGTTCTCCTAATTCGACCGGGAGCATGGCGTCAACACCGGAAGTGAAATTGAAAGGTGTTTCTCCGGTAGTTCCGTGCGGCGTGCATTTGTATCCCCATAAAACTTCGGGCAATTCTTCTACCCATGCTGCTTTTTTCTCGCCCAACCTCTTCTTTAGTTCTCTCACTATAGTTTTATTCACGGCTTCTACCTGCCCGTTCGTTTGGGGGTGTTCCACGGAACTGATAACGTGTTTGATTCCCAAGTTCGCGTAGAAGTCTCTCAACTTCTTGTCTATGAACTGCCTTTCGTTATCTGTTATTATCGTCTTCGGGACGCCGAATCTACAGATTAGTCTCCAACAAAACTTTTGTACCTGGGCGACGGTGATGGATGCCAGTGGTTCGGCCTCTACCCACTTGGTAAAGTAATCAACTGCAACCAAAAGGAACTTTTTCTAAGCCCGGCTTTGAGGAAATGGGCCAACGATATCCATTCCCCACTGGGAGAACGGCCAAGGCGTGGTGATGGAGTGTAGGGTATGGGGTGGAATCCGGGTGTCATTGGCGTGCGCCTGGCATTTGAGGCATCGTTGGATGAAAATACGGGAGTCCTCCTCCATAGTGGGCCAGTAATACCCCGCCTGGAGTATTCGATCCTTCAACGTTCTTTGCTCGGAATGAAAACCGCAAACCCCGTTGTGCAGTTCATCCATCACGTAATGTGCTTCTTCTTTAGAGAGGCACTTGAGTAAAAAACGGGCTATCCTTTTTCACTTGGAATTCTCCGTTCATCTGTCCCACAACCAACTGTGAATTCGTTCAGCAAACCACTTTCCTAGTACCCATGTCTTTGGCGAGCTCCAATCCCGCCACCAAGGCTTCATACTCCGCTTGGTTGTTGGAGGTTTTAAATTTGAACAGCAAGGAATGCTCTAGCAGGAAACCGTTTGGTCCTTCTAGAACTATCCCTGCTCCACATGTATTTCTACCAGACGCCCCATCTACGTACAAATTCCAATAATCTTCTTTTGACAGTGACAGCTCAGCAGCGAAGTCAGCAAGGTGTTGGCCTTTTATGGAGCCTCTTGGCTATAGCGCAGCCCGAACTCGGATAGGTCGACGACCCATCCTACCATCCTTCCTGCCAGGTCGGGCTTTCTCAGTACTTTGGAAATGGGGTGGTTGGTCCAGACCACGACTTGATGTCCTTGGAAGTATGGCCTCAATCTTCGCGCGGCATGGAGGAGTGTCATCGCGACCTTCTGAAGTTGCTGATATCTAGTCTTGGCGTCCTGGAGTGTCCGACTGACGAAGTATATTAACTTCGGCGAGGGGTGTTCCTGCAGCAGAACAACATTGATGGCAGTGTCCGACACGCCCAGGTATACTTGCAGTTCCTCCCCCGGGTTGGGCTGATTCATGACCGAGGGGTTCATCAGGATCTCTTTCACACTGGCGAATGCTTGCTCGCATTCGAGGTCCCATTTACTTGTTGCGTCTTTCTTCATTTTCTTCATGATCGGCCTAGCTCGTTTGGCCAACTTGGGAATGAATCTGGATAAGGCCGTCAACCGTCCGACAAGTCTTTGGATGTCCCTCAGGGTGGAGGGTTTTGGCATTTTGAGTATGGCCTCACATTTATCTGGATTGGCCTCAATACCCCAAGAAGTTAACATGAATCCAAGGAACTTCTCCCCTATGACTCCAAAGGTGCACTTAGCCGGATTTAACCTCATTTGGTACCTCCGGATATGCTCGAAGACCTCTTCAGAGTCATGCAAATGGCTCTCTTCGTCGGGTGACCAGACTACCATATCGTCTATGTAGACATCCATACATCGGCCGATCTGCTCAACGAATACCCTGTCCATCAACCTTTGGTAAGTCGCCCCAGCATTCTTCAGCCCAAATGGCATCACTTCATAACAGAAGTTTGCCTTGTCGGTCATGATCTTTTCTCGATCCGGAGCGTACATGGGGATTTGGTTATACCCTGAGTAGGCATCTAAAAAACTTAACATCCTATGGCCGGACGCACCATCTACCAATGCGTCAATACTTGGCAGAGGGTAGGAATCCTTAGGGCATGCCTTGTTCAGGTTAGTGTGGTCGGTACACATCCACCACTTGCCGTTCGCCTTCTTTACCATTACCACGTTGGCTAACCAAGTGGTGTAGGTGACTTCTCTGATTAAACCCGCCTCCTTCAACTTACATACCTCGCTCTCCACTGCCCTCCTTTTTTTGTCTCTCATTTTCCTCTTCATTTGTGATACCGGCCGGACGTCTTTATATAACGATAACTTGTGAGTCATGATAGATGGGTGGATACCCGGCATATCCGCTGCAGTCCAAGCAAACTGATCCCGGTTCCTCCATAATGTGCTCTGCAATTGCTTTTCGATCTCGGTCGGTAATCCCCTGGCTATGGATGTGGTCTGGTTGGCGTCTCGCCCTATTATGATGGGCTGGGTTTCCTCCACCAGTTCTAACCGATCCTCTGTATTAGTTCTTGGGTCGAGGTCGACCATGGCGACCTCCGACCTACTTGTTTTCCTCCTTTCCTCCTTTGAATATATGCGCAGTCCGGCCGCATAACACTCCCTTGTTGTCTTGTGATTTGCCTGCACGGTACAAATGGTTCTACGCTGAGTGGGGTACTTCATACTCAAATGAGGGGTTGAGACGATTGCCCCGAAAGCATTCAAGCATGGTCGTCCCAGCAGAACATTGTAAGAGGTATTGGCCTCCACAAGCAGGTATCTCACCTTTATCTCCTCACTCTCCCTTCTGGTTCCGAGACGGGTGCGCAGGTCAATATATCCTCTCGTGTCCACTCGTTCTCCGGCAAATCCCACTATCTGTTCATTGTACGAGACTATGAGATCCCCTGATATGTCCATTTGTTGAAAAGTTTTCCAGTACAAGATGTTGACGGAGCTTCCTTGGTCCACCAATACCTTCCTTACTCCGTATCGAGCGATTTCAATAGTGATCACCATTGGGTCATCCTGGTCGGGGTCGGGGGCGTAGAAGTCCTCGTCCGAGAAAGTGATGGGCGACATGGTTCTCTTTGAGACGTCAGCTGCATGTATGGATCGCAACGCCCTAATGCTCCTTTTTCTCGCCGAAGAAGTACATCCCTCTCCTGCGAATCCTCCGAAAATAGTGTTAATCATTCCCTTCAAGGGTTTTCTCTGTCCGTCACCTCGGCTACGGCTCTTGCTCCTTCGGTCCCGCCCATCGAGCCTCCCCTCTAGGCGGACGGTCATAGTTTTGTAGTTCATTTCTTCTCTCCTAGGGCTCCTCGGTCGCGGACTTCTCGGCCTCAGACTTCTCGATCTCGGACTTCTCGGCCTCGGACTTGGACGCCTTTCTTGATACCGATCGTCCCCGTCAATTCTGATGTAATGTTGCAGTCGTCCCGCTTGGATTAGTTCTTCGATTTTGTCTTTCAAGGTCAGGCACTCTTTTGTGTCATGTCCGGAGTTTTGGTGGTATAAACAATGTTTGTTTAGGTCAGCTCCCGGAGGAATGGGTCGTTTTGCCGGTGCAGGTAGGATCTTTGCGCTCAGTGACTCCTGTAATATCCGGGCCCTGGAGGCGTTGAGGGAAGTATACTGCTGGAACCTCGAGCCTCTTGGTGCTTCCCTCCCTCTCGGCCCATTCTGCCTATTTCCCTGTCCCTCGGTTTTCTTTCCATCGCTCTTGTCCGCCTTCGCTTCTGGTTGTTCCCTCCGGTAGTTTCGTTTCATGTTTTCCACCCGTGCTTTATTGGCCGCGTGCTGGCGCAGCTCGTCCATGGTCTGAGGGGGATTTCGACATACACTGTCTTTAAACGGTGTCAATACCCAATTTCGTCCGGGTAATTAAACAAAATATCTAGAGTTAAGGAAAGGTAATAAAATAAAAATAAACGAGAAAAGATGAAAAAAATGATGATGATTTTTGTTTTGTGTTCTCTTCCTATTTTTATTTATTTTTATCCTTTTGTTTTTACTTTGTTTTGTTTTTACCTATTTTATCTCCTACTTTTATTTTCTTTTACGTTATATGATCTCATTCTGTTTTATTTTATTTTATTTTATTTTATTTTATATTATATTATTTTATTTTATTTTATTTTATTTTATTTCTGTTTTATTTTATTTTATTTTATTTTATTTTATTTTATTTTATTTTTATTTTATTTTATTTTATTTTATTTTATTTTATTTTATTTTATTTTATTTTATTTTATTTTATTTTATTTTATTTTATTTTATTTTGTTTTGTTTTATTTTATTTTATTTTTTTTTATTTTTTTATTTTTTTATTTTTTTATTATTTTATTTTTTTATTTTTTTATTTTTTTTTTATTTTTTTATTTTTTTTCATTCTATTTTATTTTATTTATTTTCAATTTATTTTATTTATCTTATTTCATTTTATTTTATTCTACCTTATTTCTTATTTGGTATTTTTATTTTTATTTATTTATTTATTTATTTTTTTCTTTTTCTTGTTTCATTTTTCTTATTCCATTTTGTTTTACGTTATTTTCTTTTTGTTTCATTTTATTTTCATTTTTTACCTCTTTTTCTTTTTTCGCTTTACTTTTTATGTTTATTAACTATTTTGTTATTTTCCTTTACTTTGTTTTATATTTCAAATTCAAGAAAAGGATATTATTTTAAGCTATATATATAAATATTTGTATACTAAAAAGAAAAAAAAAAGAAAAAAAGAAGAAAAAGGAAAGAGAAGAAGAAACAAAAAAAAATCCAAAGTCAACTAAACCTTCTGCAACACACAACAACAGACGCCTCCACATACGCCTCCACAAGCAATCAAACTTCCGTTTTCTGGAAAGAAAACCTGCGTACCATGGTTTCTGTCACCAATGGTGCATCAAAGAGGAATGACGTTTGACAGTGGTTTTGTCAGGCGGCTTCAGATTCTCAGTCTATCCTTAGAGGCTGAACGGCAGAAAGAAAGGGACTTCCGGAGAAAACGGCTTAGAAGGGGGGAACCGGGAGAGCATTGGAGACCTCACCACAGAGCAACAGAAAAAGAGTGAACACCATCACAACAAAAGGGACACCATTATTGAGACCCGAGAGGACATTGCTCTTATCCAGCACCTCACCCGGAAATTCATAGAGAGCACAGCGCAGCAAGAGGTCACGGGGATATACCATTTACCTAAGAGAACCGAGGAAAGGAGAGCCAGAGGAAGAGTCTTGAGTCTGCGGAGGCGCCCTGAAGTCGCAAGGCTTGAAATTGTAGAGGTGTCACGAGACTGTGAGTCTTGAAGTTGTGGAGGTTTGAAGCTGCGAGAGGTAAGTCCTCATACGCCTATCTTTGCCTCCTTATGCATGCTTGTAAACTCGTTGAATTTGCTTAGGTGTATGCTTTCTTCGCGTATGTTTGGAGATGAACGAATGATTGTTTGATCACGATTTATAGTCCCGTTTGTCCTCTTTACGGTTCTATTTGTTAATCAAAAAAGGCTGCAACCAAAAAGCAGTTTCAATGCCTGTAATATTCATCAGATTTAAATGGAAGTAGAAGATAGACATATGCTTCCTTGACATCATCAGTACCCCAGAAAATACTCTAAAAAAATGTTAAAAAAAAAAAACAAACATTTTTTTTACCGGTTAATTCCGATGCGGTAAAAAAATTTTACGCATGATGATTCCGCGATAGGGGATGCTATTAAGGGATATTAACGTTGTTTTCGAATTTTGTTGTATTCTATGTTATTTCATTCAATAAATACCATACGATTTTAGCCATTGTTCCACTTTTACGTCTTTCTTTTGACACGATTCATGTCGCACTGAATTTTAAGCTAAAATAAAGGGAGAGGAAAATGATAATAATTAAAGCATCACGGGTATATTCACTGAACACAAGCTCGGTCCGGGAGGATGTCGTAAAAAAAGGGGACCAAAAAAAAAAAAACAAAACAAAACAAACGAAAAGAAAAGACACATGTTGAATTCGTTGTCAATAAAGCTGTCGAAGGCATAGTACTTTCGAAAAGCAAAAGCAAATAAAGTTTCGACAAATACCGGTGTCGAGTCTTTTCCTGATTCAAGGTTTCGAGGGTAACCGGTGTTTCTTTTCCTGGTAAGGCGTCCGCCTTCATATTACTTGAACCCTTAACCATCTTGTTTCCCTTTAAAACAAAGGATTGTCATGAATATAATACTGGGGCAGTTTCCATCATGGTGCGCGTGCCCAATGATCCGTTGATCGGGGAGATAAAAGATAAAAAGAAAAATGAATGAAAAAGAAAGAAGAAAAGAACAAAAAAGGAAAAAGAAGGAAAATGAAGTTGATGTGTCAACCACTACAGAGTTTTGTTCCAGGGTTAAGGTCGTGAGAAAGTAAGGTAAGCAAGCCTTAGAATGACGTGTGGCCATTTTGTTTCTTTCACCCCCAAATAATAAAAGAAATTTATCCAATTGCACCCTTTTTGAGCCGTAAATTTTAATTGTTTTCATCACCCTCGACAAGAATCAGTAGTATGTCGATGTCGACCTAACGGTACGTCAAGAGCATCCAAGACCAAGGAGAAAATAAAAAAAAATGAAATGAAAAAGAAAAGTTTCAAAAAGGGCCATAGTAGGGGCAACTGAACGAATGGTTTAAAAGAAAAAAAAAAACAAAACAACAACAACAAGAACGATGTCAGAAGTTCCAATCTCCCAAAGACAAGTGACTCGACACATTGCAAATGATTCTTGTTAAAATAATCTAACCATCAAACACCCATTTGGGCCTTCATTATCTTTTTCTTTCAAAACCCTTAACCTCCGGCCGCGATACAAGCCAATTAAAGTCCATGCTGACTAAAGAATGTTTATCCCAATCTTTCTCACGAACTTAACTCTGGAACAAAATGATGTGCCGAATGACGCAATCGTTCAAAAAAAAAAAGAAGAAGAAAGAAACAACAACGAAAACAAAAAAGGATAAATACTGTAATGTCTCCCCGTCAATCGAGAATCGATACACTGGGGCAATCTGTCCTTTCCCAAACCTTTCCATCTTTCCAAATCATCCTAGCATGTTAAATACATCCTCCCCAAATGAGGGACGCCCCAACTTTAATATTGCTCATGGGTAATCAGTTGACCACCCTCTGCCTTTCATGGCCATTTTTCCACGCCTTCTCGGGTTCGAGTCAGTTTAGATTGCTGAAAGCGGTAAAGGGAATTTGAACTAATGGTTACACTTTTTTCCTTTTCATCAAAAGACTCATTGGTTTCTTAACACTGTTTTCAACAAATGCATTTTTGAAAGTACATCAGGTTGGACGACAATATTGACAACAGATTCCAACATGGAATTTTCAAAAAAGGAGGTAAAAAAAAGGAGGGAGGAAGAGAAAAAATGAAGGAAGAGAAAGTGAGGGCAAAAAGAAAAAATGACATAAAGGTCTCATGTGTTTACGCATCCATACATCCTCATGGCATTACATCATACATCATTCAAAAGAAGCCAAGAAAATTGTTCGAAAAAAAATCCTCAAGTTTTGCTCAACTTTTACCAACTTTTAAAAAGTGTTGATCCAAGTTTTTCCAAGACGTCGGCCCTCTGCTTCGCAACGCTCAAATTTAAGTTTCTTCTGCGATTTTGGCCCTCTGCAAGGCAATGGTCAAATCCAGGTTTTAGTTTTGTTATCGGCCCTCTGCTTCGCAATGGTCAAATTTAAGTTTTCTTCTGCGATTTTGGCCCTCTGCAAGGCAATGGTCAAATCCAGGTTTTAGTTTTGTTATCGGCCCTCTGCTTCGCAATGGTCAAATTTAAGCTTTCTTCTGCGATTTTGGCCCTCTGCAAGGCAATGGTCAAATCCAGGTTTTAGTTTTGTTATCGGCCCTCTGCTTCGCAATGGTCAAATTTAAGTTTTCTTCTGCGATTTTGGCCCTCTGCAAGGCAATGGTCAAATCCAGGTTTTAGTTTTGTTATCGGCCCTCTGCTTCGCAATGGTCAAATTTTAATTTCTTCTTCTGCGATCTTGGCCCTCTGCAAGGCAATGGTCAAATCCAGGTTGTTGTTTTGGTGAGTCGTCTCTCTTTTGGCTTTGGTCAAGCTTTTGTTGCGTTGTAACCTCCCTTTTGAATTTGATCAGCGTATGCTTGAATTAGTTGAAATTCCGACGAAATCGGTATTTCTATCTTTACTTATCTTTTGCTCAGACAATATAAAAACTTTGTTTGTCATATTGTCTAGTAAAATCTAAGTAAAGAGGGGCAGCTGTCAATACCCAATTTCGTCCGGGTAATTAAACAAAATATCTAGAGTTAAGGAAAGGTAATAAAATAAAAATAAACGAGAAAAGATGAAAAAAATGATGATGATTTTTGTTTTGTGTTCTGTTCCTATTTTTATTTATTTTTATCCTTTTGTTTTTACTTTGTTTTGTTTTTACCTATTTTATCTCCTACTTTTATTTTGTTTTACGTTATATGATCTCATTCTGTTTTATTTTATTTTATTTTATTTTATTTTATTTTATTTTATTTTATTTTATTTTATTTTATTTTATTTTATTTTATTTTATTTTATTTCTGTTTTTTTTATTTTATTTTATTTTATTTTATTTTATTTTATTTTTATTTTATTTTATTTTATTTTATTTTATTTTATTTTATTTTATTTTATTTTATTTTATTTTATTTTATTTTATTTTGTTTTGTTTTGTTTTATTTTATTTTATCTTATTTTATTTTTTTATTTTTTTATTATTTTATTTTATTTTATTTTATTTTTTTTCATTCTATTTTATTTTATTTATTTTCAATTTATTTTATTTATCTTATTTCATTTTATTTTATTCTACCTTATTTCTTATTTGGTATTTTTATTTTTATTTATTTATTTATTTATTTATTTATTTATTTATTATTTTTTTTTCTTTTTCTTGTTTCATTTTTCTTATTCCATTTTGTTTTACGTTATTTTCTTTTTGTTTCATTTTATTTTCATTTTTTACCTCTTTTTCTTTTTTCGCTTTACTTTTTATGTTATTAACTATTTTGTTATTTTCCTTTACTTTGTTTTATATTTCAAATTCAAAAAAAGGATATTATTTTAAGCTATATATATAAATATTTGTACTCTAAAAAGAAAAAAAAAAGAAAAAAAGAAGAAAAAGGAAAGAGAAGAAGAAACAAAAAAAAATCCAAAGTCAACTAAACCTCCTGCAACACACAACAACAGACGCCTCCACATACGCCTCCACATGCAATCAAACTTCCGTTTTCTGGAAAGAAAACCTGCGTACCATGGTTTCTGTCACCAATGGTGCATCAAAGAGGAATGGCGTTTGACAGTGGTTTTGTCAGGTGGCTTCAGATTCTCAGTCTATCCTTAGAGGCTGAACGGCAGAAAGAAAGGGACTTCCGGAGAAAACAGCTTAGAAGGGGGGAACCGGGAGAGCATTGGAGACCTCACCACAGAGCAACAGAAAAAGAGTGAACACCATCACAACAAAAGGGACACCATTATTGAGACCCGAGAGGACATTGCTCTTATCCAGCACCTCACCCGGAAATTCATAGAGAGCACAGCGCAGCAAGAGGTCACGGGGATATACCATTTACCTAAGAGAACCGAGGAAAGGAGAGCCAGAGGAAGAGTCTTGAGTCTGCGGAGGCGCCCTGAAGTCGCAAGGCTTGAAATTGTAGAGGTGTCACGAGACTGTGAGTCTTGAAGTTGTGGAGGTTTGAAGCTGCGAGAGGTAAGTCCTCATACGCCTATCTCTGCCTCCTTATGCATGCTTGTAAACTCGTTGAATTTGCTTAGGTGTATGCTTTCTTCGCGTATGTTTGGAGATGAACGAATGATTGTTTGATCACGATTTATAGTCCCGTTTGTCCTCTTTACGGTTCTATTTGTTAATCAAAAAAGGCTGCAACCAAAAAGCAGTTTCAATGCCTGTAATATTCATCAGATTTAAATGGAGGTAGAAGATAGACATATGCTTCCTTGACATCATCAGTACCCCAGAAAATACTCTAAAAAAATGTTAAAAAAAAAAAACAAACATCAGAAACAAAGGCAGGTGTATCTTCATATCAGTCCTCATATGAAACAGAGAAAAGCCATAAAATAGAAATAGTTTTTTTTCTTGCAAGTAGTAGGTTCCTGTGATAGCATATGATGTAGCCACCCTCAATCTCGAGACGTTTTTTCACCTGCATTAAGCAAATGAATAAGCCAGAACCAGATTACAAATCCTATGCTATTTTATTCGAAGTTTGTCCTCTCGGAAAACCACCACCATTCATCTTCTCGGAATGATCATCAATCATTTGCCCCAATCCCCAGTTTCTCTTTGAAACTTCGTATCTTTAATCACAAAACCAAATCCGCTTCAGCTTTCTATTTCTTACATACCCTGTCAACGCCAGAACAAACACGAGAAGCAAACGAAACTTTATTGAAAAGAAAACAACAGCTTGAGAGTGAAAACATGTAAAATCTCATGAATGTGAGATTCTAACCCAAAATGGAATGAGCGGGTAATAGAACAGAGTGTAATTGGGAATAAAAAAAGGTGCTTCGCGTGGTGATTGTTGTGGCTGCGGCGACTGGAGTTTGTGTTGACTTCTGGAGCCGCGGTGGTTGCTCAGTGGTTGTCCGACGAAGATTTGTTGTTCCTGTGACGGCGGCTCGCGACGGCGGCGACTCGTGGTGGTGGACGGTTGAAGGGAAGAAGCACGACGCTTCCTGGTTCTCGCGCGAGGAAAGGGAAAGAGGCATTTCGCGTCTAGGTCGGCGGCAACTCCGGTGGTTTGGACGGAGTAGGGGCTCTGTCACGGTGGCTGATCCGTTAGGTTGACGACGGCGTGCGCGTGGTGGCAGAGGATGTGAAATCGCTGCTCTCTCTCGAGGGGTGTGGTGTCGCCGGTGACGTTAGGGCTGGTTGGGCAGCGTGGTGGCAGATTCGGTCGGAAGTGAAGACGGCACGACGGCCGGCATTTGAGCGTCTTAGGGTTTCTTTCTATAGAGAGAAAGAGACTTGTGTCTCTTAGTTTCTGAACGTGCAAATGGTGAAATGAGATGAGGAGGCTGAAACCCTAATCATCTACCCTTGGGCCAGCTTGTTGGGTTACAGTTCTTTTCCTTCTTAAAAAATAAAAAAAAAAACCTTTCTTTCGCACCCTCTTTTCTTATATTTCACACCCCCAATGTCTTTGGGCTTAAGCCCATTTTGTCAACAACGGAAAACCCCTTTCGCACCCCTATTTCTCATTTAGGCCCCCCATCCCTTTTCCTACTGGGCCTCGAGCCCCCCTATTCTCACTTGCACCCCCTTTTTCCCTTTTCATTACTTTCCCCCTTTTGGGCTTTGACCCAATCCGATTTAACTTTAATTTTCCTTGGCGCAACCCCTGTTTTCCCATTCTTACCCCTGGTCACTTGGGCTTAGGCCTAATCAGTTTTTTAAAAGTGGTTTAGACATCCTCTTTAAGCCCCTCCCCACCTTTCTATTTTATTTTTCTTATTTTACTTTTTATCTTATTTTTGTTTTTATTTTTATTTTTATTTATCTTGTTATTTTTATTTTTATTTCTCTATTTTTCCTTTTTCTATTTTAAATATCTATCTACTTTTTGAATATACAAATACTCAAATAATAAAAATATATTTTAAAAGGTTTAAGCACAAGTGCGACCATTCTGTCTGCCTTGTGCTAAAAACCTTTTCTTCCTCTTTAAAAAAAAATCAAAAATCAAAAATTTTTTTAAAAGGTTTAAGCACAAGTGCAACCATTCTGTCTGCTTTGTGCTAAAAACTTTTTCTTCCTCTTTAAAAAAAAATCATAAATTGTTTTAAAAGGTTTAAGCACAAGTGCGACCATTCTGTCTGCCTTGTGCTAAAAACCTTTTCTTCCTCTTTTAAAAAAAAATCATAAATTGTTTTAAAAAGGTTTAAGCACAAGTGCGACCATTCTGTCTGCCTTGTGCTAAAAACTTTTTTTCTTTTTCTTTAAAAAAATCATAAATTGTTTAAGCACAAGTGTGGCCATTCTGTCGGCCTTGTGTTGAAAACCTTTCTCTTCCTTATACAAAAAAAACCTTCAAACACAAAACATCATTTTCCAAATAACAATTAATTTTACTAGAACTACGTAACCCTGATTTCTCATTTTGAGAATACGTAGGAGCAAGGTCAATCCTTGTCGGGCACAAAAAAATAAAAAAATTATTTTGTTTCTCTAAATTCATTTTTAGGAGAAATTAAACATTTTGAAAACCACATCTTTATTCGCGTATTTAATTAAAGGTACTGCCTTAGGGCAGGCGTTGTGGGGTGCTAATACCTTCCCCACGCGTAACCGACTCCCGAACCTAGAATCTGGTTCTTGTAAACTGTGCCTTATCATTTTTATGGTTTTTCCGTAGTTTTCCAGAATAAACTATGGTGGCGACTCCAAATCTCTTTCTTAAAAATCGTTTTCTTTTTTGAGGATCGTCGTCCCGTCGCGATTCCGGTTGCGACAAACGGGCTTGGTCTAGACGCGGGCATCACATACTGAAGAGCTAATTCTAAGTTGAGGCCTTTGACTTTCCGGACTGTCTTCTGGTATCTGTCCATGAAGGTCTTCAGAGACTCCTCCTTGCCCTGCTTCAAATTCATTAGGTCTACCACGGTCACGTCTTCCATGTTACAAGCAGTGAATTGTTTCTTAAAAATCTCGCCTAAGCTCTTAAAGTTTTCTATGGAGTTGTTTGGGAGTGCGTTGAACCAGTCTAGTGCTTCTCCTTCCAAGGATAAAGAAAAAGGCCGACACCAGATAGCATCCAAGCCCGTACGGAATGTCATAGCGTTGGTGTAAGATTTGAGATGGGCGGCCGGGTCTGTGGACCCGTCGTACATCTTGAACTTAGGAGGCACGAACTGCTCTGAGATGTGGACCTCCATAATCTCTCGTATGAAGGGTACCGGGACCGACGACCCCTCTACCTTGACGAGCATGTGACTATCGCCCTTTTCCTCCTTGTCTTCCTGTCTTCTTCCATCCGCCCGAGCACTACTGTGCTCTACTCTTTCTTCTTCCAACAAAACTGTCTGATCGTTCTTCTCTCCATTTCCCACTTCCCCTCCTGCTCCTCCACTCCTGGACTTAGCTATCTGGGCCAAACATTCGGCCCAAACGGTCGCCATTTCCTCCTCGTGCTTGCGTTGCATCTCCGCCATTTGTTGCTCCATTGCCCAACATCTCGGCCTGTTCCTCCGTACTCGCATTTCTCGTGGTCACCATTGGTTATAATCCTTCGGCCCCACGGTAGGCGCCAAAATGTTTCGGGAATGCAGACACGATGATCAACCCTTCACAATTTCTTCCTGTCGTTCGATTCCTACAAGCGTCCTCCTATCCTGTCGTCCGGTTCCAATATGTGTCCTCCAATGTCGAAATCCAAAGCCGGCCGGATACCTGTTAAAAAGGCTGTGACGCTTAAGTCAGGTCTCAGATCCACACTAGAGATGGAGAGAGAAAACAGTAGTCTAGAGTAAATGCGCAATTAATGTTACCTACCTGGTCTTACCTTTAACCTCTATTTATAGTTTTTCTGGTGGGCCTGTGATTAGCCTTCTCCTAACTACGGCCCAACCTTGGCTCAAATGTCCCTAATCCTGTTTATTCTCTTAATCTTCGTTTAGTTACTGACCTCGTATTAACCCGCCGGATAGTTGCCGGTTACCTGACCTGATAACAATGCTTTCATGTCTTAATCGATCAAGATATAATTATGGGACCGTCCGGCCACTTTGATTGGTCTTGGTTGACTGGGCGTCCCTAGAGGTGCCTTTTTCCGATTCGGTCGGATTCTTTCGACTGGCCGTCCCTGATACACATCTTGGTCCGTCCGTTCACGTTTGTCCGCCTCCTATTATACACATATTACACAATATTTAGCATTTATGGAAGATTTGCAGAGATTAAGCAATATTTAGTATTTAAGGAGATTTGCAGGTTATATGGCACAAAAAGATATTACATTAATGATTTATTAACGGGATCCTGATAAGTACATGTTTAATAATGAGATAAGCCTTAAGTTCTGAAATAGATTGTGAGCACTTGCAGCAGTTAACAAGTGAGTTAAAATGTCTTACTCTTTTATATTGTTTTTATTTATCTTATCTCTTATACACCAATCTCATTCGCTTTGTTATTATATTTTCAACTATTTGATAGGAAATTCAGGAAAATCTGGCTTTAGGATCGCTCATGGGATAAACATATTATGTCCTGAGACCCTTCGGATCTTGTGTTCTCCGTTCAATTGTTGGTACTTATAAACCTCGTGCTACTTTGTCTATAATAAAATATTAAATTAATTTTTAAACAGTATTATAAAAAGTTAAAAAAACTATAATACTATGACATATTAAAATATTAAATAAATATGATACGAAAGAATTAATCTTTTTAAATTATTTTTTATTTTTAATTAAAATAAACTTGATTATTATGTTCGCCCCAAATTTATATTAAGATCGTTATTCATGGTATGTTTTCCATGAAACCACTCCGCGTTGAGTATTTTATAATTTAAGGCTACTTAAAATGAGAAAAAAAAGGAAATTATTGATGAATTAATTAGTATTTAAATTTAAAATTAAAGAAATATATGATTAATGTTATGTGATGAGTGTGGATTTGAGTAATATACATATTAGATAGAGTGATAATGTTTTATAAAATTTTGAAAATGAATTGTTTAATGTTGTGAAATAAAAATGGTTTTCATGTGTCTGAGTAGTTGTGAAATAAAAAGTATAAAATGTTGAACTAGTGCAGTTTGACAGTGACAAAAGTTGTAGTAAATATTAGTAATGTGTATACTCTATCTAGACTTTGAGCATACACTGAAAAAATTTACAGAATCTTTTATCCTCATGTCGGAACAATTCAAAATAACCACAAACTCTAACCAAGGGTAAGAGGGTGTGTGCTTTGTATGCTTCATTCAGAGTATTCATTTTCGTTAAGCTCATATGCAGAGAGATGTAGAAATAATGTACTTGAGAGAAAGTACAGGTTGTTTAATGTGGGTGATGAAGAAGGACTTCCAAGCGTAACTGTTAAAATAATTAATTGTGGTGAACATAATGAGGGTGAGAATTCCTTTGACCTTTAGGCAGAATACTAAGTTCTACTCTTGATGTGAACTAATATTATTTGAACTATTAAATTCTTAATAATCTGTTGAAAGTTTCAAGTACAACTATTAAAAATGCTGAAGCATAACATTATTTGTTCATTTGAATGTGATGCATGTTGATTTATATTTGATATGTTGATTTGAATCTTTATCTTTGTAGATGGAAAGAAGATAACTAAGTCAAAAAAGGAAAGAATTGGATCTACTAAAACCCATAGTCCTGAACTGCATAAGGGAAAGCACAAAAAAGGTCAAGATGCAAATCAAGAAGGTATCGATTTTGATTTCGTATTTGTTTATGGTTTATAAATTCCACATTCTAATTATAAATGCTTGCTTGTGAAGAACATACAATAGCTGTGAATATCTTGTGGTTTTATGTGTTGTGGTTTATTTATTTTATTAGCATATTGATGTTGTTTGGTTGAGTATTCATAGCGCTGCTGTCTCATTGAATGATGCTGCATTTATTTTTCTTGACATAAACATGTATATGTATTAAAGGGGCTATAGATGTAATCTTTGGTGCAACACTATCAAAAAGTTGGCTGACACTGAGATTGTCTTTGGTGTTAGGGAATTGTCCTGTCATACTGAGATTGTCTTTGGTGTTAGATCTATTTTATCACTTTTGCTATGCTTTTAATTCTTTCCTTTATTTTTTAATTTTATGATGAAATATATAACTAGGTGAATTATATGCTTGAGCATTTTTAAGAGGAGAGTTGTATCCAGTGGAGCTTGTTATTGACAGCAGCGGGTGGTTTTGCAGACTGTTGATTCATGGTGATTTCATGGACAGTTTTCAGTTTAGTTTAGTTAAACTGAACTAAAAAATAGTTCAGTTCAGTTACTCTGAACTAATTTTTAGTTCAGTGCAGTTTTTTTGAACTAAGTTATAGTTAACTACAAACTTTTATAGTGCAGTACAGTATAGTACATTTTGCCCACCCCTACATGGAAGCAGTTGTCTCTACGACGACTGAAAGTGCACTACAAATTGCAGGACGTGTAGTGAAACGACAGTTCAGCTACTTTTTTTAATTACAATGACAAATTTGAAGAGGTTAAACGTTACATTGAGATGTTGGACAATACTAGGAAAAGGATACAACATCAAGTTAATAATGCAGAAATGAATGCAGAAGAAATTGAAGATGATGTTCAACATTGCTTAAAACAGTTGGATGAGAAGATTGAAAAGTATGAACAATTTATTCACGATGAATATCATTTGAAGACAAGATGTTCCATTGGTTTCTTTCCGAGGAACATGTCGTTGAGGTATCGATTGGGCAAAAATGCTACAAAGATGGTAGAGAAAATTAATGTAGAAGAACTTTGGAATAAAAGGTTTGATGAAGTTTCCTATTGAGTACTCCCATCCATTAATGTTTCTTTGACCAACATTAGCTATGAAAGCTTTGCATCAAGAACAAAAACTATCGATATGTTTATGCAAGCATTAGAAGATTCTACAGTTAATATGATTGGGCTTTATGGTGTTGGTGGTGTGGGTAAGACCACTTTAGTCAAAGAAGTTGCTAAGAAAGTGTTTGAGTGCAAACAAAGTCCCACATTGAGTGAAAGAAGGACTGGTCAAGGGTTTATATACACATAGATATCTCCAATGGTAAGAGGCCTTTTGGAGTGGTACCAAAAGCAAACACGTGAGGGCTTGGCCCAAAGCGGACAATGTCTTACCATGTGTGGAGTTCTATGTGTGTGCCGATCCTCCCCCCAATAGAAAGCTCAAGAAAAGAAGTTGTTCCCTGTGGTGGTTATGGCAAATATAACAAGAAATCCTAATATCATAACAATTCAAGGACAAATTGCTGAGATATTAGGAATGAGATTGAAAGAGGAAAGTTAGATCGGAAGAGCAGATCGCATTCGAAAGAGATTAAAGAAAGAAAAGGAGAACATCCTTATAATCCTAGATGATCTATGGGATAGGTTCGACTTGAATAGACTAGGAATTCCCAGGATTTCAATGATATATCTAATTCTGGTTACCATAAAATGGAAAAAGAAGAGTTATGTTCGGATTTCAATAACATGAAAGAAGAGAAGTTATCTGTCAATCACAAAAGATGCAAAATTCTTCTCTTATCCAGAAGAAAACAAGTATTGTGTAATCAAATGGATGTGAAGGAGAGATCAACTTTCTCTATTGGAGTCCTTGATGAAAATGAGGCAAAGACTTTGCTTAAGAAAGTGGTTGGAATACACATCCAAAATTTTGCGCATGATGAAAAATCCATTGAAATTGCAAGAATGTGTGATGGGTTGCCTATTGCATTAGTTTCCATAGGAAGGACATTAAAGAATAAAAGCTCCTTTGTATGGGAGGATGTTTATGAACAAATGAAAAGGCAAAGTTACATAGAAGGGAAAGAACCTATTGAGTTTTCTATAAAGTTGAGCTATGATCATCTAGAAAATGAACTACTTAAGTTTATTTTTTTACGATGTGCTAGAATGGGAAACGATGCTTTGGTTATGGACTTCGTGAAGTTTTGTATTGGTTTAGGTTTATTACAAGGAGTCCACACAATTAGAGAAGCGAGAAACAAAGTAAATATGTTGATGGAAGAGCTAAAAGAATCAAGTTTGTTGTTGGAAATTTACTCTAGCAACCGCTTTAACATGCACGACATTGTGCGTGATGTTGCTCTTTCAATATCATCAAAAGAAAAGCAGGTATTTTTTTTGAAAAATAGCATACTCGATGAGTGGCCTCACAAAAATCAACTTGAGAGTATTTTTATACACTCTTGTTATATCGTTGATGATCTTCCTGTGAGTATATATTGTCCTAGACTTAAAGTCTTACATATTGACGGAAAGATCAGTTTTTGATAATACCAGATGACTTTTTCAAAGACATGATTGAACTCGGAGTCTTGATATTGATTGGTTTGAATTTGCCATGTTTACCTTCTTCACTTATATTCTTAACAAAACTAAGAATGCTCAGTCTAGAGAAGTGCACTCTGGGGCAGAACTTATCAATCATTGGAGAGTTAAAAAAACTACGAGTTCTTACTCTTTCAGGACCCAACATTGAATGTTTTCCTTTTGAATTTGGGCAGCTTGATAAATTGCAACTTCTTGACTTAAGTAGTTGCTCAAAACTAAGACTAATACCTTTCAATGTCATATCAAGGATGAACATTTTGGAAGAATTTTATATGAGAGACAGCTTGATTCAGTGGACCGAAGAGAATATGCAAAGTCAAAATGTTAGTCTTTGTGAATTGAGTCACTTAAATCTGTTACGAAACCTAGACATACACATTCAAAATGTTGTTTGTGTTCCACAGAACTTGGTTTTTGATGAGTTGGATAGCTACAAGATTATCTTTGGTGAATTCAACATGCTCACGGAGGGAGATTTCAAAATCCCTGACAAGTATGAAATGGTGAAACTTTTGGTATTGAACCTAAAAGAAGGTATTGACATCCATTCTGAAATATGGATTAAAATGTTGTTAACAAATGTTGAATATTTGTGGCTGGGAGAACTCATTAATGTTCATGATGTTTTCTATGAGTTAAATGGTGAGGGATTTCTGAAATTTTAACATCTATCCATCGTAAACAATTTTGGCATTCAATATATCATTAATTCAATGGAACAATTGCACCCTTTATGGGCTTTTCCCAAATTGGAGTCTGTATCTTTACAAACTTGATAATTTGGAGAAAATATGTAACAATCAACTTCTTGAGGCCTCTTTCTCCAGATTAAAAATCATCAAGATCAAATCATGTGGAAAACTGGAAAACATTTTCCCATTTTCCATGGTTGGACACCTCACCAAAATCGAAACAATTGAAGTATGTGATTGTGATTCTTTGGAGGATATAATTTCAGTTGAAAGCCAAACCCATATTAACAATGGTGACAATATCGAATTCCCTGAGCTACAACTTTTAAAATTAAAATCTTTACATGCATTTACTTCTTTGTATTCCAATGATAAGATGCCTTGTGCACAATCATTTGAAGACAAAGGACGAAACATTAACAAAGATATTATCAAGATGGCACCAGTTCTTGTCATTCTCTCTTCAACGAAAAGGTAATGTAAAACATTATCCAAAAACATGTAAAGTATGTATCCTCTTCAATCCTTTATAATGTCTCATTTAATTTGCATAAATTTTGTTATTTGTCTAGGACAAATCAATTTGTGAAAATCAAAATTATACCGCTAAGACATTAAATGTTCTTACAGGTTTTGATTCCAAAATTAGAACGGTTGGAATTATCCTCGATTAACATCCAAAAGATATGGAGTGACCAATCTCAACATAGTTTTAAAAATTTGCTTACATTAGATGTGAGAGATTATGGTAATTTGAAATATTTACTATCCTTCTCCATGGCTAAACATTTGCAGAATCTCCAAAGCCTTTTCGTCGGTGAATGTGAAATGATGGAGGATATATTTTGTCCAGAAGATGTTGAGGTGTGTGGATTCATTTAGTATTGAATTTGATTCTTACTATTATTTGTTGTTTAATTACATTAATTCCTGAGGTCTTCTAATTTCTTATTTAACTACCAATTTCTATTGTAGGGGAATATTGATTGTGTTTTTCCTAAGTTGAAGAAAATGGAGATCATGTGCATGGAGAAACTCAATACCATTTGGCAATCTCATATTAGTCTTCATTCCTTTAGTAAGTTAGGCTATTTGATAATAAGAGAGTGCCACAAACTTGAAACAATTTTCCCTAGTTTTATGAGACAAAGATTTCAAAATCTTCAAAGCTTGACCATTACTAATTGCAAGTTAGTGGAAAACATATTTGACTTTGCTAATATTTCACAAACTTGTGATAAAAGTGAAACAAACTTGCATAATATTGTTCTACAAGGGCTACCAAATTTAGTGAGCATATGGAAGGATGACACCGGGGAAATACTTAAACATAATAATCTGCAAAGCATAAAAATTATTGGGAGTCCAAATTTGAAATATGTTTTCCCACTTTCTGTTACATACGACCTAGAAAATTTGGAATCGCTTGAGGTATTTAACTGCAGGACAATGAAAGAGATTGTTGCTTCAGACAAAGGTTCAAATGAAAATGTGTTTTCTCATCTAAAAACTGTATCATTACGTTCATTATTTGAACTAGAGAGTTTCTATTTAGGAACTCATACTTTGGAGTGGCCATCATTGAAGAATTTATCTATACTAAGATGTGGTAAGCTTGAAGGGATCACCACAAAAATCTCAAACTCACAAGCGAAACCTATTGTATTGGCTACAGAAAAGGGAGATAATTCAAAACCTTAAGAATACTAAGTCCTTTATTTATTCTAAAAAGGTATTAAATATTTTGATAAAAATATTGTTCCTATACCTAAATATTGATAACAGTTGAAAATGAGACTTATTATTATTCTCAAATCATGAAAATTACATTCTCAAACCTTCTATTTGTAATAATCTAGTTCTCCTAAAAAGGGAAATATGGAAACTAGGAAACCTAGAGAAAAATAAAATAGAATAAAATATTATGTATCTATTTCCTCTAATTCTACAGATATTATTCCAGATTACAACACTCCCCCTCAAGTTGGTAAATGAATATCAATCATTCCCAACATGCCTACAAGATCTTGAAATCTATCTGGAGGAAGTCCTTTTGTGAAAATATCTGCTATTTGAAGTTCTGTAGGAACATGAGTTGTAATCACAAAGCCTCTGTCAAGTTTATCTTTGATGAAATGTCTGTCAATTTCAATGTGTTTGGTTCTGTCATGCTATATTGGATTATGGGCTAAGCTCATAGCAAAATTATTGTCACAGTGTAGTTGCACTGGGTGCTCCACTTTGACTTTAAGATCATCCAAGATGATTTTCATCCAGAGTCCTTCCCACATTCCTTGAGCAAGGGCTCGAAATTCAGCTTCTGCACTAGAACGGGATACTCTATCTTGCTTTTTGCTTCTCCATGTTACCAAACTATCTCCAAGAAATACACAATACTCAGAAGTAGATTTTCTGTCAGTAATAGAACCTGCATAGTCAGCATCAATATATATATCTTCATATTCAGTGTCTTCCTTTTTTAATAATAGCCCCTTTCCTGGACTTGATTTCAAGTATTGGAGAATTTTGTCAACTGCTTGCATATGTCTCTCTCTTGGATCATGCATAAATTGGCTCACTACACTAACTGCATAAGCAATGTCTGGTCTTGTGTGTGATAGATAAATCATTTTCCCACCCATCTCTGATATTGGGCCTTCTCTACAGGAACACTTTCTTCACTTCCAATTCTGTGATTCTGTTCTATAGGAACAGTTGAGGTTCTACATCCCAACTTTCCTGTTTCTTTGAGGAGATCAGGTACATATTTCCTTTGGGAGATGAAAATTCCATTTTTGGAGTAGGCAACCTCTATTCCAAGAAAATATTTGAGTTTTCCTAGGTCTTTCATTTCAAATCGAGTTGCCAATTTTTCCTTTAATGCCATTTTTTCTGTTTCATCATCTCCTGCAATAATCATATCATCCACATAGACAAGCAATAAAGTGAGTTTACCTACAGAAGAGTGCTTTATGAATAGAGTATGATCTCCTTGGCTTTGTTTGTATCCCAAGGAAACCATTGCTTTTGTAAATCTTCCAAACCATGCTCTGGGAGATTGTTTAAGACCATATAATGCTTTCTTTAGGAGACATACTTTGTTTCTTTCATTTTTCACTTCAAAACCTAGAGGAATCTCCATGTACACTTCCTCATCTAGATCTCCATGAAGAAAGGCATTCTTCACATCCAGCTGGTGTAAGTCTCATCCAAAATGGGCAGCCAAAGCGAGAATAACTCGAACTGTATTCATCTTTGCCACTGGGACAAATGTCTCCTCATAATCAATCCCACATGTCTAGGTATATCCTTTTGCCACCAATCTAGCTTTATATCTTTCTATTGTCCCATCTGTCTTATGTTTGACTGTGAATATCCATCTACACCCTACTGCCTTCTTGTCTCTTGTCTTATCAACAATCTCCCAAGTTGAATTTCTTTCTAATGCATTCATCTCTTTTTTAATAGCTTGATTCCAATGTTCAAGTTTCATGGCCTCCTGGATTGAGGTAGGTATTTCTGTGGCATCAATTGCAGCAATAAAACTTTTGTGCTTATTAGAGAGATTGTTAATGCAAACATACTGAGAAATAGGATATTTAGCACATGATCTTCTTCCCTTTCTCAATGCAATGGGTAAATCCTCAGTAATACTTACCTCCTCCTCATTGATATCTTCAAGGATTCTCACCTCTGGATCAGACAATTCTTCTTGCTCTAGAGTCGAAGTGGATTGTTCTCTTCTTGCATATTTTTTGCCAGAAAATTTGTCTTCCTCTTCTTGCTCATTGTGGACTATGGTAGCTTCATTGCTCAGGTCTTGGGCATCTTGCAAAAACAAACATGGTGATGACAAGAAGGAGAGTTCATTCACTTCAAGTGCTTTCTCCCCCTGAAGTGATGGACTGACATAAAAGGATTTGGTTTCATGAAAGGTGACATCCATGGTGATAAAGACACGACGCCTTTGAGGATGATAACATTTGTACCGTTTTTTATTAGAATGATACCCAATAAAGACACATTTAAGGGCTCTGGGATCTAATTTACCACGGTTAGGAGGATGAGAGTGAACAAAAACAACACATCCAAAGACTCGACTAGGTAGACTCATTGTGAGGGAAGAAGAAGGAACAAAAGACAATAGAGACTCTATAGGACTAATGCCATTTAAGATACGAGTGGGTAACCTGTTGATGAGATATGTGGCAGTTAACATAGCTTCTCCCCAGTAATGTTTGGGAACATACATTTGAAAAAGAAGAGCTCTAGTTACCTCAAGAAGATGACGATTCTTTCTTTCAGCAACCCCATTTTGTTGAGGGGTGTTAACACAAGTTAGTTTGTGAACAATACCAAGAAGAAGGAACAAAAGACAATAGAGACTCTATAGGACTAATGCCATTTAAGATACGAGTGGGTAACTTGTTGATGAGATATGTGGCAATTAACATAACTTCTCCCCAGTAATGTTTGGGAACAGACATTTGAAAAAGAAGAGCTCTAGTTACCTCAAGAAGATGACGATTCTTTCTTTCAGCAACCCCATTTTGTTGAGGGGTGTTAACACAAGTTAGTTCGTGAACAATATCATTATGAGACAAAAAATTGAGAAATTCATGATTCACATATTCAGTACCATTATCAGACCTAATTTTTTTTATATTTTTTCCAAATTGAGTTTGGACAAGACGGAAAAAGTTAACAAAAATTTGAAAAACTTCAGATTTATTTTTTATAAGGTATGTCCACGTGACATGAGTACAATCATCAATAAAGGTAACGAACCATTTGGCTCCAGAAATAGAATCTATGACAGAAATAGAATCTATGACAGGACCCCAAACGTCAAAGTGAATTAAATCAAATGGAGAAATACTCTTTTTATTACTAATAGGATAAGATGCACGATGGTTTTTTGACAATTGACAAATATCACAATTAAAAGACTCAATAGACTTCTTGGTAAACAAATGGGGAAACAGGGACTTGATAAGACTAAATGATGGATGCCCAAGCCTTTGATGATGTAACCATATTTATGATTTGGCCCATGTCTCGGATGTAGTTTGTTGACTCATGATTTGTGTGTTGCTTTGTTCATCAAACTCTAAAAAATACAACCCACTTTGCTCCTTAGCAGTTAAAATCGTCTTCCCCGTGGCAAGATCTTGAAAAACACAATAAGTTGGAAAAAATATTACTGAACAATTTAAATCTTTTGTAAATTTTTGCACAGAGATAAGACTATTAGCTAATTGAGGAACATGTAAAACATCCTTCAATATAATAGATGAGTTCAAGAATATATTCCCAAAGCCGCATACAGGTATACCCTGTCCATTTGCAACTGTAATAAGTTGTTCTTTATTGTTCTTGCTATATGAATCAAAATTCCCACTAAAAGGTGTCATATGATCAGTTGCACTCGAATCAAGGATCCAAATACCGTGAGACACATGACCAACAGTATTGAGACAAATCTTACCTTTTATGGACAGAGTACATGATCCAGAGGGCTTACTCATTGATTCAACCATTGCTTCCAAGCGCTCAAGTTTCTCCTTATAAGTTTGTATATCAAGATCTGGTGGTGGTGGTGGATTAGACTGGGACGGATTAGATTGATTTATGGCTTCCCATTCTGAGGTAGTATGATTTACCCATTTTTGAGTAGGCCCTTTGTTGTTTCCCATGCGCTCGAGAACATTCTTTTTTCCATGGAGTTTGAAGCATATTTCCTTGGTATGTCCAGATCTTTTATAGTATGTACAATAGTCCCCATGAGTATCTCTTTCAAACGTTTTTCCCCCAACATTTGTTCCTTTGTGGACTCCCTTTCCAATTGTCATGGCAAAGCCTGTGTTGGAGATCCCTCCATGAAGCATGACAGATCTCTGAGTTCAAGATCCCGTGATACTCTGTTACGGAAAGGGAGCCCTGTTTTGTATTAAATACCCTGTTCTTGATATCATAGGTAGCAGCAAGATCCTTTTTTAAAGAAAAAGTACTCTGAAAATCATCCTATATTTCTTTTGCAGAGGAATGAAACATATAATTTTTTCTTACTTCTGGAGTCATGGATCGCCACATCCAAGTCATAATTAAAGAATCTTCTCTATCCCACATTGAAAAATGTTTGTCATCTGGTGTTGGTCCTCCTCCATGTATATGATCAAGTTTAGAGTGACTCTTGAGAATCCTTAAAATAAATTGACTCCATTGTAAGTAATTTTGACCACCCAACCACGAGGTACTTCCTATATTTGGTAAGTCATTGGGTACCCCCAAAGGAATACTCTTTTCTTCAGACATCCCGTACTCAAGTAAAAAAGAGCAAAAACTTCAAACTCAGATCTACTCAAATAAAGGCCAAACGGAACGGGTCGTCACCAACCCAAGAAACAAAATCAGGAGGCTCCGGCGACCCTTCTGTGGCAGCGACGGCGAGTGGGTTTCACCGAAAAAAGAGGAGCAAAACGTAAAAGTCAGATCTGCTCAAATACAACCCAAACTAGTCGTCACCGACCCTAGGAATGGACTCAGGGGGCTCCGACGACCCTGTCTGTGGCGGCGGCGGCGAGTGGGTCTCGCCGGAGGTGGGCGCGTGGGCTACACGTGCCGGCGACGGTGGCGGCGCATGGCAACTCCGTTCGAGGAGCAACTTCCGGCTCTGTGATCGCCGGTGTCGAGCGCACCTTTCTGCCCTATCGACGACCCCGACCGACGACGGTGGCAGCGGCGGTGGTCGGACAGTGGCGGCGGTGCGCTTCTTGCAGCGGAATCTAGCCCCTAAGATCGGGAGCTCTGACACCAAGTTGAAAATGAGACTCATTATTATTCTCAAATCATGAAAAATACATTCTCAAACCTTCTATTTATAATAATCTAGTTCTCCTAAAAAGGGAAAAAGGGAAACTAGGAACTCTAGGAAAAAATAAAATAAAATAAATTTTTATGTACCTATTTCCTCTAATCAGGAAGATTCTACATATATTATCCCATATTACAATAATAAAATTTTTATTTATATATTTTTTTAGGTGATATACAACTTGGAATATATGGCAATGAGCTACAGAGAAGTAGAGTGGTTGCAGAAGTACATTATTAATGTTCACCAAATGCACAAACTGCAATCAGTTGTGTTGGAAGGATTGAAGAATGTTAAAGTTCTCTTTTGGTTTCTTCATAGACTTCCAAATTTGAAAAGGTTAATACTGAGATTTTGTCAAACGAGAAGGATTTGCGGTCCTGTAACTGATATTTCACGTGAAAAAATAGGAGTAGTTATGCAACTTAAAGAGTTGGAATTAACAGACATGTGGTCTCTAGAGGAGATTGGCTTTGAGCATGACATGCTTCTTCGAAGGGTACAACACTTAATCATTGAAAGTTGTACAAAATTGAAAACTTTGGCATCATCCTCGGTATCTTTTCGTCGCTTGACATATTTGGAAGTGGTGACTTGTATGATGAAAAATTTAATGACATACTCAACTGCTAAAACCTTGGATCAGCTCACAACTATGAAGGTAAGTTCTTGTCCAATGATTGTGTCCATTGTTGCAAAAAATGAAGAGGAAAATGTGCAAGAGATTGAGTTTAAACAATTAAGATCATTAGAATTGTTTGCTCTACCAAATCTTACAAGTTTTATGACGGTTGATAAGTGTGTCTTAAAATTTTCACTACTGGAAAATTTAATAGTGAGTGAATGCCCTCAAATGACGAAATTATCTGAAGTTCTGAGTACTCCAGATCTACAAAAAGTACATGTTGTGACCGGAGAAAATGACAAATGGTATTGGGAAGGTGATTTAAATGCAACTCTGCAAAAATATTTTCCATATCAGGTACGAATCGTAGTATTTATTCGTTATTGTTAATTTTGGTCAAATATATACTTTCACTTAAAACTATTTTTCATTTCATTTCAAACTTTGTTAACAAAATATTCTACAATCGGATAGCTATGTCATAGTGACAAACATTCAAAGTGATATGTTGTGGCATTTAAGCGTAAAATTATATGAAGCGTATGCATTTCTACATATTTAGTAAGATATAATTCTTCTGTAAGTTGATTGGTTAACATTTCTTATTCGTAGTAATCAAGTCTTATGAAATTGTACTTATTTTATGATATTCAAGTGAGAAAGTAATACTTAATCCTTTAAAAATTGTATTATACTTAGTTTCGTCTCAGTGTTAAGGTCATGAGAAAGTAAGGCAAGCAAGCTTTAGAATGACATGTGACCATTTTGTTTATTTCACCCAAATAATAAAAGAAATTTATCTAATTGTACTTTTTTTGAACCAAAAGTCATAATTGTTTTCATCATCCTAAACAGGAACAATTGGCATATCGATGTCAACATAAAGGGTACATCAAAGACATCCAAGATTAAGGAAAAAATTTCTGAAGCAGTCTTCCTCTCCCCTTGCTTTCTAGTCAGTCATGGTGTGCTTTGTATTTGATCTTCCAATCATGGTTGTGGTCTTTAATTATTGAAGTGGTTGAACATTGAGAGCATGTAAATATTGTGAATTTAGAGGTGTTTACTGTTGGGAGTTGGAAGGTCTTGACTCGGTCTTTCATCTTACTTGAACGAGCAGTCAATATGTTGCTTGGTTGGATCGCATGGCGCATGTTGATGGGGTTCAAACCTGTTTGGCTGGTCTCCCCCTCCTGGTGACGTTTTTCATTCGGTCTTGTGTGTAAGGCTGTCTGATTATATAATACAATAACGATTCAAAGTTTGATTATACTTGCGTGGGAATGTTTGTGTGTGGAAGTCTCTCTGTGTGTGCATGTGTAGGGACGTATGTGTGTTTGATTCTGTGTGTCCGTAAGTGATTTAAGAATTACATAACCATGCGACTTTGAGTTTTCCATTGATGATACAAGTGGACCAATAGAGTGGACCTAAACTTTTGACGAGTGAAATGACATTTTACTTAATTAATGAGAACTCTTATTGTTGGTTAACTTTTCTAACTTTACGTCAAAGACAAAAAATTAAAACAATGTGAAAATTTATATTTTAAATATTCAAATTTTATACTAATTTATTTGAAAAGAAAGTTTTTACATTAATTTGATTTGTTATCACGTCTCTATATTTTTTTACTTTAAATTTATAACATATAAAACATGTTTCTAATAGATATAAATTTACCTACTTGTGGATACATGTAGATATCAGCCACCCGTTTCTTAGAGTTAAATTAGTAAAATAAATTGGTCTAAAAAAATATTAATAATAGAAGAATTATTGGGAGTTGAATGATCTTATAATTTTATATTTTTAATTATACTTATAAAATTATTTATTAAAGAAATTAATTTTATTTATATTTATATTTTTATAGTACAACTTATTTAAGTTCATTTTTTCAAATTAATTTTACTTATATTGATATTTTATTATATAATTTATTTAGATTATATTTTTAAGATAAAAAAAATTATTTCGGTTTATGTTTTAAAATAATGTACAAATACTTTATTTAAAAAAAAAATTGATAAATATCCATATCTATAAACAATTTGCGGATTTGTTTCGAGTGTGAACGAGACACCTTTTTATATCAGAAGAACAACAAATGAGAGGACCTACACACAACTAACCATATATTCATGTTTATTTATTCACCAACACTCTCTTTCTTCTCCTAAAATCTGATTCACATCTTCAACTCTCTGTGTAACCATACTCTTCAAACTACCAACTCTCATCCTCTCTGCAGAAACTCATTTTCTTAGATAAGCTCAGTTCAACACAATCTGTAAGTCTTGTTTTATTCACATTATTTTCAGTTCGCACATCTCACTTCCTTCCTTTTTCATTATTTAACTTCTTCAACTTTTCTTAATTACAAAGGCTTTGAGAATTATTCAACCAAACTCTACAACATCTTCTCTCTCCAAAGAACCTGTAAAAGACTCAGATGTATTAAGTAAGAACTGTCAAATTCATACAAGGAAAAACATTATCATATAAACCTCTCTCTCTTTATATATAAAGTCATGTGTCTACAGCTTCATTGACTGACTTGCAGTACAGTTCTTTCTTTCATATTTCTATTTGCTTTTATTTTTTATTATTTATGTTCATTATGATTTACTTAATTTAAATTATGGGTAATATTAATATTATTTTTGTGAGCATCTTTCTTGTTTAAACAAGAAAGGCATTGAATTTGTTTAAAATTGTTATATTTGTGTGCTCTTTTTATTTATTTGTGATGCATCCTTTGATACTCTTAAATATAAATGTCATTGAAATCATAAATAAATTATTTAAATTTTATATGTAAAAAAAGTTTAAACAGACAACTATTAATAAAAGGAAAAAAGTAACTAGAAAGACTTCTGAATAATTCACACATCATTGACTTTAGACAGTCACCAACCCATCGGCATAAGCTACCATTATTTCAGAAATAATAATAATAATAATAATAATAATATTTTGATAATTTTTTTTAATAATATTTTAATATTATTTATGTGTTATTTTCTTATTGATGAATAGTGATGTTTATAATTATTATTATTGATGGTAAAATAAATGAAGATATTAAAATGTTGTCAAATATTATTATTCTTATTTAAGTTATTATTTTCTTTGCGAGATAGTGCCCAACACTCTACATTTCGGGGTATATGATCTAATATGAAATCAAGCACAAGAGAAAACCCAATTAAGGTTATGACAAGGTAACAAGTATTTTTAATTTTTTTATTAATATTAATAATTTTATTTATTATAATAAAATAAATAATTAATATAATACTATAAATTAAAAATTAAAAATTAAATTCTCAATCTTAAATGCAACAAATTGTTTACTTCGATTTATTCATATTATAGAATTTGATATGGTTTATAAATCATAATTCATAAAAGTTATTAGTCTTGGTTTGTAACGATCATTTAGGACATGTAATATTTTGATATGTAACTAAAAACATTGTTTTACAACTTAAAATAATATTTTTTTAATTATATTTATTTAATTTTCAATTAAAATAATAATATATATTATTGTATCATTAAAACAAATTATAAAAATGATGTAATTATTATCAAAGGATATAAAAGTTTTAATATTTGGCATGATATTAATAAAAGAAAGTGATGGAAATGTAGAAGGGAGTGGATCAGGCCTAGACCTAATAATAGTGATAATAAATAAAGATGGCCAATGCTGACGAGCACTGTACAGATTTAATAATTGTGTCTGACAGCTGTTTCCACATAATACTTCATTTTAAAATACCATAAAGACGAAAGATAATAATTAAGAATTTACTTTTTTGTATGCATGAAACAGACACAGCTTCATGAAACCCAGTGAACTACATAGCACTTGCAGCAGTTAACAGGTGAGTTAAAATGTCTTCCTCTTTTATGTTGTTTTTCTTTAGAATAATAATATTTTAATAATTCTTTAATAATAGAACATGTGTTTCTATTTTATTAATTTATTTGAATTTATTTTAAAAAATTATTTAAAACAGATCAATAGTAAACTGTTACATTATAAAAAAAAAAAGTGGTTAAAAGAGACTTTTCCTTTTCTTTATCTTATCTCTTCTGCACCAATCTCATTGCCTTTGCTATTATTATATCATCAACTACTTTTTTTTTTTATAACATGTGTCTGATAACAGAATTGTTTGTATATTATGAGACACTGTACCTGATGGGAAATTCCGGAAAATCCGGCTTTAGGATGGTGGGTACGTGCTCCTTTTGTTTATAATAAAATGTTAAATTAATTTTTAAATAATATTATAAAAAGTTAAAATAACTATAATACTGTGACATATTAAAATGTTAAATAAATATGATGTGTAAGAATTAATCTTTTTAAATTATTTTTTAAAATTAAAATAAACTTAGTTATTATGTTCGCCCCAAATTTATATTAAAATCATTAATTCATTGTATGTTTTCCACGAAACCACTCCGCGTTGACTATTTTATAATTTAAGGCTACTTAAAATGAAAAAAAAAAGGAAATAAATGATGAATTAATTAGTATTTAAATTTAAAATTAAAAAATATATGATTAATGTTATGTGGTGACTGTGGATTTAAGTAATATACATATAAGATGGTGCGGTAACCTTTTATGAGATTTTATAAAATTTTGAAAATGAATTGTTTAATGTTGTATGATTGAGTGATTAAGTAGAACTACGGCAAGAATTATAATTTACTTTGATGTGTGATTTATTATCAATGGATCATGGGAATGTAACTAATCTTTGGGAAGGAGTAAAGGTGATGTTAGGTAGTATATTAAGAGAGACTTCAAATAGACTATTATGATTTAATTAGTATTGGTTTCATTATAAAAAAATATCTAGTCGTGATAGTCGAATAAGGTTATTATATAAAGCTTTCGAATGAAAAGGACCAAACCTCGTAAATAAAGAATTTAAGTGTTTCATACTTGAGAGAGGAATTGGTATCTTAATGTGAAATCTATAGTAAATAGTTTCTGAGAAGCATAAGAAAGAGTTATGACAAGTACAGGAACTCTGGATTACTCAAGATATTGATCTTCTGAAAATAGAATAAAATGTCTATCTTATATCTAAGCCATGAGGTTTAATCATAAGAGTTGTATTGTGTAATAAACATTTGATTTTGATATGAATCGTTAATTTTAAGTTTAGACATGAATTGTCATATGTAAGTATTTTCATTTTTAAATTAGTATTATTAGTATTGATCATAACGATGCAAATTAATATTTAAAATAAATTATATATAGCAATGGTTTAACCAATACTACTTTAGATAAATTTTAAAATAAAATTGTGTTAGTGTGAACTTTATTAACACAATAATTTTAAATAAAAAAATAATTTAAAAAATAATGATGTATTAATTAACATCCATTTGGTTGACCCTATTTAAAGTCGACTTTCAAAAGTTAATATTAATAAATTAGTGTAATGATTTTAAAATCCACTGCATTTGGCCGAATGTCTAACTTTTTTAGTGTTCCCATGACTTATATTCTGAAATATAATTGTCTTATGAATCACAAATCATTATTTAGATGTTGATGATTGCTTTGATTTCTTGATTATGTAAAATTACATTTGTAAGCACCAAGCCTTTCTTTACCAAACTGGAAATAATGAAAAGTATAAAATAGTTATCAAACTCTCGAGTTAACTCGTAAATTCTTCGTACGAGTTTACGTTTTCAGATATGGCTTCCGAGTTGACTCGGAAGTAAATTCATTTTCTGTGTAAATTCGGTAGAATTGAGAAATCGGTAGAATCGCGAGTTTGGAAGGATTCTACAAACTTAAAAGTTATATATTTAATGAAATGCATCAAAATTAATGACAATAATCTAAGTATTTATGTTTTACAATATTTATTTTTATGAGCAATATAATTATAAATTTTATTTATTTCAAGTTATGTAGTTTTGTACACTTATTTAAATTAAAATATTATTTATATAATTTTTTTTCATCTAAAATAAACTCTTACGAGTTTACGAGTCAAGTTTACTCGACTCTCACAAGTTTATGTAAACTTTCGAATTTGATAACCGTGCAGTTACTAGTACAAAAATCATATTTTATGACGTACAAAAACGAACTATGACGTACATAGTTTTGTACGTTATAATAGGTCTACACATTCATTTTATAACGTAGAAAAAAATTTAAGTAACATGTATGGTTCATCACGACGTCTTAATTATATATCTCTCTAACATATATTTGGGGATGTAACAACTTGTAACATGTATTTTATTGGATTTAATATGTGATTTTTTTTTCTTATATATCATTCAATTTAATTAATTTATTTTTACCTAAATAAATTTACTAAATTAATGTATTTTAATAAATAAGAAAGAAAAATTTATAAATTTTATATTTTTCTAAAAAATATATTAATAATTGAAGTATAAATTGAAGATTCTAAATTAGTTACTAAATTAATGTATTTTAATAAATAAGAAAGAAAAATTTATAAATTTTATATTTTTCTAAAAAATATATTAATAATTGAAGCATACACTGAAAAAATAGCCGCAGACTCTTTCATCCTATTATTTTCCACCCCATCCTCGTGTCGGAACAATTCAAAATAGCCACAAACTCTTTCATCACATTGTTTTCCACTATAACCGTCCCATTTTACCTCTGAAGATATATTTCAAAACCATTCAACACCTTTTTATATGCATTAAAAAAGACTTAATACGAGTTTTTTTCATAATCAAATATGTGAGTGGTCGGTAGTTGCTATCAATGATAGAAAATATAGTGTTGATTCCATACATGATACAATTTCATGATGTAAAACATCACTTACTACAAATGTCAATTTTATATGAACTTCCTAGATGTAAAGAAAAGTAGCCCTGCTAGAAACCATTAAAGCAAAGGAGAAGGTCTCAATTATCAAGGGAGCATGGAAGCAGTTGTCTCTACGACGACTGAAAATGCACTGCAAATTGCAGGACGTGTAGTGAAACGACAGTTGAGCTACTTTTTTAATTACAATGACAAATATGAAGAGGTTAAACGTTATGTTGAGATGTTGGATAATACTAGGAAAAGGATACAACACCAAGTTAATAATGCAGAAATGAATGCAGAGGAAATTGAAGATGATGTTCAACATTGCTTAAAACAGTTGGATGAGAAGATTGAAAAGTATGAACAATTTATTCACGATGAATATCATTCGAAGACAAGATGTTCCATTGGTTTCTTTCCGAGCAACTTGTCATTGAGGTATCGATTGGGCAGAAATGCTACAAAGATGGTAGAGGAAATGAAAGTAGAAGAACTTTGGAATAAAACGTTTGAGGAAGTTTCCTATCGAGTACTCCCATCCATTAATGTTTCTTTGACAAACATTAGCTATGAAAGTTTTGCATCAAGAACAAAAACTATCGATATGTTTATGCAAGCATTGGAAGATTCTACAGTTAATATGATTGGCCTTTATGGTGTTGGTGGTGTGGGTAAGACCACTTTAGTCAAAGAAGTTGCTAAGAAAGCTCAAGAAAAGAAGTTGTTCACTGTGGTGGTTATGGCAAATATAACGAGAAATCCTAACATCATAGCAATTCAAGGACAAATTGCTGAGATATTAGGAATGAGATTGGAAGAGGAAAGTGAGATCGTAAGAGCAGATCGCATTCGAAAGAGATTAAAGAAAGAAAAGGAGAACACCCTTATAATCCTAGATGATCTATGGGATAGGTTGGACTTGAATAGACTGGGGATTCCAAATAGTGATGAAGATGATGGTAGCCAACAGGATGTCAATGACATATCTAATTCTGGTTACCATAAGATGGAAAAAGAAGGGTTATCTTCGGATTTCAATAACATGACAGAAGAGAAGTTATCTGGCAATAACAAAAGATGCAAAATTCTTCTAACATCTAGAAGAAAACAAGTATTGTGTAATCAAATGGATGTGAAGGAGAGGTCAACTTTCTCTATTGGAGTCCTTGATGAAAATGAGGCAAAGACTTTGCTTAAGAAAGTGGCTGGAATACAGATCCAAAATTTTGCGTATGATGACAAAGCCATTGAAATTGCAAGAATGTGTGATGGGTTGCCTATTGCATTAGTTTCCATAGGAAGGACATTAAAGAATAAAAGCTCCTTTGTATGGGAGGATGTTTATCAACAAATGAAAAAGCAAAGTTACATAGAAGGGAAAGAACCTATTGAGTTCTCTATAAAGTTGAGCTATGATCATCTAGAAAATGAACTACTTAAGTGTATTTTTTTACAATGTGCAAGAATGGGAAACGATGCTTTGGTTATGGACTTGGTGAAGTTTTGTATTGGTTTAGGTTTATTACAAGGAGTCCACACAATTAGAGAAGCGAGAAACAAAGTAAATATGTTGATAGAAGAGCTAAAAGAATCAAGTTTGCTATTGGAAAGTTACTCTAGCAACCGCTTTAACATGCATGACATTGTGCGTGATGTTGCTCTTTCAATATCATCAAAAGAAAAGCAGGTATTTTTTATGAAAAATAGCATACTCGATGAGTGGCCTCACAAAAATCAACTTGAGAGTTACACTGCTATTTTTGTACACTCTTGTTATATCGTTGATGATCTTCCTGGGAGTATATATTGTCCTAGACTTGAAGTCTTACAAATTGAAAGTAAAGATCAGTTGTTGAAAATACCAGATGACTTTTTCAAAGACATGATTGAACTCAGAGTCTTGATATTGACTGGCTTGAATTTGCCATGTTTACCTTCTTCACTTATATTCTTAACAAAACTAAGAATGCTCAGTCTAGAGAAGTGTACTCTGGGGCAGAACTTATCAATCATTGGAGAGTTAAAGAAACTACGAATTCTTACTCTTTCAGGATCCAACATTGAATGTTTTCCCTGTGAATTTGGGCAGCTTGATAAATTGCAACTTCTTGACTTAAGTAGTTGCTCAAAACTAAGACTAATACCTTCGAATGTCATATCAAGGATGAACATTTTGGAAGAGTTTTATATGAGAGACAGCTTGATTCGATGGGAGACAGAAGAGAATATCCAAAGTCAAAATGGTAGTTTATGTGAATTGAGTCACTTAAATCAGTTACGAAACCTAGACATTCACATTCAAAATGTTGTCTGTGTTCCACAGAACTTGTTTTTTGATGAGTTGGATAGTTACAAGATTATCATTGGTGAATTCAACATGCTCACGGAGGGAGAGTTCAAAATCCCTGACAAGTATGAAGTGGTGAAACTTTTGGTATTGAACCTAAAAGAAGGTATTGACATCCATTCTGAAATATGGATTAAAATGTTGTTAAAAAGTGTTGAATATTTGTGGCTGGGAGAACTCATTAATGTTCATGATGTTTTCTATGAGTTAAATGTTGAAGGATTTCTGAAATTGAAACATCTATCCATTGTAAACAATTTTGGCATTCAATATATCATTAACTCAATGGAACAGTTGCACCCTTTATTGGCTTTTCCCAATTTGGAGTCGTTGTATCTTTACAAACTTGATAATTTGGAGAAAATATGTAACAATCAACTTCTTGAGGCCTCTTTCTCCAGATTAATAATCATCAAGATCAAATCATGTGGAAAATTGGAAAACATTTTCCCATTTTCCATGGTTGGACACCTCACCAAGCTTGAAACAATTGAAGTGTGTGATTGTGATTCTTTGGAGGATATAATTTCAGTTGAAAGCCAAACCCATATTAACAATGGTGACAATATCGAATTTCCTGAGTTACGACTTTTAACATTAAAATCTTTACATGCATTTACTTCTTTGTATACCAATGATAAGATGCCTTGTGCACAATCATTTGAAGACGAAGGGCGAAACATTAACAAAGATATCATCATTGAAATTGAGCAAGATGGCACCAGTTCTTGTCATTCCCTCTTCAACGAAAAGGTAATGTAAAACTTATCCAAAAATATGAAAGTATGTATCCTCTTCAATCCTTTATAATCTTTAATTTAATTTGTATAAGTTTTGTTATTTGTCTAGGACAAATCAAATTGTGAAAATTAAAATTATACTGCTAAGACATTACATGTTCTTACAGGTTTTGATTCCAAAATTAGAATGGTTGGAGTTATCCTCGATTAACATCCAAAAGATATGGAGTGACCAATCCCAACATTGTTTTAAAAATTTGCTTACATTAAATGTAAGAGATTGTGGTAATTTGAAATATTTACTGTCATTCTCCATGGCTAAACATTTGGAGAATCTCCAAAGCCTTTTTGTCGGTGAATGTGAAATGATGGAGGATATATTTTGTCCAGAAGATGTTGAGGTGTGTGGATTCATTTAGTATTGAGTTTGATTCTTACTATTATTTGTTGTTTAATTACATTAATTCGTAAGGTCTTCCAATTGCTTATTTAACTACCAATTTCTATTGTAGGGGAATATTGATTGTATTTTTCCTAAGTTGAAGAAAATGGAGATCATGTGCATGGAGAAACTCAATACCATTTGGCAATCTCATATCGGTCTTCATTCCTTTGGTAACTTAGACTATTTGATAATAAGAGAGTGCCACAGACTTGAAACAATTTTCCCTAGTTTTATGAGACAAAGATTTCAAAATCTTCAAAGCTTGACCATTACTAATTGCAAGTTAGTGGAAAACATATTTGACTTTGCTAATATTTCACAAACTTGTGATAAAAGTGAAACAAACTTGCATAATATTGTTCTACAAGGGCTACCAAATTTAGTGAGCATATGGAAGGATGACACCGGGGAAATACTTAAACATAATAATCTGCAAAGCATAAAAATTATTGGGAGTCCAAATTTGAAATATGTTTTCCCACTTTCTGTTACATACGACCTAGAAAATTTGGAATCGCTTGAGGTATTTAACTGCAGGACAATGAAAGAGATTGTTGCTTCAGACAAAGGTTCAGATGAAAATGTTATCACCTTTAAGTTTCCTCATCTAAAAACTGTATCATTACGTTCTTTATTTGAACTTGTGAGTTTCTATGGGGGAACTCATACTTTGGAGTGGCCATCATTGAAGGATTTGTCTATACTAAGATGTGGTAAGCTGGAAGGGATCACCACAAATATCTCAAACTCACAAGCGAAACCAATTGTTTTGGCTACACAAAAGGTAGATAATTTAAAACCTTAAGTATACTAAGTCATTTATTTATTCTAAAAAGATATTAAATATTTTGATAAAAATATTGTTCCAAGTACACTTAGATATTGATAACATTTTTATTTATATATTTTTTAGGTGATATACAACTTGGAATATATGGCGATGAGCTTGGGAGAAGTAGAGTGGTTGCAGAAGTACATTATTAATGTTCACAAAATGCACAACCTGCAATCAGTTGTGTTGCACGGATTGAAAAATGTTGAAGTTCTCTTTTGGTTTCTTCATAGACTTCCAAATTTGAAAAGGTTAATAATGAGATTTTGTCAAATGAGAAGGATTTGGGCTCCATTAACTGATATTTCACGTGAAAAAATAGGAGTAGTTATGCAACTTAAAGAGTTGGAATTAAGAGACATGTGGTCTCTTGAGGAGATTGGCTTTGAGCATGACATGCTTCTTCAAAGGGTACAACACTTAATCATTGAAAGATGTACAAAATTGAAAACTTTGGCATCATCCTCTGTATCTTTTCGTCGCTTGACACATTTGGAAGTGGTGAATTGTATGATGAAAAATTTAATGACATACTCAACTGCTAAAACCTTGGATCAGCTCACAACTATGAAGGTAAGTTCTTGTCCAATGATTGTGGCCATTGTTGAAAAAAATGAAGAGGAAAATGTGCAAGAGATTGAGTTTAAACAATTAAGATCATTAGAATTGTTTGCTCTACCAAATCTTACAAGTTTTTTTACTGCTGATAAGTCTGTCTTAAAATTTTCACTATTGGAAAATTTAGTAGTGAGTGAATGTCCTCAAATGACAAAATTCTCTGAAGTCCTAAGTGCTCCACACCTACAAAAAGTACATGTTGTGGCCGGGGAAAAAGACAAATGGTATTGGGAAGGTGATTTGAATGCAACTCTGCAAAAATATTTTCCAGGTTCGAATCATAGTATTTATTCATTATTGTTAATTTTGGTCAAATGTATACTTTCACTTATGTAAAAAATATATGCCTAGCTGGAACTTGCTTTCCTTTTTGGAGACCTAATTACTTTTCAAGCAAATTTCATTAGTTTTTCTTGCATATAATTTTCATGCATACACATCTAATAACGAATTTCTTCCCCTTTTAAGGTATTTTTTGACCATTCAAAGGATATGAAGCTAGTGGATTATCCTGAAATGAAGGAAGTTCGTTATGGCAAACCTGTTTTTTCAGACAACTTCTTTGGTAGTTTGAAGAAATTGGAATTTGATGCAGTAAGTAAAAGAGAGATTGTACTTCCATCTCATGTACTACCTTACTTGAAGAACTTGGAAGAATTGAATGTGCATAGTTGCAAACTAGCACGGGTAATATTTGACCTAGATGAGAGTGAGACTCGGACTAAGGGAATAGTTTTTCGTTTGAAAAAACTTACTTTAAAAAACTTGTCAAATTTGAAATGTGTATGGAACAAACACTCCCAAGGAATGGTCAATTTTTCCAATTTGCAAGAAGTGTTTGTTTATGATTGTGGAACCTTGGTAACATTATTCCCTTTAACTCTTGCCAAAAATCTTGGGAATCTTAAGACACTTACAATACAAGTGTGCTTCAAGTTGATAGCAATTGTTGAAGAGAAAGAGGAAACTATACATGGAACAACTGAAAAGTTTGAATTCCCTTGTTTGTCGAAATTGTTTCTTTGGAAGATGCCACAACTTATTTGCTTCTATTCTGGACAACACCATCTCAAATGTCTAATGTTAGAAAGTTTACATGTGTCCTATTGTCGTAAGCTGAAGCTATTCAAGTCAGGATTTCATGATAGTCCATTACAACACCCTATGTTCTCGATTGAAGAGGTGATAAAACCATTAGCAATCAATGTTTTGATTTCTTTTTCTTTTTACTATTCTCCTCCTAATTGAACTTTTTTTTTTTTATCTTGCTAGGTTGTTCCCAAATTGAAGGAATTGACGCTGAGTGAGAAAAATATTATCTTGTTGGATGATGGACATTCACCACAAGACCTCCTTCACAAACTAAATTACCTTCAAATATCATTTGAAGATTACGATGATAAGAAGGATACTTTTCCTTTTGATTTCCTTCACAAGGTACCCAATTTAGAAAGTCTTATTGTGAGACGATGTTTTGGTTTGAAGGAGTTATTTCCCTCTCAAAAACTGGATGGTCACGATGGGATTCTAACTAAATTGAATACATTAAGCCTACTGAATCTTTCTGAGTTGGAGTCTATAGGTTTACATCACCCTTGGGTAAAGCCATACATTGAAAAGCTAGAAGTATTAGCAGTTCTTTGGTGTTCTCGGTTAAACAGATTAGTATGTGGTGCTACATCTTTCATTAATCTGAAGCGACTGCTTGTGAGGAATTGTAGAAAAATAAAGTGTCTATTCACATCTTCTACGGCCAAAAGTCTGTTGAATCTTGAGGCTCTAATTATCGAGAATTGTGAGTCAATACAAGAAATAACAGAAAAAGATGTTAATGGTGAGATCGTATTTGGACGACTCACAATTTTAAGCATGTCTTCCTTACCAAGACTAGTAAGTTTTTATTCAGGAAATGCCACTCTACATTTCTCATCTTTACAACAAGTGACTCTGACTGAATGTCCCAATATGACAACTTTCTCTCAAGCAAATATAAATGCACCAATGCTATATGGGATCAAATCTTCAATCAATGATTCTAATCTAACCTTCTTTTATGATCTCAACACAACAATTCAGAGTTTGTTCTACCACAAGGTGAGAAATTCATTATCACTTGTTATTTATTCAAATATAACCAAGATATGATTCTATATTTTATTAATCTTCCTTTTTCTTCATATTTATGCATTCTTTTTTATCCTAAACTTAAATACCTGTTTCAGCCCTTTTTTTCTATTATTCTTGTGCTTTTTAATTTTATTCTACTTTTTTACTTATATATATATATATATATATATATATATATATATATATATATATATATATATATATATATATTCTAACATTAAGTTTTCTGATTTTTAAGGATTTTTTCGAATATTCAAAGCATACAATTCTACTGGATTATTTTGAGACGAGGGGAATTGGATCTGTAAAACATGCTTTTCAGGGGAAATCTTTTGGCAATATAAAGAAATTGGAATTTGATGGAAAAAGTAAAGGAGATACTGTGATCCCATCTAATGTACTTTCTCATTTGAAGAGTTTGGAAGAATTGAATGTCCATAATTCTGATGAGGTGCAGGTAATATTTGGTATGAATGACAGTCACACCGAGACCAAAGAAACAGTCTTTCATCTGAAAAAACTTATTTTGAAAGACTTGTCAAATTTGAAATGTATATTGAACAAAAATCCTCAAGAAAGTGTCAGTTTTCCTAATTTGTATGAGTTGTTTGTTGATGGTTGTGGAAGCTTGGTAACACTGTTTGCCAGAAATCTTGGGAAACTAAAGACACATGAAAAGCAGAGGTATGACAATTTGGTAGAAATTGCTGGAAAGGAAGATGCAATTGAAAACGGAACAACTGAAGTATTAATGTTTGAATTCCCTTGTTTGTCATTGCTAACTCTCTATAAGCTAACAAATCTGAACTGCTTTTATCCTGAAAAACACCATCTGGAATGTCCCAAATTAGAAATCATGCATGTGGCGTACTGTCCCAAGTTGAAGCTATTCACATCAAAAATTCATGACAGTCACAAAGAAGCAATTGCAGAGGCTCCAATAAGTTGCCTACAACAACCTCTGTTCATTGTTGAAAAGGTGACAATATTAAGTAGATTACTCCTTTTCATTGTATATTTTCCGATTTTCTTCCTTCTAACTTCCACCGTGTTTTCTTTTGAATCAATTTGAATTGAATGTAGGTTGTTCCCAAACTTCAGGGATTGACGCTGAATGAGAAAAACATGATGTTGATGAGCGATGCCCATGTGCCAGAAGACTATCTCAGCAAATTAAATATTCTCCGATTGTGCTTTGAGGATGATAAAAATGAGAAAGGTACTTTGCCTTTTGATTTCCTACACAAAGTACCTAATTTAGAAGATTTTCAAGTGCAGAGATGCTTTGGTATCAAGGAGATATTTTCATCTCAGAAATTGCAAGTTCATGACGGAATTCCTGCAACATTGAATGCATTAACCCTATTTGAACTAAATCAGCTTGAGTCAATAGGATTTGAGCACCCATGGGTAAAGCCATTCTCTGAAAAGCTTCAAACATTAAGGGTTGGCAGTTGTCCTCGATTGGAAAAATTAGGGCGTGGCGCAATGTCTTTCATCAATCTGAAAGAGTTGTATGTGAAGGACTGTGGTCGAATAGAATATTTATTCACATTTTCAACTGCAAAAAGTTTAGTGCAACTTGAGACCCTAATTGTAAAGAATTGTGAATCAATAAAAGGAATAGCAATAAAGGAAGATGAAGATGATTGTGATGAGATCATATTTGAAAGATTAACAAAATTAACTTTGAATTGCTTACCTCGACTACAAAGCTTCTTATCAGGGAATGCTACTATGCAGTTTTCATGTTTGAAAAATGCATATGTAATTAATTGCCCCAATTTGAAAACTTTCTCCGACGGAGTCCTAACAGCGCCAAGGTTTTTGGGGATTAAAACGTCATATCAGGATTCGGATTTATTCTTCCATGATGATCTAAACACATCATTTCAGAGATTGTTTCAAAGACAGGTAAGGAATTCGTCATCTAATAAATTCAATTCTTATATTTTCTATGCTAAATTGTACTTTTATTCTCTTTAATTTTTTCTTCTTATTTTATTCACAAGTTTAGTTTTAGTAATTTAAAAGTTTGTGTTGTTGCTTCAATTCTACATAGATTCATCTATTTATTTACATTTAAAGTAATTAAAATAATTTTTGGTGGTATTTTAAATACTACAAGAGTATTAATTAGTTATAGTTTCAGTTATGTGATACACTCAAATAGAGTTATTTTAATAATTTAACAGTTGGAGTAAAATATTAAACAGAATTAATTATATTAAAGTTAAAGTCCAAAAAGCAAAATTAAATTAATTTTAAAATTTATATTTATTTAAATTTGAGTGGATTATATAGGTCTTTTGAGAGAGATTTAACAACAAATGAAACTTAAGTCAATGTTACATGAGAGACTTATACTGTCTTTAACACAAGTCTTGTCACCATGCACTTAGACTTACATTTATATTCCCAACAAAATATTAATATAATTTTATTTGTAATATTATCTATCATAATATCCAACACGTTGGCATACTAAACATGCATAAGCATTCATTTTATCATTATCTGAAATAAGTGAAAAATTGGTATTGAATAAGAATATTAGAAGCACCCTCTGAATATATTATAAAATGTTGAGGGTCTTTAGTCAATTATTGTTTTGACATACAGGTGGAAAAGTCTGCATGCGATACAGAGCATTTAAAATTTGGTGATCACTCACACCTACAAGAGATTTGGCTTGGTGTAGCTCCAATCCCAACAAACAATTCTTTCAACAATTTGAAATCTTTAACTGTGGTGGAATGTGAATCTTTTCCCAATGTCATTCCTTTTCATTTACTTCCATTTCTATGTAACTTGAAAGAGATTGAGGTAAGCAACTGTCAATCTGTGAAGGCAATATTTGATGTGAATGGTGAAGGAGCAGACATGAAACCGATTTCTCTTCCTTTGAAAAAACTGGTTCTAAATCAGTTGCCAAATCTGGAGCACATCTGGAATCTGAATCCTGATGAAATTCTGAGCCTTCAAGACTTGCAACAAGTGTCAATTTCTAACTGTCAAACCCTTAAAAGTTTGTTTCCAACATCAGTGGCCAATCATCTTGTTAAGCTTCATGTGAGAGCTTGTGCAACATTGGTAGAAATTTTTGCAGTGGCTGATGCAGCCATCAATGGAGAAACTAAGCAGTTCAATTTCCATTGTCTGACCTCATTAACACTATGGGAATTGCCAGAGCTCAAATACTTGTACCCTGGAAAACACACTCTGGAATGGCCAATGCTAACACATCTAGATATATATCATTGTGATCAGTTGAAATTGTTTAAAACTGAGCATCATAGCGGTGAATTTGCAGATACAAAGGATCAACTCGGTATTTCAATACATCAGCAAGCTGCTTTCTCAGTTGAAAAGGTACCAAAATATCTTTCCTCTCTGCAGTTTTCATGTTGTGTTTACGTGTCTCCATATGAATAAAATAGTGCAAAATTTATCAAATGTTTTGAACAATTGCTAGGTTTTTCCGAAGTTGGTGCAATTATCACTCAAAAAGGAAGACGCCGTGGCAATTTCGCAAGCACAGCTCGAGGCAAGGACAATTTGTAAAATTTTACTGGTTTGATAACTCTCCCTGAATGACACCTTTTGGTATTCATATACCTTTTTTTTTTCGAAATTTCTTAGGTTATGCCAAGCATTGAACACCAAGAAATCACTTGGAAGGACACTATGATTGGACAAGGACAATTTGGAGCAAATGTTGCACACCTCCTGCAAAATTTAAAACTTCTCAAATTAATGTGCTATCATGAAGATGATAAGTCAAATATATTCTCCAGTGGATTACTTGAAGAGATACCCAACATTGAAAATCTAGAAGTGGTTTGCAGTTCCTTCACTGAAATATTCTGCTCTCAAGGACCTACCACTGATTGTAGCAAAGTACTTTCAAAGCTGAAAAGATTACATCTGAAGAATCTCTCACAGCTTAATGCCATCGGATTAGAGCACTCTTGGGTAGAACCCTTACTTAAAACACTGGAAACATTGGAAGTGTTTTCATGCCCTACCATGAAAATTTTGGTGCCATCCACCTTGTCTTTTTCAAATCTTACCTCTTTGAATGTTGGTGAATGCCATGGATTGATATATGTGTTCACATCCTCAACAGCCAAAAGACTAGGTCAACTGAAGCACATATCCATACGGGATTGTCAAGCAATTCAGGAAATAGTGTCCAAAGAAGAAGATCATGAATCAGAAGATGAAGATGAAGATATAACATTTGACCAGCTCAGCCTTTTGTCTCTTGAATCTTTACCAAACATCATAGGAATTTACTCAGGGACTTTCAAGTTAAAGTTCCCATGCTTGGATCAAGTGACATTAAAGGAATGCCCTCAAATGAAATACTCCTGTGTACCTGATTTGCATGAATTCAAGCCTCAGGAGCAAACTTAATTGGAAGATCTGAGTTTGTTGACAGGTATAAACTAGCCAAGTCAATACATTTTGTTAGAAAATTCACATTAATGTATTTGGTTACCAACACCTTCATTTCTTACCAAGTTTTCCTAAACTTACTTGCGTGCATAAACTTTGTTCGAATGTTTCTCCGTCATCATTATGGTACCAGTTTTATTTCAATAGTTTGGTTTTGGAAATTGTGTTCTCTGTTACCTTTTCTAATAACACTGTCATTTTACATTGTTTAGGGAAAACTATAGAAGTGATAACATAGATCACACCTAAAGATGTTATCGGTATCGGTATAGTAGTTATTTAGGTATGAAGGGTCGGTTAGTCACTTATAGAAATCTATTGTGCAATATTCCATGTCTTAACACTCCAATGCTAAGGTTCATGTTCGTCTCAACCAATCGGAAATACCTATCCTCCGTGTCTTAACACAGTTATTATCACTTGCATCCTCCATCATTTCATAAAGGATGACCATTGGTTGTTGCAACTTGTGTTGTGCATGTTATTGATGTTGAGAACCAAGTGTAACATATGATTATTCTCGTGGATAAACTCATACTCCAAAAAAGAGCAACAATAGATATGACAATTTGATGTTGTTGAAAACCATATATTGTAAATAGTAATTATAATTCGTGTGAAAAATACATTGTTGATTATTTTCAACAAAAAAATATACATTTTTAAAAAATAAAATAAATTATATAGTTGTTAAATAGACGAAAAGAGATAAACGCTCAAAAAAGAATTTAAGTACCTTATCTTTTCTTAGTGAAAGTATTCCCAATTAATTTTGCAAATTTTTTCACAAAATTCATCCAACAAAAATTATGATTAAAAATAATAAAATTAAAAAATTAAAATAGCAAAAGGAAATAAGTACAAAATATTAGGAGGAATAGAAAAATAAAAAGCAAGTTAGTAATAAACTAAAATAAAATTAAAATAACAAATATCAAATAAAAACTAAAATGTTTAAATTTCTAACTTGGTTTCAAGGACTCCAAATTTGACAACATTATCATTGAAACAATCAAACAAATATTAATTATCTATAATAACTTCAACATTATAAGAAAGTAGAAAAAATATTAATATGGCTAAGATAATTTAAACCTATCTCTCAATAAATTCGAAATTCATCTTTAACAAATAGTTCATATGAAATCTATACTAAAAAGTTAGTCAAATAAAATAATAATAATAATAATAATAATAATAACAAAGAAAAATTAAGATAAAAAATTTAAATAAAATAAAAATTATAAAATTATAAAAATGACTTAAACAATAAAATTAAAATAGATTGATTTACTGTTTTTTTTAATAAGATTTATCATTAATTTTCTAAAGACTACTATTCAATTGATTTTTGTCTTAGATCTCAAATTAATGTAACTTCTTAATTAATTTGCAAAAATGTTACCATTAACAAAAATAACTTATTAATAAAGTCAATAACTTTTTAAATTGATCATAACAAATTTAAGCAAAATAATTTCTTAATTAAATATTAATATTAATAATCATGTCTAATTTTTTTTAGGCTTAATACTTCAATTGGTCCTCTAATTTGTCAACTAATCTCATTTTGGTCCTCTATTTTGCAACAGTCTCAATTTAGTCACAAATTTTGAAAATATGAACACATTGTATCTCATCCGTTAAGTGGTAGCAGACGGCGTTAAGTATTGTCCACGTGTTGGACACGTGTTGGGATGAGAATGTGGTGAGGTGTTCTTTTTTATTTTACGTGACAATTGGGATTTAGGAATTTAGGGATTTAGGGGTATTAAAAAATCAGACCTCTGATAATTGGGAATTAGGGATTCGAATTTGAGTTTGGGGATTTCTTCAAGTGGTTGCGAGAGGAAGCCAGAGACATTCACGCATTTCATTGTTGGAAAAGATGAGGTCAATCCAGGCTACTGGTGACTCCAATAGAGGTAAGGTATGTCGTTTTTGTTGTCCTTTACCTTTTTCGGGCATGTGCGATATTTGGGGTTTTGTGTGTTTGTAAGTCGTGTTCATGATTTGTGGTCCCATTTTGCATGTTGAGTGGTTATATTGTAGTTTAGAGTGTGTGGTCCCATTTTGCATGTTTGAATTATTTATTCCGTGTAGTGGTCCCCTTCCTTTTAATGATGGGTAAGTGGGATATAGGTTTGTTCCATGTCCCCCTGTCGGTGTCGGTGTCGGTGTTAGTGTATATGTAGTGAGTGAGTGAGTGCCCCACTTAGCTATCACTGAAATACATATAATATTTGTCTCCCCCAATGTGCAGGTTATAAAAGAAAGTTTCATAATGGATGAGGAACGAATTAAGATTGTGGTCCACCATAGTGGAAAATTTTTGACTGATGATAATGGTGTGTTTAAATTTGATGGAGAGATAGCAGAATGGAGTGTTGATGCAGACTTGTTGAGCTATTTTGGCATAGTTGCCTCAGTCAAAAAATTAGGTCATATGGACATCAAAGAATTATGGTATGGTTTAGGAGGTCAGTGTGTGCACCCAGATAGGTTAGAGTTATTAACTGATGACAAGGGTGTCATGCATATGTTGAACATTGGTAGGTTAAATGACGAAGTCCATTTGTATGTGGTTCATAATATGGTGGAACCACAAATAATAGAATTCATTGATTGGGTTGGTGGTGAAGAGGGTTATGGTGTGGATGTTGAGGTGCATACTGAAGGTGATGGCCAAGAGGCTGGTGAGGTCCAGGTTGAGGGTGTTAAGGTCCAAGTTGAGGGTGGTGAGGTCGAGGATGAGGTCCAGGTTGAGGATGCTGATGTGGATGAGGTTCAAGATGGTGAGGTCCAGGTTGAGGATGCTGGAGTGGATGAGGTTCAGGATGGTGAGGAGTTACATGAGGTCCAGGTTGAGGTCCAAGGTAACCTCCATCATGTACAGGAACCAGAGGTGCATGAGGTTGATGATTTTGAGGTAGAAGATTTAGGAGAGGATGATGATGTAGAGGACAGTGAGGGTGAGGAGTTACATGAGAATGAGAGTGAGGAGGAAGATCTACATGATGTCACCGTGCAGTGTGACATTGGGTGCTACAAAGGAAATGTTAGAGAACAACATTCCAGTCCAGTGCTTGATTCTTCTGAATCTTCTGACAATGAGAACAATATGGATGGTGTGCGTGGGTTTTCTGACAATGAGTGGCTGTCAGAGGAGCTGATCAGTGATGTTGAGGACAGTGAGGGTGAGGAGGATGGTGGGTCCAGTAAGAAGAAGACAACCTTTCCAACTTTTACTATGCCAAGAAGTATGGAAGGTTATAAATGGGAGGTAAGAACCTTTTTCACTGAGAAAAAGGAATTCATGGATGGTATTCAGACTTATGCACTTAGTAATGGAAGAAACATGAAATTTATAAAGAATGACAAGAAAAGGATTATTGTGAAGTGCTTGGGTGGAAAAGGAAAATGTAATTGATATGCCTATTGTGCTTTTAGGATTGATGTCAATGCATGGCAACTTAGAAAAGTTGTTGATAGTCATAGCTGTAGTAGGGATTTCAATGTCAAGTTGATGACTTCTAAGTGGTTGAGTGAAAGGATGGAGAAATATGTGAGAGAGAACCCAACTATGAAGGTGATGGATATTAGAGATAAAATGACTAGGAAATGGAATGTAGGGATATCAAGAAATATGGCTTTTAGGGCAAAAGTCATGGCAAAAGATAAAATTCAAGGATCCTTCCACGAACAATATAGAAGACTTTATGATTACGGGCATTAGCTCCTGAAAACAAATCTAGGATCAACAGTTCAAATTAAAGTGGATAACATTAATGGTGAGGTGATTTTTCAAAGATTTTATGCATGCTTGAAGGCATGCAAGGATAGCTTTGTGAGTTGTAGACCTATTGTTGGCTTGGATGGTTGTTTTCTGAAAACCAAGTATGGAGGGGAGTTATTAACAGCAGTTGGAAGAGATGGAAACGAGCAAATGCTGCCCATAGCATATGCTGTGGTTGAGGTTGAAAACAAAGAGAGTTGGACTTGGTTCTTGCAGCTGCTAATTGAGGACCTTGGTGGGAAAGATGTGTGTGCAGGAATTACATTTATGTCAGACCAACAAAAGGTCAGTGAACTTGGTTCTTGTACATTTAAATTAATATCTTCATTACACAATATGTAACTCAATATTTTGAACATGGCAGGGTCTTTTGGCATCTTTTCAAGATCTTCTACCAAGGGTTGAGCAAAGGTTTTGTGTTAGGCATCTCTATTCAAATTTTAGAAAAACATTTCCAGGAAAAGACCTTAAACGTCTCATGTGGAGGGCAGCAGTAGCCACACATCCACAACAATGGGAAGCTGAGATGAGGAATATTAAAGCCATCAATGATGAGGCTTTTAAATACTTGCTTTCAATTCCACCTAGGTATGTTTCTGAATTGTTAATTTTATTTGTTATAGTCATAGTTCAATTTTGTATACTTCAGAACTTTAATAGTTTTTATTTCTTAATTTTATGACAAATATTGGTCACGATCTAGATTCACCCTAGATCACAATGTGACACTCTTGTAAACAACATGTCTGAAGCCTTTAATAGTGTGCTAGTAGATAGTAGGTCTAAGCCTATTATTAGCATGTTAGAAGACATCAGGGTATACATTATGAAGAGATAGGCTGCCAACAAGACAAAGATGACACAGTATCATGCTTCAATCTGCCCTAAGGTTTGAAATAGATTTCAGAAGGAGTCTTCCTTAGGAAGATATAGGTTACCAAGGTTAGTTTTATAAACTGTCTCACTACATAATATTAGCCATTTATCTTGATTTGTTCTAAGTTCTTTGATGTAAATTCTATGTTACATACAGGTGGTCAAGAGAAAAATTATTTGAAGTCATGCATATTTCAGAATTTGGCCACCAATTCGTTGTCAATGTGAACACCATGGACTGCACATGTAGAAAATGGGCAATTACTAACATTCCTTGTGCGCATGCCATAACATCAATGAAGTTTCTGAACATCAATGCAGAAGATTACATAACCCATTGGTTTAGAAAGTCCACTTATGAAGAGACTTACAACAGCATAATTTACCCTATCAATGGTCAACATATCTGGGAGGTAACACCCTATTCAGATATATATTACCTCCAAAGAAGAAGACAATGCTAGGAAGGCCCAAAAAGAAACAAAGATTGGAGGACTGTGAGTTGAAGAAGAATGATAGTGAGTTAAGAAAGGGTGGTCAGAGAAAAAAATGTGGTATATGTAAGGAGCTTGGTCACAATAAGAAAGGCTGTCCACAAAGACCTACTGCCCAATCTGCTTCTGAACAAACACAAGGCACCCAAGGTCCACCAAAAGATGTTCCACTTACCCAAGAATCCACTGTGATTGCAACTGCAAGTGGTCCTCCTCAACAACCAGACCCTACTGTGAATGATGAATGATGAATGTTATTAGGATGAAACTATCGTTGAATGATGAATGATGTAACTGATGTTGACCATATTTAAATTTTGAACTCTAATATTTTGGATGTAATCATGTTATGATTTTGGATGTAATGATATTAGGATATCATTTTGGATGTAATCATATTCAGATATATCATTTTGGATGTAATTTGTCAGATATATTGGATATTAGTTTGGATATGAATTGGATATCAGTTTCGATATTGATTGAAGAACATTTGTGTTCACCATGTCATTTTGGTAGCTATGAAGATTGATAACAATTCTCATAAATTGGCTTACAATTGCTGCTAAACAGCAACTGTACCACTCATATTTTGATTAAATAATATTTAGCCTTTGGTTGAAGCTTGTACAAGTCAGTTTTCATAAATAAAAGTTGCTCCAAAACAAAAGTTTTAATTTAAGTTCAATTTCATTCCTCTGATAAAAATTGCTTGCTAAATTGGCTTAAAGTTGGTGTTAAAGACCAACTGTACCACTGATATTTTGATTCCATACAATTTAGCCTTTGCTGGTACCTTGTATAAGTTATATTTCATAAAGAAAACTTGCTCCAAACATCAAATTTTGATTTACAACACTTTTCTACAAATTGGCCATTCAAATCACCATTTTATTTCTTATATCAGCCATCAAGGATACAACTTAAGCAATCAAAAGCTTCATACCACATTACTGAAATGAAAAACCACTGAAATACAAACATCCCCACTAATACAACTTTCACCCAACTTTCAGCAACAGTGACACTAAAATTACATTGAAAATAAAGTTCACAAACATCATCCCCACTAAGATTTTAAACCACTTTTCCAACCTAAGTAAGGTTTTCTCCATAGAAGTCATTCTCATCTTTTCAAGATAACTTTCTTCCATACTCATCAAACCCACTTCTTCAGCTCGTGCAGTAGCACTCCTTTCTTTTACCACTCCTTGATTTCCTTCTTCCAAGCACCACTCAAGGAAGTTGCACCCAACCAATTCGTCATTCCCACCCTGTTCAACAACAACACAAAGAGCTTCGTCAAAACTCAAAATTTAGGGCAACCCCAAAGAATAATGGTTATGGAAAACTCACCTTGAAGTTAGGACACCCCCAAAATTTTTTCCCCTTGTTCTTAGGTGTTCTGGCAATTCGAAACATTGCATTCTAACTACATAAGCATGTTAGTTTTGCATCCAACCTCTTGACACTGCCAGTACTGTGTTGCATGGACGAACCCAAACATTTACAAGAGGTTGATGAACGAGACATATCCTTAGGAGCACCTCAAGAACACAATGCTTCACTACAACTCTTCTTACCCAAGATGAATGAAAGACCTCTTCTTCCCCAACTCCATAATTAAGTAAGAATGAGAGGGGATTTCCTTAAAACTTAGGGCTTGCCTTAAATCTTAGGCTTCGTCATCCACCAAAGGTATTCCATTTTATTTCACATTGACACGTGGTAAAAACTAAAATTACAACTCATCAACACTTAACATCGTCTGCTACCACTTAACGGATGGGATACAATGTGTTCATATTTTCAAAATTTGTGACTAAATTGAGACTGTTGCAAAATAAAGGACCAAAATGAAATTAGTTGACAAATTAGAGGACCAATTGAGGTATTAAGCCTTTTTTTTTTTACCTCTTTTATAAAGTAAAAAGTTATTTTTTTATTAGACACTTTACCTTTAATCACAATACATTCTCAATTGTTGAATACGTCCAATTTGATTTGAACCAAATTTTAGTCGAATTCAACTGAGTTGATCCCAACCAAAATTTGCCCGAATTTGATTGAGTTGGCCTCAACTCAAATTTGACAAGTTGGACTTAGCTGAATTAGTCAAGTCAGCCCCAACTCAAATTTGGCCGAATTCGATAGAGTCGGCCTCGACTAAATTTATGTTGAGTCGATCCTAATCGAATTTAGGTCAAGTCAGCTTTAATCGAGTTTAGCCGAGTCGGCCTTGGCAGAATTCGCTCCAGTTGGCCCTGGTCAAAACTGGGTTGAATTTTAAAAAGTCAAACTCGACCGAAATTTGGCCAAATTCAATTTGGCCACATTCGATGGAGTCAAACTTGACTAAAATTTGGTTGAATTTGATCAAGTAAACTTGGCTAAAATGTTGAAGATGGGACGAACTGAGTCAATGATCAAGATGGACTGACTCGTATTAAAGGTCTAGACGATTGACCCATGATGAAGGTCGAAATTAGTATAAGCTAGGTTGACCAACCTAGGCTAAAGGTGGATCCTGATCAATTTGGATGAAGGTCATAAAAGTTCGTCCTAAATCAAATATCTAATAATATATATTTAAAAGAATTCATGTTTAAAAGGAAAATCCATCCACTAAGTTTTTATGAATATTTTTATCTTGTGAATTTGTTCAATGAATAATTTGTATCTTGTAATTTTTTTTTAGCTCGAATACATGTGTACCAATGTTGAATGGAACCAAATTCGTTTTATTTTACCTCAACCCACAAAATATGGTTCAAATCGATAAATCTAGATAAAATATTTAGTTTTATATATTAACTTAACCATATTTTGTCATACTAATGTTAGTACATGTTTCTTTAATTAAACCTAAAAAAGTGAAATAACTTAACAATTTATTTGAATTAAAATGGAAACTTAAGGTTTTGAAAATTTGAGAGAATAATTTTATCATTCGATTCAAAATAATAAATAAATATGTCTGTTTATAAATATTTATATCAAAATTATTAAAATGAATATAGTGCGCCTGTAGATTTTACTTTTAGTAATCATAAGTTTTTGTGTAATATTTTTAATTATATGTCAAAACTTGTTTCGAGTAAGGAATTGATATTCTTTGTTCAAAGCATTCTAAGCTCTCCTGAACAACGGATAAGCTTCCTTATGATCCTTTATCATCCCAATTTATGTGGTTCTCTCTCTTGATTTACTCAATAATATTGTAATAAAGATGAGTAATAAGAGTTAATTACCTGACCTCCTCCTTCAAACATATATTTATAAATATTATATTGAGCCCATTAGGTCTGATCCATTTATTACCAATAAATGACATTATTCTTATTAATTGTTAATCAATGACTATTACTCTCGTTAACTACTCATTAATAGTTGTTCTTACTCAAATTAACTATCAATTAATGACTTTTTCAGATTAGTCGGTCATTTTCTTGTTAGATGGTCCATCGCCCGATCCTTAATCCTTGGATGACTGAATAGTCATCCAGTTCTGGTGCCAATTGTTAGGAAAGAGGCTGGCTTCGTTTTACACCAAGAGGGAAGTGAATTGGTGTTAGTTCAAAAACAAAATCTTTTCACAATCTTGGTATGAAAATTCAAAGCTTTTGATCTTTCCTTGAAATGCAAGTAATGAAAATTCAATACAGCGGAAAAAACGTAGTTAACTGTTAAACAGATAAAGTCGACTGAATTAAAGAGTGCAGGGATAGAGAAAATCAAACACTGGTTTTTATACTGGTTCGGCCAACAATGCCTACATCCAATATCCTTCCAATCTTGGAAGCAAATGCACTATAATGGTTGTGGTTTTTACAACAAGGAATTTATAGAAGCACCACGCAAAAATATAAATCTCCTCTCTAACTCAAAACCAAATATAGTTGCACACACAAAACCAGAATTGCAGCAAGAATCTTCTCTTCTGCAGTCTGAACCTACGTTGAACAATCCTCAACGTGTAACCAGCACTCTTCACAGGATGCCAAGCCTATCACAGCACGCTTCACAGGTTGCCAAGCCTATCACAACAAACTTCACAGGTTGTCAAGCCTATCACAGCAAACTTCACAGGTTGCCAAGCCTTCAATCAAATACATCAGTCTTCACAGGATGTCAAGCCTCTCAGTATCAAATCAGAAGCACCTTCTTTGTGCAGATGTTGATCAAATAGTGTGAGCAATTGGCTCCTCAGTCTGAATCTCTCTCAAGAAAGATCACTACCGTCTTCTTGGAGAATTCTTGGAGCTTCCAAAACTGAGAACTATCTCTGAAACAGGACAATGAAAAAGTTAGATCACAAAAGTCTCAGAACAATTCATGTTCTGTCATATTTATAGTTTTCCTGTCATTCTTAGTCGAATGACCTACTAATACAGTCGACTGTATTAAAACAGTTATAACAGACAGTCAACACAAAGGCTCCTCAGTCAACCAAATCAATGCACATCTAAGACAGTTGATCCAGTCATTCAATCTTAACTAACTTTTGAAAAATATAGTCGTTGGAGCAAGTAGGCATAACAAAATTCCAAATATAACAACAATACAATCGAATGAGTGTTCCACACTGTCGACTGACACTTGAAAAAGTACTTTGAAATTCTTTTCAACTCAAAATCTCATCAAGCACATGTTCACAAAATCTGTACAAAGATTTTAGCATAGTCGAATTCATTCCAATGTATTCGACTGAACTAGACCTTTGTCACAACAAGTATAAGTTCATAAAAGTGTCTGTGATCTTTTCTTCAGAAATGTGCAGAAGTAATAAAAATTATTTTATCACACATTTCAATACAAGCATGTTCCATACATATAACACATAATCAATCATAGGAACACACATTCAAATCAATCAAAACATGTTCAACAAAAGCATTGTTAAAATCAGTTTGGTATATCAACTGAACATGTAAACCCGGAACTTATATACTGTTATTAAGCAGTGTGTTGTCATCATCAAAAATCAGTTTGATATAGAGTTTGTGTTGTCAACAATCTCAACACAAGCCTCCTAAGCTCAAACAAGTTCTTTATTGGAAGAGATGCGTATGGATTATTGTGAACTTGAGAGAAGTCTTTCATGTTGTATTAGAGAGTCTATTTTCAATGCGCTTTAAGTCTCATTTTCTCTTTATTTTGTCCTATCGATGAGCTTTAAGAGTTCCCTGGAACTTTCCCTTGACTGTATAAATGACGATGCAAGTGGGAATTTACTTTGGAATGTTCCTCACTCATTAGTGAACTTTAGTAGTGAACTTTAGGAGTCTTGGAACAGTCCCAGCTTGAAAGAATAATTTGATGGCTCCTCATTGGTACGACGAATTCTAAGAGTCTCAAGACTTTCCTGAAGAAATGATCTGATAGTAGATTGTTGCTTGTGAGTTAACTAGAAGATGACAAAGTAGTTTGTATGCAAGTCTTATCAAAATCATTAAAATATTATATATATTCATTTTTAAATTTTATACTATGATAAAATAAATAGTAATTTAATTTATATCATTATAACAATTTCGAATAAAATAAAGTTAAGTGTTTAAAAAGTTTTTTTTTTCTAATCCTTTAATTTAAGAATGTTAAGTAAAATTTAATTACACTATAAAAATGTAAACAAAATAAAAGAAATTTTGAAATATAATTAGTTAGCTTTCCTGTTAAATACTTTTAGAGATGTGGACTTAACTAATTAATTGCTTCTGGAAAATGGTAGTGAAGAAAACAATAAACAAACCTAACAGCAGAGCCAGCACGAAGAGAAGAGCACAAACTTCCGAAAGGAAGAAGAGAACCACGGTGCCGGCAGGAACGGCAGCGATGTGGTGACCTGAGAAGAGAACCAGCACACGCCACCACGCCGATGACCGGACGACAACGACGGCGTGGAGAACAAAGAGAACCACAGCGCCTCGCGAACTAAGAGTGCCTTCCGTGGGGATAGGGAAAGAGAGCCCCGAAAGCATCCGCGAGTGGAGGCAGCTGTGTCGGTCTTCCGCAAGCAGTAGACGATAGAAGAAGGAACCCTACCCCGCGAGCAGTAGAGGAGATAAACGGACCCTAATCGCGGTAAGTTTTGTTTATTTTCGCACCCGAAACGACAATGAATGTCGTCGTTTTTGTTTAAAATAATACCGTCTGAACTCGCCAACACGACTGCAAGCTCGCGAGTTTGGCGGAGCTTACTGAGTTCTCGGCGAGCCCACCGATCCCGCTCCAAAACCGAGTTTGCTTACGATCAACTCGGGCAATGTTTGTTGTATCGTATAGTCGTCGTACGTTTTTACGAGTTAACACCCGATTTTAGTAAGCATGACTGTTTTCTTGGGTGAATTGATTTTTTTTAATAAATGAAATCCCGTTTATAATTTACATTTTCTAATCATAGAAGGAAGCTCAAATATTTTATTCTCTTAATTTTGTTTTCAGAAATCTCTTCAGAGGTATTTGATTGTGGTGAAGGTTGAGTGATGCAATGCGTTGGTTGGCTTCATTTGATGAGAGAAAATTGTGGGGATGCTTGTTTCTGTCAATTGGTTCTGTTTTCTTTGTTGGGTTTTTCTTTGTTGCTGTGATTTCCAAGCTTTTGCCACCTTCTCATTTTCCCCTCATTTCTGCATTGCAAAATGACTGGTAATTAACTATTTGATTGCTCCTAATATTGACATTAATTTCTGTTTTGTTTTATATGCTGATTATAGTGAGTGTGTTATATTGTTCGTCTCACGAACATGTCATTCATGATACACAGTAAATGGTTACTGTATGTCCCTTTCATGACACGAATCTGATTTGTTTAGTTTGAAATTTGTGTTTGGTGATGACTCGAACGTGGTAAGAAATTAGACAAGGTTGTGTTCTTGACTGTCTTGTCACTTAGTGTATCCGGTAAATGAAAGCTTGAGGGTTGTATCACGTTTGAGTCTGCTTGTTTCATACATCTCCGAGGGGCAAAATGAGTTTGTCTTTTAGATCTATATTAGAATAAGAAAAGTGTCTATGGCTAATGGAAAGTTGTTCGAATACACCCCAAAGTTGCCCATCACCTAAGAGTCTAGATTAGGGGTAGTTTATGCATACCGTCTCATGAAACATTCCATACTCTATTGTGATACCATGTTGAATATAGTGAAAAAGTATGTATTGGATTAATTTTTCTTGTGACCCAAAACACAAATAAGAAATAATAACAAATTAATTAAAGATAAAAGATAAATATAAAATAAAGATAATATATCTGAGAGCAGCCTAAATCTAACATCTTGGATACTCAAGGCAGTGAATTTGGTAGCATAATAGCCTCACTGATGATGCTTCGAAAAAAAAATTGTTAGGGAAATGATCAAATCAGAAGTACCAACAAATTGTTGGACTTGAGGAGAGAGGTTGTTTTGTGATGAAGTAGTTAATGAAGTACCATTTTACTCTTGGTCCAGCATGATGTTTGTCTTGGCTTCCTAAGTGATTCTTTCTTTCTTTCATAAGGGCTTGGATCCTCCAAATTTGGGTATATGCTTCATATGCATTAACTCCTTACGTTAGGAGTTCTACCTTTTGCCACTGTCTGTCTACCACAACCAATTTTTCATCCTCTTTTGAACTCTTGGACTAAAATAAGAAAAATAAATTTAACTTGTTTGATAATCATCGACAATTAGATATATCATCGGAATAAATTCTGTGTTGTTACTATCATTTTTTGTATAAGCAATTTCTGTTATCTTTGTAACTAATATTGTCTCTCTCTGAGGAAGAAAGAGAAACTAATTGTTTTTCTGATTTTGTTTTTGACAAATATAACAGGTACTACTGCTTCTTGGTGCCATTGACTCTCCCTATAATTGTTGTTGCTGTGTACTTTCATTGGCTCAGCATGAAGTTGTTCAAGCATGCTTAGCATAACCTTTTCAGATTTTGATGGCAGAAATAAATGTATGATGTTGGAGCAACAATCACCTATATCAATTGCTGCCTTGTTAGATTCTCTGCAACTTGCACTCCTCTCATCACCTAAAAAGAGCATAAGAATTAAGATGTTAAATGTGATTACATGTGTGAATTAACATGCAAATTGTTCCTATTTAATCAAAGGCCTCGGTTTTAAATCCTGAATATGGTGCTAAATACTTGCACCAGTTTTGTTTTCCAGAGTGATCTATGTAAACAAATATATAAAGGGTGCTTATGCAGTGTCTACTACAAAACAAGTTTACGGGCGAGTTATCTAGGTTCATGGGTGTGGGAGCATAAACTTGTTTTAGAGTTGACTCATGTTTACAGAATTTTAGGAAGTGAGAAAGTCCCAACTCCTCTAACTTATATGTTGAACTGTAACTTGGAATTACTCAAGTTATGCACATTTTGCACATTCTGGTTTTTTGTGCACTTTGTGCTTTTGAACTGACCATATTTGTTATATTTTCTTTCAGAATTAGGAATGTTCAAGAAAACAAGGAAGCACGTTTAGTTGATGAAATCATAGGGTTTCAAGAAGGCTGTTATCAGGTACTACTGCCATCATAGGTTGGCCGTTTTTCTTCTATGTGTATTTGATTTATATGTATTTATCTAGTTAAAAGTGAATTTTCTATTATGCAAATTTTGCATCTTTTTGTTTGGATTGATATTGTAGAATCGAAGCATTAAATTGGAGTAAAATATCAAAATTCCGTATTTAAGTTTCTAAATATTGTAGTCCTGTCATAGCAGGGTTTCATGCATTTTATTTCAAGTTTAACAATTTAGCTGGTTTTCCCCCATTAAATATGATGGTTGTATGCCTATTTGATTCAGGCTTTAAATGTGATTTTTGGCATGAATTTCAGCCCCATTTTAGTGGTGCTTAATTGCCTTCAACTCAAAAGGGAAAAAATGAAACCAAAGTAGGATGGACACCTGATTTCTGTGAGCGTTGTAATACAAATGTTAATCACGCTGGACCATAATACCTTCAACTTTATTAAACTGAATGAGAAGCAAAAACACACCACAACTTTATCATCCTCCAGAATGAAAAACTTGAGTTTTTATTGACCTCGGAGGGAGAATGGGATTTACTCTTATCAGATTATTGTATTGTACAAGCCTTTGGAAATTTTATCGTATCACTCTCTAATCTTATACCCATGGTTCTGAATTGCGGTTGAGATTGTTCTTGTAGTTAAAGCTGTTGCATTTATTGTGATGTGGGTTGTGGTCATTATAATTATTATGTTTAAACTGATCATAAATTATTCAATTATTTTAACTATTGATATATCTTTTACAATTATTCATCAGTACATCATGCAACCTTCCAGTACAAAACCATGGAGTGCCTCTTGCACTTCCCCAACATCGCATCCATTTAAGCATTGAAACTTAGGGAGTTACATTAGAAGATTGAAATTGAATCTTTCTTTCCTTTTCCTTTTGACAAAAATGTGAAATTGAATGGTGCTGAGGTTCCATTGCGGTCCATTGTAGTTATGTTATGAATGCATTATATATCATTTTGTGGACGGTTGACTTTGTAGGATGCTCCACAATAGTAATGTTGTGCTCACAATTGCGGTTGCAGACTGCAATTTAAAAGCATGCATATATCCTTTAAAACAGAAACGCTTTCACACTCCTATATCTGCCAACTAAAGTGCCTCTTGCACTTCCCCAACATCCCATCCATTTAACCATTGAAAACTTAAGGAGTTACATTAGAAGATGCAAATTTGAATCTTTGTTTTCTTTCTCTTTTGACAAAAATGTGAAATTGAATGGTGCTGAGGTTCCATTGTAGTTATGTTATGAATGCATTATTTTGTGGACTGTTGCCTTTGTAAGATGCTCCACAACAGTAATGTTGTGCTCAAAAATTGCGGTTGCAGGCTGCAATTTAAAATCATGCTTATATCCTTTAGAACAGAAACACTTTCACACTCCTTTATCTGCCAACTAAACTATTAGTTACACAGGGCATAACCTTCAATTTTCTGTCTTGGTCATGACCCCCTACATTGTGACCCATCGTATGTCTTCTCATCTACCCAATCTACTCTAGGTATCCTATCATCGATGCTCTTCCCCTCAGACACACAATGTCATTGGATGTCATGTAACTGGTTGTCAAGGGTGTAAACATAATCTCTAAGGAAGTTGTATCTAGAATGAATGAGAGTCAATTATTTATGCGCTATTAAGTGACCTTTAGGTAGTTGTAGTTCAGAAATTGTGCATTGAACTTTGCATTCCACACTAATTTTAGATTTGCTTTTCATTTAGACTCAGCCTTATCAGTTTTTGACAAAAATGCCACTTGTTCCCCATAATTGATTTGTGATCAGATACAACTGTTTCAACATTACAGAGTTTTTGAATATTGATTGTTTACAAATATATATTCTTTTGTTGATATAGTTTAAATTGTATTTTCGTTTTGATATTATTGGTGGTAAAATTTTATCCTTTTAAACATTGTTTAAAATCCTAGATTTTGTTCTAGCTTCCTTGCTGCAACAAACTTACAGGAGTCCCAGCTCTTATATTTCCATCAACTTTTAGAGTAGTGATACTCAAATCGTAAACCGAATATGATATCATTTGTTGTCCGGAAAGTTGGGTTTAATACATAAGCAGTTGTGGTGAGGCACCCATTTTATTTGGTGTCAAAACTATCCCATTTATATTTATAACATTGAGTCTGTTTTTACAATTCACAATGTAGTTATACTTTCTTCTTACTAGTAGACCAGTACGTTGATATTTGACTGTTGTTGCTTTAATTCTTATTTCTACCTTATAATTAAATTCTTTTCAAACAGGTTTATCTTCGACTATTCAAGTTTCACAACTGAACGGTTCAATGCGGAAAACTACTGGAAACATTGTAGGTCAATTCTTCGGTGGTTTAAATTGTTATCTAAGAAGATGTATATTTGCCATTTTATCTGTGGGTCCTGTACCAAGTCATATTGCTTTCATCATGGATGGGAATCGAAGGTATGCAAAGAAGAAAAACATGGAAGAAGGTGATGGCCACAAGGCAGGATTTGAGGCTCTCACGTCCATCCTTAGATACTGTTATGAATTAGGAGTGAAGTATGTAACTGTCTATGCATTCAGCATTGATAACTTTAAAAGGAAGTCTAAAGAAGTTAAATCCTTGATGGAATTGATGCGGAAAAAGATTGAGGAGTTGCTTGAACAAGAAAGTCTCATTAATGAATATGGTGTTAGATTACATTTCATTGGAGACATGCAACTATTGACAGAGCCTGTAAGAGCTGCTGTGGAAAGGGCAACGAGAGTTACTGCCCACAACAACCAGAGAGTTCTTTTGATTTGTGTAGCGTATACTTCTCGTCACGAGATTGTGCATGCTGTTCAAGAATGTTGCAAGGAAAAATTGAATGAAGTTCAAGCGTTAAAAGAAGAGAAAGTTACAGATGGTGCGTTTTCAAGAATTGATCAGGGCCTGAAAGGCAATGATTTTGATTTGTTTTCTCAAGATTCATGTAAAGAATATCAAAATGCAATAACAGCTTATAGTACTGAAGTAGAAAGTGCTGCAAGGAATGATGGTTTGTATGAGAATAATATCGAGAATCATATCGATAACGACACTGAAGCTGAAACGACATTATACAATGGGCTGGTTGAATTGACTAAGGAGAGAAAGGATATACAGGATGAGGTTCCTTTTATTAAACTGGCGGATATTGAGAAGAACATGTACATGGCAGTTGCTCCTGACCCAGACATCTTGATCCGATCTTCTGGAGAAGCTCGTCTCAGTAATTTTCTACTTTGGCAGACTACTACATGCCCTTTATATGCACCAACTGCACTTTGGCCTGAAATTGGTCTCAGACACTTGATCTGGGCAGTATTGAACTTTCAGAGACACTACTTTTATTTGGAAAAGAAAAAGAAACAGTCTTAAGCGTATCCTTACCCGCCAAAATACATTTGTGGCAACAGGTAAATTATATCTGCACACAATTAGCCATTAGAGCAGCTTTAGATGTATGCTTTTTTACTGCACAGAATATGAACATAGATTATTTAGTTGCTTTGCTATGTAATAAGAAAATGGAAGTAAAATATTGTAAAAAATTAACAATTTCGTATTATTTTCAGTTTTTTTCTTTTCGTTTTGATATCCTACTTAAACGAGTAATTTCTAGAATATCACTTCATTTCTTGGATTCAGAGATTTATAAAAAAAAAAAAAACAAAAGAAAGCAGGAATAGTGTTTCTTCAGTATTTCTAAGATGAACAAACATTTATTTTTTTGTAATTTTGAATAAAACAAGAAATTAAAACAAGGTCTCCTTAAACAGTTATGTTCTGTGAAAGTTGAACATGGGGAAGGAAGTCTAAAAGTAGAAATCTAGTATGTATAATTCTTTGACCTGCCACAAACTAATTTGCCTGTGAACTGTATAAATATTTGAACAGGCCACATGTATGTAAAGAGTGATGTGTACGAGTTTGGTGTAGTGCTTCTTGAAATGCTAATAGGCATGAGGGCACTCGACACAATGTCCAGAGAGCGAAAGAAAGCATTACAATCACGACAACTTATTCTAAAATGCCTATTACATGACCCTAAACAATGTCCTTCAATTTAATCTCACTAGATTTTTAATGTTATTATAATTTGTTTAAAAGGGGGTTATTCTTTTTTGTGAAGATATTAATTAACTTGTGCTATTTTGTAGACACCCTATATGCTATACCACACTCCATATGCATAAATCATAAAAAAACTTAAAAAGGGAGAAAATAGGCTTCGTTTGTTGCATTGGATGACAGGTAGTCACATAGATGTGACTATCCCCTGTGTGGAATCAGAAGATTCGTTTCGATGAAAAATCTCACCCCATAAACTAGGACTTGTTTTCGGGGTATGGATGTTCCACCGCACCAGGTGTGCATTGTAGTTGATTGACTGTAAGTTTCGGATCGACCAAAAGTTCATAGAAAAGCTAGGTTGCTCATAACCAAGGGATGACAACACGGAACAAGTCTGAAATAAAAAATAGTTTGTTGGTTTGCACAGACTTGTTTTGCATAACTGGCAATCTTTGTGGACCAATGGTAGAATGATCCACATTTGATTTTCATAACCCATGATTTAAATTCATAAAATCCAATAGTACCAATATCACATTCTATGTTTCTTGTAAGCAACTTGTTTATTCGTGTTCTTTTATCTACTCTATATAAAGGTAACTCGTTCATTTAGGTTTAGTTCATTTCTTTAGTTTTAGTTTTTTTTTTTCAGTACAGGTAAAAATTATTTCTATTTTCATATTAAACTTATACTTAAAAATTAGAAATTATGAAATTGTGAATATTATCTGATTTAAGAAATATACTTATAGAATTTGTTATTTTTACTGGTTTAATTATATAAAAATAAAATTATTAAAATCCTACATCCTAATATTTTAAAAAAGAAAAACATTACATAACAAATTATTTCTTATTCTATCTATACTGGAGGGTCAGAAAAAAGTGATACGCCTAGCTTATGCATGCTAAAAGTAGGATGGGTCAACATAGGGTGAGTGAATCCATATTACCATCTTAATGACTACAATAAAGGAGAAAATCCTATAAGAAACCTTTTTTATTTGTTTCTAATTAAATTTGACATTAAAAAATTGTTATTTCAATAGAAAAACAAACTAGATTTTATTTTTAGTTCTTTGTGTTAGAATTTATAATTTAGTAAAATTTACAATTTAAATATATTATTTTATATATCTAGGAAAATAGGTTTCTCTAAATACATTGATTTCATTATTTTTTTTTTATAAAATAAGTATGATAGTTGAAATACATAACAATGTTAATTTCATCCCTTCATTTAATTGTCAAGGTAAAACGGAAGATTCAGTTATACAAAAATAAGTAAAAAAGATGATAAAAAGAATACAATAAAGCTTAAATAAATGAAAACTTAGTAAATGTATTGAAGGTTATTGATGGAATTTATCACATGCGATAAATCTTTTTCAAGCACCTTGAAATATAATTATATATAATTGTTATTCTTAAAGTTTATTTGAGTTAAAGGAGTCTGTAATCAAACTCATAAAGGACACTGTGGTTTGGTTGATACCTAGGGAAATTTTAATATTTGATTGTTTATTTTCACATTATATTTTGTGTACTTGTCTCATAAATATAGATCTTTTTAATTTTTTTTATAGTAAATTATTGAGAATGTGTGTCTAAGAAAAGAAAAGATCATTCATTTATAGAGAAAGAGTCAAAATATTTCTTTTGTAAAAGTAATGGAGATATGAAGAAAGACTAAAATTAATGGATTGTTTTGGTTCTATAATTTATATTTCCAATATTTTAAAGGGTATACAAACCTAAAAAGGCTAATGAAAAATGAGTTACACGTTGATTTAGGAAGAACATTAAGTTCACGAGGAGGCTATTAGAACATGCAATTTAGTTTTTAAGTAGTAGTTTTATTTTATATTTAGAAAAGACTTTTTATGATCCTTGTTTTTTATAAGAATTTGATTTCTATTTTAAGATTAACTTCTTTGGTATATGGTACAAAACCATGACTAATTCAAGAATGATTTTCTACACAAATAACGGTTGAACAGGATCAATGAACGACATGAAAAGTATGTTAAGATACATTTTTTCACTAGAATCAAGTATTTTATTTTGGGCATCAAAGAAGCAACCAATCATGAAACAATCAACAATAGAATGAGAGTATGTAACAATTGTTGAAATCACGAGTCAAGCTATGACTATGAAGAATACTTGAAGAAATGAGTAAACTACAAGATAGGACAACTATTATCTATTACGACAACAAATCAACAATAGCAATAGCAAAATATCCAGTTCATCATCAAAGAACAAGACACCTAGCCATTAAATATCACTACATTCGAGATGAAAAAACAACTAAATAAACTTGACTCAAGTATTATCCAACAGAAGACCAAATTACAGATAATTTTATGAAGGTGTTACTAAGACCAAGATTTGAACTACCACGCACTATGCTTAGAGTTACTAAATTTATATTAAGAATGAGTATTAAAGTGTAACGCAAATTCTACAAGAATATAGAAAATTTTAAGATAGAAGTATTAAAATGTAATTCAAATTCTAGAATGTTGTAGAAAAACCTAAGATATGAAGACAAAAAAAATCAAGAACATTCTATATAGATAAATATCTAGAACATCTCACATAAATTGTGAGTGACTAGCATTTTCTAGAATAATTTATAAATCTATAAATATCCATGTACTCTACCATTTGATGGAAGACAACATCTAACACAATACACATAACTACAAAATATATTACTTCTAACTACTTCCACATTCTACTATCTTTGCAATTTTCTTTATTTAATCAACTTTCCTTTCACAACCTCAAAATGCTAATTAACCTCAAAATGAAAGTACATGAACTTTGGAATAAAATGTTTGATGAAGTTTCATATGTACTCCCATCCATTGATGTTGGTTTGAAAAACACTAGCTGTGAAAGTTTTACATCAAGAAAAAAAAAAACCTATGGATGTGCTTATGCAAACATTGGAAGACTCTACAATTAATATGATTGGCATTTTGGGATTGGAGGTGTGGGTAAGACCAATAGTGAAAGAAGTAGCGAAGAAAACTCAAGAAAAGAAATTGTTCTATATGGTGGTTATAGAAAATATAACAAGAATTTCTAACATCATAAAATTTCAAGGATAAATTATTAAGATGTTAGGAATGAGATTGGAAGATGAAAGTGAGATCGTAAAAGCATGTAGCATTCAAAAGAGGTTAAAGAAAGAAAAGAAGAACACCCTTTATGCAGTGATGAAAATGATGGAAGGAAACAGCATGTCAATGATACATCTTATTTTAGTTAAAATAAGACCCAAAAAGAAGTTGTATGACTGTCACAAAAGATACAAAATTCTTCTAATATCTAGAATTAAAGAAGTATTGTGTAATCAAATGTATGTGAAGGAGAGATCAACTTTATCTGTTGGAGTCCTTAATAAAAATGAGGCAAAAGACTGACATTGTGCATGATGTTGTAACTCTACAAAAGCATTTTACATATCATGATATTTATTAATTATGGTTAATTTCACATAAATTTATTGTACATTAAAAATTAGGAACAAAACTAAATTCCCCTCTTAAAATATAGTAAATGAGTCAAAATTTGAGAACAGATTAATGTAAAGTTTCATGAATGATATTCTTTCTTGTAGAAATTGAATTAGGGAATAAATGAAAAAACCGTAAAATACAAAAACATGAATAAAATGTAGAAACAGAAAACTATTAAAGAAAATATAACAAGAAGGAAAATGTTACTTTAACAACCGCATTTGACAACTATTTTGACAACCACACGTGGCGTGCTGTGATTGGCTCTCTTAATTGAAGTTTTTAAAAACAAAAAATCATTGGAGAAGGGCATTTGTGGAAAAGAGTTTGCTAGAAATGAATGTTATTGGTGCCACCGAAACGTTCTCTCTCCACAACAACACTCATCTCTGTCCACGACACAGGAAGCTCTCCCTTTCTGAAATCTTTGCACACCAGTGAAATCGTGTTTGTTCCGTCCACCATTGAAGCATTGAAGTTGCACATTGAAAGTTATCACATTTGTCCGCCATTGAAGTTTTGGGAGGAAGTGTCGAAAGGGGCTAGCATTGTCAGGTGTTGTGGGAAGAAGAGGTTTTTTTCGATCTTATTCCATCGTTGAAGACATTGATCGAAAGGTTTGGTTATTTTCCCCTTCTGAACGGTGTCACGTTCGTCCGCCATTGAAGTGTTGGGAGGAAGTGTGGAAAGGGGGCTAGCATTTCATTTGTTGTCGAAAGGAGGGGTCTTGTTTGGCTCTTAGTCCATCTGTTGTCAAAGAAATACGAGATCTCCGCATGTTCGTTGGTGAAAGACTTGATAGAATTGAAAATCATGTTGGAGTTGTTGAGCAAGAACTTATTAACTTCCGCAATCAATTTAATCAACCACCACCTACTTAGATTACAAATAATTCCATATTGTTATGTACCCTTTAATTTCAAAACTTTGTGTTGCATGAACTGTTGCTAGATCTTTATATTAATGTAACTGGCAATGTTTAATGTTATGAACTTAATTATTCCTTCTAAGTGTGTTTAAAATTACTTTAAATGTTATGAATGTTTATATTGATGTTATTCTTTAATATTATTTTAATTGTCAATCTTCAAACCAAAGACTTCCAACTATATAAGGGTCTGCTAACCGGAAAGTAATGCATACTGAATGCGCTGGTAAAACAAGTTTGACCATACTAGTAAGCCACTCAGGCAGAAACTGTTAGCAGCTCTCATGTTTTGGTACAAAACTGCATTTTCTCACTGGTAAGTGATTACAGGGCCTCTGTAATCGCTTACCATAGCATGAGACCCCTACTTGCTTCAACCTTGTTGTTTTCCAATGATTGAATCTCGCCAAACACGTGTAATGCATACTGAATTTAATTTCAATGCATGTTTGACCATACTTGTGAGCCACTCAGCCAGGCACTGTTAACAGCTCTCATGTTTTGGTACAAAACTGCATTTTCTCACTGGTAAGCGATTGCAAGGCCTCTGTAATCGCTTACCATAGCATGAGACCCCTACTTGCTTCAACCTTGTTGTTTTCCAATGATTGAATCCTACCAAGCACATGTAATGCATACTGAATTTAATTTCAATACATGTTTGACCATACTTGTGAGCCACTCAGCCAGGCACTGTTAGCAGCTCTCATGTTTTGGTACAAAACTGCATTTTCTCACTGGTAAACGATTACAAGGCCTCTATAATCGCTTACCATAGCATGAGACCCCTACTTGCTTCAACCTTGTTGTTTTCCAATGACTGAGTCCTGCCAAGCACGTGTAATGCATACTGAATTTAATTTCAATACATGTTTGACCATACTTGAGAGCCACTCAGCCAGGAACTGTTATCAGCTCTCATGTTTTGGTACAAAACTGCATTTTCTTACTGGTAAGCGATTACAGGCCTTCTATAATCGCTTACCATACCATCAGACCCCTACTTCCTTCAACCTTGTTGTTGTGGAATGATTGAATCCTGGCAAACACGTGTAATGCATAGTGAATGCACTGGTAAAACAAGTTTGACCATACTTGTGAGTCACTCAGCCAGGCATTGTTAGCAGCTCTCATGTTTTGGTACAAAACTGCATTTTCTCCCTGGTAAGCGATTACAGGGCCTCTGTAATCGCTTACCATAGGATCAGACCTGCCCCTATAAACCAACCAAGACCTGTACTTCCTCAAAATCCTCAAAAAGTTGTTTTACATTATGCTAATCGATAGCACTCACCCTGTAAGCGATTACATTCCAACCCACACAAACCTTACTTCATCATCGCCACAAACATATGGGTCACTTAACTTACATAATGAATCAAAATTAAATAACGCATGGAATCAACAGTACAATAAAATATCGTTTCCAATAATAAATATCTCTGTTCACAATCATATTAAGTGGTCCAAATACAAAGATCATATTTCAAAGTCTACCAAATACTACATTATTACAAAAATTACATAACTCTCAACCAAGTTTTGGACTGTATCCGGTGTATGGAGTTCTATAGGCTTTGCTCTTGAAACGCCGTCGATGAAATACACCCCCAACGGCGACAGAGGCGAAACTTAGCTCAAAAGATCGAAACCCAACGAAATCCTTCAACCTCCCCTCAGATTGCTCACCGTTTCAAAGCCTTCACTAAATGGACACGGAAGGAACAACTTCAAAGGAACACAAAAGCATTAAATGGATGAAGAGAGAGCTTCGGAGAGAAACGAAAACCTACAATGAAGCAAAGAGAGAGAGAGTGCTTAAAGAGAGAGAGTACTTCGAAGGAGAAATACTAATTCAAACCACTGAGGGTGTTTTTGGAACAACACAAAATGTCCTTTTTCAAATCATTATTTTAATTAAAAAAAAATCAATCACCCAATAAATTGCTGACACGTGACGTTGTCAAATTGTTGTTAAAATTTGGTTGTTAACATATCGGTATCCATATAAGAAATATCCAATATAAGTGCAAATAAACATAAATGGAAACATAAGACTACACTAATGAAGAAAAGCTTGAATTGAAATACAACATCGACAATTATGTGAATCAGTTCATACAAATTCTGATAAATTATGTGAATTGTAGAATCTGAATTCAGTAAATTGCTAGAATAAAAACTAAGATTTGAATTCGCATATGGGAAACATCGATTGAAAACAAAAAATCAATTAAAATTGTAACAATTGAAGTAACAAGAAACTGTAAAAACTGAATAAATTGAAAACGATAAAAATTATGAAAATGGAAAATTGAAATAGAAACAATAATTGGAATATGAAATTGAAATTGAAATGGCAATGAAGAAATAGTATCAAAACTAAACTGAATTAATCAAGAAAAAATTTCACACAATAACCATGGTCATATTTCCTTCATTTCTTAAAACAATGAACTCAAATCTAAATTCATTGGTTAACAAAGAAATTACAAAATTAATTTATTTGTATTTTCAAGAAGACAATTCTTGATCAAGAACTAAAAACTTTATGAATTCAAGAAAGTGAAATAAACTTGACAACATATCGGTTAACATGTTTTATTGTTTGATGTTTATTATTTCAAGAATTGAATTTTACGAAAAGAAAATTAAAACTCATAATTAAAATTGAAATCAGAAAAACCCATTCTATAGAAAACAAAAAATCTAAAATTGAAAATAAAAAACTATTCAATAAAGTATTGTAAACGGGGAAATTGAATTGAATCCGTATTGAAATTGAACTAAAATGACCATAAGCAAAACATTAAAAACATATTACATGAAAGAAAATAATCAATAAAAATAGAACATCAAAATAAAATGGACTGAGAAATTAAAACTAAAAACAAAATCAAAATATAAATACAAAAGATTAAAACAGTATAACAATGAATTTTAAGAATCTGTAATTAAAAACCCAAGCAAAATTGAATTCTAATAGACAAATTCTTTGCATTCAACTGAAAACTAACCGAAAAACCGAATTGTACTAGCTTTTTTTTTTCCTATTCATGGGCCTTAAATAAACTGATTTTGGCCCACACAGATTCTGTATTGAGTGAAAATACGGAGCTACCCCTAAGTATATTTTTTAACTGAAAATTATTGTGTTGTGACTTTTTAAGATTTATTACTATCGTGTCAAGAAGACTCTAGAACATCATGTTCTAATATCCAAATTAAACTACTCTATAAGTCAAGAATTCTCTGTAATAAAACTTAGCTCAATTGAACATTTAAAAAAAAATCATAAATTCAACAATCAGCAAAGCTCAATAATGTAGAATGTAGTTTAAAAGAAAAAGAAAATACAATACTTATATTAAAGTCATTATAACTCCTAAATTCTATGAAAAATGTAAATCTATGCTAAAATTTAGAAGTAAGAAAAATAAATATATTTAATAAAATATAATATAAAAAAATACTGGTTACTTTATAAAAGTAAAAAAAAAAAATCAAGAATTATCACACAACCAATATTTGTTTTACAGTATCTCCATAATACGACTTAGATCTAATAATTTTCTTTCAGAGATCGTGTTTTTTGAGATTAAAACTAATTTGGGCATTGGGATTTATCATGTAAATGTGTGATTATTTGAAAGTTTTCACTTATTTTATTTGGTTAGTACGTGTAGATGACATTAAAGATTATGACATTAGTTAAAATAAATTTTATTTTTATTTTAATAATTTATATATACATTTCACAAAATTATATTTATAGTCAACTTATGTTGTAAGTATTTAGAAAAAAATAATCATTGTTTATAAAGTGACTTGATGGTTTTAAGACTAGATAAGCAACAAAATTCAAAGAGGTTATGAAAAATGTAATATCCTATTTTTTTTTCTCTAATATTTTAAAAGTATATTTTTAACGAAAATAATGAGTTGTTAATCTAAGATTAGAAAAAAATTGTTTAAAAACCTTTCAAAATTAGTATGGTATCAATCTAATTTGTATTTTAGTTTGAAAAACCTTTCAAATTTGTATTTATACTCTTCAACCCAATACCATTCAATTTTTGCTATCAATCTAATTTTCGTTCTGCAATGCAATATTTTCTAACCTTTAATTCTAGTGTTTTTTTTTTGTTATACATTTATGTTTCTTGTCCAAATTTATTTTCCTTACTTATCTTTTTATAATTCTACAACTTTCTCTAATTTCTCTAATATTATATATATTTTTTCTTATTTTTCTATTTTTGTTTCTTAAATTTTTTTAATTATCATTTATTAATATTTAACAATATCTAATATCTTTCTAATTAAATAATTACTACTATCTTTAGTTAAAATATCAATTTAATCTTATTTATTTGTTTTCTTAATTATTCTAATTTTTTAGCGTTTTATAAAGAAGATTCAGAAACTTAAAAACAGTGGAACTCGAGTAGTTAGAATCTTTGCATTCAACTAAAAACTAAAAATAGCAATTGGAAAACTAAACTATACTAGCTTGTATAGGAAATACATTGTGTTTTGTCCATTTAAAATATATATATATATATATATATATATATATATATATATATATATATATATATATATATATATATATATATTAATTAGTGAAAACACATACGTCTGTTTATATTATTTTTTCTATGATGAGAAAAAATATTGAAATTATAATTATAAAAATAAATATGAATAATTTTTACAATTTAATTATATATAGTTTTTGTAACATCCCAATAAATATATAGAACAAAACTATATTTTATTCTTAGGAGTTATCATAAACAATACTAAAAAACAGTAGAGGAACGATAATTAAGAGATAAAGAACGAAAGTTGGTATATACATATAACGTAATACTTCCAAATATACAAGTTTATAGTCTGAGAGAAGATTCTAGGACGGACGGCTTTACAAAACAACTTAACCGGCCGCCATCTACAAAATTTACAACAAGACAACTAAAATTAAGGACCGGTCGGTCCTGCAAAGTGTTCGGGCAGCACCTCCAAAGGTTGCTCCTCTAGCAGTACTTCCTCCAGAGACTCCTCTTGAGATCCTTCTGCTCACACCCAAAAAGGATGATCATTGCGGTGAAGAGAACGTCCGAACGGTCGGATACCGAACGGTAACATAGACAAAACAAAAATTACACAACAGGGTAAGCTTATGAAGAATTCAATAATTCATTTACTATATTTCACACAATCACCAATAAAATATAAGTCCTTTCCAAATAAAACAATGAAAGAAACATCAACAACATCAATTATTCAAAACTATTGTCCGGACGTATGACCCTGTATGCTCGCCGCTCTCTGCACCCGGGTGGACCTGGCTGGGATACACTCAACAGACCGCCACCCGAGGTTAGTCCAATGGAACCACCTCGGTATCAAAATACCCTGAGGCTAGAGGACCTCCCGCCATTCCCACGCATGAATTACTCCCCTCTACTTGAGATGATGTAATCACGGAATATCGGAATAGAGTCAGAACCTGAGCCTATGACCACGGTCATACTAAATCAATTTACTTCAAACATGAGACATTCCTCCTTGGAATTCTCTTACAATTCAATCCAACATAAGCGACAACTTATTATAAATTTAACGTAGGAAACTCAATAGAATATAATTAAGGAGTGTTTGACTGATGAAACCGGACGGAACGATCAATGATGGTTCATCAACAGAAATGAATGTAACTAATGAAAACCGGTCGGAATAATTAACTTAGAATTTTAATCAACAAAAGATAAACCCGACTATTTAAGGAAAATCGAATAAAGAATTTGATCAAGGAAAATCAACTGACTAAACTGAAGAAAACGGACGGTTAAAGGAAGACAAGTTCTCTTCAGAAAAGTGAATGTCCTTACTAAATTGGACACTCCGTGAGAAATCAAGAATCGGTAAAATACCGGACGCTTTATCAAATGGATACTATAATTATAAACCGGACGTTCTGTGTAAGACAGAAAATCCGAAATGACTGACTTAATAATATAACTTAGGTTCAGAAATAAGTAATCAATTCAAGGTGTAACAGGAAACCGGACGGTCATAATGACCATTCGATTATAAAATCAGTTATACTAAGTTCTTATACACTCTTTCGAATCTAGAAATCACGGAATTCAATTAAACGCAAGATTCAAACTTTTATTATACCATATACAATCAAACATAACATAAATCAGATATTCAACCATAGAAAATAAATCTTGAATTTTCATAAACTTCCCTTACCTCTAATTCCTGCTTAAAACTTCAACAGTGGGTGGATAGCAACTATCACGTCTAAGTTTCCAAATTCTAAACATGAAATACAAAAATATAGGTTCAGAAGAAAAGGTTTACAGATACATGCAAGCTTTAACGGCACATGCATGCAAGAAAACTAGGAAACCTAAAGGATCGGACACTTACCAACTCAGAATGAAATTCTGTTTAGTACAGGTTGGACGTCTTGGTGCCAGCTACCAAATTTCTTGAATGGAGCTAGTGATCGGAGAAGATTTGAGGTTTAGAAATTTAGAGAGAAGGTTGGGAAAATTTTAGAGAGAAGGAAGAGAACTTTGAGATTTCAGAAAACGAGATTTGATGAAGAAGAAGAAGATTGCATGCAAAGAGAATTTGCATTGTTTTCTTCTTACCTTCAACACCAGCGGTCGGCCATTCATATGATGCCACCTGGTTTCCACTACAAACATCCAGTCTATCCTACTGACGCCACCTGGTTTCCACTCACAGGGATTTTCCCTGCTATGCCGTCGCTGCACGGATTACAAGAAAAAGAAATTAAATGCTTGCAGGATTTTGTCTCCCACTCACCAAAGGAGACCGGCCGGTCGCCACGTGGCTGAGCCTAATAAAAGTGAAATTTACGGGTTGTGACATTCCCCCCAACAAATAAAAATTTTCGTCCTCGAAAATTAAAATTTTACCTTCAAATAAGTGAGGAAAATTTTCTCTCATTTCATCCTCACGTTCCCAAGTGATGTCGCCAGCTTTATCATCCCAAATGACTTTAACATATGTGGTACGCTTGTTGGACGGTCGCCTGATTGCTAACTCTTCAACTCTTACCGGTCGGACTTCGACTGAACAGTCTGCATTGAGTTGAATGTTGTCGGCTTCAATCACATGCGAAGGATCGGCAATATATTTCCGAAGTTGCGAAACGTGAAACACTGGATGAAGATTGGACAACGAAGGAGGTAAAGCCAATTCGTATGCTACCGGTCCAATACGCTTCAAAATTTGATAAGGACCAAGGAATCGAGCAGATAACTTCTTTGGTCGGATGACTCTTCCAACGCCAGTCTTTCGGTCCAACTTGAGAAACACATGGTCTCCTTCAGCAAATTCCAATGGCTTCCGTCTTCTATCGGCATATGATTTCTGTCGGCTCTGGGATGCCTTAAGCCTTTCCTGGATCAACTTCACCTTCTCAGTGGTTTGTTGCACTATCTTTGGTCCAGTTAACACCGATTCACCTTCCTGAAACCAGCAAAGAGGTGTTCGGCATTTTCTACCATAAAGGGCTTCAAAAGGCGCCATTCCAATACTTGAATGAAAACTATTGTTGTACGTGAATTCAGCCAATGGCAAGATCTCGTCCCAAACTCCCAAGTGATCCAGCACACTTGTTCTCAATAAATCTTCTAAAGTCTGGATAGTTCTCTCTGATTGACCGTCCGTTTGTGGATGGTAGGCAGAACTCATCTGAAGTTTGCTTCCCATTTCTTGCTGGAGTGCCTGCCAAAACCGAGACGTAAATCTTGGGTCTCGATCCGACACGATACCGGACGGTACTCCATGAAGCCGTATGATTTCTTTAACGTACAGTTGAGCCAGCTTGGACATAGACATTTTCAAGTTGATGGGAAGAAAGTGGGCACTCTTGGTCAGCCTATCGACTATCACCCAAATTGCATCATGGTTTCTGACCGTTCGGGGTAAATGAGTCACGAAATCCATGACAATGCTGTCCCATTTCCACTCGGGTATCTCCAAAGGTTGCAGTTGACCGCTCGGTTTCTGATATTCAATCTTAGCTCTTTGACAAGTTAAACAAGATTCCACAAAACGAGCTACATCTTGCTTCATTCCTGGCCACCAGAAACACATTCGTAAATCCTTATACATCTTCGTCATACCCGGATGGATACTAAGTCTACTTTGATGAGCTTCTTTCAAAACAATCCTTTTCAATTCTTCATCATTAGGTACGCATGTCCGCCCCCTATATCGTAGAAGACCATCAGTTCCAGTACTGAAATCCTTGTGAAGTTGAATACCGTTTGGTTTGCTAATTTTCTGTAATTCCTCATCAAATGCTTGCCTTTCTCTGATTCGGTCAATGATGTTGCTTGTCAACTGCATATGACTACACCTTATACCGGTCGGCTCAAATTCACAATGGAACCTTAGATCTCTGAAGCTTTCAACCAGTTTAAATTCTTGAACCATCATGTTTGCCACATGTACAGTCTTTCGGCTCAAGGCATCAGCGACTATATTTGTCTTTCCCGGATGATATTGCAGTTCAAAGTCGTAGTCCTTCAGAAATTCCATCCATCTTCTCTGCCTCATATTCAATTCCTTTTGATCAAACAAGTATTTGAGGCTCTTATGATCACTGAATACTTGAAACCGGGCGCCGTATAAATAATGCCTCCAAATCTTCAATGCAAACACTACGGCAGCCAACTCAAGATCATGAGTTGGGTAATTTCTCTCGTGAACCTTCAACTGCCGTGAAGCATAAGCAACGGCTTTCTCTTCTTGCATCAGAACACAACCCAACCCTTGATAAGATGCATCGCAAAATACTACATAGGGTAGATTTACATCCGGAATCACTAAAACTGGAGCATTCGTCAATCGCTGCTTCAATTCTTGAAAACTAGACTCGCACCGGTCGGTCCAGACGAACGGTTGATCCTTTCGAGTCAACTGAGTTAAGGGCGCTACTATCTTAGAAAATCCTTCAATAAATCTTCGATAGTAGCCAGCCAATCCCACAAAGCTTCTAATTTCTGAAACCGAACGGGGAGTTTCCCATTCCAGAACCGCTCAGACTTTGGCCGGATCCACAGCAATTCCGCCAGCCGAGATTACATGTCCAAGAAATTGCACTTGCTTCATCCAGAATTCACACTTAGACATTTTGGCATATAGCTGTTTTTCCCTTAACACACCAAGCACTATCCTCAAATGTTCTTCATGCTCTGCTTCGTTCTTAGAGTAGATGAGGATGTCATCAATAAAGACTACTACGAAGTTATCCAAAAACGGCCGGAAGATCCGGTTCATATAATCCATGAATACGACAGGTGCGTTGGTAACGCCGAACGGCATTACCACATATTCGTAATGACCGTATCTAGACCGAAATGCAGTCTTCGGAATATCGGCTTCCTTCACCAAAATCTGATGATACCCGGATCTTAAGTCTATCTTAGAAAATACTGTCGCGCCAGACAGTTGATCCAACAGGTCGTCTATTCTGGGTAGTGGATACTTGTTCTTAATCGTCAACTTATTCAATTGGCGATAATCCACACAAAGTCGAGAGCTTCCATCCTTCTTCTTGACTAATAAAACAGGCGCTCCCCAAGGCGATACACTTGGCCGAATGAACTTCTTTTCCAGGAGATCGGCAATTTGCTTTTTCAATTCAACCAACTCTGTTGGGGCCATTCTGTATGGTCTCGCTGCGACTGGGCCGACTTGAGCAATTAAATCAATGGAGAATTCAACTTCTCGGATCGGAGGTAAGCCTGGTACTTCATCCGGAAAAACATCCATGAATTCTTCAATAACCGCTCGGTTTTCTGCCGGACGGTCTTCTCCTCTTCCGTCTTCACGTGTTAAGATTAGAAAACACATTGCTCCTTCTATAAGATCCTCTCGGAGTTGACCGAGAGTCAGTGATAATTTTTCTTCTTCGCTTGGGAAAATCAACTTTTTCTTCCCGCAATCAATGAGAATGCGATTGGTAGTTAACCAATCCATTCCTAATATTACTTCTATGTCTTGAAGAAGTAAACATATAAGATTTACCTTAAACTTGTACCCTTCTACCTCAATAGGACATCTAATGCATACAGTAGACGTCCTAATCTCTCCAGCCGCTGGGGTAGACACCACCAAATCAAGCTGCATCTCACTCTTGCCTAAACCCAACTTTTCAACACATGCCTTCGAGATGAAAGAATGTGTTGCCCCCGAGTCATACAATACACAGCAAGAAACTCCATACAGCAAGCAAGTACTGATGATAAGGTTACCTGAACTTGCTGCTTCTACTCCTGTCAAAGCATAAACCCGGCCGGTTGCTTGAGCCCTTCCTCCATTTCTCTGCCCACTTCTGCCAGCGATTGGAGGTCTCATAACTCCTCGACCTCCCATGTTGCACTCAGAATCAGTATGACCATTTCTTCCACATTTAGAACAATTTTTGAATCCCACCAGTTGAGGGCAAGATGACCTGTAATGTGGCCCTCCACAATTGAAACAAGAAACTGATCCTTGCTGCCTTGACGAATCAGTGTAAACTGGGGTTTGAGAGGAAACACCAGAACCGGTCGGCATAGGCCGAGAATAAGGCGTCCTCCTTATGACTTGACCGGTTCGAGCCGGAACAGATACCCTACCGGTCGGCTGTTGCTGCTTCTTTTGCTGTTCCACTTCTGCCATATTTCTTTCCAGTACTTTGGCTCTTTCCACAAGAGTAGGAAAAGAGGTAATGCATAGACTGGAGATCATCACCTTCAAGTCTGGTCTTAGTCCATTTTCATACTTCCTGCACTGCCACTCTTCATTCACGCCCATTGTATAAAATCTCATCAGATGCTTGAAACGGTCGGTGTACTCAGATACCGACATTCCACCCTGGACTAACTGCAGAAACTCTACTTCCTTTGCAAACCGTACGCTGTTGGGGAAATATTCTCCATAAAACTTTTCTTTGAATAATTCCCAAGTAATTGGAAGTCGCTGTTGTTCCAGTAACATTTTCATAGCACTCCACCAATGACTTGCCTCGCCGGTAAGCTGGTACTCCGTATATAACAGCCTATTTTCATTCGGACATCTTTTGGCTTGATAAATCTTCTCCATGTCCCTTATCCAACGATCTGCTTCATCAGCACTACTTTTTCCGTCAAACTTTGCCGGGCGGTGTTGGAGGAAACTCTCCAAACTCCATTCCGACGTATTAGTTACCGAAGACCCGGACGGTCCACCTATCTGTGATCCAGTTCTTAATAACTCCATTATTTGTCTCTGAGTCGACTCTGCAGCTACTCTAGCGGCTTCCGCATTCTGTAATGCAAGTGCGTTCTGCTGTGCCAGATTAGTGTTTTGCTGAATTAAAGTCGTGTTTTGTTGTTGGAGTGCAGCTAGGACGGATTCCAACAAGTTGTTGTTGTTGTTGCCGGATGCATCACGATCGGCCGGTTGTGGAGGTGGTCTTGGAGCCATTTTCTGTTTTGAAAAAGAAAGAAAATTCATGAATTTTCCATAAGAAGTTAGAAAATATAACTGATCATGCGAGTACACAGCACAAGCAAAGTATACTCATAACCTACAGGCTTTCTAAGGAATAAAACTGCTCTGATACCATTAATGTAACATCCCAATAAATATATAGAACAAAACTATATTTTATTCTTAGGAGTTATCATAAACAATACTAAAGAACAATAGAGGAACGATAATTAAGAGATAAAGAACGAAAGCTGGTATATACATATAACGTAATACTTCCAAATATACAAGTTTATAGTCTGAGAGAAGATTCTAGGACGGACGGCTTTACAAAACAACTTAACCGGCCGCCATCTACAAAATTTACAACAAGACAACTAAAACTAAGGACCGGTCGGTCCTGCAAAGTGTTCGGGCAGCACCTCCAAAGGTTGCTCCTCTAGCAGTACTTCCTCCAGAGACTCCTCTTGAGATCCTTATGCTCACACCCAAAAAGGATGATCATTGCGGTGAAGAGAACGTCCGAACGGTCGGATACCGAACGGTAACATAGACAAAACAAAAATTACACAACAGGGTAAGCTTATGAAGAATTCAATAATTCATTTACTATATTTCACACAATCACCAATAAAATATAAGTCCTTTCCAAATAAAACAATGAAAGAAACATCAACAACATCAATTATTCAAAACTATTGTCCGGACGTATGACCCTGTATGCTCGCCGCTCTCTGCACCCGGGTGGACCTGGCTGGGATACACTCAACAGACCGCCACCCGAGGTTAGTCCAATGGAACCACCTCGGTATCAAAATACCCTGAGGCTAGAGGACCTCCCGTCATTCCCACGCATGAATTACTCCCCTCTACTTGAGATGATGTAATCACGGAATATCGGAATAGAGTCAGAACCTGAGCCTATGACCACGGTCATACTAAATCAATTTACTTCAAACATGAGACATTCCTCCTTGGAATTCTCTTACAATTCAATCCAACATAAGCGACAACTTATTATAAATTTAACGTAGGAAACTCAACAGAATATAATTAAGGAGTGTTTGACTGATGAAACCAGACGGAACGATCAATGATGGTTCATCAACAGAAATGAATGTAACTAATGAAAACCGGTCGGAATAATTAACTTAGAATTTTAATCAACAAAAGATAAACCCGACTATTTAAGGAAAATCGAATAAAGAATTTGATCAAGGAAAATCAACTGACTAAACTGAAGAAAACGGACGGTTAAAGCAAGACAAGTTCTCTTCAGAAAAGTGAATGTCCTTACTAAACTGGACACTCCGTGAGAAATCAAGAATCGGTAAAATACCGGACGCTTTATCAAATGGATACTATAATTATAAACCGGACGTTCTGTGTAAGACAGAAAATCCGAAATGACTGACTTAATAATATAACTTAGGTTCAGAAATAAGTAATCAATTCAAGGTGTAACAGGAAACCGGACGGTCATAATGACCATTCGATTATAAAATCAGTTATACTAAGTTCTTATACACTCTTTCGAATCTAGAAATCACGGAATTCAATTAAACGCAAGATTCAAACTTTCATTATACCATATACAATCAAACATAACATAAATCAGATATTCAACCATAGAAAATAAATCTTGAATTTTCATAAACTTCCCTTACCTCTAATTCCTGCTTAAAACTTCAACAGTGGGTGGATAGCAACTATCACGTCTAAGTTTCCAAATTCTAAACATGAAATACAAAAATATAGGTTCAGAAGAAAAGGTTTACAGATACATGCAAGCTTTAACGGCACATGCATGCAAGAAAACTAGGAAACCTAAAGGATCGGACACTTACCAACTCAGAATGAAATTCTGTTTAGTACAGGTTGGACGTCTTGGTGCCAGCTACCAAATTTCTTGAATGGAGCTAGTGATCGGAGAAGATTTGAGGTTTAGAAATTTAGAGAGAAGGTTGGGAAAATTTTAGAGAGAAGGAAGAGAACTTTGAGATTTCAGAAAACGAGATTTGATGAAGAAGAAGAAGATTGCATGCAAAGAGAATTTGCATTGTTTTCTTCTTACCTTCAACACCAGCGGTCGGCCATTCATATGATGCCACCTGGTTTCCACTACAAACATCCAGTCTATCCTACTGACGCCACCTGGTTTCCACTCACAGGGATTTTCCCTGCTATGCCGTCGCTGCACGGATTACAAGAAAAGGAAATTAAATGCTTGCAGGATTTTGTCTCCCACTCACCAAAGGAGACCGGCCGGTCGCCACGTGGCTGAGCCTAATAAAAGTGAAATTTACGGGTTGTGACAGTTTTTATTTACTTATTTTGTAAATAATTTTTATTTGTTTAATTTTAAAAATAATTAATTTTAGAAAACGGCTGAATAGAAAATATGTTAAATTTAAAAAACGGCCACTTAAATAATAGAAGGAAAAAACCATATGAACAAATGAATCATCTTTATATAATACTAAAAATATAGATAATGTTGGAAAAAAAGAATTATTCATGGAATTAAATTTGGCTTAGTGAAAACACAGATGTTACACGAATTTATATTCACTTTTTTTATGATATAAAAATGATAAAATTATAATTATAAAAATAAATATAAATAACTTTTACAATTTAATTATTATTAATTATTTCATATATGTTTTTTATTTATTTAATTTAAAAAATAATTAAATTTTAAAAATATTAAATAGAAAAACAGTTAAACTAAAAAAAACACTTGAAAGGATAATATGAAAAAAAATGTAAAGAAAAAAAAAATAGTAAAGATATAGATAATGTCAAAAGAAAAGAGTTATTCAAGGACCTTAAATGAACTAAATTGGGTCATACAAAAACTGTAATAAGTATCTTGTAACTTAATAGATTTTAATTACACTGTATTCATATTTTTATCATATTATCTTATTTATTTTCATGAGTAATTTTATTATAAAATAGAAAATTAGATTAATATATATATATATATATATTATATATATATATATATATATAATTTTGTAAAAGTAGTATTAAAAACTATTATATAACTGTTATAAAAAAAAATAAATGTTTTTACTAAATAAAATATAAAATTAATTAATTAAAAAAATATTAAAATAAAAGAATTTATATATTAACTTCAATATATTTACAAAAAAATGACACATATGGGTTAACCTATGCATGTTTAAAACTAAGTTAACAGTACCAGTTACAAATTAAAGGGAGTATTTATTAGTATATGAAAATCAGTAAAAACAATCATTGTATCAGTAATAGAACTATATTGTAATTATTGTAAAAAACAGATTTTATCCAAAATGGATATTAGAATTTTGTTTATTTTTTAATATACAAAAAACAGTTCTGAACGTTTTTTTTTTTTCTTCTATAAACCAATAGAGCAATAATGAAGGTTTGTGTTTGGTAAGGTTATTTGGCATTCCTTTCAGTAGGTTCCAACATCAAACTTACCTTTCTCTCATTGTCTCTTCAATTTTCTTGCCCATCCATTTCTAGGGTTTCGCTTCTAAAGCAACGGGTGTGCCTTCTTACGCACATCAAAGGTGATTTTTTTTTTTCTTTTTAAATTTCCCTTCAACACACCCACCCTTTTGCCCTCTACTCTAAATTTCCACTGTATCTTCTGAAATTTCCATTCTTTGTTTTTTTTTTTCTTTTTTATTTCATATTCAATTTTATTGTCGAAATTTCCCCCCTTGTTGTGTTGATTGCGAAATATTTAACCCGAATGGTCTGAATTTCATAGCTCATTACTCAATCGGGTTTCATTTTTTTATTATCCTTTGGTTTTGTGCTGGTTTGATAATGTTTTTCACCCTTCACATGCAATCTATTCAACCATTTCCTGTTTGTGTCATTGTTCGATTAGCCTGTGAGGTGGAGGAGTTGTGTATCCCCATTGTTATGCTATAGCTATGAGAAAATAAAGGGGCTGGACATTTCCGAATATTTGAGATATGGGTATATTTATTTCAAATTTGGTTTCAAGCATTCATGAAAAGGAAGCAATTTGTCTATGAAAAGGTTGTAAAACAAGACCATGCTTTTTATTTTAAGTATATTTGTTTTTCACTTTGAAGTTGGTGTTACAGCTGACTTTATTAGGCAATTCAATCCGTCTTGAGAAGATTCGTAGTTTTGGTTGTTCATCACCGTGTCCACAATGGAATGTCATGAAGATTTTATCAGCTATCTTGATTCTGATACGTCTCTTAAGATACTCGAGTGCCTGGATGATCCTGCTGATCTTGTTCGTGTCACCTGTGTCTCGCGATCTTTGAGACAATCTGGTAAGTTATTCTAGTTCAAATTATGCTTTTGTTTATCAACCGGTGCATCAGTTTCATGAAAATTCAGTTCTAGTTCCTTGTTGCCTTGAATTTTACATTACGTTTAAAATTTGATCAACACTACTTTGGCTTGCAGTGATTGCAAATGGTCTTTGCAAGCAGCTGTGCTTGAGAATGTTTCCTCAATTATCTAGAGTTGCTTTTGTTGTTGAACTGAATCAACATGGAGGGAAGGAACATGCAGAGGTTGGATCTAGTAATTCCACGGAATGGCTAGTGCTACAAAGAGAACATAGAGTTTTTTCTTATTTAAGTAAAGCTCTCATGTCCTCTGTAGCAATGAATTGCATTGCTAAGACAATTGGTGCTTCTAGCACTGATAACTTTCCTCAGGAGAGCATTGATAATACACTTGAGCCAAGAGATGTCATTGGTGGTAGATATTCCTACTGGTCAAGTAACGGACAAAGTAATCCCAATGTGCCTGAGACGTTAACATACGAGTTGGTCTCTCAAATTTGTCTTATTACAGAAATCAATATCCGGCCTTTTCAAGGTGCTCTTTGAAATATTCATAGATGATGGCTTGACCCATATATGCTAACTTTCGTCTTTTTGCTAACAATATCATGCCTTTTCTAGCTTACTTTCAGCTGGGGTCACCAATATACTCAGCAAGCTCTGTTCGGTTTAAAATGGGTCATCCTAAAGCCTCTTTAGATGCTGTAGATGATGAATTGTTTGTGTGGACCTATACTTCACCGGAGTTTCCAATGTCTCAGGTATTTAACTTACGTCTTATCTAGTTTGTCAACTTGTTTTTTCCAATGAATATCTGTTTCATTGATTGCCCAATGGTTGATGTGAAAAAATAGATCCTTTCCTGTTAAAGGATGCCTTACCCTTCTACAAGTTTGTAACCTGAAGTTTGTCCCAAATTGTAATAACCCCTTTCTATAACCAGTGAACTCCCTAGTGTTATAATTGTGATGCTTTTGATTGAACTAAACAAAATATTTAAAAAAGTCATAATGCAACTTAGGCTTCTTTTTTAGCATTGGATAAGCAAGACCTGGTTTTATGAATAAATCGCCATCTTCATTATTGTTTGTTGTCTGATGTCATCATCATCTGGTTTATATTAGGTGTCTGGTACCAGCCAGCCACAATTATATTGTCAAATTTATTCAAGCTCCGTTGTGTTTATACAACATATACTCTCTGCATGATATGTATTAATAAGAAATACTGCATGAGGAAATGATTTCTTTGGTTACTTAATTTACATTCCACTGTTAAAAATGATGTGAATTATCCTACATCTATTGGACAAACCAGGTCCATATTGCAGATCTACATTTAATTCAAACCACTTTAAGTTCTGTTGAAGAGTGTTACTTGTGTCGTAGTCAGAAGGCTTCATAACTCTTCCTCTTCTTTACCATATGATATTATGTAATAAGAAGTCACGCCATTAGTAAACTTGGCTTGTCCCCCAGTTTCCTTTGTACTGTTAAAAATAACATGAATCACCCTTGGTCTATTGGACCAAACCATGCCCTTGTGGCACATATCCGCATTGGATTTAAATATGAGTATGAGGATCATTTGCTCCTTCGAAGGATTTCAATTTTTATAATCATTTGATAGGTTGATGTCATACTGGAAAAACAATCAGATGGCACGACCTGAAATTTCTCTTATCCTCTAGTTGGCTAAAATGTTTGAAGTAAATAAATAATTAGGCATGCCACATTAATTTTCAATCAAGAGTACATTAAATCTTACCGTTGACAGCAGATGGTAAATTGGTTGTTATTTTTCATCAAATTAAAAACATAGTATATCAAATTTAACATATATTGGGAGGTCGATATGCTAGTAAGGGAATCTTCTGATTGGGCCTTTTAACTAATGGTTACTTCACTTCTCATGTCATTAGACTCTTATGTTTCAGAAAGGGCCTATTATTCTAATTCCAGCATGACCTGTCCTTTGATATTCTCCTATTATTCAAATGGTTACTTCGCTATTCTGCCATTATCTTCCCTAGTGACACTGTGCTATTAATAATTTCATTTAGCCATAATATTGAAAATCATATTTATCCATCATGTTGACAGATATGAAGGAGTCAATTCCCCAACTGCTATAGTGGGATAGCATATAGCACGGTGATGGCTATGTTTTAAACTTAGAAGTTAAATAATTTATGACATATATATAAATACCAACTAAAAAAGGTTTCACATTTAATAAATCGTAATGAATTATCAGAAGTCACATTCTTAGGCAATAAGAAAGAATATTTGGCTGACATAAAGTGAGAAACTACATCAATTCTATATTGAAATACTTTAGTTGGGGAGATCCTATGTCCCTTCAGGCGTTTGTCGGTGTTCATAATATGTTATGCATGTGATGAGGAGAATGAATTATATATAAGGTTTGATTTATTCATTAGATTGTTGACTCACTAAAATGAGTTTGATTATGGGTCTATGCATTATTCAATGTAAATATTACAACTTTGAAAATAGAAGTTGTTGGAGAATGGGATCATCTATTTCCCTAAAAAATAGAATAAACAAGATTGTTGTTGCATGACTAAAATTATTAGCATCATGAAGTTTCCCTTTACATAAATTTTAGAGAGAAAAATCCTTGTGAACAGGAAAACAAACTACAGACGTTCAAGCTTCCAGAACCTGTGCTTTGTATTGGGGGGATCTTGCAGATTGAGCTTTTGGGCAGAGTACAGAGACAAGAAATGGATGGTTTGTTATACATTTGGTGCGTTCTGTTCTTCCATTTGGTCTCTACTTGTCAAGCTTGTTTTGTTGTTGAGGTTTTATGAAACTTAATTAGTGGCAGAGCAGATTCAGTATCTTAAACAATGTCTAATAAGCCTTACGCAGTGCTAGGTTTTAAGTCTTTAAAATTGTAATTGCAGTGTTTCCCATGTTCAAGTTCTGGGAGGCTCATTGTCACCACCGTTCAATGTGGAAATTCTTCAGCCCTCTGGAATATTTGTGTTGAAGAGGGACCAGCTGGCTTCCGAGGAGCCAAAAATAGTGAGAGATATCCGACGGCTTGTGACTATATTGCAAGCACGAGGAGTAGGAGTCTTGGAATGGGATCAGGATGATGATGATGATGATGATATTTATGATTCTGATCCAGAATATGCTCTCTGATCTTTGCTTGCTTTTATAATCCCCTCCCCAATAAAGAAAAAGGGAAAAATTATAATCTCCCCAGGCAAGGAGTGATCACATTCCAACTAGTTTTCCTGTTTTCTTTATTATTATGCGTTTACCCTTCAAAAAGTTCTGATCTTTCTCAGCTTTGCTACTGATCTGATTCTGAGAATTTATTTCTCTTGTAGATATGGTCTTGGACAAATATTGCGCCTTTTTTGTCGCCGGTTTAACATGATCCTTCAAACTTGAGCTCTCTCACAACTCGTAAACTTACATCATCTATCCTATTATGGGGTTTTAGCATTTGATTCTACGTGCTGACCTCTTCATTTGTCACAAACTAATTATGATAAGTTAATCGAAAAACATGTTCTATAAAACCTCAAAACGACCAAGAATTATTTATTGCTTTATATAAACACCTGAAAATTAAATATATTCAAAACAAATTAAGAATAGTTGTGTGTGTTAAAAATTGTTATTTTATTAGATGTATTGTCTGAATTCTGTAGAAAATTTCCAAATTTTTTTAGACAATATTAATGATGAAATTTGAGTAAGAAATTTTAGTTTGTGTTGTGGAATGATAATATGGTACAATTATGATGAATGAAGGAAAAATAAAGTGGTTTCATCCCAGCGGAATTAAGACGTCTATTCTATGCCTGAGATATACTAAGTCAATGGAATTGAAATGGGGTATTTATATATATTTGTTTTTGGAATTTCAAACCTTCTAATTATACTATTCCTATATACTAGTAATTTTGTAACTAATTGATGATTGAATGTTTTTTTTTTAAAAAAAATAACTTTAAACAAATAGTTATTGAATATTTAATTTTATAATTTATTTCCATAACTTTTCTCATTACCTTTTAAATGTTTTGAAAGTAATTAAATTATTTTGTTTTCCTTATCAACAAATATTCTTTTAAGGAATTTTAAAAAATTTGACGAAGAATAATAGAAGCTTTTCGTATCTTAAGCAAATTTAATAATTATTCTTACTTAATAATTTTGGTAATTATTAAATCAAATTACATTCCACTAAATTATTTTAGAAATATTTATAAATTTTGATATTTAACTAAAATTTATTTTGATGAAATAAAATCCACTTATTTGATCATTAAATAAATTATATGCATATAAAATATGGAGTCTTCGTCCATATATGACTTCAGAAAATTAATCATAGTTAACTTCCTAATCATTCGATGAGGTAAATGATTGACAACATTCCTCAAGTTCTAATTAATCAAGGTAATTGAGATATTTAACATATAAAATTAATAATTTTACCTTAATAAACAGTTGACAAATTCTTTGTTGAACTAGTTAATTCGTTCAATCAGATTTTATTTTCAAAACTATCTCTTTTGCCGAGTTGAAAAATTTAAAGTTCGTTTCAATCATATTTTCTGGAATACCCTATTGATCTAATCCAATTCAGAACTGTCTTCACTCAACCCCATTTCATAATGGAACAGACTATTCACTCGTGTTCAATACACATCACAATTAACCTTTTATAAACATCAAATAAGTCCTTTATAGAGAAAATCATCGCATTCATTTTGTCCCTCAAAGACCAATTTGAACCATTTTGACAACACAATAAAGCATTGAGAGGAAGGGGTGAACTAATTTGATGTTGGATGTCTTAAATTTATGTATGTAAATTATGAATATTGTTGCATAGATACCCTACACAGCAGTTTTTGGGAGCAACTGTGACTATGATGAATATTGGTCAATGCTCACACCAACCAACATTTTCTGATCAATTCATATAATTATTTGACACCAGTGAGATCTCATGAGAACCATTCTATTCTTCCACACTTCATGAGGTTTTGGATTTGGCCGGAGCAGGAAGCAGCTGCATTGCACAAACCAGATATTCTTGTTAGTGAAATCGGCACTCCTAAGAATGTTAAGAAATCATAACCTTAAACGATCGAGAGACAACTATTTACAAAACTTTATTTGAAACACTGCTAATGTGGTTGCTACTTTTCTTGAGAAAAAATTGTCAAGAGCTAATTTTGTCTGCACTTTTCTGTCTCTTGGTTAATAGTTGCAAAAGGGTATGTATGTTTGTGCACACAGATAGGTCATGGATACAAAGTTTTAGGGATGGAAAATAGATGCAAAAAGGAAGCATACTACAATTATACTAGCATGTACCTGATAGCAAGATATTAGAGATGATACAAATCCGAATGCACCAGTCACACGTGGATTAACTGTCTTAGGTGCCAGTTGAAGCAGTCCAACTGCTACCACTATATCAATTCCTGCTTTGATGAGTGATAGAGTCCTCTCATTTGACTGGTTTTGTTTGCCACGGTATTGCTCATCCTGCATACATAAGTAATGAAATAAACAGAAAAGTAATGCAATTACAGTCCAAAAGTAAAACAAAAAACAGAAAGTTTGAAGAATTTGGAAACGTTCATGGACAACATACATCAAATTTATTCTTGTTCTTGAGGTCTTTCTCTAACTTCTTCATTGATGCAGAGAGTCTTCCAAGCTCCCCGAGCTGATCAAAGTAAAATGCAAGTAAACAGTGAAGGAACTTGAGGGCATAAATGCACACATGTTGGAATCAATGAAGGTAGGTAAGCCACAAACCTCAACCAAGGTGGTGCACACCGAGGAACCCAGCCAACAGAAAAGAGATATCCGGCCAATTAATTCGGCGCGTTCTTTATTCTGTAGTTAGACACAAAAACTCTCAACACACTGCTAGATGATTTCTATATAATAATTTAGAAACAAACATGATGCTAAACAAAACATAGTTTATCATTTCCTACCTGGTAGATTCCTGTTCTGCCAAGCCACACAATTTGATCAAGAAACAAGAAAGTGGAGAGAAGTGCATTCTTGGACTGAAATATAAAAACAAAGATGAAAGAAAATGGTTGGGGAGAGAAACCTCATTATAGGTAGCCAACTAAGTTTCCTGATGGAGATTAGTCATCAGCAAAATCAGTGGAAGCATTACACTTCAAATATATATAAACCCAAAAAGGATAAGAAAAGGTTAAATGTTCTTGCAGTACCCATACCTTTCCCAACAGAATTAGGGGCAAGGGAGTGCCCTGTGGTGTTGGACTTATCAAAGCATGTAGGTCATTGACAAACTGCAAATTAAAGAGTGAAGTATAAGAGTGATGGTCATGGCATGAACTAAATAGTTTGTAACACCTAATTTTTTTGCCAAAATGACTGCTTGAATTTTATAACTGGCTAATACTTTAAAAAATTGACAGTATTTGACTATCTTTGATTTATCCTTTTTTCCTACTATTAGGGCCTTAGAACCCAAACAAAAAAAGAGAAAATTAGGCATACTACAGACTTCTAGTCTTCTCTGAGAAAACCAATCAAAGGAAAATGATACAAAGAAAGAAATATTATATATACAGAAACTCCCTAAGTGACAAAAAGAAAATATGAAGTAACTTCCTATATTTAAGTTATGAACAGATGAAAAAGAAGGTTTCAAAACTCAAAAAACTAACCTTGAAAAGCCGGAAGACCTTTCGTGCCAAACTGGTTGATTTGTCTACATTCTGAGCAGTACCAGGTTCCCCGTTACTCACAAATTTGGAACCATACTGAATTGCCCTGCATATCTTGTCCCTTGTTTCAGCCTTGCCCAAATATAAAACAAGAAGACCAAGTTCAGCCCTTGTTGCATCCAACGTACTCATCTTCTACACTAATTGCTGTTATATAACAAATGACAGCACGGTTCATGTCAACTAAATTAGAAACAGTGATAGGTAATGTAAAGAGTGATATTCTCATATTAAATAGGGAGGGTGATTACGTTTAGAGCTCTCACTTGATGTAGCAAATTTTTGCGTAGAGTTTTTTTTTTTTTTTTTAAGAAAAGGTGTCAGATTAAGTTGTTAAACATGCAAATTCATAAACTAAACGGTACTAATATTAAAACAGTAAGAACTAAATTATTATCAAAATTTTAGAAATGATGAAAATCATTCTGAGAATTACAATTTAGCACCTCCACCAATACTTCATCAAGATCACAAAAGCACGATAATCAATTAGGAGAAATACTTGGTAGACCTTCCAATTATCTAAGTGACATCATTCATGTTATAATGTCTAGTTTGAATTTCTATAATGCATGAGCATTTCAAAAATCACACTTCTTGCAAACATGAAATCCAACAATAACACCATTTGTATGTAAAAATTCAAGAACACAAAGCAAACACAATCTCATCAAATTTCAATTTACTACTAAGATAATTTTTCTTCTCATTTTCATTTATTCTCTCAACCTTCATGCAAGGAACTAAACAATAGTATTCTGAGAATGTTACTATTATGTGTATAACCTGTAAAGTTCCAATTCTAACTTATTGGGGCATAAAATCTTCAACTACAATAGCTTCAAAGCTCAAGTGGTAGGTAAAATATGGGGCCAAAATCATGTAGTGGGTTCTACAATTTTATTATCCACCTCACCAACACCAAGTAACATCCCTCGATTCTGTAAAAATTTACTCTATCAAATCAAATCAGGATCTGTTAATTCAGTTGGGAAGCTAGAAAATATTCATTTACATAAAATCATCATGACAAAAATCTAAATTGAGAATGAAAATTTATATATACACATTCTGAAACCAAAGTAGCTAAGCTTTATAGTTTTCATAAAGAATACTAAAACACAAATCTGTTAATCTCCATCCTACCAAATTCTCCTCAATTTCTTCAAACCGCAAATCCATTCTCACAAGTACTGTTTAGAGCATAGTTATCAGAATCTTACAATTCACTATTTAAGTCTTATGATTTGATACATTTTGGTTCTCTACCTATTCGTACCACAAGAAGAATCTTAACTGACTTTGTATCTCATGATACATAATGAACCTATGTAATTCGTATCAACACTCGATTCAATGATTTATTTGTTTTCACCTTTTTGCCAATTATCCTGAAAAGAAAATGAGCTCAAATGTGTAAATGAAAAGTAATTTGAAAGAACGCTTGTGAACATATCCTATTTCATTATTTCACCTTTCTTTCTCACTCAATCATTAAATGTATGTAGTCCATTTAACTTTAGTTGTTTTCTAGCTATTCTTCTAAAAATAAAGACTATTCAAGCTTAGATATAACTAATAGTTTTGTTTTGTACGATTTCTGCTTAAGTTGTTTTATCTATTTCTAGTTTAAATTATTTACACTGAATGTTGTATATCATCTATATATATTTTAAGTAATTTTTCATTGTACCTGAATTTAATGACATAAAAATTGTTGGCAATTCACGACAATCTCATTTCAATAACCTTTTCCAAGCACTCAATCAGCCACTAATTGACCATCTAACCCTCCTCAACAACACAAGTTTTTTTTCCAGGCGTCAGCTATCAAATAATATAATTGTGTTCTTTCATAAACAAGAAGACAACTCCTAAACTGTCACCCTTGGAAATAGATAGAGTAAGTGACAACAAGAAGATATTTGGTGCGGGTGGCTCAGCAGAAAAGAATAAAATTCCATACTATTACTGCTTCCAAATGTGAGTACTTTCGATCACATCTTGCAAGGTTTAGGAGGTATTCTTGAAACTCCATGGTAGTTAAATTTACTCATTTTGTTATATAAAATCACTGAACCACTATTTCCAATGAATCTGGTGTTCTTCACCATACCAACAAATATGACGAATAAATTAGAAGAACTGCATGAATACTCTACCTCCAACTCTAGCTAGCTTCAATAGAATAGGATTTTAAAAGAATCTATTTTCAAGTTCCAAAAAAGAGAGGTTTTATTTGCGATAATAGAAAAAAAAAGTAAGACAAACTTCCGCATATTGACCAGGTCTCCAGGGTACTTAGCAGTTAGGATTCACCCAAAAGAACAACCATCAGGTTTTTCTAGGTCAAAATATTGAAAGCATCAACATCCAAGTTTCTCCAATAACATCAGACTACAAAAAAATCACATTTAATCCATTAATCAGCATTAAGATTCATATTGTTAAAACAAAAGGTTTAACTCAATTACGCCATGACTGGCACATTTTATAGTATAAAGGGAGAAAGAGAATCAATCCAGCTAAACTACCCCGAAGTCCAGTTACATCAATCCCTTTTCTATTTTGTAACAACAACCACATCATCAAATCTTCGATTTCCCTCATCGTTTCTATCATTTCCAAAGCAACCAAGCACACTACAAACAACACAACAACAATAATAGCCAACCCATCAAAGTCAAATCATACGACCCCATCAAATCAACACCCCTTTAAGTTGACCCAAAATCAAAACTCGCAAGCCCCCACCTTTAAAGATTGGAACTTTAGTATCTCAAGCTACAAGGTCAAAGGATCAAACAACCGGGGCACGTGAATTCCCAACACTAATTAAACGAATAAAAGAAAAACAAAAGTGTGTGTGTGAGAGAGAGAGAATACCAACCCAAGGTTGTTTGGGGGAAGGGAATTGTGCTGGAGAATCCGAATAGAGAGACGAAGCTTTTTGGTTTGGGCCTGTACTATGTTAGATAGAGTTGTGATAAGGGCTTGTTTGGTCCTCTCTTTTCGGAGCAACCAAACAAATGGAAATGTTGTGCTTTATTGTTTGGAACAATCTTGCACCGTTCGATGATTCCGATGTCAAAGTGCCACGCGTTGAAAGTGCTTAACTCCGTTTGATTGGGCTTGGATTGGATCAGTATCGTGAAGAGATTCAGCTCAATTGCGTCGCTTTGGTTTTCCCACACGCACCCCAATAGCCTCCACAATGTCGTGACGTAAAAGCTTATCTTTACAGAATAAATAAATAGATTTGTTTTAAAGGAGATGATGATAATGCCATTAATATTTTCTTTTTCGGTGCATCAGTGTTTCATTATGGATTGCAAATAAACCAAGAAGAATCTTGATAATTAATCACTTATAAATGTAAACTTTTACATTCCTACCATAAGAAGTTATCTAAAATTCATACACCTCATAGTCAAATAGGTTTCGGGTCATGTTTGGAAACGTATAATTTACTTAAAACAATTAATTCTCTCATAAATTAAAATTAGCAAATACTTTTTTAAAAGCTTTTAAACTAACTTTTCTCATGTTCGTAAACTTTTTTTTTCTTTTTTTCTTTAAAAGTGTTTATACAAATCTTCTTGTTTGAGTAAATATAATTAATATTTTGCGCCCATACCGTCATTGCTAAAAATGCTATGCTAACTACCACTGATATATAAAAGATGTTATAAGTAGTATATAGGATAAATGTCTATTTCGAAACAATTAAACATTCCAATAAAATATTTATATATAAAAGACACACAATAAATAAATAAATATATATATATATATATATATAAAGTATATTTTCTTTCTCTTAAATAAAGTAAAATTTTCAAAATCAATTATCAAGAAAATTAGATCTAGAACAAATATAAGTTTAATATATATTTTGATTTTCTTATTTATTAATTTTGATTGTTCTTTTATTTTTTAGTTGTTCAAAGTGATATTTTTTTTTGTAAAAATATTGATTTTTTTGCTGACGACGTATAAACTCTAATGATAAGAACTGAGAGTTGTTATTCCTCATGTCTCTTACAAAGGTGTTTGATAATTACAAGAAAAGTGTCCTAAAGGAATCCTATAAAATAAACTAAAATTTGCCTTAAATAAATAGAGCATGACTCTATTTTTATAACTCATTCAACTGATAAGATCACTCAAGATCTATGGAATCTCAAAATCACATTTTAGCTCATGGATTGATTAATTCCACAACTAAGTTTACATAATTTTCAAAAGTTAAACAAATATATCAAATTTCCTAATTGTTTATTTAGGCCAATCTATTTCCTTTACAGGTTATAAAATACTATCATTTAATTAAAAAATGTCTTCAGATAGAACAAATTAACCAAAATGATAAAACAAAACCAAATAAATAGAACAATCATCTCAAATTTTAGTTCAATTTTTAGATATCCAACATTCAAAACTTCACTTACTTATTACAATCACATTCTATCAAGAATCACTACTAAGCACAATAACAAATCACATTCCTCTCAAGATCAATTCATTTAAACAATACTAGTAATATATAAACATACTAACTTTTCTTACTTGGATGGAAATCTTAACTCAACTTTTTATCCAAAAACTATAACTCTCACATGACACTCTATCTACTAAGAGAAAACTCATATCAATAATATGAACATACTCTCATGATCACAAATAGGCAAAAGTTCATCTTGAACTCTTTTGAATCACATGCAACCATATAGATATAAGATGTAAAGTAGAAATTCAAAATTTACTTGATAATAGAACAAAGGATAAACTTATTGTGAATACAAATTTGATTGAGTAGATTTGTTGTGCTGTAAGTTAGGGTTTTTATGATAACCTCTCATCTTTAAGGAGATGAAATGTGGGATCAAAAATTTAGAAAGAAAAAAGTAGAGAAATGGTGGGGAATAGTTTTAGAGAGAGGTAATTTCTATAAAATGAAACTTGATTAACTATTTTTTATTTATAATTTAATCTTTTATTAATAAAATAATCAAATACCATTTATAAAATTACTTCTCTTTTAATTAATTTATAGATCCTTAAAAATAAAATATAAAATATATTTCATCTATAATAAATAGTTAAAATTATAAAATAAAGGTTTAATCATTCTGATAGTTCCTATTTTCGGTGATTTTTTTCAATTAGATCTCTCATTTTTTCTTTTTCTCAATTGGGTCCCTATTTTTGAAAAGTTGAAGCAATTAGGTCACTGTCGTTAGTTCCGTACTAACACCGTTAAAAAGGGTGACATGTGTCAGCTCATGATTTTTTTGAATTTTTTAAATATATTTTTAATTATTTTTATTTTTAATTTTAATTTTTTTATTTATTTAAAAAAAATTATCACGTGTCAAGTTGACATTGAGCCACGTGGCAATGACAAAGTAAGGTGGCACTGATAGTGCCACGTGTCACTATCAGACCACGTGTCACTGTCAGACCACATGTCATTAGATTTGTCTCAATTTAGTCCCTATATTTTTAATTTGTCTCAATTTGATCCGTGTACTCTTATTTTGTCTTAATTTAGTCATATTTTTTTAAAAAACTAAACAATTTTGTTTCTCTCCAAGTTCAAACAAAATTTTATTTGTATATAAATCTTTACAAAGAAATTTATACAAATTAATTTTTTTATTAGAAAAATAAAAAAATTACAAACTAACATATGACATATTTTTATTTATATAGTAGTAAAGAAATCATTTTACCTAAATAATATGAATAAGTAACCTATAAAAGTTAACATCTCAATAATAAATATTTTTGTGAAGGTAATCTACGCAAGTATAGTCTCAATACTTCCTCAACAATTCATAAAAAGTTTCTAGAGTTAAATATTTCGATTTGAAATACATCATTACTAATAATTTGCTTAACATAAACAAATTTAAAGACAAAAATTTGGAAAATGTACATATTGTATTTTATTTGAGAAGGAACAATTTTTTTAAAAATTAAAAAAAAAAATAGGACTAAATTGAGACAAAATAAAAATACAAGAACCAAATTGGAACAAAATAAAAATACAGAGACCAAATTGAAACAAACGCAAAGACCCGTGGTTTGACAGTGACACGTGACACTGTCAGTGCCACCTTACACTGTCATTGCTACGTGGCACAATGTCAACTTGACACGTGGCAAATTTTATTTTTAAAAGAAAAAAAAATAAAAAATAAAAATAAAAGTAATTAAAAATATATTTAAAAAATTCAAAAAAATCACGAGCTGACATGTGTCACCCTTTTTAACGGTGTTAGTACGAAACTAACGACAGTGACCTAATTGCTTCAATTTTTCAAAAATAGAGACCCAATTGAGAAAAAAAAAATGAGTGACCTAATTGAAAAAAGTCACCAAAAATAGAGACTATGAGAATGATTAAACTTAAAATAAAATGTTAGTAATACATTTTTAGTACTATTTTTTAGATAACATAACTATTTGTCAATCCTTGAGTGGTAAAAGCATCATTCAAGTGTATCTATTTTTCTCAAAAATTATTGAAATGGATAATTTAAAAAAAATACAAAAATGAACAAGTTGGGCCAATGTGACACATTTTTTATGTGAAAAAGTTGTACTACGATAATATTACTTAATTATGTTAAGGTGACACGATTTCAAAACATTTTAAAGTCATGTCAGCTTAATATAATTTTTATCAAAACTGAATTAAAACTGTGTTATCTGGATATGATTTCAATTTAAAATGTATTGAACTAAAATTGTGTCATATTAACATGCTTCAACGTAAAAATATTTTACACTAAAGTTTTACAATGAAGTTGTATCAAGTTATAGTACAACTTACCCTTTTTTTTTATAATTTTTTAAACAATGTCCATTCTAGTAATTTTGAAAAAGAAAATTGCATCAATTTGGTACTATGTCCATCATTTGCTTGTCCTCCACAAGGCAAATTCAAGAACATGTTTAAACAGGTGAATATGAGTCAAATACTTTTTGGGCTCCAATTACTTTTATGGAGAAAAGGTTAAACTTGAATCTCACATTCCTTTTCCATTGAGAATTACATTAACAAAATGAAGAAGAGAGAGAAAGAGAGTGCAAATATGTTTTGCTAAGGAAAAATGCATTTTACTTAAGTTTAAACATTGTACCCAAAACATTAATGGTTGTTCCCAATTAATTCGATTTGTTAATTATTTATTTTAAAAAGTGTTTTACGCTTTTTACCATTTCTAAATGTGTAATACTTGTAATTGTTTCATTCTTCCATAAGTTTCATGGGGTTGATTATTACAAGAATTTTATATATTTTCTTTGATGTCCAGGGGTTTTATCTCTATAATTATGTAAAGTTATTTTTTGTGTGTGTATTATTTGATTTGATGTCATCTTAGTCGTTGCTTTTTGAAGTGTGCTAGAAAGAAAGAATGGATAAAATTTTTAATTGGGGGTTCCCCACACAAATAGGCCATGCAAAAAGAAGGGAGAAAACAAATATCATATTATCATCCTAAAGCTAGGGACAACATTATAAAAGCATGTTTGCAAAAAGGCTTCGTTAATTAAGAAAAGTATCATTTTTTAAATTTTCTTCTATTATGAGACTTGAAAATCAACTTCAAACTTCTACAAGACATATTTATTTAATTATATTTTTAAAAGTTAGACGAAGTTATTAAGTATAAGTGAAAACAAAAAAAAAAATATGTTGCATAATTAGAGGTAGTTTTGATTTTACTTATCACGACTACAACAATTAAAAATATTAAAAAATGTTTCTCAGCGTATGAAAAAGTATAATACTCTCTGTTTCAAAGATAAATGGCTGGACAATTATTTAGTTACATATACATAGTGAAAAATATTTTTTTATATTGACAATACAGAAAAAGATAGAACATTTTCAAGATATAAAAATGCAAAGAGGACAGTTGAAATCTAAATATAGGTATTGTAGATTTCTATTAATATTATATTTTTTAAGAAGTATTATTTATTTTTATAAGAATTGTAATATTTTATTTTAGTAAAAATATTACAATTTTTTTTACTAAGAAATTTTTGTATCATATATAGATAAATACATAATAGATTATTTTTCAACTTTCCCTTGTAAAGAACTCAGATAATCACCCTTTGAGTTCAAATGCTACTTGCACCACATTCTCATCTTCCTAATTTCACTTGTTTAGGCTTTTATTTTTGTTAATAAAATAACATATTTTAAAAAAAAAGAACAAGATAATTTTTTTCTTTCATACGAAGGAATCCAAACTCAACAACAGGTCAAAATTATAAAATAATTGTAGTGCTGGAAGGTGATTACTTAAAATAATATAAAAGGAGGTTAAGAGTAAAGGAATGTTGTATATATATCAATATTTTATTTTATTCTGTACTGTTTTTTTTTTTAATTTTCCTTTGGTACAAAGATAACAAATTTACATGTTTATTCAAAATACATAATTAAAACCAAGACAATGGTATTTTGACATGAAAACTTATCCTTTAATTTTTTTTCTTTTTCTTTAAAATTACAAAAAAAAAATTGTTAGGATAATTTTATTCTATAAAAGTAATAATAGGTTTAAAATAACCTGTATCCTTAAAACAAAAGTTTTAAAATGTCAGAAACTACGATCAAATTCAAAACTTTTTCAACTAGAAGCACCACTAATCCAAAATAGAAAAGGAAAAAGAAAAAAGATTACAAATATTACATTATCTCATCATCGCCACTTACATTTTCTTTCCTTTTTATATTCAATGCTTATTCAGATCCCATAATCAATTGCTGTCATGCATTTTGTACTTTTTAAGTTTCTTTGTAGAACCCTTACTTCCCATTGAGAAAATGCTCTGTGAAAAAGAAAACCCACTGCATGGTTAAAGAATCACTACATCAGAAGTTTTAACTTTCTCACATGTTAGCATCCAAAGGGAATCATCAGACAGTGTTCAGGTACCTAAATTTAGAACAAAATACATCCACGCAGCAGGGAGACAATGTTTCTCGATTTATCATATAATCCAACATTGATTACAATCATCATATAGATTCACATAACAAAAAAATTTAAAAACACATTGCATGAAAAATTAGTAGATTTAACTTATTGGAGTTCCGATAAGAATTTCAGAAAAAACGAGTGTGCAGAAATTTAAATATTTATAATATAAACTAACACTGATTATAATACATCATAGATTAACAAACTTGGCATTTTGCTTCTTGGTACAAAAAGGAAATTAACAAATATTTTTTTCTCTATTTCTTGCTAAAAAAACTTTTCAATTTCCCTCTTTCCAACCGTTCATGCAGCTTTTTAGCTCCTGGAATGTCCATCTCAGTAAGTTTCTTGAGATACCCAATAGCCCCATACGAGATCATTAGCTTCTTACATTTCTTACTTGAAGAAAGTGATCCCAGGCATGTCACTGCATATTTTTTTGCAGTGTTCATAGGACTTGGATCAAGCAACTGAACCAAATTTGGCACACTTTTATCATCCTTTTTCACTTCTCTCCTGTTCTGAGACACAACAATTAGGCTTGCAATTGCTTGAGCAGCAACCTCTCTAGCACTGTTTGACTTAGCCTCTAGCATTTTCACAAGGAGAGGGATGCATCCAGCTTCACCAACCATTTTCTTCATGTCTGTCGAGCTGCAAACTCTGCATATGGCGGCTACGGCTGCTTGCTGAGCACCTAAAGATCCCGACTTTAACACGTGAACCAATCGGGGGACCAAACCGAGAGAGACCAAGGATGTCTCAGGGACCGATCCGACCAAATTCCTCAATGCTCCAACAGCGGATTCTTGAGGAAGTGGACCGTCAAGATAAGCCAGAAGACTCCTAACACCACCTTCTGATATGACACTCTTCCTTAGATTCTCGTTGCTTGCAGTGAGATTCTGCAAACATTCTGCAGCATGCTCTTTTGAACCTAACAGAATACCACAGTTAAGAAGATTGATCATGGTCCTCACAATCCCTTCTTCAGACAAAGTTTGTCTCACCTCAGGCACAGCTGATATGTTCTTCAGAGTACAAGCAGCCGAAGCCTGTGACACAGAATCCCCAATTTGACAAAGTTCAACCAATGGAGGAACCCCACCATGCCCCACGATTGCGCGAGCTGTTTCGGCTGACATAGACAACCTCTGAAGAGATATCGTGGCTTTCTCCTTCCCCACTGCACTGCCAGATTCTACAAGCCTTATAAGAGGTGGCAGAACTCCCTCAGAAACTAGCCAATTCTCGCAACTACCAGACTCTGCAAGCGAGCATATAACAGTAACTGTTTTCTCTCTTATCCTGGGAGAGGTAGCTGTAAGCAATTGAACCAAAGCAGCAATGTTGCTCCGACCAAGAGCCGCTAAAACATTCTTCTCATCTTCCTTCATGGCCTCAACAACGCTGTCTAGAGCTTGGTGCTTTGCTTCCAAGTGCCCGATCTGAAGACGCGCCAGCAATTCCCTTATGTTGTTGTGTATTGCAACATCTGATTCTGCCACAGAACTTGACATGGCCAATGGTAAAGTAGCCTCACCCAGCACACCAGTTTTGATCAAAAGCCCACAATCCCTCAAATTCAAATCAAGCTTCCCAGTCAATGCATCTAGATCACTCTGCATCCGAAGCTTACCCTCGTACTTCTCCTTCATACACAACTCGGCTAATTCAATCGCTTCCCCAAGCGTCTTTGACACAGCCTGCAACTGCTCCTTGCATAAAGCATTTTTTGAGAAGCACGGATGGCTTGACAAATCGGATAATCGTGACGGGATCTGTTCCAATTTTGCAATGATCATCTTCCATCTACCGGCAAATCCCTTAGCCTCTCTTGCTTTATCAAGAACAACGGGAACAAGTTCCTGTGCATGCAACAACCAGTCTTCTGTGGAACGTGCATCAACTGCAATCTCATCACCATCTTCCACCATGATTTCGGTTTGGTAGGCGCAGAACCGATGATTAGCTGCCACAAACGGAACACAAGAAAACCAAGCCTTCAAAGAAATGCCCCAGATGCAAATTGGTAAAATAGAAAAACGATATCAGCACAGAAAATAGTTATAAGGCTGTGGTGGAGCAGTTGCAATCATATAATCCGTAAATTATAAACTAAGACTCCCATAGAAAACTCTGAGGCACAAAAAAACAACCACCCCAATACCCCAACAACTTCGAGAATCTCCTATGATCACACAAAGCTTGTTTACTGAAAGCATGACTCGACCAACAAAACTGAAGTACCAAAACATGCCCCACTAGTCCTTTCTTTTTCTCTCACTTTGCCAATTCAATGCCCTTGAAAAAATCATACGCACCTATTAAATTTGTTGTAAATTAAGCATTATTATTATCATTGCAACTAAACCATGGTAGATGAAGTAGAATGGCTGCTGAAAGCGAAGGATACTACTTTTAACAGCAAACAATAAAAATGCCGTCGGCAGATATTTTAGACATAAATCCAAGAGTACCCTTCCAAAAGGCACACCTAACACATGGCACAGATGAAATACGGTATCCTTTCTAGGGGTATATTGGTCAATAAGAAACAAAACCCCAACTTTACTTTTGAACCATGATAGATATATTTGTGTTAGGGAGAGTGTCAAAGATGAATCTAGCTAGATTCTGACCCTCATCGATGGTTTGAGAAAAGTAGAAGTCTTTCTTAGCTGTGTGTTTTCCCTTCTTTCTCCTCATAAATGAGGCTACTGGTATGAGAAAGGAGAGGCTTTCCTTTGAAGGGAAGACACAAGTCCCTGTCTACAGTTGTATACACGCTAGTTCGTACAATGAACCATCACCAGAAAAAATATTTATAAATAATATATGAAATATACCTCAAATTAAGATGATTTCCTTAATATTCCAAGACTTTATCCTCCTGAGAGACATTGGATGATGCAGAAAGCATCCTTGTTCTCCAATCCTCAATGTTTCTGTAAAACCCAAAACAATTAGAGTCCCATGTTCCATGATATGATCGGTGATAACTACCTTAATCTAGAAAGACAAAATCTGATTTTACAAAAACAAAAACATAAAAAATAGTAAAAGAACACTACTTTTCTTTCCAGAAGTAGAAGAACAAATCAAAGCAACAAATCCAAAAACAAAAAAAAAAAACACGAAAAATTGTAGAACCAACCAACCGACCTTTTAAGAATGGATAACTCAGAAAGCAAATTGCTGTGGCTTGATATTGAAACTTCACAAAGCAACCACACACTGTATCTCTGACAAAGACACAAACTAAAGTAGTGTGACACAGAAATGACAGAAAGGATCACAAACCAAACTCGACCCTTTGCTTTGACAACTCTCGACAACATTCATATTCTTAGAGCAAAACCTTCATATTCTTAAAAAAAACGCGTATTCATTCTCAAATCACAAAACACTAGAAACCAGAAGCAGTTTCCTCAGACTCAGAAACATACAGAAACGGTTTCTTCTTCATGATTGAGAAACGGACACAAAACACTCAAAATCTCATTTAATAATACTATAAAAAAAAGTGAAGAAATCAGAAGAATCTTTCCCCCCAGAGTCAAAGGTTACAATAAAGTCTGGAAATTTCAAATAAAAATTAAGAGAAAAAAATTACCAGCTAAGACTGAGAAAGAAATCAAGTTAACTACCAAGTGCAGTATAGAAGTATTCACTTCACTTCAATGTTCACACCCACTATTCAAAAATCAAATTCTTTCAACTGTTCTCTCTCTACAAATGGAAGATAGTGTGTCAGTCTCGCTGTCTCGAAGATGAAGATTCTCTCTGTAAAAGGCATTATTTTACACTGTCAACGGAGAAAGGGGGACTTAAAGCTCGAACATGTTTTTCCATCCAACGGTCAGGATTGGTTTTCGGACAGATATTGCGACCGTTGTGATTGGGTAAATTTTGAATATGTACGAAATTCTAAAAATCTATTGCTGTACTATAATTTTTAATATACAAAGTCTTGTTTGTTTGTTTTTTAATACTATGATGTTTTAAAAATAATAAAGAATAATACTACGTTATATTTATCATTTTAAAAACAGATTTAAACTAAACATACTACCATAACGTGTTTACTTTATATTAGGGAAAATATAGATGTTTATGTTTTCAAAATAATCGGAGTCATTATTAAATATTAATACAGTAATCGGGAGGAAAATTATGATGTATGAGATATTTTGCATGATAAAAGTTAAATAAAATGGTTGAAAAAAGTACTATGTTATATAAAAGAAATAACTATATTTAAAGATAACTTAAAAAATATTATATAAATTAAATATAAATGGTAATATAATCAATACTCGCAATTTTTTAAAATAAAATATTTGTTACTAAAATATGTGTTCATTGTTTTATGCAAAATAAATAAATATTTATTTGTTTATTTCAAACCTATCTACTTTGCAGTTGAATTACATTCATGAAACAGAATTACACTACCCATTAATTTGAGTGTATTTATTATTTTTTTAAAGCTCTTATGACTCGTTTTAACGGTTAGTAAATAATTGTAATTGTGTATGATTAAAATTAATTTTGACTGTTATATTTGAAAGTTTTAAGAATATATTTAAATATAATATTTTTTTATCTTCAAATAAAGTAAATTTTAAACTTTCTTAAAATATGTCTGAAACGGGTATTTTTATATCCAAGGTAAACAAAACTGATCCGTACTTTAAAAAGATTATGACTTGGATAAAACCGCCACGTGTAAAGTGGTCCTTGCTTTTCAAAGACTGCGTACAGCTGGCAATACACACGTGTGAATCACATACTGTTGAAATGTACGTGCTAGATGTCGGTGCGTGAAATCTATTATTTAGAGGAACGAACAAAAAAAGTAATTATGATTAAAATATAATTTTAAATTAAATTTTAAGACTTTATCCAGAAATTAAATTTTATGTATAATTTTATAGATGTTATTTGGGTTATTCTCCTTTTAAAAACTTATAGACATGAAAGAGAAATATATTAAATGATATAGGTACAGGTATTAACTAATTTAGTTTTAAAATTATAAAAAAAATATTTTCTTACTGATTTGAATTATTTTACTGCTTGAAATTATTAATGATTTTATTAAATTAAACATTTTGTATTCTAAATTAACTATTTCAGGGGTCCTTGGGTGTAATAACAGTGTAATGAAGAAAACCAAAATTTACTCATTTCTTAAGATATTTATGTAAATACTACTTATATAAAGAATAAATGAAAAATTTTCTTTTTTTCTTCTATGAAATATTGTAGACTTCATCACCCTCACATAATATTCTTGATAAAATTCATGTCACCTTTTCTTATGTCAAATATAATAAGACAAACATTGATGTTTTGTCACTTAGCAAAACAACAAAGCATGTTTTTTATATCTATAACTTTTATTATTACATAAACTTTTGATTTAGCTGCTGCATTTAAAACTTCAAAGGTGTGTCAAGCCATAAGATCAAATGATGGTACTAATTTTCAATGCTATGATTGTTATGTAACTTTTGAAATTTTACATTAAACTTCACAAAATTCAATTTCTGGGTTTTTGAGAGAGATAACATGATGTAATTACTAGCATTAATGCACATAAAAAGACTGAAATTCTGAATTCTCAACTTTCAAATGCGAAATTGATAACCTCTCTTAATTATTAAATAATAAATAATTGTTAATTTTAATTAATTATAATTGTATTTTTTAAGATTAATTTTTTAGTTTTGTTGAAAGATGGGTCAAAGCACATGGCAGTATGATTTTGGTGATTTCATTCACTTAGTTTATGGTAATTAAATTATGTCAGGTTATAAAGTATAGCGTTGACTTAATTTTTTAAAGTTCTACCTAATTTGTAAGAGTATCTTTATTTTTTTTATTTGTATTACAAATAAAAGTAATTTGTAAGACAGTCTTATAAATTAATTATTTTATATGTAAGGGCATCTTTATTTTTTTTATTTACATATACAATACTCGTATAATATTTCACTTTAATATTTTTTATTTTGATAGTAATTTTGAGTAAATATATTAGATTAATAAAATTGAGATATTGAATTAAAATTGTGATTTTTTTTTCTAAATTAAGAGACTGCAAAAAAAAAGGGGAATCAAAATTGTAAATCACATATTAAAAATAAATTTGCGATTAAAAAAGTTTATACAGATTGATATGATAAAGAAATTATAGTTAACAACTTATTTAATTATATTCAACAAGCAGTGGCAGTTAAAATTTCATAGAAAAATTAAAATTAAAATTGTTTGATTTATGAAAAATTAAAATTATTTCAAAATTCTTTTAGAAAATGAATCTATATTTATATCTGACTGTACATTATGGTAGGTATGAGATTGTTTGTAAAGTCTGATATAGCAAATTAAAATAGCAAATAATGCTTGGTAGCTGCTATTATTAATTATTTTTGTTTTATTTCTATTACTATATTGCTTAAAGAGTGTTATTGATGAATGTGCAGAATTCCACAACCATAATAGCTTAGTAGGTATGAAATAAAGGGAAATATACCATACTATATTATACTCCGAGTGTCACTAGAATAAAATCTCCTCAATTTTAGCGAAAAAAATATATTAATTACTATAATAACTAATTTAGATATTAATTTACAAAATTAAAATCTATTGTTAGTAAAATAATCACTATCATAAAAAAATTATAATTAATTTTTAAATTGATAATCAAATCTAAAGCTTTTATTAAAAAATAATTAGTTTTTAAATTGGTGACTAATTAATATTAGAGATTATTTAAAAACTAATTCTTTTGGTAGGTAAAATATTGATAACTAATTTTACAGACAAATTATAGTTTTCTTTTAAAGTAGTGACTATTTTAGTAATTAATAATTTTTAATTTTGTAAATTGGTATTGAAATTAGTCATTATAATAACTAAGAATTTTTTTTCACTAAAACTAGTTGTTAATTGGAGATTTTCTCATAATGCATGTTGGAGAAAACAATAGAGATGAAGAAATTTTTTTTATTGAAACAATACTCGTTACAATTTAAAAAAGAGAGTGATTTAACATATAGAAATATTCAAGTGATCAAAGAAGTGAAAAATTGATATAACATAAGACTATAAGCCGAAGCAAATATTAAACATCTCTCTATATCAAATTTTATACTAGAATTATTAAAATAGATAAAATTTTAAAATTTAATTTATATGAGTAAGTTGTATTTGTATGATAAGATTTTATTGAAAAAACAATTTATCATACAAACACGACTTTAAAATTCTTAAAATAAATTCGTATTATGTTAACTTTGTATAAATGAAAACAATATATCATATGTATAAAACATGATTTTATTTGTTGTTTTTATTTTTATTTTTTCAATTTTGAACTGAACTCATGTTAACCTTACATAATTTCAGTTTAAATAAAAAAAATAACGAAAATTAATTTATGCCAAAGTCACATCAGACTTTATCTGAAAGCCTTGCACGACATATATATATATATATATATATATATATATATATATATATATATATATATATATATATATAGAACCGTCATAATGGTCATAACCTGCGAGTCAATCCGGCTCATCACGGGTTCGGACTAGGTTGAGTTTGAAAAAATTGAATTTTTTTTATGCGGGTTAAATTTTAATCCAATTCATTTAAATCTGGCTCATGCGGGTTGAACCCGTGGTGGGCCGGGTTGCCCCGCCAACTCACCTATCTAATTTATTTTTTTAATTTATTATTTTATTTATGAAACTTATGACATATAAGAAACTTATTTGTATGATTTTTGTGTTTGTTTTTGGTTGACATTTGGATTTTATATTGTACTTTTTATTATTATTTTGAATTGTCTTCAATTTAACATCATTTTTTGGGATGAAATTTGTTTAAATTTGAATATAAAAAGTTTGTAATTTTTTTTATTTAAAAAAATTATAATTAAATAGCTAGTGAACCAATCCGTTTATCCACCAACCCGTGGTAGGTCGAGATGAGTTCAGATTTTTCTGACTCGCTAATAAATGAGCCGAGTTGGGTTGGCTCACTAAGTGACCAACCCGTGATGGGCCGGGCCGGGTCGAGCCGGGTTACCCGTTTTCACGGCTATATATATATATATATATATATATATCATGTTATGTAAGTAAAATTTATTCGATACATATAATATTTTAAAATTTTGTTCATTTTCGATAATTTTGGTGAAAATTACACCAACATAGTAAATTTGGTATTATATAAACATTATCCCTTACGTGTAAAATGTTTTGGTTATTTAATTAGTGAGATACTTTGATTTAAAATTCTGGAAAATATCTGTCACCCCTGGATGATTCTGCTAGGTAAGGGTATTAAATATAAACTTAAATTCTCTTTGCCAAAAACTTATTACTCTTATTACCCTTCTGTTCCCTTCATAAAACTAAAATAAAATTGAGACAGCTACTCCTCGGATATAATAATAATAATTATTATTATTTATTCTTATATTTCCGAAAATGAAATAAAAGAGAGAAAAGTTGTACGGAATAAGTAAAGCCGTAAAGGAAAGGGTGTGAAGAGAAAATATATAAACATTGAAAAGGAAGGAGTTTCAAGTTTGTCATCTTGCAAGATTTGATAATATTATACATTTTTTAATAATTTATATATTGAAAACAGACTACTTACAAACAATAATTATAAAAAAAAATTGTGAAAAAATTATTAAACATACGTTTTCCTATTACATAGATCACGATAACTCCTTTTTCTTTTGTTTAGGCACCCACAGACTGAAAAATCAGTTTTGGAACTAAAACCCCACCCACACAATTGTATATGTTTAAAAAGTTATTTTTGAAATCATAATGTTTATTACGTTTTTAATTTTATTTATTACGTGTTAGATTTTGTTGATTTGATGAATATTCAAAATTATTTGTTTGTTTTTGCTTGATTATTGTTGTCTAATTAACTAAAAATGTTAGTATCATTTTATTTTATGAATAATTAAACACTTCCTAATATAACTTTAAAACAGATTTCCTAAGATTCAGTCAAAATTAAATTTGTTATTTAAATTTTCAAAACTAAATTACTAAAATTTTTTTACAATTTTTTAATATTTAAAAATATATTATTCTTATATTAATCTAGTGTAATATAAAATAAATTTAATATAATCTATTATTTTTTTTCTCACCTTTAATTTCCACCTATGGTTCCTTGTTTTTCTGCACAATTATAGTTTTTATGTACTCCTTGTTGACGGTTATTATTTTCAATAATCCTTCTTTATTTTTATTCTAAATTAAATTCTTTTTAAATTTTTTATTCACAGTTAAAATTATCATATATCTTAATTTAAATTGTTTACTACAAAAAAAATTATATTTTTAGTTATCTGATGATCTTTTTCACAAAAAAAATTATTATACGATAATTTATCTAAAATTATAATTATTATTAGTTTAGCTATATAAAATAAATAAATCCAGCTCCTAAAATGCTAGATCTTCCTTAAAAAAAATATTCAATCATATATATTAAATAACCTAGAAATATTCAATTATATATATTGAATCACATTGAAAAAGTGTAACTTGGGTTATTCTTCTTCCAAACCTCAAACTGCCGCTCCTGACACAGAGGAAGCCGTTTGCTTGGTTAGCACGTCACACACTCACTAATGGAAAACGACGTCGAAAAGAAGATCAATAATCACACAGAACAACAACAATATCAACAAGATGAAATTGAAGAAGAAGATGAAGAGGTTTCGAGTTATTTGGATTCTGAAATCGGTCATGCGTTGGACTTGTTGGATTCGAAGAATGAGGATGAAGGCCACTCATTTCCCCTCAATTCGCGGCGCCCCAATTCTCACGGTGGCCACCACCACTATTCATCAACTCTTCAACCTCGTACCAATCGCAACCAAAAGTACTACCACCGCATTCGAACCTCACCCTTGGAGGTTTTCTTACATACCATTTTACTTCTTTTCATTCATGTAGGAAATATAAGAATGAATCTAAGTCCCATATTATGTCATGCATGAGTACAGATGAGAAAGTTAGACGGAAGAAGAAACGGATACGGATAGAGGTGGTGTGAATCCCTTATTGAGGGGGATTGGCCGAAAGAAAAGAAACGAACCCTAGCCTCATGCGTGCATGGTGAGAAACCGTGAGAGTTGAACCTAGCTCTTTGGTGAGTGAAAAGAGTGGCTGATAAAGAAAGAGAAGGGAGAGCCATGGAAAGAGTGATAGGTTGTATAGAAAGTAAATAATGAAAGAGGGAGATAAATAAAATGGTGGCAGAATGAAGATAGGTTAGTCTAGGGTTTTGCATGGGAAAAGGATTACGTAAAGAAGCTTGGAAGGGAGAGTGAGAAATCTTCTTGTGAATCTTTGGGGCTGTGTGGGTCTCACTACGTACTCTACGCAAGTAATTGGGGAAGGATCATAGAGAGAATTGGAGAAGTTATTTTAGAAGTTTGGGTGGTAAAGAGAGAGTGGAGTTCCTTGCATGGGTTTTCTACGTTGTTGTGTGAATGGGTGTGAGAGAGAATTTCACTTGATTGGTTGGAACAATAGGAAGTAGCTGCCTCGAGAGAAAATGCAGGTGCACTCTTTTGGGTAGAAGGGACCCGCATGGGTCCCACTTCACTCTTTTGTGTTCCTTCAATATGGACTAGTTTGAATTTGAAGCTGTGTGGTGAATGGTGTTTTTTGGAATTCTGTGTGGTATGCTTGTTTGGTTGTAGTTTTAAATTAGATGGTTGGTGGTGCAGGAATGGGAAGGGAAGATGAATGTTGGCATGTCTAACTATGTGATCACGGCAATTCTTGGAAGTGTCAGAGAAAGTGCCATTGGGAAGTCTAAAACTAGAGATAAAGCAGACCGAGCAACTGTTGAACAGGTGAGTGAATGGTGATTTCATGAAATGTGGCACCTAAATTGAGCTTTTGTTCTTTTGTTGATTCCTTTTTTACGATTATTATGCAAGTAACTCTAAAGTTTCCTCCAGGCAATTGATCCAAACACACGCAAGATTTTATACAAGATGCTTATCAATGATGTCTTTGATGCTATCAATGGATGCATTTCAACCGGCAAGGAAGTACGTGATGTTCCTGGAGCTTTTATTTCCCTTTTTTCTCTATCAATCTTAAGATTTAGGTTCTATGATAGTAACATGGTTTGAATAATTGATTATATGATCTTAAGCCAACATATTTCTGTTTCTTACGATTTTGTTTACTAACAGGCAAATGTTTATCATGCAACTAAATCTGATGGTGAAGAACTTGCAGTAAAAATATACAGAACATCTGTCTTGGAATTTAAGTAAGTATAACAGATATTAGCTTGTTTCAGCTTCTTTTGTTACTGTAAATTGTCTTGAAGGCTGAAACGTTAAGAAGGAACTGTATAGGCAATCATACCTTTGTTTTCTCTCTTTTAAAGAGAAAACTAAAATTTGTATTCAAGTGTACTTGTCGTATTGTTTTGTCTATTCTCTCTGTTTACCTATATATTGTTGAATTATAGAAAGCTCTGGGCTAAGGGTTATTGATACTTTCTGGATGGATGTTTTCTTAATTTATTCATTAGATACGCACAGCAAAAAAGCAGCTTGTAATATATTTCTGCTACATTTACTTCAAACAGTTTCTTGATTCAAAGTTATTTTATTTTATGAACTGCGTTCTATGATCTTATGATATCAGGGATAGAGATAGATATGTGCAAGGAGACTTCCGGTTTAGAAATGGATACAGCAAGCATAATCCCAGGAAGATGGTACAAAAATGGGCAGAGAAAGAAATGAGGAATCTTATGAGGTTCACATTTGTTCTTACATCTTTCTCTTCTTCTAAAATTCTTGTAAAAATCAAAGTACTTCCTCCAGCCTCCTCTAAGTATACGCAAATCTCAACTAATTTTACTTTATTTAACGAAACTATCTCTAAAAGGCCCCTTTATTTTATTGAAATGTTTACTTCCAATGACTCTTTTATTCTTGATATCAAGTTATAAGGAAGGGTAAAACAATTGTTATTTTTTAAATAAGTTTAGTATAATTCAAAGCTACTAACATTTTAAATCAGTGTGAATTAGTTTTTTTTTGCTTTTGCTTATATCCAAGATCAAAAGGAGTACAATACAATGTAGTAAAGTTAAGATACCAAGGGAAGGAGGAATACTTGAAGAGATAATGAATACGTCATTGGTGTTATTGTTACTTAACCCTCTTATTTGTAAGTTATGATTTGAAGTACTATGGACTTTAGATGTATTCTATGATGGCTTGTACTTACAAGGAACTTGTGTAGTCATTTATTTAGGTGAAAATTCTTTTTGTGAACTATGTCTATCTGGTTTTAATGTGCACTGAAGAGGCAATGTTTTGTGCATCAATTTTAGCATGCACTACCTTTTCTTTTTCTGTTGAAGTGGCTCCTCTTTGTGGGTTTGTTCGGTTGGTTGTTTTCAATTAAGAGAAACAAAAGTTTGATTGCATGCTTACTTGGACTGTTTCTTTCTTTTACCCTTTTTATATTGGATTGTAGGCTTAAGGCAGCAGGAATTAGGTGTCCTACCACATCTTGTGATCAACGGCGACTACATGTTCTGGTTATGGAGTTTATAGGTATTACTTTTGTTCTGAATTTCAAGAATATAATCTGATGTTCCTGTGATCAATGTTATTAGTTGTTTATACGTGATCTGTTGCTCTCAATTGTCTATTATTCTATCATTGAATAGATGGAATATCAGTGTATAATTGTATACTGTTGATAAAAAAATTTAAAAAGGAAGAATGAATGAAAAGTGTGATGAAGAGTTTACTTGTTTCTTTGTACTAGTATTGAAGGTATAACCACTTGTAGTTACCTCAGCTCTAAAAAAATTATTGTTATTGATCATAGAAATTTCGATTTCTTGCTACCGCATATATCATCAGATTCTAATGCAGACTACAGTTTAGGTTAGAAAAAATAAATACAAATACAATTTTATTTAAATTCTCTGGTTTTGTTGTTTTTTGAAGGAAAATCTGGTTGGGCTGCCCCTCGTCTTAAAGATGCTGCTTTATCTTCAAACAAGTTGCGGGAAGGCTATGTTGAGGTGTGTCCAATCAATGCAGTATTCCTCTGATGCTACCATGGTTTTTTTACTTAGAACCCTTTAACGAGTGTCTTAAACATCATGATGCTGGGATGCTATAGTATACGGTTTCTAATTTGGTTACTTGTCTAGAAACTCTTCTAGGTTTCCTTTGTAACAGAAACTCTTCTCTTTTAGGTTTCTAGGAGTGCTAGGGTTTATTCCAAAAATCCAACACTTTGGGTTGAAATGATTTGAGTATTTCTTGTTTCAGATTATTATTGCAATGCGGACATTATATCAGAAATGCAAATTGGTGCATGGAGACCTAAGTGAATATAATATACTATATTACGAGGTGAACAATTCCTTTTTCCAGTTTATATTTCATTGATTGAATGTCAATCTGCCAATAGTCAATTCACATGTTCTTTCTTTTGTCAGGGTCACTTGTATATTATTGATGTTTCTCAAGCCGTCGAACATGGACATCCCCATGCCCTAGATTTTCTGCGTGAAGATTGTGTTCATGTATCTGTAAGTATTTCCAATTCTTAGATGTAATTATAGATTCCTTGTCCACTTCCATAATCAAAGAGGGAATGTGAAGGGTGTGATTGAGTGGCTTTTTGGCCTGCAGGATTTCTTTAAAAAGCATGGTGTAGCGGTCATGACGATAAGAGAACTGTTTGATTTTATTGTTGACGAAACAATAGCTGATGATGCTGTGGATAGTTACTTGGAAGAGGTATTTGGCTTTGTTATGTATTGACTTATGATTTCTGACCAACTTCAAAGAGACCTTAAATGGTTTTTGAAATATTTATAGATGCAACGAAAAATCTTGGCAAGAGGAGATGCATCTGTAGAGGATGAGATTGCAGACTCTGTATTTGTGCAGGTAACTTGCCTTGTTATGCAACCCTCCATTCCCTTTCTTATTTTCTTTCCAATAAATGTGAGGGCTTGATTTTTACAAACACGTTAATCTTTTGTGTTCTTTCTTACATGTTTAATTTGTTGAACTATTGTTACAGTCTTTCATCCCAAAGACACTTGATAATGTTAAGAATGCTGAGGAGGATGTACAACAGATAACAAGTTTGAAGGACACTAATGATTTATACTACCTGACCATTACTGGGCATAAACATGCTCAGTCACTAGCTCGGTCTTCACAGCAAAAGACCCAACAGCAGAAATCAAGTGCCACAAAAGATTCACCTATCATTTCTGACGATGATGATAAGGTTCAATCTGATGAGGACCAAGATGGCAAGAGTGAAGCAGTGGATCCTGCAGATAAAAAAGCTGCTAGAAAAGAGGCTAGGAAAGATAATAAGAGGAAGGTGAAAGAGGAGAAAAGAGAAGCACGTAAAACTAAGGTTCCTAAGGCTGTTCAGAAAAGAAAGAAAAACTGGGCTAGATCACGCAAGACCAGGTAGATTAGATACTAGTTATTTAATGTCTGATTTTATATACACTTCCTTTGCTTAGTTTTATTGAAGTTTTAAAATTAAATATGTTGCAATTCGAGTTTCTACTGATGAAGGTTTCACGGACGTGAATTTGTGGATATGTAATGATTAGTTGACGAAAGCTGCATATGTGATTTACAATTGGAAGTGAATTGTCATGGATTTTTTTTTTTTTTCATGTCACAGACTAATAAAGACTAAAAACAGATACTATAGTTGACTAAAATTTAAGACATCTTATTTTTGTACCTCTTTTCTTTCATTATTTTGTCATGAAAATCTCAATGATAAGATGTAGTAGCATAACATGCACGAGTTGATTGTTATGGTTATTAAAAATTTTAAGCACTTACAAAACACCTTATGTTAAATTTAAATAAACAATTTCTTTTATATTTTTAATAAAATGACATCTATATATATATATTTACATTTTTAATAAAGTGACACCCACCTCCATTGTTTTATTTAAAAATATCATATGATCTAAAACTAAAACTTAACAAAAATTACAATTTTTAAAACATAAAATTAAATATTTTTTTATAAACGAAAAGTTGAATGGTTTAACTATTATTTTTTTAAAAATATCATAAAAATGTTCTCATAAAACGTATACTTTTTATACACATTACTTTAATACAAAATAAATAAATAGCTATAAAAGTATATATTAAATTTAGGCCCAAATAATTTTTACTTTCTTTTTTAGTTTACTAAAGTGTTTGGTACTTGAAATATTTTTATTAGTTTCTGTCACTTTTGGATCTGATAATTGTTAACATAAAATTCGATAATTATATTTATTTCATGTCATTAGAATTTATTATTTATCACACACACAAAAATTTAAGGCATGGAGGTTTGTTGTCTTTGTCCATAAAACAAATTACTTTAGGGTTTTATTTTTATAAAAACATCTAAAAATATTGAAGAAATAATAAATATTTAAATTATTTTTAAGTTTGACTCCTCCCAAACAATATAGATTATTGAATATAAGAAAATAAAATCAATTGTAATATCTTCTTCTAAGCATCCTAGGTAACATCCCTAATGGAATGTTATAGAAATTTCATGTCAACTTCTTAGCTTTTGAAGAAGTTGTTTTCATGGGAGACTATAGAAATGGTGCATCCTATAGTGATTTTCAATTTTATAAGATGGAATATGAAATGAAGCCTTGTGTGTTCTGTTGGTAAGAAGGAAGTCGTTGCATGTATAATTATTGTAAAATTTATAACAGGTGACGGAGAAAAAATTAGTAACAAAGAGTAAAAATAAGTTTAAATGAATAATTATTGTAATTTTTTTCAGATAATAAAAATGGAAAATTTATAAGTATATTAGTAAATAATTTAAGTTAATTATTATGTTTTTTTTTTGTTTATAGTTTAAGAAGTAGGAATTGATTGTTAAAATAAAAAAATTGAAGCCAGGCATGCCAAATCCATTGAAGTTCATGCAGTTGTAGCAGCAGTGAAGTTTTGAGCAGTAGATTTGTTTTTGCGGCCCCAAACAGGAGTGGTCTCAATAAGTTGATGAGGCACAAGTCGTCTCTCCCGCTTACTTAGTTTCTTAAAGTTGTGAACTCTCAACCTAGCAATATCAGCCTCTTCTTTCGGTGTTATCTCTCTCACTACCACTGTTAGCCTGCATTCTGGTCTCATTCTGATTCCTGATTTTCCTGCGCCATGGAAGGAAATTCTCTTTTTGAAAAACCCCTTTCCTACAAATGCTTCCGCTGCCAGAAGAAACAAGGATGAGGTAACAAAACAACTTCACTTCTAACAATTTTTAACTTCAAGATATTTATTACCTACAATCAGACGTTCTGGATCTAACCCATGATTGTGAGAGGCATTTGCTCGGGCCGAATGTATAACCTGCAATGTGTTAAACGCAGGCAAAATGCACTGAAAAGTAAGAATAATTAACAATTTCATATTGGTGTTAAAGTGGGAAAAAATATTGAGAAAATAAATTATTAATATTTCATGCAATCAAAAACCAATTAAAATTATAGTTTTTGCAATCTTGTCCAATGAGGTGACAATAAAAAACGCCTAGTATTACTACCTGATAAACAGTTTTTGCTGCTCTTTTTATTGTCAATTCCAGCTGTATTAATGCATCTTTAACAAGCATGCCACGAACCAGAGCAGCAACTAGGTTGACCTTCTTCGGACTCTAAAATACCATTGAAGACAGGGTACGAAAAAATCAGCTTCATTCAGATATGAACTAAACAATGAATTACGATAGTTTACACATCAAATCAAGGAAGGTATATTTCAATAGCATGCTCTTGAATTAGTTAACTTTATAAAAAAAAAAGTTATTTTTTTTTTCTTTAAATATTTTTTGGCTTGTCAATAGCACCTCATAAAATGGTGCACTCACAAAACAGCATTCTAGAGCGGCTACAGAAGGCCACAATTTCTAAATACAATCATGACATGCATTATACTGAATGAATAAAGTAGAACCTGTTACAATATTTAAGCAATTAGAAGACTAAATGTTATAAGTTTTCATATTGTACTTTTTAAACACTTTAGAATCATTTCAAACAAAATTCACTCAACATATACTTTGTTCAGGTCTGCCAAACGTGCCCTTAATGAAGGGAAACCAACTGCCGCATATTAGAAAACCAAAAGCAAACAATCATGAATGAACAGTGAGATGGATCTCAAACCTGTTTTATTCCCTTTAATATTGCTTGAACCGTTTCTCGCTTAGTAACAGCTTTCTGCTTCTGGTCTTCACCTTTTGAACCACCCAAAGATGAAACTGGGACTAAAGGTGACAAAACAGGTGCTTCCTCAGATGAATTTGCCAGCAATGGAGCAGTACTTGAAATTCCCTGAAACGGAAATAATCAAGTAATAAAAGAAAAAAGATGAAGGTAAGAAGAGAGTAGCAAAGCAACAATAATCCATGCAGACACATAAAATTATGAAACTTATAACACTAGCTTAGTAAGCCCAGAGGTTTTAGTTTGATGCTTTGGAAAATATTAAATATGAACAAACCTGTTTATTAAAATCTCCAAACATAATTGAGTATGATCACAAAGTCTAAGAAAGTGTTTGCACAATTTAGGGCGCAGCAACAAGAATTGTTGTGAAAGTAATTTTGTTTTCAAATAAAAAACAAATCCATAAAGAAAGAAGTGATATACAAATATAGGAGGATAAGATATCCCTGACAAGACAATTAATTAAAGAAAAGATTATAAAGAACTAACAAAACAGAAGCCAAGGGTAACAGTATTAAAATTTATCCAACTAAAATCATATCTAATTCTTAATTATTATAGGTTACTATAGACAAAGATATTAGAATTCGAGATCAGTAAGTGTGGGATAACTTGCTTGAGCTCAGATTGGACAGTCTACCTACTCAGAAATGGTGCGGAATGAGCTCAAAGAAAAGAAAGACGATTGGGTTGCTGGAAACGTGAAATATACATATTTGATAAAAATATACATATATTTGATACACTATAATACAAACTAAAGGATTATATTGATGATGCACATTCTTCTTTGGCTTCATCATCTTTTCCGAACTTTATGTTGTCAGTTCAAAATTCCAGAAAAAGTGTTTGATGAATTTACAAGCAAATAAACATGGACCAATAAAGAAATAACCATACCTATTAAAGTATTTGTACGATGTCGGCCTTAAATGGACGAATAACAAAAAAACATGTTGAAAAAAAAAAATCATAGAAGGTAATTCTGGGATAGGTAGTGTGAATGGCTAATGTCGCTGAGGTTATCATTTTCACTACGGCACATACATGAATTTAGGGTCGAACAGGACAAAATCACGAATTTCACTGAAATAATTGAGGACTGGGTAGGGACTCATTACCCTATGATGTCCCTAAACACACTCGAAAGGCTCACATGTTAACACTGCCACAAAATTAATCAAGTAATAAAAAATTATGAAGTTCAACCCAGTGGTGCGGGTGCTTTGATTCTTTGTACAAAAAGAATACAAAATACAGAGATAAAGTAATGATTTTTACACATGATAGAGTAGCGGCGAGAGAAAAGTAAAAATGGGGTCAAAGAGAGAGGTAAGAAAGTGAATGTTGATATATAGACTTCATATTTGACAAACTGGGTCACACTGTCCTTTCTCTTGTGCACACTCATGGCATTGCCAATGGTGTCACTTGGTTCTGCCATCTTTCATTCCCTTCCAATCCCACACACTTCACATTTTGTTCCCCGCTTTCCATGTCACTGTTCACTCTCTTCCCACCCTTCTTCTTCACATTCCCTTCGGTATTTTCACCAACAACTACTGTCTCATTCTCTCATTTCATTTTTCTGAAAATAATGTTGCCTGTAATTCACTTTCCTATGTTTTCATTCTGTTATATAGTGTTGCAAGCATAAAGAACGTTTAAAAAGTGATGTGCATTTTCCTTTGCCATTCAATTAGCCGTTGTCCATTGACAGATTTTCTTTTTCGGGAGAGAGTCACCAAGCGCCAGGATATGTGCTTCAATTACAGGTTCACACTTTAGCTAATTATTTATATGCTCATAGGACTGCTTTCTTGTAGTTGTGCACAAAGAAAGTATAATCAGCGGCCAACCTCAAAAACATTATTCTTTCCAAATCCTTCTATTACAACTTCATCCATTATTGCGGCTGCTATGTGGTTAACATAAGGAGAGATTGTATGTCTGGGGTTTGCTATGATTAAGATTACCAAAAGTTAAATTCCCAGTTTATATAATCATCTTGAAGAAAGTAAAAAAAGATAGAGTGATTCTGTTAAGACCGAATATTATAGAGGCAAATTCTCTGTTTACATGTCTCACTTCTCTCTCTCAGGGTATGAATACCATGTCCCCAAAACTTTTCAAAACCATAAATTTTAGTGTCAAAATGATTTACTATACCAGTGATCATGCCATCAAAACATGATTTTACCTGATGTTGGAAACCCAGAAAAATGGGTCTTGAGAAACCGGGCAAAGTTGGCGTCGTTATTGTCCACGCTCTCCTCCCTATCTGACCTAGAATACCAAAGCAAGTTTTACTCTAAGGAATCCTTAGAAGTCACAAATTTCACAGAACTCAGACCCCAAAAGCGAAAACACGAAAAAGGGCAATAGAGAAAGTCTTAACCTTGTGTAAGAGAAGAGGCTAAGCGAGAAATGAGAAGGCTTGGAGCTGAAGCATTGACATGGTGATGATCCACCAGTCGCTTGTGAATGTGGCGAAGGAAGGGGAAAATGTGTCTCTGCCACTGCACCATCTTTGGTCTGTGGAATGGAACAGATATCCACTGGTTCTCGTATAGAAATTTGCACTTCTATACTGAAAAGGCGAGAAAGATGAACAAACTGTAGGCAATACCTTCTACTGTGTTGTGTTCTGTTATTTTCTGCCATTTTAAGAAAAAAAATTATAAGATTAAGTCAAAGAGAAATTTAAAAAGTATATTTAATTTAATATGAATGTTAAAATAATCTTAATCATCTTAAAATAAATAAACAATATTAGACTTATTAGGACGTTGCAACTTGCATTGCATCCATGTTAGTATTCATATTTTTAAAGCTTGTTTTTCTTTTTAACTGGTATTTTCTAAATTTATATGATTGATTGAACTAATTTACTGATATTTCAAAATTAAAAACTATATTTTTTTTTCATATTTTAAGTGACATGACCAAAATTATACATTAAAAACTGGGAGTCAGGTTAGTTTTTTATTTTTCGTAAAAATATAATATAAAATCAAACTTTTTCTTTAGTGTACTTTTCTATTTATTTTGTTCACATAAGTTTATTATCAAATAACATGTTGGCTCTTAGACTATACAAGATTGTTTTACATGCCTAAGATTTTTGCTGGATTTATTTCATTCTGTATTTCCATCTCTTTCATCCTCCACTTTCAAAATTTTAAACAATTTCCAAATCGTCCCTATTTAAAACTATTTAATATTTAAAAAACAAAAAAAAAATGTTAAAAATTCCTTTGAAAACAACTTTTTCAGTATAGAAGTGCAAATTTCTGGACACACATATTTCTTTAAATAAATTAAGAAAAGCTATACAATTTATTTTATAACAAAATTAAAAATTAATAGAATAAATTAAACATTTATAATTGAATATAAAATAAAAAAATAATCTAATAAACTTAAAAATAAAAACACCAAAAAAATAATAATACTTACATCTACATAATAATTTTTATAATTTTTTTATATGAATTTTAAATAAATTTGTATTTTTAATAAATCTAAAATATTCATAAAAATTATCTATTTAAACATTTATAAATAATATAATTAAATATTTTAAATTAATCTAATAAACTTTTACATTCAAAACAAACAAACTTTAAAATTTTAAAATAATATAGTAAAAGATTTAAAAAAAACAAACTTTTACCACTGTGAAACAGAAATTTGAAAATAATATAATAAAACATTTTAAACATTTTAAAATAATGAAACAGAAATTTAATATGCGAACCAGAATTTTTAAAAAGATGTAATGTAAATCTAATAAAAGATTAAATTATACAATGTAACAAACAGTAAATAATGTATTAAACAAATACTTTACAAGCAAACATCGGATTTGTAGTGGCGAAGCACAATGCAATTCCGAAAAACTATTTTTTTTATTAAATAAATTTTTATAACTTTCAATCAAAATTGAAATTAGTTTTTTTTTACAATTTTTGTCTCTTTAACTTTAAAAATATATAAATTTAATCATTTTAATTAAATTTTGTCAATTTTATTTAATGTTTTAAATACATTTAACAAAATTTAATTAAAATGACTAAATTCATACATTTCTGAAACTAAATTAAATAAAATTTTTGAAAAAGAACTAAATTAAGGAAAAAAACATATTTAACGGTTTTTTTTTAACATACTTGACATACAGCATCGGACATGTAGATCACAAATTTCCCGTCAGATTTTCATATTTGATATATACATTTCTACTTTTAGTTTTTCATCAATTTTATTTATTAAATTTAATAAAAGCATACAAATTATTTTTTAACATTATAAATTATCTAATTAAACATAAATTAATAAAAATTTATATAAAAAAGGAATGCAGGGTTTTTAATGGATGAAATCAAATTAGGGGTTTTTAATAGATGAAATAAAATGGGATGGATATTTGGTAATAGGAAAAATGAAGTGTAGGATTCCAATGCTTCATTCAATGCACAGAAACACAAAATGAATTAATTAATGATAACCGCTTCATTAATTAGAAGATATTTTGAGAAATTAGAATTGCAGATGAAAAAATAGAAAGTGCAGATGAAAGACCCTTGTTTAATTATTATGGTTCTTATAATTTAAGTCTAACATACATTTTATGAAGTGAAAGATATTTACTTTAATTTTTGTTAGTTTAAAAATATCAGTTTTTTTTTTCTAATACATGTTTGTCACGTTATTATTAAGCGGTCACAGAAAGTTAAAAGTAAAAAAATAAAATATAAAGAGTAAAATTAATCAAATTCTTTGAGAAGAATCATTTAGAGAAAATATTTAATGAGATCCTGTCCCAACTCATCTTCTGTATCGTTCTAAGAACATTTTTAAACTTTTAATGGTTCTTTATTATATTGTATTAGGTATCCAACTAATTACACACAATACCAAAAAACTATTTTTAGTAACAACTTAATTAGTGAAATTTTTTCTTGGCTTTCCATAAAATCTCTCTTGCAATTGTAAAGGATTTCAGTGTTTAATATCATATACGATTTTTGTCATGCCAACACTCCAAATAAAACAAGTAACTAAATATTATATGACATTTAGAAGTTTGAAATAATCAAAACAAAACACTCAATTAAGAATTAATATAGTTTGAGGAAAAAAAAAAACCAAGTGAAATTTTTTAAATAAACTTTTCTTTATTGAAATATTGCTCAAATAAATATTCTTATAACTTGAATAAAACTATCTAAGATTTAACTAAATTATGTTAGATGAACCGTGTATATAAGTATACACTTAACTATAAAGCTAATGTTTTTTTTTTAAACAAATAAACTAGAATATGTGTTGGAGTTAATTCAGAAGTTCTCTTATTCACTCTCTTTCACTCTCTTTTAATATGATTATTTGTTTGATTGTAAAACGGTCATCTGTGACAGTTATTCGAGTTTCTCCTTCTTTGTTGTATAAAAACACATTTTCTATTACTTTGTAATATAAGTTGCATATTCAGATTAGATCTTTTTGCTCTCTTCCTCTGTTTCATATCTCTGCACCCAATAGTGGTATCATAGAGTATAGGTTGCGAAACCGGGAACGAAGGATAGTCTTGGGACGGTGCGGCTGACCAAGAAGTTATTCGAGTGAGACGTTCTTGAAACATGAGGCAAGCAAGGATGGTTGATCTCTCCACACTGCATTACCCAATACTCACAGACAAGAACTGGAGTCGTTGGAGTACCCAGATGCGGGTTGTATTTCGGGTGCAAGGGGTGAGTAATGTGATTGAAGGAGGAGAAGTGATGGTTGATTCTTCTGGCAAGGAGGAACAGAAGAAAGAGTTCAGGCAAAAAGATGACAAAGCATTGTTGATAATACATCAATGTGTTGACGATACACATTTTGAAAAGATTCAAAATGCAGCTTCAACCAGGGAAGCATGGAACATTCTTGTTCGTTGTCACTTTGGAGGAGAAAAAGTCAAGAAAGTTAGGTTACAAACCTTGAGGAGACAATATGAACACACGGAGATGGAAGACGGTGATAAAGTAAGCGAGTTCTTCATTCGTGTCCTCATTGTTGCGAATCAAATGAAAACCTGTGGGGAGAAGATTTCAGACGTGATGATAATGGAGAAAATCATGAGATTAATGCCTGCTGCATTTGATCACATTGTAGTGGCCATTGAGGAATCCAGAGATATGGAGAAACTCAAGATTGAGGAGTTACAAAGCGCGTTTGAAACCTATGAGATGCGAAGGAATGGTAGAAAGAAACGCGACGATCAAGCGTTAAAGATTCAACATGTTTTTGGAGAAGGAAAGAAGAAATCGAGCAAGTGGAAAGGCAATAATAATCAAAAGAACTGGAAGAAAGATACCAACGATCAAGAAGATAAGAGCGACTCTGCTGACAAGAAGGATGTCGCGAAGAAACATTATTCGAAAAAGGATAAGAAGAACATTGAATGTTTTGTCTGTCATAAGAAAGGTCATTTTTCTTATGAATGTTGTTTCAACAAGGAAGTTCAGAACAAGAAAGGGAAGAATAGAGAAGCTCACTTGGTGGAGGAAGAATCATATTCAAAACCCTTGATTCTTATGGTTGCGACCAACACAGAACGCACAGAGGCGGCACAAAATATTTGGTATGTAGACTCAGGTTGTTCCAATCATATGACATACAACAGAAGTTGGCTGACGAACCTAGATGAATCCAAGAAAAGTAAGGTAAGGGTTACGGATAACAGCACGCTGAAAGTCGAAGGGATTGGAAGTGTAAAAATCAAAAGGAAAAGTGGGCTGCATGCAACATTAGAGAACGTTCTTCTGGTCCCAGAGATGAAATGCAATCTTCTAAGCGTGGGACAACTGACAAAGAATGGTTACACTGTCATTATGGGAAGCAACACACAGATGGAGGTATACGACCAAGGTAAGAATTTGATTCTTAAACGTGTAAGATCTAGAAATTGTACTTTTCAGGTTCGTTTAGATGTGATCGAGACCTTGCAGTGTTTGACTTCCGTTAAAGAAGATGAGAGCTGAAGATGACACCTTAGGTTCAAACATCTAAATTACAAAGATTTGCAGTAGCTAAGCAACAAAGAATTAATATCAGGGTTACCAAGGATCACTCAACCACGTAAGGAATGTGAATCTTGCATCGTAGGAAAACTAGCCAAAAGACCTTTCAGAAAACAATTGGAGTCGAGATCAAAAGAACGATTGGAAGTGATACACTCAGATGTGTGTGGACCGATTGAACCTCCAACAGTAGCTGGAAAAAGCTACTTTGTTACTTTTGTCGATGAATTTAGCCGAATGGTATAGGTGTTTTTCATGAGATAGAAGAGTGAGGTGTCAGAAATATTCAAACAATTCAAGAAACACACAGAAAGAGAAATCGAAAGGCGGATTAAGCTGCTCAGAACGGATGGTGGTGGAGAGTATACTTCACGTGACTTTGAAGCCTTCTGTCAAGACAATGGAATAATTCATGAAGTAACAATAGCTTATACGCCAGAGCACAATGGATTAGCCAAGAGACATAATCGTACCATCATGAACATGGCCGGGTGCATGCTCAAGGAGAAGAGTGTCGCTCGTGAATTGTGGGAAGAAGCAGTGGCGACAGTTGTATATGTGTTGAACAGGTGTCTAACCAAGCATCTCCCAGGCAGTGTACCGCATGCAACTTAAACAGGTAAGAAAACCTCTATCAAGCACTTTAAAACTTTCGGTTCTTTGGCATTTAATCATGTTGCTGATCAAAAGAGAGTGAAGCTTGATGACAAAGGTGAACCCATGGTATTCATGGGATATCACCCCACTAGAGCATACAAATTATTTGATCCCATTAGGAAGAGGATGACAACCAACAGAGACGTGATACTCATTGAAGATGAAAACTGGGATTGGAAGCACAACCAAACCAGTATGAAGAAGGTGAATACAAACACGTTGATGCACTTGCCGGTCTCAATTGAAGCGCAAAGTTACTTGGTGGAGGTGAAATCATGTCTCAACATTGTCCAGAGGTTAGTTTTTGCCATCTTCTGTATACATTGTAAGAACATTTTTAATTTTTTTTTTATTACATTGCATTAGGTATCCAACTAATTACACACAATATGGAAGAAACCACTCTTAGTAACGACTTGATTCGTGAAATTCTTTCTTGGCTTCCCGTAAAATCTCTCGTGCGATTCAAATGGAAGATGATAGCCACTCTTAATATCAGATCTGACTTTTGTCAAACTCCATCTCTAGAGAGCATGCCAACACTCCAATTTTCTAATAATATTCAAATGGGAAGATGATAGCCATGCTGTAAGTCTTTGTTCTGTTTGTTGCAAAACAACCACGGCCACGATTTTCACGAGGTTCCAAAATGGTTTTTGAATCGATATTCGGGTCTAAATTCTTGCCATGGATTGGTCTGTGTGACGTTTGACTATAACTGGGGTTTTGTGTCTTCACTTAAGCATATTTGTCGTTTTACTATATGAAACCCCACTACAAGAAAAATATTTCGACTTCCAAGATTTACCTTCCGAGATATTGAAGTAGAAGATCTTTCCTTTGGGTTCGGATACAACGACAATAGTAATACATACAAGATAGCGATTATAATTTCCTATCTTGACTCTAAATCTGAAAATATGTGGAATATTGCAATGAAGTCAAGATTTACTCCATAGGTAGCAACAATTGAATTTGAAAGAATATCAAAGCAAGCTCTGATACCAATTGTGGGTCCAGATAGATACAATCGGTATTGTGGATAGAGTCGCACAGCGGAATAAGATTTATAAACCGGAAAGCGTGTTCGGTCACAAGTTAAATTAAAAATGGTCGTTTTAAAAGTAAATTTTCTTACAGAAAATTTATCAAACAGTTGGTGTGCATAAAACAATAAAGAGTGTAGGGAATAGAAAAATGACACACTGGATTTTTATACTTGTTCGATTCAAAAGAATCTATGTCCAGTTGTTAATCACTATAAAAAGTGATTAACGTTTTCACTAAAAAACAGTTTCACAGATTACAAATAATGAAAGAGAATATGATGATAGAACCTTCCTTCGACAAACGAACCGGAAGGGTGCTTCCTTCGACCAACGAACCGGAAGCGGGCAATTTGCACTTTCCTTCGACAAAAGAACCGGAAGATGACCACCTTGCCAACTCGAAGAGAACCGCTCCGACTATCGGCACACGAAACGCAAGCTTCTCCTATTCACGAGACCAGGGAAAGCACTTGAACTAGCTTTTGAGAACTTCCTCAAACAAACTGTATTCTACAAAAGCTCAAAGTTACCTTCTAACGGTTTTAAGACCTCTATATATAGCCAGCTGGTCTAAAGACGAAAAGACTCTTTACAAGTGCTAGTAATAATCGATTATTGTAAGTGATAATCGATTATTCAAGTCCGTTACAGAATTTTCAAAATAGTGATAATCGATTATTCTGAGGGATAATCAATTATTCTAGAGACTTGGGCAGTTCTTATCAGAACCAGTGATAATCGATTATTTGGAGTAATAATCGATTATTCTAGAGCAACATGGTTTTTTAGAAAAAGCTCAGGATAATTGATTATAGCTTCTAATAATCGACTAAAAGCGTAACAGTTCTAGAAACACAAAATTTCTATAGTACGATCTATCTCTCTGAAAACATTATTCTTTCTACCTTTCCTCTCCCTTCTCTCTAGATTTTCTCACTAGAGGTTCATCTGTTCGACGATCAGGAGACACCTAAGTGATACTAGCGTCAAGGGCTTTCTGTTTCACCGATCAGTTGGTGGGAAGAGCTGGTAAGTTTCATTCTCTGTTCTTGGTGATTTCTGGCTTTTGATGCATGCAAGGAACAATGTTGTTTGCATGTGTTCCACAACCTTTTCTTCTCTTTCTGACTTCATTTAGATTCTACGAATGATCTTCTTTCATCAATTAGGGGTTCATAGGTGTTCTTAGGATTTTCGTATGATGAAAGCAATTTTTAGAGGTTGTAGGAGTTGTCCAGTTCTGTTAAAAGGTAAGGGAAGCTAGTTAATTTAATTGATGAATTTACTGTGAATGTGAATGTTGTTTTGAAGTTGCATGTGTATGAATTGAGATGATTGTGTGTTCGACAATGACTGTAATCATGTTGAATTGTTCTGCATAATTTTTCTGATATTGTTTTAAAGTGAATTTTAGGAAGTGGCGTGGTGAAAATGGAAATTTAGGGTTAGACATTCAATTGGTCAGTGGGAAAAGCTTTTATGAGTAATTTAGGACTTGTTAGAATCTTTAAGTCACTTAAACTGTGCCAAAAACCAGTAAGATTGAATTGAGTCCTCAAGTTAATGACAATGCAGTTTTTGATCGTGAATCTGGTAGCAGAACCTTTAGGAAATGTTAATAAAAGTTTAGACACCCTTAGTTTAATGTAATTTGGTATAAGATACAAATATGGATAATTAGAAGTTAGGAAAAATGTTTAGTTTTGGTAAATCTAGCTTGTTCATAATTCTGCAAAAGTTCTGCAGGATTATGCAGAAAGCTGAGCGTTCGCTATTGACCGTTCGGTCATGTTCAGGTACTCGGTCATCAACTGGGTTCGGTCTCACTTGGGATTTGGACTTAACTGTGTTCGGCCACTTATGGGCCTGTTAATGACCATTCTATTATGCTTTGGTATTTGTTATGATTGTACCGTTCAGTCTCTTTGTGGTGCTCGGTCTTGTACTATCACTCAGTCTCTTTGTAGTGCTCGGTCTTGCACTAGCATTCGCTCTCTCTGTAGTGCTTGGTCTTGTACTAGCACTCGGTCTCTTTGTAGTGCTCGGTGTTGTACTAGCACTCGGTCTCTCTGTAGTGCTCGGTCTTGTACTAGTACTTGGTATCTCTGTAGTGTTCGGTCTTGTACTAGCACTCGGTCTCTTTGTAGTGCTCGTTCTACTACTAGCACTCGATCTCTTTGTAGTGCTCGGTCTTATACTAACACTCGGTCTCTTTGTAGTGTTCGATCTTGTACTAACACTCGGTCTCTTTGTAGTGCTCGGTTTTGTATTAGGATTCGGTCTACCTTAGTATTTGATTTTGTTGGGATGTTTGGTCTAGCATTAGTTCTCGGCCTTGCTATAGTATTTGAATAGGTTAAAGTATTCAATCTCTCTTATAGTGGTCGATCCTTTATAGTGTTTAGCCACTTCTTCAACATTACCTAGTAGGAACCGTTCAGTCCTGTTCTTTGGATAGTGAAAGACCGTTCGGTCTCACGTTAAGTGTTCGGTTTTAGTTAGAAGTATTTATGTCTAAGTTTTAATATTCGGTCTATGCTCTATGTGTCCGGTTGTTCTAGAGTTTGGCCCATAACTGTACTCAGCTCATGTTGAGCCTTACTCTTCAAATTGACTATTCGGTCATATTCGTGAGTAGTGGGTTGTTACTGATCGGTTTGACCTTAATGTGAAGTATTCTGCTCTTACAGAAATTGTGATTATGAAGATATGTTGAGTGTTATTTCAATTGTTTATATGTGTTAAGTATGAGAAGTAATGTGATATGGTATGAAAATTCTAATGTGGTTATGAAAGAGAATTCCAAGGAGAAATGTCTCAGTGGTGATTTTCAACGTGGTAGAAGTATGAATATGGAAAGCTTAGTCTTGACGTTCATCCTGACATTCTAATGATCACCGTTTATTAAGTAGAGAATGGTGAAGTATGTCGTGAGAATAGCAGGAGACCCTAGCCTAGGAGTTTTACCTTGACCAAAGGTGAGTGATAACGAGCTTACCTCGTGTGGCAACTGATGGGTTTCCAGGTTACTTCACCCACGAGTGCACAAACGACCATAGTTACATATTCATACTAGTCCGGACAGTCAAAGTAAAGTGGTCGGTCAATATGTGTATATATGTTTTATGCATGTGTATGAGTGTTTATCTGTTTATTGAATTATATGTTAACATATTATTAAATTACACTAGCTTACCCTGTTTTCTGTGGTCGTCTTTGTATGTTGTTCTCTCTTTTGCAATGATCACCTTAATAGTATGAGCTTAGGAATACAATCTTTCAGTTGTCGCAGCGGAAGAATGGTAGTGAAACTTGCACTAAGTTGAACTTTTATTCTTTAGGTGAAGAATTTTTGTTTATAGTAAATATTAAGTTCTTGTTATATCATTATCCATGTAATATTTTATTTTAGTAGTTTATATTACTAAATTAGGATGTTACACACACTTTATGAATAGATATATAATACCATTGTTAATGATATTAAAGAATGTGACAAACAATATTGTACACCATAGTAAAATAGAAAAATGTTTTTAAGTTGTAAAACTAAGAAATAAGTAAGAAATGTTGTTTGTAAAATAACAAACTACTTAATCTCTTTGATAGTTGAGAATATCATACGTCCATTCATAAAGAATGAGAATGAAATTGGTAAAAAATTTGACATGAAAAATATTTAATTTTGCTTGAAAATTAGGAAAATAAAAATATAAATAACTATTTTTTTTTTAAAGTAATACATTATAATCTCAAATAAAGTTTATCCTATTTTATCCACCTTATTAATATATGATGAAAAGTAGCAACCCAACTTTACACAAATATTTTAGGTAGAAATACAGAAGAGACAATGTACATAGTTTTTCATACTTACTTTCAAAGTTGAATATTCACTTCAAATGCTTTCAAGTATGTAAAGGGTTCACTAGTTATTCTTGTTTATTTATATACATTTTCTCCTTTAGTTTCTTTTTCCAAAAAGTTAGTGACATTAGTTTAATTAAATAAATTTCAATTACTTTAGTTAGCTTATATTATGTTCAATATCGTATGAGAATTTTAGGTATAAATAAAGTTTCACATTACATAAAACAAGAGATGAATATGAATTTATATACATATATAATATATTTCTATAGAAATTTTTTAGAATGATACCAAAAACAAGTGTGGCAAATAGACAGTAACAAATAGTTAAATATATCATCAAAGGAAACATTGAATATTTTATTTTTCTCATTTCATTTCATGTGTTAATAATAATTACAATATTTTATTCATGTCAATTTATTGCTGAAATTGTATGAAGTAAATAAGGATTAGTTTTCTGTCTTTGTGAACGAAAGCAGAAGTTAGTGGGCAGCTCGTTTTCATGGGAATGAGTGATCATAATGGATCCATTGAAGTGTGAACCAAATCTGCATTAAATTATTGGTTGGGTCTCTACCACTATAATAACTCTCGAAGGACCTAAAGTTCACTAACTCCCAAGAATTTTCTTAACTAACTAACATCTCAAAGTTTGGAGAATGATTATATTTATGGAGCCTTCTCAATTATATTTCCAATACAAATTATACTATAAAATTACTACCATCATATTAAATATTATATTGGACGGTTAGGTTAATCAGGTTAATTTTGACTTAAATTATTCAATAAATCACATATAAAATATTAATCGGTCAAGAAATAAATTTATCGATCATTAATTACTTGATTAAGTTTAATATTAATCAATTTAAAAATAAAGTATGATCATTTACTATTAGACTGTAATTATGTCGATATTAATTAAAGGTTCTTTTAAACCTTATAAAAACATATTTAAAATAAAGAAATTTGTGACCTTATATTTATTATATATTATTTTCTAATTGATAATTTTGATATTAAAATAGTTTTATAAATATCTTCAGATATCTCCAAATAGTTTGAACGACCTATTAAACCCATAATTCAGACTTTAAGTCATTTCTAAACCTTACCCATTGACATCGATTATGTTATGTGAAAACAAAAACTAAATTTTAATCATTGTATTATAGAGAATAAATAACTAACTACATTAAAATAAAAAAAAAGAAAAATTGATAATAGGAATAGATATATAAGTTTACTATATGATCTCTGTCTTTCCATTAATGTATTACTTTTATATACTGTACATACAGATATTGATGTAACTACATTTTTGTAGATTTTTTTTTCTTAATAATGTGGTTATGTTCATGTAACATAAATGTTTCACTGTTTTGTTACTTAAAAAATAATTTTTTATTTTAAAGTTTTAAATTTGATCTCTTATTCTCTCGTTATATATCCGTTAGTTTTTAGTGGCATGGTTGAAGAAAAGAAAAAACTGAGATTTAACAAAAGAGACTGGAGAAGATGATATTTGAACTTTAAGGAACCAAAATATTTAAAATAATTTTGAAGACCAAAATGAAAAAAATAAGTATATTATAAGCAGCTAAAATATATTTAAATTTTCTATTTTTATGTTAAGATTCATCTAAGTTTAGAAAATCATTATAATATTTTACAGATTTCAATAAGTAAACTTATATTACACCACTACTTCTCGCTCGAAATGATGAGTCAATATTTTATTTAAAAATTATAAATATCACACGATACTAAATAAATAACGTTTATTTGTTATTGAAGAAAAAAATAAAGCAAACAAAATTTTATAATAGATAGAAAGTTACATCATAAAGAAAAACTGATGGAATATTATTAAGAGGGACTAAAATAGTAAAATGTTAAATTTAAAGAAAAAATATTTAAAAAAGTTAGCACTGATAAAATAATATATATTCTTTTCACTCTTATTATTTTATCTATTTGATTATATTTTTTCGTTGGATGTTCTTCCACCTCTCTAGTTCAGCAATAGATTTTTTTTTTACCTTAAAATTGTAATCTCATCATTAGAAAAATATCTAATTATTCATCGAAATAGGAAAATACAAAAATTGCAGTATGACAATTTTAACAAAGCATTTTTTTTTTTTAATTTTGTATATGTATCGCCAAGACATGATCGTATCCAAAATTCCAAATATGAACATGCAATTCAGTTAAATACTTAGAAAAATAATTTGTCAGTTATAATAATTCTACAAAATTAGAATAAAATTACGAATCTGTTTAGGTAGAATATTTTTTAAACACCTTTACTAGAAAAAAAAGAAATAAAAATTGAATTATTTTTATTTTAATATAACATATAAAAGAGTTAAAAAATTATATTCTAAAAAAGTAAAAAGATTTTTATTAATTAATTTTAACTCGCTTTATTCTCTAATTTACAAAGTTACTTAAATATATTTAACCTAAGATGACAAATTCTTAATAATATATTAGCTAAGCACGAGCATGTCCGTATTTCTAAAATATTTATATTATATTCTAAGTTAATAAAATATATAAATTGATTAAGTTGATATATATAAAAAACAATTAGAGTAATATATGAAAAAAAATTACAAATATAATAAAGAAAAAATAAATTGTGATAATTTTATATAAAATATTTCAAAATAAATTTTATTTATAAAAAATCTGTTATTAAATATATTTTTTTAAAAATCGATTAATAATTCTATTATAAAAGATAACATTGGAAAAAAATGTATATATAAAAAAATTATTATCTTTATATATTGGTATAGATAATTATTTCAAAAAAAAAAGTGTTTTGAAATAGTTCATAATTTACTTATCACATAAACACTACAAAAAAAACCTGATGTAACCACAAATGTCAAAAAGTAAAAAATAACAATGAGACAAATGTTTGATGGGGAGAAATAACAACACTGCCAGCCAATATATAATACCAAAACATATCGAAAAAATAATTCCTTCAAACTTATAATAATTTACAAGGAATAATAACAATAGAAAAGGAGTAATAACAATAAAAAATGACAATAAATAATTATTATAAAAAATAATATTAATATTTGAACATAAAATAAATGTCAAAAATTAAAATGATTGTATATAAGCTAATCAATCAAGCTCCACATATATGATTATAAGATACTCAAATTACAAATACAAATAAATGTCTATAACCTACTAATACATAAAGTAAAAAAAGTTATCAAATATAAAAAAGCAATATAATTAAAAACTAAAGGTAAAGTACCAATACGAAATTGATTTCTCTACTCATAGACTTTAATTGATAATTATAACAGTTAAAGTGAAAAATCATATGCGCTAATGTCAAAATTGAGGGTAAGTAATTATATCAACAATTTCTTTTTCTCTTTCTTTTCCAACAGCTATGAAAATATCAATGTAGAAGAATAAATCAAGATATAAAAAAGTCTAAATTTTATTAGAATAGAAGAGAAAGATTGTATCTAGACTTATATTTATAGAACATTTTAAACAATCAAACCCAAGAATCAATAATCAATACCATATATTTTGTAAAGAATAAAGTAATCTGATCTATTAATACCTGTTAATTGTCCATAAATGACAATTAATTCCATTGGTATACATTTTAATTAAATTTAACCTTGTAAATATAAATTAATGTTAATTTTAATTAAATTTAACTTAATAAAATAAAAATTATATTTTTATTTTTATTTTTTGCGGGTAGCAAATATCCGTTGATACGGATAATATAATACCCGCACCCGATCCGTTTATAAGCGGGTATTAAAATACCTACTATCTACGAGTTTCGGGTAGTAAATATTCGCGGGTGTCAACTATCCATCGTGGATTTTATCCGCAGATATCCGCGAGCGCGGATATTTTTGTCATCCCTAAATAAATCTAACTAATTTAAAAATTTGAAACATGTAGTTCAGATCTCAACCCAATACATCTCTCCCTTACAAATATATCGACATGATCATCAATTCAATTATCTTATAACAAGTTTTATTCTTCTACATTGGCTTAATAAAATCAACATGTCTATTGTACTTTTTGAGACGTAGAATTAATCTCTTGTTCTCCAAGAGACTTTTTCTCTTAAAAAAAAAAACTTTACAAACATATAAGGATTTCTTTGATATCTATAACCTACGTACTCTTTTTCTTTCTTTCACTTTCCAAAACTTCTTCAAAACATTCAAGTTCTTTGTCATATCGATCAGAATTACATGCTCGTTAGAAGGGTATAGCCGAAGAATGTTATATTGAGTCAAAAAGAAAACATATATATGATAAAGTTGATCTACTAAATTCATTCCATTTGATCATCTTTGTATAAAATTTTAACTTAAACGACAATATAATCCTAGCATCTGAATCGAAAACAATTTTAAGCATATCCCAAGAAATAGAAAATATATATGAGAGTCAATGAAAAAAAAGCAGTTTTTTATCTGGGGAAAATACATCTGAATATCCTCTTTTTTTTTCCTTAGTGGTGGGTGTGACAAGGAGTGATGAATCACAAATTGTTTAGGGTTGGAGTGGCCCCATTTGTCATCTTCCACTGTGAAATACAGTTCCATCTTTATGGACATGTTAATGATGTTTCCTTCCAAGTTCAGATATTTGTTTTATTTAATATATTTATGTCCTTTCATGAATCTGGTTTTCAGTACTAAAGTATAATGGAAAGAAGTACTTTCCCTTTCTTTGAAGAAGAAAAAAAAAGAGAAAACAGCAAGATACTCACTTGGATCATGAGAGCAAGATACTTTACTTTGATCATGGAACCAACAACTATTTATGTTTGTTGGTTGCATCGGATAGAATTGAAGTACAACGTCTGAAGCTGTTGGGTCATGGTACTTGTTCATATTCACAAACTCAACAAATTTGCCTCCTTCTATCTTCCTATATACCTACTTTCTCATGCCAAATTATATCTATATACTTTATATTCATTTCATTTTCTAAATCTCATTCCAATAGTTATCGTTACATTTTCAGTGTATATATGTAAATTTTTTAAAAATCAATATTTTTTGGATAATTCAATCAATCATTAATTGTTGAGAAATATGTTGATACAAAGTAAACGTAGCAAGATGATTTTTTTTTTCTTTGTTGAGATAATATAGATAAGGTGAGTATGCAATTTGTGTTATAATTTATCTGTATAAAACTTTTTAGAGGTAGAAAGATTAACGTATATTTAAACTATTATTGACTTAGAAGTTAAAGTTAAAGAAAGAAACGTGTGAAACTCTTATAAAAAATTTATTAAAGAAGGCAATATTTTTTATGAGATAATTAGACGAATAACACTAATACTGTTATCTAAATGAATTTAAGGTTGGAATAATAAAATATCTTATACTTATTTGTGACATAGTTTTTTATAAATGCTTTTTATCTTAAAATTTAAAATTTTCACGTCCAACTTAATTCTAATAAAGTACATCAAAGGCTTTTTTATTATGAAACAATGCAAACTTATATCTATTACAATAATATTCATATATTATAATTAATCTCGTTAGTTTGATATTATAATTATTACTTATGATAAAATATTTATTATATGTTTAAGGTAAAATATTTCAATAAAAATATAGGTTTATGATTCATGTTGATCCTATAAATACAATTCCAAAAAAATATTCATTTCATAATTACTCATACTCATTATATAAATATAAAAATCACAAACTATCGTAATAACCAAAGTCTTTCGAAAATAGATCTCCACCCTTAAATAGTAATTCTGATTTAAATCTTTTATTTAAGTAAATTTTCTCTTATTATATATTTTAAAATTCATACTTAAAATCCCTAACTATTCATAAATTCATACTCAAAATCCTAATAAAATATAACGATATGATCACATCTTTAAGCATTATGTATCATTGTTTTGCAACACCATATCATATAAATGATTAATCAGCCAACCAAAAGTAGTTATATGGAATCTTCTCCCACCACTAGCCAAAAAAATTTCTGGATTTAGTTAGATAGAGTACATAGATATGTCATACTTCAAAATGTTTAATAACTCACATATTTTAACTGTATATGATGTCACAATCCGTTTAGCTTAATGTAATGTACTTAGGGAACATTAAAAGAATTAATTTGTAAAGTGATTTATGATGTGATTATAAACTTCGTCTTAATAGCAAACTAAGTTTTTTCTAAAGATTAATCTCAATAAGTTTGATCATCCAACTTATGATACGTAACAAGTGCCTCATCAAACTTTGTATTAAAATTATACCTAATATATCTATTTTCTTATCCAACAAAATTATAATTTCTATTTTGAAGCAATTGAGAGAAGGAATCTCTGGTACCATATATAGTGGTGAAAGATCTTAAAACGAGTTTGAAAAATCTGAAAAGTATTTTAAAGAGTGTCGTGTTGGAAGAAAGTGGATATCGTTTTCAGAAAACAGTATTGACTATTATTGACACTGAAGTTTAATTAATTTTATGGAGAAAGTATCTATTCTCTTGCCTAATTAATGGTTCATGTCTTTTCTCATAAACTATTATTTTTGTTCCTTGAGCTAAGTGCTGCTCTTTGTATTTTTCTTTCTTCTCTTTTCTTTGTCACATGACAACATTGAGAAGCTCAAACACAAGTCCATGATTTGGTCAACTAGGGGTTGGTGGAATGAGAACACATAGGGGTGTGTTAGACTTCATTTTATATTATCTTTCAATTTTAAATTTTACTTTTTTTTTTAAATTAAAATCTTACTTTTATATATTATGTCACTTTTATTCAGCATATGATTAAAATATAATAATCAAAATTGAACATTTTTATATATTAAAAAATGTTTTTAATGTACCTTTAGAAATAATTAAATAAAATGAGTCACTTACTATTTTTATAACATTGTATGTATTTGAAAGATAATATAAATGGAAAGGTAATCTGTTTTGTTTATATTTCATTTAGTTTTATGATTATAATACTCCATAAAACATAAACTATTTTCAATATTTACAATATTTTTAATTTCTTCTCACTTGATAAATTGAATGAAAAAAATCAAACCATTCATGTTCTTAAAATTCGTCCAAATTTGACTTTTAAAAAAAATAAATCTAACTTGTATACAAATTAAACAATATAAACAAGCTCTGGTTAATTGTGTAGTATTTTCGTTAACATTTATTCATTAAAATGTCTTTTTTCCGTACAATGAATTTAGTTATGTGTATTATTGTATTAGTTTTTTATATTTATCTGCATTTCAACAATATCTCTTGATGTGGTTGCAATTTTAAAAATATCACTAAACTGAAAGAAACCTAACGGCGACAATTCAAATGTATTTAAATTAGATCGTTATCATAGATTTTTTTCTTTTAAATATAATGAAACGTAACCATAATTAAAACAAATATATAATTTTAAAAAGCGTGTGAAAATGAAGATAGTCCAAATCAATAATTGGCATAAAAAAAATCCGAGAATTAATATTCATCAATGTAATTGAAATAACATAACACTAATTTTCGCAATTAACACTATTTAATAAAAAAATAATGTTAATCTATCAAAAAAAATACACAAATAATTATTCTCAAGTAACAAAAATGTTAGTCACATCATGAAAATCAAATCAACATTTTCTTACTCTGTCAAATCAAAGTGTTAGAACCTGAAATGGAAGAAATATATAACTCAATTTTGGAAATTGAAAATATTGAATTAGTATTTCTCAGTCTCTGCTTTACGTTACAGATTAATACATTATATATTTATATATATTATAACATGTTAATTAAAAATTATGGCAATAGTACGTTAGATTAAAAGTAATTAGTAGAATATTAAATTGATTGACTTTGGTGGCAAATTGTGACAATAAAAAAATGTGCAATTAAGACAGCACATAGTCACAGTGATGATATAAATCTGATATGGGAATATGAACACCATTAACTCCTCAACGGTATTGCAATATGAACACCATTTATTTTTAACTTCATATACTGTAAAAACAAACTTTATATTTAATAAATATAATTATTTTAAAAACGATAAGTAATAGAAACTTGGATCTTAAATTTCTTAAAATTAAATTAATTATACACGTAGTTTTTCTATGCATGAAAAAAGAGTATAACACGTGAATGTTGTCTTAAAAAATTACGTGAATAACGTCATTACTTCCTTAATGAGTGAGATTATGAAAATCTTCTAATGTTTTAATTATTTTTCACTTCCAAAAAACAAATATATGGATTTGTACAAAGAGACAAAGGAGGAGGTAAAGTAAAGTATAAGTAAGTAACATCATTTGGTGGCTTTCTTATTATTTTTTTCTTACACACAAAGATAAGATCAGTCATACAATGGAGAAAGTGAAACAACGAAGGGAAAACAACATAAGAATAACGTATAACATAACCTTATTTTTAGTCAACTGATTGTTATTAAGAATTTCATTACTTTTTAATTTTTTGAATTAATAAACTCTGTCCATAATAATCAACAGTTTACCAAATATTGAACAGATACATAATCTCTTATGACATTTTCAACCATAAATGAAATAATATATTATTAAATTATCTTATATTAGTTAGCTTTTAAAAATATAACTCTTATGATGGAATAAAACATTGAGATCGCGACTTAAAGAATTAATGAAGTTGTTCTCAATATTTCTTTTTTTTTTCTTTATTCCTGCTGTTTAATTATTATTTGAAATACCTTACATGCATATATTTTATTCTTATCATCCAAACATAGATTACACTAAATATCTATATAAGGAATTTATATACTTTTTCGCAAATCACATTAATTTAAAAAATTTCAAACATATTAAAAATGCAAGATTTATGTGTTGGCTCACAAATGATTTTCTATTTAAAATTAATTATGAAGAATATAAATAAAGAATAATAAAAATGTAATCCATACATGTTTTCTTGAAATATTTGATTATTAAATATATTATTAGTTAGTTGGTTATTATTTTTTATTTGTATTTTAAATTTAGTTTATATTTTTTATTTAAATAATAACAAATTAATTAAAAGTAAAAGATAAAATAATATATCTATCTCTAATCATATTATACATATATCCTTTTTATATTTTACATATTTTACATAATATAATTATTTTGTCTAGAAATATAAACATCAATATTAATTATTAAAAGAATAAAAAATAATATTATGGTAAAGTTGAATATATAAAATAAATAGTTTTAGAAAAACTAAAATTACAGTGATATTTAAACACATTACTATAAAATTAACAATATCTTTATAAATAGTAACAATGGAAGGTGCATTTAGTGTATGTTAAGTCATATTCTTAAAAAGGATTTGTTGGATATCAGAATGATTTTCCAAGAAAGATGTAACAAGAGGAATCGACAAAACATCAAATCTTGTACTCCTTAAGCTTAAACAAGTTTGAGAATTGTCAGATCTTCAAAATCTAGTGCTGTTCGTTCTTTCGTAGTTTTTTTTTACCGTTAAGATCTTTTGCCGCCGAAAAATTGACAGCTAATCTCAACCGTCTGATCAACAAATCCCCAACATCTGTGATGGTCCACCTCCTGCAGTGGACCCCACCTGCACCGTTCTGATTCCGAAGTAAGAAAATAAGAGAGTTTTTTCTCTCTCTCTTTATCTCTCTCTACTCTCTCTGTGTGCTCTGGTCTGTTCCCCCACCACCATCCTTTGAGTCACACCAAAGCCACTGTGATTCCATTCCATCTCTTTTCTTTTCCTCTGAATACCTCTAAAGTTTCCATTTTTCTGACATGGGTATCTCTTTTTTTCTGTGTTTATCTTAGTTTTTCTCTTCTCTTGTCTCTTTCGACTTGTCAAGTGTGGACTTTGTCTGGGGTGCCATCATGCGTTTGGGTTGAAGAATCTGTGAACTGGCGGTGTTCTATATGCTGTGCTGCTGCTTCTGTTGCTATCCGTGCTTATAGCTTGAGGGTTTTGTTTATTGTGGTTGCATCTTTTTGCGCCTGCGTGCGTGTGTGGATTGGTTATTGGGTTGGAGATGTTGGGTTCAGGTACCAATTTGGTGACCACGGTCATTGGGTTTGGCATGAGTGCCACTTTCATTGTGTTTGTCTGCACCAGAATCATATGTGGAAGGCTAAGAGGAGTTGTTGAATCTCGGATGGTGTATGAGATTGAATCAAGAATTGATATAGAACAGGTAAGTTCGGCTGTGCCTTTTTCTTCCTTCCCCTTTTCCTGTTTTTGCCTGTGAACTGGGCTTGATTTTGGGTGATTTGTTCAATTTCTATGAAACTTCTATCAATATTGTAATCTCTGTTTATTTTAGTCATGACTCATGTGTTATTTTTCTGATCCGGTAGTTAGTGTACGAGGAATGAGATTGCTGCAATTTTCTGTTGTTCTTTCTAATATTTGATTCTGATGCAAATGCTGCATTCTATTTCTAAAAAGTAAATCTGTGGCTTGGCTGTAAGCTTATAATCAGATGTTGGGAATTGGGCATTTGTATCTATGAATGTGTATATTTTCCCTTAAATTAATTGCCATCGGTCATGATAAGATACCAAGATTTATGCAGATGTTCTAATCCAATTCGTAATCAAGACTTTTTCAATGTTAATAACAAAACCAACTTCAAAGCCTTATCTTACCTGGTGGGGTCGGGTAAATACATCACACGACACATTGAGCTGGGTCAAAAATCAAATCTTTAGAAGTATTAACACTACATTGGGGTTCTTATGCAGCGGTTCTAACTCATTAGACACTATTTCAATCTTCCAACACGTTTCTTCCGGGTAACAACTTAGCATTAGCAAAAATCTGTCACGAACTCGCGAGTGATCCATGTTTGATATGCTGCAAGGTTTATGTTGGCAGCCTTGCACAACCCTTTTCGAACAAATTTCATTGTTAATATTTCATATAATTTGAAGTTCATGAATAGAATGTTTCTGGACCCTCCAAATAATGGTGGATCACGAGAGATTGCACTGTCTAATTTGTAATTTTTAGTTTGTATTCATTCTATACTGTGAAGGTTGGTTGCTTTAGATTTTAATTTTTCATTTTTTACTGATAGCCAGAACATCATGTTAATGACCCTGAATCAGAACCTGTTCTGCTTGATGCAATCCCTACTTTGAAGTTCAACCAAGAGGCTTTCAGTTCCCTTGAACACACACAGTTAAGTTTTAGTCTCTCAATTGTAGGTCACAGAGAAGAAGTTTCTCATGTTTTCCTTGACAGAAGATTTCAAACTGTTACAGTAATTTCTTACTGCATAGCATTGTTCATAGCACATGACATACAAACAACTTTGATAGATTATCAAGCTCATGCAAGGAGGAGATTGATATATATAACTTTGTTTGCTCCTGCAGGTGTGTAATATGTTTGGCAGATTACAAAGAAAGAGAAGTCTTGCGTATCATGCCCAAATGTGGCCACACTTTTCATCTTTCTTGCATTGATATATGGCTGAGAAAACAATCTACCTGCCCAGTATGCCGTCTGCCATTGAAGAACTCTTCTGAAACAAAACATGTAAGACCTGTCACGTTTACCATGAGCCAATCCCTTGACGAGTCTCACACATCAGAAAGAAGTGAAAATGCAGAGAGACATGATGAACCTACTCCTACTGCAGCCAGTAACTCTTTACAACCAACTTCAGGTGAAGAAGGAGCAAGATAATGATCTAAGAAGATTGAAAAATTTCTGCTTTTATAGAGGAATGCTTCTAATTATAGATTGGATTCAAATTCTTTGTCTGTGATATGGCCTTCATATTTAATCTCTCGGTGGTGTAAATATGCTTCCTTTTGTTGCATATGAAGGCCTAGTTTTTGGTGGAATCTTTGGCATACCATGCTTAAGTTCTTTTTTCCATTGTATCACTGAATCAAGCATACTTCTCCTTAATGGTTAACCGATTAAACAAATGTTCGATTACATATTTTTCTTGTAAAAATGGTAATTCCATTAAGCAACCATAGTGCCAGCTATTGAGGGTCCATTTTTAATAGTATTTATGGCAGAAAGATTTTTACCAAATATAACTTGAAAACGGCCAGTGGTCCCCTGTAACTACTACTAACACTAACTGCACAGATAAAATTATATAAGATTATAAATCTAACACATTCAAATATTATAAAGAATTCAAAGAGAAAAGTCTTGTTCTTCTCATAAAAGATGTTTGTGTAGCAGGATAAGTTCTATAAGTAATGTTCAAGCGAGAGCAAAACGAATATGCAAAACTTGAAGACCTGCAATTTAGGAATATATGTTAAATCTGTAAATTATTGTTGTTAAAGGGGATATGTTATATGTTATGATCAGTTTTTCAAGATATCCTGTACAGATTAGAAATAGGATATAATCCATTATTTATAATTTTTCTGATGTAAGTTGTACATAAAATGTCATTAATAATTGAAAACTTGTCTACTATTTATGTAGTAATAGAGAATCAATCTAGAAAGGCATCAAAGCCAAATTTCCTGACATGTTTACACATGCCAGGTCATCTTGCAAGTTGTAATTATGATGATCTATCCATGTGCACTTTGTTACCTTACATTTGCTTTTGTAGGAAAATGAGCAACCTAGTGGACTTAGATCAATGTACTATTTTCATGTGAAAGTGTTGGTGGTTGGATGCATTTGTGCTCCATGAGATGATGTTAAGAAATATAAGTAAGTATACATGTTGAATAGAAATGAAAAAATTGAATTATAATTTAAGGGTGATAGTAGGTTGAGACACCTACACTTATTTGACATGATTTTTATAATAAAAGAATAAGAAATAATATGTCAACTGAATATAGATACTGACCAAATTTTTTTTTTCTTAATTTAAGTTTCATTAATGTTGTGTTTTCTGATCAATTCTCATCTTCAAAATTACTATAAGTAATATAATGCATTAATCCTATTAAAAAAGATGTATCTCAATGTCTAAATATGTTACATTCTTTGGAGGATTTCATAAAGGTCAATTCTAACTTTGGATTGGATTGTAGTGCAAAATTGAAAAGAACAATGAGAAGTAAAGGAAGTGGTTTCATAGTTTGAGAGTTGAGAAGAATTACAAGTAAAGGAATAAATAAAAAGAGAAGTACTAAAGGACCATTAGTATAGGCATATAGATTCAAACATAGTAACCTTCTTGTTCAGAAAAAATTATGTTTGTAGTACTTTAACTAATAATAGAAAAATAAGAGAATCCCATAAAGTGATATTACTTTTATTCAAGCATCCTTTGATGTTGAATTCTAATAGGATCCAATGTATTATTTTTAGTAAGAAAAGCTGGTGGCTTTATCTTCGACATAAATACAGTTTTTGATAAATGGTAAGAGTATTAGTATTGTTCAAGTTTTAAAGAGCAAATAAAAATTGAATGGTTTCTTAGATATCATTTTCAATTTGAGTTTTCTGCAACATTCATATGTCATAACTTGGTCAGACTGGAAAGTGCTTTGAGGGACATTACTGTGCTGGGTTGTAGGTTCATTTTATAACTTACTATCAAGTCATATGGAATTCTCCTGTAAGAATTAGAATTAGGTTTAATTATTTTTATTTTTTTTATTTTTAATTTTAGTCTTATATTTTGAGTTTTAGTTTACTTTGGTCTTAATATTTGTTTTTAATTTAATTAAGTCTTATTGTAAGCTAAATTGGTTCGTTATAATTCATCTAGTCAAATAATTGTTATTTGAAAGATAATGATATATCAATCTAATAAAATATTAAATTATTAATTCAATTGAGTCTCAATCTATTTTACATTAAAATAACACTATTTATCTTTTTTCCATAAAAATAATACTATTTAATTTTTATCAGTATTGTCCTGTATGAATCTAAAAATCACTATTAGATTCATGTGTCCATTGATATAGTAAAAAAAGAAGATATCAAATATATGGTTTTAGATCTAATGGTTCATATTTAATACGAATAAGACGATCTTAATAGGATTGTGTTGCTGAAAAAAAAATTATAAATTATAACAGGATAAGAGAATTTAAACATTATCATCTCAGTGTTGATTTTACAAAATTTTAAATAATATAAATAGAGTAAAAGAATTGATAATCAAACTTTGGAAAATGATACTTTGACAAATGATATTTGACAAATTTTTGACACCCACTATGTGTCAGTATGCCATTGGTTCAGCATTTTGAAAAAAAAAAAAATTTAAATGACGTGGACGGGTTGAGGACAGGGGCAGAAATTGGAAGCAATCACTTTCCCAAATTCAAATTCATTTGAAGGATTGTGAGAAGGAAACCTAGAGAGAGAACGAAACCCTCCTAACCGTCAGTCGTCCCCCTTGCCACCGTCCACCAGAGGTCCACCCACAGCGGCGCCGGCCATCATCTTCTCGGGTCTTCCCACCGACCACCTTGGCGGCTCTTCACGCCGGTCATTCTTCCCGCAACGGCCACCGGTCACCGTGACGGGCCGCCCTTGCTATCGTGTCCTTTCGCCGGCGTTCCGTTAGAGATTTTGAGAAAGGAACCGTAGAGAGAGAAACGCTCCCTCCGAAGAGAACCACCGGAGAACCACCCACCGATCAACGGCCACCGGAGAACTGCCCACCGTCTTTTCCCACCGACCATCTTCACGTCTCTTCCCAGAAGTCGCGACTCTTCCCACAGTCCTCCCGTTTCCACCGTCAGTCTCTCTTCAACTGCCACAGCGGACAGAGCCGTCTCTTCGAGAAGGCCACCGACGGACAGAACCGTCTTTTTGCGGCTCTTCCCACCCGTCATTCGTCCCGCAACGGCCACCGGTTACCTTCTCACCGCCCTTGTTGTTGTGTCCTTTCGTCGGCGTTCTGTGAGTGTCTTTGTGCGTTAGTTTTGGTTCATGTAATAATTAGATTGTAAGTTGTGCACATGCATTGGTTGGACATGTATGAGGAGGGATTAAATCAATGCCGGCCAAATTGAAATGGATTATTTCGTTTAAGCCTATGATTTAATGTGACTGTGTAAAGGTTGATTATATGAAAAGGATTTTTTCAGTGCTCTATCATAAATTGTAAGTTGAAGTAAATTATTAGCATTGCTTGAAGGAATCTACCATGTCCTGTCCAATTCACCTTTGTAAGTCAATGACATTTTGGCCATATGAAATTGTATCAAACCATTAGCTATGTTCAGTTTCATTGTTCGAACTAAGATGAAAAAAATTAAGAGCCCTGAATAATATTCTTGTCCACTGAAAGCTTGTTAAGAGTTAATGTGCCTAGGTTGTCACTGCATAACACATCCATTCCAGTCATCTCTTCAATGGTAGTCATTCTCTTTGTTATGGCACCCTGCAAAGGATACACCCAAATATATTCAATAGATTTAAACTTCCTTCCCTAAGGAAACATTAAAATTATTGGTGCAGAAACAACAGTGGTAGCATAGGCAGTATAAGTGGGTAGTTTAGGCTAACTTTATGCACGAATAAGACATCTTTCAATCAACAACTTATTCTGAACTTCACAACTTAATTATTAACCAATTATAATGAATATTAATCATTAAATAATTTTTAATAAGACATTTATACTCACGTCCATGACCAAGAAACAATTTATGTTTCCACTTATTTTTCAGAGACGAAACTGGTACCAATGCCAGTATAAGTGGGTAGTTTAGGCTCACTTTGTGCACTAAGATGGCATGTTTCAATCAACAACTTTTCAACTACAGGCTTTATTTCAGAAACCAATTATATTCAATAAAATTCTTTAATTATCATTTTATAACACAATTATATCGAAGTTCATCTCCAAGAAACAATTTGTTTAAATCCATGATGCACAAACGAAATTGGTAGCAAAAGCATTATAACTGGATAGTTTACGGTAACTTTCTGCACCAAGAGGGTATCGTTAAATGAACAACTTATTTTGAAATACTGAGACTTTATTATCAGTCAATTATATTGAATAAAATTCTTTAATTAAGTCGTACTAAGACATTTTGAATTAAGTCCATCTCCAAAAAAAGTTTTATGGTTGAAGTCATGCTGTAGAGACGAAAGTGGTAGCAAAGGCATTCTAAGTGGGTAGTTTAGGCTAAGTTCCTGCACCAAAAGGGCATGTTTCAATCTGTCACTTATTTTGAAATGGATATTTTAAGTGAAAAAAAATACCCTGTAAATAACACCTTAAACACACATTATCAATAATAAATCCTGGACATTGTGCAACAAATATCGTACAATAATGGACGGTGTTGTATTAAGCCTTGTCAAAATCATTACTAAATGTAAATGAAGCATCATTCTTATGTTGAAATAGCATTACTAATTAATGTTAATAATAAATTGGTTTCATCAAAATTTAATACATCAACGGTATATATTGGAAGACTTCTTTCCGCTGCACATTATCAGGATGAGAAACATAGTTGTCCCTGATCTCTTCAAGTTCCTCCTGCAATCAAATAAGAGTTGTAATTAACTATAAATTTTCATTACATAGACTACTGTAGTTGGGCATTGTTTTGCCTTCGTATAGAAAATGACATCTGAAATGAAACATGATATTACCTTCCCTCTCATTCATGGCTATACGAAAGTAATTGAAAATGAAACGTAATTTTAATAAAACAATGTTCAAATGAAGGAACCTACCCCAAAATTTGTTGGTGACCAACATCAATGTTCTTACCCCTAAACTTCTCCATCTATAGTTTAAATCGGAAAGCACCTTCTTTGAAGCAGGCCATGTATAAAAGTTTTGATACAAAAATAATGTCATATGAATTATCAATCTTTATATTCCAGCTTTTTTATATCAAAGTTTTATAATCAAGCAATTGTAACATTTCACATAAAAGAGATAGGATGATTAATCCATTCAATCTATTTGAAAACATTGTTAGTCTAAGTTAAGATTTAATCAATTTTAATTTAAAGAAACTTTTCTCCACAGTTACTGTCATTGTTAATAATACTTTATCAGAAGGTGCTTGTACAATCAAATATATTTATTCTCTTTTTTGGGGGAGACAAGTATGTATCTTATTCCTTCTTTTATTAGTTCCTTCTTTTGCAATTATGTATATTTAGTACCCAGTAAAGAGGTGTGAATGTTGATTAAAGTGCAAACATATATTAGTTTTCATATAACAAGTATGAACACAGATAGAATGCTATCAAACATATTTTGTAATGGTTAAAAACAACTAAGATATATGAAAATAAGTCTCGCAAAAAAAATGTTAGAAATGAGTCAACGAAAGTAAGTCTTCACTTACTTTCTTCATTGTTTGTTAAGTGCTTAAAGATTGGTGTTCAAGCCGTTCAAGTTGTCTCGAACAATTGTTTCAGCCAAACATAATTTTTTAATTAAGAAATGATTGAAAAGTGTCTCGCATGTTACCATCTACAAACCCTTTTTCTTTGTTAACTTAAGCTCTTGAGTTACAACAACAAGCTCAAAACAGAGCAACAACCTCACATCAGTTCATATAATACAGTACAATATTTATGAAAATGAACTTTGAAAATCCTTTGAACTTAATGAACCATCAACAAATTCATATCGCATCATAAACACAGTCAACAGAGCATGGCATTACAATTTTCCATTAAGTACATAACAAAAAATCCAAAATATACCTACCTCGCTAAATGCAGGGTAAGACGGCAGAATGAGAAAACAATCCACGCCGGCGGCTGGAGACAGCACGAAGAGGGTGCGAACAACGGCGAACGACAGCCACGGTGGCCTGACCGTTGTCGGCAAGTTAAAGCCTCTGGGTCGTCGACGGTGAGGAGATGATCGGCGGAAGAAGAGCCTCTGGGTGGTTCTCCGGTGGCGGTTCAACGACGAACGACACAGTGGCAACGGCAAGGAGTGGGAAGAGACCCGAGTAGTCGGCGTTTTCGGCCCGTCACGGTGACCGGTGGCCGTTGCGGGAAGAATGACCGGCATGAAGAGCCGCCAAGGTGGTCGGTGGGAAGACCCGAGAAGATGATGGTCGGCGCCGCTGGACCGTGGCAAGGGGGATGATTGACGGCTGGGAGGGTTTCATTCTCTCTCTAGGTTTCCTTCTCACAATCCTTCAAATGAATTTGAATTTGGAAAAGTGGTTGCTTCCAATTTCTGCCCCTGCCCTCAACCCGTCCACGTCATTTAAATTTTTTTTTTCAAAATGTTGAACCAATGACACGCTGACACGTAGTGGGTGTCAAAAATTTGTCAAATATCGTTTGTCAAAGTATCATTTTCCTCAAACTTTTTATTACAGTAACACGTAGTCACCTTATAAATAATGTTATCAACAAAACAAAGGACATTGAAATAATTTAAAAAATAATAAGAAGAAAAATATTCTTTTACACACTTAAATTTTTTACATTCATTTTGACACTATTCTTACATACTTTTTACTCTCTTCTTTCTTGAAAAACTACATAATTTTATGTTTTTTGTACTATTTTATCCTTATATTTTGTGTCAAATGAATGTAAAAATATATCATTATATTATTACTCTAATAATAATTGAACCAAAAGTAAAACCGAAATGACTTACAGTAATTAAAGATCATAATTATCTCTATCTTGCAACACATGCATCCTTTCTTTGAAATTTTCTACGTCCCTCAACTTCCTTTTGTCCATGATCGTTAAGATCTTGGCCTAATTCTATTTCTTAACCCATAATTAAGTAATAACTATCTGTCCTATTGGTAACCCACTTAAACTCCCACCATATTAGTTTATGGTTGTGGTTAATAATTCACATATGTGTGTAAAAGTATTGGTAAAGTAAAAGATAAAAAAAAAAAAGTTGAATAACATAAAAAATGTTTATAAAAAATAATTATATATATATATATATATATATATATATATATATATATATATATATATATATATATTATAGGTTTAATAGGTTCGGAGGTCCCTATATTTGGGGGTTTGTTTCAATTGGGTCCCCCAATTTTGGAAGTGATCAATTAGGTATCTAATTTTGTCAATTTGAATCAATAAAAGCCTTTTATAATCCACCTATGCACTTGAAACAATGTCACTTGGAAACGTCAGCATGCCACATGTTCAAAAACTTCACGGCGTTATCTGCATTTAACGGAAAGGCTTTTATTGATTCAAATTGACAAAATTAGATACCTAATTGATCACTTCCAAAATTGGAGGACCCAATTGAAACAAACTCCCAAATATAGGGACCTCCGAACCTATTAAACCTATATTATATAGCAAAAGCATATGCACATGTATTTGTATTTTTTAGTACCTGTATAGAATTTTAAGTCAATCTATTCATTAAATTTATTTTCGTTAACAAAGTAAATATATCTTTACTATATATATATATATATATATATATATATATATATATATATAACTTATTCAATCTTTATATTTTTTAAATTTTCCAAAATTTAAAATAATATCAATTTAATTTTACTATAAAATTAATTAAAACCGACTGAACATAACAGATCCGTTTAAAAATTAAAATAATTAAGTTGCACATTTAACAATTCAAAGTTCAAATTAAATAAAATATTATTACGAAAACATAAATTAAACCATAATTTAAATATTTAAACAAAAACTTACTAAAGCAATCCAATGGGCCACAGGAAACACGGTGAACTAATTTAAATATTAAATAAAACGCATTCTAAATAAATAATTCAATGGACAAAATAATTAAAAAGATAAGACACAAACATGATTTCATTGTATGAATTTATGAGTGAAACCCAACCCAATGGGCCACAGAGGAGACATGGTGAACTAAAATGAAAAACCAAACTAAAAGCTTATTTTTTTATTATATTATTTAAATATATATATATATATATATATAGTACTTAAATTATATTACTTAAATTATTAATATAAGTTTTAAATTACTAATTATATTAAAAGTAATTTAACATATAAAAGTAATAGTTATTTTAATTTATTAAATGATAAATTTTAATTAGTTAATTAATTATAAAGTTATAACATTTTTATTTTATTAACTGTTTTTAATATATATATATATACATATAATTTATAAAAAAACACTAACATATAATTAACCTTCTGTTGAAACAAATTAGTCTCTCTGGAAGTTAGTTGAACTGTTATAATCAATCTATTATTATTATATTTTATTTCTTCTTTTTCCTATAAGTTCATAATTTCAGTTTGTTTCTCTATAAATTTTTATATTCTAGATTTTATAATTTAAAATATAAATTTTAAATATAAATTATATAATTTGAAACATATTTTTTATTTTATATTTTAAAATGTATAATTTTAAAATATATAATCTAAAATTTATTTTTTATTTTATATATAAAAGATATATTTCTAAATACAAAAATTTATAGGAATGTGGGTTAAAATTATGAAATGGAAAAAAAGAAACTTCCCTATTAAATAAAAAATGTTAAATATTTCACGGGCCTAAATATATTTATATAGATTCCATTAAATCTATAATTTAAAATGATTATTAACAAATTGTTTTTATGAAAGCAGCTTATTTTTTACTATTTGCAAGATACTTTTTAAAAAAATGTCTTCTGCATTTTTTAAAAATGGTTCTGTCTGGCAGTTTATTTTATAAATTACTTTAAATAATTTATAAAATATATTTTCTAATTAACTCTTGTTTCTACTATTTCAAAAAATTAATCAAGCATTTTAAAAGGATACAGTAACATTTTTTTCTTCTGTAATGTGTTTGTTATGGACTCAAATAAGAGTAAAATACCATTTTTCCCACTTTGTATGAGGTGAAAAAAGTAAAATAGTTGGTGAGAATAGCATAAACTAAGATGTTACAAGAAGAGTTTGAATTGGGTAAAAAAAAAAATTAAAGCAATTGTACACCTGACTGCAACAACCAACAACCAATAATGTCAGTAACGCCCCCAATAAACAATACAAAAACATCCTCAACTTCCGTTATTCACACTCTCTTCGCATAAATCACAACGCAGCATTTTCTCATTCACTTTCAAACACACACTCAATTTTTGTACTTGTGTTCCATCTAACACCCATAAGCAAAATTTCAATCTTTTCAATGGAAGAGGCACCCCCATCAATCCAAGACCTCGTTTTGTCGCTTCAACAAGCCACTTTAATGGCTAAGCAGTTACCATCATCATCGGCCGCCAACCCAACCCATCTCCACCAAATCCACTCTTCCCTCCACCAAGCTCACCGCCACCTCTCCTCCTTCCTCTCCACCCTCCAGCTGCCGCCACCTTATGCCGCCGAGTCCTCCGCCACCATAGAACCGATGCAGGTGGAGGACGGTGGCGATGGTGAAGGTGATGATGAAGAGACCACTTCAAAGTGCACCACCATTGATTTGGTTGAAGAGAAAATGAGGCAGTGTTTCATCAAGAACAAACGCCCCAAACGGCCTCTGTCACCGTCTGCGGCGACTGCCTTGGAGGAGAAGGGGGTTCCCGGCTATGCATATGTGGGGCGGATCAGGGACTATGATCCTAATGATATGAAGTTGAGGTCATTGGACCTTTTGTATCAGTTTCATGCGTGATGTGATGCGGTGTGTCAGATATGATAATGATGTTGCTAAATTTTCTTAGTTGATTTTGTTATGCTTATAGAAATTTAGTTTTCTTTTGGGATGATTGGTTTTGTTGATGAACATGGAATGGATGATTTGGGTTGTATAGTTAGTTCAGTCCAGTAATTAATCTGTTTAATGTTAGTGTTAGTTCTTTGCAGATTTTCTGATTTCATACTTTACTGTCTTTCCCTGATTGCTTATAAAGAAAATAGAATTGAGTTATCCAATAATTGTGATTCCATTGACTAAGGTAGAATGTGTCTAAGTTGACAATAGACAGGGACCCAAATTTGATTTTGGTATAGTAGTAGTACCAAAAAAAGAATAGCATCACCATGAAAATACAAATACAATACAGTGATGCATAATTTTTTCATGAAAAAATTATTATTCACAGTTTCGGATTTAAATTGCCATATGAATTTTGTCACTATTAGTAGTTAACATCATGAGAAAATTTCACAATTGCAATTGTGTTGTGGTTTGGACACTTCAAAAGCCTTGACATTGTGGTCAAATGGCAGTTGCAGACCATTTTTTATAATATTGGTTACTCTAGCCATATTTATAATATTCAAACCATAAAATGTGTGTTCATTGTCCATTCAAGACGAGACAAACATTTGTTTCAGCTTCATGTACAATGTAGGTTGATTGATTCAATCCAGTTACATTACCTCTGTGGCAGTTAAACTTACAAACTGTGTATTGCACAAGGGAGTTTACTCTAATTATATTCACAGAACAAGTTCAGCGCAAATATTTTTCAGAGATGAACAAATGCCTCTGCTTGAAACCTTGGTAGTTGGAAGGAGAAAACTGTTGGGAATTAAATATATCGCCAATTTGAGATGCCACTTCATAGTTCTCCTTGAAACGTTGATTCTCTATTTGAATAGTATGTGTACCTGCAACAAAGAGCTTTATGAACGAGTCCCTAGAAGCTTCTGCTCAATGTTGCTCTTCAAATCCATAGTAATCCAGATTGCTACTCCTTGGCAATCAAGTTATGCAGTTTAACAAAATCATCCAATGTTAGTTCCTCAGGTCTTGACTGTAAACATCAGAAATTCAGATGGGTTAGCACAATCCTTAGAAAACAAAATACCAGAAATGATGAATTTTACCAAGGACAAAGAAACAAAAAGAAAACATTAAAGAGTAGTTGCACACACTGATCACTTACAGTAGCTAGAAGACCTATGTTTGTTAAAGCTTCTTCGATCTCAAGCGATGTGCATATGTGCTGAAGTGACTTGCGCAGCATCTTACGCTTCTCATTGAATGCTGAATTAACCTACAAATATATAGGACTGAAGTTTCATTGAAATGGTGAAAGAGGTTTGTACGTTAGGACGAAACGTTAGCAAATTGGTATCATCAGTTGCTCATATTACAGTGTGACGAGACTTTAACTGAAATTAAAGTTGAAGATCCTTGCAAACTCAATGCATGACAGCATATGCTGGGGAATGGAATACCATTGAAAAGAAGCTTTTAGTGGAAGAAACATGGGGATATTCTGACGGTAGCTTCAGTTTGAATGAGACAACAGCTGCGTCAACCTACACATTTATGAAAATGAGTTATTGATGATTTATAAATTAAGATCTCAGAGGCATATTTAAATATCACATCACTTACATTAGGCTGAGGGAAAAAATTGGTTCTTGGGACTTTAAATTTGTACTCCGGCTCTGAAAAGGAAAGTCCGATCTTACTCATAAAATTAACAAAAATTGTGGGCAATGGATAAAAAAATCTCTAGTTGCATCTTGATGTGCAAGCTATTCCTTAAGAAACTACATCCAGAAAAGTAATACCAATATTTTTACAAGCACTTTCTTGATTTACAGCTCCTTGTGTTATAAATGCCAGCACAGGTTAAGGACAAGTCTGAGAGTCAAATATTTTCTATTAATGGATCAGTTTTACATGTTTTGTTTGATATAGTGTGGGAAAATTCATGATCCTTGAATGTAAAAGAATAGCTTAATAAAGATTTACACTATTTGTTGAATATATACCTGAATAGAAATTGACAAATACATTGATGGGACGGTATTCAGGGGTGCGGAGTGATGACACTACCAAGCGGACAGCAGTCTCCTCCTGTAATGATTTGATCTGGTTATTGAATGAAGTTTCCTTTAATATAGGAAGTAAATTGAACCCTTGTCATTTTTCGAACGGGTGTTGGTAGAAACTAGCTCAATACTCCCACTTGATGTGAATGTAATGTACTATCTTATGCAGATACTGATATAAGATATTTCAATATATGTGGAGAGGATTTACTACAGAAGAAAAAAACTAAAACAGAGGGTATTCAAGAGGCTGCACTCTCCCCCAACCTTTTCCGCATTTCTGCTCACCCCTCTTTCTTCATCCCTCTCCTTTATATCCATAAAGGTCAAACTTTCCCTCTCAATTACCCGTGATTGCTTCATTATCTGTATTAACCACTCCTTCCCTCAGAGACCTGGATCCTTTGCACTTTCTCCTAATGTACCCTTAGTGATTGGTGGTTTCCTCAGAGGTTCATTACACCTGGCTTCCATCCGTGTGAGGTCTGGGGAAGGTGAGATATATTTAATTATAGTCCCCGTTTGTAATTAAAAAAAAAAAAAAAAAAAAAAAAAAAAAGAGGCTATTTCTGTGACTCGACATTCAAACAATAGATCACAAGGCTACAATCTTATTTTATGCCAAGGTCTACACTTTGAACACAAGAAATATTACTTAAAAAAAAGAGAGAGAAGAAAAAGGAAATGCAGGGAAAATATAACGTGGCTTTTGGATATCTATATAACTTGGGTTCTTTATTGTCCAAAATAAGTTCCATAAAAGGTCACAGCTCTTTTGCAATCTCAGCCAGTTCTTGCCAACAGATTTGGTCATTTCATAAACAATTTGGCCCTACCATCAAATTTCTAATTTCTATAATTTCTTTCCCCCATTCTACGTAATTATCTATGCCTCAAGCTGATAATACTGATCAAGATGCAAAAAAAATGAACATTGGAAGCATTTGAACTTCAGATCAATTGATTGGTGTGGGTAGGAGTTGAGTGATAGGAACGGAAACATTAGAGGTTCGTAGTTAATGAGAAAAACTAAAAACCAGACAATAAATTATAGACACTAGAGAGCTATCAATTCGAACCTGGAGCAATAGAACCACTTCTGAGAAAATGTCACCCATCGGAAGAAATAATTTGATCACATCTGTACTGATATTAAAGGGAATGTTAGCAACCACCTGCAAACAATACCAGGCCAATTCAGGACTTGCATTATTTTTCTTGCATTTAGCAGCAGAACGGAACACCATAACTTCATGGTTAATATATAGCTGCCTAATTTAGGACCCTGAAGGTAAGCTTCCAAATGAATTCATTTAGGCTTCTATTATTAATAGTGGAAGATTCACAACAATCACATATATATAAACCGCTAAAAAAGGTTATTTGACCCATTACCCCCACGAATTACCCTTGCTACCCATACAAAGTGAAAACTATGATTTCTAATTCTTACAGTGATGAGTGGAGTAGAATGGTAAGTTCAATTCCTTTGTTAACTTTATTAACAGCAATATTTATCTTCAAATGATTTCTTCTGTCTCCAGAGCTACCTAAAGGCTAAAAACCTTCGGTATTGCGTCTAGAAACACTTCGGTAAGGATTTCTTTTTTACATGGGGTTGTGGGCCACTAGATTGTTAGCCCACATGAAACCTGGACAGGCCCAAATTTTGCATAGCTCGTAGTGAACCACCGGAAGCTCCCAAATTGATACCCCACCACAAGCAACTCAATGGAGTCGTGGATTTCCTTTTTAAATATTGTTGTCGTCTTTAAATATTGTTGTTAGAGATGTAAGAAATATATCTTATATTTTTAGCAATTATCATATCTATTCAGTTGTAATATAAAAGGCTTAGGTTTCAAACGTAAGTTCAATTATGGATTATTATAAAATCAACAATTCTTTTTATTCCAAAAACAAAATGATTAAGATAAAACAACATGATTTCTAAAAGCTGACAAATAATTAAATAACGTAGTTTGCTAGTTTAGGAAGCCTCACTTTGGCATTTCTGGATTTTGAATGTGTGCTTCCAACCAACGATGACATATGAGAGCGAACATGACACTTGACAATATCCTCGGTCAAAACCTGCAGGTGTTTTAATCAAAGCGTCAACATAAATTATAATTTATACAGAAAAGTTGGTCCTGATTTATCATAATTTCAGCAAAGAATCATACTTATGACAGAGAGATTGGAAGAAGAAATACAGACTTCCAACATAATGAACAAACTAAAGTAACAAATGAATTGACATATCAAGAATTATAAGGAAATTACAGACTGACATTACTTTAAAATGCAATAAGAAGAAACTGGGGGGAAACAACCAACGCAAATGTGGTTCCAGACTCTGATTTCAACAATCAAGGCCAGACAAGAAGTGTGTAGGAATCCCCAATCATGTCAAGAAAGATATAAGCTATATGAACACTACAAGTAACTATATTTCAGTTTTAAACAACATCAACTGTTATAACTACAGTACATATTGAGCTTCTATAAATAATATGAAACTGAATTATAACTTATAAGCCTAATTTGCACCTCAATAGCACAGAGATTACAGACAGGCATGTAATATTAAGATCAAGTTCACCATGAGTTGTACCTTCAACTTTCCTGAACTTGAAAATCTTTCACTCACGAGGGCAGCCATGTGTTTATCCTGAATCAAATGAAAGATACAAGAAAAATAAAACTTGAGTTGAAATAGAAGACAGCAATGAAGAATTATTCACCACTCCAACCTACATCAAAGTTGGAAATTTTACACAGCCTACACTGTGAAAAAAAATTATTTACATTGTAGAGATATACAAATTAACAACAGCACAGATCAAAAAGGACACAAACAAACTCATGCTTAGACAATGGGATCTTTGTAAAAAATGACCAGACCTTTTCAACTGCAAGTACGAATGCGCCCGAATTCAAAAGAACATTAGTCAGGGAGCCAGTTCCAGGTCCAATTTCCAACACGACATCGCCTTGTTCAATACCGGCCGCACCAGCAAGTTGGTCATTTATTTCAGAATTCAACATATAATGCTACAATTACATCATCACCCAAATGAGAAAAAAAATTCACAGGAAGATTCATTCCAAACCAAGTCCCAAACAACTTTTACATCCAAACAAGAAAACAACCAACAATTCATACCAAAGCACCCAGTTAGACACCCATCAACTGTTTGATAACAGAACTCAGTGAAGAACTCAAATAAATCATTCCAAAAAAAAAAAGAGGACTAAACTCACAAAACTAGATGTTCCAGTGCTACAACGCAAAATTCAAGTCAAACCAACTATCCATTGTCCATACCCAACTTCTGTTTGATTAAATACCTCAAAGAAGCACCAGCATACCGTTTTCGTAAAAATACATCAAAAAAAGAAATAGAAAATATTGGAGCACCACAACATAATGGATCATGCCAAATTTTCTAAGAAAACAATCAAAACAGAAAAAAGGTGCAAACCTGGCCAAGAGATTTTCTGGGGAATCTGCCTTTGGATTTGAGAGCTTTAAGAGTGGCATGGTAATCATCAGCGCTTGGCGCGGAAGCTCGGCTACTTCTTTCAGCACAGACTACGTATGGAGCTCTCCGTCTTACATCGGCGGTGCTATCATGTGCCGGTTTGCTGTGGCGGTAAAGCAATGCGGAGTGAGAGATTGGCGGGAACGTTTGAACAGAACATAGCGAGCAAGGATTCATGTTTGGTTGTTCGTAGTTATCTGTTCTGATACTTCCCACGTTTATAAATACACATTTCATAAAAAATAGTGATCTTTAACCTTAAGAACAACTATTTTCATAATAAAAAAATATTTCTGAATTTCCTAAGCATTGGTAAGTAAGGCTTGATTTTATTGTCAAAGAAGGCCTAGGTAAATGCAAATTTTGAGCAAACATTCCAAAATTTTTATTATTTTGTATTTCATTTGCTACATATTTTATCATTTTTTAAAATTAATTTACAGCATTTATTGTGTGAAAAAGAATGCTTTTTTTTTTCTTTGAAGTAAACTTCAGTTTATTTAGATTGAACTTTGATTCAAATATATTCTTTTTCATGTGATATATTATAGACTTTAACTTTGGTACGTTATTAGTTGCAATAAATTAAAATATATATATATATATATATATATATATATATATATTTATAAATATAATTTATGTATGATTTAGTTGAATTTCAAATTTAAAATCAAGTGTCTAATTAAATTGCTTATTATGAGTTAATTAACAACTAATAAATATATGTGACTATATTTTTGGAAGACTATTTAACAATTTGATTAAATTGTAATTACAACATTACAATATATTTATATTCATGATAGCAAATTTGTATTGTAAGGTTATAAATTATGTTTATATGAAACTATTTGTCATCCTATCGATATTATTATTCAATAAGTCGTTTATAAGACACTATTTCTTACAAACTTCTTGGAACTATATTAAAATTATATTTAATATGTTATATTACCATAAAAAAATAGACAAATTTGAATATAGAACAAAATTGCAGCATTGGTTGAATATTTACTCATTAGTTTTTTTTAATATTTTTGTTAGAAATATAATTGTCTATTCTTATTTTTAATTCACATACATATGATCTAGCTAAATTAGTCTATGATGTAATGTATTCTAATTAGTCCTTGTAAGAGAGATTGGAACCAAATATATAGAAAATAAATTGAGAATCCCCATGGTGTATTGAGAATCCACATCATATATAGAGAACATAATGTATGTTTAATTACATCCTTTCAATGTTTTTGTACACACTTGAACAAGAAAATTGAATTTAGAGATTCAAAATGATAAGGAAATACAACTGCAAACTAATACTTACATTTTATCAAGCTCTCATTTATTTAACACTGTTGGGTTGTTTTAGTGTTAAGTTTTGCACATATGCAAAAATCTAAACATTACAATGGAGAAAAAAGAACTATGAACTAACTAAAACTTATTCACAAAAATAGAGAAGCAGACAAACAAAAGCAAATATTTAATTACATATAAACTCACTGATCTGTGTACTCAACTCTATTTTCACTGCTTCGATACTGTTAATAATGTCAATAATTTCAAAACTCCAAGCATATGTATATCACTAGTCAAACAAAAGGCGACGCCTCACAGATTTTGGAAGCTTGTCAGAATTAGACATGTTTCTTTTCATTTTTGAACTCTTGCTGCCCTCACTATCAGCATCATTGGATGATTCTTCTCTTTGTTTTGATTGACGATGTTTAATTTTGGTTGATGGAAAGAACTCTGTGATGCTTAGCTGAGTACTTCTTGAGTTTGGAGAAGCTGGTTTTTCATTTTCTTGGCACCTTGATTTTGAGTTCTTTCTCCTTTTCCTTTCCTGCAATTGAAGCACCAATCACTATTTTAGCACTGCTAACCAGCTTAGTTGATCCAAGGTGTTTTTAGGATCAACATCATGTTTATCTTCTACCAACTGCTACAGTTGTTATAATAAAATCCTTGCATATTTCTTGGACTCAGTTTATGAATATCAAGAGGGATTCAAAAAAGTGGAAGCATATGATATTAAAATGACAAAGCAAAATTAAACACAGGTTATAGGTAGAATGATGGAGAATAATAAACACCTGCTCCTGCAAAAAACTTTTGACTTCAGCTGGAAAAGCAGTCCCTACTAGGTCCATGTTTTCATCTGTAAACAGAAAACTACATCCATCTACATGAATCTCAGGGGCGTCGTCCAGTAGATCCACCATTTCATCAAGCTCTACTACATCTTGTTGCACACTTGATTCATTTGATGGAACTTTGCTGGTGTTAATGTTTACCCCTGCACGTTTCCACTTGACCACATAAAACTGATATCCATATCTCATCTTCACACGTTCAACCGAATCAAACTCATACTGCCCAAATAACAAAGTTTCTCCCGTAGGTGTAGACATATCTCTCAAAAAGATAGTAGACATCATAGGAAACATAGTCCGTCGAATGTAGGATGGTTCCCAACGCTGATGAAAGTTTAAAAAATCAATCAGCACCTCAATATTGGGTTTTCCCCATATGATCCGAGGACCATCACTTGCTGCAAACAGAAGTTTATAGAATGAATGTCAATACAATACACACGAGCTCTTGACTATAAAATTCATATCACAGTTCAAATGACCTGAAAAGTAACCATTGTCATTGCATAAGTACATGTCAATGATTTCATCTTTGGGAAAGTTTGGCTCCTCTGCAATTTTGTGACAAATTTTTGAGTACCGCTTTTCCTCTCGTTTCTGCTCCTTGTGTCTCCTATTCTGCCAATCAAATATCATTGAAAATTATAACCTGTTACATTTAATTCAAGTAAAACCAGACAAGTGCAAAGCCTTCTAAGATACATACCAAAACACACGAGCAGCAATCACATTTAAAACCCTCTGGTTTTCTCTGGCAGCCTTCATCATCCTTTGTGACACAGGATTCACAAGAAAATTTCATATGATCTTTCTTGCTGCCAGGATGCCCACATAATGAGCAATGAGGTTGTTTTGTATTCGGGCAGTTTCCATCAACATCTATGTTGTCCTCAAATTTAGTGCAGCTGGGAATTTGTGAAGTATCCCCTTTGCCTATCTCCTGTAATCTGCATCAAAATCATCAGAATGCCAAGACCAACATATTTTTATTCAGGTTATCTAAGTCTCACTTTGTAACCACTATTTCATTTCTAAACAAAAAAGGTTTGATGAAATGGATAGACATCCCTTGAGTTTGTTAAATATTACAATAAAAATAGACAAGAAAATACCAGAGACTTCGTCTTGTCACATTAAAATACTTAAATCAGCGGGGAATTTATTAGTGTTTAAAGGCATTTTTGGATCCCTTTAGGTTGGACTGTGCGCTATTTTGGTCTTCCAAGTCTTCTTCGAGACAATTATGTCCTTCTACTAAAAGTCTTTACAAATTGCATCAACGGAATTGCTTTCTGTTCAAACCTAACCAATCAAATCACAAAAAATAATTTTTCTTCCTCTTCAAACCGTAACCTTACACCTGAAAACATCCTTCAAATTTTGTCGAGTTTCCACTAAATTTCTTATCTATAAACTTTGAAATGATTTCGCGTCCCAATTTAATCATGAACCCACAAATATTAGGATAGAAAAATAATTTAAGCATTGAAGTAAAAGAAAATCAACAAACAACCAAATTTTATTTAAAAAAAAAATTATAAGCTCAAAAGACAAACCTTGAGGTACAAAGGTTGTGCAGTCCAATCTAGAAGGAGTAAAAGTACATCACTCAAAATTAAAAATCGAGCTACATGCAATTTGTCCGATCTCAAGGGGCCATTCCATAACATTTAAATACTTCAGATGATACAACAAAATGTTTATCAGTCTGAAGGATCCATACCTATTCAATATATCATCTTCATTAAAAGCTTTAGCAAAATGAAGTGCATTATCAAGCCCAATTCCTCGAACACCATTCATATCATGATCATTTCCAACCAAAAGAGAGATAGCTATCAAGTGTTTCCTCTTCAATCCAAGTCCAGCTTCAATATCTGACATGTTGTAGCATTCAAATGGTTCCTGCATGCAATGAATTTATTCAAATTTATCCCTAACCAGTGATTTTAATGGTACTGAATGTTGGATCCAACCAAATCATAAGCTATGTGTTTTGGTGTTTTGAAGACACATTGAATGAGTAGGAGTGGTATATACTAAAAAAGATCAAAATTAGTAATAAATGCATTCAAGAGAAAGCAGGAGTGGTATATATGTAAGGAAATTTGATAGAGTTGCCACTAAGATGGTTTGGTGATGTGAGAAAAAGACCAGCATAATCCCCAATAGGAAAAACTCACTAGATAGGATAGCCGAATGACTGAAGGTAGAGAAGGAGACTGAAAAGAACCCTTACTGAAACCAGTAAGATGGACTTAAATCTAAAAGGCCGGCCTCCTCACTGGCTTGGGTTTATATAAAATACAATGGCTGACACCAGCTAATATAAAAAGAAAAAACCATTAATATGATTAATTGTTTCTTACTAGCAATATTATCAAACTTAAAAAAAAAAAAACTCCATAAGTGTTCTCAAGTATTTTCAAAATAGAAGTGCACCACACTAAAAGATATTAATACTCCATAAGTGTTCTCAAGAATTTCTTTTAAGCATAAAAGGAGCATGCAATGTTTGCAACTTCAGGACAATTAAAAGTATATACAGATAAAACTTTTAAGTAAATGTTTGAAATCAATCAATTGCTAAGTTATGCCGACAGAAAAAAACTAAAAATTAATATTAATTTTTTCAAAAAAAAAAACAAAAAACTGTCATAGAAGAGCCGGTGAACAATTCATTGTATAATATGGTCAGATGAGGAAGAAACTAGGGGTACATTGACAGATATCATACATAACTTTGAACTATATAAGGCCAAACAATCATAAGTTTGTAACAAGTACACACAGTCTATAAAAATTCAAATTTAAAGTGATGAGCCAATGTTAGTATCCAGATTAATGAAACCATTTAGAAAATGTCATCTGAAATATTAATATGTGAGCTAAGAAAACATACATCATATTTTTTTATAATAAATTGCCAGGAGATAAAAAAGAAAATACAATTACCATAGTAACTTACTTTGGAATTGGGACAGAAACATTTTATAATGCATTTTGCCCCAAAGAGGAATGCATCACTGTCAGCTGTGATGCAAGCATCTACATGACCTTCACTATTTAATTGAGCACAGAGTGCTTCGGCCTCTCCTTTAGCCTGTAGTACAGGCATTCCAAGTAGTTTGACCAGTTCCTATAACAGGAGAACAGGTAACTATCAGAAAACAAATCGACAAACCTGCACCCATATCCGACAAATGAGTAATTAAATAAGTGTTCTTGCTATAAGGTATATGTGTAAACATTAGGGAAACAAATTTTAATTGAAGTGCATATGTAGTCTGAGACACAAAAATAAGATCATCAAGCTGGTGGTAATCATAGGAAAAGTAAAAGCATCGCACCACACATTCTTGAACTCGGCTTGAAAACAGGCTGCTCCTTTCTGCTGAAACACCTTCAGAGACTGGCAAGTTAGCCAGCTCAATGCCACAAGACCCAAAATATCTTGCAATCCTGGCCTGTGCTTTCAATGGTGATGGAGTCCCGTCAACAATGAACACAGGAAGTGCCCCAAACTGCAAAAATCACCATATCATCATCAGCCTACAAGTTCTTCCTTTGTTTTACCATTGCATATCTAAACTAACTTAACATACAAAATAAAAAATAAAAGGAAGACCCATTTAGATTAAACCCGTCACCTTGCATGACATTCCAATCCAAGAGTATCAATAAGTACATTTAAGTCTACATAAAACATAAAAAGGAACAGCAATTTAGATAATCCCATTGCAACCAAAATGACACTCCAATCCAATACTACAAGAATATTAAGTCTAAATCATTAAACCTAATAGATAATTCTTTTTGGTATACAATATCGACAGTTCATGCAAATTACCTAAACTTCCAACACTCCACTCTTACAAAACCAAAAAAAGACAATAACACCTCTTAACATGATCATTTTGTTGAACTAGTCAATTAATCCCAATTTTTCTTTCATGTAATTAAAATGTGCTAAAAATAAAAAAATATTCTTCAAAAAACAAAATTCCCAACTTCCTATAACATTTCTAGGGTAGAGAACCTTGGAGAAGAGATTGATGGTGCGGAAGAAGGTAAGTCTGAGGTGAGGTTTTCTGACATGAGTGGCCTTCAGAGCATTCTCATGCTGAACAATCCAGAATGATAGGTCCACGGCAACTCGCTTGTTCCTCAAGAAATCAAAACCCTCGCGACGCGCATAGGGCTTTAGCAGCTCCCAGAAATTACCACCAACTCCCATCTATCAGACAAGAAAAATACTATGCGAAAACATTGTCAAAATTCAACTTTGTTCTGACTTTCAGAGAATTAGTTGTTTTCTAGGTTATCCTGTGAGGATGAAAACTCAGTGTGACTGTCATTGGTTGAGACAACGTGGAAATTAAAATATAGCCGTTGGATTTCTTACCGTTATCGGTGGAAGGTGAAAGTTCAAAAGCCCATTTGGGTTTATTGGGCTCAAATTTGTACACTGGTAGTTTTTGAAAAAAAAAACATTAAGTGATTTATATTTAATATTATATGTTTTAATTAAGGTATGATTTAACTTTAATTTAAAATGTTAGTTTGTTTAAGACAGTATAATGTCTATATAAGTCTATATTATCAAGCAATAAGAAATTATTTACTATATAAAGTTTAAGGTGATTAAGTTATAAATAATGCATTTGATGGAGTTCATATTTTCTTAATTAGTTTTAGGAGTTTTAAAATAATTTTCAAAAAAGTATTTTTTATTTTTATTTTTTCTGTGAAAATATTTACAATTCAGTGAAAACAAATTATTTTATATTTATTGTTTTTACATGAAAACAAACCCATTGTGAAACTTATTGAGAGTTGATTAGGCTTGACTAAAATAATAATCCAAAATTTAAAGAGAGAGTTCAAAATTGTGCCAGATTTGATGCAATATTCAAATCATTAATTGGTGAATTATTAAGATTTTCAGTATATTATTTATTTTATTCTTAATTTTAAGTATATTTTTGGTTTTTTTAGACTTCAAGAAATACATTTTTGTAGTTCTATATTTGTAGATCAACTCTCTAAATCTTACAATAAGAGGGATTTGAAAAAAACAATATTCTATTTTTTTATCACTTTGTTTATATGTATGGGTTTTATATAAAGGTAAACTCTTTTTTCTTTCAAGTTTCTATACTTGATTGAGTTATAAGTATTTGGTGAATTATTCAAAGATTTAATAATTATGTTATATAAGATATACATTTTTACTAAATTATAATATTAAACATGTTTTTTATTGGTAGACAATTATTTTATATTAAAACAAATGATAGTAAAGATTTAGAAAATGATATTTGTTTAAAAATAGTAAGATTAATTATTTTAATTTTAAATTATGTAGTATAAATGTTTTTGTTATAAACAAGTTTTATTGTTTTAAAATATATCATGTATTTAGAAACCATTTTTCTGGGATTTTCTAATTTCTATTTCGGAGTTCTTTTTCTTTATTAACACAGCAAGTTTTAAATTTTGGACAGATCAATTTATCAATCTGGATAAGTTCAGTTTCAATCCTTTTCTTGGTATATTTATATTTTCAATTGTATATGAGCATTATTTTGTTTGCATGTGTCTTTTTAATCTTCTATTTGAGACTCTGTTGATCAGTGATCATGATAGTATGGTCTTATCGTTCTTATAATGTTTATATATGTAGATAGAGCATCCTATGTGGTTGGAGGTAGTTTGGAGTTCTAAAGTTTTTTGAGATGTCTTAACAGGTGAGGGAAACTATTTATACTTGTTTTAATTTGAGTTGTTTAGTTAATTATATGTAGTTGTGTGTTGAATTATGATTTAAGGTGATTTATGCTTAATTAAATCTATTGTAGCAATGTGATACTTGTATATTATGTCCAATGTTGAAGGAATGAGATTTTTTTTACTATGTCTGTAGTTTGGAATGTCACTACAGAGTTATTTAATTGAGAAATATGGCGAGTTAAGATCATGAAATTTTAAGTGATTGGAAGTTTATTAAGTGATTATTAACTTAAGAGGAGACAATTAATCAATTAAAACTCAAAAGGAGACATTCAATGTACTGATACATTGTCGATTGTCATTGATACTGCGGGGTATGCCATTTCCAGGATTTAAATCCTGAGAGCTCTTTTAGTAGTTTCATTAGGTAAGTCCTAGGCTCGCTGGGTTGGGCGCCATTTGGCTAACGTCAGGCAAGAACCTTTGAGAGATGCCTTTGGTTGAATAGCACTAGACGATGGTTTGTGGCGTTGGGTAGTATCAGAAAATTTTCTTTTCATGTTTGAAACTTCATAAGAGCTTGTTTGATTTGTATGATGAAACTATTTATAAGTATACATATGTATGATGATTATAATGGGTTCTGTATGTGAGAATGGTTAACAAATATGAAGTAAAGGTGTGATTTGTCTTGAAGAAATGAATTCCATGTGAAAGTCTCATTTGTTCTTTAAGATAAGCATTGAAGTAAGAACTCATATAGGAAGTTACCATGATATTCTACTAATCATTCAAGCTCATATAGAGAATGAATTAGGGGTAGAGAGTGACAAGAGATTTGAGTCAAAAAGAACTTTTTAAAGTTTTAAAGACCTCTATAAGATTAATCTTGTGAGTGGAGAGTATTCACAGTAAGTGCTAAAATTTCCTTGTAGTCCAACATTAATGGGTTTTATCTAGATGATTGAATCTAGAAGAGTTTCTTTTTATGTGACTTGTGTTTTAAAATGCTATGATTTGCTTAGCTTGTCAATATTGCTTGTTTAATACCTATATGATAACTTTTTTATATACTAACCTATCATTTTCTTGTTGTTTTGTGCTTGTATTTTTTTTTTCAATTATCATCTTATCAATGTCAACAAACGAGGATACCTATTTAGAAACTCTTCTAGATAGAGAGAAGCTAGCTTAATTATATTTTAGGAGCAAGAATAATTAATTTTTGTATAGTGTTTGTTAGTTAGTGTGGTTGTATAAATGTCATATATATTTTTAATTTTATATTGGAAGACTCAATTAATATATTTTTATACTCTGAATTGTTTGTTTTGAATTTTATTATTAAATGTCTTATTCTATTAGTATTAAGCTACTAAAAATGGAATGTGACAATTATTAATTTATATGTTAACAAAGTTAAAAAATAATTAAAGAATTTTTCTGTAAAAAAATAATGAAATTATAAACTAATTAAATAGATGAAACAGAAACTCCAATTTTTGAACATACAATTCTTTTTTTCACAAAAACCAATCTCAAATTTCAGGAGTTCACCTGTTTACATTTTTAATAGTCATCACTGTTATGAATAATGATTTGAAACTTCCATTAAAGAGATCAATTTCAGGAAGAATGTTCACGCACCTTGAAATGTGAAGCATTACAGAGAATGTTTAATATAAAAAGTGTATTATTTACAGTTTAACTTTAGTCCCAAATTTCTTGTATATATTTTTATAGTTTTACAATTCTAAAATAAAGTTATATACTTTATTTTAACTATACCACTAATTAACATAAGACTAAAGCATGAAAAATATTTTCAATACATATCATTTAAAAGTTTATATAAATTGGTCTTAACCTTAATTCTGTATATTTATACACAGTACTTCAACAAAAGAAGAACATTTTTAGGATTTAAAATTGTGTTTTAAGCAGCTCCAACTATAATCATATTAGAAAACAACTTCCTAAGAAGAAAGAAAACTCATACCAAATTGTAGAATAAGGCATGTGAAAGTATAATTGCCTATAAGTAAATCATTAACCCTAATTAAGTTATTAGACATGAAACTCAAATTAGTGATTTTCAAGAAATATAAAACATTTGGTTATCTTCAAACACCAATTAATATGCACATTTAGTTTTTGCTTGAAGATAATAAAACTTTTCAAAGACATTAATTTAAGGAAGAATTAGAATCCCACAACCTAAGGCTCTTGCATGTGCTTTGGAGGAGTTGACTCAAAATTGGCAAACTCGAGAAGTCAACATCTTTACATAACGTGTAGAATGGACTTACATTTAAATCTTAGTAATATTCATTCTCCAAAACTTCTAAATATTTTAGATTCCTACCATTTTACATCTTTCAACAGTTTCTATTTACATTCATATTTTTAATTTATTTTTCAACCTTTTCTTTATGTTTTGTATATTTTCTTCCCTTTTCAAATAATCTAATAATGAAATTTGATTTAAAGTGTTTTTTCTTTTGTTGTTGCATTTTTCATTGAGTGTGTATGGTATAGTGTTGACTAGTTTTTTAGTCTGAAAATTAATTAACACTACAATGGTTTTAGTTTAGTTTAATTAGTTACTTTCTCTAATAACTTACCCTAAGCTTCTTTGATTTATAATACATAGAAAACATCAACTGTAGTCAGCCTAATAACACTCAATACTTTAGTACTTTTTTATTATATATATTGAGTAACCTGTTAATTTTGATGAAATTAATTTTGAATCGTTGAATGCAATTAAGATATTTTAAATTTACTTGTTTCTGGTACAGAAACCTTTTATTAAAATTACAATAAATTTTTTTTTTCTAAATAAATAGGGTCCAATCAATCTATATACTCATACCCCTTCTACTATTATTATTTAAACCTATTGTCAGAATTAATTAAATTTAAGTGCCCAACAAAAGAGAATTTTTAAGTTAAAACAATTTCTTTACAATTCAAGAAAAAAAGTTACTTTTTCTTAATTCAAAATAAAACTAATAATAAATAAAAATTATGTTTATTGTATACACATTTCTTATTCAAACCACATAAATGACACAAAGTCTCATGCATATTTATCAGAAAAACATACTCTACTCACTTTTTTACACACAAAAACTTTGATTTAAATATTAGAGAGCAGGTGAATCTTTTTTTTTTCTTCTTGATATTTAATTAAAAAATTTTATCCAATCACATATTGTTACATATCAAAATATCATACTCCCAAATTTGATAAGAATACGATTCAATATAAGGTTTACTAAATAAATAAAATGAGTTTATTTATTTTATACATGTTTAATTTTTTATAATTATTAATTAAAAAATATTTGATTTTGAGTTTACATTATAATAAAAACTACTGAATCTTCATTTTATATACAAGAAGAAACATATGTTTGTGGTATTTATTTATTACAATTTTTAGCAACTACCATACTTAAAAACAATAACCAAAATTTGATTACAACAATAAAAAAAATTGCAAAATAACATCATATCAAAAACACTTGTAAATATTTAAGTAGTGATTTAACTTTATATCACTACCTAAGTGTTTGAGAAGAGGAAAATTATAAGAAAATCAATTTGCACTTAAGTAGTTATATTTAGATATACCTACATATAGCAGAAGTTTTATATAGCATAAATTTTAGCATAAAGTGGTTATATATTTTTTTGGTAAGAAATGAAGCATATCTCGTGATCTTTTGTTTTTCTTTATTGGATTGCAGCAATCGAGGACGTGACTGAAACGGAACACCACCCATATCATATCATGGAAAAGATTAATTCATTCCATGCATACTTTTTATTTATTTATTTATTTATTAAAACTCCATGCATGCTATTCTATAATTATGCCAAAAAAATGCATTTTAAATTTAAAGCTTTATAGTCACAATCATATCCAGGAGTCTTTTGTGTTTCTTCTACATTCACAACGTGTCATAAAAAGGTTGAAAAGTTTTCACATTTAATAATATACTAGTAAATCACATGTAGGCCAGTTAAATTTTATAGTGAAATTTTAAAGTTGATAATTAATTGCAAAAGTAGGTCAGAATAAAATATTTAAAGTACTGCTGATAGACACAGAATTCGAAGAAATCCATTCATGTGTCCTTAAAATATTGGATAATTTATCATGTGAATAATGTTTTAAATATTTTAAAATCCCTACAACTTTTTTGTCAAATAGGTTTGGTTACCTTTACTTAACTTAATTAAACTAAATTTATTATATATGTAAGGAAATTTTTCATTTTTTTAGTATTGTTTCTTTATAGTATAGATGCACTATATTTGTACATGAATGACTGAAACAATATTGTAGTTATTTAAGATATTCTATTATAATATTGTAATCGTGTGGAAAATGGAAATGTGGTAAGAGTAAATTGATAGTAAAGTATATATATATATATATATATATATATATATATATATATATATATATAATGATGATGATTTTGCCCGTTAAAAATAGGTGATTTTCAAGATAATATTTGTATCTTAGTTCCATATTAAAAAAATAACGTTGTTTTTAATAATTTTTTTGTGATTTTTAATTGAGTATCTTATAAAATTAAGAATTTACTGTAAGTATAATAATTAAAACAATTATAAGATTAATTAAGATATATAATATACAAGTAAATATTACGAGAAAATATTTGTTAAAAATAAATAAGATTCATATCAACTTTATCGAGATTATTTTAAATAAATACAAATATTAAAAGAAATAAGATTGGTATTGATTAAATACACTAAATTTAAAAAAAATAAAAATAGATTTAATTAATATTGGATAAACTAACTCGCTAGCTTAAATAAATATCAATAATAATTTAGATTAATATGGGTTAAATAAATATAAATATTAATTAAAATTAGAGCCGTTATATGAATATTAACTTTTGATAATTATTAAAAATAAATTAAATTAACTAATATTATACAAATTTTAAAATTAAATTCAATTATTTGATTTTATTATATATTTTATTTTTAATTCAAGGTAAAATCAATTTAACAATTGTATTTGTGTCGGTTATACGGCCAACTCTATTTATTGTATTAGTTATGTGACCAATATTATTGTGTAGTACTTAATTGACAATATCTAAAGAAAAATATGAAAATAATATATTAAAATAAATAATAAAACAAAATATGTAATCATTATTATAAATATATATAATATTCGAATCTCAAAATGGGTCACAATCCTCAAAATGTATTTACTATTATCTATTATAATACAAGAAAAGAAAATACTTATAAATTTATTTTACTACCCATTGATATGTATTCATTTTAAATTTTCTTTTCTTATTTATATTTATTTTATTGTCACATGTATATAATCATTTTATTTTTTTATTTATCTATTTAATTTTTTAATTTTTTATTTATATTGATTTTGTTGCTACATGTATATAAAATTTATTTTTATTTTAATTTATTATTTTTGTGCATAGAATTTATATTTATAATAAGTTAAAATCATACTTAACGTAATAATTTATTATAATATAACAAAAAAAATAATAGAAAATTTACTTTATTACTCATTTTATTTAGTTTATAAAATTTAAAATCTTCAAACCAATATCTAAAATATCAATTATATCTAATAGTTTAATTTAAGCAATAATAATGATAAAATGTTTAAAAATATATGTTAAAAAAATTAAATTTATTACTTAAATATACCAAATCACAAAAATTCAAAATTATTTCCATATATCAAAATAATAATTTAATCATATAACTAACACAATTTAGTTATTTTCTTTAATTAATATTTTTTTTATTTAATCTCCTGTACAACTTACTATATGTAAAGTTATTTTTCTTAATCAATGTAGTTCATCACTATAAAAGATATAATATACTACGTCAATTTCTTTTCAATAATGAATTGAAAATATACACTTTAATCAATAAATATTATTTTTAAAATAAATAAATAAATAATTCTTTTAATATGTATTCTTACACATATTTTAACTATTATTAAAAAAAATAATTTAACATACTTTTAGCATATTTATTATATAAAAATGACTTATATTTAAAATATTAGTTTTTATATAATATTTTTTCCTTATGATTTCTAATTACTTAGACATTTAATAAAATAAAATTTTAAAAAATATATTTTATTTTTACTTCTTGAAATAATTTTATTCTAAAAAATTATATGTGTTTATTGATAATAAAATATAAAAACAAATTTGATGAAATAATTGTCTTAAAAAATTATCAATAAATAATTATATTAATCATTTTATATTAAGTAATAATATAAATATTTTTATTATTGAATATTCTAGATTTTTTAGTATGTAAAAATTAAATTACATTATCTAATAAAATATAAAATTAAATTTGATGAAATAATTGTTTTAATAAAAAATTTATCAATAAAAAAATTATATTTATCATTTTTATATTAGATAATAATAAATATTTTTATTATTAAATATTCTTGATTTTTTAGTATGTAAAAATTAAATTAAATTTATCTAATAAAAATTAACTTTACTTATACGCACGTAAAATTCCTAAGGTTTTAAATAATTATATTTAAAACAAAATAAATTAAAATATTATATTTAATAATTCATTTCAAAAGGTTAAAAATATATACTTGTAACAAAAAAGTTACATTACTTAATATTATGATTTTTATTTTACTTAATAATTTATTTCAAAAGTTTAAAAATATATATGTAATAAAAAAAATTATACTTCTTAACATTATAATTTTTACTTACATTTTTTTAATTCACTTTTTGCTATTTTTAACTTTTGAAACATGGCAACTTATAATTTTATAATTTTAGTAAGACCAAAATAAAAGGTAAAAGCTATCAAACTAATTATCTAAAAATATATCACTAATGTATTTATATTATCATTAAATAAGTATAAAAATATAAATCAAACCTAGATTGATTACAAGAGTATAGAAACACACACCAGATGAGTATATAAAAAAAAATACAAGTTTAAGGCTGTGTTTTTTTTTATTTGAATGGATTTGAAGATAATTTTTTCTTTTTGAGTGAATTTGTGACTAATTGAGAGTGGATTTGAAGGTAAAGTTTGTGAGAATTAGTGTAGGATTTGATTGATGTGACAGATTTAAAAAAATTTGTTTAATAGGTAGAAATTGAAGATTACTAAAATACCCCTAATTATTAAAATAATATAAAATGATAATTGTTAATGTTATATTTAATTGTAAAATTGTTTATAGCGAGAAGAAAAATGCAATTTAATAAATTGAATATATAAAAAAAAAAAAAACCACAAAACAGTATCACGTAAATATTTATTCAGTTACATGCTTATGAGATTTTCCTATTCGATTCCAAAAATCATCAGGAAGCAATTCTCTTTCTTTTTCCAATTTTTGACCAATGATAATGGGGTTAATATTGTAAAAAGTTTCTTTTCCCCGCAAATCTCCTCTTTGAAGAGGGATGGGATTTTTAGTTGATCCCGCAAATCCGTACCTTTGTTTCCCCTCAAATCATTGCATCCGAACACGATAAATCTCTTCAAATCATCGCTCTCATTTTTGCGTAAACAGTTCATTCAGTTCAAGCGAACAAACCATAAAAGTACACATTAAATTATTTTGTCCATATACTAATTAGATGAGTATAAAAAAATTAGACAAATCTAACAATATATATTGCACCAATTTATTTATATACTAATTAGATGGAGTATAACAAAAATATTAAATGACTTATTTTGTTCATTAACTAAAAGAATATAACAAAAATTATTGAAAGAGTCTTGTAATACACATTAGACCAATCTCTCCAGACACTAATTAGATTAGTATAACAAAAAATTTAGATGAGTCATGTACTAATTAGACAAGTAATTACATTTATTGATTAAATAAATATAACAGAAAACATTAAACGAGTTTATCGATGCACAGATTAAACAAGACTAACAATACACATTAAAAGAGTTTGTCAATATAATTAACAGAAAAGTATAACAAAAAACATTAAATAAAATATTCCATGCATTGATTACACAAGTTTAGGAAGCAAATAATGTATCACAAAAAAAGAGAGAAAATTAGGAGAAAAGAGAAGAGTGGCGGCAAAGGTCGAGGTAGACAAGCTCTTATAGGCAGGTAGGATTTATGTAGGAAGCACATTATACCACCTGGCTTGCCAATATAATGTTGGTTAAAAAAGCACCAATGGGAACTTATGCATGTGTATTGATTAAACATACCTGAACAAAGCTAGGTGGTATAATGCACCAATGAGAATTTATGTATGACAAGCTCCTATAGGTAGGATTTGTTCGGGAAGCACATTATACCACCTGGCTTGCCAATATATAGTTGGTTAAAAAAGGCACCAATGAGCATTGATGTATGTGTATTGATTATACATACTTGGGCAAAGCTTGCCTAAAGGAGTCCTATCCTTTGTTGAGCATAGATCGATTAATACATAACGTTGTTGGTCAATACAACCAGATCCCATGGCGATAACCAACAAATTAAAAATTGCCTTCATTATAGAGGATTCAAACTTCTACTACGAAGTCAAGCCTTTTAGGCTAAAAAAATGCAAAGACAACCTATCAAAGACTCCTGGCCTAGGTGTTCCGATAGCTTATTGGCAAAGTGTCAAGGTATACATTTCATACTATAGAAAATTCATAATATTTGTTAAATATTATTTGTTTTACCAAAAAGAGTGGAAACTCTTTTAAGTGATCGAATAAACTAGGTCCTTTAATATACAAACATACCGAGATGAGGTCCACCTGTAGAAGATCAAGTGAATAAAACATAAAAAAAATATGAGTGTAGAAAAGCTTATGAGAAATAAAGAGAATAATTACTCCTTATGAGAATGTTTTTATTTTATAGCATAGGTGGACCCAAGAGAAAGGGTAAAGAATAACATTGATTAACAAGATATTAGTCATTTTAAATTATCATTTCCAAATGTGCATTTCAATCATTATAATTGAGATATTAATGTTAATAATTATAAAAAGATGACATTTATGATAATCCATAAATATTACTCCATACTAATATTTATGGATATATAAATATCATGTATCCATAATTATTAATATTAATATCTCAGTTATAATTATTGAAGTGCACATTTGGAAATGATAATGTAAAATGACTAATATCTTGTTAATCACTATAATTCTCTATCATTTGTCTTGGATCCACCTATGCCTATAAAATAAGAACATTCTCACAAAGAGTACTCATTCTCTTTATTTCTCATAAGCTTCTTTACACTCACATTCTTTGTGTTTATTGACTTGATCTTCTGCAGTTATACCTCCTATTGGTACATTCACAAATTGAAGGATCTAGTTTCTTCCATCATCTCAAAGAATTCCCTCTCTTTTCGATAAGAACACTATTTTTTTATTCAGTTTAATTTCACTTTTGGTCTTCTAATTTGTTTGGAAACTTGTCATTCTTATTTGGTACAATTAAGTATTCTAGATTTTAAAAATGATCCAATCAGGTTATTTCGATTAGATTGACATTAACGTTACATACATATCGTGTTAGTTCGTGCTATTTTTATTTTATTTTATTTTATTTTATTTTATTTTATTGAATTTTTAAAATTGTTATGTGTCAGGCCATTATTGTGTCACATGTTAATGCAGTGTCACATGTTCGTACAATGTCACATGTTTCGATGCCACATGAAAATATTTTATATTCAATTTAGTCATTATATTTGAAATTTTGACTTAATTTGGTTTCTTTTTTTCAAGTGAGAAATATTCTCCATTTCCAAATCTAATTATTAATTAAGCTTAATTAGAATTTGTATACAAATGTGAAAATAATTTTTTTAAATTTATACATCAAATCACTTCATCTATATATTAACATTAATTTTATTTTATACAATTTTAATTTCAATAAAAAAAATATCCATATTTTACACTTATTATATATTAATCAAAATATATAAATGCATTTCGTCACATTATTAAAAATATAAATTTGATTTGATATATAAATTTTAAAAGAGTTATTTTAATATATATATATATATATATATATATATATATATATATATATATATATATATATATATATATATATATATATATATATATATAGTTGTAATTAATTCTTTTACTAATTTAGTTCCATTTTTTAAAATGAAAAATATTATTCTATTTAAAAAATATTAAAACAAAATTGAATCAAAGTTTAAATATAAAAATTAAATGGAATATAAAACATTATTGTGTGATATTGACGTTAACCTATAACACTGTATGGAGACATGAAAGTTTAAATCTAACTTAACACGTTTCTGACATGACAAATTTAAAAAAGAAAAGCAAAAAAAATAAAAAATAAAAATAAAAATATTACAAATGACAAGTGATATATACAAAAGTTAATGTTAATCTAACGAAAATAACATAATTAATTTATTTTTAAAACTAAAAAACTTAATTACATCAAATAAAAATTATAAATTAAAATTTTTAAGCAGAATACCAAAAGTGAAATAATGTCTTATGAGATTAAATTAACTAATTTAAAATTGAGTTTGTTTAAACTATTGATTTATATTCATTATACAACTGTACTCCATCCATGTCAACGAGTCTGTGAGTGATGACTGATTAACGAACAAAACGTCCTTCTCAATCAACAATAATTAATTGCATAATTTAAATTATAATCCATAATTTTGTTTGACTTCAAAAGCTGAATAATAGAAAAAGTTTCGAAAGCCATTTGTCTTTACAAACCTTAACTTTTATTCAGTCTAATCCTTTACCACCGACATTTTCTAACTAAAATATTTTTTCTAAACTTCATAGCTTTTTCCAAAGGTTCTCGCAACCACAAACAAACATCGCAAAATATCTAATTTTCGATTCGATATTTGTTTAGAGAAAATCTAAATGTCGAAAATAATATTACAATTATATAAATAGTACTATGGTGCGTAGTTATCTAGTGACAATGATACTAATAGTGATAATAGTGTTAATAGTTGGTAGTAGAGGTTTTGATTACAAGTAGTAGTTAGAGATAAAAAACTATGTCTCTCATGAGTCAACATAATATGTTTTCCAATAAGATTAAATTAAAGAAAAAAATATTTAAATGTGACTCAAAGTGAACTCATTTACTTAATGAATTTGAGACAATTTTAGTTAAATTAGAAATCAGTTAATCTTTTAATAATACCTTTTTATTATTTTTTTATAATTATTTAATATTTCTAATTATGAAGATTTATAATTTGATATTTTTAAATTTTTAAATATTGTTGAATAATTTAAATGTTTAATTTATATGTTTGTTAAATTATGTATATTGACTTTTTAATTTTTTATTATTATCTTTATAACAATGTTTGTAAAATAGATGAGCACTTTAATTTTATTATTGAAAAAAAGAATGAATCAAGTCAAATATACTTTAATTATATTATAAAAAAATACAAAATAAGTTGAAAGAACAAAATATTAAGTGAGTTAATTCATTAATTCATCAATTTAGGTTAGATTAACTCGAGTTACAAAATTAATTGTTTGTAAATTAATAAGTTCGGTTGATACCCTTAATAATAGTGACAATGATAATAACAATATATTATTTGTAATAACAATTATATCAGTGGACATAGTAGAAATTATAAGATAATGATAGTAAAAAATGTAATCATAATGTTAATGATGATAGTGTTAGTAGTAGTGAAAATAATAACATTGACAAATAGTAATGTAAGTAGTGGTGGTATTCACCATAATAGTGATAATGGTAGTAATATTAATAATGATAGTTGAAAATACAACAATGGTAGTTATAGTGGTAGTGACAATGATTATGATAATAATAGTGAGTGTTAATGACAGTGGTTGTAGTATTGATAGTAATGATAGTTTTAATATTGGTAACTGCATAAGAATGTTTTTCAAAATCTTGAATCAACCCAATTCAATCTGATTAAAAGTAAGATTGAATTGAGTTTTATATAAAAGAAATGCAAAAAATAAACCTAATCCAATTAAATATTTTTTTAGGGAGTTGGATAATAAATTTATCTAATTTTGACACTTGCACTTGTGAAGTTAAAGCAAAAGTAAAGAAAGGTAGCCTCCAAAATCATTTGTATGTAGGACCTACCCTATGTGCTCTATATTTTTAGGACTATAATAATAAGACAATGTTGTCATTATAATAAGAACAGGGAGCATGAAGTAAGGGATATATGCATGTAGCCCACATGACATAACTGCCCTTAACCCCAAGCTGGTCTTCTTCTCCTTCTGCTTCTGCCACAATTTAATACTCCTAAGTCCTTTCCCATGAGATCAAGAGCGTCCTTTCATAATTCAAAATATTAAATCTTTCTCTTTCTTTTCTTATTTATTCAATTGCTTCCACCTTTGCTTCGAATCAACATTACATAAACATATATACTAGTACGTAGGAGACAGCTGAGATTGTGTGGGTGAATGAATGAATGAATTCTCACATTTACACACACTGCTAATACTCTTTCAATTTCTCTCTCTTTTTACTTTCTCTCTTTCAATCTTACATGCACAAAGTGGTGACCCCCTGTAACTTTCTTGCAAAGATTGGTCACTTATCAGATAAGTTTCCGTTTTTTTTGTGATCAAAATTCTATTTTGTTTTTCTGGGGTTGGCAAAGTCGACATGCAAGAGCAAGATTTCTAGGCTGGTTGACGGTTTTAGTTCCAAAGGTGTTGTCTTTTTGGTGAATTGGATTCTGGGTGTGGAGGTTGAATAGTGGACAGAGAAAGAGTGTTGTGAACAGATGAAGAACGAGGAGCAGGCTCGTAGTTTGTTTGGAATTTCACTCTCTGACCGACCAAGATGGCAGCAATTCCTTATTTGTTCATCGGGGTTCTTCTTTGGATATCTTGTAAACGGCATCTGTGAGGTAGATGTCAAGATGGATCATATATCTGCTCTGTTCTCTCTTTTTTTGAATTCTTGAATTTGATGTTTTTGGTTCAACGTTTCTGCAACTGGGTTTCAGAAAAAGGGCTGAGTAAGAGGAGAAAAAAAAAGAAAAAAAATGAGTTTTTTTAGTGGTAAAACGGATTTGGTTTTCTTTGATTTTGTATATTTTTTTTATCTTTCTTTTCTTTCATAATTGCTAGCCTAAAGATTATTTTTGAAGTAAAATGTTTTGTCGAAAGTGCCAAGATTTGTCTGCCTTTTGTTGTTCTCTCTGGATGTTTTGTGGGGACTTTTGTCTTCAATTTTGTTTCTTTTCTTTAGTTATTGGAATGAGAATAATCATGTTTGAATAAAGGTTCTCTCATTTGCTTTATTTTGCAGGAATATGTGTATAATAGGCTCCATTTTAGGTGAATGATTCATCTTGGTACTATTCTATTTATTACTATTTTGCAGCTTTGAATAGGGTCTAACGGTGAAGTTGGTGGTTTGTTTTTACTTGTTTTAGCTATGGTTGGTACTTCACATTTGTTCAAGGGTTTGTGTACCTGTGTCTGATTTACCTTCAAGGCTTCACAAGCAAGCAAATGGTGAATTCATGGAAAACTTATGTAAAGCTCTCAGCTGTACTTATGGGTTCTCATGGCCTAACAAAGGGTTCTTTAGCTTTTCTTAACTATCCTGCACAAATCATGTTCAAATCCACAAAGGTAAGTAACAAAAGCCCATGAAAAGAAATTCTATCATATCCTTACTTTACCCATTTTTGAAGGAAACATCTTTGTATCAGCTACAGTTAAAACACCTCAATTGAGATTTTACTCATTCTTAAGCTTGTTATAAAGGGAATATCAGCTGCAGTTCAATGATTCCAAATCTTATTTTTTGCCTCTAAAACTGTATCACCATGTTGTAGCTAAACTGATCATTAAACATTGAAATGTAACTGAACCAGTTTGTGTTATAGGTTCTGCCAGTGATGATTATGGGTGCCTTCATTCCGGGTCTGAGAAGGAAATATCCATTACATGAATATGTATCTGCAATACTTCTTGTAGTTGGTCTGATCCTATTCACACTAGCAGATGCACAGACATCACCAAATTTCAGTGTCGTTGGTGTTGTTATGATTTCTGGAGCATTGGTCATGGACTCTTTCCTTGGAAATCTTCAGGAAGCAATATTCACTATGAACCCTGAGACCACACAGGTGATTTCCTTCTCTTTCTATCCCTTCTTTCTGCCTTTCAAGGTGCTTGACTTTTTATGTCAATTATGTTGAACAACATAGATATATTTTAACTTATCAGAAAATTTTAACCATATAACTTTTTATGTTCTTCTGATGTAATAGTTTAAGCCTCATAGGAACATAAATATATATAATAGTAGCCTTTTAAATTTCTAGTACTTTTCTCATTATAAACACAGATGGAGATGCTCTTTTGCTCAACAGTAGTGGGTTTGCCTTTCTTAATCCCACCCATGCTTTTCACAGGAGAATTATTCAAAGCATGGACCTCTTGTTCACAGGTAATTTTGGAATAAACACTACCCTTTTCCACACCAGTAACATGTTATGCTTTTTTTTTTTCTTTTTTCTAAGCAGAATCACTTTTTCTTGTCCTTGCAGCATCCCTATGTGTATGGAGTTTTGGTCTTTGAAGCAATGGCCACATTTATAGGTCAAGTATCTGTGCTCTCCCTCATTGCCATCTTTGGTGCTGCCACCACAGCAATGGTAAATTGCTTTCACATGATTTTACTTCCTTTTATTGTCATGTCAATTATTTTTGGACCATTTTACAGCTCCTAACATTAATAACCCCCATGTGAAAAAACAAACACACCAGGCTCCATGCCTTCTCACTCTTAAATGTTATTCAATGACCAAACATTTGATCCTTCTGTATTAAAAAACTTAACTTGAATTGAAAGTTGTTCTGACATAAGGAAAGATATTAGCATCACATTTCTTGGCACTATTAATAGTATTAGGTGAAAGTCATGTGATCCTTCACTAAATATGTGAGTTCCAATGCCAGATTAGCAGGACTTTCATTCATTCAACTGATTGGAAAGAGTGTTGTTTAGTTTATCATTGCATGAATATCAACTAATAAGACACTGTTTTGGCATTAAGTGTTAAGAGAGTCTGTTACTAGTCACAAATGAGATTAAATGAAAATGAAAATGAAAACAATATTTATTCTCACTCACCCTTTTACTTGATTCAATCATAAAAAGTAATCAGCATATAGGGTGTTAGAAAAATTAAACTTTAATCACATTATGTGATCCTAACTTAGCTCACTGAATATTGTTGCAGATAACAACAGCAAGAAAGGCAGTGACATTGCTACTGTCATACTTGATATTCACAAAACCATTGACAGAACAACATGGGAGTGGACTTTTACTCATAGCTATGGGAATCACATTGAAGATGTTGCCTGATAGCAAATTCAGCAGCAACAAGAGGGTCTTAAGTTCTTCTCCAGGGGAACTCAGAGCAAAATCCAGTGGTGATGAAGAGTTAGGGAATCTGCCAAATTCTGCAGGGGAAAATGATGAAAGGAGGCCCTTGGTCTAGCTTAATGTGTTCTAAATGAAAGTAGTTTTTTTTTAAGTCATTATTTTTAAATTCACAATTTCTTTGTTATTTTCATGTCATGTGAAAGGAAAAAGAAAATAAGTTGATGTCCAAATTAGCATTTTATATTATTTTTTTAATGGAAAGTCTCAGATTTTATTGCTTTACTGTCAAAGAGCATTTAAAGCTTCTGTTCTTTCTCCACTGTTGTTGCCGTTACTCAAATTTAATGATACTGTTACTGTTTTCTCAACAGGGAGATTGACATTATAAGTTTTGCACCTGAATGAATAACTTCAAAATAAATAAATGTATGTATGTATGTATGGATAAGTTTATTAGAATTAAATTCTTAGATATTTTGTAAGGACTTACTTATTTCTATGAAAATGAATTTTTCTTCTATATAAATGAGTTGATGTGACGTACATCTGAAAATGATTTTTAAATAATTGAAACTTATGAACATATTAAAACAATTCATTTAAAATTCTCTAGATTCCCTTAAATACACACAACTAATAACATGTACAGTTTTATTTGAAATTATGCGAAAGACTTTATGATATCCTTTAACGTCAAAACTTAATATGAAATTGCGGGTATAACAATTCAAAATAAATACAAAAACGTTCCAAATCGTTTTAATGATAAAGTAAGCTGTTAATTGAATAATTAAGAAAAAAACATTTTGATGGAGTTTAATGTAACATCCCAATAAATATAACCAAAGCCATAATTTATTTAGGAGTTAACAAGAATAATAAAGGAGAACAATAGAGAATAAGCAAAGCCGTAAGAAATATACTGAAAATTAAAACTGAACGATTGAAATATATATAATGTTTACAAAATAGACCGAACGGTCTAGGATACAATACATTGGCCGGAAGGCCAAAATTAGAAAGATTCCTATACTGAACGTTTTACAAAATACAATGAGAAGAAAAAGACTATACTAAGGACCAGACGGTCCTGCATAACGTTCGGGCACTGCCTCCACTGGTTCCTCGGCCTGCACAGCATCCTCCAGAGTTTCTTCCAAAGCAGCTTCCAAGGTATCCTCTGCTCACATCCAAAAGGATGATCATTGCAATGAAGAGAATAGCCGAACGGTCGGATACCGAACGACAACATATACAAGGCAAAACAGATAAGGGTAAGCTTATGTAAATTTAATTTATCAATTCATCATACAAATAAATATACAATACAAACCAGTCATTCATGCAACATACAATTCCTATACTCATGACTGACCACAAGACACTGTCCGGACTGTATGAACATGTAGCTCGGTCGTCCCTAGCACCCGGTGTGGTGTAGTAACTGTTTTCCCAGCTGCCACCCGAGGTTAGTCCTCAAACGGTTATTTACTCATATAACCGCGGACCTCCTGCCATTCCCACGCATGAGTGGCCTCCCTCTACTTGAGGAAGCGCCCTCACGGAATATTAGGATCAAGGACAACACCCGAGTCTTTCCCACATCCATACTTTACCAATCATCACAGATTCATGAGACATTCCGCCAGTGGAATTCTCTTACTTAGTCAAATTCAATCAACGTTCGTTATTACTTCCAAGTTGTTAGGGTGTTGAGAGGAGTACCAGATACTCAATACCGAATAGTTTCTGACTAAGCGTTTCATAAGACCGAGCACTAGATCTATGACCGAGTGCTTTACATGACCGAACATCCTCTGGATGAATAATAATAACAATGTGAAACCGAACACTTCATAAGTAAAGTGTCAGTCTAATACTGAACACTTGTATGACCGAACGTACAGTTTATGACCGAATGTTCTTAAAATTTGTGTACTGGTATAATACCTAGCACTTTTAATAAACATCATCAATATAAACCGAACGCTCAGTGTATGACTGAACGTTCTAAATAATTAATATAAGACTGAATACTTAGTGTATGACTAAGCACTTCCAAGTCGAACGTTCAGTATAAGACCGGACGTTCAGTACAATAAAGACAATTAATATGAAACCGAGTACTCAGTTTATGACCGAGTACTTCTCAAGACGAGCACTCGATTTATGATCGAGTACTTTCAATAAACATTATCAATATAAAAACGAACGTTCAGTGTGAACGAACGCTACTATAATAAACATAGTTAACATGAGACTAGGTAATCAGTCTATGACCGAATACGTTAAAGCCGAACACTCAGTATAAGACCGAGCGTTCTGTAATGGATAGATTATTACGACTGAATAAGCAAGTCATTTATGTTTCGATACAATGGTACAAGAACGATCGTTTTAGGGGAAAACCGAACGGTCCTAATGACCTTCGGTCTCAGATTCACATTTTCTCTAAGTTTCATACCTATCATACAATTCAGACTACAACCATTCATGAGAAATCAAACAACATACTTTAGATATCAAACATGCATTAAATCAAACACACATTCAAAACATACAGAAAGTCAAAATTAAACTTTATAAGCTTCCCTTACCTCTATTCCAGCTAAGCTTCTAAAGTTCTATGTTAAGATTGTCCAAACGTCCAAAAGTGCTCCGCTTGGGAAACCGATCGGTGCAAGTGAAAGAGCTTGGCACCAGGAGTGTTTAATCTGAAAGGAGTAAGGTGATCGGAGATGAAGAGGTGGTCAGAATTCTAGAGAGAAGTTTGAAGGTTTAGAGAGAAGGAGGAGAAAACTGGGTTTATGAAAGGTTAATTTCTGAGGAAGAAGAAGATTGCATGCAGAAAAGGTGGCAAGGGTTTGGAAATCCTACCTTAAATATGGCCTCCAAACCGGACGGTCGTCCATTTGCCATCTGCCACATGGCTTCCACTAAAACGTCCGGTCCACTCCCAGCGTGCCACCTGACTTCCACTTTCAGGGATTTAACTGCTCTGCTGCTGCTGCACGGATCACTAAAGAAGGGAATTAAAAGCTTGGCAGAGTTTGTCTCCCGCGGGAGAACAGACGGCTGACATGTATATCCCACTAAGAAGGGTATTAAATGGGGTGTGACAGTTTAGTTCTAGTTTTAATTCTTGTATCTATAGTACATATTTATATTGAGTAGTTTAATATATTTATTTATTATCGTATTACTCTAGCAACATGAAATATTATTAATAATGAATATTTTATTATTCTTTCACATAGAATATTGTCCCTTGTTACTTAATTACATCGACTTAGTGTTATATTTATTATTTATTTATTTTGAGTCAAAATTTCATGTGTTAACGTGAGATGTAATATGAAACCATAAAAATTGTAATATTTCCACAAATTGGTCCTTGAGAATAGTAAATTAGTCTCTAAAATTATAAGTCATGAATTAATTTACTCCTTAATATTGTAAAAAGAATCAAATTGTTTTTTACAACAAATAAAATGATAAAAAAACATTTAAAAATATAATTTATCAATTAATTTAATTTTTAAAGGTAACATTAAAACAAATTATTTAATAATTATAAAGCCTAAATATAGGATTAGTCAGAGTTAAAATTTTATAATTAGAAACAGTATAATTGTAATAATACTTTAGAGAGTATTTTGTGTATTGCAGAGATGAATTTGACCCAACTAAATTGATGATGAGAATTTTAAGAATTACTATTATTTAATTAACTTTCAACTTACAATTTTAATAATTAAATTTGTAGTTTACTTTAAGTTTGAGTATTATTCTGAAAGCAGAAAGAGCTATTATAACGAAATAAATAACAGGTGTGGTATTCTATAGTAGTTTGCAGAAGAAGAAAAGTGTTGTTGAAGATGAAACGGTGGGAATGTGGTGATGAATCATCATGGAAACGTGTCAATCAAACAATGAAAAACAAATCCACTCATTGCCAACGTGTTTGTGCAATCGCATGCATAGTGACACCAATTCAACCTTTCTCACCTCAATCAATCACTATCAAAACTAGAGTGAAAAACAACTTCAATTTTTTACCACTCTATGCTCACCACAAAGTTCCAAAACAAATAAAAAAAAAAGGCTTGATTTTTAATGGGTGAGAGAGGTGGCAGCAGTGGTGGCACCACCACAAGGCTCCTCCAGACAGCGGCGGAGGACGATGGTGACTCAGACAGAAAGAGTAGTGAGAGACCAAGAGAGCCTTGGAAAGGAGAATATGTAAAGAGCATAGTTTTTGCAGGGCTTGATGCCATTATCACTTGCTTTTCTCTCATTTCTTCCATCAATGCTAGCACTAGATCCTCTGGTATTTATATGTCATTTTTTCTTTTAACTGTCATTTGGGTATTTGATATTTTGGTGAAATTTTGAGATGCTTTAACAAATTTTGAGCCTTTAAGTTGGTAATCACTCTAAGGATATGTAATCTGGAAATGGAACCTAGATCATCCCCAGAGGTCACAAGCTCAAGATGTGTTGTTATCAGCTCATACATCCTCTTAAATGTTATAAATATTCAAGTGTTTAATTAAATAAATTTATGCATGTTTGTGTTAATTTATGATTATTCATAATATTGATGTGATATTAACGTGTCATTACAATAGTAAATCACTATTTTTCCATTTTTAACTGCTTAAAATTAATGTTTAACAGGAGATGCTTAATATCGTGAATCTGTTTGCCTTTTAATCACAGTAAATCTAAAATGTGTTTGCTTTCAAACAAACACATTTAGATTATGCGTTTAAATTTCATTTTCTTTTAAACAACTGTCACCTGTGTTTCCTTGTTGAATAGCTGAGCATAAAAGACCTCTTGATTATGTGATGGAGGAGGTAAAAGAGATTTTCAGCATTTACTTGCAGCTTTGGTCCTTTCACATTATGTTTTAGTGCTAAGATTGTATGATACAAGCTTGTCCTTTTCGCAATAAATTACATTAATTTTTACAATGGAGATTATGGGATTTGAATTTAAGAGTTTAGGCCTTCCAATCACAAGGAGATTATGTTGTGTGGCTAAGGTTCTTGTCACTGTGTATGCATTTGTACATTCATGTTTGCCAGAAACACTGATACAGATTGTGATGCCATTGATGCCAATGTATAGAATAAATGCTATTTTAACTTATATGCTACACTATAATTGCAGGGCATGTGCTGGTTCTTGGATTCTCAAACCTTGTGGCAGATGCAATATCAATGGGGTTTGGGGACTCTGTGTCTGCTAGCTCTGAGCAGGAAGTGATCATTGAGGAAAGGAAAGTGACAGAATGGGATGTCATCAACCAAAGGAAAAAGGAGCAATCAGAGTTGGTCAATCACTATCAAGCTCTTGGGATGGACTGCAATGATGCAACCATGGTATGGTATGCATGAAAAAAACTACCATTTGAAACAAAATTAGAGTTTCACATACATTTCCAAGTGTAAAATTTTATACTATCTACCTACCCTTTAGAAACTACCACAGATATTACTTTCAACTCAACTGATATAAAAACAAAGTTATCATGCACAATAAGAGACTTACACTATTGGTACATGTATTATAAATAAATGCCAGAAACACTCTTTTGAAGACACTATTATCAGTTAAAATTTACTGAAGAAATTTCTTTGACAGATCTTACATCTTATTTAATGACTTTATCTTAGTTTGGTGGTTTTCAATAAATTTAACCAATGATAAAATGTGTGTTAGAAAAAGTGTTTTAAAGGGAGAAATTTGTAACAAAAGTTTACTCTTTATATGTTAACTTGGTGCAAGGTTGTAACAAAACTTGCTTCTGAAGTGTGTTACTTGGTGCAAGGTTGTGAACATATTCACAAAGTACAAGGACATCATGGTAGACCAGAGAATGATTGCAGACAAGGGAGTGCTGCCAGCAGATCAAGAAGTGAAGCCATGGAAGAATGGCCTTGTGACCTTTGCATCCTTCATGCTCTTTGGCTCAATTCCATTGCTCTCCTTCATTATCCTCATACCATTCACTGACAATGACTCTATCAAGTTTGTTAGTGCTTGCCTAGCTTCTGCACTTGCCCTTGCTCTTCTTGGGGTGGCAAAAGCAAGGATTGCTGGCCAAAACATGATGTTCTCTGTGGCTGTCACACTTTTCAGTGGTTCCATAGCTGCAGCTTCTGCTTATTTAGTAGGATGGATGCTTAAGCATGTGACAGGATTAGAGAGTTGATGAATAACTATAGTTGAATTGAATGGATCTGACAACACTTTTTTTTTTTTTTTTTATAAATGTAGTTTTCATACTGGTACATAGGTTTAATATTTATATTTTGGATAGTTTATGAACTTGCTATTTCTCCAAGCTGTTAGCTAGCTTTTCAGAAAATGTTACTTATGACAAGGCTTTTTGAATTTCTGCATATGGGCCTGTAATTCTTTTTCCACCCAATACTAATCTTTACCAAATTTTATATAATAATAAAAAACCTTCATTCATTCTTCAGAATGATAATAGAGTAATGCTTCATTCATTCATTCACACTCTTCGATTAATTATTGTATACAATTGCATCCTTCTTAAAATCAACTCAGTCTTATTTTCGGCGTTTAAATTTGTTTTAATTAATTATAACATCATAGTTTTAAATATTAAGAAAATATTATCTTACTCGGAATAACTAAACTCGAATTTAGATAATGGTACTTTCACAACATTTTGTGGAGTAATTCTTGTTAAAATATCATTATCCTTTATAAATAAATATGCATGATTGTAAGGCACAATGCCTATTTTATATATTCAGCAAACAAACGATGCTTATTATATCACAGGATAGCTTTCATTATCAATGTGCCAAAAAGCATCTTCCATCATTAATTTAATGGCAAACAACTTACCCTCCAAAATACTTTCTCATTTTATATTTTAATCTTTATACTTACTTAAAATTACACATTATTAATTTTATTTTTGTCAATGTTCCGACTCTCTTAACTAACACTCATACAATAAAATTTTCCACCAGAAATTTGTTGTTGAAGATACAATAGATATGAAGACTAAAATATTAAAACTGCATAGTTTAAAGACTGAAATGGGTAACTTTGACATGCAGAAAACAGTAAAATGTTACAAACATAAAGATTAAATGTTAAATGTGTAACTAATTTATTTTATGATCGTTAAATATAAGTTTTGATGCGCAATGGTTATCCAACTTGCAAACCCATCCTCTTGAGTTAGTTACTGTGTTAGGGAGAACATGTTACTGATAACTTTTGACCAAAACTGTTTCATTCTTGCTATGCATTTCACTCAAACAGATTCAAGATTACGGTTTTTTATTACCTCTTTATAGTGCGTCATTTTTCCGTTCTGGTGTGTCAATAGTTATCAAACTCTAATAGTATGTTTAAAAAAGTAACGATTTTCTATCAAATTAAGCAGATAAGTTCGTAGTTTGTTACTTTTAAAGGTCTGCAGGTAGACAGTTCTAAATTTATTACTTTTAATGGAGAGAAAAGAAGTAAAGAATGAACTGTGTCAACCAATTAAAATGAATAAAGTGTAGAACATAGATGGAGCAATTCTTGAGTGAATACAGTGTTAACAATTATTTCAATCTAACTCGAGCTTTTGATTAATTGTGTTGTGTCTATAGGCACTTGACCTATTTAAGAATTACTCAAAGAAAAGCAGTAACCATTGGTTAAGATGAGAGTGAGAAAATAGGACTAAACAATGTGACATAGTTAGCAAGAAGTCACCTCTTCTTCATTCAATGATAACTGCAAAGCATGTTCTGCTTCTTGCAGGAATAACCTTGTTAGCTGTTTCTGTCCACGCCGATATACTATAGCAGACCACTTGTTTCTAGTCATCAACTTTGGCTCCTCAGAGTCATTTGTCTTTGTGCTGAAATTTTGGGAAAGACAAATTATACAATGAAATGGTGTATAGATAAACAACTTAAGTGTTTTTAGTAAACAGCTGTTTATGTATATGTTGTCTCTGTAATAAACAAGGAATAGAGTTAAACTATTCTCATATAAGTTGTTTTGATAATATTCTTTTAGTATTTGAAAAGCCATTGAAATGATGGACGACTCAGTTTAACTGCCTGTACCCTTGAAAAAAGATAGGCATCAGAGTCATCCCTAATAATTAAGGCATATATGAATACTAAAATCAAGTATACTAATTTCTACCTTAAATTGCTCGTGCATTGTTTGCTATCTTCCTGGTCATCAATAATAAGGGCTTTCCTGAGTAAATCAAGGTCATCTTCATCTGTTCCAGAACTCTCTTCAAGATTCATCATCCTTGAATGCATTGAAATCAGTTAGGTATGTCACATAACATCATCAATGCTGATGTTTTAGTGTGTCCTTATTCACTCAAAAAATGAAATGATGAATTAAAAGAGGTTAAAGCATCATTTGCAGAAACCAAGTGGCAATCACAAGCATGCAGATTAGGAATAGGGCAAAATTCATCTCAGTTTATAATTAACATAATCCTATCAGCAGTTATGGCTATGTAATTCCTGGAACTTACTTCACACGAAGAAGATCAACAAGCAATTGTAAAGCTCCAGTATCACCACAGACCTCCCATACTGCTGATTGGACATCTGTATCTGATAGTTCTCTCTCCCTTTCAGGTCCAGCAAGCTTTTCATAGAAAGCATGAAAATAAACAATAATGCTTATCACTTGCCTTCGGGTTCTAGGCTTCTAGCTAAATGTAAGTAATAAATTAATCTCATTTTAACACAAAATCGGCCAACAGTAGAAGAAAAAGGTATGAAGAACTGGTAATTGATCTTTTAATTCACCAGAACTAAGAATGGTTATATAATTGAGTACATGGATTCCAAAATAAATAAAAGCAAAATACAGAAAGTTAGTAATGAAAATTATAAACAATTAATGAAACATGTAAAAATTGTATTTGAGCTTGGAAGTAAATTGTATTATGTAACATCCCGATTTTTGAGATGTGCCTATTACGAGGGAAAATCAAAATTTTTAAAATCATATTACCTTTGAGAAAATATAATTATATAATACCGAAATTAATAAAATAAAAACGAAATAAAGTAAATCAAATTACATTGTTTCTAAAATTTATAGTACAAAAACTTTAAATAACAAGTCTTTTTCCCACTCTTGCATCTCTATCTTGCATATGGAGTATTTGCAACATCCCCTGCTTCCGTATAACCAAAAGTTATATAATCATCGCAAGACACACACAACCACAAACAAATATGGATAAGCTATCATAGCATAACCAATAATAATAAAATTTCTACATAAGAATGCAACACAACTTAATAACAAATCAGTTAGTCATCTACAGTGCTATCCTACTAACAGAACATTTCTACAACATGATTATCATCAACAACCTCATCATTCATATCATAACTATACCATCAAGGTTATCTTTATCAATACTGTCTCCAAACACATCGTGATCACGAATCATCAATACATGTACATCCATCAGGATTAACCTCATCATGAATCTTTCAGCACGAATGACACCATGAGCCTCCACAATACCAAAAACTCTATAGTGAAAAGAATCAATCACACTCCTGTATCCTACCTCACAAACCTGTAGACTCCCCTACAGGTTTGCTCGAGTAGTCTTGTCATCCTAGCTAAGGAACATGTTTCCTCCCACACAAGGACAAGGCAAACACCACCACCCCAATACAAAGAAGGCTCAATATCCGAGCACCCCCTTCTCACATAGAAGGCCAAAGAGAGTCGCTATCTCGTATCGATCGATAGTCTTAGGATTTATGAAGTAATAAAAGAGATGAGGGAAAAACTCCCTTATGTGTCTTTGCATACACATAGGGTAATATATTTATAATAATAAGAGTGTGGGCTAAGCCCAAATACAAATGAACATGTAAATGAAATAAACACAATATCTAACACTCCCCCTCAAGCTGGAGCATATAAATCATATGTTCCAAGCTTGTTACAAAGATAGTCAATTCTAGGTCCTCGCAAGGACTTAGTAAATATGTCTGCCAACTGGTTGCTTGAGTTAACAAACTCAGTCTTGATATCTCCAGATATGATTTTTTCTCTAATAAAATGGCAATCAACTTCAATGTGCTTGGTTCTCTCATGGAAGACAGGATTAGAGCTAATATGAAGATCAGCTTGATTATCACATATAAGTGTCATGTGAGTAATATCTCCAAATTTCAATTCACTAAGTAATTGTTTAAGCCACACAAGCTCACAAGTAGCTGATGCCATAGCTCTATATTCTGCTTCTGCACTGGACCTAGCCACAACACTTTGCTTCTTACTTTTCCAAGATATCAAGTTGCCACCAATAGAGACACAATATCCAGAAGTAGACCTCCTATCAGAAGGGGAACCAGCCCAATCAGCATCTGAATAACACACGATTTTTGTATCGTTGTTAGGACCATATAGCAAACCTTTTCCAGGTGATCCTTTAATATACTTCAGTATGCGAACCACTGCATCCCAATGGTCTTCACATGGGGAGTTAAGGAATTGACTCACCACACTAACTGCAAAGGAAATGTCAGGACGCGCGTAACAGTAAGGTAGTTTAATTTACCAACTAATCTTCTGTAACGTTCAGGATCTGAGAAAGGCTCCCCCTGATTTGGTAGGAGTTTGATGTTAGGATCCATAGGTGTCTCAACAGACTTACAGTTCATTAACCCTGTTTCCTCCAAGATGTCTAACGCATACTTCCTCTGAGATATGACAATACCATCATTGGATTGTGCTACTTCAATACCCAAAAAATACCGGAGTTTGCTAAGATCTTTGGTTTGAAAATGGTGGCAAAGGTGTTGTTTCATCTGAGAGATGCCGAGGTAGTCGCTTCCTGTGAGAATAATGTCATCGACATACACTATTAAGTAAATACATCCAGCACTTGAGTGGCGATAGAACACTGAAAGATCCGCTTCACTGCGAGACATACCAAACTGTTGAACAACACTGCTGAATTTACCAAACCAGGCCCGAGGAGACTGTTTTAGGCCATATAGGGATTTGCGAAGACGACATACCAATCCAGATGACTCCCCCTGAGCAACAAAGCCAGGCGGTTGCTCCATGTAAATTTCCTCCTGCAAATCACCATTAAGGAAAGCATTTTTGACATCAAGTTGGTAAAGAGGCCATTGTCGAAGAGCGGCCATGGCAATGAAAAGGCGAACAGAGGTCATTTTCGCCACTGGAGAAAAAGTATCACCATAATCCAAACCAAAAATTTGTGTGTATCCTTTGGCAACCAGTCGAGCCTTCAAACGATCAATTGTACCATCAGGGCACCTTGATAGCATACACCCACCTGCAACCAACAACAGACTTTCCAGATGGTAATTGGACAAGCTCCCAAGTTCCATTTTTCTGTAAAGCACTTAATTCATCCAGCATGGCTTGACGCCAACCAGGATGAGTTAAGGCATCACCCACAGACTTAGGAATGGACACAGAAGAAATGGATGAGAGACATGTGTAAAAAGATGGAGATAATCTGTGGTAACTAAGAACAGTATAATGGGGGGAAGGGTTACGAGTAGAGCGTATACCTTTACGGAGGGCAATAGGCAGGTCAGACTCATTTGCTGGAGCCGGAGGAGACACAGGAGGTGGCACAGGAGGTGAGTCATGAGGGAGACGATTGCGGCGACTATAAACTTGAAGGGGTGGAGTTGAAGGACGATCCTGTGGGGAATGAGAGTCTAAAGGATCACAGACAATAGGAATATCAACAGTAGGAGGTGGAGGTACAGAACTAGAAGATATATGAGAAAAATAAAACGAAGATTCATCAAAGGGGACATCAGCGGAGATGAAATGACGATTGAGGGAAGGGGAAAAACACTTATAGCCCTTTTGTGATCGTGGAAATCCTAAGAAGACACATTTGTGAGATCTAGGAGATAACTTATCAAGACCAGGACTAAAATCATGAACAAAACATGTAGATCCAAAAACTCTAAGAGGTAATGGATGTAAAGGGTCTTGAGGGAATAAGACGGAATGAGGGATTTTGTTATCTAGGACAGAAGACGGCATGCGGTTTATGAGATAACATGCAGTAAGAACTGCATCACCCCAAAAACGCGAGGGTACTTGGCCATGGATTAGAAGTGTACGAGTTGTTTCAATAAGGTGTCTATTCTTGCGCTCAGCCACCCTATTTTGTTGAGGAGTATAAGCACATGAGGTCTGGTGAAGAATGCCATGAGAAGCCATAAAATGTTTAAATGGTGAAGAAAGGTATTCACGGCCATTATCACTGCGTAAAGTTCGAATAGAAACCCCAAACTGTGTTTTTATTTCATTGAAAAATGATTGGAAAATAGAAAACAACTCAGAACGATTCTTCATTAAAAACAACCAAGTACATCTTGAATAGTCATCAATAAAAGTAACAAAATACTGAAAGCCTAAAGTGGACTTAACACGACTAGGACCCCAAATATCAGAATGGACTAATGAAAAAGGAGACGATGCTCTTTGTGACACACTACGAGGAAAGGAACTACGAGTATGTTTTCCCAACTGACAAGACTCACACGACAAACTTGATAACTTCGACAAACTCGGAACAAGTTGTTGTAGTTTGGCAAGGCTGGGATGACCTAACTGAGCATGAAGAAGGGATGGTGACTCCATGATTATGCCAGCATGTGGAGAAGGGCGTAGAAGATAGAGGCCATGAGACTCACATCCTGTGCCAATCATGTGTTTCGAACTCCGGTCCTGCAAATAAACAGAATCTTTGGTAAATGAAATAACACAATTAAGGGAATGAGTTAGACGACTTATGGACAATAAATTGAAAGGAGATCCAGGGACATAGAGTACATGATCAATGGATATGGACGGAAAAATATGAACAGTGCCAATACCATGAGATGAAACTATAGACCCATCAGCCATTGTTACCGAGGGTAAATTATTCGGACATGACAAGGAAGAAAACAAGGACTTGTTACCAGTTATATGATCGGTGGCACCTGAGTCAAGGACCCAAGATCCGAGGGAAGTTAAACCAACAAAAGGTCTACCTATGCGTGCAACAGATGCAGATGTAGTGGAACTAGATTGCTGACGATCCTCATACCATCTGAGAAATTCGTTGAAGACTGCAGGGTTGTCTACGGAATTTGATGAAGTAGGATGGTCAGTAGATGGGGGTTGAGGGGTTGGACCAGAATTCGCCATTGCTACAGGTCGAGGAGGACGTCCATGAAGCGCATAACATTTATCAATTTTGTGGCCAAGTTTGCCACAGTGGTCACATTTTGGTCGTCCTCTTCCAGGCTTGCGAGTCCGACTTCGATCATCCCGTTGGGCAGCCATAGCCGAGGAATCATCAATATGAACTGTCTCAACGACTGGTTTACTCGGAATACGCAAAAGAGCAGAACAAGTAGCAGTAAAGTTGGGTATGACAGGAGAACCCAAAATCTGATCACGGACATGGGAGGAATCATCAGAGAGTCCGTATAAAGCCAACAACATGAAGAACTTTGATCGTTGTTCTAGTTCTTCAGCAGGAGTGGAAGCAGGAGGTAATAGCTCATTAAAGTCATGCAGGAGGGCATGAACTTTACCCAAATACTCTGCCATAGGACCAGGACAACGCGGGCCAATAACAGTGAATAGGTCCTGACAGACACCATAAAGACGCTGGGTGTCATTTGTATATAATAGTTTTGCTTGTGACCATACTTCTGAGCATGTTTCATAGGATCGAAACATTTGTTTCAAAGAGGAGTGAATAGTGGACTTCATGACGATGCATAATTGGGCATCAATTTTCATCCAGCGAGAAGCGTCATCTGTGGGAACACTAGTCACATTATTAGTGAGGTGATCTACATACCCCTGACTTTTCAACCAAAGTTTGATGTCGGATGCCCACGTTGCATAATTGGTTCCATCTAACTTGTCAATGGACAAGTGTACATTCACAAAATTAGTATATATTGGAGAATCAGATGAGGAGGCACCAGCAGAGGAGGTGGTTGTTGACGAAGAAGACTCCATGGAGAGGGAGAAACCCTAAAAAAACCAAAGTGCTCCGATTGATGCAACGACAACAGATCCGGAAAGAGGGCGAGGAGGCGATCACGGCGGTGCTGGTCGGCGGCGGAACGCTCCGGCGACGCGCTGGCACGCGCGGCGGGAAGCGGCGGATCTGCGGACTTTGCGGCGGCGCGTGGAGGCGCGTGAGAGCTCCGATCACCGCGATCTTTGGACCACGGTGGTCGCCCGGCCGAGACGATCCAGATGGAGTGGTCGCCGGTCGATTCTGAAACTCCGGCGACGGTGCCGGCGATGGTGGCGGCGACGGCGACGGCGGCGACGGCGGCAGTTACGACAGGGATGAGTACAATATCTAACAGGATTTACTAAGTACAACAAGTGGACCTACCCCAACTCTTATGCTCATCAACTACTCATTCAGATGCACCCAACACTCACTCATGTTTCAACATCAATCAAACGTCTATCCTGATATTCTTATCCCCAGCCTAACATTATTCATTCATCATTATCTCAAGTCTAATTCAAAAATGCAATGTGCTCAACATGAACCCCTCATGGGTCCACTCCAACAATAGGTTATAAAATAAATAAATAAATACTATTTAATAACAAACCAAAAATAATAAATCATTTATTAATCTAATTAATGATTGTGACCTTATTATTTTCCTCTTTTATTAACCAAAATTAGTAAATCATTTAATATTCAAATTAATGATTGTAACCTCATTATTTTCCTCTTTAAACCCAATTGATTTTTATTTACAATTTCATCAAATGTTAATTAATTAATTTTATTTCCCATTATTTTAACTTTAGAGACATAATTTATTATTTTGAATTCTCTTTGTCCTATTACTATTATTATTATTATTATTATTATTATTATTATTATTATTATTATTTAGTCTCTACAGTTGTGATTTCAAATCTTCCTTTCAAATAGAGCTGTCAAAATGGGTCACAACCTATGGGCCAACCTGGCCTACCACAGATTCGGACCGGGTTGGGTTTGAAAAAATTGTATTCTTTTTATGCGGGTCAGATTTCAACCCGGCTCATGCGAGTTGAACCGGTGGTAGGCCGGGTTGGCCCACCAACCCACCTACAAAATTTTATTTTGTTAAAATTTAATTTTAATTTTATAAAAAATATTTATTATTTTTTTTGCTTGAAAAAATTATTTTAAGTTCTCTATTTTCAAAATTAATTAAACATCCATGTTGGGAGTGAAATTTGAGAGTGAAATTTGTTTAGATTTGAATTATAAAAAGTTTGTAATTTTTTTTTATTTAAAAAATTGTAATTAAGTGAGCCAGGTTCAAATGAGCCGGGTGGGTCAGGTCGGGTTCAAATTTTTCTGGCTCGCTAATAAATGAGTCGAGTTAGGTTGGCTCACTAAGTGACCAACCCGTGGTGGGCCGGACCAGGTGACCCATTTTGACAGTTGTACCTTCAAGGGTCTTACAGCCCAATTAGCCCAGTCCAGTTCTAAACAACCCTAGCCCAAGCCAAGTCCATGAAGGACTCCACAGCCAACCGCCGCAACCTCTATGGTTGCACCACTCGAAGCAAAACAAGTTGCCGCTGCCATCGCAACCACCTCGAGAACCCAAAACGCAAGAATCTGAAACCCAAAAATCCCCACTTCAACACAAACCACAACAACAATCTGCAGAGTAGAATCAAGAAATCCAAATTCATTCATCGCAAACTCAATACACACGAGAATTCCAAGTCACAAGAAAAGATTTCGAAACCCCCAAAAATTCCCGATTCCAGAAACCCTAACCGCAGAATGAAGAACCCCAAATCCAAATAAAACTACAAGATCAAAACATGAAAAACCCCAAATCCAATTCAAATAAAATCCTAGCTCTCAAATCACAGAAAAAAAAGAGTTGGTTATGTGCATGAGTTCATAAGGTGTTGCGTAACTCAGTTGATTAGAGTTCTTTGATGAGCTAAGTGGTCACGTTTTCAAGTCTTGACTTGAACATAAATTTTTATGTTTATTTATTCTATTGATATAAGTGCAACACATATTATTGAATGATTGTTAAATTTGTGATGTCTAATATTCTCAATATGATGTGTTGGCTTGTTGGTAGAGATGATGGTCTAGGATTGAATGGATGTAAGTTCATATTCTACAAATAAAGGTTTGATGTGAAACCTTGTTTGATATATTTTTGTCTAAGTGCAAGAATGTCTTTTACCCTTTGTGTTTTGAAGTGTAGAAATTATAAATGGGGGTGTAGGAAGTAAAGTCCTACACTTGAAATAAAATAAGCAGAAAAATAAAAGATTTAAATGAATAGTTTAAAAACTAGTTGAGATTTTTAAGGAAACATTATCTAGGCAGTTACCTATAATAGATTTTAATTAAAAAGAAAAGAAAAAGGGTTTACTAAAGGAGAAATAGAAAGAGAAGAAACGTAAAAATATACGTATATATAATCTAAGAGAAAAGAAAAGAGTGCAACGTGTGACACAAGAATTGGAGAAAGAGTTTTTTTTTTTATAAGAGAGAAAAAGAGTGAGTCTATAGTTTTAATTTCGTATCCATAAAACTCTAGAATTGACCAAGGTACGAGAAACTAACCGTATTTGTTTACATAGTTGTTAATTTAGTTCTAAATGTCTTGAATTATTTGTTAGAGTGTTGGTGATTTATTTGGCTTGTTGGTTCTCTTTCTTGTCTATATTTAAAAGAAAACATAATCATTAATCCATTCTTTGGATCTCACCTTTCCAATTTCCTAATGCTTTCCCACCTTCATTTAATTCACTTTTCAAGACATTAAAAGAATTTCATGTATAGACAAGAAAGAGAACCAACATTTATGTATTCAAGAACACAAAATATTCATGGTATGGAAACTTCCAAATCTCAAAAGTCACCCAAATAAAATCACCATATTCTAACAAATAACTCAAGACATTCAAAATTAAATTAACAATTATGTAAACAAATAATTGAATATGGTTAGCTTCTCATACCTTGGTCAATTCTAAAGCTTTATGGATACCAAATTAGAATTTCAGACTCTCTCTCACTTCTGCTCTCTTATAAAAAAAAAAAAAAACTTTTTCTCCAGTTCTTCTGTCTCACATTGCTCTCTTTTCTTTCTCTCAGATTATACATACTTATCTTTTTAAGCTTCTTCTCTTTCTATTTCTCCTTTAATAAACCTTTTTTTTATTTGAAATTAAAATCTATTATAAGGTAACCTTTTTTTTATTTGAAATTAAAATTTATTATAAGGTAACTGCCTAGATAATGTTTCCTTAAAAATCTCAATCAGTTTTTAAACCATAAAGGCTTCATTTAAATCTTTTATTTTTCTGTTTATTTTATTTCAAGTGTAGGCCTTTACTTCCTACGTTCCCATTTATAATTTCTACACCTCAAAACACAAAGGGTAAAGACATTTTTGCACTCTAGGCAAAAATATACATAAAATCAAATAAGGTTTCACATCAAACCTTTATTTCTAGAATTTGAACTCACATTCATTCAATCCTAGACTATCATCTCTACCAACAATACAACACATCACATTCAGAATATTAGACATTACAAATTTAACAATCATTCAATAATATGTGTTGCACTTATATCAATAAAATAAACAAATAACATAAAAATTTATGTTCAAGTCAAGACTTGAACACGTGACCACTTAGCGCATCAAAGAACTCTAATCAACTGAGTTACACAACACCTTATGAACTCATGCACATATAATAAAACATACTCAAGTCTAATTTATAAGCTCTACATTTTCTCGAGTCTTACATATTACAATGGATTGGTTTAGTATTTGAATAGTCAGCGGTGGGACTGCTACATTGCCACATATTCTCGGCAGTGACAATACAGTCAATTGTTTTCATTTAGTATTATCAGTCTGAATATTACTAAGTTGTAAGCAATTTAACCGTAGGTAAGGCAAGGCTTTTGTTTCTCTTTCAAAGACAAAGAGGTTGTCAATTGTCCCCCCCATGATGGAAAGCATGGAATCATATGTCAAGTAACCAGGTCACTTAATCTGTAGCAGTTAACTAATGGAACGGGTAGGAAATGTGGTAAAACTAGATAGCAGACTAACTAAATAAAGAGAAAAAGCAATTTCAGTGACAAAGGTAGGAACCAATAGTCTAACATTTCAAAGGAAATATGAAAAGAAAACTTTTTTATAGAAACTGAACCTCTTCCAGCATTGATGAAACCTTGTAAAGCTCTTCTTCTTGCATGGCTATGGTCCTCAAAGTAGTCATAAATTTCTCAGGAAAGACTAGCTTGTTTGCATAAGATGGCATCTTGCGCTGACCGCTCCAACTATAGTTGCAAACTTGTTCAGCTTTTCCCTTGTTATCTTCTCCACTGATTTGGGTCCCTAGCGGAAAAAACCCATTATCCAGAAACGTTTTGTGTAAAAGACATCTCATTTCAGCATTCTGTAAACATATAAAGAAACAGAGAGTGTAATTACAGAAGTTGGAAATTTTAGAACAGAAAGATGAAGGTAAACTATTGGCATACCTGCACTTCGAGAAGCTGTCCTTTGGACTCTGAAAGGGAAATAGTATTCATAGCTTCTGCTGGATAGTGGACCTGGAGGACCAAACAATTCAGTCAAAGAATGAAATGCTATCATAGTTGCAACTCTGTTTGGGTAATTATTGTAAGGAACTGATTAAAAAAAGAGGTGGATATTACTAAGTATTTCTACTAAAACTTGCCACAAATTCAAATTTCCATTAAGCAACAAATAAAACGGGGTGGTAGCCATAATTAAAAAGTATAAGTCATTACCATGACATAGTCATCTATGTTCTCATCAATGACAAAACCATACAGATACAGAAGTTCCTGTGCCAGGTGGAAAAATACGAAAACCATTAGCACTTGAAATAAGCTTCAAAGTAACTCATACTTCAACCTTATATATATATATATGTGTGTGTGTGTGTTTGTGTGTGTATCTATAACTATATATAGATGGGATATGTCGTTTATTGTACACATTTTGTATATTCTATTTTTACTCCTGTAACTACCACTGTAAAGTATTATTTCTCTCCCACATTCCCCAAATCACTGACTTCCTCCAACAGTACAGCACAAACCACCCACAATTTATTATTTAACCTCTCTTATCCCTCTTTTTATTTTTTAAAAGTATAGAGACAAGTATGGAGGCCATATAAGGTGAGAAAATGTTTTATTATAAATCAAAATAAACAGTTTAGACTAAAATAGTTATTTATAAAATCATTTGTACACTTCCATTATCAAATCTTAGTATTTTATTTCCTTTTTTATAACAAAAAAATCTCTAAATATTTATAAAAAATAAATAAAATCTCTAAGATTTCAATTATTTCATTATAAAATATCTTAATAATCATGTAGTTTTCTTTAAGATTACGATTATCTTATCACCATCATTATTCTTGTCACTGTTGAAATCACCACCATCATTGACACCACTATGATGCTACTTCAGCCACCACTACATCATCGTCATTGTTTCCACCGCCCTAGACACTGTTTTTGTTGTTGTTTCCACAATCGTGACCACTAGAACCAACACCAACTTAGCCAAAACGAGATAGTGGTGATTCTAGTGTCCATGATGGTGATGTCAATAATGATCATGATTGCTGTCAAAATATATTTTGGGAAACTTTAGATATTATTCCCATGTATTTGATTTGTTATATTTTCTGTATCTAGTTATTATTATCTTGCTATTATTACTAGAATAACAATCCCACAATTTTAGGGATTTGTTCCGTAGAATAGATTGCTCATTAAATAAGCTCTTGTATATATATCCTATGAATGTAAGGAGACATATAATAAAATATACATTCTCTCTCCTAAATTTAAGATGGTACCAGAGCTCCCTATCCTTGGGAGCCTCTGACCGTGTATTTTCATTGCAGCCTTCATTGTTGCCTAACCCTAGAGTTCCATCACAGTCTTCATTGCTGCCCAACCCTAGAGTTCCATCACAGTCTTTGTTTTTTGTGCCTTAATTGCACATTTTTGTAATGGCTGAAATGGAAAATGTAGACAAGTTCCAGAATAATGGAGAATTGCAGAATTTTCATTCAGCTTATCAATTGAATGGAAAAAATTATCTTAAATGGTCTCAACTCATTAAGACCATTCTAAAAGGGAAAGGAAAGGTCAGCCATCTCACTGATGATGCTCCTGCAGAAGAAGATGCCAGATTCAAGTCATGGGATGAAGAAGACTCCATGATCATGGCATGGCTATGGAACTCAATGGTTCCAGAAATTAGCGATACATGCATGTTCCTCACTTCTGCAAAGGCCATATGGATTGCAATAAAGCAAACCTACTCTAAGGCAAAGGATGCTGCCTAGATTTATGAGGTAAAAGTAAAAACAATGGCAGCCAAACAGGGCACTAGATCTGTCACAGAGTATGCTAATCAACTCAAATCTTTATGGATGGAATTAGATCATTACAGGGTCATAAAGGCCAAGTGTTCTGAGGATTCAGCAATTCTAGGAGAATACATTGAACAAGATCGAGTGTATGATTTCTTGGTAGGCCTAAACCAAGAATATGATCAAGTCAGAATCCAAATATTAGGCAAGGAGAAGGTTCCTGGACTCAATGAAGTAATGGCAATTATTCGGAGTGAAGAAAGCAGAAGGTGTCTAATGCTTGAGACCCCAATTGCAGATAATTCAGCTATGATTGTTGAAGGAGCAACAGCCATGGTTGCAGAACAAAAAAAGGTAGGCCCTTTTCCAAGAACAGAGAAGAAAAATGAAGGAGTTTGGTGCACCTATTGCAACAAGCCACGTCACACAAGGGACAAATGCTGGAAGTTACATGGAAAACCTAAAAGCAAAGATTGGGGACACAAAGGAGGCCTTCCAAGGAGAGGGGGGCAAGCTCATGTTGTTGCTGGTCCTGAAAGTCAACAAGAAGGATCTGTACAACTCAACCATGAGGAGTTAGAAAGAGTAAGGTCCTTTCTTAGTAAAATGGAAAAACCCACAGGTACGTGTTCATTGACATACTCTGGTAAGTTCCCATTTTCTTGTGGATTTAATGTCTCAAATACCCCACTACCCACTATTGGATACTAGACTCTGGAGCCACAGACCATATGACACCATTCCCTAAACAGTTCTCCACATATTCCCCATGTCCCAGCAGCAAGAAAATTTCTACTGCTGATGGAACCCTCATCACTGCAGCTGGACAAGGAGATGTCCAAATAACCCCAAATATGATACTAAAGAATGTTCTTCATGTCCCTAAGTAATCCACAAGTCTGATATCTATACAAAAACTTACCAAGGACCTCTTATGTAATGTGGTTTTTCATAGCAACTCTTGTATATTGCAGGACAAGAAGTCAGGGAGGACGATTGGACATGCTAGAGAATGGAATGGCCTTTACTTTATGGAAGATTTGAGTCTGCCCATTGAGAGTCACTCTCTAATATCTGAATCCTCCATGGCCAACAAAGAAAAAATCCAATTGTTTCATTGTCGTTTGGGACATCCTTCATTTCGGGTCATAAAGTTAATCTTTCCTTCCTTGTTTAAAAATCTAAATCTAGAAGATCTTCATTGTGAGGTGTGTGAGCTTGCCAAACACTAGCGTGTACCTTTTCCTATCAGCAATAAAGTAAGCAATTCTCCATTTTATCTTGTTCATACGGATGTGTGGGGTCCCTCTACTATTCCTAGTACTTCAGGGGCTAAATGGTTTATAACCTTTATAGATGATTGTACAAGGGTAACATGGCTTTTCCTTCTTAAACACAAATATGAGGTCCAATCTGTTTTTCTACAGTTTGTTTCAATGATTAAAAATCAATTTGGGGTTAATATAAAAGTAATTAGGTCTGATAATGCCAAAGATTACTTCAATCATACCCTAAATTCTTTTTGTCAAAAGGAAGGAATAATCCATGAATCCTCACGTGTAAACACACCCCAACAAAATGGGATTGCAGAAAGGAAAAATGGGCACTTATATCAAACTAGAGCACTTATTTTTCAAAATAATGTTCCAAAAAGATTTTGGGGGGAAGCTATTCTCACTGCCACTTACTTTATTAATAGATTACCTTCTACTGTGTTATCCTCAAAAAGTCCCATGGAAGTCTTAAACTCATTCTATCCACATATAATTCATACAAATAACCTTCAACCTAGAGTATTTGGATGTGTCTCCTTTGTACATGTTCATAGTAATGGAAGAGGAAAACTTGACCCAAGGGCAATAAAATGTATTTTCTTGGGGTACTCAGCCACACAAAAAGGGTATAAGTGTTTTCATCCCCCATCCAAAAAATTCTGTGTCAAGAGATGTTACTTTCAATGAACGAGTAAGCTACTTTGACCAATCTCATCTTCAGGGGGAGTCTTTAAGAGAGGAAGATGAACCTTTTATATTGCCAAATCTGTCTTTTGGACCAGAAACAAAAATTCAAAAGAATAGTACCACTATATGTGAAGCTGAAGCTGAAGAGGAACAAGTAGAGGTGAATCAAATACCTCAATTTGCAGGGGAACAAGTAGAGGTGAATCAAATACCTCAATCTGCAGGACCAGCAAGTAAACCACATGATAATACAAAGTTTGGGAAAAATTTGGTGTACACACGAAGAGGAAAGGCCATTCCAAGATCTACTCATGTTCAAGAATCCAATCCTACAACATTACCTGAGGTAATTCTTTTTGATCCTCTAAATTCTAACTCTATTGGTTGTGATGAAATTCCTTCTGAAAAACCAGTTGAACAGATAAATCATAATTTAGACCTCCCAATTGCTCTTAGAAAAGGAACCAGAACATGCACCAAACAACAACCTTACCCCTTGACAAATTATTTATCCTTTGAAAAATTCTCAGCTACCCATAAAACCTTTCTCACAAGCCTAAATACCACAACTACACCTTCTTCTGTATCTAAGGCATTAATTGACAAAAAATGGAAACAAGCCATGGACTTGGAGATGGAGGCCTTGGAGAAAAACAATACTTGGCAGCTAGTCTCCCTACCACCTGGAAAAAGGGCTGTTGGGTGCAAATGGGTTTATACAGTGAAGTACAAGGCTGATGGGACTATTGAGAGGTATAAGGCAAGGTTGGTGGCCAAGGGATTCACCCAAACATATGGAGTGGATTACTTAGAGACTTTTGCAGCAGTTGCCAAAATGAACACGGTTAGAGTAATTTTGTCATTGGCAGCAAACTACAATTGGGAGCTGCAGCAATTTGATGTAAAAAATGCATTCCTACACGGAGATCTTGAAGAAGAAATATACATGGAGATACCACCCGGGTATACGGGACAGATTGAGGCCAACACAGTTTGCAAATTAAAAAAGGCACTATATGGGTTGAAGCAATCACCTAGAGCATGGTTTGGGAGATTCACCAAAGTTATGACAAGTCTTAAATATAAACAGAGCCAAGGAGACCACACTTTATTCATCAAACATTCTGATTCAAGGGGAGTAACAATACTATTGGTCTATGTGGATGATATAATCATTACTGGGAATGATAAAGAGGAACAACAAAGGTTGAGCCAATGCCTTGCCAAGGAGTTTGAAATCAAGACTTTAGGGAAGCTAAAATATTTTTTGGGGATTGAAGTAGCCCATTCTAGGAAAGGAATCTTCATATCCCAACAAAAATATATCATTGATTTGCTACAGGAAACAGGTAAAACAGCTTGCAAACCATCAAGTACACCTATAGATCCAAATATAAAGTTGGGAAGTGCAAAGGAGGACGCATCTGTAGATAAAGAAATGTACCAAAGACTTGTGGGAAGACTCATTTACCTATCTCACACTAGGCCAGATATTGCATTTGCTGTGAGCTTAGTTAGCCAATTTATGCACCAACCAAAGGAAGCACATTTACAAGCTGCACTTAGAATTGTCCAATATTTAAAAGGGACTCCAGGAAGAGGAATTTTGTTCAAAAGAAATAAGAATGCTAGTCTTGAGGCATATACAGATGCTGATTATGCAGGTTCAGCTGTGGATAGGAGGTCAACTACTGGATATTGTACCTTTCTTGGTGGAAACCTGGTAACTTGGAAGAGCAAAAAACAAAGTGTGGTAGCTAGATCTAGTGCTGAAGCAGAATTTCGAGCAATGGCCCAAGGAATATGTGAACTTCTATGGCTGAAGATTATATTGGAAGACTTAAGGAAAAAATGGGATGAACAAATGAGGTTATATTGTGATAATAAATCTGCAATTAGTATAGCACACAACCCAGTACAGCATGATAGAACCAAACATATTGAAGTGGACAGACATTTTATCAAAGAAAAGCTTGACAGTGGCTTGATTTGCACCCCATATGTGTCCACTCAAGGTCAACTTGCAGACATACTCACCAAAGGACTGAACAGCAGTAATTTTGAAAGAATTATATCCAAGCTGGGAATGGAAAACACTTATTCACCAGCTTGAGAGGGAGTGTCAAAATATATTTTGGGAAACTTTAGATATTATTCCCATGTATTTGATTTGTTATATTTTCTGTATCTAGTTATTATTATCTTGCTATTATTACTAGAATAACAATCCCACAATTTTAGGGATTTGTTCCGTAGAATAGGCTGCTCATTAAATAAGCTCTTGTATATATATCCTATGAATGTAAGGAGACATATAATAAAATATACATTCTCTCTCCTAAATTTAAGAATTACAGTGACAATGATCATGGTAATAAGTTAATCATAATCTTAAAGAAAATTAATAAGATAATTGAAATATTTTAAATGAAAATGATTGAGATCTTTTAGAAATTTTATTTAGGTTTTATGAATATTTAGAGATTTGATAATGTAAAATGATGTTAATAAATATTTAAATGAGTATTATGATCTAACTCCAGTTATTAATCCCCCTCATCTCTCATTATAAAACATTTTCTTACTTGATATGGCCACAAACCCACATTTTACCCACTTTATTATTATCATGTGTTGAATTTTACACGAAGATGTTTTTGCACATTTTACTATAATGTTTTCTAATGTGTAAGCATTTTATCATCATGTTGGTAACAAAATGATGTTGTTTTGAAAAAAAAATGGTAACAAAACAGCATCATGTTTCAGGACATGTCACAATTTTGTTGAAAATTGAAAATTGTGATAGGTAAAATGTGCGAGAAAAAACTTGATGGTAAATTTGAAAAATGATAGTTGGGTAGTAAAATGCAACTAAGACATACGTATAATGGTACATGTGAACTCAAAGAAGTTAAAGGGACAGATGTACAGGGCAACTGATAGGAAGTTGAAGGTGTATGTAAGGAAGAGGAGAGGTTAGATAACTATGATTAAACAGTTAGAGGCAGTTAGTTGGTTAGTTGGCTTAACTGTGTTAATAGTTGGGAGTGGCGGGAATGTTAGTTTGTATAAATAGGAGAATTGAATCTTGGAGAGGGACTTTTGACAGTTTGTATGTTCTGAACAGACTTTGAGTTTTGTTGGAGGGAGATTAGGCTCCCTTGTTGTTCTCTTTCTTGTATTCTTTCTCGTTAAGCAATAAACCCGAGGTTATTCATCAGTTTTCTCTACTCTGTAGTGTGTTGAGTGAGTGGAAATACGGTTTCTTGACTAGAAACCTGTCAAGTTTGGTCCAACCTGCCGGATCCTTTTTGCAGAAGACGTTGCGTCGAGAAGATGGAGAAAGCCGTGGAAGCACGATTCGAAGCAATCGAGATAACGGTGGAGGGAATGAAAGCGGAGTCGGCGGCGGTACGTCCGGACTTACAACAAATTATGAAGATGTTGGAGAAAAGGGAGAATCCCACGGAGAGTAGTTCTGACGATAGCTCCGTGAACGATAACCGACATGGGAGAAATGGAGAAACCGGAGGAAGTGGAAGCGGTGAAAGAGCAGGGGAGCAAAAACCTTGGAGGAAGAGGGTGGAGTTACCCACCTTCGACGGAGACGAACCACTCAGTTGGCTCAATCGGGCAGAGAGGTTCTTCGATATACAGCGAGTGAAGGAAGATGAGGAAAAAGTGGAGATCGCCTATGTTAGCATGGAGGGTAGCGCGGCGTACTGGTTCACTTTCTGGAAGGAGAAGCGAACGTGGGAAGGGCTGAAAGAAGCCATGATTAATAGCTTCGGAGGTGGATTTAGGGGTACCGTGTTCGAACGATTGGCTACTATACGCCAGGAGGGGACAGTCGAGGAGTTTGTTCGACAGTTTGAAGTCTTGATGGGGCAGACTAAGGGGATTCCGGAGATACAGGTGATGGGTTACTTCTTAGCCGGATTACGGGAAGACGTGAAGGGTCAAGTGAGGATACAGAACCCATCGGAGTTGATGGAAGCCATGAGAATCGCCCGTGACGTGGAAGATGCTATGATAAGAGCGCAGGGAAGCCATGCGAATGGGTTCAAGATGTACCCATTCAGTGCACGACCCATGGGTAGCGTGACGCGAACGGAGACGACTAAACCAGCGACGAGTCAGTGAGGAAGAACAGAGGGTGGAGGTCCGGCGAGGAGAGAGGGAACGACAGTGAACCCGGTAGCGAGAGCGAATGCGGCGACTGGGAGTGAAGGGAGAGGCCGTATGGTTCGAAATTTACCTTACCCAGAATTCCTCAAGAGAAAAGAGGAGGGGCGATGCTTCCGATGTGGCGGGCCATTCGCACCTGGCCACCGCTGCGCCGAGAAGAGTCTGCGAGTATTATTGCTGGCGGAAGACGAAGACGAAGGGGAAGAGGGTGAGACGAACGACAATATAGAGGAGAAGGTTATGGAGTTGTCGGCATTTTCTGCCGAAGGCTGGACTAATCCGGGGACCTTGAAGTTGACCAGAAAAATTGGGGAACGACGGGTGGTGGTTCTCATAGACAGCGGAGCCAGCCACAATTATATAAGCAAGAGAACCACGGAGGAGCTTGGCTTGCCGGTAATCGCAACTGCGCCGTACACCGTGAGTCTAGGCGATGGGTGTCGACGGGTTACCCAGGGCCGTTATGTAGGGGTGGTGGTTCGACTGGAGGAGGTGGACGTGGAGGAGGAGTTCCACGTTTTTCAGCTGGGGGGTGTTGATATTATTTTGGGTGTTGCGTGGTTAGCTAAATTGGGAGAAGTCAGAGCAAATTGGGGAAGCATGACCATGGAGTACCACGTGGGGAAGAAGACGATCACGATTAAAGGGGATCCCACTCTATCGCGACAGCTGGTGAAGCCAAAGTCTTTGTGGAAGATTGGGGATGACGTGGAATCAGGGGCTGTAGTGTGGGGTTTGAGTTCGCTAGAAGCAACTGGAAATGGTGAGTGGGGGACAGATGTGACAGGTGAACAGTGGGCCCAAATGGAAAAGCTGCTGCAATCCCACTATCGGCTGTTTCAAGATATGCATGGGCTCCCTCCAGAACGTCCTATCCAGCACCGAATACAGCTGAAAACAGGTGTAGATCCTATAAATGTGAGGCCATACCGCTATCCTCACATTCTAAAAGGAGAGATCGAAAAACAGGTTGAAGAAATGTTGCAGTCCGGCATTATCCGCCACAGCTCAAGCCCGTTCTCCAGCCCGGTCATACTCGTGAAGAAAAAGGATGGAAGTTGGTGCTTTTGTGTAGATTACAGGGCACTGAACAAGGCCACTGTACCGGATAAGTTCCCAATCCCGGTGATAGAGGAGCTGCTAGACGAACTTAGGGGAGCCCGATATTTTTCTAAGATCGATCTGAAATCTGGGTACCACCAGATCAGAATGGAGGAAGCAGACGTAGCGAAGACGGCCTTCCGCACCCATCTGGGACATTTCGAATTTCTCGTGATGCCGTTCGGACGGACGAATGTGCCGGCCACGTTTCAAAGCACCATGAACAAGCTCCTGCAACCGTATTTGAGGAAATGGGTGTTGGTTTTTTTCGACGATATTCTCGTCTATAGCCCAAATTGGGCCGATCATCTTAAACAGTTAGAAATGGTGATGCAGTTGCTGGAACGAAATGGGTGGGTGGCCAACCGAAAGAAGTGTGATTTCGGGAAGAAGAAGATACGCTACTTGGGCCATCAAATTTCCGATCAAGGAGTAGAAATTGGATGGGGAAAAAATTAAAGCAGTGGTGGAATGGGAAGAACCTAAGAACTTAAAAATGTTGAGGGGTTTCCTTGGGCTCACGGGTTACTATAGGAGGTTCGTGGCCGGCTATGGCAAAATAGCCAAACCATTGACCGAACTGTTCAAGAAAGGGAAATTTTCGTGGAATGAGCATGCGAAGTGAGCTATGGAAGAACTGAAGGCAGCGATCACATCAGCCCTCGTGTTGGAGTTACCCGATTTCAGCCAAGAGTTTTATAGAGTGTGATGCCTCGGGAGTAGGAGTGGGTGCTGTGTTGACCCAAAATAGAAGGCCGATAGCATTCTTCAGTAAGGCATTGTCTGAGAATAACCTCAGTAAATCAATATACGAAAAAGAGTTGATGGCCTTGGTGTTAGCCATTCAAGACTGGAGGCCGTACTTGGTGGGAAGAAAGTTCACGGTATACACAGACCAGAGGAGTTTGAAATATCTGTTGGAACAGAGGATTACTACCCAGAACCAGCAGAACTGGTTGGCCAAGTTGATGGCGTATGAATTTGAGATTATATATAAAAAGGGAAGCACTAATAGGGCTGCAGATGCTCTTTCACGAAGGTATGAAGGGGGTCCAGAGGAAGGAGAGCTGCGAGCCATTTCGAGGCCATTTTGGCCAGATTTCCAAGAAATATTGAAGGAGGTAGAGGAGGATACCGAGCTGCAAAAGGTGATTGAGGAGTTGAGGAACGATCCTAATTCAAAAAAAGCGTATACTTTGGAGAATAACAGGTTGCATTATAGAGGCAGACTGGTGATATCTGCGAAATCCAACTGGATTCCTAAACTAATTGACGAGTTTCATGTGACCAAGACCGGGGGGCATTCGGGTGTCTATAGGACTTACAGAAGAATAGCACAATCTTTGTATTGGGTAGGTATGAAGAAGGAGATCACAGATTTCGTGGCAAGCTGTGCCGTGTGCCAACAACACAAGTATGTGACAGCCTCCCCTCAAGGATTGCTACAACCATTGCCAATTCCTCAAGCAGTGTGGGAGGAAATTAGCCTAGATTTCGTTGTGAGGCTGCCTAAGTCGCAAGGATACGATGCTATTATGGTGGTGGTTGACACGCTGAGTAAGTATGCACATTTTCTAGCATTGAAGCACCCATATTCTGCAAAAACCGTTGCTGATGTGTTTGCTAAGGAGATTATAAGGTTGCACGGGATCCTGGTACCAGTGGTAAGCGATAGAGACCCTTTATTCTTGAGTATTTTTTGGAAAGAGCTGTTTAAAATACAAGGGACTCAGCTCAAGATGAGCACATCTTATCATCCGGAGACGGATGGACAATCAGAAGTGATAAACCGCATTGTGGAAGGGTACTTGCGGTGTTTTTGTTCGGAACAGCCTAAGAGTTGGTTTTCAATGCTATCCTGGGCAGAATTTTGGTACACCACAAGTTACCAAGGAGCAGCAAAGTGTACACCGTTTGAGATTGTGTATGGAAGGCCTCCTCCCTCTTTCAGTAGATTTATTCCCGGAGAGACACGGGTGGAGGCAGTAGCACAGGACCTCATGACGAGAGATGAGGCCCTTAATCAGTTGAAACATCATTTGAGACGTGCCCAGGATTTGATGACCCAACAAGCTAATAAAAAGAGGAGAGAAGTGGATATCAAAGTGGGAGAGTGGGTCTATTTGAAGATAAGGCCCCACCGACAATCTTCAATGCCGGTGCGATTACACCCCAAGCTGTCAGCTAGATATTTTGGGCCATTTAAAGTGTTACAGCAGGTTGGCAAGGTGGCATTTAGATTGGAGCTTCCGGAGACAGCGAGAATCCATCCCGTGTTCCATGCTTCTCAATTGAAAAAGGCTGTGGGAGATCAGATAGTGGAGAAGGCGTTACCAGAGGAATTGCAGGCTGAAGGACCTGCTTTCTGGCCAATTAAGGTGCTAGAACGAAGACAACTTCAGCAAGGAGAGGATGTGATCCAACAAGTACTGATAGAGTGGCAGACTGGGGGTATAGAAGAGGCAACATGGGAAGATTTTGCAACAATTAAGGATCAATTTCCGGAATTCAACCTTGAGGACAAGGTTGAAAATGGAGGGGAGGGTATTGATAGGAAGTTGAAGGTGTATGTAAGGAAGAGGAGAGGTTAGATAACTGTGATTAAACAGTTAGAGGCAGTTAGTTGGTTAGTTGGCTTAACTGTGTTAACAGTTGGGAGTGGTGGGAATGTTAGTTTGTATAAATAGGAGAATTGAATCTTGGAGAGGGACTTTTGACAGTTTGTATGTTCTGAACAGACTTTGAGTCTTGTTGGAGGGAGATTAGGCTCCCTTGTTGTTCTCTTTCTTGTATTCTTTCTCGTTAAGCAATAAACCCGAGGTTATTCATCAGTTTTCTCTACTCTGTAGTGTGTTGAGTGAGTGGAAGATACGGTTTCTTGACTAGAAACCTATCAGCAACCCAGTCTTGCAGTTTATAGGCAATTATGTATCTGGTTCAATAAAATCTTTTGCAGTGAAGTTAAATATATTGCCAACAAGACATTACACCAGTGGTTGCCACATGAAAAACCTTATTTCCCTTTGCAGACTTCTCTGTTTGAAGCCCACAAATTGGAGCTTAAAATGAATGGTGAAAATAGAACAGAAAAGTAAATGAGAATATAAAAAATAATATAGGAAAATTGTTTCAGTTTTGAAAACCACAGAACAATATAAAGTACCTCATTTCCCTTGTTTCCATAACTAATAGAAATTTCTTGGTCATTTTGCAAGTCACTTTGAGCAGCTTTGCAATCAAGAAAAGAAAAATAGAGAGAGAAAAATTAAATTAAATAGACATTTAAAAGAAACTACAAATGCAGAGGCAAAAAAGTGGAAAAAGCTTATTTTGGATGACAATGAAGGTACAAAGAAAAATTGTTACCCAAAATAAGATACATGGAGAAAGGAACTCCTGTTGCTAAACCAGTTCCATCAACTTCCCACGTTGCTATCGGCTTTAGATCTGATTGACCACATGATCAATGTAAATAAGGCATTTGTTATATCTAGCATATATTACATGAAGATGAGATGACACACCCAGGCACAGAGTCAGGAATACATGTTTATGGAAACAAATAGTTCATTTATCTCTCCCATTTATCAATGATATGACCACCTGAAGACATGAACATTATCACTTCATAATTTGCACCAAAATTTATCAGAATTGGAGCAACAAGGACTGATTTCTTAGCTGTTTGTTCGTAAAGGCTTTGATATGATGTCAAGAAATTAATTGACCAAAATCTATACGCTGTTATGGGTTTTGTATCAAACAATATCTAAAGGGGACCAAAAAGAAACATTGAAGAAAGGAACAGCAAAGTAAACTAGAAGTGAAATAAATGTCAACGGTTCAAGCAAAACAATTACCATGGTTACAAAAGTCAATGCCAGGGACAAGACCCTCCACCCAAACAGTTTCTCCTGTCATTGTGCAACTGTTACATGCCACTTTCGTGGTCAGATTGTTAGATTTTTTAACCTGGTTTCCTGCATTATTACACTTCCCTATTTTAATAACATTTTGTACTCTCAAATTCGTAGAAATACTAAATTCTGACCTTTTCTTTATTGGACACAAAACAGAAGAGAAAATTGTTATAGAAAGTTAGAAAGAGAAAAAAGACAGACTCACTTTTTTCATCAGCTTCAGGAATGCAACTGCCATGATCATCTTGCATTTCTGGAAATACATAGGATCGAGGCATTGGAATGTTTAAAGCACGGGTCCAAAATACTGAATTTGCCCTAGAAAGAAGGCAAGTCTACTATCAACCTCCAAGGATTTAGTTGAAGCCATTAAAATCCACTAAAGTACACCACATACCAAAGGAAATCTTCAAAGCACACCTCACTGCAAAAAGGTCAGACAGAAGATAAGCAATGTAAATGTACGTTTAAAATTTAGCTAATAAGTTAAATAGCTGTTTGAAAACAAATCTAAAACATTTAAATTCATCATTCTGAAGATAGTTGAATGGTATATAGTGAAGGCATTTTTTAATATAGAATGAAGAAATATTAACTGCAGATTGATATGGGGTATATCGAAAAGACAATATTGAAATGTAAATGGCATTGCATAGAATGTCATATTGATCAATCAAATCCTATGTTCCTGTACTTCAGTGGCAGACTATAAGCAAAAGAGAAGACAATGTCTTGCATTTTTCAACAAAGGACCTTATTCTACAACATCAACAAATAGATTACTTACATCTGAATGAATTATGTTGAATAGAACTTAATAGGAAAAGCAGAGGCACGTTTAGCATAGTACAGAACATTCGCATTTAAATCTTAATGCCATAATAGCTTTCATATAAGGTGAAGTAGTGAACTAGTAACAAGTAAATTATACTTCACAAGTGTAGCACTCAATCCCAAAACCAAAATACATCATCAACGTATATCCTACATTAATTAGCTCTAAATATAAGACATCAAAACTTCAAGAAGAGTAAACTGTTTCAACTATGAATTGACCACTTAAAAAACATAAACTAATCAATAAAAATACAATTTTACCCATACATCTCTGAATTTCCATCAAGAGTCAAAAGTTCCTTCACTATATCCTTCACTTTAGTTTCATACAGAGAAAGCAGGCTTTTCTTCTGCAAGATAATACAGTTATCAAACATCTTGTTGAATAAGTGACCAGAAGTTAATAGCAGAGTTGAACTCTGGCTCTGGTTGTCTCAAACAGACAAACACGATAAAACAAACCTAAACATGTTCACGTGGAAGGTGAAATCAGACTAAAATAAAACTAGCTTCAGTTTGTTATAAGTGGTTTTTATAGTGTATCTAGTGTATGCTCCTTCAATGCCATTTTATCACATTGATCATTACTCCAAGAAGAACACATGTAAAAGCTTCAGAACAGAGTGGTCACACAAACTACTTTCTGAAATTATGGGTAGCAAATTTTCATATAAGGTCACACAAACTATCTTTTGAAATGCAGTGAAACAAAGACAAGCCAACACAGGAATAACCAGTCTTGTGTTTTTATCATGATACATCTTCTAATTGGCAAGAAAAGCACAACTGTAATTCAACTGGTAAATGGTACAAAAAGAATGAGTCAGAAGAAAAATTACCTGCAACTCAGTCGCACGATATAATGTTGTTCCTCTCAGTTCTTGAAGTTCATCATCACTAAACCAAAGTGGATTCCCAAAAGTGGTTGGAAGCATATCGAGGTACCTGATTTAGTTTCAACCACCCAACAAGTGAAACTCACAACACAATCTGATTCCCAAAGTGAAACACAGTCAACCATACATACGGCTTCCATAGAGAATTCTTACGCAACCGCTCCACAGTCAATAACAATATCATTAGTAACCTGTCATCCACATCTCCTTCTTCAAACATTGCTCTACATGCGGGTCCTAGAAGAGGATCTTGCAACACCCTCATTGGAGTAATGGCTAAATCTAGTGGAACAACCAACATAAAACCTGATTTTCAAAGAAAACAATACTACATTATCTCAATTTAGTGGACAAGGCACAGAACTATAAACATTCAGATGACAACACTAAGCACCTAAAATATTTTCCTTTTCTGAAGATGTCCATTTTTTAGCTTCAAAGGCAAGACCAGTGCTTTCGAATTTCAATATTTTAAGATTATAACAAAAAGGAATTAACAATATTTCGCACACTTCCACATTCCAAACAACAACAATGTCACGTATATTCTAACAACCAATAACACCTATTCCTTCCCTCTGCTCAATCAATATTGATATTACTTACCATCAGAAACATCTTTTTCAAAAAAGATGCCAAACCCTCGTTTGGAATCACACCACTTGATCTTGCAACCTCGTAGCTCCACCCCATTTGCCTGAATTGAATCTCAAATCAAAATTCAAAACTTATCAAAAGTCACCATTGAGTATTCAACACAAAATCTCAATATAAGTCTCCCTTTGACCACAAATCAATAAGCATGTTACCGAACCTGTAGCCACTGCATGAAAGTTTCGAGCTTTGCTTCTTCTGGGCTCGCCATAGCTACCGGTACCTAGTCAATTTTTGGTTTGCGCCTACTTGGATAACAGGGGGACTCAACTCAAGGCTTAAAGGGTTTAATCAAATGAGTAAAAGCTTTCCAAAAAATAATAAAAATTAAGTACAAATTATAATATTACTAAATACTGAACGTTCTTTATTAGAGAAAAAAAAAATAGTAAATATTCATTTAAGTGTTGAAATTAAACATTACAAAGTTATAAAAAATATTCAATCCATTTCTTCATTTCCATGGTTTAAGACAATGAATATCAATTTCCGAAAAGTGTTAGTATTTTTAGAAATCAGATCACAATCTCTACAAAAAAAAAAATTATGTGTATTGTTTATATTTTCTTTATTTATCTCTTTTCATGTAATCTTTTTTATTTTTCTAGTAGCTTATGGAATTGGAAAATGGAAAATAATACCAAACTATTTAGTATTTTAATCTCAATAATTACACTTTTTAAAATGAAAAAGAAACATAAATCAAGGTGAGTGATCAAATCAAAATCGACCATGGTGAAATAAACCAAAAATAAATTAGTAGGACACAGCCACATAAGTTATGATTAAGATATGTTAAATTTTAATTTATATTATATTTTTTCATTTTATTTATATTTCATTTTAAAAATCTATAATCTGAAAAAAATTGGATTCTCATTAGTTTTTTTACCATCCTTACGTTGTATGTAACATCCCAATAAATATAACAAAAGATATAATTTATCGTAGAAGTTAACATAAATAATAAGAGAGAACAGTGATGAATAAGCAAGTAAGGAGAAAGGAATATGAAATTTCATATAGAATTAAAACCGTACACTAAAGAGTTTGATACAATTTTACAAGCTAAGACCGAACGGTCATGAAAATAGCTCAAGACCGAACGAAAATACAAAAGAGGAAAATAATACGGGCCAGACGGTCCTACACTGCCTTCGAGCCGAACGGCCGGTGAGACTTCCTCCAAGACTGCTTCAAGATCACCCTCTGCTCACATCCATTGGATGATCATTGCAGTGAAGAGAACAGTCGAACGGTTAAAACCGAACGACACATGGACAAGACAAGAAATATAAGGGTAAGCTTATGTAATTTAATTAATCCAACTCACATACAATTTTATCATCAAAGTAATATAATCACCATAAGATTTCAATCATTTAATCATCATATAAGAATAACAATCAAACCGAACGTATACATCACTTAATTCATCTCATACAATAAACCGAACGTATAAATCATTAAGACCGACCACTATGACTCTGTCCGAACTGTAAGAATATGTAGCTATGGTCGTCCCTGCACCCGTGGGTGGTAACCTGGAATTCAACCATCAGAGTTACCGCGGCATGGAAAACCCTTGAGCCTGCCACACGAGGTTAGCCCGTTAAAACACCTTAGGTCAAGGTCGTACACACCGCCCAGGCTAGAGCCTCCTGCCATTCTCACCACATGGTCACTCGCGCCAGTGAGCATTAGAATATCAGGATGGACACACCAATACAAAGCTCACCATATTCTTACTTTACCAACCAATCAATACAAACTCATTCATCCTTTACATCTTTTATTATAGACGACACGGATACAAAAATGATACAACAGTGATGAGGAGACCGAGTATCAAAGTGGTTCAACAAATTATCGGACAGTCAGAGACAGAATAAGAACTGAAATAAACAAGAAATTCTAACGAGTGACTGAACGGTCTGGTAGAGAAGAAAAGATTAATAAGCAACTCAACAATGAAAAGCTAAGTCAGAGTAGCTGATGGAAACCGGACGGAAAGACCATAGAACTCCACAATGGAAATAGATAAGATTTAATCATTGAAAACCGGACGTTTAACAATAAAAGATTTAATCATTGAAAACCGAACGCTTGGTTTATGACGAACGTTCTAAAAATGAATAATAATAATAATAATATAAAACTGAATACTTCAGAAATTTAGTGTCAGTCCAATACCAAACACTTGTATGACCAAACGTACAGTTTATGACCGAACGTTCTTAAATTCAATTATTGGTATAATACCTAGCACTTTTAAATAAACATTATCAATATAAACTGAACGCTCAGTGTATGACTGAACGTTTTAAATAGTTAAATGGGAAACCGAATACTCAGTTGATGACCCAGTACTTCTCAAACCTAGCACTCGATTTACGACCGAGTACTTTCAATAAATATTATCAATAGAAAACGAACGTTCAGTGTGAACGAACGCTACTATAGTAAACACAGTTAACATGAGACTAGGTAATCAGTCTGTGACCGAATACATCAAAGCCGAACACTCAGTATAAGACCGAGCGTTCTGTAATGGATAGATCATTACGACTGACTAAGCAAGGCATTTAAGTTTCTATACAATAGTACAAGACCGATCGTTTTAGGGGAAACCGAACGGTCCTAATGACCCTTCAATTACAGATTTACATTTTACTATGTTTTATAACTTTATGACATATTTCATACCAAAATAAATCATACATTTCTCAGCAACAATATCATATATTCAGCAGCATAGACTCACCAAATCATGCATACACATTAATCATAATTAAATTTATAAGCTTCCCTTACCTCTAACTCCAGCTAATTCTTCTAGGTCTTTAAGCAAACTTCTAAGACTCCCAAAAGTCCCAGGGACGTCCGACTGAGAATGCGATCGGTGCAAGTGAAAGAGCTTGGCACCGGGAAGAATTTATCTGAAAGAAGGTTGATGATCGGAGGGGAGGAAATGGCCGGAACTTTAGAGAGAAGGTGGAGATTTCTAGAGAGAAGGAGGAGAAAATGGTGGGTTTTCTGGAGATGGAAGATGAAGAGTTTGCATCCAGAAGAAAAATGGTGCCAACTTCTAAAATTTTCCTTTAAATACTGCCTCCCACAAAACCGGACGGTCCAATCCCTGCCGGCCACCTGTCTTCCACTTTCCGAGCTCTATAACCCTTGAGTTGCCACGTGTTTTCCACTTTCTGCACTCCCACAACTCCTCTGCTACCGCACTGTTCAATGGAGAGAATTAAATAGAGCTGACAGCTTTGTCTCCCACTCACCACGGAAGAACGGACGGCCGACATGTGTGAGACCGGACGGCTGACATCTGTACTCCACTAAAGAGGGTATTAAATGGGGTGTGACATTGTACTTTTAATATTTTAAAAAATAATAATATACCGGCACCGATATATTTTAAAAATTGAAAAAAAAATTGAAATACTTAGCAAACAATTTACACTCATGATCCAACCTTTAAGCTTAAACTTCAACAAACACACTGAAAATAGCAAAAAGACTGCGAAAGTGATGTAATGTTTTTTAGTGATTTATTTATTGAAAATAAGAAGCTTTAGGAAATATATTTTTTTCGTTAATAACACATATTACTTTTTTAATTTCACGATAATATATTGTTTATTATATTTACTTAGTTTTTAATGGGTTCAGAATTTTTGGAAAATCGAATTTTTAATATCTTTCAAAATGTTTTTATAAAAATTAAAATTTGAAATTCGTTTAGAAAAAACAAATTTTGTGATGGTTGTTAACTTTGAGATATTTACTTTTACTTTTTCCTCTTAAACTTTTTTCACTTTTTCTTCTTCTCCTTTTCTTCTTCTTTGTTAAGTTATTTTTCTTCTCTCTTATTGTGGCACTTCATCACTCCAAATCCCGGATACTATTACAGTTTTGATTTACATGTTTAGATTTTACATGTTATATATAAATATTGGTTTGGTTTGTGCTGTGAGAAAAATAGTGATGCATTGATATGGAAAAGCATGAAAGAAAGGGAAAAACAATGAAGTTGATTTTTATTCATTGTTGTTGAATGAGTTTGGAAAATCATGGAAGGTTTCAATTTTTGAAACCTGGTGAAACGATCATGAATCAGTTGAATGGGTTTGCAAAATTATTGAAAGATTAAATGGTTTTTGAAACTCGGTGAACAATTTTATTTTAAGTATAATTATTGAGAACATTTAGTGGTTTTAATGGTTTTGGTTTAATTATTGAAAAAATGAATTTTTTTTTTAATTTTTATTCATTTATGACGTTTATTTATTTATGTTGTTTTTGAAGTTATGAAAAAAAGAATTTGTTTTGTTGTATTTGAAAAAGATAATGAATTAATTATTTTTTTTAAAACTTAATTTTGTAAAAAAAAATTGGGAAACAATATACTAAAAATAATAATGTAAAAGATCCTATAAATATTTTCTTTCTCATTGTATTTGTAATATTCTAATATTCTAAAAAGATCTAATATTCTAAAAGGGAAAATAAGGAAACAATATATTTTGCAAAATAAATTATTAGACCTTACAAAAAAAATTGTCCACTTAGAAAAATATTATAGATATTATCTCTAAGTAAAAAGATTTTATAGATATTTCTTCTAATTACAACAAATTTGTATTAATTTTATTTAATTTTTTTAAAAATTTGTATTAATTTTATTTCAAATGTTTATTTTCAAATTGTACTAATTTGATTTGAAATATTTATTTTAAATTTTGTTGTTTTTAAGATTATTGTGTTTGTGCATATATGGCTAGAACGCGAGGTGCATAATCTTATCGATGAGAGATTTATTCTCAATGGGAAAGGAGAAGATCTATCGCATCAGCTCGAAGAAGATAAGGAGAAGAGGATATTCATGAGAAGGAACATAATGTTATTGAAGAGCATATGTTCAAGAAGGGGAGAATCACAGTGTTGGTGAAGGGGAAGTTGGTGGATTTCCCGGAGGTCCACGTGATACATGTTTGCTCATTCACAATGCACGACATGTTGCATATGCGTTGTCGTAGGGCGAGGTTTGTACAATATTTGAATTTAAATTGGTAATGAGTTGTTTAAATAAATTTTATATTAACAGCTTTTGTATAGGATCAAGGGGATATTAGGTTGATCTCTCATGGCAAGAAATAAAATAGATTTGGAGCCTGTCACGAGATAATTGAAGAAATTGAATTGAATTTTGGATTATTGCCTCTTTGTGGAATTTCGTACGACTACGCCGACAATGGTTTATTGTTGTCATTTCCTGAGAGATGGCATTCAGAGAGAAACACTTTCCATTTGCCAGTGGGTGAGATGAACTTTACATTGGATGACGTATCATCACTCCTCCACATGTCTATATAGGGAGAATTTTGTGCAACGGAGGACATGGAATGGGAAGATGCTCGATCTGCTCTCGTGGACCTTTTGGGTGTGGACAACGGGAGGGCGGGAACTGAGATGACAGAAGCGCGTGGACCAAAGGTGAGACTTAGCTGGTTAAGAAGTGTTTATACTGAGTGTTGTGAGCAGCAACAGTGGGACTTTACCACACGAGCCTTCTTATTGCATCTAGTTGGATGCAGTATTTTTCAAATAAGAGTGACACATCTATATGTTAAATACTTGATGTTGTTCAGAGAGTTGGATAATCGTTAACAAAACCGGGTTTCGAAAACTATTAGAGCATTAAACGGGTTTCGAGAACCATGAGAGCATTAAACGGGTTTGAAAACTACAAGATGATTAAACGGTTTTTGAAAATCGTCAGATTGGTTAAACGGTTTTTGAAAACCATGAAATAATTCAATGGTTTTTTAAAACCATTAGATCGTTAACCGGGTTTCAAAAACCGGTTTTGTTAACAACTATCCAACTCTTTGAACAACATCAAGTATTTAACATGAATAGATATGTCACTCTTATTTGAAAAAATATTGCATCCAACTAGATGCGACAAGAAGGCTTGTGCGGCAAAGTCCCACACTTGTTGCTCACAACACTCAGTATAAACACTTCTTAACCAGCTAAGTCTCACTTTTGGTCCACGCGCTTCTGTCATTTTAGTTCCCGCTCTCCCGCCGTCCACACCCAAAAGGTCCATGAGAGCAGACCGAGCTTCTTCCCATTCCAAGTCCTTTATTGCACAAAATTATCCCTCTATAGACAGGTGAAGGAGTAACGATATGTCATCCAATGTAACGCTCATCTCACCCACTGGCAAATGGGAAATGTTTGTCTCTGAATGCCATATATCAGCAAACACCAACAATAAATCCTTGTCGACATAGTCGTACGAAATTCCACAAAGAAGCAATAATCCAAAATTCAACACAATTTCTTCAATTGCCTCAGGCTCCAAATCTATTTAATTTCTTGTCATGGGAAATCAACCTAATCTCTCCTCAATCATACACAAAAATTATTAATATAAAATTTATTTAAACAACTCATTACCAATTTAAATTCAAATATTATACTAACCTCGCCCTCCCACAACGCATGTGCAACATGTCGTGCATAGTTAATGAGCAAACATGTATTGCGTGGAGCTTCGGGAAATCCACCAAATTCCTTTTCACCAACATTCTCATTCTCCCCTTCTTGAACATAATGTAGGTCTTCAATAACATTATGTTCCTCCTCATGAATATCGGCTTCTCCTTGTCTTCTTCGAGATGCGGTAGGTCTCCTTCTTTCCCCTTGATAAGAACTCTTTCGTCGATAAGATGATGTACCTCGCGTTCTTGCCATATCTGCAGAAAGACAATAATCTTAAAAACAAAAAAATTTCAAATAAATATTTCAAATAAAATCAGCACAATTTTAAAATAAACATTTGAAATAAAATTAATACAAATTTTAAATAAAATTAATACAAATTTGTTGTAATTAGAAGAAATATCTATAAAATCTATTTAATTAGGGATAATATCTATGGGATTTTTCTAATTGGACAACATTTTTTTAGGGTCTAATAATTTATTTTGCACAATATATTGTTTCCTTATTTTTCCTTTTAGAATATTAGACCTTTTTAGAATATTAGAATATTACAAATACAATCTTCTTGGGAGAGAAAATATTTGTAGGATCTTCTACATTATTTTTAGTATATTGTTTCCCAATTTTCCTTTTTTACAAAATTAAATTTAAAAAAAGTAATTAGTTCACTATCTTTTTCAAATACAACAAAAAAGTTTTATTTCATAAACTTCAAAAACAACATAAATAAATAAACATCATAAATTAATAAAAATTAAAAAAATAATTCATTCAATTACTTCATGGTTTTCAATAATTAAAAAAAATTGTTCACTGGGTTTCCAAAACCATTTAAACCTTCAAGGGTTTTCTAAACGTTCTCAATAATTAAAAATTAAATAAAATTGTTCACCGGTTTCAAAAACCATTCAAACCTCTAATGGTTTTACAAACCCATTCAACTGATTTTGGTTTTCAATAATTAAAAAAAATAATTGTTCACCGAGAAAAGGTTTTCCAAATCCATGGTTTTCAATAATTAAAAAAAAACAAAAATTGTTCACCGGGTTTCAAAAACCATTGAAACCTTCCATGGCTTTCCAAACTCATTCACGACAATGGTTAAAAATAAACTTCAATATTTTTTCCATTCTTTCATTCTTTTCCAGATCATGCATCACTATTTTTCTCATTGTTGTAAAATGCTGACAAAAATAGTATTTCCTGAGGCGTGTAGAGTCACTATCCTCAATGACTTATGTACGATGTATTGCACAAGTCCCCCAGGATACAACAGGAACTTCTCATAATTTCTGAGTATCTCATAACTAGCAAGGATCTGTAATCTCTAAATAGAGTATCAGAATAACCCAGAATAATTTTAGGATAGAAAAAAGAGACAAAGGATGAAACTCAGAAAAGAGAAGAATGAGAAAGATTGAATTTTATGTGTATTTTGGAATGGAGGAAGTGCTCCCTATTTATAGAGTTAAGAGAGAATAAAGGAAATAAAAGAAAATAAAAAACAATAAAGGCAAAACAAATTAACTTGGAACATTAAAAATATTTTGATCGTTGCTATTAAATTTTAAAACGTTGCAATTAATAAAATATTTTTTTCCGTTGCCAACACCAAAGTTCTGAACAATTTATGGCTTTAACTTTTGCAATATCACTATAATTATAACACTCGTAGCACAAACCAAATCAATATTTATATATAACTATATAAAATCTAAACATGCAAATCTAATCAAAATTGTAATAGTACTTGAGATTTGCGATGATGGAGTGCCACAAGAACAGAGAAGAAGAAAAATTTAACAAAAAAAGAAGAAAATGGAAAGAAAGAAAGGAGGATACGACTACTAGATCAAGAGAAGAGAAAAAATGGGAAATGTTTAAAAGTAAAAATTAAAAGTAAATATGTCTAAGTTAAAAATCTTCACATAATTCGTTTTCCTAATACACAAATTACAAATTTTAATTTTTATAAAAATATTTTGAAAGATATTAAAAATTTGGTTTCCCATAATTTTGAATCTATTAAAAAATGTGTTATATAAGTAAATATAATAAACAATAATATGCTATATGTGAAATTGAAAAAGTAACTTGTTATTAATGAAAAAAAATCCTTACCTTCTCTTCTTTATCTTTATTCAAAATTATACTTCCAAATACAATTTTAGTTTAAAAAAATAAATTCATATTTACAAACATGCCTTCAGTTAAAAAAAATGAGATTTTCTTTGTAAGTATAAATTCATTCAAATGTTGTTAACACAACTTCAACACAATAAAAAAATATTTTTCTAAGTAATGATAACATCTAGTTAGAAATCAAGGTGTAGTTAAGGTTATGTAGATGGTTTATAACTAATTCAATTGGTTTTCATTTTAATTAAATTGTAGGAAATCGTGGTAGACACGACATCCACATAAACATATAAGACTATAAATATTGGACCAAATCACATTAATTGTAATTGAATAGCTTATGAAAGCAATTTCATAACTATGGTACTAAACTTATGGAGCACATCTCTAATCTTCTTTTTATGATTGACTCAAATGGTAATTTTGAGTTGGCTTGCATTGACTTTTTCATGCTAATTAGTATTTTGTTAAACTCAACTACCTTCTCAATCTTAACTTTTTTTCCTCCTATTCTTAAATACAATTTACTTTCCATAAATGAAATTTATTAAAACATTTTCAACTTATAAAGATATTATCAATTTGAGTCAACCATAAATAATCTCATTTTAGTTAAAAATAAAGATTCAAGATAATTTAAATATATTATTTTTTATTAACTTTTCAAAATATCTTAAAAATAAAATTACGATGAATTTCTGAATTTTAAAAATAGTCCCAAAACAAATATTATTTGTAAGTAAAACTCATAGTTCTAAAACAAGACAATAGATATTTAAATGTGTCACGAAGTTGTCTACTACTAACAATATTGATATTAGAAAAATAAAAAGAAAAATATATCATCACCTCACAATAGAATTTAAATGGAAAATAAAATTTTGACACCATTTTTTGACACCATTTTGACACTGCACACGTGTCAAAATGTGGTTGGACGATTTCAAATTAAAAAATAAACTTTGGTTTTTCTCTTCCAAATATACCCCTGCCTCAACTTTTTTAATTTGAAATCGTCCAATCACATCTTAACACGTGTGTAGTGTCAAAATAGTGTCAAAAAAATGGTGTTAAAATATCATTGTCCAATTTAAATTATCAGAAAAGTCTACAGACAAAAAGAAAGCATAATCTATTAAAAACGGATAATTTTTTTTTTGATTTTACATTTTTTTATTTTCTTTTTTAACACATATTCATTGCTAACTTTTATTCTCCCATGTGTTGTGAATGTGATTTTGTGATTGATTTTCACCAATTTTTTCTCATACGTGGTTAAACATTTCATGTGATTATTTATTTTTTCTTATACAATTTGAGTTTTCTAAATTATCTAAAATGTGTTTGGTGTTGTTAATTATGTTATATTGTTAAAATAGCCCTAACATTATTTAGTAAAATAATCTTAATATTGCCAATTTTTTTTTTAATGTAATTGTTGGTTTGCATTGAATTACCTAAGACATTAAAACTACATAGAAAGACATGGAAGCATTATCCAATTTAAATATTTGTTCATCTTCATTTCATCAAGTCTCCTAAACATAGTAATAATATCTTATTTTCCCATTCGTTAATCCAATTTTAAGTATTTGATCATATTTGAATTTACTATTTTTTTTTTGTTTCAATAAAAAAATTAATTATTGCGATAAACTCTATTTCTCATAACAAGTAAACAGAATAATGTGACATTGTGCAGTGTTTGAAAAAATATCCAAAGTCATAAAAAAAAAATCATAAAAGTCTTAGTTTTAATTTTCAAAGGAAGTTTCAATGTTTTCCATTTTCACCGGAAAAGGAAAAGAAAGGAATGTGGTAAGAATATGATCAGATCACAGTAATCATTCTTCTTATTCTCCCAAGTGAATTTAGCGTCCACTCTTTTATCCTTTTTCTGCTGTAGAAACTGTAATTCAGAGTGGCGGGCAAAATAACAACACTTGTTTTCACCAAATCTCTTTGCCAGCAATGCAAGCAAGAAACGTGCTTTGAGATTGACACAACACCTTCACCATCATCGTCATCATTCTCCTCGGTTATGTAGCGTCCTTCGCGCGCAAAAGTTTCTCGTAATTGTGCTATCAGATCTGACTCGCTTTCTGACTGCAACAGCAGGTGATTAATTGATCTGATTCATTTCCGCTTTTTTGCTTCTTCCCGGAACCTGATTGTTGGATTTTTCCAGGATGTAGGGCTCCTTTAATGATGGGAGATTCTCAAGTTTTAATTTTGATGGCTTTTGTTACGTGGGGTTTTTGGCTTGATTCTGTTGTCGTTGTTGTACTTAGTGATGTGGTGTTGTTTTTTAAAGCGGTGGTTATTTGGGTTTGAACTTTTTAGTCGTTGGATTTTAAATCTGTGGAGGAATTGGAATGGGAAATGAATCTGCTTCCGTTGCCATGCATGACAATTGTGAGCTTTTATTGTTGTAATTTTGATTTTTGTCGATTTTGATGAGAGGAAGGTTAAGCTTTATTGAAGTATTGGATATGTTTGTACTGTAGTACACGCCTAATTTATGAGCTTTGTATTTGGGCCGTTGGATTTAGCATTTATAAGCCTTTTTGGCAGTTGACTATCCTCGTTTCTGTGTTTCAGTGTATGAAAACCCCAGTTTAGCTGCCCAAAAGTGATAACAATTAAGAGCTTCTGGTTAGGTGTTGTAGTACTTGTATAATTTTTATGACTGAAGTTAATAATTAGAATGTAGGAGATGTAACCCTGGAGCCCGTGCTGTCTGCACAAAAGTTAAGGACACCTCCTTTGCAAGTTGCAACAGAGAAAAGCCATTGCTATGTTTCGGAACATAATTTAGAAGTATGAGCTTAAACGCAATGAATTGTGTAAGATGTAAATGGAGTTTTCATGCCTGCTTTGTGTTAATGTGTGCCAGGAGTGGAGCGGCTCACATTTTGACAATGACATGCATACGTGCTAATAATCTATAAGCATGGTGCTGGTTACATTTAGAAGAAATTATAAAGCATTTTAGACTGCACTCTCTGAAAATAATATAGATGTAGAACTTTAGCAATGATTATTCATTATCAACCTCATTTGAGCTTTGAGTGCTCAATGCATCTGCTGGATTGTCGTGTGAAATCCACTAGTATTGTGGAAAATGATAAGTTCTAGCCTAAGTTTCTTCCTTTTATATTTGCTTAATAATGTCCTCTACCTTGGTGCCATGGGTTGAGTTGTCATCATGTTGGGTAAAGGTCACAAGTTTGACTCGTCGCAAGACCTTTATTCCGGATGCAAGAAAAGGACCCATTCAGAGGATGTGATCCCTCCTAAAAACATAGTAATAGTGAGAGCTTCATTGCACAAAGCTGTGCTTTAATAGTCCTTTACAATTTATTAAATAAAAGTAGAAATTATTTCTGTTTAGATACCCTTTCCATTGTCCCCCAAGATGTTGTTTTGCTTTTCTTACATTTTCACATATTTTTCTAACTATTTTCATTTTGTTCTGCAGAATCATACATATCGATCCTATAATACAATTGCACAAATTCAATGAAGGGTATAATTTCTCCTGTGCAAAATGCTATGCCATCTCCAACTTTTCTTTGGAGGTTCAAGGTCTGTATATCTTACACAATATGCATAAGTTCAGTGGTCGAGATCACTCTGTTCAGGGGAATTTGTTTTTTCTTTTTGTAGAGGGACTGGGAAGGTCCTTTAAGCTGGAGTATTATTTTAATGTTTCATAGGTTTGAAAGAAAGCTGACAAAATGTAATACTGATACATAATAATTAAGATCAAAGTGAAAAAAGGAAACATGCATCACTTTTATGATAACTGTAGTAATGGCATTGCAAGCAAGTTTCTTTATATTTATCTGGCCTTTGTTCATATTAGACCTTCTTGGATCTCTACAAGTTCAGCAGCGATATATATAATGTTTTCTCCTCCTCACTTTGCAATTTATTTATCATGCTGGTGCTCATTGATATATGCACAGCATTCATTACAATTTCTGATTGTGGAAAATTTGCTGCTGTATGTTTTTGTTTGCAAACTTGTTCCTTACTATATTTTTTGTGTCATTCTGGTGTTCCTTGGTAATGTTAGAAGAATTAAATTTTGAAAATATATGATGAAATTCTTTTGTGCATATTGTAATTTTAGGTTTGTGGAAGTGTCTGTCAGTTTAACTGTATTCCTATCATTATTGGATATCTTTCTTTAATTTCTCGGTTTTTTTTTACTTGTACTGTATATGAACTTCTTTTCATGTATGTATATATTTTTTCAGGTGACACTCTTTCTTATATGGGGCCTTACTTGCTGCAAGGTCGGAACCTGTCTTTCCACTTTTATAATATATAAAATTGTCCATGGATGCCAATGAGCATCTATTGAGTAGGCCTCTTATAATTTCCTTACCAATTCCACTACTAATATTTGCCTTTTCCTGGTCTTACATCAGATTAGTTGGGATTCTGTCATGAGAATGGATGCAAATTTGAGAGATCTATTCTTATATGAAGCATTTTTGTATTACAATCCTCTTCTTCTTGTGGTGAGTTGGGGGTTTAACTTGCCTGTATATGTTTTACATTCTTCACAGTTTTATGGAACTTTACTTGATGCTTTTGTTGTTTCTTCACTGTTATACAGACTATGATGGTTTGGCTTTGGGGAGTAAATTTGTGGGTATTTCTACAATCCACTGTAAGCTATACCAAGGTCTTTGATCTTGATCAAAACCACCTTACTCATAGAGAGATGTGGAAGGTAGTCAGGTTCTTTGCTCAGCCTTCATTGTAGAGAAAACATTATTCAATGCAAAGTGCAAACTTTGATGTTTTTCTTGATTCATGATTTTTGAAATCAATATTTCATCCATATCGGTATGTGGTTCTTTGAAATACATACTGGTAATCAACGTAATAAAAGTTTATGCACTTAAAAGCCAAATGAGCCTTTGTATGGGTTGTCAGCAATAAAATCTAAAACAGGATTTGTAGAGGGACAGTAGAAAAAGTCAAAGGTAGAGAGGGGAGAGAAAGAGGATGTTGGTAGAAACACACTTTGCTCTAGGCATACAATTGAATTCATACTAAAGGGCAAGTGAATGTCTCCATTACAAAACAAAATTATTCCTCAGCATGGTTTGCATCTCAGAAAGAACAAATAGTCAACTTCTAACATATCTGCAATAAAAAATGAATTGGATGTGGACTTTACTAACATGAATAAATTGGATGTGAAGATAAATTATTCTACAAATTAGCTTGTACATAGAAGCCTTTTGCTTTTGGAGAGATGTAATTAGTTTATACCTCATATTTTCTTCTCCCTAAATTTTTATAGAGAAATTTGTGCAAAAACTGATTTTGTAGCCCAGCCTCTAACCATGTTTCTGCATGAACTTTAATTGTTTTGTCAAGAGTGTAGCTTTTGGATGTTGTGTCAGTAACATGGATTGCTACTGCTACTATGTGGATCCATTATCCATGTTTTATGTATTAACTTCAACTGTTTCGTTATTTTCAGTGTAGCACTTGGATGACAATCATTGTCCCTACTAGCATGACTGCTTACCTTTATCTCTATTCTCATGGGGAAGTATCGCTGGCTGCATCCCAACCAGTTTAGTATCTGTTTGTCTCTCCTCTCTCACCAATAGCTGAATGTGACTGCTTTGAATTTGATATTTATTTGCTTGATTTGATATACATTTTTTCATTATGTTAAACATATATGTAGTTGTAATTTTTCATGTTTGTGTGGAGTTGGAAGCTGATATCTTAATTTTCTTTTTCCTAAGGCCGGGAGTAACTCTTTCTGCCAGGAAATAAATGGCTTCCTGTGATCCTTTCTATGAGAAGCATTTTGGCTAGCGTTTATTCTGACCATATACATATATATTGTATTGCAGGTGCTTCTCTACATTCTTGTTGCAGTAATCTTGATCTTTCCCTTTGATATTTTCTATTTGTCCTCTCGGTACTTCTTTTTGAGGACATTACTTCGAATAGCTCTCCCTTTGCAGGTAAGATTTTTGACTGTCATGCTTGACTTGGAAGTTTGAGTGTTGGTCAGCATTTAGTTCCTTTTACAAAGCCCCTGAAACATCCAATAGTTTTGTGTTTTTAGTTTCTTATTGTGAATTTACAAATCTGGGAACTACTGGTTTGATTCAATGGTTTAAATAATTTAAGCTGTTGATTTTACTAGTTGCTATAAGTTTGTTAGTTGGTTTTCTCATGTCTGACATTTATAAAATTATTTACTTTTCTTACAAATAATGTTTCTTTCCTTCTTACAGCCAATTACATTTCCAGACTTTTTTGTGGCCGATATATTGACCTCTATGGCAAAGGTACAGTACATAGCTTAATAACTTATTTCTTGGTGCATTCTTCTATCTTGATGATCACCTTACCTATTTAATCATTTATTTGGAAAAAAGGGCTTGGTGCTGTTATATTTACCAATGTTTTTTATTATGTTAATACTTATAATTATTGTTTTTCTAGTTGTTGCTCCTAATTATGCATTGCATACAGGTGTTTTCAGATTTAGAACGTTCAGTTTGCAGAATGGTAAACAGACAGGTATACTTTACCAAATTTTCTTTTTCTTTATATTGCTTGTAAGTTGTCGATCTCTATTTTAGTTCTTCTGTTCTTACCCTTACATTGCATGAACACTTCATTTTGGTCATTGATCTTCTATTATGTTTATAATCTTCTCATTTGCATTTTGATCCTTTGGATACAATTGGTGCCAAGCTGAGTACTATGTGGTAGATTCAACAAAATTACCGTTTTATTTGATTCTTTTGTTTTAAAAACTGTTTTCTAAATCATACTACTCAGCTCTGCAACCAATTTTTCATCCAACAAATATTAAATGTTGAAATTTAACTCCAAAACAGTGTTTTAGAAACTAAAAAACAGAAAGCTAGAAGATGTTTTCTCGTCCTCTTTTGTATTGTAGTGTTTAGAGGATAATCTTCTAGAAAACACAAACGTGCTCAAGGGACAAACTCTCCAAAGTTTTCAGAGGACAAATAAATTTTATAAGCCAGAAACTGTTTTTGAAAATAGTAAAGAAGAACGGCGTATTCCATTCTCTCATCTTTTGGCTGTGCAAATTTACGTGTTTCCTTCCGTATTTTTGTTATAGTGAACTTGAATACTATATTTTGTACTTTTCATAATATGCAGGTCGCCACGATTGCTTGGCTTGAAGCTGATTCAGTTTGTGGTAGTCACTCAGTTGCAATACCAATGGTCCTCGTCCTTCCTTATATGTGGCGTTTGTTGCAATGTCTGCGCCAGTACAGAGATACCAAAGAAAAAAATTGTCTCTTCAATGGTAATTGCTTTTGGTAACTTTCTCCCTTGCCTCCTGAAAGTGTAAGATGTCCCAGTTGAGTGGTTGTCATGATGGTGCAAAAGCTCGTCATCTGAAGGCACAAAAATCAATCTTTGTCTTGCTTACTTAAAATAAAGTCTGTGATGATTGCATTGTTCGATATTCTAGTATTCTAACACCATTTTGCATTTTGTTTTCCAGCTTTGAAATATTCAACAGCAGTCCCAGTCATTTTTCTTTCAGCCCTTAAATACCATGTTCTCCATGAGAAATGGGAAACTCTTTATCGGCCACTCTGGCTTCTCTCTAGTGTCATTAATTCCCTTTATTCATTTTACTGGGATATAACCAGAGATTGGGATTTAAGGTACCAAATCTATCATCTTTCCTATTCATATTGATAATAACAGGCCTCACAATTTTCTCAGATGGAAATGTTACTTTTACCAAATTTAATTTTAAACCTTATGAATAACAAATGTACCAAAGGTTCGACTCAAGGTATCCATAATGCAGCCATTGTTTGATTCCTCACTCGGACTGGTGCTTAAATTTAGTTTTCAATTGTACCTTCAATAGGGTCTCCTATTTTGAATGATAGTCGAGGAAACAAAATTTATGCACATTGATTCCATGGACTAGTTTTACGCTTCACTATAATTTTTATGTTAAGTAACCACACTGATCTCCCTTTGTTTGACAGTGGATTTTCTCGCATATTCAAGTTCAACAAATCAAGTACAGTCTCCAACATGTTATATGGTCGACAATGGGTAAGAGGCTGAAGCATTTTACCATCTTGGAACAAAGATGCAAGACATTTTTCATTTGATCTGACAAATCCAGTTTCTAAGCTGCAGATATACTTCTGGGTGATTGGAAGCAACTTCGTTCTGCGCTGCTCATGGACATACAAATTATCTGCTCATCTCCGCCATAACTACCTGACAGTGTTTGCCATCACTCTTATGGAGATGTTACGTCGCTTCCAGTGGATATTTTTTAGAGTTGAAAACGAGTGGAACAAGATCACGCGATCTGGTGTTCAACTCACTGAAATTCCGAGAGAGGAGGAGAAATTGCTAGGTTCCAACATTCATGATGTATAGAAAATCTCAGTCAACCAATTTTTGCCAATATCTTCATATCAGCAACAGGTCTAATTCAATTTTTAAGCTAATATTAGTTCTAATCCCAAAAGCATTTTTCTTCATGTGTTCCTGGCCCACCAACATGAGGGAGTTTTCAATATGCACATGCATGGTTGTCTGAGAATAGTTAATTCCATCGCTGAAGCACCCCGGGCTCGGTCGTTCCTTCTGTAAGTTGTATCAATATGTTTTCTTCTGAAATGGGAATACATTCTGTCACTGACTCAGCAGTCAATGTAAGTGAAGAAGCAAGCCTACGGTTGCATGCATAATGGAAGAGATTCTTAAATGAATATGTTCACTTATACATGAAGAGCTGCAAGAAATTGTACTTAAGAACAATGGTGGCCATAATGGATGTTGCATTCATTTTCCCTTTCTTTTTTGTCGTGGTTCTTTAAATAGATCAGCATTTGTAATGAGAATGGACACAAAATATGTTTATTTGCTACACTCAATCAGGATACACTTCTAATACAAAGAAGACTTGAACACAATTTTCATTTTTCTTTTGTTCCATGAAAAAATTCGGTGCTTTCATTTTAAATTAGAGATATTTGATCTTCCTATTGTAGAAAATCTGGAATTATGGTGTAACAGAACCACTGACAACAAAATAATAATAGCATGTATTGGATAAAATTGTTATGAAGAGTATAATGAATCTGCTTACAAGTATAGTGTGTTCATAAAGGATTTACAGAGACTGAGATCTCAATCCACTACAAGAAGTAAAATTCACAGAACTATCAACCAGGACCAAGGTGACTGCAGCCAGGATCACAGAACCTGATTTAATAAACAAAAGAGATTCAGAATGAGAAAATACATGAGGCATAGAGAGAAGATAAACAGAGGAATTTCCAGATTGAAACATACAACACAGAAAAATTTAGAGCATGTATTCCTTTAGAAATGCACTATCTCTCTTACGTCTCATCTTTTTCCTGTGTTCTTCTCCATACGGATCACATCTCATGTGATATTGTGATGCAATGCAACTAATTTTCCCTCCACCTCCATCTCAACATTTTTTATACTTTCATATTTCTTACACTTTTCTTCAACATCTCAACAAATCTTCAATTCTGTCAACATTTCTTTTTCTTTTTGTGTATTTCGATTGATTAATTTATTTTGGGATATCTTAAATAGTGTTAGAATTAGAGTTTAATTGAAGAAAAATAGTATAAATGAAACATTTTTGGATAAATTTTTTTGGTAATCATGTTATTGGAATGAAGTATGTAGTGACTTTGCTAATGACTTGTCTATTATGGAACTTGTAATTTTGGTGAATTTTTCCTTCCAATTGGATTATTTTTTTCATCCACAAGGTTTGAACGAAAATTGATTTTTTTTTTAAATGGGTGAAGTAAATATTTCTATTTTGAAATGGAAGTACCAAAATTATAAATGAAATATAACAGGAGATTAAAAGTACACTAAAGTCTGAAAAAAGGGTTGCATCTAAGTTTGAGGTGTTGAGTGTAGTAGGCTCAGGAATGAAATACGAATAGGTAAATGGATCTCACAGAAATAACTAGAGCAATATTGTAACAGTGTCAACATAAATAGACAGTGTCAACATATTTTTTTTAATCAAATTAAAGGGGTTAATGATGAGTTTTTTTTTTTCAATATTAATTCATATCAAAATTTGAGAAGAAATTACATTATCCACATCCACACTTTTTTTTAGTGTCTTTTTTTTTTTACAATTTTAGCCTGTTAATTACTATTTTTTAATTTAAAAGGGTTTAATTTCTATTAAGATAAAGAGACTAATCAGAATAAAAAACCCACTTCAAATGCTCCTTTCTGCAACTAAAATATCATGTTAAAACTAAAACCTGTGACAACTACCACGTCTTCAATTCAACCACATAAACGCAAAAGATTTTCTACTTTCGGATTATGACTGATATAAATGATATCAAATGCTCTGTTATGTTCTGTATGTACTATGTTGTGTTCTGCAAATACTCTGTTTTATTCTATTTTCTTCCACACAACCTCCAATGTCTCCTCCACCATGTTGAAGGCCACCATCCTTTTCACTTCCCTTCCTTTCCTCACCCTCTCCACTCGCTTCTTCTCTCGTACTCGCAAACCCTTCCCCAACCCTTCCACTTTCGACGACGCCGTTTCATTATTCCACCGCATGCTCCATCTCCATCCCACACCCCGAATCGTCTCTTTCAACAGGATTCTCTCGTCAGTCATGAAGACCAAACGCTACTCCACCGTCGTTTTCCTCTGTTCCCAGTTAGATTCAAAGGGCATCCCCAAACCCTCCCTCATCACTCTCAGCATCTTCATAAACTCCCTTTCACACTTGGGCCAAATGGGCCTCGCGTTCTCTGTCATGGGGAAAATCATCAAAAGGGGTTTTGAGGTCGACCCATTAACGCTCACTACCCTTATGAAGGGGTTGTGCCTCAAAGGTAGAACCTTTGAGGCACTGGACTTGCATGACCATGCTGTGTCCAAAGGGTTCTCCTTTGATGAAGTTTGTTATGGCACTTTGATCAATGGGTTGTGCAAAGTGGGCAAAACAAAGGGTGCCATTGAGTTGTTGAGGAAAATGGAGAGGGTTGGAATTAAGCCTAATTTGATAATGTATAATATGGTTGTTGATGGTCTGTGCAAAGAGGGACTTGTTACTGAAGCTTGTGGGTTGTGTTCTGAGATGGTTGGCAAGGGAATTTGTCTTGATATTTTCACTTACAATTCTCTAATTCATGGTATGTGTGGGGCTGGTCGGTTTCAGGGAGCGGCTAGGTTGTTGAATGAGATGGTAATGCAAGAGAACAGAGACATTTGGCCGGATGTTTATACCTTTAATATATTGGTTGATGGGTTGTGTAAGTTGGGGATGGTCGTGGAGGCGAGGAATGTGTTTGGTGTGATGATTAAGAGAGGGTTGGAACCTGATGTTGTTAGTTACAATGCTTTGATGAATGGTTTTTGTTTGAAGGGTTGTGTTAATAAGGCCAAAGAGGTGTTTGATAGAATGGTTGAAAGAGGTACATCACCGAATGTTGTTAGCTATTGTACCTTGATTAATGGGTATTGTAAGATTAAGATGGTCGATGAGGCCATGAGGCTGTTAATAGAGATGCATAAGAGGAATTTGGTTCCAGATACAGCGACATATAATTGCCTTTTTGATGGTTTGTCGAAATCTGGGAAAGTCTTGTTTGATTGGGATCCGGTAGAGGTGATGCGTGTGAGTGGTCAAGCACCGGATTTGATCACTTACAATGTGTTGTTAGATGATTATCTCAAACGCCACTGTATTGATAAGGCGAAGGCGCTTCAGCACATTGTTGACATGGGAATTTCTCCAAATATTCGTACGTATAACATACTTATAGATGGTCTTTGCAAACGTGGAAGATTAGACGCAGCTAAAGAGATTTTTCAACTTTCTTCTGTGAAAGGCTGTGGTCCTAATATCCGGACTTATAATATTATGATCAATGGGCTCTGTAGAGAGGGATTGTTTGATGAAGCAGAGGCCTTACTTTTGGAAATGATAGATAATGGTTGCCCTCCTAATGCTGTAACTTTTGATCCCTTAGTTCGTGCTCTACTAGCAAAATAATAGGAATTGTTAGGGGACCATCAAGATTTTTTACTATACAAACAGCTGCTGGGAGCTTTGTCTCTAGAAAAAGGATATGACAAGGTTAGATACTTCAGTGCTAACTAATATTATTTTGATACTGTTCACAGCAGAACACGTATATTAGAACGAAGTAAAAGAAAGAAACAAGCATCCCGTTTATGATAACTGCAGTAATGGCATTGCTAGCAAGTTTCTTTATATATATCTGGTCTTTGTTCATTGTAGAATTAATTATGTTATGTTATCTTGGATCTCTCCAACTTCATCAGCCTATATATAATACTTTCTCCTCCTCACTATGCAATTTATATATATCATGCTGGTGCTTATTGGTATTCGCACAGCTTTCATTATAATTTGTGGAAAATCTACTGCTGTATGTTTTTGTCTGTAAACTTGTATGTTATTGTAATTTTTGTTTTATTCTAATGCTCCTCCTTGGTAATGTTAGAAGAATTAAATTTTTAAAATATATGAAGATTTATTTTGTTTGATTGTAATTTTATGTTTATGGAAGTCTCTGTCAGTTTAACTGTGTTCCTATCATAATTGAACATCTTTCTTTAATTTCTCTGTTTTTTGTTTTACTAGAACTGTCTATGAACTTCTGCCCATGTATGTATACATTTTTTCAGGTGACATTGTTTCTTATATGGGGCCTTACCTGCTACAAGGTTAGAACCTGTCTTTTCACTTTTATAATATCCATAGTAGTCCAAGTAGCATCTATCGAGAAGACCTCTTATAATTTCCTTACCTGTTCCATACGTAACATTTGCCTTTTCCTGGTCGTACATCAGATTGCTCGGCTTTCTGTAACGAGAATGGAACAAAATTTGCATGATCTGTTTATATATGAAGCATTTTTGTATTAATATCTTCTCCTTCATGTGGTGAGTTGGGGGTTTAATTCTCTTGTATATGTTTTACATTGTCCACAATTTTTATGGAACTTTGCTTGATGGTTTTCGTTGTTACTTCACTGAATACAGACTATCATGGTTTGGCTTTGGGGTGTAGATATGTGGGTATTTCTACGATCCACTCTCAGCTATGCCAAGGTCTTTGATCTTGATCCAAACCACCTTACATACAAAGAGATATGGAAGATAGTCAGGTTCTTTGCTCAGCCTTCATTTTAGAGAAGACATTATTCAATGCAAAGTGGAATGTTGTTTGATGTTTTTCTTGATTCATGACTTTTAAAATCAATATTTCAACCGTAAGTTTGTCTTTATCTGGTTCTTTGAAACTTACTGGTAAGTAATGAGTGCTTATGCACTTAAAAGCCAAATTAGCCTTTGTATGGGTTGTCAACAGTAAAATATAAAACAGAATTTGTCCCTCTAGAAGGACTCGAAGGTGGAGAGGGGAGAGAAAGAGGATGTTGTTAGAAACACACTTTGCTCTAGGCATACAATTGCATTCATACTAAATTGCAAGTTAATATCTCCATTCCAAATCAATAATATCCCCCAGCAATCCAGCATTTGTTAGCATGTCAGATAGAATAAACAGTCAACTATGCCTAACATATCAGAAACCCCCCACAAGATGATGCATCGGTATTTCATGTGCTCATCATTTGAATGGAAAACCCTGCTGCCAAGACCTTTTAGATGAACTCTGCATTCTGCAAGTTAATCTTCATATCCTACGAAGGGTTTGCAAAGTATATTCAGTTTCTCTTATAAGTGCATCTTAATATCTATCTGCTTTATTATGTTTTATTGTACTTACTGATTATATCATCCTAGTCGCAATAGAGATATGAAGCCTTTTTCGTGAAAAAGTATATAAGACATGAATTTACCTTTTAATTCATATGAATTAAATATGGACTTTATTAACGTGGATAAATTGAATGTGAAGTTGTGTTGTTTTACAATTTAGTTTATACATAAACAACTTTTTGCTTCTGGAGAAGCCTATTTAATTTTGTCTTCATATTGTCTTCTCCCTAACTGTTTATTGAGAAATTTATCCAAACAAATTTACTCCTAGCCCCACCTCTCCAACATGGGTTTCTGCATCAACTTTACTGTTTCAAGCATTTTACTTCCAAGAAAGCTTATGAAAAAGCTATTGCTGATTTTATCTGCAACTGTTCTTCCTGAAACCCCTTTCAAGTTTCAAATGATTGTATATGATTTTAATCCCTTTTCAAAATTATTCCCAAAGAAGTAATCAAAATTTGGGCACAACTGATGATTTGTTTGAGCTGGTGCTACAAGGCTCTTGTGGCAAAACCAATTGGTAGTGAGTATTTCTCTTCTAAGGGAATTTATATATGTATCTATTGGAATAATTTGTTCACATTTTCTTCTATTAATATCAGGTATAAATGTTGTGTTTGATGTCATCCCAAGATCCAAGGGTTGGTCTCTACACATTCCTTGACCAGTTTAATCGGGTATATATACAAATAATTTGTTGTGATGCCTGTTTTTCTGATAATTTTTTTTTTTATCTGTGAAATCCATACTTGAATTGATCAAGATCTGTAATTTTTCTACATGAGGCCATTCGTCTTTTAGTGTTTGTTGAATTGGTTCTTGGATCATTCTACCACGGTTAGACTTAGATAGACTGATACAACAACTGATACAATGTAGCTTAAATGTCGGAAAAATAATATACATGCATGTTTCAAATAAAATTTGTTGATATTGAAATGGTTTATATGTTGTTGTTTAGTGCATGAAAAAGTTGCCAAAGAGTAGTGTTACTAAGAATTTGTTATATTCTTTGAGAACCATTCATGAACAATGAACTAAGAATTATCTAGTTAATATATTCTTTACATGTGTATATCACGTAGTTTAAATATACGGGATGAATCATATAAAATGATGGAGAAATTATGAGAATGTCAGGTAGTAAAACTTAAACGGAGAAAGACATTGGAGTTATTTGTGGGTTTGTGGGAATAAATTGTGGAGTGTAGGAAGTAAATGCCTAAGGTGAGCCACTTTAAAGAATAGATCTAGACAACTTTTTGCACCTCTATAAATTACCCTTTGCCTTCCATGTAAAAGGAATTCATTTTTATCTTTTCTAAATTGTGTAATTGTAAATTTATTTTCAGATTACACGTCTCAAAAGCTAAAAATAGAAAGAAAAAATATATTTTTTATAAATTAAAATTAATTCATGTACAAGTTAATTTTTTTATATATAGAAACTATATGTAGTTTTAAAATTTAGCTTATTAAATTTTAACTTATGAAAACTATTTTGTTTTTCTTTTAGGCTTTGTTTATTTGAATTGATTTGGAACATAATGATTAAATGAATTTGAGAAGATAATTTTTTTTTGTTTATTTAAATGGATTTGGAGGTAAGTAAGAATAAATTTGGAAGTAAATTTTTTAATCTGTCACATAAATCAAATTTTATACTAATTTTTATAAATTTTATTTTTAAATTCACTCGTTTAAGTCAACAAGATATTAAAGTCGAAAGAATTTTTTTTTTTTTTGTCGTATTAGGTGCCGACAATTCTCTCAGTTTCCCTTTCTTTTTCTTTAATTGTGTGACACTTGTTTGTTTGGTAAGAGTTTGCACTCTTCTGTGCTCTTTCTTTTTTTCTTTTTATATAATAAAGCATGAAATTAAGCATTTATGAATTCATTTGATTATGGTTATGATTCTATATTTGTTCTTATTCTAGATTCATGATTTTTCAAAGAAAAAGACAACACACCCGTTACCTCTTTCGACACTAACCATAAAGAATATTCCAATATTAAGATTATGCTCCTCCAACTACATTAAAATATTCAAAATTGTTAAATGTATTTCTCAATTGCTAACCAAAAAACGATGACAAAAACAAGAAATAAACAAATATAAGTGATGACCTTTGTCTTTGTTAATGTTTTAACAAAACTGTTCAATTAAGAGTATTTCACTTCAGAGTTACACATGAATATCGTATTTAGAATAAGAATGAAGTGTTATGAATTTTATTCGGGATTTAGATTATGAAAATTATGTTTGGACATTGAAAATGATATGAATGAATTAAATTAGAAATGAAATGACTTGGAGTGATGTGTTTCGAAAGTTACCCAAGTAGTAATTTAGTATGTTTGAGAAAATGGACTTATATAATTATTTAAGATATCTAATGTGTGACTTAATTAGACAAGTAAGTCTGTTTTCATCCTAAATAATGATATCGTTATCATTAAATTAATTATCATATTTGAGATATTGTTATTTTGAAGATTAGACTTCTGTTACATTTTTATTTTAAAAGACGTGTCAGAAAGTGGAAGTATTTAAACTGTTTTTGACATTATAAAAATAATTTGAATTAATAATATTATTAAATTGTAATTTATAACATTGAGTACGGTACACATAGTTGGATTGATGATTTTGTTAAATTGTGATTTATAACATTGAGTATATTACAAATAGTTGAATTGGTAATTTTATTAAATTGTGATTTATAACATCGAACACTACAAATGTTAAAATGTAATTTATAATATGAGTATTGGAACTTATTAGAAAAATAAAATATTTGAATTAAATAAAGTAAATTAACATATCATCCAATAAAATATCTGAGTTTCTTTAATAATTTAAATGAAGTAAATTAACATATCGGATAATGAGAAATAAAAAGAAAAAGTTTTTACACTATTATGCAAAAAAAAAGAACTACCTTTTGATATACTAGAAATATTAAATGGATAAAGTGTTATTATTTGAAGTGATACACTTAATATATAGTTTTTAAAAGGCTTTAGGGATACTAACTTATCTTGATTTCATGAAGTAATCAAGTTAAGGTTTGTACACCGATAATGCTTGGAATCAATGAGATGTATGTTGTAAAATGGTGTGGAATGCCATTGTTAACTAAATGGATTCTATGAGATAATTTATAAACATTATATTAAATTGGTAATTTTATGTATTAAAACAAATTTTATTAAAGATGGTTAAGCAATATATTTTAAACTTGACTTATATATATATATATTTTAAATTGATTTATTTGTCGATTAAGAATTTTCAAGAAAGATGAAAATAACAACTCCATATTAATGAAACCATTTAAAAAACTAAATTCACATTCTTTCACACCAAATTAAGATAGAATATTTTTTTAAAAGATTCATTTTTCATTTCTCTTCTCATAATTTCATCTTCACCAAACGATTAATCTTTTAATACTTACTACTATGTTTGTATTGAATCCTCTCAATTTCCCACCTAAATTGTCTCTCCTAAAGACATTCTTAATAGTAATCAATAATAACAATTTTCTTGTGTTATCTATGAACCCTAAAATCAAAACTTATGTTTTACCATTACCATGTCGTAGCCAATTGGCTCTCTTATTCTAGTCTACTCATTGTGGAAGAGACACTACTCCACTTCATCTTCTTTTTCACACAAAAATCATATATATATATGACAAACCTTAGTTGGTGGGGGCTACTATATATAAAACGTTTAAACACAGACTTATAAGTATAATGGGATCATGTCACAATCATAAGCACTTCAAATATCCTCTTTACATATATGTGCAAAATTAAAACATTCAACTTGGCCACAAAATTCTTATTAGTGTAATGATGTTAATGGAATCACTTTTTTTTCCCTTAATTTAATTCTTATAGATTTGGATAGTAATATTTAAATTTGTTTTTTTTTATTGAATTTTACTAATTTTAATATATTAAAAAGTTTTATTAAATGTTTTAAGACATGAAAGTAAATATATTTTGAAGAAACTAAAGATAAATATAAATCTATAGTGATAAAAGTTATTTAAAGTAGTGATTTTGTATGAATTAATGATGTATGCATTCTCAAATTTCTGGACCAAAACCGAAAGCACTCAAATGAAATGGTGACCACCACATTTGCAAGTCAACATTCCACCATTAACAGTCCAAGTTCTAATATAATATCTTTCATCAAGCATGCTATAGATTTCAGTAATCATTAATTTTTGTACCAAACACTTATCGTAACATTCTTTCTCTATTTCTATTTCTATCTTTGTTAACACAAAACTATACTAAAATACTATATAAATACATTTTCTTTTGTCAACATACTACTACTCACCTAGTCACCTTTCCATTATGTTTTAAAGATAATCGACAATGCAATAGTTTTGTCCCTCTCCCTCATACTTGTGGTTGTACTTCATCCACCTTAATTAACACAAACTTGTTTAAATGAGTATTGATGAGTCTAAGGTGACTCCTATAATAATCCAAGTATTAAACTCTTGTTTTATTTGCCACAATTTTCGTTATCTATTATTCCACTAAACCACAATCATAGCACTTCTAATTAGTTGGAAATTGAATTTTTCTTTGCAACTTATTCACACAAGCAATATATAATTTGGAGTAGGAACAAACAATTTATTTATGGCTATCTATCGAAGATGAACTTATGTGTATAACATCCTAATTTTTTCTTTGTTAAATATATAATTAACAATAATTAAAATAAAAGTTTTCTTTTTGTTTTATTGGAATCTCAATAATAATAAAAAAATATTATTTACAATCACAATCTTTAGTGAAAAGAAACAATATTAGACTAAAAGTTTGTTCCAAACATCTTTCAATGTTGACTACTCTCTTTATTATTATGCAATTTTTTCAATATTTGTATGATCATTTATTTTGTATAAAAACGATCATCGCAAGTGAAAATCACAACTACAAATGTAAGAGTAAGCTAATAAAACAACATGAAACCTTAATTTTGAAAATAAACTTCAAAAGTATTTAAAATCTCAAAACATTTCAATAATTGTTCAAAAATTTAGATAATGGAAAACACCTTACTAACAATTTTTAAAACACAACAAAGCATTATATCTTAGAGTTCTCAATCCATAGACACCGGTCTTCTGTCATTGACACTTAAGAGCCAAGTATCAAACATCAGTTAATAAAGTTATCTTATATTAGCCCTATGGCTTTGACACTCCAAAGATCATCTACAAATAAACACTCAAACATAATTCATAGAGTTCTCTGTCCTAACACACTCATATGACTTTGGCACTCCAAAGATCATCTATAAACAAGTACACCTAGACATAATCTATAAATTTATCTATCTAGAGACATCCGCCCTCTAGCTTCGCCACTTTAAGAACCTTCACAAACAACCACAATTTAACACTAATAATCATATATACACATAAAATAAAGAAAACAACAAACAACAAAGTTAGCTTCCCTAACAACCCAAGATACTCACACATTACCAAATAATATAAATAATTATTCATCAAATCTTATCTTAGAAAATCTTTTAAAATAAAATAAATTCTTTAAATTATGACTAACAAATTGTTTTATCTTTACTTAAAATATTTAACCAAATTTATATATATTTCTAATTATTAAAGTTTCTAGCATCTCACACCATAAAATTCCCCTTGTTTTTCAATTACAAATGTGATAATGTTTTAAAGAGTTACATATATTATTTTAGGCTTTTTACGTCTGTTACCGGTTAAATGTACTAGAGGGAGACATAAATTTACATTTGGTGCATATATAACAAACATAAGTAGAATGTTAGTGGAAAATGGAAAGTACATCGCTCGCATGTAGCAAGAAATAAATGTCGTTTTCTCCACAAGAACTTGTACAACACATAACAACTCTCATAATTCACAACTCAATTAGACAACAAATCTCACAAAAACACAGAAAATGTTTTGTATTTTTGTCAAATAGTTGGTGTGAAACATGAAATTTAACATAGAGTAATTTAAATTGTTAATATTAGTTTTCATTCACTTCATTCACATGCATACACAAACATCTCAATTCCACATTCAAGTCAAAATCAACTAACCAATATACTTAAATCCTATCCATAGTGACTTTGAGCCTATGATAAACCATTAAGTTTCAATTCTTTGAATCCTCAACAAGCAACTATGCATTAAGTTTAAGAGTCTTAAGATTACTAATGCAATGTTCTATCCCTAGATACAAGCTCTATTAGGTATTCAATTTCAATTCTAGATTTAAAAGACATTTTCAAACACCTCAAGGATCCATAATCAAGTCATGGATGATCAAGCCACAAAACATGAAGTATGGAAATCAAATACTAACTTTGAAATGAAAAAAAATATGTATTAACATCAAAAAATGCACTAACTTTTCCACCTTTCAGCGCTACATGTGCATGGGCTGGTGGTGCTCAACCCTAAAACTGTTGTGCTTAGCCCCCAAAGAGTTTAACAACACTAAGTTATTGAAGCAATAGGTGTGATCCCAATGACGCTGAACGTGGGTATTTAATTCAAATTGATCTTTTCTTGTTCAAAACATGCTCCCTTGAGTTCTTGTTTTTTTCACTGTAGTGGAATTGTTCTTTATTCATTTATTTCGCACATTCAAACAAAGAAATTAAAAATAAAACAACTAAAATACAAAACTAAAAAAACTTGAGGATAAAACAAGACTAAAGTTAAGATAATTTATTCATGATAAAAGACACACAAAAATAGATAACAATGGATTATATATATATATATATATATATATATATATATATATATATATATATATATATTTTGCTAACTTATGTAACCTTTTAAAGTGTACCAAATTTTAGTTAACAAAAATATCCTCATATATTATGGATTTTATGTTTTAAAGTTATGAGTATTTGAATAATTTTTTATTTTTTAATTTTAAATTAAAAATAAATTATTAAAATAACCATATGTTTAAAAGTATGTCTTTTTTATGAATAGGGATTTTTTTGTCAATTAAAATTTAATACACTTTAAGAGGTTATATAAGTTAGCAAACCCTATATATATACATATATATCTTTATTTATTTATTTCAAATTTACGTACTTTGAAATAATGAAAAATAATATATAATACAAGAAACCACAAAAAAGTTTTAATTTTTCTTAAGTAGTATAGCTATCTTGAATAAATATATAAAGTAGAGGAAAATGGGTGAAAAATACAAATAAAATAAATATATTATAAATGATGGAATTTTTAAAATTCCAGATCCCAATTCTCTTCGGGTAGTGTCTCAACAAAAGTCATGACTATTTGAAGTTTTTATTGAGAAAAAAACCCATAATCAATGAAGAACATTACCATTTTAACCTCGAAGAATCATCCTACCAATAATAGAAAAATAAGATCAACACAAAAATATAATGTGAAAAGTCAAAATTAGAAGAGAACCATGATTGTTGTCTGTCTAAAGACAACCAAAATTTATATAATAATATTATGTGTAAATTTGTACAACATAGAGACTGTAAGAGTGTAACAAAGTCAAATACAAGCTTAAAGTGTTTTTGATTGGAGCATGAAACACCACGGACTTAGAGTTCATTATATAACTACTATCACTCCGTCCCTTACTTATCTAAGTGAGATGAGACTTTCCAAAACACATTATTTTCACCCGCCCAACCATTTTTAACCACTAAACCTTGCAACTTTAAATATATGATTAATACATATGTGAACACTTACATTTGAATATAACCTAATAGAAGTTTTCATAAAAAAAATTGAGTAAAAAATCATTTTCTAACTATTTGTAATGAATTTTATAAATTCGAGATCTTATGAGTTAAGCTAAAACAGTCACACTAGGAAAATGATGAGAAAAACTAACCTCAGTGACAGAAAATGTGACCTTAAACACACAATAATAACTATCATGCACACAATACTTATATTGAGTCACGTGTTTCTATTCGTGCAATAAAAAAATAAAGGAAAAAGGAGCGTATTAAGATTTTTTTTTAATCAAATTAATGTCTGATATTAAGCATCGAACATAAAAATTAATTTTTACGATATGTAAATTTATGTTTGACCCATGAATCAAACATAAATTTTAAAAACTTAATTATAAAATTGTCACTACACATTTTTCATGTGTAATTTCTATAAGTTAGATATAAATAGAAAAACATAATAAAAATATTGTGTTAATGAAAACAATTTTATAGAATCAAGTTAAATTTAAAATTCAACCATATTATAATCCTCCAAAACATATCCTAACATTTACTACTAAATGCTATCACACCACCTGTCATTAGTATATAATTTCACACTTCAAATATATGTTTATGTTTGGAGAAGTATGTTGAAAATAATGATTTGAGAAATCTAAATATAATATTTTGGTTTATTGTGGTAGACCAGTTATGAAACCACAATTAAGCTACAAATCTAAAGAAAGAGACACAAATAACCCAAAAGTTTAAAACAACAATTTTTTAGAAAATTCGTTTATTATTTTTTTTAAGACATTTAATTATTACAACCCATTAACATTTGTACTGTTTCCCAAAATATTTATTTATTAAATACTTATATATAAAATTTCACCATATTTTTGTGCGTTTCCAATTCTATAAAAAGAAGGGCAATATTATTCTATTATAAGAAATAAATTAACTGTTTTGTTATCTTCATATAGATATAGTAATTTTTTTTCCAATTAATGGAAATATTTTTCTATTATTGTCACCTGTGATTTTTCTCTTAGTATATTTTTTTTATTAAAATACTGTTTGTCAATTTTCTTTTTTAAACTAATTTTAGTTGAAATATACTTTAATATCACTAACGTGACCTAAAAAATAGAAGTTTTTGAATATAGTATTAACACACTTAAATATACTTTTTTTTTCTAATATTCTATACTAGTGGCTGAAATTTATAAAAAAGTTATATCAGTAATTTTGACTTATTGACTGTGTGAACCTTTTAACTTTAAAAATACATAGAAATTAAAAATTAAAATATGATAAGAAGAAAACTAGACATATAAGTTAATAATTTAATTAATTTTTATTATTTGACTGTCTTAACTTTTTGCATTAAAAAGAATTAGATTCAAAGTATTATAATTGAAAAATTATCATGTAAAAGTCATACAAATATATAGTAATTTTTTTTTTCTGATTCAGTGTTTTAAAATTTTGGCCTAAAAGTGAAAGAATTAAAAATCGAGCAAATTTGGGTTATAAAAGGTGTCCAACACTTTGTCTCTTTTGTACAACCTATCATCTTTGATAGATCACCAAAACTCACACTCACTCTCTCTTTCATATTTCTCTCTCTAAGTGATGGCTTTGAATCCAAGAAAAGCATCAAGTTCAAAAGCCATGGTTGATGCAGCATCATGGTTCTGTGCATGCCTTCTCGTGACCCTCATACTGCTGTGTATATTCAGTGAGAGTTCTGTTCTTGAGGAGGATGATGAAGGGAAGCTGAGGGGTAAACAAGTGTTGTCGAAGCCTTGTGATGAAATCTATGTGGTCGGAGAAGGAGAGACACTTCACACAATCAGTGACAAATGTGGTGACCCCTTCATAGTGGAAAAAAACCCTCATATCCATGACCCTGATGATGTCTTCCCAGGCCTTGTTATCAAGATCACACCCTCACACAACAGTTGAAATTTCAATTCTTACACACATCTATATATCTATATATTTGCATGTATGTATCTATTTTCTTCCATATATACAACAAGGAAAAGAAAAAGAATCCCTTGGCACCTTCATAATGTTTTTATATTGTAGTTTTGGTTAGCTTATTGTATGTCTGACTGTGCTTAATAGGAAGAAAATGTCTTACATATATATATACATATACATATATATACTAGTCTTTTGGTCATCTGTATATGTTAGTGTGAATTTAGTCTTCTGTACTTAGTGAAAAGAATTATACTTAGCAGAAGGTTTTGTTTTTAGGTGATAAATTGTATAGCAGGGTTGGTTCTTTTTCCGAAGTCAAAGGTGAGAGAAGTTAAAATTATTCCCACCAGAAAAGAGAAGAATGTATTTTAGGGAATAAAAGGAAGAATAATAACTTTTAATATAATAATTATTAATTTTACTTATACGTATATTTTATTATAATTTTAACCAGTAATTTCTTATTTTATTTTTACTTTAGAGGAGAAAAAAATGATAAGAAAAGTGTAATTTAAAGCACAAGAATAATTGATTAATTTTTTTCTTTCTAGTGCTTAGACGAAACAAATATTTTTTAGATTAGAAGTTTCATATATGTTAGATTGGTGAATTCAGTAACTACACATTATAATATTTTAGGTAAGTTATAATTTATTTGACCAAAAATAAAAAATAAGTTGAAAAATCAGAATCAGAGGAGCAGAAAAGTTCTCAAAAGAAAGCTCCAAAAAGTTTAATTTGTGAAGGAATAATTGTAATAGGTATGGCCACTGGCCAAAGGATAATATCATTTTTGTTTTCTCTAAAATTATTAAGATTATCTGTTTGCATCAAACTATGGAGACGTGTGTTTTTTTCTTTAAAACAGTGATTTCTTAAACTTTACAAATCTAAATTTTGTTGTCAAAGTAGTTGAACATCCCTTGTTAAAAATTAAGGTTGTATTGATCCATGCACCTGGAATAGAATTAATCTATTAGGTATTTATAAAACCCACTTATAAAGATTTTTTATTTATAAGTTAAGTCTTATTCTAAGTGTAGATAATTTTTAACCAGAATTTTAAGGGTCCAAAATATTCAATATATATTATTATAATTATACATTTATTTAATTTTGATTTAGGTATTATCGTTGTATTTACTAGGGATGGGAGGTGGTGGAGATGAATTTTATTATTCCATATTCATTTTGAAAAAGAAAATCATCTTTACTCATATATTTAATGAGTGTAATATTTTTTCATCTTCATTCTTATTAGATAGTGGGTACATACGTATTCATTTTCATCGTATTTTTATTGTTTCAATGCCAATTAATTAATTTAAAAATTAATATTTAAGATAATAATTGAACAAATAGAAAAATTTATATAAAATATTACACAATTGTATATAAATAAATTTCAAATATTTATTAATTTTTTAAACATAAATATTTAAGTTAAAAAATATTTTAAATGTCTCTTTCCTTCATTTATTAAAATTATAATAACATCTTTTTTTTTCTTATACACCACTTGATCAACAAAATAAAACAAAGGAGAAAGATTAAATTAAAAATAATTTAAATTTAGCATATATATTTTATCTTTTAAATTTCACATGTTGGATGGTGATAAAAAGAATTATGATTATTACAGGGTATATCATTTCCTTTTATATGTGTTTGCATGTGAAAGCAAAAAAAAATCTATGAAAAGTGCGTTGCAAAACCATCGAAGAAGAAAAAAGAAGAAAGCATTTTTTAAAGTATTTGATGTGAAGTGGTATTTATACAAAGAACATAAACTTTATTTATATAGAGGTGGAAAGCGATAAAGAAAACAAAATACTGAATTGATGAATCATCAAAGCGATGACATAGATGTTGAGGACACCAAGCTTAGAAATAACGTTGTAGAAGTTCTTTGGTTCCAGAGCTTTCATAAATATGTCAACTGGCTATTTATCTAAAGTGATGGGAAGAAGGTGAAACAAATTGGTTTGGAGCTTCTCACGAACCATATGATAATCAATTTCAATGTGTTTTGTGTGTTTGTGAAAGCCAGGATTGAAGGCTATATGGCGTGCAGACTAACTGTCACAGTATAACACAACAAGAACAGTAGGTTGGATTTTGAGATCTTTTAGGAGATATGTGACCCATTGAAGCTCACATGTAATAGTTGGCTACTTGTAATGGGACTGCGTCTTCTTCCCCTTCCTTGAGTTTTCCAGTTATTACCAATTTTTCCTTATTGCTGCTTTCATGCGGGCTGACTATTAACCATTCTTATGATAGATTTTATCCATGTTAATACCTCTAGTGAGCTATCTTTCTTATTGAAGAACAAGAGAAAAAGACTTGATTTATTTGAGACAATGGTTCCATGAGAAGAACTTGAGCCTTGATGATGTTGTAAACTTCACTTAGGCTTTTACACTATGTTACAAAGTGAATTTTAAGCCTAACTAAACCTAAACAACCGGCTTGTAAGGTAAGACTTGCATCCATTTATATATTTTGAATTGACTTTATCTCTAGTTGATGCGAGACTTTAATGCACCCCCCTCACGTCGAGGTATATACATCTTATGCGTTGAATTTGACATTAATGAATGGTTTGATAGGGGTCCAATAACGAGTAAAACAATATGTCTAGCAAACAATAAATTTCACTATGATTTAACAACGGTTCTAATTCCATATTACATGACATATTGTTTATTTCTATGTGTTTGCATGTGAAAGCCAAAAAAAATTTATGAGAAGTGTGTTGCAAGACCCACAAAGAAGAGAAAAAGAAAGCATTTTTTAAAGTGTTTTATGTGAAATTGTGTTTTTAAGGTGAGAGTTGCACTCATCTATATATTGTAAATTGATCTTATCTCTAGTCGATGTGAGACTTCTAATACACCCTCTCACATTGAGGTACATATACATATTGTGTGAGACTTGACTTTAATGAATAGTCTAATAAAGTCTTGATAGTGGATGAAACAATATATTCAAAAAACAACAAATCTTACTAGAATATGTTCGGTATTCTATACCATATTATTATTATTTCTTTCTATGTGTTTGCATATGAAAGCCAGAAAACATCTATGAAAAGTGTGTTGTGAGACCCAATATATATAGAGAGGGTTGGAAGCAGATGAAGAAAAAATTGAAACAAAAATCATAGTAATGATAATGATATTAAATTATTATATTAGACTCGTCTTTACACAATTATGGTAATGAGTTTAGAAAATTAATTATATAAAAAACCATGATATTAGTATGCAACACGATAAAAATAAATAACAAATAAAAATATTAAAAATAATTAAAAATATCAAATGTATAATTACACCTATGAAAAAATTGCATATAAGAAAAAATGTATAATTAAAAAATATTTTTAGATATCGAACTAGTCCAATTATTAACAAATAGTGAAAATTGTTTAAGTAAAAAAAATCTTAAAGTGAAACAAAAATTTAAGATAAAAGAAAATAAAGAAAAAAATAATTTAGTAAATAAAGGGTTTAATGCGATTCAATACTTGAAATTGAAAATGTGAGAAAAGAAATAAAAATATTAAAGAGGAGTAGAAATAATTAATGTGATACCTAAAAATTATTTATTAATTATATATCATTTGAACATAATTATCCAAGAGATAAAATATCTTGAAAATGTGAATGAATTTAGTGAATAGGAACAAACAAAACAATTAGAAAAGAAGAGAAAAAAATGTGTAAGAAAAGACAAAAGGAAATATTATGAAATAAAATATTAAGAGAATTATATATATATATATATTTTAAATTATCTAATAAATTTTGAGTACTTTAATAATTTAATTAAAAATAATAATGGGTATTTGAATGGATATGAGACAAAGATGAAGATGATGATGGGTATTTGGATGGAGTATAAAGAGGGAAATGAGATAGATATATAAATAACCATCATCTTCTTATACTCAATTGAAAAACTCGAATGTTATCAATATTTATACTCTCTATCTAGTCAATGTAAAATTTTTTCAAAACAATATCCACCAGAATTTTGCATTCTCAAGTATTACTATTTTTACAGTTTACTAACATTTACCTTTTGTATAAGTAAAAAGGGAAGAAAAAAAAAAACTATCTGTCAACTTAACCCTAAACAACTAATTATAACTTACTAATAACCCTTAAATTGACAAAATATATTTACACAAACTAACTAATGAAAGAGTAGCCGTGAAATGACTTTTTTTAATATATATGGAAAATAATACTTTTATATCCCTTAAAAAATATATACTTATTTTACAACTCACTTTAATAATAATTATATATATATATATATATATATATATATATATATATATATATATATATATATATATATATATATATATATATATATATTCGAAGTTCAAGTTTAAAAATAAAATAAACATAATTAAGATATTATTATTTTGAGTTATAAAGTAGGGATTTTTTTTTTGTTTGATAGGTGTTAAAAAATCAATCACCTTCTACATATATTTGATGTATTGAAGATAAGTATTTTTTGAACTTTCCATGAATTGACTTAGGATATTGATAATAGAAAAATACATTTTACGTAATAAAAGAATGCATTAAGATGAAAGAAGGATTTGCAACTTTCTCTAATACGAGAAAAGAAAAATACATTTGAATACAATTTTTCATTAGAAATGAAAATAGAGTTTACAACATATATATATATAGAGAGAGATGAGTGAAACAGGTAAAAAAAACCTAAATAATTAATCATAAATTTCTAATATGATAATAACATATTATATTAATATATATTATTAAAGAATACGGAGAATGTTAGTGTAACCTTCATTCACAATTTTTTAGTTTCTAGAAGTATTATCACAATTTAATTTCATCATGTTACGAAATTTAATTTCCGTATAAAGAATAAAAGAGCATTTATAAATATATTATTGAAATAAAACGTTGATAAAACACGAAGTGAAGTATGAATATGATGCAGTGCAAAAAGAAGGCAGCATTCTTTATTCTTTAACGGGTTGGGTCATTAAAAGTAAGTTGGACCAAACAAAGTTTTATGTAGTATATGGTGGGCTATTTCTTTATGCACCCCTTTATTTCTTCCTGCATCTCGTTGCTACTGCTTCCTCATTTTCTTCTGCAGCCGGGGGTGTTCTTTTGATCATACATTTTCTATCTCACATTTTCTCTACTTAGAAAAAGACAACATATCAAAAATTAGTTTTAAGTCTAACTCTATCACACAAAACGAGTTTGTAGGATAAAATTTGCACCTCACTTTTAGATTATAATTTGGTTTTATCTTTAATTAATTTGAAACTTTTAACAATTTTTCTCTCAATGTATCAAAATTTTTCATTCAAAACAATCTTTATCATTAGCAAACCATTAGCATGTTGAAGTTAAATTAATAGCCAAAAGTACAAAAACTAGCTATGGTTAGAAAGATGTTTTAATTCTAACTCAACTCCACAATTACTTATAAAATAAGATTTATATTTTACTTACATATTATAATTTAGTTTTATTTCTAATTAATATAAAACTTTTAACACATATCACACGACATTATAAGGAAAGTCATATTTGCTCTCAACATATCCAAAATTTTCATTCCAAACAATCTTTATCATTAGCAAATTCATCATTAGCATGTTGAACTTAAATTAATAGCCAAAAATACAAAAACTAGCTAAGATTTTTTTTAGTGCTTGAAGACTATTAAAATATGAAGGTAAGATCTTAAAATAGAATCATGCCTACTCAAAATTTTAACCTAACACGTTCTAAATAAAAAGAAAGGACTCCCACTAAGCTAAACTAGAAAGACTATTAGGCAATGCTCATTAATTATTATTTTTTTAATGAAAAAAATTAAGAGTGCTCTAAGCTTTTAGACCAAAAGTAACAAATTGAATGGGATTGTAATGATATTTTAGTTTAGATCGCCCATATATGTGAACTGTCAAGTTAATATCTTTCTCTTTTAAAACATTACATTATTTTAAGTACACGCTTATATGTGCCTTTTAATTTAAGTAAAAAAATTAAACACCGTTAAACCTAAACATGAATTATTAGTGTAAACGAGAGATGATATTTTCACAATATCAAGAAATATCAAAGAAATTATTAGTGATTGTAGTTTTACAAGAGATAATATATAATAAAGGAAAGAAAGAAGTATGAAAAGATTGTAGGAAAATAAAAAAAAAAATAAAAGAAAATGAAGAAGCAGCTTTTACATGGTTTACATCAATAGTTGGTTTGGGGTTTGGCAATTTTGATTGACGAATAAGATTTAGCCAGCACATAATCTTTGATGTTCTTATCTAATTCTGAGTGACCCACATTTATAGTGTAAAATATACTTAAAGAAAGAAATTGCGGGAAAAAGTGAGACCATGTATATTATTCATCATCGCGATATGGATAAAACAAGTATATTCTTTGTGGACCATACAAAATAGTCATTTATTATATTTTAAATAATCAAAGACAATGCTTCAAAAATGGACCCTAACTCGATTTTATTGTGTCCTATACTAAATTTTTAGCTTGGGAAGTATCCAAACACATATCTGCATCTCAAATACAGTTAGGAATATTTCGAATTTTTCTTTCACATTTTTTAAGCATATATAAAATTGTTTTATATAATTTATGGATTATTATTATACATATAATATAATAATGATTTATAAACTATATAAATAATATATTTAAGTTTTTTGAAATAGTACTTAGCACGTTGCAACAGACCACAACTAAATAAGACTCGTCCGGACTTAGAATGAACATCGAGCTATGACGGGTTGTGCACTTGTGATAGCCTCTACTGCTTTGCAAAGCCATTGCCATGGGTTGAACCCTACCACACTCACAAGTGTAAGTCCGTTATCACTCGCCTTGGGTCATACTAGAAGCACCCAAGACTAGGACCTCCTACTACTCTCACCACATGACAAATTCTTCTCTAAGTGAGATTGAATGAGTCATTAGAGTGTTAGGATAACTCCCAAGACTGAGCTTACCTATGTTCATTCCAAACACTACTGAAATCTCACCAAGAGATCCACTTAATTTTCCGAATTACATCATATGGAACTCAATAATTCTTCAAAACAATCTCAAAAGCATTCAATTTATCATATTTCACTTTTACATTGCATACAAATATATATATATATATATATATATATATATATATATATATATATATATATATATATATATATAATATTTTTATACTTTAAAAGATCACAAACAACCCAACAAGTCATCAAAATCGCATGAAACCATTCAATATACATTAACAGACAATAATAGTTCTAGAAGAACCACTAAACAACACAAAACCTAGTGAACTCATACTTAGACAAAGAAAATGACTTTGAAACCCTCACAAATGGCTCCGGAAGGGTCAAAAATCCCCAGAACGACCTAAAGAATGTCCAAAATGGACGTCTAGAAACCCCAGAATGTCAAAAACACTAAAAACACTCAATCTGTCGCAAAAAATTCGCTCAGCGCACACCCTGTGGTGTGCTGTGCGAATTTTTCCTGATAGAAACCCCTCGCAGAGCGCACAGAGCATAATCTACAGCACCCTAAAACCTGCATAATGAAGCAATTCTTCCCTCCCATACCAATTCTAACCACTTTGATGAACTTTTAGCACTCTTAACTTGATCTATATGATGAATCTAACTTGTCTAAGTGTTTATCACTCATCCTAACCTCAATTCCTAGTAGTTGCGCGTCAGATTAGAGTAAAAAACTTCAATTTTAGTTACTAAAAGACTCAATTTCGAATTTACCAATTTAAAAGTGTTTAAGACTACTTTGATGCTGCTAATAGGTCACATTTGACTTAACTAAAAGACTACAATTGCCTAGGCCAGACTCTAACCCCTAATTTTAAAAATCACCATTCTAGTTCCCTAAATTTGACTTCCCCATTACTATTAACTTGACTGTTTTACTAATAAAATGTATAACTTGAACTTATACTCTTACCACTAAATTCCAACAATCAAATACACACTCCTATTAGTTCCTATCTCATACATGCATCATCACAGAACTCACCGACCAGAAACATACCCTTGGTTCTAAATTAACACCTCCACATAACAATTATCAGTCACTACAGTTCATAGCAATTCTCTCAGACAAACAGTCATATTTATAAGCACACATTCAGTTCATGCACATTTCCTTCTATACAAAACCAAAGAGTCTAGCTTCCCTTACCTCTAGAGTGAACGATCCAACCCAAGGAAGATGCACAGTGTCCTGTTCTTAGGAAAGAAATCTAAAGGCACATATATTTCACCAAATGGTGATAGGAATTAGTCTCTAAAATCAGATTATGGTTAAGATTTGAAGTAAAAATCACAAGTGAACCACATGCAGCAGAACTTGCTACATGATCAAGGTTCAAAAAGAGGAAAGTTGCTTACCCTATGAAATCGCAAATGCAATCGGTGAAAATTGGAGCCCTTGATGCAAAGATCGCTTAGACGTCTGCGGAATGGGAATCCAGTGACTCAATGGAGGGGAAATCTAGAGAGAAGAATGAGTTTTGAAGAGGACAAGATTAGAGAGATGTTTGAAGAAGAGAAAATGAAATGTACGTTTCTGAAAATACTTTCAGAAACTTTTTGTAAGTTTTATTTATTTATTTTTTCTAAAACCTAAATTTTATTATTTTTACTATAATTAAAAATTGTATTTTTAATTTAAAGGTTATTACAAATATAGTTATGATAAATATTTTTATAATATATTTATGTTTGTTATTTTATAATAAATACAATTATAGTATTATATGCTATAAATTTCATTAAAATTGATAATATATATAATAAATTGAATAATAAAACATCAATTAATTTTTTAGTCAATGAATTATCATTTTTCATTTTTTATCTATCAAAACTTATAAATGCAACATATTTTTACATAAAAAGTTCGATTAATATCACATTTTCTCTTATACTTTCATATTTCTTGTAAATTAAGTGTCAAATACTCTTTTATATATAAGTGGGATCTTCCTTTAGTTTCACTCCTTTATCAGTCTCTTAACTTAACTTCACGTCAAATTTCTCACACAAATCACTCTCTTCTTTACCTAAGAGTCCATATCCACGTCTCTTTCAAATTATAACTTTGTATGATAAGTAATGTATAATTTTTAAAATAAATTTAATAAAAAAGATTCTTATATATTATAAAATTTTTAAATTAATTCATGTTTGCTTGATATGATTAACACAAGAATATGTTCTCACTGATAATTTTAGAAAAACAATTAAAATTAATTTTTCGTAACATAAATTAACTTTAACTCTAGAGAAATCTCATTTTATTTGCTCATTTAAACAAATTGAAAATAATTTTTTTTTCATATGACTTCTTTTTTTTATAAGATTCGACTCAACAATTATAATAGTATGTAAAATATGTTTAACAGTTGAATTTTTAATAGTTTATATGACATAAAGTTCTTGAAAAGTATGTGTTAAGACACATTGATAGAAAAACTTAGTTTCCGATAAACTCTAGAAGTCCTTCATGTTTTTGGTAGGGTAGTGCTTATAAAAAAAAAGTTACTCTAGTTTGTTCATAACACTGTTAATGACAGAAAAGGGGAGATATTATATATATATAACAGTAATTATCAACAAGTATGGACAAAAATAATTAACTAAACTGCATAAAGTGACTTTTGCAATGAGGACAAAACACCTGTCCACTACTGATAAAAAAGTTTGGTAATCCATCATTTACTAAGATCATCATGGTGATTCTTATTACCAGGCTATAAATTGAATAGAGGGGTTCTGTATAACATGTCAATGTGGCCTTTTGTTTTTCTAAAAGCCAAAAGAGTGTCTAAGTGCTGCATACTGGTGAGTGTGGCCTGTAAATATGGATTTATTGGTTTCTTACACACACACACATATATATATATATATATATATGTGTATAGTTGTTGAGTACTATGTCATATTTGAATTTCTTGGCAGTATGAAACTCATGTTTTCTCTCCTCATGTAAACATGAAGTCCTTTCGTTTCTATATCAGCAAGTGGATGTGGCTTTAAAACAGAAGTAGGAAAGAATCAGACAAGGAAAAGTGTGATTGGATTCTTCGAAAACGAGAAATTATATATATAATCTATATTATCAATGAGAAAATCCATGGTTAATGTCATATCATATGTATGCATTTGTTAAAAGATTGGCCATTATTTTTTCACCAATCATTGATTGATGCTAGTTTACTGAGCCAAATCTGAAAAAGTAGAGCATATATATCCATTGGAAGGAAAAAATAATTACTGGATAGAGCTATGTTATATTTGCTACTATTACCTCTTTACTAAGTAATCAGAAGGGTAATTAATTGGGTCCCATACTCATCATAAATTAAGTAATATTTTAGTTAGTGCATAAAAACTCATTTTTTCTTTTAGTAATTCTTATTATTTCTTTGCTCATATCTGTATTTTGAGCACATATTTCATGGTGGATGATTTTTCAAGACTTACTTCCTATGCATAATCTCAGAATGCTAAACTGATGAGTTTTATTCTGTGTTGTATATTCTTTTGGAAGAATCATTTTGTCTGTTCTTAAGATTCTCTCTATCACCTATTATAATGACCAACTTTTTCTCTAATTTCTTTCTATATAAATATAGTTTTACTTGGTTCATATTCTTTCTTTCTACATGAGATTTCTCATCAGGATCACACATGACTCTCCTGTGAAAATATTTTGTAAATTTATATATCTATATATAATAGATCAATGATAAAAAAATGATGTGGCTGTTGCTTTTTCAAAACATGGTCTTAATATTTTTTGAGAAGCTCAGTTTTTCTTTATCTTCTATAATCTTTATTCGTTAGTTTCTCTTAGCCACAATAAATTATTATAAATAATTTTAGAACCATTTTAATGAGTTTAACGGACATATATTTAAAGAAATCATAATAGTTAACAAATTTCAAAGGAACTATAAAACTCATATTTATAATAATTTTAGGAAACCTTGAGTAACTATGATATTTTAGAAAGTTAATAAAAACAAGCAATATAGCGATTTTGAATATAACATATAACCGTATTCTTTTAATAATATGTAAAAAATAAATAATTTTTTTTAGCCTATCGATTAAGTTCTTTTATAAGGAAATTAGATTCAGGTAATTTTAACGTTTAAAGCTTATTATATAAATTGATTGATTGATTTTTACATTATATAGAGTTATTCATAAAAAATTAAACTACATTTTTAATTAGTTGATGGTGAAAAAATTCAGAAAACTTGTCTCCACATACATAGGTTAGTGCATACGTGTCACGTGTGTGGTGGCAAAGAGAGTTTTCCTTCATGTCACGTGCTTCGTCTATCAACACTACATTTGTTACTTGCAATTGCTATTTATAGATAAAAGGTTTAAATAAGTTTCAGGTAATGGTATGTCATCCACTTTTTTTTTTTTTTGAAGACCTAATAGTATTTATTAAATATTTAATTTTAAAATATAGATATTTAATAAAATTTGGTTATATATTTAAAATCTAAAATTTATTTAAGCTTCAACAAACTAATTCAACTTAATAAAACTCTGAAAAAAGAATTAAAGACAAAAAAACCTGAATAAGTTATCAGTTTAACAATTTAATATACAAAATAATTTTTTTTAGATTAGATTGGATTTTTAATTTAATTTTAAAAAACTGATTTAATTCAATTAAAATTGCTGTTTATAAACTAAAAAACATTTATTTTTATTATATTGCAACGAATTTTGAATATAACTTAAAAACATAGTTTAATCCAATTCAAATAGAAGTTATATATATATATATATATATATATATATATATATATATATATATATATATATATATATATATATATATATATAGGTTTAATTGCTTCTTTTGTCCTCAGTTTGGTTGAAGTGTGTCAAATTCGTTCCCCTTTTAGAAAAATGTCAATTTCGTCCCCATATAGAAAAGATTTGTGTCAACATTTCCGTTAAAAATAATTGCTTTTAAAACTCACTTTATCCACTCCAATATCAGGGATCTGACCCATGAAGTGGTTATTATTCAAAACTCACTTTAAGTTTTTAACACCATTAGTTTGTATTTAACAGGGATGACTTGATTGATACAAATTTTTTCTATATGGGGACGAAATTGACATTTTTCTAAAAAGGGGACGAATTTGACACATTTCAACCAAACTTGGGACAAAAGAAGCAATTAAACCTATATATATATATATATATATATAAATTTACACAATTAATTGTATATTTGAGACTTATGTTCACACTTTTACTTATTATGTATTTATGAAATATACTCCCAAAAAAATTGGACTACAACTGATAACTAATTTTAGTTTTGAAAATAAGTTATTTAGTTTTATAATTTTAATTATAAAATATAAATTACGATAAATTTGATTGCTTAAAAGTGATCTAACAGAAGTTTTTTATTTGTTAAGAAATAGTCATTGAACTTTTTTTATTGAATAGAAATTTAAGTTTTAAATACAACAAATTTCTATCGGCAAACATGCATGCTTCTATTTCTAGAATCCCAAATATTTGTGATTCTCTATCACATGCAATTACCGTTTAACAGCATTTCCTTGGTTTGTCTTTGTCATGGGAACTTGAGTTTCTGAATTGTTTATGCGTGTTTTTGTTGTTTCTGATGAAACTAGAACACACAAGACACTACATTCATGTCCCTGACAATGACATAGACAAAGGTGCTTATGTTTCAATATTTTGAACTTGGTATTCGTTTCTTTACTTTCTACACTCTCTTTCCTCACTTCCTGGTGATCATTTAGTTTTGGAAAATCACAGGGCATGTTTGATGTTTTTACTTCTGCATAAAACCACTGTTGCAATTTTGGATTTTGAATTTAGTGCTGATTTTCAAAATGATTTTCTTGTGTTTATGATATCAATGGTTCATGAAGAAGATCATAATTTTTCATTGAATGATTTCGCTTAACAATTCTGGTTTCAGTCTTTGAGGTTGCAGAGTCCATGATGCCGTACTCTTACTAGTATTCCTTTTCTCTGTGGTCTTCCGATTGAAGTATTGATCTCTGAGAGGAAAGAGAGTTGCGGCTATTATTATCAGTTTCATCATTCTATTTCCATAGTCTTACAAAGCTTGAAGTTTGTTATGTAGCTTTGTAGGGATTCTAACTCTTGTTTCTGGTTTGCTACAGTTTACTGACATTCTTTCTTGAGTATGGTTGGCTACGGCAAAAAGTTGAGAGAATTACAGATTCAAGAATGGAAAGGGTACGTTCGTTTGATCAGCTCTATCAAAATTTTGAAGATTTTTATTTATTTATATCATATTTATGTTATTATATTATATTGTGTAGCACCTTCCATGTCTTGTTCCACCTTGTCTTTGTTCTATCTATATCACATTTAGTCTATTTCCTTTGCTTTATTTTGGACAGATTGGACTTTCTGTTAAAGCTATGCCTTCTAAACTTTTATCACTAGATATCTATATCTATATCTATGTCTATATATATATATATCATTATGCATGTTTGTGAGTGATAATTTAGTTCAACTTCTCTTGACCAAGTTTTGAAGATATTTCATGCATAAAAAGTCTTTTCTACATATCTACACAATTAGTGGCATTTCACAGATGTATACAGAGAGAGATAGAGAGAATTGTTATTCTGAGGTAGCTCTTGCCTTCAGAATCATTGTTAATAAGAAGCCTCTGATAGAAGGGTTTTTTTTAAGGAACAAAGACAATAAAAGCATCTATACACTTGCTCTGACTCACCAGTCAACTCTAAATAACAAGTATGATGATGAGAAATAAAGATGATTTCATAAGATTTTTCTGATTCTTTTTTCTTTTTTTCTTTTTTTTTTTGTTTATGGCATGATTAGTGAACTTTAATATTGTTTAGTTCTTGCTTTTCTATTTGGTAGTCATATTTTTAACTCTTTTGTTTTAATGGTGGTGATGATACTTGCACCAAAACGAGAAATGGTTGTTTAAATTCTGGTAAAACTGATTGAACTTTTTGCAGATATTATATCAATTATAAGTTAATGAAAAAGAAAGTTAAGAGATATGTAGAACAATTGGAGGTTGGAGCTCAAAATCGCCATAATGTTCTCAGAGACTTTTCAATGCTGCTAGACAATCAGGTAACTGAATTTTGTCACTTATATAACATTGAAATACTTATTCCACTTTGTGTTGAAAAGTTCATATCATCCTTTTTGGTTTTTATGAATTTGTCAAACATATTCCAACTCATCTACTACAAATGATGCTTTAATTAGGATAAGCACACCAGACATTAATATCATTTTTCTTTTATAGGAATTAATTATTCCGTACTTTAAAATAGTCCCTTTTAAACCTTGAGGTTTAGATAGCAACTACATGAAGTAAACCACACTGAAATTGACACCCCTCACTCTATATAGTACTTGAATACATGTATTGGAAATCTCACATCCATAACCAGTTTATAGTATATAAGTGAGTACAAACCCTATTTTACAAGTTTGTTTTGTGGGGTTGAGTTAGACTCAAAGTCTACTTCTTAACATAGTACTAGAGTTAGGTTACGGGGTTGAGTTAGATAAAATTTCCATTTCCATAACATGATATCATATAGTCGATGTGAAATGGTCTTTCATATATTCCTTCATTTTGTTAACTTCCAATGTACGAAGAGAAGAACCAGAGAGCTTTTTGTGTTATCAAATCAAAATGGCACTTAGAATTTTCAAAAAACAAATTGAGGTTAAGAGTCATATTAGTCATGTTATATATCCAAAATATGATAAAGACTAAGTAATCTTTCCTTGATCTTGAATTTCAGATAGAAAAAATTGTTTTGTTTCTGCTTGAACAACAAGGAGTACTTGCACATAGGCTGTCAGATATTGGAAAAGAGCATCACACTCTTTTCCAGCAGCCAAATAGTATAAACATCTCTGAAGTCCAAGAAGCATATAGAGATGTGGGACGAGATCTTTTAAGGCTTCTTAATTTTGTGGAAATGAATGCTATTGGTCTGAGAAAGATCTTGAAGAAGATTGACAAACGGTTTGGCTATAAATTCACAGACTATTATGTCAAGACACGCGCAAATCATCCTTATTCCCAACTAAGGCAGGTTTTCAGGCAAGTGGTAATGTTTCTATCCCTGAATATCAATTTTTTCAAATTTTATTTCAAATTATTTGAAGCTTCTTTATCATCCTGCTTAATGTTACAACATTAGCACCACAAAATGTGAGATGGTATGATGCAGTAGATTTTTCATTTTTTACTGTTTGCTCTTTGTTTGTTTGAGCAGTATTAGTAATAGCTTCTTTGCAGGGCATTGGGGCAGTTGTTGGTGTTTTATCTCATGGTCTGGCAGACCTTCAAGATCTACAACAATGTCAAGGAAGCTACATTTCTATATATGACCAGCCTTCTTATACTCATCAGGTTAGTAGTTGCATGATATTTGTAGGCATTACCAACACTTTTCTTTGCTCTGATACCAATTTGGGTGGAGAAAAGAGAAGCACAGAGATTTTTTGTTTTTGTTTTCTATCTTTATAGCACCTTGGTCTTCTACAATTTATAGCATCCAAGGGGCTGTTTTATGTTCTGTTTTCAGAAGTTTGTACAAAAAACAGTGAAAACAATTTTTGATTGTTTTCTGTTTTCAATTTCTATTTTTCCTATTTCCTAAGGTATCCTTGCAACACTTGATGACTGTCTCTTTCTGACTTCTCTTGAAGGATCCTGTTCTCAAATCTATCAAAGAAGCTGTAGGCAGATTATCAAACTCAACAAACTTTCTTCAGTTTTTGGGAAGACATGCTTTTACCATGCAAGAAGAGCTACCATCGCCATCAGAAGATCACATTGTTGATGAAAGATATCATTTTATGTCACTTCTTTTGAACTTGGCAAACACATTTTTGTATATGGTGAACACTTACATTATCGTACCTACGGCGGACAACTATACTTTGAACCTTGGAGCTGCAGCAAGTGTCTGCGGTGTGGTCATTGGTACAATGGCTGTTGCACAGATGTTTTCTTCAGTTTATTTCAGTGCATGGTCAAACCGATCATATCTAAGACCCCTTGTATTCAGTAGCATCGTTCTTCTAATTGGAAACACCTTGTATGCATTGGCTTTTGATATGAATTCAATAATAGTTTTACTCATAGGACGCCTTTTCTGCGGGTAAGTTATTCATGTTCTCTTTGGTTCTATCCATTTTAGAACAACCAAAGTGATTTCCATCTTGTATTAAGATACATGATTGATATAATTATATTTCAGGTTAGGATCTGCAAGGGCTATTAACAGGCGTTATATCAGTGATTGTGTACCTTCGAAACTACGGATGCAGGCTTCAGCAGGTTTTGTTAGTGCAAGTGCTCTGGGAATGGCTTGTGGTCCAGCTCTTGCTTGTTTGTTACAGACAGATTTTAGGATTTACAAGTTCACCATGAACCAAGACACTCTACCTGGCTGGGTAATGTCTCTTTCATGGCTTATCTATCTACTGTGGTTGTGGATTTGTTTCAAGGAACCCGCTCATGAGAATGAAGCAAATCTTGTGCTATATGAAGCAACTACAGGTATGACAGCAGGATCACTTCTATATGAAACGAATCCACCATGTTGGTCTGAAGTGATACTTCTCTCAAACTGTTCCATTAGATTTATTTTTTTCATTTCATTAAAATGCATAGGACCAGCAGTACATGTTGCAGTAGAGAACGAGCCTACTCAACCATTACTAATGAACTCCGAAGAAAAAGAGCAGGATGAAGAAGGAGAAGAGGAAAATGATAATTCTGAAGAAACCAAGAAACCAGTGACCTCTATTGTGGTGGCATACAAGTTACTTACACCATCAGTAAAGGTCAGAAACCCATGATTATGACTTTTGTTTCATCTACATTGTTTGATGTGATAGAAAATATGATGCACTAACCCTATTATACTAATACTGAACTGGACTGAACTCCTATTCCTAGCATCAAATTGAACAAAAAACAGATAAAGAAGTATGATATCTGAAAACCACTATTGACTTTTTTTGTTATTATTGTAGAAGAATCTTCACGGCTTTTGTGCTGGAAAAATTTAATGTGATTGTACTCAAGCTTTTGCACTGACTATAAATATATTTATCAGGTTCAGTTATTTGTGTATTTTATGCTCAAGTATGCAATGGAGATCGTACTTGCCGAATCAAGCCTCATCACGGAATACTATTTTATTTGGTCAACCAGCAACGTATCCATTTTTCTTGCATGTCTTGGTCTTACAGTGCTTCCAGTAAATATTGTTGTTGGAAACTACATCAGCAACATGTTTGAAGAAAGGTACAGATTCAAGTATTATTAAGGAAATCTTGTCTTATTAATCATCGTCCTCATCATTCAAATTCCTTGTGATCCTAAAGATTGGCGTTTGAATAGTTATTTTGTTTCTGATCCTCAAAAGCTCTAGGATTTGTTTTGTGATAAAAAAATTTAGTTACTTGCTCATGGTTTGATGTACATTTTAAATGGAGTTTGTACCACATTTTTCATCTGCTATCTCAAAACAACTAATCTTACCTCTTTCTATTACTTTCTCACACATTTGATCATTCCATTCTGGTTGGCTTCTGGTTGCAGGCAAGTTCTACTCACATCAGAAATCATGGTTTGCATTGGACTACTCCTAAGCTTCCATATAATGATTCCTTATTCAGTAACTCAATATGTTGGATCAGCCCTTCTCACATTTGTGTCTGCTGAAGTTCTTGAAGGTAATTTGTTAATGATTCCCAAATTTATAAGTGGAATCTTTGCTGACAACTCTGCATTATCCAATGAAAATGGCAATATTTAAACTATTCAGATAATTACGAATTTTGACTTGAACTGGGAAGTATCACACGAACAAACTCCATTTGTTGTTAAAAAGGAAACAAAAAAGGATACTTTACGTGACAATCTGAAATTTCAGTATGGTGCTTGTCTTCTCATATGAAAATATTTTAGATCTATTAAATTGGTTCACAACTTGTGGTAAAATCCGAGGCTGAGATCTGCTCCTTGAATGTGCCCTCTTTTATTTTTGTTTGCTGTATATTCAGGAGTAAACCTTTCACTTCTATCAAAAGTGATGTCATCAAGGCTTTCACGTGGAACCTTCAATGGGGGATTGCTGTCAACAGAAGCTGGAACTCTAGCTCGAGTAATTGCAGATGGAACAATAACAATCTCTGGATATTTCAGTGAAAGTAATCTCCTCAACACCACCTTACTCCCTGCACTTCTCATCTGCATCTCATCCATTATTGCTACGTGCTACAGCTACAACTCTCTTTATTAGAACAGTAGCAGTCAGCCTTTCCATAAAAGCATTGAAATCTGAATTGTATATAGTGATTCTGTAAACTGATCACTTACCTGTGATCAGTAAAATGCTGTAATAGTTAGTGTCAGCAGATAACTGAATCAAGTTGACAGAATAACGTTTTTGACATCTACTGATATGCTTTTAAAGAAAACGCTGGAACATATCTCTCTAGTGGATGATTTTCTTTTTCAAGATACACCTTCTTTCCCTAATGTTGAGCTGTTTCAATCAGAGTATATTAAAAAACAATTAGGACTTGAAATCAAGATGAGTTTGTAACTATCAGAGTATATTAAAAAACAATTATGATAATGGTAAGTGTCCCATAGTCAATAAATTTAAGATTAATCCTCGTATACCTCCTCAGTTCTTTTTGCCATAGAGAACTGACACAACACCTTCAATACAATACAATACAATACAATGATAACCTCACACTCACATCTCACAGCATGTACATGATACATGATACACACACAATGAAAACTAAAGATCTTATCCAATACAGAAACATTTACTTAAACATTACACTTATAATATCAAGCATCAGACCATGTAATGTCAAGGCCACCCCATTCATTTTGGGGCACTCCCAATGCTTTCCAGACAGCTTTAGAAGCATCAACAATGTTGTTGGGACATGGAGGTTGATAGTCATGGTCTGCATCACATCCCTCAGTTGAGTCACACTCATCAACCACCATGGCCACCACACTTCTTCCATTCGCACTGATGGTAATGTTGTGGAGGCACCTGCTTCTGTGGTTGAACCAGCCTGTAGACAGTGCGACCACAGGTGTGTCATCAGAATGGTATTGGTTGTCACATTCTGAAGGGCCACCACCATCTCCACCCTTCTGAAAACTGTTGAGAGTGAGGTAGGCCTTGGTGTTGCTGGACATAGGTGGTGAACATTCATATGTTGTGTAAAGTTTGCCTTCTATGCAGCAGTCTGAATCATTCTCTCGGTTGCATTGTCCTGGAGGTGCTTTCTTTCCTCTGATTCTCCCACTTGGCCGACACTTTTGAGCCTCTGACTCAATACAACTTGTTAAGATGAGAGTGGCTAATAAAATGAAGGATGCGTTTGAGCAAAACCTCTTCATTTTATATCTATGAACTTTTCTGTTTCTACTATTTGTTCTTCTTTTGAGTGTTTGATGCTTGAATGTGAAGATTTTACTTTGTATATATAGAGGTCTCTTGATCAGGTACATGTTTTTGCTTCCAAATATATGTTTCTTTTAGGGTCAAGCAATGATTTATAAATTGTCTTGTGTTGTCAAAATGACAAGCAGAAATTCAAATGACGTTTGATTTGATTTGGAACATATATTTGTCCTAATTGCAATAAATATAGTCAGACCGTAATCTCGTACTATGGAAATTCAGAACATGTATATGTTGGCGTAACGATGATAATGTTATTAGATTGATTTTGAATAGCACCAAGAAGTTAGTCTAAATAATAACCATTCACGGATCCATATGAAAAGGACAGAATCCTTAAAAGAAACAAGATTCATAACCATAATAAAAACAAAGATGCAGTCTGTATGATTTTTTTGAAAAAAAAATTGTAAAAAAATTTATTAACCTTTCATAAATTTGTGCATCTCTTCAATAAATGGTTAAATCAATGCTCTAAATTCATAAAAAAAATGTTTCATGTTTCATGTTTGGTTAAATCAATGCTAACTATTACATATTTCTTTTGATTGAATGGATACACATTTTAAAATCGGTGAATTAATTTGAAATTTTGATTTTTCAATTTCAAGTTTCAATCAATGATTCTGATTTTTTTTTTAAATTTTTACAATTAATATGATTTCTGAATGTACTGTCAATGCGATTGTTACATTGATTGAATAGGCTTAATACATATTTTTCTGATCGACTGCAATTTTTTTTATTACTGCTTTGTTCAATTTAGGGTTTCAGCTACTCACATGAGACCTGGGGATGTTTGACTTCCAGAAAAAAAATTTGAAATTGTTTATTATGCTTAAAATAAATTTGGGAAATGATGGAGTGTAGAAAGTAACTGTTGCGTACGAATTGTGGAGAAAAAACTAGTTTAGGGATGGATATTGCTTCCTGCAACCCCTATAATGATAGAAAAAGACTCAAACATCCTCCACTACATCATTGTTGCTGCTTCTATCATTACCCTCACTGCAGACAAAAAAAGAAAAAAAAAATTGTTCTGAAAAGCTCTTTCAGAAACATATTTTGAATATTTCATAAAAGCTCTTTTCATAATATATTTTATATATTTTGAAAAAAATTCTGAAATATATTTCATTTAGGAATATTATAGAAAACTAGTTTCCAAAGACATTATATACATTTTGAAAAGTTTACTCTAAAAATCCTATTCTGGGAAAACCTTTTTGGGAATGTATTTCATGTTTTCTGAAAATCTGGTACCGAAATTTCTATTCCGAAAACCTGATTCCAAATATTCTATCTGGAATTTTTTTTTTCAGAAAACCATATTATAGAAATTACGTAAGGTCTGTTCTGCAAAATTTTCTGAAATATCTCGAAAGTCACTTTTTCAGAAGGTAAAATGGTCATTTTGAAAATTTGTGAAGGTATGCTAACAAATTGAAGGGGTGCAGGAAGTAAAAGCCTATTGTGTTCATATATTTAGCTTATGAAAAAGTCACTGTCCATCATAACCACGCTGTGATTTAGTTCATGATGGTTAAAAATAACTTTTTTCAACATGAACTCATGGTTGAAAGAGCTAAACATTTTCCAATATTGCAACAGAGCTTATGCATACAAATAAGCCATGTCCGAATGCAGAAAAATTAGAAAGAACCAAATCTTTATCTATAATCAGTCTGTTTAAGATGAAAAAGTTTAAAAGAGAATGTTGAGAAATGAAAAGATAAAAAGGTACGGATATTCTTGATAACATATTGTAGCCATAAACATTTAATCACGTCCTGCTTGCAAGCATGTCCTTCGGTTATGTCCAACTTTACCGCACAATCCACAGTGCACTGACCTCTTTTTGGGAACAGGAATTTCAGCCTACAAAATTCAGAATAACAAGTTGGATTAACTATCTATAATTAACAAACCATGCTCTCCAACAATGTCACATGTAAATTTCCTTCTAAGTTCATCTTACTCTAAAATGCATTTCAAAATCTCATCATTCTATCATATTTCCATTAAGCATCATGCTCTATTTATTAGTTTGTTATCTTCTGTCAAATGGAGAAATAAGAAAGACTCAACTTTCTCCCTTTCCAAAAGTTCTCATAACTTCAACTACTCTTGTTTACTAACGAGTTTACTATTCATGTATGCTTTTCTGTGTTATGTTATTTAATCATAAACAGAATCTATGTACGTAATTCATTCTTCTAGTACCGATTTTTGAGTTGTAAAAGAGAGATCACAATCTGGATCGAGGTGTCCACGTTCATTACATCTATTACAAGTTTGATTGAGCTCTTCAACGGTTACTCTCCTTAAAGCCTAAAATCATAAATGCATATGAAAATATCATCGTTCTGGAAAACGAAAACGAGCTCAAAAAATTGTCAAAAATAATACTGTTGTGAATCACTGTATTCATAGTAATTTAGTTGAATATAGAACAACACATGAAAGTTTTACATACCCATTTTCGGAAGTTTGGGGAAAAGCAAACTAGTTGTCCAACTTTACCACATTGTCCACAGCGTTTGTCAGCCACACCCCATGCTATGCATAATTTCTTGTGGACTCTTGGACCATTCCCAAAAAACAAACGTAATGGTAGTTCTTTCTGCACATAAATATGTATGAACAAGAATGAAACAAACTAGAACACATCAAGTATGATCAGTTTCTAAGATAAGAGTACTAAAGTCATATAAGTGTATATTCACAGTGGTTCTTGAACATCTGTCTCCCCAGATGATTTTTTTCCTCATATAAGATTTACTAGATTATTATTTTGAGTTTATTCAATCAAATTCTGACCCATCTCATTATTAATTATCAGTATGCAACTATGTTACCTTCTATTTCACATTCTCTCCAGTATTTCTTTTTTTTCTTCTCCCTTTTGTAACTTTTTAGACATGTTGTATTACTGTTGCAAGTAGATGAAGCATTATGCAATAAAGATATGGTCGTCAACATTGTTTCTAGCATGAAAACAACTGAACTGGTAAAGCAAACGATAGATAGAAAAGAGAAGACCAGGGTGTCGGTGGTGTGGAGAAGTTTTCTTGTATTAAGTCCCTTCTTTGAGTCAATGTCTTTTTAACATGGTTCTAGATATGCTTAGTGGACAAATCCAAGGAAAGGTATTATAGTGCATACTTTTGTAGATGAGATAATCTTAGTTGTAGAATCAAGAGAAGAAACAAAATGGATGTTACAAATTCAAAGACAAACCTTAGAAAGGAAACACATTCCACCTAAGTAGAAGTATAAGACAAAATAAATCGAATCCAAGTTTAGGAAGAAATACAGCAATTCTAACGTAGGTAAAAACTGGTGAAAACACTGCGACAAGTTGAATGTTATAAGTTCCTTAGGTCCACCGTACAAAATGACAAGACAAAGAATGATGTAAATAACAAGATCCAAGACAATTTAGTTCCTGAAGTTTACCCTACCTCCAAAATAATCCTTAAACTAACGAAACCAAACTGTTGAAAGTTAAGGGGGATACTTGGTTTTGAGCATGTATGGAGAATAGCCATGGAAACACAAAGAGGGTGGTTGAAGGGATGAAAGTCAGTAAATTGGAGGTAGAGGGAATCATAGAAAAACTATAGTCAAATCAGTAGAATTTAGAACATTTGAGGTAAGTAGTTTAATAGTACACTTCATACATGACAGAAATTTATGGTATCATATGATCCTACAGCCGACTCCATCATATGCCGAAAGGTTTTGCTGTTGCTATATGATTTACTAAATTTGAGAAAATAATATCAATATAAGAAAACTTATAAAACACGTCAAATGGGAATTACAAGGTAACCAGAAACAAAAACCAATCCCACTTTACATCGCAACAGCCTTAACCCTTCCAATAGAAAATCCTTACATTTTTCTAGAAACAGTTCACAAACTACTGCACACATCATAGCTTAACAAAATCTCCAACTATCTTTCCGTTTTGTATCTTCTAAAATGAATTTATGGCAGGGTTAATTTAGTATGAAGGTGTAGCATGATAGGTTGGCTCCTTAATCAAAAGTACTTCTAAGAATAATTAATATATACATACACACACACATACATATGTATGTATTCAATATCAAGTATATCATTTACTCAAAGAAAATATAAATTCTCATAATCTCTTCTTTGAAGTAAAATCTAACTCCTTGAGACTTTCCATTTGAGGACAGAGACAAATAACACATGACAGATTTATACATTAATTACCTTTCACCTAAAAACATCACTGCTGAAAATAAAATGAAACAAAGGCGAGACCAGACTAGACAACGCTTGACTTGTGTACAGCATTCAAAGTCAGACAACTTGAAAAGCCATTACTATAAAAGAGAGGTTGGCTCGTAGAGTGGTAGGAAATAAACTATTCTTTTTATTATTGTTAGTGACAAAGAAAAAAAACAAAGAAAATAAAACGCAACAAAAAATAAAAACTTACCTTTTTTGAAACAACTTCAGGTTCTGCAGTTGCTTTGTCAGCCAAACCTTGTGGATCTGTTGAACTTAGTCTATCCTCCAAATCCATAATCGTGTAACACTACAAGCACAAATTGCATTCTTTCAATTTTGTAGCAATATAAAAAACCTTAGTGCATGTACTAGCTATCCTCACAGATCAAATCATCAAAGTCTTATTCTTCCATAAAGAAGTCAAAGACCTTGATAAATAGAAACGCATACAAATTGGTAACAAAATTAGTAGCCTGTTTTCAATTATTTATGAAGGAGATTCATTTAAGACCTTTAACAAGAAACTACAACCATTTAAAGATGAAATTAGCTTATTCCCAGCAACTGCTTCTATGTCTCAAAGCCTTCATTTTCTACCTTATACGGTTACGTACTATATGCTATGGATGATTCTATTAAACAAGCATATTATTCCATTTCTGTTCATCTGGTTTAATCTGTATACATATAATTTCTGTAAGAAATTATGACAAATTTTGAAAGAAAAACATGCCACCATACTTTGTACTGAATTTGGGAGCCCTTCCTCCATGAAAAAGGATACCTTTCATGAGTCATCTCGTGACATGACAGTTTGTTAAGTGATTAAAACAAAAAATAATAATAATGCCGCATGCTTTATTTGGCATGTGACACAGTTGCTGATTCTATTGATCATTTTCCAAGAAGATGAAGCAAAAATGAATTGCTAATGCCAAAATAGTAACTAATCAACACCCTATATCTACCACGTCACTTACTGAGTTGATTTCTTATGAGATAAAAATATAGATGCATTCACATATTTTACACAGTAAGGGACTATGTTAAAGTGCTACGAATGGAGGAGATAATTAGAGTAAATGAGAAATATATTTTGTTTAAATTAAGACGGACAAAAAAAGAAGAATAGGTTTTGTTTATTATCACAAAATAATGCTTTGCAATCACAACAAAAACAAATTGTATTTACAAATAATCCTAATAGTTGTTTTTAAAGGTCTATACAATATATGTCTTCTCTTAGGTGGGTTAGGTGGATTAGGTGGATTTTTTGTTCTTATAATTTATTTTCTATATTTATTAGTATAAAAAAAAGCAGATTGACTATCCTCTTCTCTTTGTAGTAATACAATAAGAGTGTCCATCTATTCCATGGAACATTATTATAATAATGGTAATTGAAACTTAAAATATCAACTTAACAAACAAATAAATTAAATATCTAAACTATTGAAACATTATTTACCAACATTATAATCTTTAAAAATATCAAATTTTCAACCAACATAATTAAGACTAATAAATAATTATAATAAAATGATAAAAATATAACAAAAAATGTTATTGGAGAATTATGGATTAACCCACCTCCAACCTGATTCGAACCTATTTAACTCATAGGTTAAGTGTGTCAGGTTGAGTTTGATCCAACTTTAAAAAAACTAAAATTTTCAAACCAACCTAACTCAAACAAGTGATAAGCCGTGTTGGTTCACTAGTTAAAATCCCTGTAAAACCTAATAAGAAAAGGTTGACAAAAAAAATAAGTAAAATATATAAGTGAATAGTAACAAAAGTATTTTAAAATTTTACTATATTGCTATTAAATTAGATTCACTGGATCTGGAGAGATAAGTTTATATTAGGAATAATCAGTTAGACAAGTGGTTAACTATTAAGAAGTGATTGATGGGTTAATAATATATTCGTACAACTAAAAATTTATAAACCCTATTTTTCCCGTAAAGAACATATATAAAATTCCAGTTTCTAATTTTCTCATTTTCCCCGGGTAAGTATAAATTCAGGAAAAAGTGTGAAAAAGTCTCTGACAATTTTAACATTTCATAATTTCTAGCCAGGACTGCGAAATCAGAAACTACATATAAAGAGAGTAAATACAAGGGCATGCACCAACCATGCTAATTGTTAAGCTTGCTCTTAGTAATGCACATAGAAAATTTCTCAACAATAAACAGAAAGAAGTAAAAGCTCTAATATTCTAAGATGATATGAGGCAGATTGGTAAAGCAAAATAGCTCCTCACTTTAACAAAACGCATCCCTGGTGTCCAAACTTCTGTAACAAATCACAAATTCAAAGTTGCTATTTTTTAAACAACTATAATAATTTGCAACATGCAAGCCCTATCCTAAAGAAGAAAAGTCAATTGCTTCCAAAGATGGTTCAGTAATGTCTTTCATTGAAAAGAAATGAAGGAACTCATTACATTTCAACAAATTGGCACAAAAATAGCATTCACCTATGTTTACTTATACATAGGGAGGCCTCCTCTTTGACCAATAATAAGCAAATGAACCATCAAAAAAGAGATTATAAAAGCTCATACATCTAGACAAAAGTGTGTATTCTCACAATGTATACAATATCGGCCACAGTGAATCCTGTGAAAGTAGCAACAATTCTAGTTCAGTGTATTTGGTTTTAAAGCATTGCTTTTTTGTAACTTGTTGACTATAATTTAAACTTGCAGCTTCTGTTAGTGGTTCTTAGTACTGTATGATAAAAAAGCATGCTATCATGCATATGCTTCCTGAAGAATAAAGGTTAGCACTTGCTCCATCAAAAGTTTTACCTCAGATTTTTCCTGGGATTAATAAGAGAAATAGCACATTGTAATATTTGGCATGTAATACTTGTGGATATTAATATCAATCTGGAAAACAATAAAAAAAAAATTGGTGTTGGGCCTAGCATCTGCTAGATTAGATTATTTGTTTTTGTAAGATGCAAAACTGCTTAACCTGCATACCTAAGGTTATTAGCAAAGTTTTAAAAATGGTTTTAATTACTCTAACCAGACAAGGTGGGATCTTAGATGAATGGCCAATCTTCTGGGTAACGCCGAGACTGAGAAAGAAGAAAATGACAACTTAGTTCATCAAACATAGAATTGAGACTAGCGGTTAGAATATGGTACATGCAACATATCAATTTCATTTCTGAAAAAAAAAAACTCTAATGTAGGGAAAACAATGCAGTAATAACCCTAAATTAATCTAAAGTACATCTTAAAAGCAAACAACCAAATCAAACTAATGAGAAAAAGGGGGCTATTCAACATATCAAAGAATCAGAAAAATTGATAAATGGATTTGAGCACTGAATTCACTATAAATATTTTCTTCCAACACAAGGAAAGACAACGGAACTGATTTCTGTTGTGAACTCTGATACATCAAACTGAATACACAAAATTCTTTTAAATAGAAAAAAATAATAATCAGAAGATGATAGTGGAAATGAATGAAACTGGCAAAAAAACTAGTGAAAATGAAATAAAAGAAATCAAATCCACCATTACACAATCCACAATCCTGTTGCAAGACTCCTGAAATTCAAGAAGAATATGTTGATGGAATAATAAATAGTGCTGTAAAAGAATTAATCAGCGCGCTTACCTCAGAGGATCTATGAAGCTATTGAATGAGGAATTAAACATAAGTTTGGAACCCCTTTATGCTGCAGAGCCTCAAGCAGCAGAATCCACAGGAAAATAATACCAAAGGTGGGAAATTTATACATGCAATGGTCCAAACAAAGTAAAAACAACAGTGGGGTAATGAGTAAAGCTGGTATTGAGTACGTGTCATACATTCCATACTGAGGAATGACCATAACGTGTTCAATGCATGAAACACTGCACAAATTGCAAACGGCACTTGGTGGTGGGATTGTGCGCATGAATTTGAAACTGGGTTGTAAGTAGTTTCGTCGTTTTGCTGATAGCTTCTGGGTTTCTGAGGTGACAACCAGATCAAATTATGGAAACAACAGTTGCTGGTTTAAATAATCTTAGGTTAGATCTGAGGTTGCTGGTTAGTAATACGACGACGTTCTTACAGTGATTGAAGTGTCCAAAATCAAGGTTAAATTGAACATGTTTCTAATTTAATTTTCATGTGAGATCTTCATACAACCAAACAATCACAAGTTCTTAAATAAGTAATTTCTAAACTAGATATTATACAATTTGATAAATCTATCATATACTTAATATTAAAGCTTTTAAATTAAATGCATTTATTATGTATGTAATGTGAATTAAATTATCTTATGACATGTTATTGTTTATTTGAGTTAGTATATTTATTACTATAATTTTTTTATCATCTTGAATTAATTTATTTCCTCCTTTAAGCTGATTTTGATGATAAGTGAGAAATCAATTCTATATTTTGAATACATTAATTTTTATTATTCATTTGTGTACCTCTCATGCATGTCAGAAGTTTAAGCATGTCAATCTCAATTTTATATTTTATGTAATTTTGGATGTAATTTTTTTTTTACTCTTTGTGTTACACAGGCAATGAGAATAGATGATTTTACCATATTCAAAAAAATTCACTAAATCTTTGTATATGCATTATAAAAAATTATAAAACTAAAAAATATCACTTTAAATTGTTAATAATGATTATTTTATTATTGTTTAAAAAGCATTGTTTATGAATATATTTTAAATAGAAAATAAAATTTAGATTAACATAATATTTAAAAATGCTTCTTAATATATTATAAATTTTTATTTAAAAATTAAAACAAATTTTATTGGAATTTAATTTTCATTCTTCATTTGACATAAAAGAAGGTTAAAATTGATTTTAAAATAATTATGATCCACTTGTTCATATTTGAGTAAGATAATTTCACTATTATTATATTTTCATTAACCTATCTATCTATATGTATATAATACATTATTATTTTGATTTCATTCGGTGGGACGTATAATATTAAGTGGGTCTTCATTCGGTGATATAACAACAGAATATATATATATATATATATATATATATATATATATATATATATATATATATATATATATATATATTATTTTTTTACTTTATTTTTTTGTTTGTATTTTATACTTAATAGCTAAATTTTCAATTTTTTATTAGATAAAAAGATTTTTAATAAAAACTAAAAGTAATTTCATCATATAATTATATAAAATAGATTGAATTTTCTAATTATATTTTTTACTTCATTTATTGTTTGTACTTTTATATTTATTAGATAAATTTTTAGTTTCTATTAGATAAAAATATTTTCAATAAAAATTAAAGTAATTTCATTAGATAATTATAGCCATAATTTTTTAAATAAAAAAAAATATTTCAATAGTATTTTTTACAAACTTTTTTTGATAAAAAATTGAGAATATTTCTATTATATAATTATAATATTACTAAAATTAAAAAATAGTGTTTATGATTTTTTTAAATATACACTTTATTTTATAATTTTAGTAATACTTATTAACATTATTTATTTATTTATTTATTGTCATCATAGAGCTATTAGACACAGATATGTGCATATACTGTATGTGTATACATATAAATAATATTTTAATATAAAAACATTAAAAAGATAAAATTAAAAACAAAATATATGTATGAACTACTTTTTAGAAATTCTCTTATATAATTTATTAAAATTTTTATTTTTAACTTTATGTAAATTCATTTTGATTTTAAATGAAAATTCATTCAATCTTCTTTCCTCTATAAATTTAAGTTTCAATAGAGAAAATCACAAAAAATATCTACACTTTTTAGAATAAATACTACGAAAAAGATAAAAATATTCCTCTGAAATAAATTACTCATAATAATTTATAAATTGATATCACTTAGATTAATAAAAGCTGTGTAATATAAATGGACACATGTCTAATGCTACACTTACAGGGATACCTTTCTCTAGATATATATGTTCCAAACACCAAACATTTCCCACCATGGCTAGGAAGAGACTATTTGCAACAAACATTTTAGAGACAAAACAAACAAACAATCTCTACACTAATATTACAGCATTACAACATCATTTTTTCTTATTTTGTGGTGGCATTAGTCAACCCAAGTTCCTTGCGGAGCTCTTCGTCTGGCTGCAAGGTATGCGGAATAGCACCAAAGAATCTTCTTGATACCTCAAACCCAGAAGCTACATGATGCACATATGCTGATGCTTCATCGACTGTCTGCTGCAAATTTAATGAGGCAGCCATAAAGACTGAAGAATTTCTTGACAACCTTTTATCTAATGGTTTGTCCATGCCAACAGCCTTAAGAAACCGATTTGTCGCAGCCTCCCAAGACAGTTCACGTCTCTCAGCATTAGTAGGCTGTGCAGGCTCTTCTGCCAGTGCCTTGAGTGTAAGTTTAACAAATTCATCGCTGTTATCGTATGTCCAACAATTTGAAAACCGCTTGAAAAACTCGTTAGAGGGATGATTGGCACACACAACAATTTTGCCCATGGCTAAAGCCTCTGCTGTTGTTGTGCAAACCACATCTGTTGTGCTTGGATTAAGAAACAATTTGTAACTGACATGCAGGAAATGAAGTGGAGTGTTAGCATACATATGTTTCCCTTAGTACTTACTATATTGGAATTTCATTTCAGATAGGATAATTAGAAAGACCATACAAAATATTTTAAAAAAACTGGAGAAAAAGAAGAAAGCTGACTTTTATACTCTCAATTTATGATATGGTCGCAAAATATCATAGACTAAGACATTATCAGCTTATAGTTACATCTATGCAATACTCAAACTATATAAATCTTAATATGAGCAAAGCTGAAGAAATGACAAACTGATATCTAAGAGAACAAACAACTATGATAAGACACAGGCAAAATTGGCTGTTTCTAACAAATAACAGAATGATTTTCTTACTTCCAAACAAATGTTCACAATGTGCAATATTTCTTGTCATATTTCAACATATTTCTCTTTTTGGAAGGAGATTATCATCAAGTCCTGTATAAAAAGACTGAAGAGTTCGGAGGAGCTCATAAGGATCAGAAAACTACCCTGTATTAAAATCTGAATGAGAGATTCTTGTCTTTTAACCTAAAGTGACTTACTTAATGTTATGGTTTCCATATTTGATCAAATAACTCCAATTGAATATTAAAATGCAGATTTCCGTTTACTTCTTTCCTTTCCAAATTAAGCACCACTGTTTTCTTACAAATAAGTAAAACATTTAACATATTTAAACAAAATGAAAGTCAAACGTGATTATGTATGCAGATCAGTAGGGAACTTACTCATGAAACAGAGGATCTGCATGATCACAACCTGGATAAACTCTAACTGCCATTTGCAACTTTTCTGCAGCTTTCTGAACTTCTTCTGAGTCCTCTCCACTGCCAAATAAATCAATCTCAAGTTCAGATAACTCTTGCTGATGATCTTGAAGAATGTGGATCAATTCTCTATATCCTTTGCTCCATATCATCTTCCCAATAAAGTAAGCACCTTTGGAAAAGGCCTTGACTCCCTCCTGTTGTTGCTCCCTCTTTTTTTCACCAATCTCAAGAAATCTCGGATTAACACCATGAACATTACAGATGATGGACTCGGTGTATTCCTGAGTGGCAGCAGATAATCTAATAACCTGAAATTATTCAGCTAATCAGATCTAAGAGAACAAGCATGCAAAACTTGCAAGCTTATGATGAACATTAATATTATTTTCATGAAAGTTCAAAAAGAAAAAAAGTCTCATTCTCATCTCTCATAGGATGACACTAGGAGACTTAGAATAGATCCCAGATCCCAGATCCCCGGCCCAAGCCATGTTATCCAAAATGAACTCTTATTCCATCCCACGAGTCACCCGGTTAATCAAGATGTAGAAGCCCAACTTCCTCACAGACATAGTAGGCATAGGTCCAACCACCTTTTATTTTAAGTAGAAGTCTGAGCTAGGGCCAGGAGCTACCCCCTGGACGAAAGGTGGAGTATGGTCCACCCGGAACCAGGTCATATCAGTTTCAGTCTTCGTTTCTAGAAAGCGCCCGGATCCATCATTGAGCCTTAGATTCGAAGGGAATGGATTACTGACTCAATAGAGTGAAAGGAGTTGACTAGACTGACTTGAACAAGTTTAGTTCTTTCTATGCTACTTTGAGGACGGCTTTTGTTAGATTTTTATCTAGACAAGAATAATACACTATGAAACATCATGAAAACATTTTCTTTACCTAAGCACAGCACGGACATGTGCATGCCTATCAAACAGAACTGATCTATTCATTCAGAGTTAAAACAATCACCAGTTAAGAAATCAAAATGGACTCCACATTGTATCACATAAAGTCAAGTCAATTTGTGAGAAAAACAAACCAAATTAAAAATAGTGTTTGACTCCAACAAATGTTCAAATTTTGTTCAGTACCTCAAATTCATGCAAACATGGGAAATTACGGATACTTACATTCTTTCAATACACACACATACCAACACACTTATATATTAGGTGGACAATATATATTCGTTTGAATATCATATCCACCAGAAAACGTGCATTGAACAGTATCAACTTAGCTACCAATGCTGATGACAAGAGGAACACTCAATTTATCTTTGCAGCTAAAAATTGAAAACTAACACAATTTCAAATTTCTAGCTTTACTTATTTAAAAAGCCAGAATGACAAGGTAACATTGAATACAGATACTATTTTTTATAAGGGTGTAAGAACTTGCCTTGTGACAATATATACCAACAACCCAATTGTTTAAATGTTTCAGCAAAAAGGCTTGCAAGATTCCATTATTCTCTCTCCTCACGTATTCCAAATAATTTGTGTGAATTATCCCTATCACTAGCCTGAATTTAGTCTTCCATCTTTTCCCATGGTGAAACCATGTTAAGTGTTCAGGCTCCTCTAGCACAGCAATATCTGCCACTTCATCAGGGATAATTTCTGAAATATCTCCAACAGCAAGAATGCTCCTTTTATCTATTGAAAACTACATTAGAAATGTCGAACAAATTATCACTACTTGTTAAAAGTAAAAGCTGATAGATGTTCAAGTCTATTAACAAATAGTTTTACATAAAAAGAAATTATCACCTTTCCTGGATAGAACCGTATGCTGAAACCAGGACTAAATCCAACTCTTTCCTCCACCCATTGACAGATATACTCCTCATGTTCTTTGGGTGAAGCAAATGTGATATTGTTGGGATATACTAGTCCTTGATCTTTCAAAGTTAACCAAGGGATCACCAAGGTAACATCTCTTTCCTCACTTTTCCAGAGATATACAGCGCGAAACAATGGATTCACAGCTGTTCCTGTCAACCACGGAAGGCTAGCAGTAGTAAAAATTGCAATATGCTCTTTCTTATCCATATGTTTCTTGGTTAGGTTCAACTCACAAAACTCATCATGTTTCAGAACTCAAATGCAGAGAAAAATCACCAGCAACATACAGCTTTAGAGGATAACTAAATGATCAGTTAAACTGCAAAATGGTAAAAAATATATTATCCGACATTTATTATACACAGTACTACAAATAAGAAAGAAAAATAAATCGAACATTAGCTGAGACATATTGATAACAATACACATTAGTGCATATAATGTTACAAATTTAAAAGTATCGGGAAGCCTCCAAAAGTACATGTTAGGCACATTAGTACCACCCATTAAAGACAAAACTTCTCAAAAAATAAAGTTATAATTTCACAGAAAACATATCCCCACGACCTTACAGAGATTAAAAGGTATTTAGGTATACTGCAAAAAAACCATGAATAGGTTTTAAAAAAGGTTGGTGCTGCCTGGACTATGAAACTTTTAATCGTACATGATCCATAATAACAATTAACCATCATGCATTTGACATCAAAAGGTTTCACAAATCCCATTTTTCTTAAAAAGAATTATATTTTACCCATCACAGAACAAATTAGAGGAAACAAGAAAAACCATAATCCATACCATTCATCAGAAGCCAACGCTATTTTCTAAAAGACTTATTAGTATTCACTGATTGATTAGGAAGCACCCAACAAAAGCATACTTCAGAAATCAGTAATACCACCTCAGTTTCCAAAACCAAAATCCACCCAATCGAATCTCATACCCTTATGGTTCCTTTCTGTGTTTCCAATCCAGATCACCCCAAAATTCAAACTTGCGTATAAATTTTGCTAAAAATAACATGAAATGAAAAAAAAAATGATTGAAAGGGTGGAATGGTGGATAAAGAGTGTACCTTGAAGGGGTCAGGGGTCAGGTATAAGGGTAGAAGGAAAGAATGGTAAGGAAGGGATGTTAGAGAGAGAAACAAGTTGGTGAAAAATGAATGGCAAAGAGAGGGAAACGATGGGAATTGAGAAGAGGGAAGATACTCTCTCTATTATGAGGAATCCAATGCATGCTTCCAAAATTCTAGTTCCCTTTGGGACCAATCCCTGCACAACCCAAGCTTAAAAAACAACAAATCAATCCTCAATTATTTATTCTTATATAAATTGTATATCATATATTATCATATAGGTACATTTCATACGGAAGCGTTAACGTGATTATAATTCATATTTTAACTAAATTAGTTCATCACACCATAAAAGAGTTATTATTATTATTATTATTATATATAATAATTGCAATACTTTATATTCTTTATTGAATTAATTCACCAGTAAATAAATATAAATCGTCTATCAATCTTCTTGTAGTAAAATTCTTCAATTCAATAGGTGATTGAAGGAGTGACACTAAATAATATTTGATTGTACAATAAAAATAAGTGAGGAGTAATTAATATAATTATTGTAATTTAACATTTAATTAGTGAAACTCTTAAAAGTTTTTAAAAGAGAATTAAACATGATCCCAAAAAATATTATGGGTGGGTTATATAAATTTACAGTGTTAATTTTTTCATTGCATATCTATTAGGAACAAATGCCTATATAGAAAAAAAAATTTCTCTGATCATCCCCTACTTTTATCTTAAAGTGTTATAGGAACTCATATTGTTGTAATATTTTATTTACATTAACAATTTTGTAATTTAAAAATCAAATTAATTATTAAACATTTTTATTGTTGGAATTAAAGATCTTATGAGTCGTGAATTCTTAATTTTAAAACCTTAATCCTATCAAATCAGTTTGTTGTAATGAAAAATTCTTTTAAGACACGCATCTTTAATTTAATATTCTTCTTTAAGACAAATTAAACCTAATCATTCGAGACACCCGTGGATTAACACTAGTTGATTTTTCTAATATACAAGTGTTATTTAAAAAGAAAAAGAAAGAAAAATACTAGTGCAATTCATTTTGCTTTTTTTCCGTGAAACCAGTGACAATCACATTTTCTGTCTGTTGAACGTTCGGTGTTCTTTTTTTTTCAGTTTCACTTCACTTCACTTGCATCTCATACGACAAACCCTGTACACGAGAGAGTACTGAAATCACCATCTTGCAGGTTCAACGCACGTACCCGTTAAATCATTTCAACGGTTTTCCTCAAAGCAGAGGTAAAGGTTTCACCTTTGTCTTGGATTTCATCAATCTCGTCTGTTTCCTTCAAGTTCTCAGGCAACTTCTCTATCTGTAGGGTCTAAAGCAAATGGGTACCAATATTTCTTTTTGTTATTTGTGTTCTCTAGGATGTGATAAATGGTTGGTGTTTGTTATATTTGTTCTGTCCTGATTTTAAGGTTGCCGATTAGGTCGTTGTTTGGAGTTATATTTCGAGTTTAATAGTGAGTTATTAGGGAAAGCTACGATAATTGTTTGTATTTTTTTAGAGATGTGAGTATAAAGGCATTTGAAAAAGCTGCCCAGTTTTTTGGCATTTAGAGTTTCCTGCCTTGTATAATCCAGTTGAAATAACATGAATATTTAATGTGGGAAATGTCTTTTTTTATCTCAATTTGCTAGCCTTCTGAGATCTGAGGTTTCTAATTTCACTCTGAAAGACTAGCCTTAGCCTTATGGATATCTGAAGTAGTTGCACTAGAATACTGATGTTTTGTAGTTCTTTTCGAGCTAATGTTATTTTATTTTTGTACCTTTCTTCTTTACTAGTTTGTGGTTGAAGAGATGTTGATTGGTCACGCAGATCACATATCGGAGTCTAGGTCATTTAAGGATCAAATAGCTGACTCTGGGTCTGAATTAGTTGATGACGAAGAGGAAGATTATTTGGAACAGATACTGTACTCAGCATCCTTTGAAGAGCTTGCAAGCAATAGCGTTAAATACGACACAGTCATATGGCTTGCTATATCATTGCTACTGGTGTTGGCTTGGGGAATTGGCCTTTTTATGTTGCTTTACCTGCCCATGAGGAGATACGTGCTTCAAAAGGATTTGTCTTCTCGCAGATTATATGTTACACATACTGAAGTGGTTTATAAGGTATATAAAAGTTGTTTTGCGTAGTTGTAATGTTGTGATATGAAATATGAGTTTGTTTACGGCAAGTGATGTTCGTTCCGTTTTTCCCTTGGTCAAGGTATCGAGGCCTTCATTTATACCATTTTGGGGGACTGTAACAATTGAGAGGCGTGTACCTCTTTATCTGGTGATTGATATTATTATTGAACAAGGTACTGATGCAGGCATACCTGAAATTTTTCTTGCACCCAATTTTTGTCAGCTTTCTTTAAAATAATCGATCTTACCTTCTTGATATGTTTCGTGAGACTTGAGTGTGTGTGCATGTGTATTCATCCTCCATTATTGCAAAGAACAATGAAGTGTTCTTCTAGAAAATGGTTTATATTTTATAGTCTGTTGTTGATTATGTTGTGTGATTGAAAGGACTGATATGAATGCCTTTCTGGACCCTACAAATTTTAAATTTTGAAATAAATGTGTAATAAGATTGGGATAATATTTTCTGGACTCTAGCACATCAACTTTTACTCACAATTTGTGAGTTTTATATCTTTCAAAAGAGTGAGAGGGACTATGGGGGTTTTGAGTGGCTAAAACACATTGACTATGTACTCATAACAAGCACATTTTAGCTTGTGCTTAAAACCTTACCTATATTATGTTTGTTATGTCTTATCCTTTTTTCTTTGACTTGATTTTCTCATTTCATTGTCCAGGTTGCCTGCAGTCTATATATGGTATTCATACTTTTCGACTTGAAAGTATAGCACATGGAAAAGCTGCTCCTGTAGATGAGCTACAAGTTCAGGGAGTTTATGACCCGTCTCTTTTGAGAAAGGTGAAACAAAATGTTTCCTAATATGATTCTTTTTATTTTTAGAGTCAGATTTTAATCTTCAGTATCATTCTTTACATTTACCCTGTAGGAATTCTTATATCATTATACTGCAAACTACTAACAAAGGGGGTGCCATCGTCTTAAAATGCTACAATTGGTTTGCAGATGATCATAACAGAGGCTTCAAAGATCACACAAGATGCAAGTACAAGTGCGATGCATGCTGCTCCAATCACAGATGTGGAAAACATCACTCGTATGCCAGCAGCTACTGAGGGATCAGTTGATTTGAGATCACCTTCAAAAAGTCTGAAGGTAATGCTAGACCTCTCATGCACCCTAACAAATTCACCCTTAAAGGGTTGGATGAATGCTGATTTGTGTACCTTTAGTAACTTTGGTTGTTAGTTTTATGATCTTTGAGCTGGTAGGAATATGACCTTTGATTAACAAAGAATGATTTGTAGCCATAAGTAATCTTTGTAACAGTATTTGATTAACATTGAATTGCATTCTCATCTGCAGACGGCAGGCTCATCGCATGCTTCACTGGAGCGCAGAGTAGCTGGAGGGTTGCTGCTTACTAAACTTGAAGAAGTCAATAAATCAGTAAAGGTTTGTGTCTTCTCTTAATAGAGCATAATTCTATTGAAGAACTTCAGATTTTTCTCACTCTAATTAGATAAAAGCACCATTTCTAAGTTTCTTCTTGCACTGGGGAACCAAAACATAACTGTTTCTTCACAAAAAATTATGTATTTGTTTACCATTTACTGCTTTCAACTTCATTAGCATGGTCTTATTTAATAAATCTATGTTCTTCCCCTCCCTCAAAAATCACCCACTGACATGAGTGATTGTTTGATCACAATAACGCAACAGAACAGCAGGTCTAGGAACTGCATTTGTTCAATTCTGTTTTAGATTATTTGCATTCATCTTTAGCTGACTTGTTTTTATTCTCTGTGATAATTTTGAGCAGAGACTTGAGCTGCTTATTGAGAAGTCGCATGCTTCTCCCTCCATCAGATGAAGGCACCATAGTTTAGCACTGCAAGAATTAGATTGAATTGAAAGGAGTTTTCAAATTACTAGAACCTTAGTAAATAATGATTTCATTATGTTAGTGCAACTTAGTCACTGCTATCAATGATTGACTCTAGAAAGTTCCGGCTGAGGATTGTAGATTTAGAACCTCAAATTTTGATTGCATTATTGTCTTTACTATTTTCTTCCATTCTAGATTTTTGATGTATATAGCCCAATTGGTATATACCGAAAGCTTCTATTGGTTTTTTCCTTCATATAATAACTAAGTTTTCTCATTGCTTCCATTCTCATTTTGTGTCTTTATTACTCCTATTCACACAAGATGGATACCTATCTAATACATTTTCACGTATTGTAAATTCATGCATATATCTTAGAATTCAACAGGAAGTATTACTCTTTCCAACTCTTTCATATAATATACATATCATATATATGATATTTTGTTTACACCATGTCATGAATAAAGGGTTTACTTGCTTTACATTCTAGTTTAGATTGTGTTCTTTTGATACTCTTCTTCAAACCTTAATATGTCATTTTGTAAAATCTATCTAACTTTATTAATTTTTTACTAAATTTCCTATTTTATTCTTTTTAAACTATTTTATATTCAAAATCCCATTATATAAACCCAATATATATGAACATTAAATGATAGTTAAGGGGTTTTGGTAGGAAAACAAATGGACCGAAATATATTGAAGGCCGAATAAAAATAAATAAATAACTCTTGCCCGAAACATGTTATATTCACTATTTATTTTCTAAATTAAATTGAATAAAATTACATGAAACTCCCCTGAATTTGTAACCTAAACATGCTTAGTTCCACTCTTTGCAATTTCAAGATGTATACTATTTTTTTAAAATTAAACATAATGCTTTATCAATACAAAATATTCACTAATTTTATTAATAATAAATATCTATCAGAAAACCTTATTAACTGTTTAGTAAAATCTCTTACCTACTATTTTTCTATGGTAGAGTTGGAATCTGAAACTATGTTTATCTCCTTTAACACAAGAATGAAATTACACTCTAACGTTCGAAGAATGTGAAGTGTATTTAGTCTTTAACTAGGCTAAAATAGTGTTTTCCATGTAAAGAAGAACATATAAATTAAGATTAAATAGGTTTTTATTTTTTAAATTTAGATGTAAAATTAAAATTTATTAATGTTATAAATTTTAATATATTTTGGTTTCCAAATTTTAAAATAAATAAATATAATCTTTTTAACTAAAAAAGTATTTCATATTTAACTAAAAATATATTTAAGTCTAGAAAGGATCATTGTAGAGTTGAAGTTATTGGTGCAGCTGAAAAGAATGACAGCCACCAATTGTATGTCAAAATCGTACGACATTAACATGTGGTTAAAATCAAACAAGGAATTTCCTTAGAAGAAAAGATAGAGACTAACTATAATATCCCAATACATAAACTGTGTTCATAATCTAGATGTTTGTGTCTTGTTTATTAAACAACTAAGAATGGCTACTTTTGCTACTCTTCATGGCTTGAACAACCCTTTTCCTCGATCTCAATTCCTAGGCCAAGAACACCTTTTCCCTCTCAAACCACCACCTTCCACGGTGCATCCACGAACTCATGAAGTGCTAAAGCCACAAGCCAAGTTCAACATATTGGAAATGATGGGAGGGAGAGGACTGTGCAATGGGGAAAAGGGTATTCAGCAAGAGCTGAAAAGACAACCAATTGTTGTTGACCAGCCTCCACCCTCAGCATCAAGTACAAAAGAACAAGAAGAAGATGAAATTGGTGATGAAGGAAGTGATGAGCTTCCAGCAGATGGTTTTGAGAAAGAAATGATGGGACTTACTGGGGGGTTCCCTGGGGGTGAGAAAGGCTTGAAAAAGTTCATTGAGAAAAACTCTCCTCCAAAACCAGATAATCTTTTCACCATCTCATTCTGAAGACCAACAAAAACAAATTCACTTACATTTGATCAGTATATCTATATATATATATCTGCCATTCTGATTTTTGGCATTTCATACTTGGATGAGGTTTGCCATCTTTTCTTCTTCTTTGATCTTCTTAAGATGAGACTCTGATTTTTGTACTGATAGTTAAACTGTTCACTTTGCAGTTCATCATAGATATCATACATGTAGCTTTATTAACAGTTAAAAATTTAGTGCATCTAAAGTTCAAATTCTGCTTTCATTGCTGTTGTTTTTGTTTTTGAGTGATGTTATGATTGTTCATCGTATGAGCTCTTTGGTCAATAACATCATGTTCTTTCTACTCGTTAGCTTTTGGATAACTGCATTAACAATTCTGATGTTAAAGAAGTAACAAAAAAATGTGATAATTTCTCTTGGACTGAATCATTACTGCAGAATCTTTCCAAGAAGAAAATAGAATTTATTCTAGAATTATTAGTAATTCCAGAATCTAATCCTGTGCTCTTTCTATTATTTATAAACTGGAATCATTGTAGCATCGATTATCTACACCTTTTAGTAATAACTAATGTGAATGCAAATATTTAAATTTTCTATCTTCAAACTATGACAAAATATCTCTGGTTGATTCATAGCCACAGTCCAAAAGTTAAAATTGTCCTTATTCTGTTCACCACAAATGTGAAACTGGTGTCCTATGTTTCTTTCTTCTGTTTTATTGGATTGCTCAAGATAAGGGTTATCCACTTTATCATGTGTGTGTCTCGGGAATAAAACAAGTTTGTGTTGAACATGCTTGAATCCTATATAACTTGTTCAATTTTTAATAATCTAAAACTGATTACATCTCTAGTTAATTGCTTAAAATATAGTAATTATGCATGTATGATGACTACATATTTTGTATAGCATTTTGAGTGTTTATGAGCCATTAGTTTTCTTAGAAAAACTTCCTCAAGCATGCATTGTGTGTAAGCCTAGCCAATTTTAAATGTTGCTTGGTTAAATGGTAGAAACAATAAAATAAAGTGTTGGTCTTATATAGGTTTTTTTTTTTCAGTTAGTTTTCTGAGTGATAACATTTTTATTTAGATTCTCTATTATATTATATTACTTTTTATGTATTTTAGGTTGTGTGTATGTGTGTTTATCGATTATTATATTTACATTCAACTTTTGTTCTGAAAAAAATAATTAGTATAAGATCAGCCATCAAAGTCAATGCTTAAATAAAACTTTTGAGTTATGGTGAACTTATTTTAGAGTGCATTTTTAAAAAAAGTCTTATATTTAGTAATAATACTTAAAAAAATCATTAAAACAAGTTCATGTGAAAGAAGATGTCTTAAAATTAATCATACTTCTTGTAAGAAATTCGGCTTTCACAATAAAATGCAATTTATTAAAAATTAAAATTCTAAAGCAATTCAAATGTAAATGGAAACAAACGTGGGTTCTTGTAACATCCCAATAAATATAACAAAAGATATAATTTATTGTAGGAGTTAATATAAATAATAAGAGAGAACAGTGATGAATAAGCAAGTAAAGAGAAAAGAATATGAAATTTCATATAGAATTAAAACCGTACACTCAAGAATTTGATACAATTTTACAAGCTAAGACCGAACGGTCATGAAAATAGCTCAAGACCGAACGAAAATACAAAAGAGGAAAATAATACGGACCAGACGGTCCTACACTGCCTTCGAGCCGAACGACCGGTGAGACTTCCTCCAAGACTTCTTCGAGATCACCCTCTGCTCACATCCATTGGATGATCATTGCAGTGAAGAGAACAGCCGAACGGTTAAGACCGAACAACACATGGACAAGACAGGAAATATAAGGGTAAGCTTATGCAATTTAATTAATCCAACCCACATACAATGTTTGTTTACGGCAAGTGATGTTTGTTCCGTTTTTCCCTTGGTCAAGGTATCGAGGCCTTCATTTATACCATTTTGGGGGACTGTAACAATTGAGAGGCGTGTACCTCTTTATCTGGTGATTGATATTATTATTGAACAAGGTACTGATGCAGGCATACCTGAAATTTTTCTTGCACCCTATTTTTGTCAGCTTTCTTTAAAATAATTGATCTTACCTTCTTGATATGTTTCGTGAGACTTGAATGTGTGTGCATGTGTATTCATCCTCCATTATTGCAAAGAACAATGAAGTGTTCTTCTAGAAAATGGTTTATATTTTATAGTATGTTGTTGATTATGTTGTGTGATTGAAAGGACTGATATGAATGCCTTTCTGGACCTTACAAATTTTAAATTTTGAAATAAATGTGTAATAAGATTGGGATAATATTTTTTTGTTTTTGAAGACTGACACTCTAACACATCAACTTTTACTCACAATTTGAGTTTTATATCTTTCAAAGGAGTGAGAGGGACTATGGGGTTTTGAATGGCTAAAACTCATTAAATACTCATAACGAAGCACATTTTAGCTTGTGCTTAAACCTTACGTACAATATGTTTGTTATGTCTTATCCTTTTTTCTTTGACTTGATTTTCTCATTTCATTGTCCAGGTTGCCTGCAGTCTATATATGGTATTCATACTTTTCGACTTGAAAGTATAGCACATGGAAAAGCTGCTCCTGTAGATGAGCTACAAGTTCAGGGAGTTTATGACCCGTCACTTTTGAGAAAGGTGAAACAAAATGTTTCCTAATATGATTCTTTTTATTTTTAGAGTCAGATTTTAATCTTCAGTATCATTCTTTACATTTACCCTGTAGGAATTCTTATATCATTATACTGCAAACTACTAACATAGGGGTGCCATCGTCTTAAAATGCTACAATTGGTTTGCAGATGATCATAACAGAGGCTTCAAAGATCACACAAGATGCAAGTACAACTGCGATGCATGCTGCTCCAATCACAGATGTGGAAAACATCACTCGTATGCCAGCAGCTACTGAGGGATCAGTTGATTTGAGATCACCATCAAAAAGTCTGAAGGTAGTGCTAGACCTCCTCTACTGCACCCTAACTGTTAGGATATAATGTGTGCAGAATAAAAGGAAATAGATTAGGAATTAGTTGTTAGTTGGTTAGGGGGGCCTTTATAAGAAGGCATGGAGGTCTTGTGTCAGGGTACTTTTTGATGATTTTGTAAATTGAGTTTTGGCTCTTTGTGAAGGGGAAACCCTTGGAAGAGGGAGTGCTCTCCTATTCTTGTATTCTTTGGTTGCAATAATAATACAGTTCTGTTTCCAGTAATTCGGTGAGTGAGTTTGTGCTGTTTTGAGTGATAGTTAGACTTCTTGACTAAAGAAGCCTAACACTCGCAAATTCACTCTTAAGGGGTTGGATGAATGCTGATCTGTGTACCTTTAGTAACTTTGGTTGTTAGTTTTATGATCTTTGAGCTGGTAGGAATATGACCTTTGATTAACATAGAATGGTTTGTAGCCATAAGTGATCTTTGTAACAGTTGATTTGATTAACACTGAATTGTACTCATCTGCAGACGGCAGGCTCATCGCATGCTTCACTGGAGCGCAGAGTAGCTGGAGGGTTGCTGCTTACTAAACTTGAAGAAGTCAATAAATCAGTAAAGGTTTGTGTCTTCTCTTATAGAGCATAATTCTATTGAAGAACTTCAGATTTTTCTCACTCTAACTAGATAAAAGCACCATTTCTAAGTTTCTTCTTGCACTAGGGAACCAAAACATAACCGTTTCTTCACAAAAAATTATGTATTTGTTGACCATTTACTGCTTTCAACTTCATTAGCATGGTCTTATTTAATAAATCTATGTTCTTCCCTTCCCTCAAAAATCACCCCACTGGCATGAGTGATTGTTTGATCACAGTAACGCAACAGAACAGCATTGTTCAATTCTGTTTTAGATTATATGCATTCATCTTTAGCTGACTAGTTTTTATTCTGTGTTTATTTTGAGCAGAGACTTGAGCTGCTTATTGAGAAGTCGCATGCTTCTCCCTCCATCAGATGAAGGCACCATAGTTTAGCACTGCAAGAATTAGATTGAATTGAAAGGAGTTTTCAAATTACTAGAACCTTATTTAACTATGGAAATAGTAAATAATGATTTCACTATGTTAGTGCAACTTAGTCACTGTTATCAATGATTGACACTAGAAAATTCCGGCTGAGGATTGTAGATTTTAGAACCTCAAATTTTGATTACATTATTGTCTTTACTATTTTCTTCCATTCTAGATTTTTGATTGTATATAGCCCAATTGATATATACCAAAACTATTTCTTTTCTTGATTTAATTGTAAAACTAGAATCGTAATCTCTGAAATTATTTTTTACCTCTTTAAAATTGTTATACATTTATATTCTGTGAAAGATTTTCAAAATTACAAAAACCCATATAAAAACAATTATATGATAAAGACTTAACTAAAAAATATAATTAAAAAATCATAAAGAATTGAATAATCTAACTACTAACTAAACTTTCTCAAACTCAAAATCAACTTGAATGCAGTCAAATAAATTATACGATAGTTGTAGGAAGCAAGTTGTATTAACAATGGCTGATAAGAACATTGAATTCTATAAGATTGAAATATTGTATTTGTATGCAAAATCATTGAATAGAGAAGTTAAACTACATGGTAAGATGCAGCCAACAAGAAAATGGAAAAAAAATGTCAACTTCTGTCATAACAAAATACAAAAGTACTACAATACATGTTGCTGTTGAAGTCAAATTTGAGAGAAGGAAGTGTTGATAGTTTTATTAACTTCTCTATCCATCTCCATATATCTGCACATTTTACAAAATACAATCAACATCACGGTTAAAAATATGAGAGCAAAAAAGTTTAAATACAATTTCAAGTAGTGCTTTTACTTAAAGAAGACTATTGTACATTATCACTTTTTAAGGGTTGGATATTCGTATTAACTGCTCAAAGATGGTAATTTTTTCTTTAACGATTTCATTCATCTATTAACATTCAGTTTATATTTTAGTGTGATATTTTCTTAGTGTGATAATAAAAAAAAAAACAGAGTTGAACCCAAAAGATTAGTTTATCATGTAAAAGACATAAATAGTAGAATACTATATATACCACATTCTATGTGGGGGCTTAAATGGAATGATAGAAGAATTTGATAACAAATCTAACATAGGGTTGAATTAGATTTGAAGTGTTATGGAGAAATTGGTTGAAGATTTCACCGACCAGCAGGGATCTAGTTTGGTGGAACATAGTTCTTTTAAGGAAGCAAACGCTGGTTAGCAATGATAGATATGCATTGCAGTGAGTGTTTGAGGTCTACCTATTCCATATTAATGCTTTATAAATAATGGACAGGATTTAGCTACCACTACCATTTCTGTGGACAAAAGTTTGTTACTAGGTACAAAAGATATCTCTCTAAGACAAGAATATAATGTTGTCAATTAAATAAGTCTCACTCGAGACTCATAGCTATATGTCTCACTCCATCTAAACAAGACCAAGCACCTCTTGACAGAGTGACAGGTTACCTCCCACAAAAATCCATAGACAATGAAACTGCATTGTTTATTCTTTTGGTTGATCAACCGCCAGCCTCCTTCTTGGGAAACTTTTTTTAATTCACGTCTGTTGGGTCTCATCTTAACCTTTAGAGATAAAGTTTTCCGTGATTGTTTGTATAGAGTCGTATATTATAGCCTATCTTGTACTTTTGCAACATCAAAAAACAAGGATACTCGTTATCAGCATGATTTTAGTCAGAAGAAAAAGACGTAATTATACATCTAAATAGTTCAGGTAACATTGCTCAAAATTCCATATATTTAAATAATTAATATATTGAAAGGGAAAATCTGAATGGGAGGATAGGTGCAGAAGGTGACTTACTATCGGAGGTCTTTTAAAGAAGAATAGAATTCATCTAAATTCCCATGTCCCAAACAATGGGTGTCTCACCATGTCTTTCTTTCTTTCTCTCCCTAAAAATCTTAGCCTTAATATCTTATTCTTAAGCATAATAATTATTTGACACCCTAATAAAATTTACATCAAAAGCGCAACCTGAGAGATAAAAAAACAAAACCTACCTAACTCACACTATGACAGAAGACATTTCTGTCAAGTAACGCGGTAGTCTTGCCCACATGGACAGACAAAAGTAATAAAATTCCCCTTTTCAGCATTCTTCCAAACCTACAAAAAAATTTAAATATTAAATTAATACAAGAAATCAAAATACAAATAATTTAAATTTCTAACTTACAACATCGACGTCCATGGTTTCAACTCCATCTTCATCTTTTTCTTTGTTAATCGGTGGTGGTAGGTTTTTTAACCCTCCGTCTTTCTCATTCTCTTGAAATAATGAGATGGATACCTAAATCACAAAACAGACAAACAAAAAAATGAAAACGTACTTTCAAACCTTAAGAAATCGTTGTTTTCCCAAACTCCATACCACTGGTTCAGAAGCGGCAGATTTCTTGGGTTTGTGATTCCGGCGGCGGCGGCGGCCTCGGTAACGAACCGAGAACGTACGGCGGTTGATGGGAGATGACTCCGACGACGTCGGAGAACTTTCTTTGTATGCACGGATAACCTTTTTCAAAACTTTCCTTTCTCTTTCTCTCTTCTTTGAGACTGATAACTTTTCCCTTCCAGAACAACCGCGCCATATTTTCTTACTTGGAGTCGTTGAAGAACTGAAAAGACGAATGTTAAAGTTAGTTTTGGCGGGTTCTAAAATATAGGAAATATAATTTGACACGTGTCTATTGATTTAATTAATATAATAATTAACTATAATTAGAGGTGTCAAAATAATAAACCGGTATCAAAATAATAAATCCATTCGTATTGGTTTATCGTGACTTGTTATGAATTGAATTAAAAGTGAGTTATTTTAACTTGTTTTAATTTTTTTTAACCTAATAGTTTTATAACATGATTCTACTATGATAAGTTGGGATTATATTTTATTTATTCAAATTATTTTATATATTTATTATAATATAATTTAAATGAGTTGACTCAACTCATTTTATTATAATAATATATCGAAAGTATTCACTTATTTCATCAACCAAAATTTATAGTGGTTGAAAAAATAAATTATAACTTACATTTGACAAATAAATAAATTATTCATACATTGTTAAACAATATTTTAGTGATTAAAAAGATCAAAATATTTATATACATAATTAAAAGTAATAAATAATTATAATATAAAGTTTGTGAAAAAAATTGTAAAAATTGTCTGATGAAATGGTGAGATACTTCCCTCTTAACATTTAGGGTTAAATATGTTTTTAATCCCTATACTTTTGGCCGATTTTGGTTTTAGTCCATTTTCAAATTAAGGTACAATTTAGTCCTTCAACTTTAGAAAACTCTGATTTTAGTTCTTTTCACCAAATTTTTTTAACTTTATTTGTTGTTTCAAACGCGTTTCTTAGTTAATATTGAAGCAAAAATGTGTCAAACAGTGTAAACAATCCAAATGCTATAATGAAACGTGTTTGAAACAACAAATAAAGTTAAAAAAATTTGGTAAAAAGGACTAAAACCAGAGTTTTCTAAGGTTGAAGGACTAAATTGTATCTTCGTTTGAAAATGGACTAAAACCAAAATCGTCGAAAAATATAGGGACTAAAAACATATTTAACGGTAACATTTAAAGAATTATGAAAATGAGAGATATTTCCCTCCTAACATTTGCTTTGCTCTAATGTGAGTGTGTTTCGGATAACAAGAAAATTTAAAAAAAAAAGTTATTTAAACTTTTAATATTATTATATATTTCAAAACTAAGCAACTAATATTGATTGTACCATAGGAATCAGATGGATTAGAAGATGCGGCCGGCCTAGTTAACATAGCAAGATCGGACGAATAAGAAGATACGGTTGGTCCAGTTAATATAGTAAGACAAGGACGCATTCGGGACAAATCCCTATCAGGCCGTCCGCCATAAACAGATGTTAACAAAGTAATGATTCACCATAGACCGACCGGTCAGGAGGAAAGGAACATTAAAACTGAGTTAAGGTAAAACAGGATTAGAAGTATTGGGCCAGCAATTAAACCGTGATTAAGACTTTGTTAATCATAAGCCCATGGAGAAAACTATAAATAGAAGTCAAAGGTAGGAAATAGTTGGTTACATTGGATGCACATTTACTCCTAGTATTTACTTTCTCTTTCTATCTCTACCCTTTGATCATCCAGAGACTTGAGTGTCGGAACCTTTAAGAGGTACTCGACTATACATGGTTGAAGAAAGTTTCGAACAAATCAGGAAGTGTCGGAACCTTTAAGAGGTACTCGACTATACATGGTTGAAGAAAGTTTCGAACAAATCAGGAAGGACAGAAGGACGCGACCAGAAGAAGCCAACTAATGTAACCGGAATTTCGAAAGAAATTGTGTAGATAGAATCTAACGACAACATAACCGAAACATTGATTAAGATCAACATTACGTTATTAATAAAAAATAACTAAATTAAATATTTTTTAAATAAACCACTTAAATAAAACCAACTAATAAAAAGAACAAAATAAATATTAAACCTAAATTTAATATATACATCACCATATCTATCATTTCAGGTAGACAAAACTTAATATAATATATTTTATGTTTACTATAAATATGTCATCATACAATTTATTATATCGGGTGAGCATTATAATTACAAAAAGAGATATGACTTCTCTTTCATTTGAATTTGGGATAGATATTTTTGTTTTCTAAATTTATGCTCTATTTACCTTTTTCACGTTTCTTTTATGTTTGGATATCAAATAAAATAAAATTATTAAGATCAATAATTTTAAACGACATTAAGATCAATCAATGATGTAATTTAGTTTGGAATTTTGTTCATTATGATTTTATTTTTAAAATACACAACAAAAAGTGAAAGAAATATTTAAATTATATTTTATCTCAATTATGTAAAACTATTACACCTAATAAGAAAACCTTAATATTTAATTTTCAACCTACAAATGTAAATAGCTAACACACCCAAAAAGGTTAATTACTGTTTATTTTTTCTTATTTATTTACCATATAAAATGTACTGTTTATACATAATCCAGAAGGAAAAGAAATATATATGTTTGTTCTACACATACACAGATATCTTTCTTGCCTTTGAATGAAGAAGATGGTAAAATCCTGTAGTAAAGAAAAAGAAAATTGTAAAGAACAGGGAAAAAGGTTGTAACTTGCAATGTCAAACATTGAAACATAGATTCTCTAAATAAATAGAAATTCCTCTTTCTCAATCACTCAGCTTCATTTCACCATGTTGGTATCTTCTTCTTCTTCTTCTCATCTTCTCATTCTTTTCCTCATTTCCTTCGCTGTTTCAGTCAGCTCAGTTTCTGTGCGGCGAGGGACCCCACTTGACATTACTTTGGAGCAATCCGATGAAACCCCCATTTACCTATGGCCACTTTCGGCAGAGTACACTTCCGGCAACGAGGCTCTTGATGTTGATCCTGCACTCAAGCTTACTGTCGCCGGAAACGCTGGTGGCTCCGCCGTTCTGAGAGCGGGGTTTGATCGGTACAGAGGGATCGTATTCAAGCACACTGGATTGGGATTGGGGTTTAGTTTTATGAGAAAGCTGAGGGAGCGGTTGGTGTCGTCTGTTTCGGCATACGATGTTGAGACATTGAACATCACCGTCCATTCAGACAACGAGGAGGTTGGTGCCGTGGTTTGGAATTTTTTGATTGGGATAACTTAAGTTCATACAGTGAGGGTTGGTGATTGCTTGGTTAGTCAACGTGGGAACTTCAACTGGGTGATGACTATTCTGTTCTGTTTTTCTCTCTGCAGCTTCAATTTGGAGTGGATGAAAGCTATACCCTGCTGGTTCCCAAAGCCAATGACTCTTCCCAAGTTACAATTGAGGTTAGCTCCATTGTTGGATTTGGATATTCGATTCTAATTTCTTTTTCTTTTTCTTGGAATTTGGAATTGAAATTGCTTGTTTGTTACAATACAACTTCTTGGTTCTTTGTTCTTCCAGTCAATGTAATGCTTAGTTTATAGTTTAAGTACCTTTGGAAAATTCTGTTTGAAAAAAGTTGGATGACTCTGAATCATGTTTCGTTTATATTCTCAGTGCGAAAAGTTGAATTGAAGTTGGTTTTCAGCTTTAGTTTTTCTCTTTCCATCTTTTTTTTTTTTTTTTCTTTTTGAGGGACCTTCCTACTTTCCCGTACTGGAAACAATTCAAGCAAGCTCTTTTGTTTCTTTCTATGATTACAGTATGACACATTTCTCGTGTACTGCCCAAACTCATCAAAGCTTTTTGTTTTGTAAAAGAAAAGAAAATCATATTGATTTAAAAGTAAAAAAAAATAAATTAAGATTGAGACAGAGTTGTGGTTGGATTATTGCTTCTGGATTAAAAAAATAAAGCAAATTATGCCATTTGTTAGTTAATCACCCTATTTTGTGATTTTGTCATTGCAGGCAAATACTGTTTATGGTGCATTGCGGGGATTAGAGGCATGTAAAGAGTTTGCTTGTGAATGAGCTCAAACTGTTTTCATTCTTCCATTTTCTTTTTACTTTATTTGGCGGCTTGAAGTGGAGTAGTGGTGGTGGGAGGAGATGGTAAGGAGGTGAAGGTTGATGAATAGAGACCAGTTAGTCCTTGTTTAGCACTTATTGGCTTGCTTTGACATCTGGTTACTGGAGTCTGAAGTTGTAGATACCAGATATACCTGTTGTGACATGCTCTTTTTAAGATGATTTCTAACATTTATTTCCATTTTCATATTTAGATATGTTTTTCTCCATAAGGTTGGCAAATCTATAATCTGCCGTGTCCTTGTATATGGGATAAGATTTAATCGATTTTCTAGAATGTATTTTTTTTTTTCGTATACCTTTACATTGTTGATCTTGATATCGTGGAAACATAAACCCCTCTAACCTGTATATACGTTGGCATGGATGTAGTAAATTTCTCAAAGTCTCAGTTTATCTATTTTTTTACTGTGCAAAATGAAAACTGAACTATTGTTGGCTTTGCATGGTGCACCAGACATTCAGCCAGTTGTGTTCTTTCGATTATACAACTAAAAAAGTAAAAATATACTAGGCACCTTGGTCCATCCAAGATAAACCTAGATTTGCATATCGTGGGCTTTTGTTGGGTGAGGCTCAAGTTTTCAAAGTGAAAATTCTTATTCTGCTTTCAGTTTTATACTATGACCAGCGGGCAATGATACATGTTTTTTTGCAGATACATCAAGGCACTATTTACCAATTACTGTAATTAAGCAGATTATTGAATCTATGTCCTATGCTAAACTTGTAAGATATATGTTATATGCTTTTTCAATTTTCTTCCTTGCTGTTTTTCTTTTCATGTAATGCTGAATATAAAAATTTATGCTGCTTAGAATGTTCTACATTGGCACATCATAGATGAGGAGTCATTTCCGCTTGAGGTACCTACATATCCAGACTTGTGGAAAGGTTCGTATACTCAGTGCGAACGTTACACAGTTGAAGATGCATATGAAATTGTCAAGTAAGACTTTATCCAAATTAATTGCTGTTTTTATAATCTTCTTGTTTTAGTTGCAATTTTCCTGGGGAATGAAAAATTACCAAAGAATGAGCACGTTGAAGTAAATTATCTGTCTAACCTTTGATAGAATCATCTTTTCCTCAAACTGTCCAGTTGTAAGTAATTTTGCTAACACAATCTTTCAATTTTAAGCACGTCACTTTTCCAGGACAAGCAATTTTGAACTCGAAATAGTTTATTGTAGAATTTAATTGTTAAATGAGCAGAGGGGACAAGAAAGGCTATCATGGGGGTGGGGAAATATATGAGTAAAATCCCAAAATAATATTATAATGGCCTTGTCAATAGATATGTGTAATGCCTTTTCCATTCATTGAATTGTTAGCTTCCTGTTACCATCTGAGTTTGGTTTCTTAATTTAACATTGATAAATGTTGTGTTTTCTTTTCTTTACATGGTATGTTGATATAAAGCTTCGCCAAAATGAGAGGTGAGGTATCTTCAAATTCCTCTTCCAAAGTTCCGGCTACATAACATCTTTCTGTTGATTTTTATGGTTTTCTTTTCCTTTTTGCTTTTTCATCTTCTTAGTTTCATGCAAAATACAAGCATAAAAATAAAAGTGAATCTGCATGCTTTTATTGAGTATTTGTATGATTGATTGCAGGTATAAATGTGATGGCGGAAGTGGATGTCCCTGGTCATGCAGAATCATGGTAAAAAAACATGCCTTACTCGTTTTTCTTTGTTAAGTATGGCCTGATCGTATTATAATAATTTGCTTTGTTACTTTCGCACGTGGAGACCCAAGGAGTTTATTTTACTTCTCAAAATTTGTCACTTGTATTTCTTTTAAGAAAGAGTTGGGCACAAAAAAGTTTATTTTAGCTTGCAACCAGTAATTTCATCGGGTCGAGTGCTTCCATTGAAGTAAGTTTGGTGTTGAATATAGGTAGGCACTAAATTGGTTCCTCCAATGACTGATACATGCTAGAATTGACACTGGCTATTTTTTTTTTTTGTTTATTTTAGCAAGCCATTGCTATTTTTTTTTTTCTATTTCATATTTGCTTCATCTGGTTATTAGCTGGATTCTTATTCATTTTTTTTTTGTGAAGTTGAAATTTAATCAATTAGTTGTATGACTTCAATGGTTACTCCAGCAGTTTAATATTTCTATTTTTTGCTGGCAAGTAGCATGCATAAAAAGTTTTGAAGTTCTTTTTATTTTATATAGGGGTGCAGGATATCCTGATCTTTGGCCATCACCTAGCTGTAGGGAGCCACTTGATGTTTCAAAGAACTTTACTTTTGATGTCATTTCTGGTATTCTGACAGGTTAAGCTCCTATGAAACCTTAAGCTCCATACTTGTTCAGTTCTTGGGATTTGTTTATTAAATATTATCTGATTTATAATATTTTCTGGATACAATGTTAGACATCTATATTTAATAAAATACTAAGATTATTATTATTATTTTTTTTACTTTTTAGGTGCATAGATATTTTGACTGTGAAGTAAATAAATAATAAAAATAGTTATTATTTTATTGATATCACACCTACAGGTTTTCACAAAATTCAATTCTTATTACTTTGTTGTGTATCCTTTACTAGTAAAAAGAAATCAGTCCAAAGCTTTTGTTTTTAACCATGTTTAATGGCGTTGTATGATGGATATAGCCTACTTCACCTAGAGGGATAAGACTTAGCTATTATTGCTGTTTTTGTTGTATTTACTCTGATGCTGCTAGGTACGGGTGATTCAGAAGAGTTGCGTAGGTCTTCACCGGAGTGTCATACTATCGTAGCTATAATTAAGATTTTTTCCTTGCAGATTCTCTTAAAATTACAAGTTTATTTTTCTTTTTCCTATTTGTCTGTTTTTTTATTTTTATTTTTATGTAGCACCCTCTTTAATTTCAAAAGTTTAATCTAGTCTTGTGGAAGTGGGAAACAATATATGTGCTAGTCTCTTTATGTTTTCTTCATTTTTCTTTTATTGTTTGTTTGAGGATTATTAAAACATGTATCCATCCACTCATGCGTCTTTATTCTTTTTTCTTCTGTCACTTAATCTTATCCTTGATTCATCTTGCTATATTACTAGTATTATGCGGATTGTTAAAACCATCTCTTCCGAACATCCTCGGATATCTCCCCACTCATACCTTGTACTCTGAATAGTGTTTAGTACTTTAGTTCATCTTCTGTCTATTTTATCAACTGTGTCTAGTGTTTCTGTATTGTGCTCCTATCTCACAAGTTTCTACATAAAAATAACAATCTTTCTCTCTTTATAAATTTTGCAGATATTAGAACGATTTTCCCATTTGAGCTATTTCACTTGGGTGGTGACGAAGTTAATACTGGTCAGTCTAAGTGGTTTCTTTATTGCAACTTGTCAAATAATCAATTGAACTAAAAGTATAAACGAAGGAAATGGTTTTTTATCATTAGTACAACTTCAAGTTAATTTCTGAAGTGATAAATGCCAATGAGAATGGAGTGCGATGGTGATAGAACTGATATACAGAAAGATCACTTTTATTACAATTGAACTCTAATCCCTTACCAATGCTACAGGGATTTAGAAACCAGAACAACAATTGTTATACAACAGACACCAATGAGGTGTTCAAGAGACCTCACTCTCCTTAGCCCTTCCTAACTCTCAAGGAAAAATGGACCAGGCTCCTCCTTCCTAACACCTAAACAGAATTTATATAATGTCTGTTATAGTTATAAAATTATAACTGTATTAACTGTCTAGTTTCTTCCTTCTCCTATATACAATACCAAACCAATCAAATGGTTAAATGATGCTGTTGGATACACTTACCACCAACTTTCCTCCTTGTTTGAAATCTACATTTTAAGGGGTCCTGCATTACTATCTTCAATAATAATTTAAAAAAAACAAACAAACTGATATCATGTGCTTCTTTGCAAACTTGTAATTGTTATGATTTGATCTGTGCTAAAGTTATCCTGGATAAAGTAATCTAAGTTTAGATATTATGAGGGTTACAAAACCTGAAACATCTCTTGGAATTAATAGTGTTTTTTTTTGGTCTTAGAAAGCCATGAAAGAGAAGTTTCCTCAGAATTGTTTTGATGCACTTATTTCTTCCAATATTTAAAAACCTTGAGGGGGGTTGGGATTCATATTGCAAGAGGGCCTCTAGCAGTACATAATTTCTATTAGTTTATTTATCATCCAAGTTTGAGAAGGCCCCATGCTCCTTAATATGGTATTTTTGTCTATTCAGAAGTGGTTGTTCGGAAGTGGTCATGAGCTGGGCTTTGTAACATTTATTTATACCATAAAAGTATAACAAAAGTAGAATTTAAATTATTGTTGAAATGTTGAAAAATATTTGTATCAACAATGCTAATTGATGAAAAATTATGTTTTATTTGACAGATTGCTGGCGTAGTACCCCTCATATAAAAGAATGGTATCAGCATTAACTTGTTAAACTCGTTTATTTACATTTCTTGATGACATTTTGTTTAGCCATTTATGTACAATTTTTCAACTCAACTAAAAACTTCTTATATATAAAGGATTTGGCAAAGGCTGTGACTTGCAAAAATTATTCCATTCATAATCTTGTATTTTTTTTACCAAGCAAAGCTTGTAATGGACTGCAATCTCAATGTCGACTGAATTACTGTTATAGTTGTTAATCTTGGCCCGATTTCTGTCGCCATATGAATGACTTCATTTATCATTTTTTGCAATCAACTGAAATGTTTGGATTATTTGCTATGAAGATGTCATGAACCTATAATCCCAATTCCCAAAAGTTTGATTTTTAGTTGGAGATACATGAATGATTTTACATTATATCTTCAACACATCCCTCTGGGGTTGGAGAATGTACAAATTCGTAAGCCCATTTGCCTTGTGTTGAAATTCAACTTTTTATTACAAGGATCAAGAATGGAGCCAGCGACAAAAGACCTCTAGAACTATTAGTCTCAGAGTCTCTTACATGCCATGAGCCAACAATTGACTCGGGAACAGTTTAGTATTACTTTTTTAACCAGATCATTCATAAGAAATTTGCTACTCAAACTTTTGTTCCTTTTTCCCCTCTTCTCACACCATTTTTGGTACTGAGCATTGTGATGGTGGTCAGTTGCCTGTAAAGTTAACCATTTTGTCAATTGTCAATGTAAAGGCACTTCTTTTAGACGTTACATTTATATTCTGTATCTTGATCATTTACTCTGACTGCAGGCTTCAGAATCACAACATGACCGCTAGAGATGCCTATCAATATTTTGTACTGAGGGCTCAAGAGATTGCCGTTTCAAAAAATTGGAGTCCAGTGAATTGGTATGATCGATATATATATATATATATATATATATATATATATGTCTGTATGGTATTATTATAACTCAAAAAGCTGATTTGTACCCTTGATTTGTCCTTAGCAGCTATTTCACCCTAGTATCACCTTTCTATCCTAATCCTTTCTTTCTGTTGAAATCATCAATATTTCAAAATTCAAAAGCCGACACTAGTTTGCATATGCATGGAACAGTATTGGAACAGTATAGGTACGCAATTGTTCTGTCTATTAAATGTTCTCAAAATATGGATACATTTTTTTGTGCAATTACAGGGAGGAAACCTTCAATACGTTTCCATCAAAGCTCCATCCAAAAACCATTGTGCACAACTGGTGAGTTTCCGTCTGTGTAAGCAGCTTTACTGTAGGACGAACGTCCAATGTCCCAGTTTCAGAATAAATTATTTCAAGTGATTCTGTAGGTTGGGCCCTGGTGTTTGTCCAAAGGTTGTTGCAAAAGGTTTCAGGTGCATTTACAGTAACCAGGGTGTCTGGTATCTTGACCATCTGGATGTACCTTGGGATGAGGTCTATACTGCTGAGCCTAGAGGGAATACAAAAAGCTTCTGAACAAGAGCTTGTAATTGGAGGAGAAGTTTGCATGTGAGCTGAGGCAGTTGATACATCCGATGTTCAGCAAACAATATGGCCTCGAGCTGCTGCAGCTGCAGGTTGGAAAATCTTGCTGATGCTTATAAGTTGTTCAACATTCTTGCAGTGTACTTATAGTATTATTACTAACTCTTTCATATATGTCTTCTAACCTAGTAGTGATTCTAAGGAAAATATATCAGGCAATGAGCATCCTACTGTCATTTCCTGATATAATAACTGATTTTGTTGCAGAGAGTAGGTAATAGAAATTTCAGTTCCTCTTTTATAAAATGAAAATTATGCCCCTCTTCTGTGTGTGTGTGTGTGTAAAGGTAACATACTCTAGCCATATCAAGTGCATTTTATATCTTTGATTATTCATCCGATTTTCTATAGAGGTGCCTCTTCCTGTATGAAGTTTCCTTTGATTGGCAAATGCTGGCTGCTGAACTTGATTATGCAAAACTAATTACTCCTTATTTACCACAGAACGCTTATGGAGTCAGAGAGATTCTTCCTCAAAAAATGTTACCGTAAGCATTGCCTCGGTTGCAAAACTTCAGATGTCTGTTGAATAAACGAGGGGTTCCAGCTGCTCCTGTGAAGAATTTTTATGCTAGAAGGGCACCTGTGGGTCCAGGGTCATGTTATGAGCAATAATCCATATAATGATCCTTCTGTCATGTGTAAGTTGGTTCTTGATGCCAGAACTCCAATCTTCCGCCAACCCATATTGCAATGTAATTTACTGTTGAATTAAATAAATCATGTCCAGTTTACATTTTTTTAATTTGTTTATTCTGAAAGCAAATTATATACACTTGTTCTGAATGCTTGAGTTTGCTCAGTACCAAAAGCTTTTCAAAGTTTTCAGCAACATCTAAACTTGGATTATAGAATCTTTAGTTTTAGCAGATGAAACCTGTTCGGTTCCAAAAGCTCTTCAAAGATCTTAGCAACATCTAAACTTGGATTAGATTCTGTAATTTCAGCAGATGAAGCTTGTTCAGTACCAAAAGCTCTTCAAAGATTTATCAAAATAAAAACTTGGATTAGAATCTTTAATTTTAGCAGATGAAGCTGGATTTTGTATGGTATAGTAAGTTGGCAAAGTGGCTTGTCACTGACTATGCAAACTGCATGTATATACATGTGTGTGTATATATATATAATTAGTTTATTGAGTTTTATAATAATTACCATCAAAATCATACCAAGAATCACTTCTAATTTATTAACAGATTAAAAATGTTTGCACTGAGTAACTGACTGGTCAAAGTTTGAATAAGTAACCAAACATTGATAATAAATAGAACTAGGTAACAGATTATTCAAACTTTGAATAAGTAACAAATTTGGTCAGATGTGAACTCATTAACTATAATTATTGTATACAGACCATCAACATTGTTACAGCCAAGTAGTATGCTTAATTTGCAGTAAATGCAAATTTAATGTTTCTTATGGAAAAGACAAAATCAGATGAGTTTTTTTTTTCCACAGTAAAAAATACTAAACCTATAGTTATGTCCATTAAGATCCTTGTCCTGAATAATTTGGTTCCTTAATGTCATTTTGAAAATTGTCAAGTCAAAAAAATACACAAAAAGCAACCGTTTAAGAATAACTATGCTAGATGAATATATTTATAACATTGTTTATTTATGACTTATACTTAAATGACTTAAAATTATATTTTATCTTTAATATTATGTGTAAATGTCTTTCTTGTGTTGTTTTTTATATTTTTATGTTATGTTTGAAGAATTAAATAATAAATAATAAATTTGTTTGATGAAAATTACACTTACTATCTCTATAAGTGAAGATATGAACTTTTTCTAAATCATGGAAAATGGATACTGTAGTACCATTATGAGTATTCAAAACTTTCTGGTAAACTTTTTGGTACAAAAAATTACAAAATTATAGTTTTAACTATTAATTAGGTTTTAGACGAGTAGGAATAAATGCTAATCTTCAATTACACATAAAATTGGTACCACTTTCATTATGCAACTTTCTTATTATTTGCCATTTATTTTCTGTCATAGAACCGTTTCCATAATTTCTCTCTTTAGGAACAATAACTATTTTAGGATCTCCAAATCATATGAAACTAAGTAATATCTTTTATCAGAGAAATTATTGTTCTTACTAAGTTATGTAATTTAACTTTTATCTATACAAAATTATAAGTGATTTAATATTTTATCTTTATGTATTTATTTGTATATTTTTTTAATAAATATAATTTTTCTATATTTCTTGAAATATAACTTTTATCATTTTGATGTAGTTTTTATTTTTATTTTTATTTTAATAATATATGATGTGATAATAAATTACTGCTGAACTTTGGTGTGTCATATTGAAACTTAAAATAATACTTGATACGAGCTTATTAAGAAACCAATAAACACAAAATCTAAGATTGGATACAGGAATTTATCTTCATCTCAACTATATCCAAATTTGATTGAACAAATTATTTAAACCAAATTCGATTAAAATCAGAAAAAATAAACCTCGTTAACTTGATATTAAAATAATATATCAATTTGAATGTAATGTATTGTTAAATCTGTCAGATATTCAAGTATAAGTTAAGTCGGAAGTTGATAGAAATAAGAAAATAGAATCGTATATAAAAGTGAAATATCTATTGTTTTAATGTTTTTATTGAGGATGCTGTCAATTTTTTTTATAGTTGGACTAAGATGTTATTGTTATTTGTGTTTCTCTATGGATCCGCATAATTATTTTACTGTAGAAATTTTGAAGACAGAAGGTTGTTAGTGATGGAAGTTGCAGCATATTAATTTAGGAGCATCGAGCACACGTGAAGGAAGGAGGAGATGCAGTAAATCAGAGTAGATGAACATTAAAGGAGTGTTTCACCAAATTGCCGGGGTTTGAAGGCAATGTGTGCTGCAGAATAATTGCACTTCTGACTCCAACAGAAACCACGTGTTTAGATTTATAACCTTCTTTTCGCATTTTCACAAACATGTTGTGATCATAAAATCTCCACGTAAAGCTTTAACTTTTCTACCACTTTCTCCCATCTTAAATTCAAAAACTCATACATAAATTTAAACATGCAATTAATAAACTCATTCATTACCTTATACTTAATAGCATCAAGTCTAGAACAGTTCTAATCACACTCAGAATTGTTTGAGATACCACGAGTACATTAATTATACAAATCAATTTCTTATCATTGAATTAGACATAAAATTTATTTTTTAAGATAATAAAATCTTGTTCTAAACTAATTTGTTATTAGTAAAACCTATTGTCTCATCCGTTATTAGATTATCTATTAATATTTAATGGGATGCAAACAAAGTCTTACATCGAGTGATAGAAAGGTTCAACATGAATTTATATATACATAAATACTGTCTTACATTGAGTAATAGAAAAGTTTAACATGGATTTATATATACATAAATACCTTCAATAGTAAAAAGCTTTTTAGAGCAATATCAAAAATAAATCGGTGAAGGCTTGGTACAAAACAGACAATATCTTACCAAGTGTAAAGATCTATGTGTGTGTCGAACTTCTCCAACAATATCTAATCTTAATTTGATATATATATATATATATATATATATATATATATATATATACATACACATTAATATGTAGTAGATATGTTTGAAATTATACAACAATTCTTATTCTTAAGAAGAATATGTTAACAAAATAAATCTAATCTTTTTTTAGAGTTTAGTTATAGAGTTTCAATTTAATTTTTAGTGTGTTCTTTTTATGGTTGAAATTCAATTCCCATGTGAAAATGGATAATAATATATAATTTGATTTTACATTCATAATATAGAACATCAAAATTTATAAAATAGTTTATCAATGTTGAATTTATAGAAGAAGAAGGTCCACTAAAAAGACATAATTCTAAACATAAACTCAACCACTTAAGATTAATATCATTCTCAACCTAAAAGATAATTGATTAATAAGTTTTCATTCTTATACAGTATTTAACTTTGTGATTTCTATCCAATATAAAATTTCTACTAACATCTAAATTTTCAACCATCAAAATCTAACTTTTTGAAATATATAATAATATTAATAATCAGATTCAGAAACTTATTTCCAGTTCTAGGTTTTGTATATACATTAAACTGTTCACGTGCAAGATGATAAAATTAATTTAGGTGTTTAAGAGTGATAAAATCATAATTATTAATCATAATAAACGGTGAGTGAGGATTAATGTTTTGATAGGTTGACTATAGACGAATCCTAACATACTATAATTAAGCATAAAGAGTGGTCTAATATAAGAACATAAGTTTGTAACCTATTTTGTGATAATATTTATATCTTGTAGTTTATTTACTTAAATAGGTAACATCCTTGTATATGTTGGAGGTTTTGAAAAATAAGATGGCTCTATGTTTTTGAAGTCATTTTCAGACAATTTGGTTGGAGGTTGGTGTCCCTTTTAGGGTTCATTGTCTTGTCAACAATGCTATGTAACATGACAAATATGGCAATCAATTCTTCATAAGATGTTCCAAATCTTAGAAAATAAGATATCTTTAACAACTTTAGTTAAAGCAATTAATTAATTAATTAATTAATTAATTAATTGGTGATGTCCTCCAGTTATCCTAAGACCTGCTGGAGAGTAAATAATGCTTCTAGCCTAATTAATTATAGTTATTGTGACATCCTAAATATTATATAGACATACATATAATAGGATTCAACTATTATAGTACGAGAAAGCAGTTAGGAGTTCATAGAGAACAGTATTAAGCATACATTCATCCAAAAATATGGCTGAAATTTAAAATTGATATAAGTTTAATAATTCTCCAAAATACATGACCAACTAAAGATTTACGGATGCCTAAAGAGTGTTTCAAAAAAATATAGAACATGTCAAAACAAAAGCTAGAAAAAGTCCTAAGAACTGGAAGCTGTGTCTTCTTCATTCTCCAATGCTCACTCCAAGGGTACATCATCAGCTACTGCTTACATCCAAATGATTGGATGATCATCGCAAGGGGGAAAGACAAACACATACAACAAACAAATGCAAGAGTAAGCTAGGTATAATAAAATAAAACATGTTATCAATCAAGTATGTCAAGCATGTAATGACAATAATACAACACAAACTGTAATTGAATGCATTTGATTGATACCAATGACAGACCACGTGATTTGACCGTCCGGACTAGTATGAAATGTCGAGTTCCAGGGGTTTGTGCACTTGTGGTGGCCTCTACTGCTTTGCAAAGCCATTGCCAACGGGTTTCACCCTTACCACTCACAAGTGTAAGTCCAACCAAACTCATCTTGGCCCATATAAAATGGAGACACCCAAGACTAGGACCTCTTGCTATTCTCGCCACATGACTCATCACTCTCTAATTGAGCATGGATGGTCATTAGAATGTCAAGATAAACCCCATCCTAAACTCCGGCCATTCATACGGTCAATCACGACAAACTATAGCGGCACCACCATGTAACCTCCCTTGAGAATCATGGAATTACGTCCAATAACCATACTCTTACTTTGAAGCTTAACTCAAGACATGAACCACCAAATACCATTACATTATCTCACTGAATCCATATAAAACCATGTACATGTAACTCTTCAACTTTACTTTGCATACAAACATATATATAACATTAGTTCCGCTTCAAAAAAAACCACAAACGATCCAAAATCCAATGAACTCATACTTAGACAAGGAAAATGACTTTGAAACCATTACCACCAGTTCCGGAAGGGTCTAAAACCCCCAGAACGACCTAAAGAACGTCCAAAACAGACATCCGGAACCCCCCAAACTATAAAAAACAAAAGCTACAGTAGAAAAGGGCGCCTAGCGCCCCTCAGGGGCGCCCGGGCGTGAAAACTAAGCTGAAACAGCGAGTTGAAGGCGCCCAACGCCCCTCAAGGGCGCCCAGGCGTGAATTCTGCAGATTTTTCTGCAGAATTTGCATAACTCACACCCCTAAGTTTCGTTTTATGCCTATTGGTGGATTTCTAACACTCTTAACTTGATTTATATGATAAATCAAACTTGTCTAACTGGTTCTAGACATTCCTAACCCCATCCTTTAGTGTTTGTGCATCAATTCATATTCAAAATCTTAGTTTTCAACAACCTAAGGACTCAAATCTAAATTTACCAATTAGAAGATGTTTTTAGTCCTTTAGACACCTCTAACAAGTCAGATTTGACTTATCTAAGTGGTCTAAACTGGCCAAGACTCTCTATGACTCCAACTTCCAAATTTGACTACCCTAGTTCCCTTAATATAGCCTAAAACACCTTGATTTGCTTAATTTTCTATGTAGAATCCTATATACAGAATTTCCTCCACCCCATCATTCCAATTCCGGCATCATATCACAACCATACAAATTCATAAACAACCATTTACAGAATCACAATTGTATAATCAAATAACATATGATCTCATACACACATACAACCCAATTTTAGTTCAAATAACACAATCTCACCAAAACATTTCACATATGCATTATTTCACAGATTTCACATAATAATCCTAACTCATGCAACTCTAATTTATAAAACAAAACAGAAATTCCCAGCTTCCCTTACCTCTCAGTCGAACAGCTCAAGACACAAGAAACCCCTAAACGCTAAATTTCACTTCAAGGAAGACTAGAATCACCTGCAGATTGCAATTTGGTGATGGAAGGCAGATTTTAAAGCATGGTTGAAACTAAAATTTGGGGGAAACGAAATCAATTACATGCAAACCCCAATTGTTGCATGATCCCAGCCCCAAAATTGCACAAAAAAAGAATTGCAACTTACCCGTTGAAGAAAAGGGAAATTGATCGGTGGGTTTCGAAGTCCTCTATGATGGGAACACCTGAACACCTTCAATTCAAAGATTGAATGGTTCAGTGTGAAGAAATTGAGGAGAGAAGATAGAGCCCTGAAGAACAAATTTTCTAGAGAAAAGGTGTTTTAAGCAAATGAACCAGAGATTTCAAAAAAATCTATTTTTATGGTCCATGGGTCTTTAAAATCTGATTTCAAAAGTTTAGGATGTTAGAGTTAAAACAGAAAAACAGAGTTTTACATATTTCAGCTCGTATAAATACTATGTAATTCATTCTATTGGTGTTAATAAAAATTAGAGAAGCATTTTCAGTACCTTGTGTGTCTCTGATCTTCTGCATTGCATTTTATCATCTCTGTGCATTTTCGTGGCGGTGATCGGTGGAGAACGTGTGCCCTAGCAGAGCCTCTCGCTTCCTTCTCGAAGCCTCTGGTGTGCGTCTTTCTCATATGCCACGTACTCACAACATATCTTTCAAACATCAGATATATGAGTAAGGGTAAAGTTACTGTTTTGACCCTATTTTAATATGGTATCAGAGCAAGATTGTGAATCCTGGTGCAAGAAGTGGGTGTGTGAACTTCATCTGGTGGTGCGTGTATCCAGAGAAGAAGAAGAAGGTGACTTTGGCTGAAGGAAAATAAAAGAACCTTCAAAGAATGTGTGTAAGGTTGTGATGGCGAGCTTCGGAGGTATACAGGGACCGTTGCCAATCTTTGATGGAATGCAGTTTGATGACTGGCGCATCAAGATGCGAGCCATCTTTGGCTTTCAGGATGTCTCAGAGGTGATAGAAGATGGACTACCTGTGTTGACTGAGAAGGCGTCTGAAGAGGAGAAGAGGAATTTCAAGATTCAGATGAAACTGGACAGCAAAGCCAGATTTCTTCTGTATCAATGTGTCAGCCCTAAGATCTTCAACAAGATTTCTAAGGCTGCTACGGCTAAGGAAGCTTGGGATATCCTTGCGAAGGCATATGGTGATGGGGAAAGGAATACGAAGGTGAAGTTGCAAGCGTTGAGGAGACAATTTGAGATTCTGACTATGGAAGAGAGTCAAACTGTAGCAGAATACTTTGACAAGGTACAAGAAATGGTTAACAAGATGAGGGTGTGTAATGATACAATTTCAGATGAATATATGGTTGATAAAATCCTGAGGACATTGACACCTAGATACGACTATGTGGTGGCTGTTATAGAAGAAACTAGTAGAAAGGAGGCTATTGGAGTTGAGGAGCTGCTGCACTCATTGGAGGCTCATGAATTACGCATCAATGAGCGTAGGCAGTGCCAAGAACAAGCCCTGCAGGTCAGAGCCCAGTTTAAAGGAAAGAAAGGGTTCAAGAAGGCAGAGAAAGGTGTCAAGAAAGGTAAAGAATCACTGAACCTGCAAGGTGGAGAGTCCAGTGATTCGGTGAAAGTAAAAAATCAGAAACAAGGAGATTGGAAATTCGATAAGAAGAAAGTGAAGTGCTATAACTGCCAGAAACTTGGTCATTTTGCCAAGGATTGTTGGACAGGGGAAGGTGCAAAGAACAAACCAAAGAAAACAGCCAATCTGGCTCAAGAAGAAGGGTCAGATGAAGAGGCAGTGATGCTTATGGCCAGGATTGATGATGATTTATCAGAAGAAAATGTATGGTACCTGGATTCGGGGTGCTCCACCCATATGACAGGCAGGAGAGACTGGTTTGTTGGAATAAAGGAGGCTCCACAGGGTAGAATACGGTTTGCTGATGACAGAAGGCTGAAGGTTGAGGGGGCTGGCAGAGTTGTACTTAGAGATGCCAGTGGAAGAGAAGTGGTGATTGAAGATGTTCTGTATGTACCAAAACTGAAGTCCAATCTGCTAAGCTTGGGACAGCTGCTGCAGAAGGATTACAAGATGATGATGGAGAATGGATGCCTCAACGTCTATAATCAGGAGAGAAAATTGATTATACAGGCCCAGTTATCAGAAAGTCGTACATTTAGAGTGGTGATGAGTGCAGTAAAACATCAATGTTTCACTGCAACAGAGAGAAAGGAAGAATGGATCTGGCACTTGCGGTTTGGGCATTTGAACTTCAAAGATTTGTCATTGTTAGGACAGAAAAGGATGGTGAATGGTCTGCCCAGAATGGAGATACCAGAAACTGTGTGTAAGGAATGCGTGCAGTGTAAACAAACAAGGGGCAGTTTTCAGAAGAAATTACCCCAGAGATCTGTTGAAAAGCTAGGAGTTGTCTATTCTGATGTTTGTGGACCTATGCAGGTGGAAACCCCAGGAGGCAGCAGGTATTTCCTGCTGTTCATTGATGATTACACCAGAAAGTGTTGGGTGTATGTTATCAAGAGGAAAGGAGATGTACTGCATATGTTTCAGAAATTCAAGAAGGTGGTTGAGAAACAGTGTGAGCAGAAGATTAAGATCTTGAGGACGGATGGAGGAGGAGAGTATACCTCCACTGACTTTAAGAAGTTTTGTGATGATGAGGGGATTGTACATGAAGTTACCCCTCCCTATACACCACAGCACAATGGTGCAGCAGAGAGGAAGAACAGGACCATACTGAATATGGTCAGATGTATGTTGAAGAGTAAAAAGTTACCTATCTCTCTATGGGGTGAGGCTGTGGTGACAGCCACCTATATACTGAATTTATGTCCTACGAAGAGGCTGGAGGGCATGACACCTGAAGAGGCATGGACAGGGGTGAAACCAGATGTTAAACATCTGAAAATATTTGGATCTGTATGCTACAGGCATATTCCAGATCAATTGAGGAGGAAACTTGATGACAAAGGTGTACCACTTATTCTTGTAGGCTACAATCCTACTGGAGGATACAAGCTGTTTGATCCTGCATCAGGGACAGCATGTATCAGCAGGGATGTTATTGTAGATGAAAGTGGAATTTGGCAGTGGAAGTCAACTGAGCAGGAACCATCAACCATTACTTTGGAAGATTCAACTGCTGTAGTTGAGACAGATGAGGATAGGGAAATTGGAAGAAATAGAAGGTCATCTAGAACCTCATAGTTGCCAGCACACTTGAGGGACTATGATTTGTCCTATGAAGCAACTCTAACGGCAGAGGGACAATTTGTTCATTATGCTTTGGTTGCAGAGGCTGAACCAGTTGAGTTTGAGGAGGCAGTGAAGAATGTGAAATGGCATAAAGCCATGCAGGAGGAGATTGACTCTATAGAAAAAAATCAGACATGGGAGTTGGTGGAACTACCTTCTGGAAAGAAACCCATAGCACTAAAGTGGGTGTATAAGTCGAAGATAAACCCACAAGGGGTTGTAGTAAGATACAAGGCACGGTTGGTGGCTAAGGGATTTCTACAGAAGGCTGGAGTTGATTATGGAGAAGTATTTGCACCTGTGGCAAGGGTTGAAACAATAAGATTAGTGGTATCGTTGGCCACTAAATTTGGTTGGTCCTTACATCAGCTTGATGTGAAGTCAGCCTTCCTAAATGGAAGGCTGGAGGAGGAAGTGTATGTTGTGCAGCCACAGGGTTTTGAAGTAAAAGGGCAGCCTGGTAAAGTTTATAGGCTGAGGAAAGCTCTTTATGGGCTTAAACAAGCTCCAAGAGCCTGGAATCAGAGAATTGATGGATTCATGGAGAGTATTGATTTTGAGAAATGTGAATCAGAACACGGGCTGTATGCGAAGAGCTGTCAAAATAATGACAGAGAAGAGAAGTTGGTTGTATGTCTGTATGTTGATGACATGCTAGTCACAGGGAATAGTGAGGAGCTAATTCTAGAATTCAAGACACAGATGCTGATGGAGTTTGAGATGAGTGATCTTGGAAGACTTAGCTACTTTCTTGGAATAGAGTTTACTGAAACTGAGGTTGGTTTGGTGATGCATCAGTCAAGGTATACTCTGAATTTACTGAAAAGGTTTGAAATGGAGGGATGCAATGCAGCTAACACTCCTGCTGAGGTTGGGTTAAAGCTAGAAAAGGAACCAGAAGAGGATGTTGTTGATCCAACAGCATATAGGAGAATGGTTGGGAGTCTAAGGTATCTTTGCAATACCAGACCTGATCTGAGTTACAGCGTGGGGTTAGTGAGCAGATATATGGAGTGCCCTAGAGCATCTCATTTGAATGCAGTGAAGAGGATTCTAAGGTACCTACAGGGAACCTATTCCTATGGAGTCCTATTGAAGAAGGAGGAGGCTGCAGATGAAGTGCAGATTACTTCATATTCTGATGCTGATTGGTGTGGCGATAAAGAAGACAGGAGGAGTACAGCTGGTTATGTGTTTTTCATGGGAGGATCTCCAATTTCTTGGAGCTCGAAGAAAGAACCTGTTGTAGCTCTATCATCCTGTGAAGCAGAGTACATAGCAGCATGTGAAGTTGCTTGTCAAGCTGTGTGGCTGGGATATCTACTGAAGGGACTGAAGGTTGAGTGGTCTGGTAGAATAAAACTATTTGTTGATAACAGATCTTCCATTGATTTGACCAAACACCCTGCAACTCACGGCAGAAGTAAACACATTGAGACTAAGTTCCACTATATCAGGGAACAAGTCAGCAATGGTCGACTGGAAGTTGTACACTGCAGATCCGAGGATCAACTCGCAGATGTACTTACTAAAGCACTTAAAGGAGAGCGCTTTATGACTCTCAGGAAGCAGATTGGGGTGGTCCGAGTGGAGGTTGGCAAGAATGGAGTAGATCGGACCAGAGGAAGGGCGAAAACCTAGGGTTTTCGCCGGATAAAGTGAAATCGGGCCGGAATATTGTAGATCGGCCAAGGAGGAAGAGTTTTCTCCGATTTCAATCGGTGAAAAACTCATGTAAGCTCAAATGGAGTCGTTTTTACCGATTTTAATCGGTGAAAAACGCTCAAAATCGAAAAAGAAGGTGTTTGTACCGATTGTTTTTCAGAAAACTTGTTCGTATTGTGTTTTCTGTTTAGGAGGAGTGTTAGAGTTAAAACAGAAAAACAAAGTTTTACATATTTCAGCTCGTATAAATACTATGTAATTCATTCTATTGGTGTTAATAAAAATTAGAGAAGCATTTTCAGTACCTTGTGTGTCTCTGATCTTCTGCATTGCATTTTATCATCTCTGTGCATTTTCGTGGCGGTGATCGGTGGAGAACGTGTGCCCTAGCAGAGCCTCTCGCTTCCTTCTCGAAGCCTCTGGTGTGCGTCTTTCTCATATGCCACGTACTCACAACATATCTTTCAAACATCAGATATATGAGTAAGGGTAAAGTTACTGTTTTGACCCTATTTTAATATAGGACACTTGTCCCTCTTGGTTTCATTTTTCAAATCCTTACAGTTATCGGTCAAAAAATTGAGAAAAAAACATGTGATTATTATTCATTGGTGCATTCTTTATTATAGTTTTGGCATTGTGTTCATATATGATTCTCAAATTTTTAATCTAATCTGATCAAAATTTGTTAAGTTGGATGGAGGTTTTTCTATAAACAACTTCGCGAATCTAATTACACTATAATTAGGTTAGATTAAATTAGGTTATCAAATTAAATAACTAAAAAAATTATTATCACCTCGTTACTTTTAATAAAATAGAAAAACCTAATTATCAATTATATTTATTAATATTTAAATAAGATATTTACAATACTTTGAAACATAAAATATAATTCTTAAAATATATTAAGATATCAAAACAATAATTGTAAATCTATTTTAATGCGTAAACGAAAATTAATTCATATACTCACATAATTAACTATAAAATAGTTTATGAACATTGTTAAAAAAAACTTTTATTACATGTTTATTATTTAATTAAGGTTAGTTTGATTAATCGAACTCGAACTTAATAATCTCATTATCAAACTTAAATTTAATTAAGTACATTAAATAAAACCTAACATGATCCAATAACTAATCTAATTAACAAAAACATGGTTTGGTTGGATTCACACCAACTTATACCTGAATCATACCATACAAAGAAAAACATAAGTTAAAAGCTAGATCAATGTAGAATTTTGTTTTATAAACTCTTAATTTTTTTTTTCGAATTCTATGATTAATATTAATTTAAATATGTATTCAATACTTTTAAATTATTTTTGGTGAAAACTAATTTCACTTAGTCAAATGGTCGATCAAATAAGTTGTTCCGATAGAAGTTTGGTTTAAAGAGTCGTCGATTTTAAAGTTCGATCCAAAATAATTATCTAGAAGAGTTCAATCAAAAAGAGTCGTCAATCTTAAAATTAGATTATTTTATTGAAGATTAATCATTCAAAATTGATCGATATATCTAAGAGTCTACCATATAAGTCTATTATTATTAGCTTCTTGATCAAGAATTTGTGTAATGATTGTTGTTGGTGACAATAAGGTCAAAAGGTCAAAATCCCATCAAATTTTTCTTTCAAATTGTTAATTTTTGTTGAACACTATTCACTTGATGATTTAATTACATGTATGGGTTAAGCATGTTCCATATGAAACTAAATTTAATTACACTAAACCTAAGATTAATTAAGATTATTACCTTAAACTAGACTTGGACCCTGCTAGCTAGAGGTACAAAACAGAAGTGAAAAAAAAAAATGTCATGGTGGATGAAAAAATTGATCATAGAAAGGGACGTTTCTCATTAAGATGCATAAAATCATAGTACAAACAATTAACAATGATGGTTTGATGAGACACGAGGGTCATTTCATTGTAATGCATTCTTAAAAGATTTAGCAAAAAGAAAACGATGCTTCAAATATTATATTTTAAATAAGGTTTTATACACAAAAAATATTATACACTAAATAAATTTAATTAAGTTTTAAGTTATTAACAGTGTATTTTTAATTGAAATAATTACAGTTATTTGCTTTGTTTTATGTTAACTATTAAAATTTCATATATATTAAAGTGCAAAGAGAACAGGATCAGATAATAACAGTCATATTAATTAATTAAAAAAATATTAAATGAGAGATGTTTAATTGCAAAATATTAAAATTTTACATATCTAATAAATAAGAATTCAATTATAAATACAAAAATTTATAAAAAGCAAAAACTTAAAATCTAATTAAGCCAAATAAATATATATTATAGGCTTAATATCCTTGATGGTCTCTATTTTCGTTGGGTTTGTTCAATTTGGTCCTCATTTTTTTTTTTGCGTTCAATGTAGTCCTAAAGATTGTAAAATTTGTTCAATTTCGTCCTTTTTGAAGACGCCGTCTAAATAGTTAACGGCAAACAGTCCAGACGTGCAATGCAGTAACGAGTTGGCATACAACTGACCACGTGGATCCCTTTGAGGCACAATTACGTGGATTGTGAAAGAAATGTTATTTATTTATTGAAACCCAATCTTTGACAAGTGCAGATTCTGAAATTAGGGTTTTCTTTACTTTGTACCAGTGAAAGCCAGGGTCCGAGAGCTTAATCAATCTTCTTCCCATTCTTGGTGGTTGGTTAACAATGTCTCAATCGCAATCTTCTTCTTGTTGTTGCCAGGGCGTGAGCCGCCGAAGTTGTCATTCCTCACATGGTGCTGGTTCAATGGGGGTAAGGATAGTTCTAATTTGCAATTGTGGTGAGAGGACAATAGTAAAAATGGCTAGAACTTCAAAGAATACTGGAAAATATTTTTGGGGTTGTCGTAACTACAAGGTGATGTGAATATAAGCATTTGTAATTAAACCCTATTTTGTTTATGTGATGATAATTAACATTGTCTTTGATGAATGACAGAGTGGAGCTGGAAATGTGACGTGGTGTAACTATTTCAAGTGGTGCAATGAAGAAGAAGTTGATGAAAAGGATGTTATCATTGGTAGGCAAAGGAGCAAGATTTGTGATATGGAGAAGACAGTGAAAGCTTTGAAGAGAAGGATCCACTTATTAGTATCAGTGATGTGTGTTCTTATTGTACTGATCATAGTGATGTTGTGTGGGTAATTAGGTTGATGTCTTCGAAGTGGGTTTTTAGATTGACGTGTTCTGTGTGTGTTTAGGTGATCCCAAATGTGGCTTACTTTAGTGTTTTGAAGGTTGAGGTTGTTATGTAAGGTGGTCCATTGTGATGATATGGGCAAATGTTCTGTCTTTTGTAACATATCAGTTAATGCAATGTGTATTGTATTAGTGTTTAATTGTTCAAATTAGTCCTCTTTTTTTGTTTAATTGTTCAATTTAGTCCTCTTTTTAGTTAAAAATATGCGAATGTGGTCCCCTTGATAATGAGTGATGTGTCCATAATTGGTGACGGTTAAAATCAATATCAAAACCTGTGTACGTCAAAACATTTAAACAACAATATCTTTTCTTAATCAAAAGTCAGTTCTTGGGTACATCAAAACATCAATTTACTACTATATAGCACATGATAACATGATAACATGATAACAGATGCAGTGCATTGTATATCACAACAGATCTAGTTACTACTATAAAGTATTTCAAAACATTATGAAGGACATGTCTTAATAATTAAAGTATTTCAAAATAGATTGAGTGTCATGTGCACCAAAATTTGAACATTATAAACTCTATAAAGGTCTCCTAATTGGTAACTTGTCCCTTCTGATTGGTTGAGGTGGTTCATCACATGGTTCTGTCCTTGCTTGACTTGGTTCTTCAAAAGTTTGTGGACGTAAGGGGCATTGGTTTCTGTTATGCCCAACGATACGACATATGTTGCATTTTTTGTGGTGGCCACCTTTGGTCATCTGCGTTTCATCCCTTCTTAGTTCCCAACTCTCCAACATTCTTTTTTTTCTTAGGTCTTCCAGGTAATTTTCTCTTGAATGGTGGGAGGACGTCTGGACATGATGTTTTTTCCCATAAAAGGTGCCCATTCACTGGAAATATGATAGACGCATAGGTTTCATCATACGTTGACCTTCTGAACCAAATGGGTACAAAGTCTTCTGGATTTAAATTTAAGAATCTGATTGCTGCAATTGCATGGCAGCAAGGGATGCCACTAACGACCCATTTCCTACAGGTACAGTCTTGAGTGTCGAGGTTGACTGCAAACTTGTTTGTAATCATTGCAAAATGCCTTACTTCAAACAATTTTTCTCCACACCAACTGCCATCAAGTAATACATCAATCAAAATTAAATATGAAGTGATGAATAGGAAAAATTTTATAGCAAAAGGAAATGCTTACCTAGGGATCCAATATTTAGATAAATTTGATTCTTTTGTAAGTCTCTTTGTAATCTTGGGGCAAATATGAAAGTCCATATTAGACATCTTGATTCTGTTGGTTGCCCATTTTTTCATGATGTAAACTCTAATCTCCTCTAGCATGGTTATAATGGGCTTTCCACGAGCATCAACAATAACACTATTAAAAGCTTCACTCATGTTATTTACTAATGTATCACATACAGCTCGACCTGTAAATCTAGATCTAGACCAATACCTATTGTAACGAATAATTTATTGTTAGGAAGGTAAAAGTATATAAGAGGACGATTAAGAAATTGGTAGAAGGAATACCTTGGGGGAATAACAATGAGGTATTTGTAAGCCTCTACATTGACATCTTTTATATTTAACATTTCTCTTTCCCAAGCTTGGTGGTAGTAACTAGTAGCAGCCTTCCACATCAGAGTCTTCAACGTGTGCCCTCTGAACTTTTTTCTGAAATTCGCATATAAGTGTCTCATGCAAAATCTGTGCTCTGCCTTAGGTAAAAGTTCAGTCATAGTTTCTTTTAAACCTTGTAAAAAAAGGGACCATGTTGAACATTTTTAACGAAAATGAGGACCAAATTGAACAAACAGTAATTATATACATACCTTTTGTTGGTCAGACATAAACGTGCATGAATTACAAACTTCTGAGCCTCCAAGGTCTTCAATCAACAAGTCCAAAAACCAAGTCCAAGTTTCTTTGTTTTCTACTTCCACAATTGCATAAGCTATGGGTAACATCTGCTCATTGGGATCTCTACCAACAACGGTTAATATCTCCCCCTTGTACTTCCCTTTAAGAAAACATCCATCTAAACCAATAAATGGCCTACAAGAGGCGAAGCTATTCTTGCAAGCTTTCAAACAAACATAGAACCTCTGAAATATGGTCTCACCATTTTCACTGTCTGCTTTAACTTTCACTATTGATCCAGGATTAGATTTCAATAATTCATGAGCATAATCATATATTCTCGTGAACTATTTCTGAAATGAACCTTCAACTTTGCATGAGGCTAGTATTTTTGCCCTGCGAGCTTTAGATATTGAGACATTCATATTCCATTTCCGCAAAGCTTTTGATCTTATTTCATTTATCTTCAAATTTGGATTTTCATGTAGTGAGGTATCCAATGTCTCACTCAACCACTTAACATTCATCATTTTCACATTGAATTGCCTACTACAAGAATGCCTATCCAATATTTTTCTCAATTGCCATGTTCTACAGCCTTCTAAGTATCCACAATAAGTCATCCATTCACATTTTTTTTGGGCACCCAAGCATCTCACTCGTACCCTTCTGTTGTCATTCTTGACAAACTTTAAATTCCTCCCAGTATGGACCGCATAACTTCTAATAGCCTCCATAAAGTCTTTTTTATCACTAAACTTCGTTCCCACTTCCCACTTGTAGTCTGACATGTTTTTTGGCTTTACATACGTCCGAAACGGACCACTACTTTGGCTTTCATCACGTTCATCCTCACTTCCACTTTCTTCTGGACTGTCCAAAAATTCTGAGTCCCACTCATCATCAGACAACCCTCTATCATTTAGGTTGGTCTGCCTATATGTACTATCATTTTCACAAACTTGTACTGGCACAGAACCTTCTACAATGTTATGTACAATTTCATCAATATTTACGTCAACATCAAGTAGCCCTTCATCGACTTCTTCTTCTTCTTCATCCACTTCGTCTTCTTCATCCACTTCTTCTTCTTCTTCACCATCCTCACTTAAACTACATTCTTCAATGACTACTTCTTCCTCTTCCCTCACTTGCCCGTCTTCCACATGCACATTCACTTCATCCTCCTCCACATGCACATCCACTTCATTGTCCTCCACATGCACAGCCACTTCAGCCTCCTCCACATGCACAGTCACTTCATCATCCTCCCCATGAACCTCTACTTTATCATCCTCCCCTTGCACCTCCGCTTTATCTTTCTCATTCCCACCTACATGGATACCTTCACTATCTACACTTCCATCACAGAGCAAATAAACTTCTTCATTTAATTCACTTCCAAAAATAATCTCTGGCTCATCATTGACCTCGTGGACCACATACAAGTTAAATACCCCCCCAAAATACTTGGCAACGCCTGCCATGTTAATTGCATCTTTATCATCGTGCAACTTGTGCAGACAATTTTCAATTGAATAAAATAACTCAGACACTTTAATATACCCCAACTCCTTAATGGAATCTACCACTTCGATATAACTCCACTTGTCAGGGTCAACAGTCCAATATGTTTTTTCCCCACCAACATATTCAAAAGGTAGGTCCTTAATTAGGGTCCCACCATGGTGGACCACAACTTTAAAAGTATCCTCAGACATTCCAAACGCTACCCTACAAAATCAATTTTATTGAAATATGGGACCACTATGGAAACCGTAAAGTGACTCCTTTGTAAACACTAAAAGTAAGTGGTAAATGGGAAACCATAAACAATAAACCAATGGATCAACATAAATGACTCACATTTACCATAAACAATACACAATCAACATAAACACTGCCCTAAAAGTTCGCACAAAAAACAGTGTTCAACAAAATCACACAGAGGAATGGCAAAACACTAACAGGAATGGCAGAGCACTAACCTTAAATTACGAGAAACCGAGTCAACGCCTCACTGCCAACGAAGAACGCTTTCGATTTCAGCAAGACGTGAGTGATCTTCTTCCCACTGTTCCAGACTTCGCTACTAATTGGGGGTAAAAAATTGCATTTGAAGCACCCTTAATTTAATTTAGGTCAACATAAAAAAACCCTAATATTATGACCAATTTCAATTTCAATATTATTAAATCCACGTAATTGTGCCTCAAAGGGATCCACATGGTCAGTTGTATGCCAACTCGTTACTGCATTGCACATTTGGACTGTTTGTCGTTAACTATTTAGACGGCGTCTCCAAAAAGGACGAAATTGAACAAATTTTACAATCTTTAGGACTACATTGAACGCAAAAAAAAATGAGGCCCAAATTGAACAAACCCAACGAAAATAGGGACCATCAGAGGTATTAAGCTTATACTATATTATTAATCATATACTCTTTCGATTGACTAAATTTTTTAAGATTTATACAAGGATAAATATTCATTATATACTATTTGTATAGTTATTTTAGAACACAAGCTTACTCATAAAAATATTTAAAATATACTTTTATGACATAACACTAATTCTTATATGATTTTGCATGCCAAAAAAGCTACTTTTTAAAATATTGATTAAATAAAATTTTACATTTTTTTTTTCAAAATTTCACCAAATCATGTTGCTAGAAAAACTCGAATAAGTTTTCAAAAGGTCAATTATTTAGAAAGTTTTTAAAATACGTCATAAAAATTGAAAATTATTGGTTTCTAGATGTATAGTTTTTTGTTTGTTTTGTGGAGTTGCTGACTATAATCATATGTGTGGGAGCATTCATAAACTGGTGAAAAAAAAATCATGATATTTTAACAATTTTTTTAATAATTTTTTATTAATTTGTTTAAATTTATTTTTAAAAAAATATTTGAAACGGATCAATCATAAACTATCACGTATGTGTTGTTATAAAAAGAAAGTTATTCAAAGAAACTTAAAAAAAATAGTGTAAGAATTGCTTTGGGATAAAATCTTAATGGCTGAGAATGAACATTGTATTGACAAACGGTACAAAAGTTGTATTATTGAAGGAAAATAATCCCTTTCAGCTCCAGTCTCTATCATTTTCAATGCACTGTTTGTGACACCCGGGCACTGACGAGGGCGGGGAGTGATCGCCGGTGCAAAAGGCATGGTGCAGGGGGCACGGACAAGGAGCAGCTCCTGGTAGGCTTCCAGTGGAAGGGGTACATGGACGAATCGAACATACACCGGAATGAGAGGGATCTAGAGACTGTATAGGTATGGGACTATACGGTTGAAGGATAGCTTAAAGGAATTGATTTGGCTACTCATATCAACAAATGCATTTGCTTTTCGGTAGCCTAACTCATAAGAACTCCATGGTTAAGCATGCTTAGCCTAGATTAATTATGGGATGGGTGACCTTCCGGGAAGTTTTCTCAGAAAGTGTGTGAGTGAGAACAAAGCACACTGGAAAGCCTCGTGATTATTGTTTAAGTTTCAAATTAATTAAAATACATTCTTAATTAATTTGAGGGCGATCATGCAGTTAATCAAAGTACATTCTCAATCTAATGCAAGACCTTTCTAGATTATTCACAATAAATTCAACCAAAGTACATTCTCAATCAAGTTTATTGTGTTTAATCGCAAAAATCTTTGCTTTTAATATGATAGAGAGATGAAAGACATAGAAAGAGAACAACTTAAATCAATAATCAAAATAAACAATTGCATTAATTCACTTAACCTCAGAATCCATAATGGAATTACAGCAGAATGGCCCTAGGAGCTTAGCTCTCCATGAATGGAGTGAAACACATAATGAAAGAAAAGTGAAAGGAGTGGTGGATGAATGAATGATTCCCTTGGGTCTCTTTATATAGGCTTGATTGGGCTTGAACTTTGAATCTTCTGTTGATAAAATCTTTTATCTTATATCTAATATCTTTCAAATATTCAACAGATTTAATCAGTTTTTGAGAATATTTGATAATATCTTTCCTATATCAAAAAAGATTTGGCAAGTATTATCTTTTGATATTTATTGATATAGTTAAATAAGGTAATTATTTAACAATATCAAGTAAAATATCTTAAGATATATTTTCTCCAAAATATCATTAAAAATATCTAAAAGCTTTAAACTTACCCAAAATTACATTTCAACCCTTTTTATTTTATTCAAATTTACACATAAGTCTAGATTTTCCTTTAATTGCACATTAGCCATCTCTTTCTTTTCAAAATTGCATAAGAGCCTTGAGTTGATCAGATTGGACCATCTTTGACCATTCAATTTCATGTTTTTAAATGAATAAAATTCTAACTTCAGCTGCACAAATAAACATTAGAACATCCAAAATAATTTATGCGACTAAGAATCATATTTTAAGCATCTTTAATTCTCAAACCCAATAAATCCAATCCTCACAAATTCACTTTAAATCAATCATTTAAGCACAAGAATCTCATAAAAAATTTGAATTCTAAAACATAAATGTGGGCATAAATATGCACTCATCACTCTCCCAGTACGGTGTGGTTCACGAGGGCGGGGAGTGATCGTCGGTGCAAGAGGCATGGTGCAGGGGGCACGGACAAGGAGCGACTCCTGGCAGGCTTCCAGTGGAAGGGGTACATGAACGAATCGAACATACACCGGAATGAGAGGGATCTAGAGACTGTATAGGTATGAGATTATACGGTTGAAGGATAGCTTAAAGGAATTGATTTGGCTACTCAGATCAACAAATGCATTTGCTTTTCGGTAGCCTAACTCATAAGAACTCCATGGTTAAGCGTGCTTAGCCTAGAGTAATTATGGGATGGGTGACCTGATAAAGGTTGATTTTACGTGCTTGTGTGTGTATATTTTGTGAACAAATCAACTCCTTCATAGCTTTTACCTTGTTTTATCCTCACGTTTAGTGTGTTTTCTAGTTTTCTTGTGTTTTATTTAGTATATGCTTGTTTTTACCTCTAATCTCTATGTTTGAGTGTGTGAAATAAAGGAATAAGAAGCAATTCTAGTGGAGGAAAACAAGCAAGAACTCAAGGGAACATGTTTTGGCACAATAAAAGATCAATTTGATGCAAATACCCATGTTGGACGCCTTTGGAAGCGCACAAGAGCCTCAATTTTAGAATGTTGTCAAAACCGCTCGAGCTGGGCGCCAGAAATCCAAGCTGGGCGCCAGAGTTGCAGAGAAATCCAAGCTGGGCACCAGAATTCCAAGCTGGGCGCCAGAGTTGTAGAGAGATTCCAGGCTGGGTGCCAGAGAATGGGGCTGGGTGGCAGAAAGTGTCGCTGGGCGCGAAAACTTGCTGTAACTCACTTCTGATGCAGTGAAAAGTCGCGCTGGGCGCCAGGAATCTGAGCTGGGCTCGAATTTTCGCTGATATGTCAAAATGGGTTATTTAAACATGGGTCTCGCGATTTTTGAGGGACTTCTCCTCCTACACTTCATTCTTCACCTAGAGAGACTGGGAGAGGCCCTTGGAGGCTGTTTGGGGGTTTGGGAAACTCTCTCACTCCTCCTTGGGTCTTCAAGCTTCATCAATGGTGATTTTCCCCTTTTGGGTTGAGGAAGAAGATGGGTCACAAATTGGAGATGGAGATGCGAATGGGAGGCACAAATGGAGCATGGAGCAGCTGCCAGGGACCTTGGGAAAGACTTTGCATCTTCTTTTTGGTTCCAATTTCTTCCCTATCTCTTCAATTTGTAGAACCCTAAGTTCTCCTCCATGGAGGGCTTTTCCTATTTGTTGAGATTAGTTGTAAAACATGGAATTCTTATGTATTTTGTGATGTTAATGATATATGTTTTTCCAATTTATGTTAGTATTTGATTTCTATGCTTAATGCTTATTGTGGCTTGATCACCCATGGCATGAATTGTGGTTCTTGAATTATTGAGAAATATGATTGAACCTAGAATTGAAATTGAATACTTATTGGATGGAATTGAGATGTTTGTGAATGCATGAGAATGAAATGGATGAATTCTAGTCTTAACAAATTGTAAATACACTATGTTAAATTCCTTGCACACCAACTGTTTGATAAAATACCAAAAAGAGTTTCTTGTGTTGTTTTTGTGCACTTTGATGTCTAATTGAGTTATAAAAGGAAGAATTGTCATGTGTTGCACAAGTCCCTTGGGAGAGAATGATATTTATCACTTGCTACGCTGCGACCGGTGCACTTGCCGTTGGTTTTGCAGCCAACAAGTTTTTGGCGCCGTTGCCGCGGAGTTGTGTTCCAACACAAGGCAATTTGGGCATTTATGGCTCTTTTAGACTTTGTTGTTTGTTGTGTCTTTTAATGTTGTTTTGTCTGCAGTTGGCTTTAGTTTCTAAGACTTTCCATTGATTTAGTTTGTACTTAATGCCTGTCTCGGGGTACGCCTTAGAGCTTGATGCAGTTGTTGAAATGCTTAGGGATAAGGTTTCAGTAGCGGAACTAACTAAATCAAACCAGATGTGCAAATCACCAGGGATGGGGTTGTGTGTTTGGATTCATTGTTTTGGAACTTAAGGCAAGTTTTGATGGACTTCTTACGCCAAGGGATTGGGTGAAGGTTTTTCATACTTAGGTAGGCACAACAAGAGGGATCTGAGTGTTCTAACTTTAGAAAACAGGGAAAGTGGAATTATTTGCCAATTGTATGTTTGTTTTGTTTGTGTTTCTTTTATGCAGTTTTCCTTCAGATGTTTATACTTTCCACTGGTTTGGTTTGTGCTTAAAGCTTGTTTCGGAGTACGCCTTAGAGCATGATCTAGTTGTTGGGATGCCCAGGGATGGGGTTTCAGCAGCCGAACTAGCTAAATCAACCCAGATATTACCAGTCACCCGAGTGACAGACGACGTGATTGTGTATTTGGACCCCACTGTTCTGGTTCTTAATGCAAGTTTTGATACATGCTTATGCCAAGGGATTGGGTGAGGTGTGTCAAGCTTAGATAGGCGCAACAAGAGGGATCTGAGTGTTTTTACATTAGAGAACAGGGAAAGTAGTATTCATCACTCTAGGAGAGTACTAAGTGATCTTGCAACAAGAGGGATCTGAGTGAGGTTATTTATGAAATCCATTTCAATCATTCTGCATATTAGAATTGTTGTTTGGTTGGTGTGCTCATGTTATGCAAGCTTTGTTTCTTCTTTTCCTTGTCTCTTTGTTTGTGTTTTTCATTTTTCTATTTCACTTCTCTTTATGTTACTTTTGTTTTTATCTTTATGTCTTTCAATTTTCAATTCTCAAAACTTGGTTTCTATTAAAATTGGACTAACGTGTTTGTTCGAGTTTCTTGGTGTTCTTGCAATTAGTAGGTATGAAAGTGGATAAAGAAGAATATGCAAGGAGTCGGGGAATTTGAGTAATAAGTTGGTCCACCAAAAAGAGAGTTTGCTTTTTCTTTCCCTTTCTATTTTCTTTTCCTGTTGTTGATAATAAGTGTGACTTGGCTGGTTTAACAAATATGATGCACTGGTTATGTGACTTTGAGTGAGTTTTGCATGAATTTGAGGAGAACCATTTGTGTTTGCTCATAAATTGGTTTTGGAATACCTTGGGAATGTGTTGTGATTTTGTGAAAACTTATGCTTGTGGTTGTTTCTCATGTGAGTATATCGAGAATGTTGTTATTGTTTTTACTGTGGTTAATGATTGTGGCATGATATATGACAACCATTGGAAACCAAAGAACTTAACCGTGTGAGATTTTGTGCCTCAGAGTTTTTATCTATGAGTGCTACCTCTTTTGGTTACAATTAACTTTGCTTGAGTTTCATTGCTAGTTATTATTCATTTGCATGCTTACATTGAAACAAAGTCCTCTTTCTTTCTCTCTTTGCATCATATACCCAGATTAGCCAATTGTGTTTCAAAGATTAGAACCCTTGTGCAAACTTTTCAGCATTTAAAGAAACTTACCTTCACTTTTGAAACCTTAAGCCTTGTTGAATATGATTGACAATCTCACCTTGATGGGAGAATAAGGTTTCCATGGTCAGTAGTATGATTCAAGTGTGGGGGAAGTTATTATTAAAAAGGGAGCATGAGTAGCAATGGTGAATTGATGTTGGTTGATGTGATGCATTCTTGTATATATGTCATCTATAAAAGAAAAAGAAAGAGAAAATAGAAAAAGAAAAAGAAAAAGAAAATATATGAATAAGGTGACTGCAAATGGGTGTTTGATTGTTCTAGTTTTCAGACAAAAGAGAGTATAATGATAAAACTGTAAAAATGATGTGATTGCTCTCTTTGCTCCTTCACATTACCTAGATACACCAATTTCCTTCTTTGCCTTGTCAGACTATCAAATAAAGCCCTTGTTGTGTTTGTATGTTTTGATAATTCTTGGCTCTTGAAATGAAAAGCAAAGTCAAATTTTGTGCTATTAGAGGTAGATGAGTGAATGACACACCCTGAGAATGACACATCCTTATACACTAGTGTGCTTGAGTGAAAACACTTTTTCTAGTGAGGATCGGTTCCTTTGGTTGATCAATGAAAACATCGTTGCCATGATTGTTAATCTCTCATAAAGCATGTATATTCATTCTTGTAATATTTGCATTGTGAGCACCATAGCTAAGGATTTACAACATTACACATATTCTCTTTGGATTGGTATTGAAAGAAGAGCACCCATGAAAGTTATCTACTTAGATTGTGTGAACTTGCTTCCTAGTTATTTGACTTTTGTTGAGTAGATGTTTTTCTTAGCCAAGTTACCTCTTGCTTGAGGATAAGCAAGGTTTTAAGTGTGGGGGAATGATAACGGTTGATTTTACGTGTTAGTGTGTGTATATTTTGTGAACAAATCAATTCCTTCATAGCTTTTACCTTGTTTTATCCTCACGTTTAGTGTGTTTTCTAGTTTTCTTGTGTTTTATTTAGTATATGCTTGTTTTTACCTCTAATCTCTATGTTTGAGTGTGTGAAATAAAGGAATAGGAAGCAATTCTAGTGGAGGAAAACAAGCAAGAACTCAATGGAACATGTTTTGGGACAATAAAAGATCAATTTGATGCAAATACCCATGTTGGACGCCTTTAGAAGCGCACAAGAGCCTCAATTTTAGAATGTTGTCAAAACCGCCCGAGTTGGGCGCCAGAAATCCAAGCTGGGCGCCAGAGTTGCAAAGAAATCCAAGCTGGGCGCCAGAATTCCAAGTTGGGTGCCAGAGTTGTAGAGAGATTCCAGGCTGGGCGCCAGAGAATGGGGCTGGGTGCCAGAGAATGGGGCTGGGCGGCAAAAAGTGGCGCTGGGCGCGAAAACTATCTGTAACTCACTTCTGATGCAGTGAAAAGTCGCGCTGGGCGCCAGGAATCTGAGCTGGGCTCGAATTTTCGCTGATATGTCAAAATGGGTTATTTAAACATGGGTCTCGCGATTTTTGAGGGACTTCTCCTCCTACACTTCATTCTTCACCTAGAGAGACTGGGAGAGGCCCTTGGAGGCTGTTTGGGGGTGTTGGGAAACTCTCCCACTCCTCCTTGGGTCTTCAAGCTTCATCAATGGTGATTTTGCCCCTTTTGGGTTGAGGAAGAAGATGGGTCACAAATTGGAGATGGAGATGCGAATGGGAGGCGCAAATGGAGCATGGAGCAGCTTCCAGGGACCTTGGGAAAGACTTTGCATCTTCTTTTTGGTTCCAATTTCTTCCCTATCTCTTCAATTTGTAGAACCCTAAGTTCTCCTCCATGGAGGGCTTTTCCTATTTGTTGAGATTAGTTGTAAAACATGGAATTCTTATGTATTTTGTGATGTTAATGATATATGCTTTTCCAATTCATGTTAGTATTTGATTTCTATGCTTAATGCTTGTTATGGCTTGATCACCCATGGCATGAATTGTGGTTCTTGAAGTATTGAGAAATATGATTGAACCTAGAATTGAAATTGAATACTTATTGGATGGAATTGAGATGTTTGTGAATGCATGAGAATGAAATGGATGAATTCTAGTCTTGACAAATTGTAAATACACCATGTTAAATTCCTTGCACACAAACTGTTTGATAAAATACCAAAAAGAGTTTCTTGTGTTGTTTTTGTGCACTTTGATGTCTAATTGAGTTATAAAAGGAAGAATTGTCATGTGATCACCGGTGCAAGAGGCATGGTGCAGGGAGCATGGACAAGGAGCGGCTCCTGGCAGGCTTCCAGTGGAAGGGATACATGGACGAATCGAACATACACCAGAATGAGAGGAGTCTAGAGACTCTATAAGTATGGGATTATACGGTTGAAGGATAACTTAAAGGAATTGATTTGGCTACTCATATCAACAAATGCATTTACTTTTCGGTAGCCTATCTCATAAGAACTTCATGGTTAAGCGTGCTCGGAAAATGTGTGAGTGAAGACAAAGCACACTGGAAAGCCTCGTGTTGATGTCTGAAAATAATGTATATATATATATATATATATATATATATATATATATATATATATATATATATATATATATATATATATATATATATATATATATATATATATATATGAAAGAAAACTAGAGATTTTTTTAATCTTGTTTAAACTCTTGACTATCATTTATTACATCGAATTTCATAATAATATATAATATGTATTATATTTTTACTCTAAAGAATATCAGAATAATTTATATATACATTATTTCTATCAAATGTTATAGAAATAATTAATTATATTTTAAAGTAATTTATTATACTTGATATCTTTTGAAAGTTTTGTATTAATTGTGCCATTAGTAATTAACATTTGGTCCATGAAAAATCTATTAAAAAGTGACATTCAATTTCTTATGCAAGAGTAATTCGTTATAAGAATCCACATTTGTTTCCATTTACATTTGAATTGCTTTAGAATTTTAATTTTTGATAAATTGCATTTTATTGTTAAACCCGAAGTTCTTATAAAAAACATGATTAATTTTAAGATATCTTCTTTCACATGAACTTGTTTTAACGATTTTTTTAAGTGTTATTACTAAATATAAGACTTCTTTTAAAAATGCACTCTAAAATAAGTTCACCATAACTCAAGTTTTATTTGATGTTATTAAGCATTGACTTTATGCGTGATCTTATACTAATTATTTTTTCCATATGTTGAACAAAAAATGAATGTAAATAGAATAATAGATAAACATACACACAACCTAAAATACATAAAGAGTAATATAATATAATAGAGAATCTAAATAAAAATATTATCACTCAGAAACCTAACTGAAAAAAAAAAAAAAAAACCTAAAAACACGAACACTTTATTTTATTGTATCTACCAGAATTGGCTATGTTTACACACAATGCATGCTTGAGGAAGTTTTGTAAGAAAACTAATGGCTCATAAACACTCAAAATGCTATACAAAATATGTAGTCATACATGCATAATTACTATATTTTAAGCAATTAACTAGAGATGCAATCAGTTTTAGATTATTAAAAATTGAACAAGTTATAATTAGGATTCAAGCATGTTCAACACAAACTTGTTTTATTCCTGAGACACACATGATAAAGTGGATAACCCTTATCTTGAACAATCCTATAAACAGAAGAAAGAAACATATTAGCTTGTTCCCCTTATTTTTTTTCTCTACTAAATGCTAAGCTAATAAAACAAATATTTACAGTGGTTGGGTTCTTCTATAAGTTGCTTGACAATTATTTTTTTTTTTTTTGTTTTATTTTAGTCATTGAAAAAATTGTTAAAATTTTTGAACTTGTAAAAACCTCAAATTAGTAATTTTTTATTGTTCTATGTGACAATAGAGGGGTAAGTAATCATTTTAAATCTTAAAGGTAAATTAAAATTAATTTGATACAGATATAAATTAAAAGTTAAAAATAAAAAACATTGACATGATGAGAATGGAAGTAAGAATTAAGAATTAAAAGCCTTATAATACATTTCCACAACTTTAACAACAAAATATTTGAATTGCATGTGATCCCATGCTTCAGCTGAATGGTTCATCATGGTAGTTGCAGCATTATCAAACTCATCATATTGTATATACAAATAGGTGAATGCTATGAATATTATCAACCAACACGTTGATTGCTTGAACATTCAAGTTGAACTTCTTAAAAATGGCAAATGCTTCCTCATATAACTGTGCTTCTACAGCCATTTCTCCAACTGCAGGTCCATCAAAATTTCCAACCTATTGACATAATCCATAACTCTGGACGGGTCGGCCTTTATCGCTGTCAAAATAAGAAGATTCTGCAACAGATTTTTCTAGTTCCTCGCTGCATTCAAGCTTGTCCTCTGCCAACCAGTTCTCTAACAGATTTTTCTTGTTCTGGTTCACAACCAACCTTCACAATTCTAATGATTCAAAGGAATTCAGGTTTCCCCTGGTCAAAAGTGTTCCAAAATACTGCAATAGTGGAGGAGTTTGCCCAGCTTCCACAGGAACAATCTGGCATACAAAGAAGATAATAACATTTTAAACATTTTGAATCTAACTTACCAAACAAAACGACAGCACCCAAAGGCTAAAGGTAAACAACCAGAAAATAAAACTCTGAAAGTGAAGCAGGAGAGAAAAACAGAGAAAAATCTCAGATAGCAACATCCTGTCAAGAAAGGGGGATAATTTATTTTAAATTTGTTGATTTAATAAGAAAAAGGCTTAGCATTGCCATGTACAATTGACAATATATCTCAAGATATACATTACTTTATTTCCCTCTCTCTGAATTGCATTGCCATTGGTTTTCTGGTCTATTATCAGCATTTCTCATCAAAATGCTGCAGCACAATAGCCACAACCAACATTTCCTTAATTTAGTAAACAACTAACAATAACTACACATGAAACGTTTTCATTATAAGCCACACAAAGAAGTCACATTTTTTTTCTTATTTTTATGAGTATGAATGACAGTATTAGCAGTGTGCTTCCCCGGTTTATAAAGCCAAAACCTCTTGGCAATCAACCTTCCTTTATTGCGTTATTCTTTCCTTCTACAAGAATAACATTGTGTCACATCTTAACATACTAAAGAAAAGGGAAAGTCCTTAACAAATTTGTTATCTTTTTCAGCACAACACCAGTTGTGTCAAATAACAACTGACTTTGAATAAATATCAATCTTCTCAGAAGACATCAATTGAGGCTCCTGCAAACAAAACCCAATTAAAATAAACTTGGAATCAGCTACAGTGTTTTATCTATATAAAGGGAATGAATGAACCATATAGAGCGAATGGAATTAAGCAAGTTGCCATAAGTCAAATCAGGTTCAACTTGCATGGCTTGGATGAAACTGAAAGTCAAAGCACCAACACTTTCCTCACCTCTAAAGGCCTAACAAAACAAACACAAACTATGTTCTATGAATACTTGTATTCTAATTTGGAAATGGAAAAAGATGCATAACTAACCGATGTATCTGCTGCATTTCCATCATCATCACAAGCTGAAATGCAAACTGCTACCCTCCTCTCGTGCCTTTCCACACCTTGTTCCATGGAGTATAAACTTTACTGATTGCACCATATTGATCTCCTTCAGGGTGAGGCAAACTCAACTCAATGTCTAGGGTCTTTAAAGTCCCATATTTTTGCAAGAACAGAATTGTCCTGCTGGCATATGTCTTTGTGAGCCCTATTCCTCTTGTTTTTCACTCTTTTTTCTCTACCTTATGGGTGCAATTTTTCCTGCATCCAGAGTGTTCCAGGAATCGTCTATCTTCCGTCTATCTTCCGGTAGAAGATAACCTACCCATCAATCTATATCCTTAGTTACCAAAGTCTCTTACCTTAGACAAATGTAAAGAAAAAAACAAAGGAAAAAAGAAGCATACAACTTTTTTCTTCCGAAGATGACGTCCACCTCCGATTAAGTGGCACCCATGGTTCTCGCATTCTCTATCAGCTCCACTTCTTGGGTTCTCCACCTCCGAACACTTGCTCTTCCACTTCTTGCGTTCTCAACTCCAACCCTAGCAGAGCTACAACACTGAATCTTCGAAAATGAATTCGAGACAAAAGTGAAAATGAGTCAAATGAAAGCAAAGTGAAATCACAAAGACAAAAAAGGCAGCGTTTCATTTACTAAGCAAATGACTCATTTATCCTTCGGCAGTTTCAGAGATTTTGGGTCCCACTCTGTGTCAAATGCTTCAGCGTGTCAAAGTAATATTATTGATTTGAATATACATAGTTTCTTCTTTACAAAAATGTACTTTACCCTTGCGTTGCAGCCCCTGTTGGAACTCCTTCCGGCCACATGGGAATAACAATATACACTGCAAATCTTTCATGTGCTTTTATCTTTTAGGTAATCTTTAGAGCAATTTCCATTGGGATTAAGTTATCAGCACCTGCCAAAGCAAGAAAAATGACATATGAAAGTGTTTCAAAATAAATTTGTGGCACCTCATTGACAATGTTTTATCCTTACTCGTCTAATAAGTGGTTGAGAACGCATAAAAGATACAGTTGATAGAGCTATAATTTATTTTTAAACGAGTTTTTTCTGTAAAGCCTAAAACAATTCTCAAATTGAACATTTAGCTGTTTATTTTATTTCATCAGGGCCAATTCTATCTGTTCTTGTAACTCACCCCTACCTTACGAAACTAATCATAAGCCTTGGCCTATAATCTGTGAAGCCAATGTACAGAATGGTCATTCAGAAATATACATTTTCCCCCTTCAACTTGAAATTAGTAAAACAGACAGCAGTTGAAAATGTCCAAGTCAACATAATATGATCTAGTAGTTGTAATATACTTGTGTTACTTCTAGAGCCTTTGCTGTATAATCCAAGTGACATGCTGCACATCTGAAAGATTGTTTTTCTATTACATAATGCACAGTCTATTCGATTAAATTAGTTAAAGATTAATTCTCCGAGATTGATTCTGGTTCAGGATGAGTTATCCACCTCAAAGTTGATAAACTGTGTTTTTTTATGTTCTACACAATTTCCAGAATAGTTTTAGATGCAATTATAAGCAACAATTACTCATAGAGGAGTTCCATACCAAGGTCTTTATGTTGACTCCAATTGTATGAAGAGCCGATAAAATATTGATTCTCTATATAAATGTAATGTTGCGCAGCACGAATGGCCTTAATATATGCTGTATGTATGCTCATGTCAATCAGCACATTCTTTCCACATACTAGATTCTGGCAAAATACAAAAAGCATTAATTCCACAGTACATATAGCACAAGTTTATCAAAGTTTGATGGGTATACCAAGTCTAAAAAAGAAATATTGAAAACAAGGCCTCTCATTCACCTTGCTTGGTCCATAGGAGCTAATACATCAGGTGAGCTTTTATTTGACTTCCCACTTTCACAGACATATGTTATATACAAGATTCTAAAAAAATTGAATGGTGTAAAGAAGAGCACTCAGCAGATGCAGAATACAAACAAGAATCTCATACTCACATCCCATCTGTGATAAAGAACATGTCTAACACCCTGCCATCTGGGGTTGGCATCGCTTTGACTCTCTGAATAATTAGTTCAAGGTTGCACAGGATTTCATTAATATCTAAAATGATACAGAAAAAAAAAAATGTGTCAAAAACTGCACACCCTGTGTGGTAATCAACCAAAATAGAGAACAAAACAGAAACTAGTCACCATGTAGCAACCCTTTTTGATCAAGACACCAAACCTTCAACAGGTAAATCGGAGGTGGTGAAGGACTCGTGGAGAGTTGATTGAAGTGATGAGAAAACAAACATGAAGGGCAGGCTGAAAGGAGGCGAGTCTTCAAACTCTCCCAATCAACTTTGACCGATGCTGGATGTGGAAGAACCCAAAACACGATGTAGCACCACCTTCCATCCGTGGAAATATCTGCATCACCATCCAATTAATATATTAAAACAGCCACAACAACAACAAACCATACCTCCAAAACAATGAAAAAACCCAACATTAAATAATGCAAAAGGTAGCTACCGTTACTTCGAGTATCTCTGCAGAATTATAACAGTAAATCTCGAAACTCGAAAATACTAATTAAACTGTACCATGAATAAACAAACTCAATGTCAAACTATACAAATGGTTTACAGCTTTTTTGTAAGAGCTATTTTTCTTCTTTTGCAGAACAAAACTCATGCTTTAAAAACTGATTACATTTGGAATAACTCTGTATTTGTTGATCTGCATGTCCGTATTAAATGGTTGTTATTTGCAGAAAGAGTCGTGGAAGAAGCAGAATTTCCGAGAGAAAAGTCACATAAAAGTAAAACGTTCAAAGGTTTGAGATTTGTTGCAGAAAGAAGAAACCCAGTTGAAAAAAGCGAGGTACCAGCGCGGGTAATGCGGAGACCGAACTCGAGGATGATTCTGCAAAGATCACAGCCGAGACCAGCCTTGTCGGGGCAATTGACGGTGACGATGCAGGGCTCACTGAGGTCCTTCCTTTGCTGGATCACAACGACGTCGTCCCATGGTATCCCCATGACTGTGAAGTGGTGGGTTTAGGGGACGACGGCCACGGTGAAAAGCATTGCCGGAGCCCAAAATGGTGGCTGAGGAACAAACGGAACTGTGAATGAAACTAGTGGATTGTGGAAGACTGAATTGCACTAAGATAACGTGAGTATGTATATATGTGCTTCTAAGGAAGCGGTGAATCTTATTTTTTGCAATTTTCAGAATTATTTCAAATATGAAAAATGGATAAACTTTACTTCCTTATTAAAATCGTCTTAAATGTTTTTTATTTATTTCCTCAGCCTTCAAATATTAACAGAACTAAAAAAAAATTTAAATTAATTAAAAAAGTAATTAATTTCATTTAATTTTAGAAATGACATTTATAAAATATTTTTTCTATTATAAAGAAAGAGTAATTGAAACTACAATATTAAAATACATTTTCGAATATATATTTCTATATTTTTCAAAATTACTTTAGGAAAGAGTTAATTATTAGTATCAGAAAAACTATTATAAAAATATCCATAAAATTAAATAAATTATATGATAGTAACTTTTATTTCAAAAGTCATCTTTTTTTATAATGTTGAGAAACTTGTATATTTCATTTATAGACTTCAAAGTATAACAAATAATATTTATTATATTCAAAAAAATTGTTTTATTTAAAAAATATGCTTCATTCTTCTAGTCTGTGATGTTATGATGATTGTTCATCCAAAAATCTTGGCAACTATATAAGTCAAACAAAATTATTATAACGCGTATAAATAGATCAATACATTTACTTTTTGGTATCATGGATAAAAATTATATATTTAAAAAACTAAATAAAATTAAAATTTAAAACTTCTAAGTAATCTATTTACATATTAAACTAACTATTATTCAACTATTCGATGTACTTGATTCGAGTTTTTATTATTTTTTATAACTTCAACATGTTAAATTCGTTCCCTGACATTAATTTTTATATTCAACATATTTTTTATTTGACATATCCCCAACGTTTTAATTGTGGTAGATGTACACTATGGCTCTAAATTAATAACAGTAATTATTATTCTAAATTATCTTAATCTCATTAATAAACAAATGAGCAATAATGCAACTTAAAATATGTATTGAGAGTGGAATTTATGTTATTAACTGAGTTGTTAAATTTAGTCAATTTCAATATTGATTGGTATTTAATCTAGTGTAAAATTTTGCATTATTAACAAATTAAAAAGTATTTTTTACAATGTGTCGTGTATTTATGATAGATATTAACAAATTTGATTTTTTTTATATAGTTTTAAATATATTGTAATTTGAGTATTCAAAGTTAATTTTTATCAAATTCGATATTCAATTTTTTTATATTTATCAGTTGAGTTTTGAGTTTTACTGTTTACATTTTTTTGGTTTATTAGATCAAGTAAATATTTCATTCGTCTTATTCTTCTTCTGTTTCTATGTATTCATGAAAGGAAACACAGCAATAATAGATCAATGTCAATTAAAAAAAGTTAGACTCGCTAAATATAAGGTTCTTATTAATTTAATTTCTTAGTTTAAAGTTTGAGAAAAAAAACTTGGAAATATTATTAATAATTTATTATTACAATAATTGTAACTTTCTTCAAATATTATAAACTAATTTTAGTTGACAAAGAAACTTGCATACTAAGATACTTTCATATGAAGTAAAATTTTACATATACTCTTTTAACCATTCATTTTTTTTTAACAAACATAAAAACTTACATTTTTTTAATAACTATATCATCCTTGAAAATGGGTTATTTTTTCGAAATTCTTTTTTTTTCTTTGTGAAATCATAACAAAAATAAAAATAAAAAATGGGGTTGTTATAATCAAAAATTAAAAAATAAAAATTATACATTTATATGTAATAATTGTAATAAGTGAATAGTGAATAATGTTTGTTTTTTGCTTTGTTGTTTGTTATTGATGGAGGGTGGAGATTGAGATATTAAGTGGGCCATACGAGAGAATCCTGGTGTGTCATATCCACGTCAACACTCACTAGACCGTGTTTGGCCACATCTTCATTTTCATTTCTTCCTGCCTTTTTATTTTAAACGGCCCACTTCTTCCCATGCGTCCAACTCATGTATTATAATATAATTATATATTATTAATATAAATAAATTATAAGTGCAAACCTTCTTAAAATTCAATCATTTATGATTATAGTTTATACCACTGAAACATTTTTTTTTCAATGTTGTAAGTAATTAATGTTTCAAGATTTCCGATTTACTTAACTTGTAGTACATTAGATGCATTGAATGCCAATTAATTGAAAAAACGTCGGTCGTGTTAAATTTCTTAATTAAAAAATACATATAATCACTCTATGGTTACTAATTATAACATTAATACAAATAATATTCTTAATCTTATCATGTTTTTCTAGCATTAGCAAAACGCACCAAATTACAATTATATGACATGTATGCAATAGTTGCAAAAGCCAAACTGACCCAAACTTAATCATTCAGAGTCTTGCAAATTAGAAAAGGTGAGATGAATAATCAAATTAATCTACACCAAATCACGAAGCCATTTAAGAATTTGGTTGTCAAAAGGAGGTAGAGTAATGACAAAAAAAAAAACAAAACAAAAAGACCAGATAAAATCAATTAAAAAAATATAAACAAATGTAAATTTCATCGTTATAAATCAATTTTACAAAATTAAATTAGATTAAAAATCAATTCTTAATATAATACTACAGAAATATATCAAATGTTAAAACTTTTATATCAATTAAATTATGAATTAATACAAGTCTTGTTTTCCAAATTAATTTTATAAAATTGAATTTGACTAAAAATTTATTATTAAAAAAATGAATAAATTACATTTCTTAAATTCTCCTAAGAAGCTTTACACGAGTTAATTTCCATTATTATTGATTTTGATGAAAAAATCCACATTAATTTAACTAATTTATAATAGTAACAACAAAAACAATAAATAAAAAACATATTTTAAAGTTAACTATGTATTAAGTACATGAATCTACTTTTAAAAAGTATCCATCTATATCCATTATAAAAATACCTACCCAAATATATATATATATATATATATATATATATATATATATATATATATATATATATATATATATATATATATATATATATATATATATATATATATATATATATATAGTGAAAACAAGAAATTGAGTTTAAAAATTTAAAAATAAAAAATCATAATTTAATTTACTCATTGATAGATTTATTTGAGTTAAAAGTACTTTCATATGATACTTATGGCTTGTAGTTAGCACATTTAAAATTAAGTGACATAGTTTATAGTGAGAGATGTATTTTATAGGTATTAGTTAAATTGTTATTTCTAATCTAAACTAATATTTAGTTTCCTGTTTTAATCTATTTCAATAGTATTACGAATACATAAATTTTGAAATTTTGCTCAAGGCAAAAAAACTTAAATATACTCAAAATTCGAAAGAGTTAGGTCTTGAAAATAATGAGATTAAAGTTTGTTAAGTTACATTGATTACACATTTAATCACAAATTCTTTTATTATAAATGAGAAACAATAATATAAATCATTTTAAAAGAAAATAACATAATGTTTCAAAATATGTTGAAAAAAATCAAACATCATTTATCTATACAAGCACTGCATAATCTTCTTAGAAGATGCTAATTAAGGTTCTTTTCAGCCAATCAATTTACGAAATAATACTTATAAACTTTAACACATACACTTTGAATTTTATGATTGTTAAACCTCTTTTTGGCACATATATTTTTTATTTTAGAGCCATGTCAACATAATAGAGTTTCAAAAATTTAAGCCATTTGTTCCTTTAAACGCAAGTCTCTATTTTGTCTGATGTAATCAAAGATTGTGTTGATCTTCCAGCTAAAAATATCAGAGAATTTTCCAACAATGTAGTAGAGTTTTTGTTTATTGAAATTAATTGCGTGATTTGACAGTGATTTATTGTAATTTTTGCATAAATAATAGGATAACGATACTTTTACAGTATTTTTTTATAACATTTTAATATTATTTATGAGTTATTCTTTAATTAGACTACGGTGATATTTATGATTATTATTGATTGTGAAGTAATTTTAAACCAATCAAAAAATAACACGTAAATTATATTAAAATATTGTCAAAAAAATATTATCAAAAGTATCATTATTCTAAATAATATTACAACTACTAATCACGGATTAAAACCATTTTTAGCAGCCATACTTTTCCAAAATGTGCCAAAAAAATAAATAAACAAATGAGTGGTGCATGTATTCATCATCATTATCAACTATGTCAATGTGATGAAAGAAGGAAACAAATAAAAAAATCTAAAAGACAAAGAATCATTTTAAATAACATGTTTAAATCATTTTAAAAGACAAAGTTAAAGTAATTTAGTTTCTTTTTCATAGATTTGTAGGTTTTATTCAAAAATAAAATGAAATAAACACATCAAACCAGACCAATATTGCAATATGAATTTCCATTTTCTTTTGTAGCATGAAAACAGCAGTTAGTTAATTATTTGTGGCTTTGTTTTATTCATAAAAAGTATGCTACAAACTCAAATGATTGAAAAGATAACTTTGTACATATTTAATGTATTACCAAGCTCATACAATCATTAGTTTACTTGATTATTATTATGATTATTATTATAATAATAATAATAATAATAATAATAATAATAATAAATAATAATGAAACACCAAGTTGGTGTATTAGGACAACAATTTGATTGCAAAAAGACATATAGTTGAAAATGATAACTTGTCTTCGTGAAAATGAAACATTTACCTTTTACCTATTGCATTTTAGACCATACAAATGATTCAGACGACACCGTTCAACGAGTCTATATTAAGGAAAATTCTATTTTTATTTTTAAGCAAATATAATCATATAGTTCAAAAAAATATTTTTAGATACCAATAATTTTCCACAGAAAAAAAAAGTTTAAATCTATTGTCTTCTAACTACACAAACATATTGATTTCAGCAAAAAAAATTAGATATTTAATTATAATTTGATAGCTATAAAGAAATTAATTATAACAGATTGAATATAAATTACTAAAATTTAGACATATTAAACATTTTAAAAAAAATATACTATATCAAACAAAATGGATAAAAATAAAGATAAAATTATTGAAGCATATTTTCTATCAACAATTTTTTTTTTATCGTATTTAAGGAATTATACTTTGGTTTAAGTTTTAGCAAATATAATATTTTTAAATAAATTTTATGTTTTATTTAAGTGAGTGTTACCTTATTAAAAATACATGTGAAAAAAATGTCATTTTCTAAGTACATAAGTTTGTAAGTTTATATTTTTTAAAAAAAGAATATACAAATCTCATTTTATTAAAATGTAGGAAAGGTAGTGTGAAATTTAAAATTAGAAAAAAAAAATGTAAGCATGTGGCATAGTTTTAGAAGTGGTTACCACCCAATTTGTTGCTTTCTTTACATAAAAGAAATATATGGGCCTGCAAAACGTAATAATTGGGCTTATTCGGAACATTTCTGTATGGATTTGTACATTCTGGTATTTCTTCCTGCATCATCATGGCTTATTCGGAACATTTTTGTATGGATTTGTATACTTAAAGTCATCGTATTTATTTCTTACGAATAGTTATTTATTTTCACTTGATAGAATATAAATAAAAGGGAAATATAGTTGGTTTAGGTTTTAACAATTCTAAATATATTTTCTATATCAAAATTTGGTCAATTAATTTTTTTATATAATTTTAGTTTTTTGTTTTATTTTTTCTTTCCACTTTTACTTTATTGCTCGTTTAATTATTTATAATTAATTATAATTATTTTATGACTAAAAAAGAACAAAAAAAAAATGATAAAAAAGTTTCTTATGAAAACTAATTACTAGTAACAAAAATAAACTTAATTAATCTATATAATAACCATCTATTAATAATAACAATAATTTATCATTATGTACTATATATATATATATATATATATATATATATATATATATATATATATATATATATATATATATATATATATATATTTAAAATAATACTATCTATTTTTATTTCCTTTAAATTCCATACATTGAAAGAGTCCTTGCTGCGTGTCCAAACAGAGTTGAGAGAGGACGTATCATGGTGTCCCCATGTAAGCAAGAGAAGATTCTAGAATTATAAATTTCAAAAATGATAAATCCCACACTTATATAAACTCCTTCTTCTCTCTACCCTAACAATTCCGTAACAATTCTTTGGAGTCTTTTCTATTCTTCTCTTTTTCTTTCACATATTTTGCGCTTTCCAAGCTCAAGCTTCTTCTCTATATTTTCTGTTATCTCGTTCGCGGATCTAGCAATGGCCGGAAAAGGAGATGGACCTGCCATCGGAATCGATCTTGGCACCACCTACTCCTGTGTTGGAGTGTGGCAGCATGACCGTGTAGAAATCATCGCCAATGACCAGGGTAACACCGTTTTCGGTAAGATCAGCATCTGAATCATAGCTTTGTTACGATCTATTCAACTCGTATATCTCTATTCGATAGTAACGTGTCTATAGTGTTCCTATATTTCTGGATCTGTTATTTGCAGCTCGATTGCTTTCATTTTGTCACCTTGTTAGTATTTATATTATTGACTCAGTTATTGTTTTTGTTGTTATCATATATATATTATATGAGGAAAATGATAAATATAGAAATACTGACATAGTTTGAACTGAGTTACTGCATTATTGGTTTTTCACTTGAGTCGCTTTGCCCGAACAAATACTTGTATTGTAATTGGAATATGATTTCTAGTCTAATAATATTGTTATGCATGCACACTATTTTTGTTTGTTTGAATTTGATATTGGGCGGAGTTGTATTATTATTCTTGGTAATTTTATTTTTATTTTAATAATAGGCAACATTTACACTAGTTATTTTGTTGAAATTTAGTTTTTAATTAACAAATATTATGCGCAAGTTTAATGTTAGGAGAGTTGTAATATTATTGATTATTTGAGATTTGTTTGTTGATATATTATTGATTATTTGTTGTGAAATTTCAGGTGCCAAGCGATTGATTGGAAGGAGATTTTCTGATACAACCGTCCAGAGTGACTTGAAGTTGTGGCCATTCAAATTTGGGTGGTGGTATTTTTGATGTCTCTTCTTACTATTGAGGAGGGCATTTTTGAAGTTAAGGCCACTGCTGAGATACTCATCTCGGAGGTGAAGATTTTGACAACAGAATGGTTAACCATTTTGTTCAGGAGTTTAAGAGGAAACACAAGAAGGATATTAGTGGGAACCCAAGGGCGCTTAGGCGATTTAGGACTGCCTGTGAGAGGGCGAAGAGGACTCTCTCGTCTACTGCACAGACCACAATTGAGATTGATTCTCTTTACGAAGGTGTTGACTTCTACACAACTATCACCCGTGCTAGGTTTGAGGAGCTTAACATGGATCTGTTCAGAAAGTGTATGGAACCTGTTGAAAAGTGTCTGAGGGATGCGAAGATGGACAAGAGCTCCGTCCACGATGTTGTCCTAGTTGGTGGATCCACTAGAATTCCCAAAGTGCAGCAGCTGTTGCAAGATTTCTTTAATGGCAAGGAACTTTGCAAGAGTATCAATCCAGACGAGGCCGTTGCCTATGGAGCTGCTGTTCAGGCAGCAATATTGAGCGGTGAGGGTAATGAGAAAGTGCAGGACCTGTTGCTGTTGGACGTTACACCCCTTTCTCTTGGTTTGGAAACTGCCGGTGGTGTCATGACTGTTCTCATTCCAAGGAACACCACCATTCCAACCAAGAAGGAGCAAGTGTTCTCTACTTACTCCGACAACCAACCCGGTGTCTTGATTCAGGTATTCGAGGGAGAGAGAGCCAGAACCAGGGACAACAACTTGTTGGGTAAATTTGAGCTTTCTGGCATTCCCCCAGCACCCAGAGGTGTTCCTCAGATCACCGTTTGCTTTGACATAGATGCCAACGGTATCTTGAATGTCTCAGCAGAGGACAAGACCACCGGGCAGAAAAACAAGATTACTATTACAAACGACAAGGGTAGACTCTCAAAGGAGGATATTGAGAAGATGGTCCAGGAGGCAGAGAAGTACAAGGCAGAGGATGAGGAGCACAAGAAGAAGGTCGATGCAAAGAATGCACTGGAAAATTATGCCTACAACATGAGGAACACTATTAAGGATGAGAAAATTGCTTCCAAGCTTTCTGCCGATGATAAAAAGAAGATTGAAGATGCTATTGAGAGTGCTATTCATTGGTTGGACAGCAACCAACTTGCCGAAGCAGATGAGTTCGAAGACAAGATGAAAGAGCTGGAGAGCATTTGCAACCCAATCATTGCGAAGATGTACCAGGGTGCCGGTGCTCCCGACATACCTGGAGGCATGGATGAAGATGTTCCTGCTTCTGCATCTGGTGGTGCTGGTCCTAAGATCGAAGAAGTTGATTAATCTGTTTGGTTCTTTACATATTCTGGTGGACTTATATATCGGGATCTCTTTATTTTATTTTCTTCCTAATTTTGGCCCCACGTTTTGGTTTCTCACTGCCTTTTAGTCCGGAATAGTTTATCCGGACTTAATCTGGACTGCAATTGTTAAAAATCTTTTGGTAAAGATAAGAGTTTTATTGGCCACATTTCTCTTCCTTTTATATTTTCAAATGTCTATCTTAGGTTATTTTGGAAAAACATCATAAAAGGATATTCATTATCATTATGCCGTAAAACAAAACTTATCAATTGCTACTAGACATTGTAGCTTTTTTATTTATATATGAAAGTGCTTATAATTTATTCAACTAGAGGTTTCGATTAGCTTGCGCTATTAATGTGGTAGGGGGAAGCTGGAAAATTTCATTTGACGGTTTACAACGGTTCATAATAGTGGAGAATTGTTTGTGGTATGAATTGTGGCGCGTAAAAGTGTCGATATATAAAAAATGGCTTAGATCTGTTTTGACAGATTTATAATGTTCTATTTATCAATGTTAATTATCGTCCTTGCTCAATTCCTTTTCCTGCTACCAACTGATCAAAACCTATTGCACCGTTTATATCCACGTCCACCCATGCCGACCCCAACTTAATTAATGCTAGTTGAATTACAATCTTTATTAATATTGATTTAAGTTATTCTTCTAATTATTTGTTTTCCGAAAAAAAAAACACGATTTTCACCGCTATTTCCTTCCGATCATTTTCATTAGAGTAGATCTTGTTCTTTCAAAAGTTACAAAGTTAGCCTACTACCATTTAAATCCATCTTATTAACACTACCTTTCAAACATTTTTAATTATAAAATATTTTTCATTTCGACGCATACGATTTTTTGTTCATAGTTCTTGAAGTTTGAAGAAATCGATGGAGTCGTCTACGATGAACAAAACTGTTTATTGGGCCTGCAATTCGATCAAACCTAAACGTTGTGTAAACAATTTTAAGCATTTTCTTTTGGCACCTCCTTTCAATTTCCTAAAAGTTGAAATAATTTCAGGTGACAGTTGAAATAAATTTTTAAATTTTAACATTAATTTAGATTATATATTTTAGAATAATTTCTAAATTATTAAAATACAATTTTAAATGTAAAGATATATTTTAAGTTATATAATCTTAAATATGTTTTTAGATTGCATATTCTAAAAACTTAAAATATAAACTTTTTTTTTAATTTTTTGACTTTTTCAATACACCATAGAATTGTATAAACAGAAAGAAACTTCTGAGGTGAAAAAAATAATTGCCTCGATTTCCTGGTACAAACTTCGAGTTTTTTTCATGGACTACACTATTTTAAGTGTATCAAAAAAGAGAATTCCAGTTTTAAGCTATTAATATAATAAATACATAATTAAATATTTTATAAGTTAATTTTAACTTATGTTTTGTAGAAGGTAAACCCCAAGTTTATATACCTGCATCAAATTTGCAAAAGTAGGGGTTGCGGTGAGTGTTACATTTTTAATGTCTTTTTCACATGAGAAGTTTATAAACAAAACCAAAAAGAAATGTTAGTAGTAAGATTCAACATGAAGCAGAAGGCAACTCTTATATAAAATTTTAGATTTCAACTTTTTAGATAATGCAATGAAATTAAGACAACAAATTTTGTCAAAGATAAATCACTCAACAGATTTTAAATTATCGCAGCATTTTTATGGAAAATTTGTCAATAAGAAATACAAACAACAAATTAATTATTGTTATTTTTCTATCTTAGAGAGATTTATAAAAAAGTTCTTTTAAGAGAGACTATCGCTATATTTTTTATTTACAAGATTTGAATCCAAAACTTAATTAATTAATATATAGAATGGATTACTTTCACTGGGATAGTAGCACTAATCCCATGAATATTATAAAATAATCACCCATTACTCAATATGTTCCTGTGCTCATACCCATTGGATAAGCTAAGCTATTAAGTATACGGCAAATAGTTTGATTAATTAATGAATCACTAATAACAGAAGTAAAATAATCTCAACAACATAAAATCTATAACCGGCTTTAACTGACATCCTAGGGTTCTGTTGCCCATCTTCTAATATTAATTGAGGCATTGTACCATGAAGTAAGGTAAGGAATGAAAATGTATGACTCTTGTCCCAAATACTTCACCAAATACTAAAATGGATCTTGACTATGCTAGTTTTCTTTTAATTTTTTATATTTGAGAATTTAGGTGTAAATATATTGAATAGGAATAAGAAAATGAAATAATAAAGATTTATAAATTTATCATAGTAAGATTTTGGGTTGAAAATAATATTAATTTTTTACATAATTAGATTTAAATTTTATTGGTACTGTGTCTACCTACCTTTTAAATCTGTGGATAAAAAAAAAGTGATATCATATATTATATTTATTCTTTGAAAATATCTAATATCAAAGAATTTATAGATAATGTTTTCAAAATTTTACTCCTTGTTTTTTTTTTCAATATCATACTTAGCCTTGACATCTTAGTTATTAATAAGCTAACGAATTTAGGTATAAGTTTAAATCCACATGGATGAAAAAAAATGCTTTAACACATAAAATATCTGTCGAGACGGGACGACGATCCAAAAAAGAAACTAAGTTTTAGAAAAAGAGATTTTTTGGAAAAGAGATTTTGGAGTCGTCACCATAGTTTATTCTGGAAAACTACGGAAAAACCGTAAAAAGATAAGGCAAGGTCCACTAAAACCAGATTATGGGTTCGGGAGTCGGTTACGTGTAGGGAAGGTATTAGCACCCTATAACGCTTGCCCAAAGGCAGTACCTTTAATTAAATACACAAATTTGATGTGGTTTGCAAAATGTTTAATTTCCCCTAAAAAATAAAACTATAGAAAACAAAATATTTTTTGTGTATTTTTGTGTCCGACAAGGATTTACCTTGCTCCTACGTATTCTCAGTTGGACTGAGAAATCAGGGTTACGTAGTTCTTTGAAATCGTTTGGAAAATTTGTTTTAATTATTTTTTTCTTTTCTTTGAAATCAGGATTTACCTTTTCTTTTCTTTTTATTTTTTTTTAATTATTTCTCTTTCCCTTTTTTTTAATCAAGACAACTTTCCTCCTTTTTTCTTTTATATTATATCGACTACATTAAAACGAAACTGAATAATGAAAAGTAAAAAAAACGAAAATTAAGATGGAAATTATAAGAGGAAAAATAAAATAAAAAGAATAATAAAAAGAAAACTAAAGATGAGAGAAATAAAAATAAAAATAAAAATGAAAATTGAGATAAATAACAATAAAAACCTAAGATAACACAATACAATAGAACAAAAAAAATCCGGACGAAATTGGGTGTTGACAATATATTTACAAGTTTATTATTTTAAGTTGAAGTGTCATAGATCATTTTATAAATTAAACTAATCTTTTTATAAATTTATAAATTTCTTGGTATTTTTCTTCCAATGATTTATTTGATGAACAGGCGCTTGATAAATTTTGTCGCCATTTAAGTTGTTGCATTGGAGGATCATGATCTATAAAAAGAATCAAAGAGAAGCAATGTTGCTTGACTTCCAAATAACAATTTCTGTCAAAACAAAAAATCATGGTATGGTGAAAGGATTCAAGAAAAACCATGATTAAGATTTTAGAAACGTAAGCATAATAGGAGGAACCTTTCAGATGTGGAATCATTGTCCCTCCGATTGCGTTCCGATATTTTGACACCATAATTTTAACATTGTTTTGACATTGCAACGTGTCGTGTTATGATTGGTTGATGTTATTTTTTTTTTAAATTTTGATTTTTGACGTCAGCAGAGAGGATCAGAATTCAAATTTCAATTTCCCGTTTTTCCATTAGGTCTTTCATGAGAGTGAGACCTTCTTTTTCCTATCATTTGTTCTTATGACCTTCGTCGTTCTTCCATTCCTTCCATTTCTCCATCAGATTTAGTCTCATTTCGGTGTGGTGGTCGGATTTTGCATTGACAGTCGTTGTGGCCATCATCATCGTTGTACTATTTTTTTTTGTGTTGAGTGTGTCTTGGAGGACGCATGGATGCTTCCAGTCATCAAGGTTGTTCGACGAGCAAGGTAAGTGTGTTTTTCCTTTCGTTCTTTTTTGTTTGTGGTTATTTGGTGGTTATTTCCTTAGGTGGACCATTTTGTGTTTGGGTATATCGTTTGCGTTATGGGTTCCTTCAAGTAATAAGGTCAATTTTTTGTTCGTTGTGCGTTTGTTGAAAGCAGCAAATGGGCATTCTGTTTTTGTGAATTTTTTTGTTAAGTTTGTAGTTGTTTTTGTTTTAAGGTTTTGAAATTGTTGTAGTTTCGTTTGTGGTTGTTGCAGTTTACGGTTCGACACTCATTTTCCACGAACTATATTTCAACTTTGAACAAGCAATTGACAGAGGAGCAGCGAGCATTGATTTCTGGGACTCTTTTTGTGTAGAATGTTGGGTCTTCGAAGATTGGTTCAAGTGGGGGAGGGTGCATGGATACAGGGCTGCAACTCATGTACCACAAAGGAGTGCAAACATTGCCTTTGGGAATGGTCATGTTGACAATTGTATTTCGTTTTTTACTTTCAAATCGGCTATTTAAAACATGATCTGTTTTTTTACTAAATGAGGTTCTAAATCGTCATTCCTGTACTTGTTTTTTTTTGTAATAATATATATGTTTAATGTTATTTGGGTTGAATGTCATTGGGTGAAATCACCATATTGTTATCTTTTTTGTCAAATATTGTAAACGATTACAACATCCTTTTTCAATGCACTTGATTCAGGATTTCATCCAACTAGTTGTAGTGAACACAAGACCTTCCTCAATGGAATTTGGAGTCTCCAAAATCAAGTTTCCACCCCCAACACACAACTTAAAACCAAAATCATCAAAAACCAATCCAAAGTTTGCCAAAAAGTTAAAATTTTACAAGGTAGTCCCCTGTGTACAAAAAAGTGGTCCCTTGACTTTCTGTACAAATTGAACAAAACATTCGCGTAAACGTTTACCACCTATTGGTAAACGATTACACCACCCTTTTTCAATGCACTTGACTCATGATTTCGTCCAACTACTTTTTGTGAATACAAGACCTTCCTCAATGGAATTTGGGTCCCCAAAATAAACTCTCCACCCCCAAAACACAACATAAAACCAAAAAAATCAAAAACTCGTGCAAAGTTTGCCAAAAAGTTGAAATTTGACATCTTGGTCCCCTGTGTACAAAAAAGTGGTCCCTTGTGAAGGACTTTCTGTACAAATTGAACAAAAAATTCGCGTAAACGTTTACAACCTATTGGTAAACGATTGCACCACCCTTTTTCAATGCACTTGATTCATGATTTCATCCAACTACTTTTTGTGAACACAAGACCTTCCTTAATGGAATTTGGGGTCCCAAAATGAACTCTCACCCCCAAAACACAACATAAAACCAAAAAAATCAAAAACTCATGCAAAGTTTGTCAAAAAGTTAAAATTTGACAACTCGGTCCCCTGTGTACAAAAAAGTGGTCCCTTGTGAAGGACTTTCTGTACAAATTGAACAAAACATTTGCGTAAATGTTTACAACTTATTGGTAAACGATTACACCACCCTTTTTCAATGCACTTGACTCATGATTTCATCCAACTACTTTTTGTGAACACAAGACCTTCCTCAGTGGAATTTGGGGTCCCCAAAATGAACTCTTCACCCCCAAAACACAATTTAAAACAAAAAAAAAACAAAAACCCATGCAAAATTTGCCAAAAAGTTGAAATTTGACATCTCGGTCCCCTGTGTACAAAAAAGTGGTCCCTTGTGAAGGACTTTCTGTACAAATTCAACAAAACATTCACGCAAACGTTTACCACCTATTGATTACACCACCATTTTTCAATGCACTTGACTCAGGATTTCATCCAACTACTTTTAGTGAACACAAGACTTTTCAACAACACTAAAACAATCTGTCAAGTTTAATATGTAACAACTAAATGCTAACATTATTTCTCAATTTCAATAACATTACTCATTCATTTAACTGTAATACAATGTGAAAGAAGGATAATTCAATGTAACATCTGTCAACAATAACATTACAATTGAAATTACAAAACACATATGTCCACAACAAAACATTTGTCAAAAATAAGACTTCTACTAATTAAAGTAAATAATCTCTAAACAAACGTATAATAATGTTACACATGTTTTATTCTTAGAGTTCCAGTAAAAGGAGTTTTAAGAGTTTTGCTCTTGAACCGCCTTCGTGACCCCATCCTCGCGAAAGTCTTCATTGGAGCTGGATCAATGCTCGGTGCTCCTGTTTCAATTGCTTGTTCAAAGTTGAAATAAAGTTCGTGGAAAAGGAGTGTCGAACCGTCAACTGCAACAACCACAAACAAAAACACAAAAATTTCAAAACCCTAAAACAAAAACAACTACAAACTTAACAAAAAACTTCCCAAAAACGGAATGACCATTTGTCCTTTTCAACATACGCACTACGAACAAAAGATTGACCTTATTACTTGGAGGAACCCATAACGAACAAAGAAATACCCAAACACAAAATGGACCAACCAAGGAAATAACCACCAAATAACCACAAACAAAAAGGACGAAAGGAAGAACAAACTTACCTTGCTCGTCGAAGGACCTTGCTGAGTGGAAGCATCCATGCCTCGTCGAAGACACACTTAACACCGCCAACAAAACACCGTCAACACAACAACGATGATGATGGTCACAACGACAGAAAGAACGAATCCGACCACCACACCGGAATGAGAATACCATTGGACCTGCAGTCATAAGGGCAAATGTGTAGAAAATGCTTAGGTTTCACGAAACAACAATACAACCTAGGTACTAGAGAATACGTTACTATTTGAACACTTCGGCTTACCAAAATAACAAAAACTAACACACAATCAGAATGACAGAGATGACCTTTCACCAAACGCACAAAACGAGAGAGACCAATGCTTTCACAAAAACTAGAGACAAAGAGATAGTGTTGCCTTTACCACTTCAACAAACAAATAGCAACGAGTCACAACACAAAAATGACCAAAAGACAAAGATAGCAAGGAAGTGGGTTCACCGAAAAACGAAAGAGAGAGTGCTCCTCGGAGAGAACGAAAGAGCCAATCAGTGGGTTCACCGGAGATTGCAAGAAAAAACCAAAGAGATTGTGGTAATCTGAGAGGACGAAAGAGGAAATGAGTGGGTTCACCGAAGAAAACGAAACGAAACAGAGAGTGTTAATCGGAACACGGAAGGACATTTGGTGGTGAATAAGCACGAAAGAGAAAACGAATGCACAAAAGAAACCGCCAAACGAAAATTTTGGTTTTTTCATTCCAACTATGCCCTTGCATGTACTGTACATCAGTTTTTTTTATTTAAAATGCACCAACCACATTTTGACACCTGGATAGTGTCAAATTGGTGTCAAAATGTGGTGTTGAAATATCATTTTGCTATATATAAAGAAGTTGAAAAACAAATTAGAATATGATAAGTTGGAATTGAAAAGCAAAAAGGTGTTGAGTCATGGACTCATGGTGGGGAGGTCATCGGTGGATGCGTCACAATCGAATGTACCTTTGTTTCTCTTCCGCCAGCTCTTGTTCAGAAAAAAGTGTTCATTATTTTTTTCATTCTTTATGTCATTAAGCTTTTTTTTAGCAACAACTTTTTCCTCTCTTTTTTTCTGTCAAATTATTCATTAATACATGTCTATATCATACAAAAATACACACCTTTTTGCATATTTTCATCATACACTTATTTACCGTTTCACTCATACTATTAGATCACTTTTTATCAAATTCAAACATTTGATGAAGATGTAGAATGTACTCAAAACTAGCAATTACCAAGTGAAAGTTTGTTTTTTTAAGAAATGAAACTTTGTTTCTAGATTTGTTAGAAGTGTATTTTAAGCCTGACTTATACTTCACAAAACCGGTTTATAAGGTGAGTTTGCATCCCATTTACATATTATAAATTGACTGTATCTTTAGTCGATGTGAGACTTCCAACACACCCTTCTACTATCACGCTCGAGATGCTTATACCTCAACGTGAAGAGAGTATATTGAAAATCTCACATTGACTAAAGATAAAACCAAATTATAAGGTGCAAACCTCATTATATAAATCGATTTTATAAGATTGAGTTAGGCTTAAAACTCATTTTCTAATAAAATTATTCTTAAGGGAAAGTCTTGGAAATTGGAAGTTTATTTATTATGTGTGTGTGAAGAAAATAAAAATATGCATTAAACTTTTGCACTTTACACTTTTAATGTAGTTAGATGAGATGATTTGAACTAGTTGGGTCTAGAAGAGAGAGAGACTATGTATATATGTGATTGATAAAGGTTCGAGTTGTCATAAAAATATTGAGTTACTTTATTTTCAACGTGATTTTCTCTGATAATATACATGTGAAAAAAGTTATAACAAAAAAAATTAAGGTTTTAAGAATTTTTCTTTCTTGAAATTTAACACTGTTAGCTCATACGAGTTAATAACTTTTTGTTGTCTTTCATATCAGTAAATGTGATTGTATTGTTTTATGTCTCATCATTTTTCCTTAGAAAAAGATTACTTGACTAACGCAATTTAATTAGATTAATAATGAGAAATTAAATCATCGGAAAATAACTATAATATATCAAATAATTTTCATCTAAATTAAATTTTTTGAAAACTCATGATTACATTGAAAGCTAATTTTTCTTTTGACACCATCCTTAAACTCATGATTACATGCTTTGTCAACATACACTCATTAAACTTGGAAGGTACTAAGATTGAAATATTTAGACATAATTAAACTGAAAATCATTCTTCAATCACAACAATAAAATTTAGATATGATTGGAATTTTATTCATATCAATTCAGGTTGTTGTGCAATTGAAATATTTAACTTAAAGTAATGAGAATGAATTTAGCAAGTTTAATCTAAGATTACTCCCAGCAGAACAATTTGTGTGAGTCGTTTCTTAAATATTATATCAATATATAAATCTATATGGTCAAGTGTATGTATTATATAGAATTTTTTTAATAAATTTAAAAATAACCAAAACTAAAATTATAATTTTTAATATTTAAAATAATAGTTATATGAACTGTATATTTTGATTAATTAATAATGCATATATAAATAACACTCAAATAATTTTGCGGATAAATATTTAATCTCAGTTTCATTTTTCATTGAGTGAGTTTTATCCTGGTACTTACCCTATATTGCAAATATTTGAAAATTTCTTAAACAACATGTTAAAAGGACTACAAAAATTATTAAATTAAAAGGACAAAGATATAGATAAGTATAAAATAAAGCATGTATGTTTATTTTAACTAAAAAGCTTTTTATTATTTTGCTTTAATTTTCTTTCATTATTAGTATTTTGTTCTGAAAATTTCCTCAAATTTTTGAAACAACGCAACATAGAAAATTGATTCTTAATTTGCACTTCTAAGTTTTTTTAATTATCCTCACAATAATGCATAATTTTAAATCCCAATGTCTATTGATTTTGTACTTATTATCATCATCTTTAAAAGAAAATAGTGATTTGTGTTACCACTGAAGCACTAAATGTACGTTATGGTCGTCTGCCAAACTATGTTGAAATTGAAATGACGGATTCTGAATAGACAGTGATGGAAGGGCTGTGCTCACTTCAGACAAAGAAAACGTGCAATATAACATCCTTGTCAACTTTTAAGAATATTAACGTTGCAGGTTAATATAATGTTTAAGATTAATGTACTGTTATTAGATCAATTTTAACATCAACTTTAGTAATTATATATGTTCATTGTTGAGAAGATTCTTGATAATTATTTGGAGAATAGCTGTGAAAGATATCAACTTGACTCACCAGTTAGACTATAATCTTGAGCTAAGTTAACCTAATTATGTTTTTTTTTATACTTAGTTAGCAAATTTTGAATCCGGTTTGACCAATTATAAATAGATAAATTGACTTACTAAATTTATGGAAGCATATATATTTTAATACTTGATTAATACTAAGAGTTTTAATGTTTTTATTGTATTTTTTAGGGTTAAATATGTTTTTAGTCCTTATACTTTGGGGTGATTTTGTGTTTAGTCTCTCTTTCAAACTATGGTACAATTTAATCCTTCAACTTTAGAAAACTCAGATTTTAGTTATTTTTACCAAATTTTTTTAACTTTATTTGCTGTTTCAAACACGTTTCTCAGTTAACATTGAAGCAAAAATGTGTCAAACAGTGTAAACAATCCAAATGCTATAATGAAATGTGCTTGAAACAACAATTAAAGTTAAAAAAATTTAGTAAAATTGACTAAAACCAGAGTTTTCTAAAGTTGAAGGACTAAATTGTACCATAGTTTGAAAGAGGGACTAAACCCAAAATCGCCCCAAAATACAAGGACTAAAAACATATTTAACCCTATTTTTTAATATGAAAATATGGTTATTTGTATGTGAGATTATAACTCTCTAACTTACTTATTATAACTTGGCTTAAACTTATTTAGTTACGTAATTAAGTTGAATTTCAATTTATAATTAAAAAATAATAATTTTTCCAATCCAACTTCACTCAAATTCATAATGAATTAGATTTGTGTTTTCATCGTTTTGATATCTTAGCTCTTCAACCTTATAATCCAATATTTTCTATGTCATATATTAAAGTATTAACTCATGATAACTAGGAAGAAAACATTTATTACTGTTATTTAGACTTAGCTTCGTTGTTTGCCGATCGGCTATCCGGACGGTTTATAGACCGTCCGGTTTGTTCGTTTTTTGCTTTGCTGTTTTCTTTTCTGTGCTTGAGTTGGTTATATATTGTAACCAACTTCTCCTTCTCAGATACTTTTGTCATCATATTCAGTTTCACAATCTCGATCTGTTCTCTCTCTTCTACTTTTCTTTGTTTTCTGGGTTTTCTCGTTTTTACGCTCTCGAACCCAACAATTGGCGCCCACCGTGGGGCACTGATTCAAGAATTCCCAAGAAGCCATGGCAACCAAGTTTGACGTGGAGAAGTTCAATGGCTCAAATGATTTCGGGCTGTGGAAGATCAAGATGGAGGCTATCTTGATACAGCAGGGATGCTATGGAGGAAGAGTTGGAGGCTTTGAAAAAGAATAGCACCTGGAAATTGGTGGATCTGCCAAAGGGTAAGAAGGTTGTAGGTTCGAAATGGATTTTCAAGAAAAATGAAGCTATACCGGGTGGTGAGAAAGCGAGGTACAAAGCAAGGCTTGTTGCCAAAGGCTTTACTCAGATTGAAGGTGTAGACTATCATGAGATCTTTGCTCCAGTGGTTAAGCACTGTTCGGTCAGAGTTCTGATGGCAATAGTTGCTCATTGCAATTTGTATCTTGAACAGTTGGATGTCCGAACGGCTTTTCTGCACGACGATTTGGAGGAAACCATCTATATGAAGCAACCAGACGGTTTCGCTGTGGATGATAGGGTGTGTCTGTTGCAGAAGTCACTTTATGGCTTGAAGCAAAGCCCAAGACAGTGGTACAGGAAATTTGATGATTTTCTGATAAAGCTGAACTTCAAGCGGTGCAATTATGATGACTGTGTTTACACTCTGAATCATGACGGTGAAATGCTATATCTTCTGCTCTATGTGGATGATATTCTGATTGCCAGCAGTGACAGGAGCATGATCCGTGAGATGAAAGCAAGGTTGGGGAATGCTTTCGAAATGAAGGAGCTAGGGGAAGCAAGGCGGATTTTGGGCATAGACATTAAAAGGGATAAACCGGGCGAAAACCTTTTTCTGTCTCAGAAGTGTTATTTGCAGAAGGTAATTTCAAGGTATCGGATGGCTGAATCTAAAATGGCCAGCACACCGATTGGTCAACACTTGAAACTTACCAAGGAACAATGCCCAAAGACCGAGAAGGAAAGAAGGAAGATGGAATCTGTTCCATTTTCAAATGGGATTGGGAGCATTATGTACGACATGGTCTGCACAAGACCGGACCTGGCGCATGGTGTAAGTGTTCTCAGTCAGTTCATGATTAATCCTGGACCAATTCACTGGGAAGCGTTGAAGTGGATGCTCAGATATATAAGGGGGTCTCTTGATACTGGATTGTTTTTCCAGAATAACTTTCAAGGTGGAGGTTATATTGAAGGTTTTGTTGATTCTGATTTTGCCGGATGCGTGGACACTAGAAAATCTCGTTCGGGATATGTGTTTACATTGTTTGGTACAGCTGTTAGCTGGAGGTCTACATTACAGTCAATTGTTGCATTGTCAACTACGGAAGCTGAGTACTATGCTCTTGCTGAAGGAGTTAAGGAGGCACTGTGGTTGAAAGGTTTGGTTCAAGAACTGGGTTTTAATCAAAAATCGGTATGTGTTCATTGCGACAGCCAGAGTGCCATTCATCTGGCCAATCATCAGATTTACCATTCCAGAACGAAGCATATTGACGTCAAGCTGCATTTTGTCAGAAGCATAGTAGAATCCGGTGATGTTCAAATCTGCAAAATTGCATCCGAAGACAACCCTGCAGATATGTTGACAAAGCCGCTTGCTAAGGAGAGGTTTCTTATGTTGTTGTCCAGGATTGGGTTTCTACCGTTCGGTCACTGATTGTTTGACCGTTTGGACTTTTTTTTGTTTCTTTGACGCAAGTCTAGGTGGAGAATTGTTATTTAGACTTAACTTCGTTGTTTGCCGATCGGCTATCCGGACGGTTTATAGACCGTCCGGTTTGTTCGTTTTTTTGCTTTGCTGTTTTCTTTTCTGTGCTTGAGTTGGTTATATATTGTAACCAACTCCTCCTTCTCAGATACTTTTCTCATCATATTCAGTTTCACAATCTCGATCTGTTCTCTCTCTTCTACTTTTCTCTATTTTCTGGGTTTTATCGTTTTTACGCTCTCAAACCCAACAATTACTGTTAAACCCATATGTATTGATGTTAAGATTTGAAATGATGACAGTAAATATTTTAGGTAAAGTTCTAAGTTAAAATATAAAAGCTGACAAATTAAAGTTAATAAATCGATTATATAATAATTTTTAGGGAACGTGTTTTTGTATCTAAACCATTTACTGTTAATTTTGTTTTTGGTTTCAAAACTTAAATTAATGAATAAGTAATTATTTTAGGCACTTATTGCATTTAAACTCAATAGAATTAAAGTTTTTATCACAAAGTTTAGAGAAAAAATATACTAATATATTTTTAAAGTTTAACAACTAATTGGTAATCTAAAAGATGGATAAACAATTTTTTTTTTAAAAAAAAGCATATATGGTTCTTAATCTAACATTAAATTCATATAACAGAAACTATATATTAAAGTTAATAAAGAAACTTACTACTTGTCATCATGTTGAAATAAAAGTAAATAATAAAAAATATTTTTTTGTCTAAACAAGTTAGGTCCCACGTCAGAAAGAAAACCTTAAAGAATTTTTTTCAAGAAAATACATATTATATATAAAAAAAAAGTCAGATAGCTATACTCTGGAAGGTCAAATATTACCTTCTCTAAATGATGATTGACATATAAATTCAAATTATTTAAATTATAATAAAAATATTTTCACACATAAATATTTTATATTTAATACTATTGTTTGACTCATTGCGAGCTTGAACTTAAAATTTTGAACAATAATTAAATCTAGGTTTTTTTTTTTTTTTTTTTTTTTTTTTTTTTTTTTTTTAAACCTGATTGAAACATAAATCGGATTTATGCCTAACCTACTAAAAAATCATGCAAAGTAGGTTTCTAAACTTAGACTCGTTTTAGAAGTTCGATGAATTGAATATGATTTTTTTTTTTTTTTACCTAAGCCACTATAGCCTTCAAATAGGTTTGAGCTTTGTATTTTAAACACAAATTATTAAATTATGATCTTTTTATGCTAAATTTGGGCTTAGACATATAATTAAATCAAAATTATTTATCGAGCATTGTGATCGATTAAAATCGTATTCCATCTTTTTCTTGGCTACACATCAATAGAGAAATTACGTGGTAATATAGAAATTCAATTTTTTCACCTATATATTAAAAAACATGGTACTAATAATTTAAGGTTTAATCATTTTGATAGTCCCTATTTTCGGTGACTTTTTTCAATTAGGTTCCTCATTTTTTCTTTTTCTCAATTGGGTCTCTATTTTTGAAAAATTGAAGCAATTAGGTCACTGCCGTTAGTTCCGTACTAACACCGTTAAAAAGGGTGACACGTGTCAGCTCGTGATTTTTTTGAATTTTTTAAATATATTTTTAATTATTTTTTTTATTTTTTTTCTTTCAAAAATAAAATTTGCCACGTGTCAAGTTGACATTTGCCACGTAGCAATGACAGTGTGAGGTGGCACTGACAGTGCCACGTGTCATTGTCAAACCACGTGTCATTGCGTTTGTTTCAATTTGGTCCCTGTATTTTTATTTTGTTCCAATTTGGTCCTTGTATTTTTATTTTGTCTCAATTTAGTCCTAATTTTTTTAAAAATTTAAAAAAATTTGTTCCTTCCCAAATAAAATACGGTATGTACATTTTCCAAATTTTTGTCTTTAAATTTGTTTATGTTAAGCAAATTATTAGTAATGATGAATTGTTGAGAAAGTATTGAGACTATACTTGTGTAGATTACCTTCACAAAAATATTTATTATTGAGATGTTAATTTTTATAGGTTACTCATTCATATTATTTAGGTTAAATGATTTCTTTACTACTATATAAATAAAAATGTGTCATATGTTAGTTTGTAATTTTTTTATTTTTCTAATAAAAAAATTAATTTTGTTTGAACTTGGAGAGAAACAAATTTGTTTAGTTTTTTTAAAAAATAGGATTAAATTAAGACAAAATAAGAATACAGGACCAAATTGAGACAAATTAAAAATATAGGGACCAAATTTAGACAAATCTAATGACACATGGTCTGATAGTGACACGTGGCACTATCAATGCCACCTCACATTGTCATTGTCACGTGGCTCAGTGTCAACTTGACACGTGGCACATTTTATTTTTAAAAGAAAAAAAATAAAAAATAAAATAAAAAATAATTAAAAATATATTTAAAAAATTCAAAAAAATCACGAGCTGACACATGTCACCCTTTTTAACGGTGTTAGTACGGAACTAACGGCAGTGACCTAATTGCTTCAATTTTTCAAAAATAGGGACCCAATTGAGAAAAAGAAAAAATGAGGAACCTAATTGAAAAAAGTCACTAAAAATAGGGACTATGAGAATGATTAAACCATAATTTAATTGTTAATTTTTTTTATTAATGATAATGATTAAATATATAAATTTTAAAAATATTAATTTTGCTTTCTAAAATGATTGGTGAAAATGTATGTCTACCTCGAATGAAATAGATTAGTTTAAGTTTTTGTGGTAAAATTGCTTAAAATATTCATAAAAAGAAGCATATATAATCCTCACATTAGTTTAAGTATTTGAAGTAAGATTGCTTAAAAGATTAATCGAAAGAACCGTATATTTTTCTATTCAAAGGAGTTATGTGATACTTAGGCATAATATACAAAACTTAGTTGTGCTACCCATACACAAAAAAATCAATAAATAAATAACACTTAGAAGTAATAATATATATATACATCATGTTCCCATGCAGATACTTTATTGTAAAAAACAAGATAGTTCAATTATATATATTGATATTCAAATTCACAGACGTTGATGAAAGAAAAAAAAACGAGAGTAGAGATTAAATATTAATTATCCTACTAAAACTGTAAATATATTTTTATTAAAAATATTAAAAGTTGACTAGTGATTTCAGGAAATAAAGAAAATACTTAAAACATACAAACTTGATTTAAAAACGACAGTAATAGGTGAATAATATTCAATTCTAAATTCATTCCCTTCCTTTATCTAGTTTTGCTGCGTGATGGTGTATAAGCATTTTAAAAAACATAATTAAATTACATACCGATTGAATATTTGTATTATTGTAAGTGAATCTTTCTTATTAAAATTACATACAAATCTAAAATATATTTTATTAAAATAAAAAGAGGTATTTGTTTACGAAACCCGCTTCTCCCACCTTATTAACTTTGTTTCCTCTTTATTAACTTCGTTTCTTCTACTCTTTCAACGAAAAACCTTCTTGATCGAAGACATTCCAATGAAAAGACCGAAGCTTCTTTCACGAGTAAACTTGGCAGAATGTAAGAAAATGGTTTAACAGCGAGACGACAACTGAATTCGATAAAAGACCTTAGCAAGAAAACTCAAAAGAGAAGGAACACACCTGGAAAATCCTAGGTTCTCAATAGTACTCCAGAAGATAAAAGGATTCGTAATGGAGTGAAAAATAAGAAGATTGTTCTTTGAGAAATGCAATTTAAGTCGCGTGTTCGGTGGGAAAAGAAAATTCAACGACTGAATCATTGCAACGGTGCCAAAATGAGGATGTAATTGGTAGATTCGGTGAAAAAGACTATAGTGAGAACAAATCAAGTCGTAAAATGTGATTCGATAATGTGAATCACGACGATGAAAGTCTTGTAAAAGTGATGAGGTGAAGAGATTATAGACTATGATTCTTTAAAGTAATTATAGTCTGAAGTAAGAATATATAACTTTAAACTATATAATATTACTTAAAGAAATCAAGACATATATTAAAATACGGTTAAAGAATATGTTATAAGTTCTATGAAATAACCTTTATTTTACAATATTTATAGTTAAATTGTAGATTTACATTAGTGTATAGGCATGCAAATCCGTTATCAAATTTGATTTAATTTAATCACTTTCCTAGTATTAACATAACAATAAGGACACTCATTCTAACATTTTAGGGATATATATATATTCCATTTCTTACTTAACAAAGATAGAATATTTTATTAGGGTTAAATATGTTTGAAGCAAAGGTCTCACCGAATTTAAACGTATTCCAAAATTGTGTATTTGCAAAAGTTTTTAAAAGAAAATGTTAGAAGAAGAGAAATTAGGGAGAAAGAATGGTGGAAAATGGTGGACAAGACAGACAGTTTTTGTGGGGAGAAAGAATGGCATAATACAGATGGTGGCTAAGGGAGAAGGGGGGACTCTTTGCTTTACTTATTCAGATAATTTCCAATATAGGATAAGACCAAAAGGTATACCCATTTTCAGATTCACATAATCAAAGGAAGAGATAGATACAGAGAAAAATAAAATAAATATATATTAGTATATAAAATAGGTAATATATATTTATTTTTATTTATTATCATTGCTCTTTGATGAATGATGATGCTGGGGACAGCCCCAAACCATGCATGGAAAAGGACATGGATGATGGAACACATGCACATTTTGCATCAAATATTGATTTTTTTAAGATAAGATTGTGACTTGATTCCATAGATACATGTATATACATTATCACTACCTACTTCAACCTATACTTTTCAATTTCTCACTACAATTTGCAATGAAAACTATGTATAACTTTCATTTTCAGAAAAAAAAAAAGATGCCAACTTACTATCCTCTAAGCAATTGAAATTAGAAAAAATGGCATTTAAAATAAGAAGATAAAAAGAAATTTAATTGAAGATTTTAGTTGTGAGAGAGAAGTCACACTATATTCCACATAGATTTGCCTCCATATCTTTATGAGAATCTTCCATATATAGTCAACCTCCTTTTTGTTTTTTCATTTATCTTTGTAATAAAGCTTGTTTTTCTCACTTAACAAAATATTTCATATTTTTATAATTTCCTCAAAGTTATTATAAATCATTAAAATGTTTTTATGTGACGATATTTCTAATTACTCTAATTAGTGGTATTCATTTAATGGCTAAACACACATAATGCATTGATCTTACTTTGTGTATGAGATGGCACGTGGAAAGAAGAACAGAGCACATGACTGGGTATAAGGGACATTGTTGTTTGAGAAAGGAAAGTCTGTTATGGACACTCTACTTTACATATTTAAATTTCTCATAAATAACTTATAATCTTTTTGTTATTGCTTTATTAAATTTTAATTATAGTTTGTTAAAAGCTATCTTAATTTGAATTTTTGCTTAAATGTTGGGTAGCCCAATATTTAGTGATGGGTTAGAGAAGAATAGGCCCAAAAACTATAGGCCCAAAAGCTATCATACTTTTCTTACCTCCATGACAGATTATTGTGTTGTACACCATCTGCTCGATCAAATTCATTGTTAGTTTCTAGTGTTGTGTAATTCTAATTTCAAAAACAATGCTCATAACATGTTTGTTACAATGTCTGAACCACATCATGCTTGTGCTGTCTCTAGAATCCCAGCCCCCTTGCTCTTGACCATGCTTGCTCTCTTCAATCTGCCACTGTCCTTTATTTATGTTTATGGGCAATTAATTTAGGTTTTGTGCGGATATCCTTTGACAATTTTCTGACTGTTTGACTTTATGCTTGAATTTTAACAATAATGTTAGGTTTTTCACTTGCCAATTTATGTTCACATTATGTGTCTGAATATTTGAAGGTCTTGTGTGGTTCAAGCTTTGATTTAAATCATTTTGGGTGATACGCACGGTCAAAAATATTTTGAGACAGGGGACTCCTTCACTTGCTTGGTCCTGTGTGGCTGTTTTCTTCTCTCTTCTTGCCGGTGCTTTCGTTGTTCACAATATCTATTAGCCTAATCTTGTAAGTTTTAGTTTTACTTTTTCATGGCCTTTAGTAAATAGTGCAATGTTTATTCAGTGTTGTTATAAATATGAAAATACGCCCAAGGTATGTGTGTTTTTTCATGGGTTGAACTTTGAATTTTGAATGCCTAGTATATATTTTAACACACAGGGAGCTTATGTGCTGGATTGAAACCTATGCTATTTGAAATACCTTTCTTTTTAAACTGTCAAGAAAACAACATTCAGAGTTGAGATCATTGCTAGCCTTTGCCCCTTTCATTATTCAACATTATGGCATGAAATCATCCACAGTAATATGAAAAACCATTATAAAATGTTATTTGTAATAATTCTTAAACTATTTAATTTGTTAAACATGATTAATAATCAATATTTCTTAATTTAACTAAAGAAGAAAAAAACAGTAAAAATAGATTATTTAATAAAAAAACAAGTACAAATAATAATTCTGTTTATTATTATCGACGTAATTTTTTTAAAAATACCAGTAATTAATTATGAGTGTAGTATAATAATTACATTTACAAAATTACTTAAAAACACCTGTTATAGTCCAAGTGCCTCTGGCTGGTCCCTTATCGTCCTCCTCCTCGCCGCCGTCCCCCGCCTATTACAAGCTTACACCGCCCTCAACGCCTCCCCCTGCCTCCGCGACCTTTGGTCCCTCCAAATCGGCTTCTCCCTCAACGCTGACAACTGCCGCCGCCTCCTCGACGATAAGAGGGATCCACGCAGTGTGATCAACTTCATCCTCCATGTCACATTGATCCAGCCAACATGTTTATGCTAGCGTAGAATCGGGAAAGGAAAATTGTGATAACTAGATTGTTATTTGGTGTTTGTGCAGTGATTTGCCTTTTATTTCTAATAAGTTCATATATGTGAATGATTGTTTTTACAGGAAAATACATTTTGTAAGAACTCTCACCTGTGAAGCTTTGATGACATTCTACTCAAAACTTATCTCTGAGCTTGGGCGTGGACCACTGGCAACAAACAAGCTTCAAAGGTCACCATCCTATGATCTGCTTTTGCCACTGTTTCATACTCTAGCTTGTTGTTAATCACAATTGGGTTCCTTCTCTTTATGGTTTCTTTTGTTAAGGACAAGAAGTTTCGTAGTTTCTTTCTAAAATACACAGTGAACTTAGTTTTAAGACCCCTAATCCAACATAACTGACGTCATTTTTTATCCAAATGAAAAACACATTTATTTCTGTTCTCTAAGGCACTCTGATCATCTTCCCTAAATGCATCACCTTCAAAATATTTGCTTCATACTCTTATTTTTATTCAGAATAATGTTTTTTTTTTAGCGTCCCGATATTTTGACACCATAATTTTAACACTGTTTTGACACTGCCACGTGTCGTGCTATGATTGGTTGATGTTATTTTTTTTACAATTTTTGATTTTTGACGTCAGCAGAGAGGATCAGAATTCAAATTTCAATTTCCCGTTTTGCCCTTTAGGTCTTTCATGAGAGTGAGACCTTGTTTTCCAGTCATTTGTTCTTCTGAACTTGGTCGTTCTTCCATTCCTTCCATTTCTCCATCTGATTTAGTCTCATTCTAGTGTGGTTGACGGATTTTGTATTGACAGTCGTTGTTACCATCATCATCGTTGTTGTGTTTGCGGTGTTGAGTGTGTCTTGGACGAGGCATGAATGCTTGCAGTCATTAAGGTCCTTCGACGAGCAAGGTATGTTTTTCCTTTCGTTTGTGGTTATTTGGTGGTTATTTCCTTAGTTGGTCCGTTTTGTGTTTGGGTATATCGTTTTCGTTATGGGTTCCTTCAAGTAATAAGGTCAATTTTTTGTTCGTTGTGCCTTTGTTGAAAGGGGCAAATGGGCATTCTATTTTTGTGAATTTTTTTGTTATGTTTGTAGTTGTTTTTGTTTTAGGGTTTTGAAATTATTGTAGTTTTGTTTGTGATTGTTGCAGTTAATGGTTCAGCACTCATTTTCCACGAAGTATATTTCAACTTTGAACAAGCAATTGACAGAGGAGCAGCGAGCATTGATTTCTGGAGCAGGAGGTTGCTTATGAGAAAGGTAGACGAAGAAGAGCACATGAAGATGGGCAGAGTGTGTCTTGTGAAGATCCTTCATTCTCCCCTGAAGGCATTTCCCCGGGAGGCATGTCCACTGATCCAACTCCAATGAATACTGATCCAAGTCCAATGAAGACTGATACAACTCCAATGAAGAATGATCCAGCTCCATTGAAGACTTTTGTGAGGAAGGGGTCGCGAAGGCGGGTCAAGAGCAGAGCTCTTAAAACCCCTTATACTAGAACTTTAGCAATAAAATATGAGTGACATTATTATACTAATGTTTAGAGATTATATTGTTTAATGAGTGGTTGTTTTATTTTTTGTCAAATGTTTTATTGTGGACAAATGTTTTTTTTATTCGAATTGTAATGTTATTGTTGACAGATGTTTCATTGAATTATCCTTGTTTGACATTGTATTACAGATCCTTGTTTGACATTGTATTACAGTTAAATGAAGGGTAATGTCATTGAAATTGGAAAATAATGTTAGTTGTTAAATATTAAACTGGAAAGCTTGTTGTAGTCTTGATGGACTTAACGGACATACGAAACATTTTGCGTTGAATAGACAAACCTCGTTCAAAGCAATTGACATAGTTTGGTGAAATGTGTAACGTGGATCAATTCTTTGATCCCTGAACATGACCTCCAAAACTCTAAAGTCAGTTTCCGAACCAATATCCTCAACATGCAGTGCAAGTCAAGGCAAAGTTTGACAGATGTCATCGTGGGTCCTCTGTGTTACGAAAAGTGGTCCTTTATGTTGAAGTTTCTGTACAAATTGTAGAATTCTCTCGCGTAAACGTTTACACAGGGCTGTAAACGTTTACGCGAGAGTTTTCTGGAATTTGTACAGAAAGTCCTTCTGAAGGGGCCAGGTTTTTGTACACAGGGGACCATTAGGTGAAATCTGCAATTCTTTGCAAGTTTGGACTGGTTTTTGAATTTTTTGGTGTTTAGGTGTGTGTTGGGTGTGGATAATTGAACTTGGGGACCCTAAGTTGCATTAAGTAAGTTGTTTTGTTCACTAAAAGTACTTGGATGAAATCCTGAATCAAGTGCAGTGAAAAAAGGCCATGTAAACGTTTACAGGATGGTGGTAAACGTTTACGCGAGAGTTTTCTGGAATTTGTACAGAAAGTCCTTCTGAAGGGGCCAGGTTTTTGTACACAGGGGACCATTAGGTGAAATCTGCAATTCTTTGCAAGTTTGGACTGGTTTTTGAATCTTTTGGTGTTTAGGTGTGTGTTGGGTGTGGATAATTGAACTTGGGGACCCTAAGTTGCATTAAGTAAGTTGTTTTGTTCACTAAAAGTACTTGGATGAAATCCTGAATCAAGTGCAGTGAAAAAAGGCCATGTAAACGTTTACAGGATGGTGGTAAACGTTTACGCGAGAGTTTTCTGGAATTTGTACAGAAAGTCCTTCTGAAGGGGCCAGGTTTTTGTACACAGGGGACCATTAGGTGAAATCTGCAATTCTTTGCAAGTTTGGACTGGTTTTTGAATTTTTTGGTGTTTAGGTGTGTGTTGGGTGTGGATAATTGAACTTGGGGACCCTAAGTTGCATTAAGTAAGTTGTTTTGTTCACTAAAAGTACTTGGATGAAATCCTGAATCAAGTGCAGTGAAAAAAGGCCATGTAAACGTTTACAGGATGGTGGTAAACGTTTACGCGAGAGTTTTCTGGAATTTGTACAGAAAGTCCTTCTGAAGGGGCCAGGTTTTTGTACACAGGGGACCATTAGGTGAAATCTACAATTCTTTGCAAGTTTGGACTGGTTTTTGAATTTTTTGGTGTTTAGGTGTGTGTTGGGTGTGGATAATTGAACTTGGGGACCCTAAGTTGCATTAAGTAAGTTGTTTTATTCACTAAAAGTACTTGGATGAAATCCTGAATCAAGTGCAGTTATTTTGTACAAATTTCTTACTTCACCCGCGGAAACATTTACAGTGTCCTGTAAACGTTTACTAGACCCTTTTTTGAACCATAACTCACACCTATTAACTTAAGTTGGTCAATATGAACAATATACAAACAACAATTAACATTCTTATACATTTAAGATATATAGATAGACATTTTATATAATATTGGTTGGATATAAATCATATGGGATTCAAATTATAATTGCTATACATATATCATTGTCTGTAAGAATCATTACTTATTACAATAGAAGATGAATACATATATCATTGTTCGTCTAAATACATATGAAATGAATACATTAATCATCTGTACATATCCATCAAATCCTACAACAACCCATATTCATCTAATGCATCAAATATTCTGATGTTCTCGTTGTCCAGGATCCAGTATTTGACATAGTTCTTTCTAATTTTACTCAACTCCTCTTGAAAAGAAATAGTTGTAAAGTTTAGATATAATTAACAAAATCATCAAATATTGCTAACAATGAAATTACATACTTACATTTGTGTACTCCGACATGTTCTTCCCGTTGTATCTATCCTCTCCATCCCAAATTTCCATGGCTTTTAACATCATAACTCCACAATCATCGACACACGAAGCCGTTTCTACAAAAAAATAACATAAATATAATAAATACTGTAACTAAATACATCATCCATACCAAATGTGCACTAAACATTTCATTAATCCTTACACTAGCTTTTGGTGATGCCATTGCACCTGCAGTCATAAGGGCAAATGTGTAGAAAATGGTTAGTTTTCGCGAAACAACAATACAACCTATATAATGGAGAATAGGTTACTCTTTCAACACTTCCACTTACCAAAATAACCAAAACAAACACACAATGACAACGACGCAAAAAACCCACAGAGATAACCTTTCACCAAAGCCAAAAACCGAGAGAGCGTAATGATTTCACCAAACACACAAACAGAGATATCGCTGCCTTTACCACTTCACAAATGACCAACACAACGAAAGAAAAAGAGCAATGAGTCACAACACACAAATGAGCGTAAGAGAAAGAAAGTGATGACTTTACCACTTCAAGTGAGAGAGACACCGCAATGGCTTGACCGCAAAGTGAGCGACACAACGAATCACAGAGCACCCTTAAGCGAGACAGATCACGCAATGGCTTCACTGGAGAATGACCTACAAAACGAAAGAGAGACCACAATCTACCATGACAGAGACGGCAATGGCTTCACCGGAGAATTAGTGAGACAACAGAAGAGAGAGCACGATTTAGCAAAAGGCCGAGAAAGATTACACCCTAAACCCAAGAGACAAAAGATGAAACAGAGAACCACGAAACCAATTGAAAAGAAACCGCCAAATGAAAAATTTTGCTTTTTCCATTCCGGTTATGCCCTCGCATCAGGATTTTCCTTTGATTTCTTTTTTAATTCAATGTGCCAATCACATTTTGACACCTGGCTAGTGTCAAAATGGTGTCAAATGCCAGTGTTAAAATATCATTTCCCTTTTTTTTATTCTTATAATTTGATTAGTTACAAAAAAAAAAATTCGTTTCAGTCTGCGGGTAATCAATAGACATGTTTTAACCTACTTGTCTCTTCATAATATGTATGTCTGGTGCTCTCTAGTTTGCTTAAAATCTACAACTCTGAATGTATGAGTAAGATAATAGTCGTATCCGGGAGTTTCAACTTCTTCCGCTCTAGTTTGTGAACACTTGTTCCAATTACTGACATAGTAGAAGTGATGTCACATTCCATTTACATTGATAATCAGGACATGATTGATAGAAGTTATCGCTGAATATTATGCACGTTTGCAATCTGCTTCAAGTTATGGACCACAATGAATTGGTTATGCTTGACAATGAATTGTAGAACTTGTGATATCTTGAAATTGGATGAAAGGAAAAATTATATTTAGGAACAAGTATCAAGATACTATGGTGTGGTAGTATTGTCCATTGTGAATATAATTATAGGAAGATACGATAAATGTCCAAACAACATAAAAAAGGGTGTTCTTCAGATCTGAATTGTAATAAAATTGACTTGCTGAAGAACATTATTTCAACCAAAACCGAAGAAAAGGACAGATATAATTCACTATTATTGATACATGGAAATTCACGATGTTGTGGATGGATCTATATACCGTACAGTACACGGAGTTTCCCATGGGGAGTATTTATCTTAGTTTCTGTTTTTTTATTCCGTATTTTTTCTTTTTCCTTGACCCTCTTTTTTTACTCCATCACCTATAGTATGTCTTATCTCAACATAAGAGGTCTGCCACATAACACAAAGCATAGTAGTGTTCGGTTGAACTGGCTTACACTGATTTTTGAACACACAATATTGTTGGATTAGAACAATATTTGACATAGTTCTTGCTCTTATTTTAGTGCTCCTGATTTTTTAATACCAAATTGTGTTCATACTTTGCAGAGATTGCTTATTCTGGTTATGCTGTCTTGTTGAACATGCTCCAACTATTGTGTCATCCCCTACCAAGACTTCATATTTCAGGTCCTTTAAACCTCACAATCACGAGTGCATGCATCAAAGAACTTACAGAACACTGAGGAATTTTTCAGGAGTTCCCTCCTTGTCTTCTTGGTCAGGTCTTCTTTTAATGCAGCAACCAAATATCTTTGGAAGGCAAGGTATTCTGGGAAGCTGGCTCCCTGTCAGGTACATAAATAATGAATCAGTTGAGCTGAAGACTGACAATGATGTTGTGCGGTTCTCTCTGGACAAGTCCGATGATATTAATTTAACAAAAAAGAGCCAGAAGAAGAAAAAAGTTAAAATGTCTAAAAAAGCTAAAGTGAATGAGCTCAGGTTCTACCGTTTGAAGGCTAAGAAAAAGATGAATTCCCCAAATCCAGAGATTAGAATTAGATATAAGCTTGAAAAGGTTGGCTTTCATTGCAACTTTAAGTTCTAGTTTAAAGCTTTATCCTCTATGTTTTTGGACATGCTCTAATTTTCTAGCAGGTAACAATGGTATAAGCATTATTCTGGTATTCACTAAATTAATATGTTTCTTTTCTTTGTTGTATGGTTGTTGAAATAATAAATATTGCTGCTTATGGATCTGTCATGCAAATTCCTCCATGAAATTGTATTTTGTATTTGGGAAAGTTTGTGAAGCTATATTTTTCATTAAGACATGATTACTTTGAATATGAAATAATACAGACATGATTTAGTGACTCAGATAGGCTGGAACGATGCTTTGTTCTTTTCATCCTTAATTTTTATTTTGTAATGTGGGGGTCTTTTGTTTTAACTTATAATTCTACAGGCCAAGCGGAAGGAAGCTTGGTTGATTGAGAAGCTGAGAAAATATGATGTACCAAAACCCCCTCCAGAAACATCCTGAAATTTTAACTGAGGAGGAAAGGCATTACCTGAAGCGCACAGGTGACAAAAAGAAACATTATGTTCCAGTCGGGAGACGGGGAGTATTTGGGGGGGGGTAGTTCTTAATATGCATCTTCACTGGAAAAATCATGAAACCGTAAAGGTTACCTGCAAGCCTTGCAAACCAGGGCAAGTACATGAATATGCTGAAGAGCTTGCTCGACTGAGCAAAGGCATTGTAATTGACATCAAGCCAAATAATACCATCATCTTTTACCGTGGAAAGAACTACGCACAACCGGAAGTAATGTCTCCTCCAAATACATTATCAAAAGCAAAGGTAATTTACATTGCAATTGTTATTCATTGGCTAAAGTGTTTGGTGATAAATATATTACGTTATATTTATTGAAATTATAGGGTACTCAGATTATTATGACATTTGTATTATGATTTGATTAGAGAAACTAACCCAATAGTTTTATTTTATTGTGAAAATTTTCCAGGCCTTGGAGAAATATAGGTTTGGGCAATCCCTTGAGCATACTAGCCATTTCATTGAAAGGTTGGAGAAAGAGCTTGAAGAGTATCAGCAGCACCGTGCAAAGTTTGGAAAAGGGAAAGAGGATACCACCACTAACAATGTTAGTTTTGGCATATTACTACAATAATGTTTTTGCCTATATGATGCTTGATTTAGACAGAAATGTTTTAAGCAGTTTCGTTTTCTTGCCTTTCTGTTCTTTATGGAAAAACACGCGTTGATGGGCTTATGAAACAGCTCGATTGCACTAGTAAATTATAATGTAAAAGAAATAGGATGAGAAAAAGAAGAATGACTATAAGTTCTTACAATTTTAAAACAGCATATTGGTCCAATGGCCCATTTAATAGAATACATTGTAAAGTGTAGTTATTTTGTCAGGGATTGGAGAAGCAGGACTCTAATTTTGCTGGACGCCAAATGTCACATAAATGAGGCTCAGACAACCTGATCGTGTTGGCTTTGGAGGAAATGTAAGATTTGTAACCTTCATCATTTTCAAGTGGTTTAAGGTCAGCATAACTTTTGCATGATATATGAAGTGTCCATTTTAGGATTGAATCCTGACTGGTGTCACAAAGGAAAAAGTTACCGATTCCTCATAACAATACACGTTACATGATAATATGTCGTTTTAAATTAATGAGTGTTATTTAGCATGTGATACCATTGGTTTATTTCCTCATATTTCCTTCATGTCTGACCCACCAGAATGACTGATATTTGCATTTTTTTTACAAATACATAGAATTATTTGTTAAGTAACATTCAATAACACCATATATCTCACAATTTATTCTATTTAATTAAATTCAGAGTTTCTATTTTCATTTTAGAATTTTATTTTAATTATGAAATTAGAACAGTAATAATAGTGCTGGTGTGACATTCTTCTCTGTCCCTACCATCCAGTCTTACACTGTGGGAACACCTAATAAAAGAAGAGGTGAAGCCCATAATTTATTTGGACTTATATGATTTTTCACTGATAATAAAGAGTATATATATACTAATAAAATATATCAAAGTGTGTAATAAATATATATTAAAATAATTATATGCACGAGGACAAAGACTATGAGAAGGTGCGCAAATTTGTAGATACAGGACCTGTTAGTCATTATGAGCTCGTTTTAGATTTTTGAGTCAATTTTCTTAAAAAGCTAAAATTGTAGAAAGAATATTACATTACTGAAATAACTTAATTACACTCCCATTTCTAATAAATGCAAATATTCAGCGTCTCCCATTGTATGTTTCATTCAAATGCAAAACAATTCACTTTATAAAAAACAGAAAATTACAATCAAAATACTAAAATTTAAATATTATCATAAAACATTATATTTACTGACGTAATGCTAATATATACAATATATTTATACACAAATTATTGAAGCTGATTCTTATACCAAATGTTTCTGCCCTTAGAAAACAAAGCACGAAAAAAATGGTTAAATAATTTTGTTTGACAGTTATTTATTTTTTAGTTTTGCACTCTTTTTTTATCAGATCCCGTGACTTTGCTACAACCCAATCATGTTGAGTTACTTTTGTAAAATCTATATAAAATTTATAGAATTTCATTGTTTCAAAAATAAAAAAATCTTTGTCAAAATTAATATACCACAAACCATGATTCAAAGAACATATTCCTAAGAAGTAGCAAATTATTGAAAATTGATCCTATGTAGTTAATGGCATTTCCAACATAACATAACTACTGGAATCTAGAATGAAAAAAATTAGATGAAGAGAAGACACACAGACAGAGCATTACCTAGAAAAATAAAATAACAAACATTTCTTTTCTGTTCTTCCAAATTTTGGTAGTCAACATACGAAATGTTGAATACAACATTATCTTAATGGATACCGATATGTTAACAACCAAATTTTAACAACAATTTGACAACGCCACGTGTCAGCAATTTATTGGGTGATTGAAATTTCTTTTTTTAATTAAAATAATGATTTAAAAAAGGACATTTTGTGTTGTTCCAAAAACACCCTCAGTGGTTTGAATAAGTATTTCCCCTTCAAAGCACTATCTCTTTAAGCACTCTCTCTCTTTTTATTCCATTGTAGGTTTTCGTTTCTCTCCGAAGCTCTCTTTTCATCCATTTAATGTTTTCGTGTTCCTTCCGTGTCCATTTAGTGAAGGCTTTGAAACGGTGAGCAATCTGAGGAGAGGTTAAAGGATTTCGTTGGGTTTCGATCTTTCGAGCTAAGTTTTGCCTCTGTCGTCATTGGGGGTGTATTTCGTCAACGACGTTTCAAGAGCAAAGCCTGTATAACTCCATACACCATATACAGTCCAAAACTTGGTTGAGAGTTATGTAATTTTTGTAATAGTGTAGTATTTGGTAGACTTTGAAGTATGTATCTTTGTATTTGGACCACTTAATATGATTGTGAACAGAGATAGTTATTATTGGAAAGGATATTTTATTGTACTGTTGATTCCATGAGTTATTTAATTTTGATTCATTATGTAAGTTAAGTGACCCATATGTTTGTGGGGATGACGAAGTAGAGGTTTGTGTGGGTTGGAATGTAAGTTCATGCAGCAATGGCAGTGGCCTGGTCCGGTTGTAATCGCTTACAGGGTGATTGTTATCGATTAGCATAATGAAAAACAACTTTTTGAGGATTTTGAGGAAGTACAGGTCTTGGTTGGTTGATAGGGGCTGGTCTGATACTATGGTAAGCGATTACAGAGGCCCTGTAATCGCTTACCAGTGAGAAAATGCAATTTTGTACCAAAACATGAGAGCTGCTAACAGTGTCTGGCTGAGTGGCTCACAAGTATGGTCAAACTTGTTTTACCAGTGCATTCACTATGCATTACACGTGTTTGGCAGGATTCAATCATTGGAAAACAAAAGAATTGAAGCAAGTAGGGGTCTCATGCTATGGTAAGCGATTACAGAAGGCCTGTAATCGCTTACCATTGAGAAAATGCAGTTTTGTACCAAAACATGAGAGCTGCTAACAGTTCCTGGCTGAGAGGCTCACAAGTATGGTCAAACATGTATTGAAATTATATTCAGTATGCATTACACATGTTTGGCAAGATTCAATCATTGGAAAACAAAAAGGTTGAAGCAAGTAGGGGTCTCATGCTATGGTAAGCGATTACAGAGGCCCTGTAATCGCTTACAGTTGAGAAAATGCAGTTTTGTACCAAAACATGAGAGCTGCTAACAGTGACTCGCTAAGTGGCTCACAAGTATGGTCAAACATGTATTGAAATTATATTCAGTATACACTACACATGTTTGGCAAGATTCAATCATTGGAAAACAACAAGGTTGAAGCAAGTAGGGGTCTCATGCTATGGTAAGCGATTACAGAGGCCCTGTAATCGCTTACCAGTTAGAAAATGCAGTTTTGTACCAAAACATGAGAGTGGCTAACAGTGACTGGCTAAGTGGCTCACAAGTATGGTCAAACATGTATTGAAATTAAATTCAGTATGCATTACACGTGTTTGCCAGGATTCAATCATTGGAAAACAACAAGGTTGAAGCAAGTAGGGGTCTCATGCTATGGTAAGCGATTACAGAGGCCCTGTAATCGCTTACCAGTGAGAAAATGCAGTTTTGTACCAAAACATGAGAGCTGCTAACAGTGACTGGCTCAGTGGCTCACAAGTATGGTCAAACATGTATTGAAATTAAATTCAGTATGCATTACACGTGTTTGCCAGGATTCAATCATTGGAAAACAACAAGGTTGAAGAAAGTAGGGGCCTCATGCTATGGTAAGCGATTACAGAGGCCCTGTAATCGCTTACCAGTGAGAAAATGCAATTTTGTACCAAAACATGAGAGCTGTTAAGAGTGCTTGGCTGAGTGGCTCACAAGTATGTTCAAACATGTATTGAAATTAAATTCAGTATGCATTACACGTGTTTGGAAGGATTCAATCATTGGAAAACAACAAGGTTGAAGCAACTAAGGGTCTCATGCTATGGTAAGCGATTATAGAGGCCTTGTAATCGCTTACAGTGAGAAAATGTAGTTTTGAACCAAAACATGAGAGCTGCTAACAGTTTCTGCCTGAGTGGCTCACAAGTATGGTCAAACATGTATTGAAATTAAATTCAGTATGCATTACACGTGTTTGCCAGGATTCAATCATTGGAAAACAACAAAATTGAAGCAAGTAGGGTCTCATGCTATAGTAAGCGATTACAGAGGCCCTGTAATCGCTTACCAGTGAGAAAATGCAATTTTGTACCAAAAGATGAGAGCTACTAACAGTGACTGCCTGAGTGGCTCACAAGTATGGTCAAACATGTATTGAAATTAAATTCAGTATGCATTACACATGTTTGCCAGGATTCAATCATTGGAAAACAACAAGGTTGAAGCAAGTAGGGGTCTCATGCTATGGTAAGCGATTACAGAGGCCCTGTAATCGCTTACCAGTGAGAAAATGCAATTTTGTACCAAAACATGAGAGCTGTTAACAGTGCTTGGCTGAGTGGCTCAAAAGTATGGTTAAACATGTATTGAAATTAAATTTAGTATGCATTACACGTGTTTGGAAGGATTCAATCATTGAAAAACAACAAGGTTGAAGCAAGTAAGGGTCTCATGCTATGGTAAGCGATTATAGAGGCCTTGTAATCGCTTACAGTGAGAAAATGCAGTTTTGTACCAAAACATGAGAGCTGCTAACAGTTCCTGCCTGAGTGGCTCACAAGTATGGTCAAACATGTATTGAAATTAAATTCAGTATGCATTACACGTGTTTGCCAGGATTCAATCATTGGAAAACAACAAGGTTGAAGCAAGTAGGGGTCTCATGCTATGGTAAACGATTACAGAGGCCCTATAATCGCTTACCAGTGAGAAAATGCAATTTTGTACCAAAACATGAGAGCTGTTAACAGTGCTTGGCTGAGTGGCTCACAAGTATGGTTAAACATGTATTGAAATTAAATTCAGTATGCATTACACGTGTTTGGAAGGATTCAATCATTGGAAAACAACAAGGTTGAAGCAAGTAAGGGTCTCATGCTATGGTAAGCGATTATAGAGGCCTTGTAATCGCTTACCAGTGAGAAAATGCAGTTTTGTACCAAAACATGAGAGCTGCTAACAGTTCCTACCTGAGTGGCTCACAAGTATGGTCAAACATGTATTGAAATTAAATTCAGTATGCATTACACGTGTTTGCCAGGATTCAATCATTGGAAAAAACAAGGTTGAAGCAAGTAGGGGTCTCATGCTATTAGAGAGGCACTGTAATCGCTTACCAGTTAGAAAATGCAATTTTGTACCAAAACGTGAGAGCTGTTAACAGTGCTTGGCTGAGTGGCTCACAAGTATGGTCAAACATGTATTGAAATTATATTCAGTATGCATTAGACGTGTTTGGAAGGATTCAATCATTGGAAAACAACAAGGTTGAAGCAAGTAAGGGTTTCATGCTATGGTAAGCGATTATAGAGGCCTTGTACGCTTACCAGTGAGAAAATGCAGTTTTGTACCAAAACATGAGAGCTGCTAACAGTTCCTGCCTGAGTGGCTCACAAGTATGGTCAAACATGTATTGAAATTAAATTCAGTATGCATTACACGTGTTTGCCAGGATTCAATCATTGGAAAAAATAAGGTTGAAGCAAGTAGTGGTCTCATGCTATGGTAAGCGATTACAGAGGTGTAATCGCTTACCAGTTAGAAAATGCAAATTTGTACCAAAACATTAGAGCTGCTAACAGTGCTTGGCTGAGTGGCTCACAAGTATGGTCAAATATGTATTGAAATTAAATTCAGTATGCATTACACGTGTTTGGAAGGATTCAATCATTGGAAAACAACAAGGTTGAAGCAAGTAAGGGTCTCATGCTTTGGTAAGTGATTACAGAGGCCTTGTAATCACTTAGCAGTGAGAAAATGCAGTTTTGTACCAAAACATGAGAGCTGCTAACTGTTCCTACCCGAGTGGCTCACAAGTATGGTCAAAGATGTATTGAAATTAAATTTAGTATGCATTACACGTGTTTGGCAGGATTCAATCATTGGAAAACAAGGTTGAAGCAAGTAGGGGTCTCATGCTATGGTAAGCAATTACAGAGGCCCTGTAATTGCTTACCAGTGTGAAAATGCAGTTTTGTACCAAAACATTAGAGTTGCTAACAGTGCTTGGCTGAGTGGCTCACAAGTATGGTCAAACATGTATTGAAATTAAATTCAGTATGCATTACACGTGTTTGGCAGGATTCAATCATTGGAAAACAACAAGGTTGAAGCAAGTAGGGGTCTCATGCTATGGTAAGCGATTACAGAGGCCTTGTAATCGCTTACCAGTGAGAAAATGCAGTTTTGTACCAAAACATGAGAGCTGCTAACAGTGACTGGCTGAGTGGCTCACAAGTATGGTCAAACATGTATTGAAATTAAATTCAGTATGCATTATACGTGTTTGCCAGGATTCAATCATTGGAAAACAACAAGGTTGAAGCAAGTTGGGGTCTCATGCTAGGGTAAGCGATTACAGAGGCCCTGTAATCGCTTACCAGTGAGAAAATGTAATTTTGTTCCAAAACATGAAAGCTGCTAACAGTGCCTGGCTGAGTGGCTCACAAGTATGGTCAAACATGTATTGAAATTAAATTGAGTATGCATTACACGTGTTTGCCAGGATTCAATCATTGGAAAACAACAAGGTTGAAGCAAGTAGGGGTCTCATGCTATGGTAAGCGATTACATAGGCCCTGTAATCGCTTACCAGTGAGAAAATATAGTTTTGTACCAAAACATGAGAGCTGCTAACAGTTCCTGCCTGAGTGGCTTACTAGTATGGTTAAACTTGTTTTACGAGTGTATTCAGTATGCATTACTTTCCAGTTAGCAGACCCATATATAGTTGGAAGTCTTTGGTTTGAAGATTGACAATTAAAATAATATTAAAGAATAACATCAATATAAACATTCATAACATTTAAAGTAATATTAAACACACTTAAAAGGAATAATTAAGTTCATAACAATAAACATTGCCAGTTACATTAATATAAAGATCTAGCAACAGTTCATGCAACACAAAGTTTTGAAATTAAAGGGTACATAACAATATGGAATTATTTGTAATCTAAGTAGGTGGTGGTTGATTAAATTGATTGCGGAAGTTAATAAGTTCTTGCTCAACAACTCCAACACGATTTTCAATTCTGTCAAGTCTTTCGCCAACGAACATGCGGAGATCTCGTCTTTCTTTGACAACAGATGGACTAAGAGCCAAACAAGACCCCTCCTTTCGACAACAGATGACAATGCTAGCCCCCTTTCCACACTTCCTCCCAACACTTCAATGACGGACGGACGTGACACCGTTCGGAAGGGAAAAATAACCAAACATTTTGATCAATGTCTTCAACGATGGAATAAGATCGAAAAAACCTCTCCTTCCCACAACACCTGACAATGCTAGCCCCTTTCGACACTTCCTCCCAAAACTTCAATGGTGGACAAACGTGATAGCGTTCAATGTGCAACTTCAATGCTTCAATGGTGGAAGGAACAAACACGATTTCGCTGGCGTGCAAAGATTTCAGAAAGGGAGAGCTTCCTGTGTCGTGGACAGAGATGAGTGTTGTTGTGGAGAGAGAACGTTTCGGTGGCGCCAATAACATTCATTTCCAGCAAACCCTTTTCCACAAATGCCCTTCCCCAATAATTTTTTGTTTTTAAAAACTTCAATTAAAAGAGCCAATCACAGCACGCCACGTGTGGTTGTCAAAATAGTTGTCAAATACAGTTGTTAAAGTAACATTTTCCTATCTTAATATATATTTCTATAGCACATGCACATGCATTGGTAACGGTGTAAAGTGAGTGATTGATATAGAAGAAAGTGATCATGCGAGAAAAAATAGGGTCAAACAACGTGAAGTAATAGTGTAATGATATCAAAGTATGAGATTTTGCCAGAACATTTGAAGCAAATGCAGAGTTCAGTCAACCAATGGATTAGGCTAGCTATTGCTGTGCTGTGATGCCACCATTTTCGTAATCATCATGCATTCATGCTTCTACTTTGGCGTTGACTTTTATCCTTGTCAAACGAGAACTAGCTACACTACACGTTCACGTTCACAATTATTGATATTATAAAAAGTTCTAATGATTCACGCACCAGATTTATTAATTTGCAGGAATATGTTTTTTTTTGGGTGTACACTCAGAAGAAGAAGAAGCTGTGAGATATGGCGGATTCCTCACCCTCAAGTACCACAGTTTCAAGAACTGCCCTTCTCCTTTTGAGGGTCTTAACCTTTATCTTTCTTTTCATTGCACTCATTCTCATTGCTGTAGCCAAACAAACTGATGATAACACTGGGGAAAAAATCAAGTTCAGTGATTTCTATACCTATAGGTAAGTATTCATTGCATAGTTTATATATACGTATATCAACCTTTCTCTTCATTGTAAAATTTACTGAGAAATGTAAAAGTGAAAAGAAAAGTTACTCTTTTTCGTAAATGCAGATATATGATCTCGACCATAATCATTGGATTTGTGTATAATCTGCTGCAAATGGGGTTCTCAATCTTCACTGTGGTATCAGGAAATCGTGTGTTAAGTGGTGATGGTGGTTATCTGTTTGATTTCTTTGGTGACAAGGTACGTATTTCATGTCATAACAAGTTATATATATATCTATTCATCAATCTTTTCCTATAAAATCTGATAAGATTTTAAACAAGTTTGCATTGTGAATTTGCATGAACAGATCATATCGTATTTTCTGATTTCTGGTTCATCTGCTGGATTTGGGTTGACAGTGGAGTTGAGAAGAGGTGCACCCTCCAACTCATTTACTGACAAGGCACACGCTTCAGCCAGTCTTCTTCTGATTGGATTTCTGTTCACTGCCATGGCATCGACTTTCACTTCTTTTGCTTTGTCCAAGAAAACTAATAGTAGTTAGCTTAATGCAGAAAAAAATAGTGATATTCATGGATTATAAACTGAAAATTCTTTCTTATTCCATCCATGGTTAATCTATGGTTCAATTTCTTTTGTTGGTCACTCAATTGTGGCTTTATTGTCCTGGATTTATTCGTACCTTGTCTATATATCTTTTTGACTGCATTTCTCTTTCTGAATATATGAAACAACTGTGTTCTTTGACTTTTGAACATAGTGAATTTTTCTCGTTTCACTCAATGATTTGCTTCTATTCTCATCTACTCGTTATTAAATTAAATTATGCTTACTATAATCACCGTTTTAACTTTTGAAACCTCACCACACTTTTATATCATTTCTCAAACTGACAAGTTTTAAATAAATATTTGAAAGTCTATTACTTATATGGAATGTGGGAAAACGTGATTTTATAAGGAAGTAGTATCTAATGTATGATCTTATTTTTATTTTCAATGGTCGAAGTTGTACTTTCAAATACAACTTTGGTAAAATATTAATTATTAAGTTGTGAAATACAACTTCACTTATTTATGTCTTTAATCATAACTTCATTTTTTTAATCTGAAATAAATACAATTTCGCTTTCTTTTAACTAAATTTAAGTATAATTTAAGTATAAAATGACCTGCAAATAAATACAATTTCGCTTTCTTTTAATCTGTAATAAATATAATTTAAGTATAAAATGACCTGCAAAGTGCTCTTAGCTTTTAATCTTGAAAATATTTACTTCCTCTCCTTTGGATATAGATGTAATCCTGACTTTAGTAAAAGATAGAGATATAATAACTTTATATTAGCAAACCCACAGTATCTTTTATATTATAGAAAATGGTAACATTAACCTTTATTATCTTTTTCTCCTTTTTTTCCTTTAAAAATATAAAAATTTAGTTTTATTAATATAATTTTATCCTTATAAAAGAAATACATGTGGATGCCATAAATTGTAGTAATAAATGTCAAACCATCGTTTTCCTTTTTATATACGTGTTTTGTTTGAAGACTTCATTAAACTACTAATATAATATATAGGTTTAATACATCATTTGGTCCCTCCTCTTATGAGTTTGGTTCAAAATGATTTTATATTTTAAAAAAATTCAGTAAGGTCCCATATTTCGTTAAAAAATATTCATTCTGGTCATTTTCGCTGACGCCGTTAAAAACTTAACGGTGCTAATGCCACCATGGCCAAACGTGAGTGAGCTGGAAAGTTTTATAAATATGTGTCGTTACAATGTGTAAATATTTACAAAAATTAAGATAACATAAGGTCATCATTTCCCTCTCACTTTTCTTTCTTTTTATTTTCCTCACCACCTATGTCAAACCTGTGTCATTTTCTCTTTTTCTCTCACAGCCTTTCATTGACATTGATGCAAAGTTGTATATTGTAGTAGCAGCATCTACAAAACTTGACAGTGAAAAAGCGTTACACCATTTTTTATAATACAACCCAAAATCAAGTCCTGAACCATTTTTTATAATACAACCCAAATTCAATGAAATATTTAAAGTTTCATTTCTTACTTTCTCTTCTATTTTCCATTTCTAATTTCGTTAAAAATAATTACTCTGCCGAAACACAATATATCACAAATTAATTCAGAAAAAGAAAAGAAATGTGTCTACAACACAACTAAGACCTCAATCAACAATTAAAACACTCTGGTAATCGATTACAAGCCCGTGGTAATCGATTACCAGGGGAATTTTTTGCCCATTACACATTGGTAAGCGATTACCATTGAAATTACACAATTCAAAGTGCTGGTAATCGATTACAAGCTCCAAGTAATCGATTACCAGACTGGTTTTGGTCTAGAAAGCTGAAGTCGTGCAGGGGTGGCATGACTTTAGTCTTTGGTAATCGATTACAGCTCCAACGTAATCGATTACAACACACTGAAATCGTTTTTGGCGGGCACGACTTCATCACTGTTCATATGAACAGTGTGAAGTCGTGCAATGGTGGCACGACTTCTCTTTTGGAAGTCGTCAGGGGGTAGCACGACTTCCCCTTGACTTTGAATTTGCCTACTTTGGTAATATATGAGGCAAATTTGCCTACGGGGGTTAAAAAACCCTATTTGTTTGATTTCTTTGCTGACAAGGTAAATCTCATATTATATATATATATATATATATATATATATATATATATATAGATGAACTTTAGGTCTAAGTTAGTCTCACTAAATATACTAGTCTTCCTCACTTCCAATTATATACATTTTTAGCATGAGACTAGATATTAATAGATGATCAGATAGGATCTGATAATAGATGAAACATGTTCAACAAATAATAAATATCACTAAGATATACTCTAATATAATTATGATATCATAATAAATCGACTTCTTGGATTATATTTGTATCTATTTATATATTTTAAATTAGTTGTGGAACTTTGAACAATAAGCTTTTGTAATGATTTGTAATAACACTGTGATTATAAATGATTGTGTTGTTAATTTGTATGAACAGATGATATCATACTTCATGATTTCGGGTTCAGCTGCTGGATTTGGTTTGACAGTAGAGTTGGGTAGAGGTGTACCCTCCAATTCGTTTATCGACAAGGCAAACGCTCCTGCAAGTCTTCTTCTGATTGGATTTCTATTCACTGCCATAGCATCAACTTTCACTTCCTTTGCTTTGCCAAAGAAAGCTAATTGATGCACAAATTTAATCATATATTGTAATTCTTTTTTATTATTCTTCTCAACTTAATAATCAGGTTTAGTTCAATTTATATTACTTTGAACCTTGTTTATCTCTGTTGTGTACTTTGACTTCGTAATATATGAAACAAAATTGTACTTAAGGTTGTTTTTAGTTGTTTATGACTTTATATTAATATTTATACAACTAAGTTAAAAAATACATATATTCAAATACAAAGAAATATGGTTTGAGATGATTTAGAAACAAATATGATAATTCATTATAGTCTCACTTGGTTATTTATTTCATTGAAATATAAGTTTGAATATTAGGACTATGTGATAACTTTTTTCAATGCTTTACTATGATCAAGTATGCAAGTTGTAGTGTTTTGAGGAATTATCAGGATAATTAATTTAGTTTCATAACTATTGGAGTCTATACTAGAAAAATTAGATAAATAATTAAAAGTGAATTAAGGATTGAACATTGACTTGAGTGATGGTTTTAACATCTACAGCAACTTATTTAATATTAGAGATGAGATTCTAAACATATGAGAAGAATTTCTTTTTTATGTTAATGATCATGATGTTATCTTTTATATATATATATATAGAAAATAAAATATTTATTACTAAACCAAAAAGTAGCAATAAATAAAATACCTACAAAAACATTTTTTTCTCTCAAATAAGTTGAAAGAATAGCAATAATATTTATTAAAATTTATTATAAATATAATGAATAGTTGAAACCGATTGTCATCTAAATAAGAAACATAATATTACACCAACAAAAAATAGAAGTACAAGATATTAATTTTAGTTTTTTAAATTAATAATAAAACGTATATTATTATTATTAGAATAAAAATAATAATCGGAGAGGGTCTACTGTGGACGTTTGTCTTCCTGCAAACACCTTCTATTGACACGACAAAGAGCTTCCCACCGCACCACACGCGCCAGTGTTGCGAATTGGACTCCAACACCGCCCGGAGGTAACGGAATTCGAACCGGAAGTTAGAGAAGGCAACGAAAGAGTTGGGGAATCGATGCTATGATGAAAAGCCATGTGCGTTAGGGTTTGCGTTTTGCATTCAAATTCCGAACACTCTTTCAGTTTGAGGAAGCGACGAGAGTAGCGTGCGTTTGAAAATGAGCATTGTTCCCAAAGAAACGATCGAAGTTATAGCGCAGAGCATTGGGATAAACTCCTTGTCTCCCGATGTCGCGCTCGCTGTCGCTCCCGATGTCGAATACCGCATGCGCCAGATTATGCAGGTCTCTTCCGCTCTTTTCTTTTTGCAGTTATCAACTCTTTTTTTTGAGTGTGTTTCGATCTGTAGTATCGTTAATTTTAGGCGATTAGACGAGTGTTGTGTTGACCTAACTCCTAACTCCTACCTCTTAACACTGTTTTGTGCTAACCTCAGGAGGCAATTAAGTGCATGCGGCATTCTAAGAGAACCATTCTCACTGCGGATGATGTTAATGTTGCTCTGAACTTGAAGAATGTTGAAGTAAGTTTGAGTCTTAAGTGATTAAATTTTGGACTGCCAATAAAAAAGTGTTCGGGTGGTTCTTTTTGTTTTGAGGAATGCTTTCTTTTTTCACCATTAATTTTATAACCATCCACGAGTCGTTGAACTAAAGTAGTTTGTTTCGATCAAGTGAATCAAATGTGTCTTTCTTATCTTTAAATGCAAACCCCTAAAGTACAAGCACTATATTAGTTTTCCTATTTTTGTTTTATCTTCTGTGGTTCTTCGTATATATTGGTTATATTAGATAATTATTGGTTTATGATTCCATATATATATATATATATATATATATATATATATATAATACAAAGGTCTGTGATTATTTAATTGTCCTACACTTATGGCCAAAAAATGCTTTATTATGGGTATTTTGATATGTGCAAAGATAAGTTCATAGCAAATTGATCTTCATTGGTCAAACTGTTCAGTAGTGTACACAAAAGTTGTGGAAAGATATAATATAACTAGCTTCATTTATATTCGAACTGAGAATTGGCTGTGCATTGAGAGTAGTGAGGATAATGATTTTACGGGTTCTTGCTATTTCCAGATAGAAGATGCATATTAGAACTACTTGTGGAAATTTTTTGTGAAATTCTTTTCTTTTTGAGAAAATAAAGCATAGTTGTTGTCTCCAATCTCATTATCGCTAGTTTCCCCCCTCGTGACAGCCAATATATGGATTTGCATCTGGTGGTCCTTTGCGGTTCAAAAGAGCTGTTGGACACATGGACTTGTTTTATATTGACGACAAGGATGTAGATTTAAAAGATGTAAGGGTGTACTCAATCATTTTCATTGACTCACTTCAATTGGATTTCAACCTGTGCATCACCTCGTTAAAATTATATAGCTTCTGTTAATCATAGGTTATTGAAGCTTCTTTACCAAAAGCACCTCTTGATACTGCAGTTACATGCCAGTGGCTTGCCATTGAAGGTGTGCAACCTGCTATTCCAGAAAATGCTCCTATAGAAGGTATGTCTCTCACCTTGAGTTCTACCTGTATTCTTTGGCTCAGATGAAACTAGGTTGTATGGTTTAGCTACATGGGTTGAGGAATTCTTGGATGTATGATTTTGTTTGATGTTATACTTGTCAGCTTGTCGTTTTGACTTCCTCTGGTTCATGATATCATGAATTTTTACTCTAGTTAGTGTTTAGATTGGGAGATGTTATTTAAGTGATTTTGTTTGTCACCATATCATGGTCAGCTTTGTGGGTCTAAAATATGTGGAAAACATCAGTATCTTTATGCACACTAAATCACTAGAAATTAGAAATGGAAAACTAGAAGGAAGTATACACATCCAATTAAATATACTGATTTTCAGAAATATTTCGTTATATGTGTGTGTGCGCCCCCATAGAATCATATAAATATTTTGCTCCTTATAATTTTGGAGATGTACATGATACAAACAAAACAAACAGGAACTGTTTGGCTGCTTAATGCTTCGAGATCCATTATTTGTAAATTCTTCCAATTTAACTGTGTTAGGATATTTATCCTATTTATCATGATTATATTGTGTCTAGGGTTACTCTAATTATCATGATGATATTGTGTCTAGGGTTACTCTAATTATCATGATTATATTGTGTCTAGGGTTACTCTAATTATCATGATTATATTGTGTCTAGATTACTCTAATTATCATGATTATATTGTGTCTAGGTTACTCTAATTATCATGATTATATTGTGTCTAAGTTACTCTAATTATCATGTACTCTTGTATCAATTTATTATTATAAATAGAAGATTATGAGAGGATCAATAAAGCCCTCTAGAATTATTTTACAGTTTAATTCTCAAGTTGGTATCAGACGGGTCGATCCCGCTCTGGTTTATGTCTCGTAGCATCTGTACGACGCCATAGTTCGCCGCCCGCCACCGCTCACTGCTCATCGCCGCCGGCCATCCTCCGTCGCCGGCCGCCGTTCGCTGCCGTCTGCCGCCAGCCACCGTCACAGTCCCGTTTGTCTAAACCCTTAGGGTTTTTCTTGTTTCTCACTGGTACGATTTGTCATCTTTAGAGATGGCGTCTGGTAGTGCTCTTTTCTTCTCCGGAAGTCCATCAATTACCTCCGAGAAGCTAAATGGAAAAAATTATCTATCATGGTCTGTTGCCGTTGAGATGTGGTTCCTTGGCCAAGGGCTTTATGACCACCTTGAGCAAGATGGAAGTCATGTGCCTACTGAAAAAGTTGATAAGTGGAAACAAGTAGATTTCCAGTTGTGTGCCCTATTATGGCAATCAGTGGAACCCAACCTTCTTATATCTCTGAGGGCTTTCAAAACTTGTCACTCCTTTTGGAAGAAAGCTCAAAGCATTTATGCCAACGATATTCAACGTCTCTATGACACTGCGAACAAGCTTGCATCTCTTAAAATGACAAACCATGATATGGTGTCCTTTATGGCTGAAGCCCAATCTGTCGTCGAAGAACTGAGGATGTTTTTGGAAGCGGACCCATTAAAGGATATCCAAAAGAAACTGGACAAATATTACATGGTATTGATCCTTCGCGCCCTACATCCCGATTTTGATCATCTCAGAGATCAACTTCTAACTAGTCATGAGGTCCCCTCCATGGAAACATTGACCACTCGCCTTCTACGTGTCCCGGTACCTTAAACTCAGGAAGCGCATGAACTAGTGGAACCATCTGTCATGGTTGCCACACGAGGAAGAGGAGGACGTGGCACTAGAGGAGGAGGACGGGGACGTCCTCAATGCACATACTGTGAAAAGATGGGTCACACTCAAGAGCATTGGTATTATTTACATGGTTTTCCTTCCAAGACCGCCAATATTTTGAAGACTGAAACTTCCACTCCGAAGATTGAAACTTCCACTTCTAAGTTCACCGAGGAATATCAAGAGTATTTAAGGTTAAAGTCCAACAGCTTGGCACAATCATCTCAATCTCCCAGTACATCAACAACCTGCATTTCTCAATCCATGGAAGGTCCAAATTCATGGGTAATTGACTCAGGTGCTTCTGATCATATTTTTGGTAATACCTCTTTGTTCTCATCTATTTCTTTTCGAGAGAAACCTCATTTCATAACCCTTGCAAATGGATCTAAAACTTCCTCCAAAGGAGTCGGTCATGTTTCCTTGTCTCCCTCCTTCAATCTCAACTCTGTCCTTTTTGTCCCTAATTGTCCTTTTAATTTAATTTCCCTAAGCAAGCTGACCAAAATGTTAAATTGTTCAATAACCTTTGATCATAAATCTTTTGTTATACAGGAGCGTGGTTCGGGGAGACGGATTAGAGAAGGATATGAAGCTGGCGGATTATACCATTATGGATCTCGTCCAAGGGTGTCCTGTGTTGCTGCTCCTAATCCTAAAGTGCTACATGATCGACTTGGCCATCCTCATTTGTCCAAATTAAAAAAGATGTGTCCTGAACTTAATGGTCTCCAAACCTTAGAATGTGAATCATGTCAATTAGGAAAACATGTTAGATCTTCCTTTCCTAAAAGGTCTCAATCAATATGTAATTCTAGTTTTTCCATTATCCATTTTGATATATGGGGATCTAGTCGTATCTCCTCCTTTGGTTTTAGATATTTTGTTACCTTTATTGATGAATATTCAAGATGTACTTGGGTTTATCTTATGAAAAATCGTTCTGAATTGTTAGCTATCTTTACATTTTTTTTGAATGAAATCAAGAATCAATTTGGTCAAGTAATCAAAATATTAAGAAGTGATAATGCAAAAGAGTATTTCTCATCCCCCTTTTCTGCCATCTTGAGTTCCCATGGTATCTTACATCAGTCTACTTGTCCTCTTACACCACAGCAAAATGGTATAGCAGAACGAAAAAATAGACACTTGGTTGAAACTGCTCGTACCCTTTTGCTCGGTGCCCATATTCCTGTCTATCACTGGGGAGATGCCATCTTAACTGCATGTTATCTTATTAATAGGATGCCCTCCTCCTCTCTTGATAATAAAGTCCCTTTCTCCATTTTGTTTCCTAATGATCCTCTCTTTCATACATCACCCCGAGTGTTTGGTTGTGTATGTTTTGTTCATGACATGTCTCCAGGTCTAGACAAATTCTCCGCTCGCGCTATCAAATGTGTCTTCTTAGGCTATTCCCGACTTCAAAAAGGATATCGGTGTTACTCTCCTGAAACTAAGAAGTATTACATGTCTGCTAATGTCACTTTCTTTGAACAAACTCCTTACTTCTCTTCATTTGTTCAAGATGTTTCTATCCTCCAACAAGTCCTTCCTATTCCGATGGCTGAGTCAAATAGCTCCACTGTCTCTGTCATTCCAAGTGTTGATCACCATCCTCCTGCACCCGGTTCTCCACATACTGAGATCATCCCACACAGGGCCCCAATGGATAGTCCACCTCCCCAAGACAATGGTGAATCTCCTGCTTCAGATTCTTCTCCCTCGTCACCTCCTCCCACGCCTCCTTGTGCAAATGATTCAGCATGGCCAATTGCCCTCAGAAAAGGTACTCATTCCACTTGAAACCCCCATCCCATTTATAACTTTCTTAGCTATCATCGATTGTCGCCCTCCTATTTTTCTCTTTTATCCTCAGTGTCCTCTGTTGTTATACCCAAGAATGTCAAAGAAGCACTTGATCATCCTGGATGGCGACAAGCTATGATTGTGGAAATGCAAGCTCTTGACCATAGTAATACTTGGGAGCTGGTGCCCCTTCCCCCGGGCAAAAAGGCAGTTGGTTGCCGATGGGTGTATGCAGTTAAAGTCGGCCCTGATGGTGAAATTGATCGGCTCAAAGCTCAGCTTGTTGCAAAAGGTTACACTCAGGTTTATGGTCTTGATTATTGTGACACTTTCTCTCCTGTCGCCAAAATGACTACTATTCGCCTCTTCTTTGCCATGGCAGCCATTCGTCACTGGCCACTTCATCAATTGGATATCAAGAATGCCTTCCTACATGGTGATCTTGAGGAAGAAGTTTATATGGAGCAACCTCCTGGGTTTGTTGCTCAGGGGGAGTCTGGTATGGTATGCAAACTACATCGATCTCTATATGGCCTCAAGCAATCACCATGTGCTTGGTTTGGAAAGTTTAGCTCCATTGTTCAAAAATTTGGGCTAAAACGCAGTGAAGCAGACCATTCGATTTTTTACTGTCATTCTTCTCTTGGGAAATGTGTTTACTTAATAGTATATGTTGATGATATTGTCATTACAGGAAATGATGTTGTTGGAATATCTCAACTGAAAGAGCACTTGTGTAGACATTTTCAAACCAAGGATCTTGGAAGTCTCTAATACTTCTTAGGCATTGAAGTAGCGCAATCAAAAGATGGAGTTGTAATATCCCAAAGGAAGTATGCTCTTGATATATTACAAGAAACAGGCATGAGTGATTGTAGACCGATAGACAGTCCCATGGACCCAAACCAGAAATTAAAGATAGAAGAAGGTGAATTATTCTCTGATCCAGAGAGGTATAGGAGACTGGTTGGAAAACTGATTTATCTCACTATTACAAGGCCAGATCTATCCTTTGCAGTTGGAGTGGTTAGTCAGTTCGTGCAGGTCCCATGTGTTGACCACTGGAATGCTCTCATTCGCATTCTAAGGTATGTCAAAAAGGCTCCCGGGCAAGGACTGTTATATGAAGATAAAGAAACCATTCAAGTCTCTGGGTATTGTGATGCAGATTGGGCAGACTCGTCTATTGATAGACGGTCTACTACAGGATATTGTGTTTTTCTAGGAGGAAACATTATTTCATGGAAAAGTAAAAAACAAAATGTAGTAGCTCGATCAATAGCGGAAGCTGAGTATAGGGCAATGGCGTCACTAACATGTGAACTTATATGGGTGAAACAATTCCTTCAAGAGCTTAAATTTTGTGACATCCATACTATGAAGATGTATTGCGACAATCAAGCTGCGGTCCACATTGCATCAAATCCAGTGTTTCACGAGAGGACTAAACATATAGAAATTGATTGTCATTTTGTTCGTGAAAAGTTGTTGACTAAAGAAATATGTACTGAGTTTATTGGGTCAAACGTTCAACTCGCAGATGTATTGACTAAATCATTAAGGGGTCCTCGGATTGAGTTTATTTGTTCCAAGCTTGGTACATACAATTTGTATGCTCCAACTTGAGGGGGAGTGTTAGGATATTTATCCTATTTATCATGATTATATTGTGTCTAGGGTTACTCTAATTATTATGATTATATTGTGTCTAGGGTTACTCTAATTATCATGATTATATTGTGTCTATGTTACTCTAATTATCATGATTATATTGTGTCTAGGTTACTCTAATTATCATGTACTCTTATATCAATTTATTATTATAAATAGAAGATTATGAGAGGGATCAATAAAGTCCTCTAAAATTATTTTACAGTTTAATTCTCAAGTAACTGAAACCTGGTTGCCTCAATATGCAAAAGGTGAGATATCCCTCTTGCCTTGTTTATTTTGTATATATGGAAATAAGCAGTTTTCTATATTTATTGGTATGTGTACCTCCATGCTCGGCTAGTACAGTACGGTATCCCCATTTATTTGATGGTTGATGCAATTTGTTCACGTCCTTTTATTTCCTAGTAGCAAAGAGAAAGAATACTATATTTATTGTGTATTTCCTTTCAAATTCACCTATGTTTTTGGAGATCCAGTTCAAGGACACACTTCAAATTTATTGTGTATTAAAGCTTATGCCTTTTTGCTGATTTATCAAACAACTTCCTGGCATTGTCATTGCTATTTCAAGATGTAGAATTTGGTGCAAACTGTTGAGTCATTGTATTGTAAGCTCGATAGTCTAGTTTTGCTTGATGACTTTAGGCATGTGGCTTATTTGCTGGGCTTTTATTGATTTCATTTCTATTTTTCTTACATTAACTTCATGTTTCATGCAGGTTTGGACATGTCTATAGTAATCTCCAGTATCGGTTGACTAAAACATTGCTGAATGCATTCTTGGATCCTAAGAAGGCAATGACGCAACACTATGGCGCGATTCAGGGGTTGGGGGCACTTGGACCTAATGTGGTATGTGTCTCTCCCATGTTCCTGATGATTGTGGAGTTGGTCAAAAGCCAACAGTTGGAAATATACTTTTGGTGGTTTAAAGATGACAACTTTCCAATGCAATTTTTATACACGCTTGTCATCATCTTATCATTAGATTAACATGCTATTACATTACAAATTCAGTATTGTTGCGTATTTATAATTTTAAGGTTTAAATGACCAATTTAAAAGGAACCTTGTATGGTATATTATGTTTGTTTATTTAACTCAAATAGGTTTGATACTTCCATATGAGGCTGTGATATGTTTTTAATGTTACTTATTGCTATGGAATTAGGTTCGCCTTCTTTTGCTGCCAAACCTTGAGACATATATGCGACTTCTTGAACCAGAGATGCTTCTTGAGAAGCAGAAAAATGAAATAAAAAGGCATGAAGCTTGGCGTGTTTATGGGGCCTTGCTGGTAAGATATGCTGTCACATACAGCCACTTGCTAGTAAAAAATAGGTGCTTTTACAACTGAAAAATGTCAGTCTCGGTATAATCTGGTTGTTCTGATGATTGTATGTAATCTATCATTCAGCGTGCTGCAGGTCAGTGTATATATGATCGACTAAAGATGTTCCCAACTTTTTCAACTCCTTCTCCTAGTCTTGTCTGGAAGACCAATGCAAAAGTTCTTACTTCTTCATCTCGTGAGTATTTTCCTTGTTTTCCCTTGAAAATACTAGTCACTAGTTCATGAAATACCTACTATAATCTTTTTAAGCCTTCGAGGGAAATCTTTTTTGTTTGGGCATTTAATTTAATATATTAGCATCTAACTGCGGCAGGGTTGTTAATTGTGCTCATGATTGTCTCTACTAAATCATACAGGCACATAGCATAGACATAATAAATTTGATTTAAGTTCAAACCTAAATAAATTCATGTATTATAATTGAAATTTAGAAATAGAACTGTTAAATTAAAACGAATTGCTTCATCAGGTAAATTGACAATTTGTGTTCGATTATGTTATTATCCTCGAAACTTTTCCTATTTTCTCATTGTCACTTTGGATTTCTTGTTTACAATATTTCCTTTTCTTTTCCTAACTGTTTCTGTATATTAGCTGGGATTATCTGTCACAGCAGGCACCAGATCTGTTACTTGGTTGTTATTTTCTTAAGAAATTCTTAATAACTGATGTACTGGGAGGCGCTGACTTAATGATCAATGTTCTAATTATTATATAAATATTGTTTATACTTTTCCGTTCTTTGTTTGCATACTTACTCCTTTTCATAATTGATTACTAAGGTAAACGCAAGGCAGATCCTGACCAATTGGAACAGCAGCCACCTTTGAAAAAAACTGCTACCGACGGAGAGGTTGGTGTGGTCCCAATGAATTCCTCACCCGCTCACAAGCAAGAGGAGGCAGAGACTCGAGCTTCTCCAGTTGATTCAATTATTGGTTCATCATCTTCTGCACAGATGAAAAATGAGACTTCTTTAGATGGCGAACTTAGAAGTAACAGGGGTGATACTCAGGCATCGAAGACATCTGCTGCTCTTACCCAGGTATGGAAAGACGAGCTTAATTCTGGACGGATCCTGGTATCACTGTTTGACTTGTTTGGTGAAGGAATTCTTTCCTTCATTCAGGCTCCTGAGATGTATATGTTCTTGTAACTTTACAGTAATTTGATGAATAGAGCACGGATAATCCATTGACTATTAATTCACGAACAAACTAAAATTCCTCCATGGCATGCGAAGTCCCTGTTGATGGTTTCTTTTAGATGTTAGTGGATAGTGCTCAATGGGAATCTCATGTTTGCGTAGCAAGTCAAATTCCTTATTGCAGCCTATTCCGAAATTCAAATGATTATGGAAAAATACTATTTGTACACCAAATGGGTATGTATAGACTTGAAGAAAGAAAAAAGATAGAAGATAAAAGAAAAGGAGATGTGATGTAAAATGAAAGAGTGGTAAAAGAAGTGTATTTAGTAGGGTGTGAAATGAAAAAAAGATTGGTTCTAATGGAGTTTTTGGATTTAGAGTCGTAACTATTGCTATTCCCAGGCGCAAATTTTCCTTTGGACATGTAAAGGGTCAGATTGAGACAGTATATAGAGAAAAAAACAAAATAGCTTGAAAACGGATTGTAATGGCAACAAAACAGGACATTAAAATATTACAATACTAGTAGAAGTCTGTTGATCGGAAGCTTGAGTGAAGTAGTAGTACTCAAGCAGCTAGTTTATTGGACTCCCTTTCAACAGCTGTTTTGAGGATGCTGTCTTCTTCCAGGACCATCTGAACTGGCACGAAACCCAATCCATCAGCCATGGCAAGCATCATCTGCCTGGTTTCCTTCTTGAATTCATCCCGATCAATCGTGCCATTCAAGTTGTGATCGAATTGTACGAACAAGGATTCATACACCTGAGCAAGCTCATCTGGGTCTGGCTCTACATCAATACCGAAGTGGGTTTCTAACACCCTAAGGCTCTGGAGCTCCTTCAGCATCTCTGCATACGAGAGAAGGCCATCATTGTCTGTGTCAAGGCGAGCAAAACGGTTTCTTACTGATACACTGAATGCTTCCTCATCCTGAAGGAAGTTCACTATGGTCGCACCATCCAGAATTTCTACACTCATATTTCTGTTCTACTTGAGGTCAAGGAAAGGAGAGGTTTGTGTATGTTTTTGCAAATGCTGGTGCTTTGATGAAAATACGTGATTTTCTAACTATTAATTTATAGTGTTAATAGTCGGTTCAAAGAGCATATATTCTTCAATTACTCGTACAAAAGATTAAATGGTATCGAAACATTCCCCTGTTTTTGTGTCCTACGTTTGATTAGAGTCTTGGCTTGTTTATTCTTTAGTTTAGCGGACTGTACGGTGGAAAATAATTGCCATATGGGATAAATTTTGTAAATAAGACTAAAAAATTTGTGAAAATACTGGGACAGGCAATGAGAGTGAATGGGGGAAAGTGCAAAACAGGGAGTGTCCCAGTTTTATAGAGAGACGGTCTTCCACTGAATAAACAAAGAATAGTTTGAAAGTCTTAAACATGGATAACCACTCCTTGCTTTAATATATTCAATAAGCTAAAGTTATTATGCTTTTAAGGATCTTCTTCGTTTATACTTTATTCTTTCTTAATAAACTAATCACAAAGATATATACCTAATAAAGTGAAATTGAAAGAGAGCATATAAGTGTTTTAGAATTTTTATTTTGGATGAGATGCATTGTTTGAATTGAAAATTTAGAAACGAAAACAATAATTCTAAAAAAAATATTTTGATTACATCATATACAAATATTTAAATTTAAAATAATACAAATTTATTTTATATTTATTTTTAATTAATATTTATTATTTATTATTTTTATTTTAAATTCAGTTTATATATTTTTTATTATAAATAGAAGACATATTTAATTTAAGAGAGATTAATCAAAATATACAAATTAAAAGAAAAAATCTCTCAAGTATCTTTTCTTTCTTGGAATATATATCTCTTCCTCTTTTCCCTTTCCATTTTCTTTTTATCATACTATATCAGTCGTGAGGAGTATGTCATTGTTGAAAAATATCAATGGTTATCCATGATTTATTTGCACTGAAAATTTTCTCTTTCTTTTTCCTCTCTTTTCCTTTTGCTTTCTTTGTTCTCTTTTCCACACTTTTTGCTTTTTGTCTCTTTTTTCCTTTTCAGACTATCCATTTTTTCCCTTCTTCGTTGTCTTTTTCTTCATTCCTTTATCAGTATTGAAGTAGAACACTTTAATATTTCCATTTATTTATTAAGATTATTTTATATTTTAATTGTTAGTCATTTAATTTTTTTATTTTATAATATTTAATATTAGAGTTTTTACTTTTACAATAATTATTTTTCATATAATAGAAATTATTTTACAATAATTCCGATTAGGAATTCGAAACTGTAAAATAAAACATTTTAAGAAAATTAAAAATAAACAATTCCATCACTCCAAAACTCTTAAAGTTTTAAAACTTCTCATCCAAATTTACCTTACAATTTAAAACTATTACTTTTAAATTTAATTTTCACATTGTAATTTTTTAAATCAATAGTTTTTCTTTCTGACTTAAATATCTTGAGAGATAATGTTAGTGATTAATTTAGAAATCAATTTAATATAATAATTAATTTAGAAACTATTTTAATTATGAATTAGTTTTAATTTATAATTTAATATCTAAATTTGTCATTGATAAATTATTTTTCATCAATAAAATTAACAATTATAAAAAAAAATCTAGTATGTTAATATTAATTTTGACATGATACTATCAAAGTTAAGAAAAAAGAATCTTCTTAAATTTATCTTCATTGTCGATTGTTTTTCTATTTCTATCATCATGTTTTTTTAGTCTTATTTTAGTTGGCATTAAATATTAATGGGTAGAATTTAATTTTAGTGAGTTTAATATCTATGGTTAGAATTTAATGCAAGTTTTGTTGTAAAATATTTAAAAAATGTAGGAGTTAATTAGTATGGAATAATTAATTAGTAAATAATTCGTAGTGGGTGTGTATATATATATATATATATATATATATATATATATATATATATATATATATATATATATATATATATATAAACTATATTTTTTATAATTTTAACTTTCTTGTTTATTATTGTCTTAAAGACAAAGGACACTGATTATAAAATTAAAGAATGATTTTTCTTTTTAAAAATATAAGGGAGTATATTCAAAATATAGAGCACAATATATTTATTTCTCTCCTAATAAAAAACGTTCTTTTTAATTCTTTAAACCAGCATCTTCATATTAGTATTTATATTTTAAATAAATACGTGAAGAGATGATTTTTTAAGAAGAGAGACTTATTTAGAAGAAGGTACAAACATTGAAATTAAATTATCTATAAATAAATATTAGTCTATGATTTTTTTTCTTAACTAGCTAAGGCTACGTTAGATTTCTTAATTAGCTTAGGCTAAATTCTTTTTAATTCGTTAAACCAGCAATTCATATTTATTTATTTTTTTAATAAAATAAATTGAGTATATTTTTGTCCCTCGGATGTAAAAAAAATGCAATTAAAATTAAAAAAAAAAAGAAAAAACAAAGCAAAAAATTTATCTTCGTTGATGACGAGATAAACATTGCATGTATAAATCACAAATATTATCATGCTGGTTTATTGTTTATTGATTTAAGAGTAATGATTTTTTGGCACACCTAAATCTTTTACATTCATTTGACACTACCCTTTCTTACTTTTCACTCTCTTCTTTCTTGAAAAAATACAAAACTGTATACATTTATGACCATTTTATCCTTGTGCTCTGTGTCAAATGAATGTAAAAGTGTGTCATGATACCATTATTCTTTATTTAAATCACATCAAACTTTGTGCAACGCTTTCGCTTTAGCTACATTGACAATGGAAAATGATATTTTGACACCAATTTTTTATACCATTTGACACTGCACACGTCTTAAAATGTAGTTGGACGATTTCAAATTAAAAAAAAAACTTTGGTTTTTTTTTCTTCCAAATATGTCCTTATCTCAGTTTTTTTAATTTGAAATCATCCAACCACGTTTTGACACGTGTACAGTATCAAAATAGTGTCAAAAATTGGTGTCAAAATATCATTTTCCATTGACAATAGCTCAACAAAAGAAATGGATTATACATCAAATTTCCACGAAGTTGCTATATGAACATACAGCATTCTTCCACATATTAAATCAACTTTAAGTTCAATTTTACAATCAATTTAATATTTATCGATATAATATGTCAAATACGTGTTATATCAAATGTGCAACTGATTTCATATATATTCTAAATTAATCGGTTTAATATTTTTAACTAAAAAAACATTTTTGAAAGTAACCATGACTTTCGGACTTTCGCACTTTGTAAAAGAAAAAATATTAAATCAGTTCTTTTTATAACCAATCTAATACATATTAAATCAATTTTTCTTATAACCATTTTAAAATAATTTTCAATATTTATAAAATTGTTAGCACATTTTAAATAAAATGGGTTTCGTTACAACCCTCTTATATAATATTCTAGTATCACAATTTTTCCTCTATGATGGGCTTTCTTAATATTTCATGTCTTCCACAAAGAATATTCAAATTAATGAAAAGTTAACGTATTTTCCTAGCATTTAACTGAAGAAAAGGATTACAATTACAACCCAGCTGAGCAACATTGACGATTACTTGAATGGTTAAGAAACTATATGCTTGTTAATGTCAAACTACCAAGAAATTGCCACAACACTTTCAACATATTCATGTACAATTTCACAAAACCAGATAATTATTTTTATTAGGCAAGTCCTTTTCAAATGCCCTCCATAGAAGAAAAAAAGCTACATTAATCATATTACTTATCAGCTTCCCATCCATCTATATGGGAAATTTCAACCACATTTTCATTTTTTAAAACTAAACCAAATATATACAGCCCTTTGACCTTTAAATTAGTATTTTAGGGTTTAATTCAAATGTCTCTCATTTTGGATTCTAAAAAAAGGTGCACTAATAATTGAACATAAGTTTACAACTGCCACATTGAAAACTAGTAATCATGGGAACAAGAATATATAAAGAAGAAAAGAACATTGCTAACGTGCTTCTTTGACAATTAAGAAAGTTGGTTTGCATGACCTGCAACATTTTCATGCAAACATACATATATAAAACCATAACTTCCACAGCTTGAATAATACAGGAAATTCTTAAAACCACAACAATTTGAACTCTATGTGACACTCACTCAACATCATATCTGCACTCATGGTAAATCAAATCAACACTCGTAGGATTATGACCATAATTTAAGAACCAAACGACAACACTTGTATAGGATCTCCTAATCTGAAACTAGGGCTTCCACAAGAAAAGCAATGGCAGGTATAGGGTTTCCAAACACAGCTGAAAATACCAGTTTAAATACCAACACAGCAATCTTTGTGTACTTCTTCATTGTCCCTAACCTCCTCGAACTTCTTCTACTTCGTACCATGTCCATGTTTCTCACTGCAAGCTGACAGTACTCCCTGTCACTCATCCCAATTGAACTGGTTTTATTAGTAAAATAGCCCTTATTCAATTTCTCAAGAATCAGTTGCTTAAAACACCGAACATGGTAACAACATTTCCCCCCAGAATCTGAAGATACATAAGACCATCCTCTGATTCCATCCACAGCATTCCTATGCTTACACTGGACACACTTTGAGGGAACCTTCTGACACAGTTCGAGTGACACAAGCCCTTCTTCACCAGAAATGCTATCTTTCAGCTTTAAACAATATGGATGTAGATCATAACCTGTACTGGAGCAATGGAACACAAACCCTAGAACATCCCTCCCACAAGCATCACAGTATCTGCCCCGGTGCCCCGGTGCTTTCTCATAGAACTCGAAGTGGCTCCTGGGAAAAAATCGATGAAAGGCAAGGGAAACAGCAGTTGCACACTCTTCATGGAGGAGGTAACCACAGTGGTAACTGCGTCCAAACCCTACTTCTCGACATCCACTGCATCTGTAGGGTGACCCTTGTGGCTTCAATTGCATCTGTCGTTCTGGATGGCTGGGACAAACCCTCTTGGTAATTTCCATATCTCTTTTTTTCAACTTTGTTTGTGATAATCAAGGATATACAATTTCTGTTAAAACAAAGAAAAGGCAAGAACAAAGAAAGTTAATGTGATGCACAAATACAAAATAGGAAACTGAGATATATATGCAAAAGTTCAACTGTTAAAGCAAACTTATCTAATCAAAATCAATACAGAGAACAGGTGCAATTCTCTAGATACAAATTCAAAGATGGGAAAGAGTAACGTATTAAATTCCAGGGTTGATGTTAAGATAAGAAAAAGAAAGGAACATGATCTCAGATAAAGACAGAAACAGAAAATCAGAGAAAAATCATGATGTTATGTTTAATATAAGAAATAGAAAGAAATAGGTACCGAAAACGCCACAGTGTTAGGACAAGAAGATGTTTTTTGTTGATATTAGTATTTATAAGCAAACGTATTTCCTTAAATAATGCATGAGTTACTTGGAAAGCAAACCATTTCTCATTATCTTCTCTGATAAAAGACGGAAAACGCGTAGCTCAATTTGTTATTGTTCTTAATTTCATGTGGTAATTTCCCCTTCCATTAGAACACAACACAAACAATCATAAAAGTATCACACAACTTGTGCTCTGCATAAAAAGTAAGCAAAAATTCCACATTTATCAACTTATTAGAGATTAATTTTCAGAAATTAAGTAAGGATGTGAGTATTTGAAAAGATAAAAGTTTGGTCGGTGTCTCTCTGCTGGCTAACATCAGGCAATTTCCTGCAATTGCCATGTTGATCTTCGGTTTCTCTTGTGAATTATCTATAACATTCCTTATCTTCTAAACGAAGTCATCCAAAGCATTAATTGCATTATTTTATAAAAAAATTTTACAGGAGCCTAATAACAACTTAATTACTTTCAGGATTTAAACAAATCAAGAATTACTAGAAACGTAAGGATTAAAATAAGATTTATGTCATTATATTCAAACTCAAATTTCAACATAGTTAAAAGATTGTTAAGTTTTTTTCTATGCGAGTTTATTTTTTACTATATGAAGCAAACTTTGATGAAGAGATAAAACCTTAATTGGGAACTATTTGAATAATTTATTTTACAACCACTTTCGAAAAGTAATAAGATCAACAAAAAAAGTAAAATAATATTAGTCATGACTGAATTAATTTATGGAAACTATGTTACATTAGGTTTTTTAAAATGAATTTTGTAATTTATGGAAACTATGTTACATTAAGTTATTTTATCTCATAAAAAAATATTTTACATTTTAGAAATGTCTGGGAATAATAATTGTTTTTTTTAATATCAATCAAGAGATGTCTTTAGTAAACTTATTTTACTATTATGTTTGTTTTTGTTTTTTATTTATAAAATTATCATATTATTTTCAGTTCATTTCCTACTTTTAAATGTTTGTTAAAACATTATTTTGAATAATATTTTCTAAAGAAATATTTAAAATTATAAAAACTTATATTAGAAAACAAAGTAGCAGTTTCACCATTAAAAAAATGAAAAGAAACATATAAACATACACATTCTAAATTTATTATTGTTGTGTTCATCCACTCTCCCTCTCTTATCTGTCGGAACTCTCCTTTAGTAAATATAAAGAATGAAAGACTATAACATAAGAAGAGTCAATTGTTCACACACAAAATTATAGTCAATTGTACTTGGTGGATGATTCATGCACGATTGAAGATAATTACAAAACTGAATTTCCCATTGTTAATCTTTCATGGAAGAACATTGTTTCTCTGAGGCATATAAACAAGGTGATTGAGAGGGCATTCTTTTGTGGAGGATTTGGAGTTTTCTTGAGTTTCGTATTGATATAATTGATTGTGCTGTTGTGTTGTATCTCTTATGATTTATGACAAAAACGGTTTTTGTGTTGTTTGATTTAGTTGAAAGATTATGGCCAGAAAAAACGAGGGATGTGCAGTGGGGATAGACCTCGGAACAACGTACTCGTGTGTTGCAGTATGGCAGGAGCAGCAGGGGCGAGTTGAGATCATCCACAATGACCAAGGCAACAACATCACTCCTTCTTTTGTTACTTTCACTGACAAACAAAGATTGATAGGTGATACTGCTAAAAACCAGGCTGCCACCAATCCAGAGAACACTGTGTTTGGTAAGTTCTCTCATTTTATCATTGCCTTCCTTTAAATATTTGATTTATGATCAGAATTTTTGCAACTTTTGCAGATGCTAAAAGATTAATTGGTCGGAAGTACAGTGTAACAGTGCTATATAGTATATATAAAAATTAGCACAGAGTAGTGGGATTTTATTGAGAAATAAAGGTGTCTCAAGACAAGTAACACTGGGCAAACAATGAAAGTGACAAGTGCAGAAAATTAAACTGAATGAGTCACAGTAGAAGCATGACGTGTTCCATTCCTGAAAGGGAAGAAAGGAATGGGATTAAGTGAATTTTCCAGTACTGAAATCAGAGAAGAAGAATCTGGAGAAAAGTGATTGCAGAGAGGGAGGGTCCATACCACCGACTGTTATTCTGAATGAAATCTCTCCATTTAGTATTTTCTTTCCTCTCACGTGTCCCTCTGCGCACTCCCATGCCTTCATCTTTGTTTGACACGTGGCCACTAGGTGTAACCTTTTCTTCCCCTTTAATATTGTCATGTTTTATGCGCGTTACAATACTCCCATCTTCAACAGCAACCTTGTCCTCAAGGTTGAAGTGAGGGTATGCTTTCTGTACTTCTTCCATGGTTTCCCACGAATGGTTTGCTTCATAAAATGAATCCCATTGTATCAACACTTCGGTTACTTCTCGTCCCTTTCTGTTAACCTCTGATAAGGTTGCATGATTGGTCCCACTTCAGTAATAGTAAGAGGTAATGGAAAATATAGTTGTTTAGGATTGCCATGAAATTTCTTAAGCACTGAAATGTGGAACACTGGGTGGATTTTTGCGGAATCGGGGAGGAGGAGTTTGTAAGCTACTTTGCCAATCTTCTCAAGAACTTTAAAAGGTCCAAAGTATCTTAAGCTCAACTTTTGATTCCTTCTCAAGGACACCGATTGTTGATGTAGGGTTGTAATTTCACTAGAACAAGATCCCCTACTTCCAAGGAAACATCTTTTCTTTTCTTATCCGCTTGCCCTTTCATATAATTCTGCAAATGATGAAGCTTAGCTTTTAATTTCTTCAATAAAACATCTCTGTTCTTTAAGCTCTCTTGTAGGTCTACAGGGTCAGTATCACTATGCTCATATTTAAGTAAAGTTGGTGGTAACTTTCCATAGACCGCTTGGTAGGGAGACATACCAATACTATGGTGAAAAGATGTATTATACCAAAATTGAGCCCATGGGAGCATCTCCAGCCATTTCTTAGGATGATCAAAGACAAAACATCTGAGATACATCTCCAAAGTTCTGTTTAAATTTTCAGTTTGGCCGTCAGATTGAGGATGGTATGATGAGCTCATGGTTAAGGTGGTGCCTTGATACTTGAATAATAACTTCCAAAAGTTGCTGATGAAGACTCTATCCCAGTCAGACACAATGGATTTGGGAAATCCATATAATTTGACGATATGTTGAATGAAAGTTCCAGCAACAGTTTTGCTATTGAATCCTTGCTTTAATGGAATGAAGTGTGCAAATTTTGAGAGTCGATCAATGACCACCATGATATTGGAATAACCCTGTGAAATTGGTAAGCTAACAATGAAATCCATTGCAATGTCTTCCCAAATCAGGTTTGGAATTGGTAGGGGCTGCAACAGACCAGCAGGTAAAGACTGAATGACCTTAGCTTGTTGGCAAATAAAGCATCCTTCACAAACCGCCTTATATCTTTCCTCATTTTAGGCCCAAAAAATTGAGCACTCAGTCGGGCCAAAGTTCTTGTAGTTCCCGCATGACCACCAATTTTTGATCCATGGAATTCTCCTATGATCCGATTTATCAATTTTGCATGATTTGGCAGCATAATTCTCCCTTTCCACATCAAAATGTCTTGCTGTATTACATAGTCACCCTTCTTCCCTGAGCTGTTCTTGCATTCCAGAAAAATTTTCATCAATTCTTCATCGTTTCTAGTTGCTTCGGCTACTGATTGTAGCCATGTATTTCGAGGTTCTGACCAAGCCATTGCGAAGGTCCTAGATAAAGCATCAGCAGGGGTATTCTCCTTTCCTGGTGAATATTGTATTGTGAAATCAAACCCTATAAATTTGGGTAGCCATTGTTGTTGCTTAGGGGTTTGGAGTGTCTGCTCCAATAATTCTTTTAAACTCTTCTGATCTGTTTTAATAATGAACCTATGTCCAAGTAAAAAATGTTTGAATTTTGACAAAGATTCAGTGATAGCATAGAATTCTCTGGTATATGCCGATTGTTTCTGCATCCTTAATGATAGCTTCTTTGAAAAATAAGCAATAGGGTGCTTATTTTGACTTAATATCGCTCCAATTCCCAAACCAGAAGCATCTGTTTCCAATACAAAAGGTTCCTCAAAATTTGGAATTGCTAGAACAGGAGCAGTGGTGAGGGCCAACTTCAATTCCTAAAAAGCCTTGTCTGTTGCTGCACTCCACTTAAATGAATCTTTCTTTAATAAATCAGTCAATGGTGCAACTATTTGGGCATAATTTTTGACAAATGTTCTATAATATCCAGTCAATCCTAAAAAACCTCGCAACTGTTTAAGGGTTGTAGGTTTCGGCCAATTGTTTACTGCCTCCAACTTTTCAGTCTCCATAGTTATTCCATTACCTGCCAATGTGTGACCGAGATATCCGATCTTCTGCACTCCAAAGCTGCATTTAGAGAACTTAGCAAATAATTGGTTCTGTTTGAGAATCCGCAGCACCACTTCGAGATGGTATAAGTGGTCTTTCCAGCTTGAACTGTAGACCAATATATCATCAAAGAAAACTAATACAAATCTTCTCAGCACACCCTTAAAGATTTGATTCATTAAACTTTGAAACGTTGTTGGCGCATTGGACAACCCGAATGGCATAACCAACCATTCGTAGAGTCCTTGATGAGTCCGGAAGGCAGTTTTATGTCTGTCCTCTGGTTTCAATAAAATTTGGTGGTATCCAGACCGTAAATCCAGCTTGGAAAAATAATGGGCTCCATACAACTCATCAATAAGTTCATCCACTGTTGGAATTCAGAAACTATCCTTAATTGTGATAGCATTCAAGGCCCTATAGTCCGTGCAAACCCTCCATGTGCCATCCTTCTTCTTGACTAAAATAATCGGAGATGAAAAAGGGTTGTTGCTTGGCTGGACAATGCCTTCTTTTAACATGCCTTCCACCAATTTTTCGATTTCTTCCTTTTGACTGTGTGGATATCTATAGGGCTTCACCTTGACTGGATTTGATCCTTCTAACAAAGGAATAGAGTGATCATGACTCCTTGTTGGAGGTAGTCCACACGGTTGGCTAAAGACAATGCTGTAATTTTGTAGTAATTTCACCAATTCTGGCTCCATGTCCTTTGGAAGTTCAAGTAGAGAAAAATTCTGAGTGTCTTGTTGGACCATCTGCATACTATATATCTCAGCGAGGGCATTAATGTCCATCATTCTCCTTATGTGATGTAGTTGTGCTGTTTCTGGTAACATGTCGCGATCACCTTGTAATGTAGTGAAGCGACCATCCTGCAAAAACTTGATTTGCAGCGAGTCATAATATGCTAGGATCCCGTTATTTTAACACAACTTTTTTGACACAGTTTTGACACACACACATGTCAAGCTGACATTGGTTGGCTTTTTTTTTTTTTTTTAAATCTGTGAACCAAAATGAATAGAGTTTGGAAAATTTTCCATTCCAAATATATCCTTTGCTTGTTCCATTGCGTTTTGTCTCAGATTTCGTTCTCTCTCTCTCATTTCGTTCTTCCCTGCCTTGTGGTTGCCCCCTGCTTGGTCTGTGTGACGTTTGGTTTTTGGTTCTCCGTTGTCGGCATTTGGTGGAAATGGAAAGTCCCGAACAACAGCTTCGTTGTAGGAAGGTAAATGCGTTGTTGGGTTTTGGATTTTTTGTTAGGGTACTTGGGTTTTTGTTTTGCGTTGTTGGGTTTTGGGTTTCCGTTGTTGGGTTTTGGGTTTTTGATTTGTGGTCTTGCGTTGTGGATGTTGTGGTGAGGGTTTAGTGTTTTTTTGTTTTGGGTTTTTGATTTTTGTTCGTCGTTGTTGATGTTGTGGTAAGGGTAGTGTTTTTGTGTTTTGTGTAATTGTTTGGGGTCTTGTGTTCTTTGTTTTTGGTTTCTTTGTGGGTTTTTCGACCCCTTTTAGGTTTGTTTATAATTTGGTTCTGTGTTTACATTTGATTTGTTTTGGTTGAGCAGTTGATGGTGCGTCACTATTTTTCAACCATGTATGTTTGCACGTTGAACGAACACTTGACAGATGATCAACGGTCACTGATTTCGAAGACTCCTTTTGGTAGGTTTTTACAATTGAGTGGTAAAGTCCTCCAACACTTGCCCTTGTGAAGGAAACGCCAAAACCTGTCATTCGACTTCCGATGTGGGCATAAAACAATGTCGATATGACAGCCATCCTCCGCAAATTTGTTCCGCCAACTGACGAAGCATCATCATCATCCAAACAACCTGAAGTTTAAGGACTAATGTTACATATGTTTCATTTATATTTCGTTTTGTAGGTGACAATGTAATTGTCTTTAATGGATTAATGTTATCTTTTAGAATATCTTTTGTAATGGAGGTCAAAAATATTACATATGTCATGTCATGAATGTAATATTTTGATTAATGTTATGTTGGACCTGATGTTATTGTAATGAAATCCTTTGGATTTATTTTTTCATTGAAAAACCAATGTGATTGACTGAAAAAATAAGAAAGATTATCATACAAATGACATACAAGATAAGTCTCACACATAATCAAAATTTGGAGTCAAAACCAAGTGCTTTTGGCATGGTGGTTCCTATAGTGCAGCAGGACGTGCAAATATGCAACCAGACTCGGGTAATCGTTTACAGGGCCCTGTAAACGATTACAATGCTGTTTTATCAAGCAAAAGCTTCAGCAATTGAAAGTTAGGTGATGTTTGAAGCATGGGTGATCCCCCAATCCATCATGGGGTGTGATACAAATGACCTACAAGCTAAGTCTCACAAATAATCAGTATTTGGAGTCAAAACCCAGTGGTCTTGGGCTTAAAAACTCAAAAATTCACTAGTGGTCCCTCAAGTGAAAACTTGTGGTTCCTACCGTGCAGAAGGACGTGCAAATATGCAACCAGACTCGGGTAATCGTTTACAGGGCCCTGTAAACGATTACAATGCTGTTTTATCAAGCAAAAGCTTCAGCAATTGAAAGTTAGGTGATGTTTGAAGCATGGGTGATCCCCCAATCCATCATGGGGTGTGATACAAATGACCTACAAGCTAAGTCTCACAAATAATCAGTATTTGGAGTCAAAACCCAATGGTCTTGGGCTTAAAAACTCAAAAATTCACCAGTGGTCCCTCAGGTGAAAACTGGTGGTTCCTACAGTGCAGAAGGACGTGCAAATATGCAACCAGACTCGGGTAATCGTTTACAGGGCCCTATAAACGATTACAATGCTGTTTTATCAAGCAAAAGCTTCAGCAATTGAAAGTTAGGTGATGTTTGAAGCATGGGTGATCCCCCAATCCATCATGGGGTGTGATACAAATGACCTACAAGCTAAGTCTCACAAATAATCAGTATTTGGAGTCAAAACCCAGTGGTCTTGGGCTTAAAAACTCAAAAATTCACCAATGGTCCCTCAGGTGAAAACTGGTGGTTCCTACAGTGCAGAAGGACGTGCAAATATGGAACCAGACTCGGGTAATCGTTTACAGGGCCCTGTAAACGATTACAATGCTGTTTTATCAAGCAAAAGCTTCAGCAATTGAAAGTTAGGTGATGTTTGAAGCATGGGTGATCCCCCAATCCATCATGGGGTGTGATACAAATGACCTACAAGCTAAGTCTCACAAATAATCAGTATTTGGAGTCAAAACCCAGTGGTCTTGGGCTTAAAAACTCAAAAATTCACCAGTGGTCCCTCAGGTGAAAACTGGTGGTTCCTACAGTGCAGAAGGACGTGCAAATATGGAACCAGACTCAAGTAATTGTTTACAGGGCCCTGTAAATGATTACAATGTTGTTTTATCCATCAAAAACTTCAGCAATTGAAAATAACCTGATGTTTTCATTGTATTTTGATGCACACATTCCACTACTTCGCCCATATTGCTAAAAAACAAGTTTTATACTTTGCACATTAATAAAGCTGGACATCAATCATGAATGAACAATCATGTATACATTGTAAAATAACAACCTTGAAATCAATAATATTATTATAATAATCATTTGCACAATGTATTCATATACCTTTTTGTATCTTACAAACTATACCAAAACCAATTACACCAACCATATTACCATGAAAACAAACTGCCCTACATTTTTACAAAAGAAGAAATGTCCTACAATAATTCGTACACATCTAGCACATCTAGTATTCTTATGTTCTCGTTGTCCAAGATCCGTACACATCTTTAGTATTTTTCTTCAATCTCTCATCCAAATTTGCTTCAAACGTGCCGTCATCTGAGGTTTCGTCATCTAATTCGTCAAGTCTCGGTCGTTTCGGTTGTGCTCCTAAATCTATCCCTCCATCAAACATTTCAAAAGCCGCAATGATTTCAGGCATGTGACGATCACACTTCCGAATATACCACTCCAACTTTACCTATAACACATTGATACACATTTAATTCTACATTAAAACATAAAAGGATATCCATCAAATACTTACATCTGCAGTCCTAAACAATTCTTCCATTTTTTCAAATAATATTGTCTTATAGGGGAACCAACGCAACATGCGAGGAAACCTCCTATGACTTGGATTACCATCCAAAGAAAGCCTCTCTATCTCCCAAGCCTACAATAAGAAAATAACTTACAGTCAACCATATTTTACATTGCAATACAAAGGTGTTTAAAGAACTACAAAGCAAGCATGTTACCTGCAAAACAGCCACATTCCCACTAAGACTGAGTGCGCTGGCGATACCTCCAAACATTATTTTTTTCATACATTTATTCAAATTATCTACAAGGTGTTTTTGTACACCGGTCGCTCAATCATATAAACACAAACTATCTAGGTCGTCTAACACTTTTGAAGGCATGTTAGCAACAACCTTAGACTTCCTCGGAAAGAAAAAAATATAACCAAACAAACAAATATATACAACCTACACACAACATCAACCTCAATGTTGTCGTCCGAAACAATCACATTAAACTTGTCAAGCAAATCCGATAAAGTTGTGCTCTTTGAATTAAACATTTCTCCAACCAAACCAACTATACATTCATCAAATGGAACTTCTATGCCACCTATGTCTAAACGAGTCGTCATGAAAACATCCAAAACACTAAATGGAACTAATTGATGACTCACCCTAAAGCTAACATCATGCCCAGCCCAGCGACATACCATAACCTTTAATAATTCACAGTTAATCTCCACAGCCTTACGAAGCTGCAAACACCAACGAAATGGTGTCATCGAAATTCGTTCTACATGCACTTATCTCAGTAACCCATTCATAAGAACAATTATTGATGAATCAACAGAGATTCGAACACGCCACTACACAACATTATCAAGAAAAAATTTATTACTTACCAAAAAAAAATAACAAGTTTATATAATACTATAACTTAAACTTACCCTTGGGTTCCCAGACGCCACTGTAACTGCCCAAATTTCAGACAAACATATGAATGGTGGATTAGGGTTCATACAAACACAAAAAGCATAAAACGACACGCACAAAACCAAAACACAAAAACCCTCCCCAACCCAAGCAATGCGATATAGAGTGAAAACTCTAATGGGATATACTGCACAAAACCAAACACACCCAAAACGCAAAACGCGAAACGCGAAATAGTGCTTACCAACAGAGTATGGATGAATAGAAATCGAGAGACGAGAGACGAATGGAAAGAACAAGGGAGTCGATAGACGAATGGGTGCAGGAGACGAATGAAGAGAGGAACCAAATGGGAGAGACGGAACTTTGCTTTCGAAAAGTGAAGAAGATGAAAAATTAAACCGCCAAAATCAATTTTCATAAAACCATTATTCCAAAATTACACTTCTGCACATCTTTAAAAGGGTTTTATTCATTTAGTGAAGACATGCAATAGAATTTTGACACGTGGAGGTGTGTCAAAATTGTGTCAAAATAGAGTGTCAAACAAACATTTTCCAATCTGCTAAGTGGGGACCAATTGTCTTTAACCAATTTGCACCAAGGATGAGATCAGCACCAGAGATGGATAAGAGGAACACATGTATTGTGAAAACATTGCCCTGTGCTATTAAAGTCAAATTCTGTATTAAGCCCTCCGATTGCATGTAATTCCCATTACCAACCATTACGTTGAATGAAGGAGTTGTCACCACTGGAAGTTTCAAAAATTGCGCAACCCGTGGTTGTAAGAAATTATCAGAATTGCCTCCATCAATCAATACTTTGACTGGCATAGTTCCAATATGTGCGACGAATCGAATTGTCCCTATTCCGTAACCACCTTTCAAGGCATTCAAAGATAGGTGATGATCTTTGTTTACCGTGGCTTCCTGGTCTGGAGGTAACTCAGTCTCCAATTCCAAATTATCGGATTCGTCCTCCCCTAATTGCAGGACTAAACATTGCTTGTTTGGGCACTTGTGATTAAAAGAGAATTTCTCATCACAGAAATAACATAAACCCTTCTCTCTTCGTAATTGCATTTCTGCAGGACTTATTCTTTTGACATTGGGGTTTCTTAATGGTGGTCCTGGGGGGGTTAGGTAACAATGAAGGTAATGAAGATTTGGAAGCTGGTAGGATGGTCCTTGTGGTGTTATGACTCCTGGACGTTGTTACTTTCGGATAAGTTGTGGAACGAGTGTTGTAATTAGAAATAGGCTTGGTTCCTGGCATGTATTTCTCTTCATACAGTTTAGCTAATGCTACTGCTCGTAACAAATTTGTTGGAATCAAGGCAATCACATCTCGTCGAATATCAACATTTAAACCACTCATAAAGCAATTTAAAATAGCTGCCTCAGTTAAACCCTCACATCGATTAGCAAGCGATATAAATTTCATATAGTAATCTGATAGCGAGCCTTGCTGTTGCAGCTTAAACATTTCTGCCATTGGACAATCGAAGGGAGAGGGCCCAAATTGAGATTCCAGAGCACGCTTCAATGCTGTCCAGGTTGTGACCACTTCAATCTTCTGCAACATTTGGAACCATGGCACCACATCGTTCTCAAAATGCATAGAAGCTATTTCAACACGCTCCGCATCAGGTGTGTTATGGTAGTTGAAGAACTTATCCATTTTGAAAATCCATTCTAAAATGGGTGTGGAGCCATCGAAGTGCGGAAATCCGAGAGAAATGTCCTTGACCGGGTTCATAGAATTCAGCGACTAAGCTCGGACTGTGGAATTTGAGTTCGAAGGACTTCCAAATGTCTGAGTAGAATTTTGCAATAGTTGCTGTAGGACGAGTTTGATTTCATCCATTGTCGAATCCTGATTTCGATTTCTCTCATCTATTGTGCTCTGCAGCTTTTCCACCGTTGCCGTTAGACGACGCAGATCATCAGTCGTCGTGCGGATCTCGGTTTGGAGATCTTTCAATGTTGTGTTCTCAGCCATGGAAGACAATGAAAGCACCAATGTAACAATGCTATATAGTATATATAAAAATTAGAACAGAGCAGTGAGATTTTATTGAGAAATAAAGGTGTCTCAATACAAGTAACACTGGGCAAACAATGAAAGTGACAAGTGCAGAAAATTAAGCTGAATGAGTCACAAAAGAAGCATGACGTGTTCCATTCCTGAAAGGGAAGAAAGGAATGAGATTAAGTGAATTTTCCAGTACTGAAATCAGAGAAGAAGAATATGGAGAAAAGTGATTGCAGAGAGGGAGGGTTCATACCACCAACTGCTATTCTGAATGAAATCTCTCCATTTAGTATTTTCTTTCCTCTCACGTGTCCCTCTGCGCACTCCCATGCCTTCATCTTTGTTTGACAAGTGGCCACTAGGTGTAACCGTTTCTGCCCCTTTAATATTGTCTTGTTTTATGCGCGTTACAACCATAAAACATGAGATAAAAGGTTGTGGCCATTCAAGGTCATTCCTGGTGGTGATGACAAACCCATGGTTGTAGTTAACTACAAGGGTCAGCAAAAGCACCTTTCAGCCGAGGAAATATCATCAATGGTTCTCTCAAAGATGCGGGAGATTGTAGAGACCTTTCTGGAAAAGTCGGTAAGGAATGCAATGGTTACTGTTCCTGCTCATTTCAATGACTCTGAGCGTAAAGCTACAGTAGATGCAGGAACCATTGCTGGCCTCGATGTTATGCGGATAATCAATGAACCCACAGCTACAACTATTGCATAAGGTCTTGACAAGAGAACCAAAATTGTTGGAGATATTTGACCTCAGAGGTGGTACCTTTGACGTGTCTATCCTCACAATTAAGGATAAGGTGTTCCAAGTTAAAGCTACTGTAGGAAACACTCACCTTGGGGGAGAAGACATTGATAACAGAATGGTGGAGTACTTTGTGGAGCAGATCAAAAGGAAATACAAAGAAGACATTAGTGGGAACCCAAGAGCTCTTAGGAGGTTGAGAACTGCATGCGAAAGAGCAAAAAGGACACTCTCGTCTACACTCAGTACAAACATTGAGATAGATGTCTTATTTCAAGGCATTAACTTCTGTTCTTCGATCACTCGTGCAAAGTTCGATGAAATCAATATGGAGCTCTTTGAAGAGTGTATGGAGACCGTAGATAAATGTCTCAGCGATGCTAAGATGGACAAGAACAATGTGTATGATGTTGTACTAGTTGGTGGCTCTTCTAGGATTCCTAAAGTGCAACAACTATTGCAGGAGTTCTTAAAGGGAAAGGATCTGTGCAAGAGCATCAACCCTGACGAAGTTGTTGCTAACGGTGCAGCTGTTCAAGCTGCTTTGTTGTGTGAAGGCATTAAGAATGTTCCTGACCTGGTGTTGTTGGATGTGACACCGCTGTCACTTGGTACGTATACAACGGGAGATATCATGAATGTAATGATTCCTAGGAATACTGAAATTCCTGTAAAGAGGACAGAAGAGTTTGGAACAGTTTATGATAATCAAACCAGTGCCTCGATTAAGGTTTATGAGGGTGAAAGAACGAAAGCGAGTGACAACAATTTGTTGGGGCCTTTTAGTCTTACTTTTCCTCCAGCTCCTCCTGGTTATCCTATTCTTGTGTGCTTTGCCATTGATGAAAATGGTACTCTATCTGTTTCTGTCGAGGATCAAACCACGGGAAATAAGAACCAGATTACCATATCCAACAACAAAGAGAGACTGTCAGTTGAAGAAATGAGTAGAATGATTAAAGAAGCTGAAATTTATGAGGCCGACGACAGGAAGTTCCTTAGGAAGGCTAACGCAATGAATTCTTTGGATGATTATGTTTATAAGATGACAAATGCTTTGAAGGACAAGTATAACCGATCAAAGTTTTCCTTGACCCAAAAGTTGAACATTAGTTCTGCAATTGCTAAGGCCACATATTTTATTGATGATGATAACCAGCAGGTTGAAGTAGATGTATTAGAGGATTATCTGAAGGAACTCGAGAGTCTCTTTGGTCAGAAATTGGACATTAATGGTTAGTTTATTTCCAGATGGGATATTTTGTTGTGCTAATTTGCCTTGTGTGATCAAGACAGAGTGTTTGTGATTAATGTTATCTTGACAAAGTTTGATATATTGTTATTGTGTCTCACTTGAGAGCACTCTGCTTTCAAATTGGCTCACCTTGATGTACTGCTTTGTCTTAAGAAAAATAAAAGTCTATTCTCAACTCTTTCGATTTGTTAACCCGTGAGATTCACCAGTACAATAATTTTACAAATTATTTAAATTTAAAAGTATCTCGTTTCAAAATTCAATGTTAAGTTATATAAACAATTCGTTTTACAGTGTCCAAATATCATTTTCTAGCAATATATATATATATATATATATATATATATATATATATATATATATATATATATATATATATATAAGAACTGTGTTTGATGAAGATCGTTTTGCAAACTCGAGCCAATCTATCAAACCACAGTAAAGAAGAGGTTTTAAATCTTTTAATAAGGTTTTCATAGTCTTGTTACTGATCTTATTGGATGTTTGTATAAAGAAAAATAAAGAAAGAAATTATCTGCCTACTGATGTTATTGGTTGTTTGTATTTTTTCACCAGGCCGACATATGTTAAACATAAAAACAATCACTCATCTGAATGCCCTATTCAAGAAATGTATACCCCATATAATTATAGGCATATCCACCTTCACATTAACAAGATGTAGAAGAAAAATGTGTTCAAGGATTGATAGTTGAAACTGGAAATTTTATATTGTTTAGATAGCATGCTTCATAAAGTTTTACATTTTTCACCAACAAAAACTTAAAACAAACTAGTTAATCTTCATAATGGGTTGAATGAGGCTCTTCATCCTGTGCAGATGATCCACAAAAACCTCTGTTTCTGTCTTCTCCCTAGCATCAAGCAATTTCTCGGCCTCTGCAATAGCCATGTTGATCTTCGTTTTCTCTTCTGGATTATCTACACCATCTATAGCATTCCTTATCATGTAAAAGAAGTAATCCAAAGCATTAATTGCCAAAACTTTCTTTTGGTACTTCTGATCTTCAGCCTTGTATTTCTCGCCTTCTTGAATCATTCTCGTAATTTGTTGAGTTGATAGTTTTCCCTTGTCATTGGTTACGGTAATCCAATTCTTACTTCCACTGCTTTCTTCCTCGGCAATTACAGTTAGGATACCATCAACATCTATACTGAAACATACCGTTAAAGGATGGCCTCAAAGAGCTTTACGATTGCCATAAAGATCAAAGAAACCAAGCAAATTGTTATCGCTTGCTCTTGTCCTTTCACCCTCGTAAACCTTAATAGGGACAACAGATTGGAAATCTTCACCTCTTACATATCCTTTCTTTTTTACAACAGGAATGGTGGTGTTCCTAGGAATCACGACACTCATGAGATCTTCTATTACAGATATACCAAGTGATAGCGCCGTAACATCTAATAGCACTAAGTTGGGGACAAACTTGTTGCCTTTAGTCAACAAAGCAGCCTGTACTACTGCTCCATAGGCAACAACCTCGTCAGGGTTGATGCTCATGCACAGTTCTTTCCCCTTGAAGTAGTCTTGCAATAGCTGCTGTACTTTGGGAATCCTAGAAGAACCACCAACCAGTACAACATCGTCTACATCACTCTTGTCCATCTTAGAATCAACAAGACACCTGTCTACTGTCTCCATACACCTTTTAAGGAGGTCCAAGTTAAGTTCCTCAAATCTTGCACGAGTGATTGATGAGCAGAAGTCAATGCTCCCAGATATAGCATCTATCTCAATGGTGGTATCAACAACATATGAAAGTGTCCTTTTTGCTCTCTCACAAGCAGTTCTCAACCTCCTCAAGGCTCTCGGGTTCCCACTTAGGTTCACTTTCTGCTTCCTCTTGATCTCCTCAACAAAGTACTTCACCATTTTGTTATCTATGTCCTCTCCTCCAAGGTGTGTGTCACCAGCAGTGGCCTTCACTTCAAAGACATCACCTTTGATTGTTAGCAGAGACACATCAAATGTTCCACCACTAAGATAAAAAATGAAAATATTTCGCTCTCCAACACAATTCGCTCTCTTGTCAAGGCCATACGCCAGAGCAGCAGCCGTAGGTTCATTGATTATCCACATAACATTGAGGCCAGCAATGGTACCAGCATCTTTTGTTGCTTGTCGCTGAGAATCATTAAAATAAGCAGGCATGGTAACCACAACATTCTTAACCTCTGATTCCAAGTACGCTTCTGCAATCTCACACATCTTTGTAAGGACCATAGATGAGATTTCTTCAGCTGAAATTTGTTTCTCCTTACCCTTGTATGAAACAACCATCATGGGTTTGTCATCAGAATCAGCAATAACCTTAAATGGCCACAACTTTAGATCGTCCTGAATGACGAGATCACTATATTTTCTGTCGATTAACCTTTTCACATATGCAAAATTAGTCATTTTATGCATTTCTTAAAGCTTGTTCCTAATAGAGCAAGAATTTAAGGCTATTCCACAATAATGTTAGTCAAAGTAGTCTTGTGGAATGATAATTACTAATTGAAAGTTAGAGAACAAATTAGAAAACTAGACGAAAGTATAAATAAATGATGAATGTTAAGCTATCATTTGCGCACTTAAAAACCAACACAAACAGCTAGCGTAAACATTTAAATGAGTTCACACACAAGTAAAAAAAAAAACAACTTTTACCAAAGAGTGTGTTGGTTGGGTTCCAAATGTAATTAGAGCCTAGCCTTTCCAGTATGGTGTGGTTTGAGGACGAACCAAGCGGAAGCTGGTGGACATGTGACGCCCGGGCACGGACGAGGGCAGGGAGTGATCGCCGGTGCAAGAGGCACAGACAAGGAGCGACTCCTGGCAAGCTTCCAGTGGAAGGGGCACATGGACGAATCGAACATACACCGGAATGAGAGGGATCCAGAGACTGTATAGGTATGGGACTATACGGTTGAAGGATAGCTTAAAGAAATTGATTTGGCTACTCATATCAACAAATGCATTTGCTTTTCGGTAGCTTAACTCATAAGAACTCTATGGTTAAGCGTGCTTAGTCTGGAGTAATTTGGGATGGGTGACCTTCTGGGAAACTTTCTCGGAAAGTGTGCGAGTGAGGACAAAACACACTGGAAAGCCTTGTGTTGATGTGTGGGGGCAGTCAATTTGTGTTGATGTTGTAAAAAAAAAATTAAATTCTATTTGATATTTCTTATATTCTTATCTTAACTCTAGAATAAATTATAGTTTCGAGCTATATTTATTGGGATGTTACACTCACTAACTCACTAATGACAAATATCTATTCTATTAATTAATTATTTTTTTTTATCAAATATAATAGATTTAAAGTTATTTTTATATAAAATAATTATAAATAAATAGAGAAGCTTGAATAAAATATTATGATATACAAAATATAATTTAAAACATGTTTTCTAAAATTATTTAACTTTAAATATATTTAAAATGAGATTTGAATGAACTGGTCTTCATTATATAAACTAATACCTGTTTTATAATATAAAATCCTTTTGAAAATTTAAATATAATAATGAATTATTTAAAGATGATAAAATAGGTCATAAAAAATTAACTAAAACAATAATGTCACAAGGTTATGTTTTAAATGAACTGTCAGAGTCTTTTTTTCTACTCCACATGCTTTTATTACGTGGTACTTGTTTTTCAAATCTCTTTAATCTTTTACCGAAAGGCAAAATATCTATAAAAGATTTTCCGATACTCACGTTAGTGTTATGGTCAGATATTTTAATTAAAAGTTGAATTAATAAAAAAATAAAGTTAATATTAAAATAATATTTATAGATGTATTTTATTGAGTATGAGTTCTAACATGAATGGCCACAATGGCCCAATGAGCAGCTTATTTGAGATAAATTGTAACCATTTTTTACAAAGTTATCTTATATGAAAATATCTTCGACTAGTAAACGTAAGTACCAACAAACAATTATGAGAGGATGGATGTAATCTTTGGTTTGGGAAACAAAGTATTCGTTAATAAGTCATCGTATCCGTTATTCAACATTGAACTTACACCTTTGGAGGTGTAATTCTATTGCAAATATTTGGTAATCATTTTATTAGTTGTACTGGTTACACAAGGTAGACTATATCCTATTGGTATTTTAGATATTGGAAAGTTATTAAAAATGTATCTACGTAACTTGCTTTATGCATGCTTTAAAAATTCCAACAAAATTAATTGTTTTTTATTGATATACAATTTACTTATATTTATGTTAGGAAGTGGGGGAAGGCAGGAACGACTAAAAGGGTCAAGTCTGGTGAGTGAGCCCACTAGCCAACCATAAAAGATGGATTGGGACAACATTTTCAATCTAGGAGTTCAAATCAACTTGGTCTGTGTAATCCGACATGTCAATCTCGCGAGTCAGTTGAACAACCTGACTTCATTAAAAAAAATAGAAATTCGCTTCATGACTTTTTATATTAACACAACTTGATAATATGATCAAACTCTGATAACTCAACCAAGATCTGAAACAGCTTGGACAATAACCCGTTTTGGCCTTTTTAATCCATAATCAACCAACAATCAACTTGTTTTCACGTAAAAAATAATAAAATCAAATTTATTTCCACATGATATTAAACTTTTAATGATAGAAAAGAAAAAATACAAGTCGAGTAACCTTGACAATGAATTATACTGAATTATAAAATTCAAGTCGTTTTCAATTCGCTAACTAATTTAGTATGGTTCGTTTTATGTAGGCCTATGTTAGACTAGGCTTAAACGGATTAGGTTGATCCATTTAGACTCCTTAGAAAAACTAGGATTTGAAGTCGCGGTCCACCACCAACAACAATGCGTAGTACATTTTTCCTTTGGCTTATACTCTTTGGTGGAACACATATTGGACCGAACTTAATTTTTTCAGACAAAAAGAAAAATACCATATAAATATTCTTAGCTCAACATCTCTGTACAATAGTTTCTTCATGGACACAACTAAAGATTCCAATACATCAAGCACACTGTCAATGGAAATAAAGCACATGCACGTTTGAGAAGAATTAGTCAAAGTAATAGTCAGTGCAGATGGAAAACAGTCCAAAGATCATTCAGCAAAAATCCATGGCAGCAAAAGATAACAACAATTTATAACAATGTCCACTAAAAATATATTTTAACTTGAACATTGTTCAGATAATAACAATAAGAAGAAAGTTCGTGTTTATCTAAAAAGAAATAACAAATCCGCATCAGATAAAATCTAAACTAGAAACATCTAAATATAGCTGCTAATGATACTGTCAAGAGACAATCCAACAAAACCAAATTCGAAACATTCTCAATACCTTCACTCAACAAAGCACCCTGAACTGCTGCTCCATAAGCAACAGCCTCATATCCTTCCCTTTGAAGAATTCCTGCAACAGTTGCTGTATTTTAGGAATCCTAGAAGAACCTCCAACAACAACAACATCATGCACACTGTTCTTGTCCATCTTAGCATATGTAAAACATTTTATCGCTTGGAGTAATGGGATCGCTACATTTCCTTGGCATCTGCAACATTTATAAGATGCTGAGGTTCATTTGCCGTTTAAAAGTCTAGAGAGAAATCATGAAAAACACTAATATTTTGGAGTTGAAACGTACCGAAGACAATGTTTTCTGGGTTGGTAGCTGCCTGATTCTGAGCAGCTTCGCCAATCAACCATTTTATCGGCGAAAAGGAATTGATATCTGTCATCGGAAATCACTACAAATGGAACTTGGAAGACCAAAAAACTAAGAGGATGCTCATTAGATTCCCATAAGCAAATTTGATTACTATCACATAGAAAATCATGACGCATATAACATTTCAATTTCTAATGATAAAAAGACTCTGTAATTCTAAGGATATTCACCACTGTTTTTTAAAAAGTATGTAATAATCTAAATCATTCTACAAAATGATATTTCAACACTCTTTTTTAACACCAATTTGACACTATACACGTGTCAATTGGTGATTGGAGCAATTGAATGTAAAAAGAAAACTTAATTTGGGACGTTGATAAGGGCATAGTTGAAAAGAGAAATATGAAAATTTGGGAAATTTGGGTTTGGCGGTTCCTTTTGGTTCTCAAGAGTCATTCTCCATATCCATCTCACTTTGGCGGTTCCTTTTTCGTTCTCTCTAGGGCTTGTGAAGAAACGGGTTCAATCTCCATCCTCAACCATCATCTAATTTTCGTTCTATCATATAAATCGTGCTCCATCTCCACCTCACTTTGGCGGTTCCTTTTTCGTTGTGTCTAGGGCTTGTGAAGTGACGGGCTCCATCTCCATCCTCAACCATCATGTAATTTTCGTTCCATCATCTCCATCTCACTTTGGTTTTCGTTCTCTGTAGGGATTGACGTTGTCATCATCGACCATAATCTCATTTTGGTTCCATCATCTCATTATCGTTGTGTGGAGTGTTTTCTCCTTGGGTGTGTCAACGATTCTCTGGTGAACGTTTTGGTTTGAGGTAAAGCCACCGCTTGTCTTTGTCTTTGTTTTGAACCATTGATGGGTTTTGCTCTCATGTGTCTATGTTTTTTTTGAAGCGTTGGTGGGTTTTGCTCTCATGGTGCAATGCATTTCAATGACTGCAATGCATTTTGGTGGATTTGGTCAATAAAAGTGAACTTGTAATAGTTGTGGTTGATAATAGCTTATGGTAATCGTTTACAGGCCCTTGTAAACGATTACCAGAATGAATTTTTGAATTTGTACACAAAGTTCTGCTGAAGGGGCCAGTTTTGACAACGTAGGGGACCATCATTGATACTGGTTCATTTTTTTAGATTCTTCCTTCCAACACTGGAATTTGGTTATTTCATTATTGTTTGTTGTGATAAGTGATATATGTTTTGGTTCTATTATTTAAGATATGATTGTGGAGTCATCATGTTAAAAGTTATGGAAATTTGGGATGGAGAGGACATATACAACGACAAGAGCATGCCAAAGTATACGAATGTAAGTATGAATTTCATTGTTAGCAATATTTCATAATGTTTTTAATTATATCTAAAGTAAAATATATTTTGTTTCAGGAGGAGTTGCGTGAAATTAGAAAGAACTATGTAAAGGATTGGATCCTTGACATCGAGAACATTAGAATATTGGAAGCGCTAGCTTTATATGGGTTGTTGTAAGATTGAATAGATATGCAAAAGTTTTATATGTATTTAGAGCAACAATGATATATGTATATATGTATACATATTATATTGTAATATGTACAGATTTATAAGAACAATGATATATGTATACAAATTGTTATTTAAATTACATACGATTTATATGCAATGAATATTATATCCAATGTTTATTTATTTATGTTGTTTGTGTATTATTTATAAACTGAAGCGCGATATTAATAATTCCTTTTAATAAACGCAATAGTTGTCCAATTGAAGTGAATGACTGCTTTCAATATGCAAGTTTGGGTGCCCAAACGTGATTCATCACACCCAAGACACACCTAAAAAACAAAAATAAGACAAAACAATTCAAACTTTGCAAAAATTTGAGAATTCACATAGTGGTCCCCTATGTACAAAAAATTGGCTCCTGCAGTACAACTTTCTGTACAAAACCCCAATTTTATGCGCGTAAACGTTTACAGTGTTCTTGTAATCGATTACAATGGCCAAAAATCCCTAAACTTGATTACCAATGCATAATTTGAAAGGTCTTTGAGTCTAGATTCCAACAAAACAAGAATAAACTCATTTGGAGTTTGGTGGAGAAAGTTATGGGCAAAACAACCAACAAAGGTCAAAGTTGGTTGAAATATACAAAGCTTCAACTTGAAGGAATAAACTGTACCTACTGAGATGTTAAAAAATTGCAAATTAATAGCCATTGGAAAGATTTTTGAGTCTAGTTTCTAATAAAAAAAGAATCACATCATTTGGAGGTCGGTGGGAAAAGTTATCATTAAAATAACGAGCAAAGGTCAAAGTTGACACCATGTTAACTTGGTCATGACACCAATATTGGGTCTTTCCTCCACCATGGGTTGCCCAAACCATAGTTTTCAGACTCTAGTCACACTTAAACACCAAAAAGAAGTCTCATCCATTCAAGAAACATGAAAAAATTACGTAAAATTTCTTTGGCTACTTATGTGTCCAAAGCTGGCTCCTGCAGCACAAGTTTTTGTCCAAAACCAGATGTTTGTTCGTATAATCGTTTACAGTGTTCTTGTAATCGATTACAATGGCCAAAAATCCCTAAACTTGATTACCAATGCATAATTTGAAAGGTCTTTGAGTCTAGACTCCAACAAAACAAGAATTAACTCATTTGGAGTTCGGTGGACAAAGTTATGGGCACCCAAGGTTCATGGAATGTGTCCTTGTTAGTCACTTGAGCAGCTTAAGTGAAAAGAGGCCATTGTAAACGTTTACAGGGCAGTGTAAACGTTTACACGAGAGTTTTTGTGATTTTGTACAGAAAGTTCTTCACAGGGATCCACTTTTTTGAACACAGGGGACCAACTTTGTTTTTTTTAATTTTTTCACATGAGGACATTCTTTGTTATTGAGAATGGTTGGTAAAGTGTGTTAGGAGTGTTGGATGTCATGTTTGGGCACCCAAGGTTCATGGATTGTGTCCTTGTTAGTCACTTGAGCAGCTGAAGTGAAAAAAAGGCCATTGTAAACGTTTACAGGGCATTTTAAACGTTTACACGAGAGTTTTTATGATTTTGTACAGAAAGTTCTTCACAGGGATCCACTTTTTTGAACACAGGGTACCAACTTTGTTTTTTTTAATTTTTTCACATGAGGACATTCTTTGTTATTGGGAATGGTTGGTAAAGTGTGTTAAGAGTGTTGGAGGTCATGTTTGGGCACCCAAGGTTCATGGAATGTGTCCTTCTTAGTCACTTGAGCAGCTTAAGTTAAAAGAAGCCATTGTAAACGTTTACAAGGCTTAAGTTAAAAGAAGCCATTTTTGTGCGCGTAAACGTTCATGGTTGGTAATAGAGTTTAGAGTGGTTTAGGTGATGTTTGGCCACCCAAGGATCAAGGAATTGATCCATGACAATGCTTTGACCAACTTAAGTGGAGTATTTAGACTTGTGGTTGAAAAAAGGCCTCAGTAATCGTTTACAGAGCAATGTAAACGTTTACCAGAATGAAAATGGGAATTTGTACAGAAAGTTCAAAAGAAGGGACCACGTTTTATAAACAGGGGACCAAGTACTACATGTGTCATTCTTTGACATGACTTCCAATGCAAATTGAAGAAAATGGTTGGTAATACAGTTCACAGTGTTGGAGATCATGTATGGCCTTCCAAGGATGAAGAATTTCACCCATTTTAATCATTTGAGCAACCTAAAACGAGTGATTTAATAAGTCCTTCAGAAATGGCCGTGGTAAACGTTTACAGACCCATGTAAACGTTTACCAGAATGAAAATGGGAAATTGTACAAAAAGTTCAATAGAAGGGACCAAGTTTTATAACACAGGGGACTACATGTGTCATTTTTTCACAAGACTTTCAATGCAAAATGAGGAAAATGGTTGGTAATAGAGTTCACAGTGTTGGAGATCATGTATGAAAATTACAAGTTATAATTCACCAATAACATTATAATTCAAATTACAAAACATATATGTCCAGAACAAAACATTTATGAAAATAAAGACTACTACTAATTAAACTTTATAATATCTAAAAAACGTATAATAATGTCAAACATGTTTTATTCTTAGAGTTCCAGTAAAAGGAGTTCTAAGAGCTATGCTCTTGAACCGCCTTCGTGAACCCATCCTGGCAATAATCTTCATTGGAGATGGATCAGTCTTCATTGGACCTACATCAGTCTTCATTGGAGTTGGATCAGTGGACATCTCTCCTGGGGACATGCCTCCCGGGGAAAAGCCTCTCGGGGACAACGAAGGATCTTCACGGGGCACACTCTGTCCACCTTCCTTTGTTCCTCTTCGTCTAGCTTTCTCATAAGCAACCTCCTGCTCCAAGTGAAGGACCTCCCTTTTAAGCTCTGCAACTAGATTTTGCTTATGCTCCATGCTACGCATAACACTGTCTTTCAGTTTTTGTTTCAATATTTTCTTTGCTGAAGGTGCCGAACCATCAACTACAACAATCACAAACCAAAGTACACAAAGTTCAAAACCCTAAAACAAATAACTCATCTTTTGACAAAAATTTCAAAACCCTAAAACAAAAATTTCAACAACAATTTTTACCTTTGTAGAAAAACTTCAAAACACTCAAACCAAATTTCGCTTTCCACAAACGAAGTGCGAAACCAAAACGAACAAGGAAAACAAAAAAAAAATAATGGACCAAGGCTTTGTGAGTGGAAGCATCCATTGTACCATCCATGGTCAAACCACCAAATACCCACAAAGAAATCGAACGAAACCAACAACTAACTTACCTTCCTCGTCGAACCACCTTTGTCAGTGGAAGCATCCATTGCACCATCCATGGCTACTTCAACACCCACACAATACGATGAACACAAGAACGCCAAGACCCCAACGATGAGGCAAAACGAAGGCAAGACTATGGTGAAATTGGAGAAATGCAAATGAGATCTGGAGTTTCTCTCTCATGAAAGGATGGTGAATTGGAGAAATGAAATGAGATTTGGAGTTTCTCTCTCATGAAAAGGCTCAAGGGCAAAAACGGAAACATCATTTTCAAATCCAATCCATAATTATGACGTCACATTTTCTGATTTAAAAAAAAAACAAAAACAACTAATTGGATGCTGCCACGTGACAGTGTCAAAGTAATGTTAAAAATATGGTATCAAAATATCGGGACGCATTAAGTAGAAAAATAAAATCATCTCTAAAGTATTGTTGCGTATGTCATTATCATCTACCCTTATTGCTTGGAATCTTTTATATAGTAAAAGCAAGATATTGATAACTTTGTTTTTAGCCATTTGTATTCAATATACATTATTAGGCTTTTCAAATTTTATCGTTCAAAAAGATTTTTATTTTAAACCTTTTCTTTCATATTTTATTATTATTAATAAATAAAATAATTATAATAATTTTAATGAAAGTTTGAGATAAAATAGAAAAATTAAGTCAAGGCATAAGAAAGTTCATTAAACTAATATAAGTCCATTAAACGAATAAAGTTTATAAATGAAGAACTAGTGACTTTTCAAGTATAAAAGACTTTGATACTTTTAAATTCTCTGTTGAAAAATATGAGTGTTTTTTTTCCTGTTGAAGTTAAGTAACTTTTGAAGTAACTCAAAGTATGCATTCGTCACATTAAAATCGAAGCAAACAAATTTACAAAAATCTAGACTTGAACCGACTAAACTGCGAGAATTGAAGATTTCAAAGATAAATCAAATGTAAATGATTTGCATTTGCAACAATAACCATTTTCAAACCAAATACTATTACTACTACACTATCGAATATTCAAATGATATCTGCCAAAACATAAAAGTTTGATTTTATCACATGTTAAAACAGTGACACACAAAACATAACAGCTTAAAACAACTAGACAATCTTCTCCACGACCATCAGAATTTGTAAATTAACTATGACGGTCTTTTTCTTTTACCAACCTTTTCAACGACCATAATTCGTTCACTGATTGCTTTAAGATCTTTCAGAAAGTCTTCAATAACAACTATATCTTCCATCTGCTTCCGACTATCAAGCATATCAGTGGCTCTAGAAATTTTAGACATGATATCTTCCTTTTCTTTCGAGCTCAACTTTGAGCTGATATCCTCTCTCTTTAAAGCCTTTCCGATCTTATAAATATGATCATCTAAATCATTCATTGCATTGGCCTTCTTAAGAAACTTATCATCTTCAGACTTATAATTTTCTGCTTCCTTAATCATTATACTAATTTCTGCATTTGATAGTCTTCCTTTGTCATTGGATATTATAATTTCATTCCTGTTGCCGGTTACTTTTTCCTCAGCAGAAACTGAAAGAATGCCATTTTCATTTATTGTAAAAGTCACATCAAAAGGATAGCCACGAGGAGCTGGGGGAAAGCCAGAAATAGAAAAAGAACCCAACAAGTTATTATTACTGGCTTTCACTCTCTCGCCCTCATAAACCTCAATCATGACTGGGAATTGGTCATCTATGGTTGTCCGAAAAACTTGTTTCTTCTTTATAGGAATAGTAGTGTTCCTAGGAATCACAACACTCATGAGATCCCCCTGTACCGATACGCCAAGTGAAAGCGGAGTAACATCTTTCAATACCAAATCTGGAACATTCTTAATGCCTTCAGTCAAGAGAGCAGCCTGCACAGCTGCACCATAAGCAACAGCCTCATCAGGGTTTACGCTCTTGCGAAGATCCTTCCCGTTGAAAAAGTCTTGAAGTAGCTGCTGCATTTTGGGAATCCTAGAAGAACCACCAACAAGGACAACATCATGCACACTACTTTTCTCCATCTTAGCAACCCTAAGACACCTATCTACTGTTTCCATACACTCTTCAAAGACCTCCATATTGATTTCTTCAAATTTTGCTCGGGTTATTGAAGAAAGCAAATCAATGCCTTCAAATAAACCATCTATCTCGATGCTTGTAGTAACCGCAGATGACAGTGCCCTTTTTGCTCTCTCGCAAGCACTTTTCAACCTCCTTAAGGCACGTGGATTCCCACTTATGTCAACTTTACGTTTCCTTTTCATCTCCTCCACAAAGTAGTTCATCATTCTATTATCAATGTCCTCTCCGCCAAGGTGAGTGTTTCCGGCAGTGGCCTTAACTTGAAAAACTTTGTTCTCAATAGTGAGAATAGACAAATCGAATGTCCCACCTCCAAAGTCAAAAACAAGAATATTTCGTTCTCCAACACAATCATTTCTCTTATCAAGACCGTATGCAATTGCTGCAGCGGTGGGTTCATTGATTATACGAATAACATTGAGACCTATAATAGCACCAGCATCCATGGTAGCTTTGCGCTGAGAATCATTGAAATAGGCAGGAACAGTAACCACCGCATTCTTCACAGGCTTTTCCAAGTATGCCTCTGCAATGTCCCGCATCTTTGAGAGAACCATGGATGATATTTCCTCCGCACAAAGGCTCTTCTCCTGACCTTTGTACTTAACAGAAATCATGGGTTTATCATTGACACCAGCAACAACCTTAAATGGCCACAACATTTTGTCTTTCTGAACAAGTGGGTCACTGTATTTCCTACCTATCAACCTCTTCGCATCTGCAAGAGTTAAAAGAAAAGATTTTGGTGGTCTATTTTTCCTGCTAAAAATTTACAGGAAAATCGTAGAAAGGAAAAATAGTTTAAAAGTAAAAATATACCGAAGATGGTGTTCTCTGGATTGGAAGCAGCCTGATTTTTAGCAGCATCTCCTGTCAACCTTTCATGGTCCGTGAAAGCAACACAAGAAGGAGTGGTACTGTTGCCTTGATCATTATGAATGATCTGCACTCTATTATGTTGTTGCTGCCATACTGCAACACAGGAGTATGTTGTGCCAAGGTCGATTCCTATTGCCAATCCCTTTTTGTCTTCGGCCATTCTTTCTTATATGAATGAATACTGTGTAAGATAAAAGAAGCATAGAAGTATGGATGAATATGAAGGGTTAGTTTTTATACTTAGTAAAAATAAGAAAATGACCCCAAACACTTGTTCCGATCAACAGGATCTCTTCGTGCATCGCAAGCAAGGAAATTGGAAACGAACATACTCAACATTCATTGATAGTGTGATAGTATACCTATCATCATGTATTTAATTTTCCTTGGCACTAAAAATTGCTTGCCCGATTTTAACGTAGAGGATGTAAATAAAAACGACCATAATTATCTTTATCATATCATATTAAAGTGATATTTTTCGGAAAACTAAAAGACTCTAAATGAGATCCTACCATACCTGTGGTTTGGTTGTTCTTTTAGTGTGAAAATCACCTCCTTTGAGGAAAACGATCAATTGTTTTTTTTGTGCGGAACGACCTCCTTTCTACTAGATGTAGGATTTATAAAAGTGATTATGAAATGAGTATTTTTGAAGAATATAAGTTATATTTAGATATCAATCTATGTTCTTATGTTCTTATTAGTATAATAATATAATAACAGTAATATAGTAACAGAAATCAGTTAACAAAAAAAAGTTTAAAAATAATATATTTATTATGAAAAAAATATGAAATATTATAAAATAAAACTAGAACAAGATTTTGAGTCTTAGAATTGATTACACATAGAAAAGATATTACTTTTGTGATTTTAAAATATTTAATTTTTCTCAAAACTAACATTATAAAAAAAATTGATTATTTTTTTTTGGATTCGACAAGGTCTAATAAAAATATAAGAGAGGAATTGGTTTTAATATTAATTAAATCAGTGAGATATTGATTCTAATTATTATAAAATAGGTTGCTTCAAAGAATTAAAACCATATATTTCTCTAATTGAAAAACCTGATAGAACAAATCATATCATACTATCAAAATATTCATTCTAATTATTATCAGATTTTAATTATCAAAATCACATCTTTTTTCAATTATCAAAATAAATAAAAAGTTAGAATTCGATTTTCCGAAAACCAAATTTTGAACTTTTATAAAATGTACTACGTAAATATTAATTACAGTGTGCTATTTTCATAAATTAAAAATAAAACTATGTTATGAGAGAAAAATAAATCTTAATAATGTTCTCTTTTAAATTTTAGTTTTTTTTATGACACTCAGTTGACCAAATAAAATAAAATTATTAAAGAAAATTTGGTTTAATTTTCTAAATTTAAAAAATAAAAATAAAAACACTAGATCATTTTCTTTAAAAAGTAAATTAAATCCTAACTATTAAAAATTGATAAATAAGTTCTGCGTTTGTATACTGTGACCAGAAACATATAGAAAACCTTATACAAGATCGATTGCTTTCTCAGATCACCTCTAAAAGAACAACTTTGATACCTGCAACGAAATCACTAGTACCATGTTCGACCTTCATTATACATCTCCACCTCGTAATTTCTTAAAGCTGTTTTAATCAATTTAATTGCAGGAGCAGGATTGCACCAACTTTTCATAATACCGAATTGAAATAAAAAATAATTAAAGAATCAATTTTTGAATTTGATAAAATATGGAAACCCTGGAATAATTTAATAAAAAAAATGACAGATTAAAATAACTTCAAAAATATCTATATATTAAAATTCCTCTTTACCATCAATAAATGAATGAAAAAACAAAATTCCAGAAATAACTATTCTGGATGATAAGATACTCACTAATGACAAATAGCTATTCTATTAATTAGTTATTATATCTTTTTATCAAATATAATAGATTTAAAGTTATTTTATATAAAATAATTATAAATAAATAGAGAAGCTTGAATAAAATATTATGATATACAAAATATAATTTAAAATATGTTTTCTAAAATTATTTAACTTTAAATATATTTAAAATGAGATTTCAATGAACTGGTCTTCATTATATAAACTAATACCGGTTTTATAATATAAAATCCTTTGAAAATTTAAATATAAGAATGATTTATTTAAAGATGATAAAATAAGTCATAAGAAATTAACCGATCCAGCTCGTATTTTATAGGTTTATGTTAAACTTAAAGATCGATAAATAGAACTGAACTGCATTATACTATTAAAATGTGTACCGAATTAAAAATTAATTTATCTAAACTGAACTCTAAAACAATTCAGTCAAACTCAACTGTTTTTTGTTTTATCGAATTGTACTAAATTGAACTATACTAGATTGTAGTAAACTACAATATAAACAGTCAAACTCAACTGTTGCCTTTTGACTATGAAAGACGAGATGGATTCTATGGCATCCAACAAAGTCTGGGATCTCGTTCAGTTGCCTGATGGTGTAAAATCCATTGGATGTAGATGGGTTTTCAAAACCAAGAAGGACTCAAAAGGCAACATTGAGAGACATAAGGCAAGACTTGTTGCCAAAGGATTCACTCAAAGAGAAGGAATTGATTATAAAGAAACCTTTTCTCCTATGTCTAAGAAGGATTCTTTACGAATAATTATGGCATTGGTAGCTCATTTTGATTTTGAGTTACATCAAATGGATGTGAAAACAGCATTCCTTAATGGTGATCTAGAAGAAGAGGTTTACATGAAACAACCTGAAGGATTCTCTTCTAAAGACAGTGAGCACTTGGTATGTAAGCTTAATAAATCCATCTATGGATTAAAACAAGCCTCCCGCCAATGGTATCTAAAATTTGATGATGTTATCACTTCATTCGGTTTTGAAGAAAACATCATGGATCAATGTATATACCAAAAGGTCAGTGGGAGTAAGATTTGTTTCCTTGTTTTATATGTGGATGACATTTTGCTTGCAACCAACGACAAGGGTATGCTATATGAAGTGAGAAAATTTCTCTCAAAGAACTTTGACATGAAGGATATGAGAGAGACATCTTATGTCATTGGCATTAAGATCCATAGGGAAAGATCTCGAGGCATTTTGGGTTTGTCTCAAGAGACCTATATCAACAAAGTTTTAGAGAGGTTTAATATGAAGAATTGTTCACCAAGTGTAGCTCCCATTGTAAAGGGTGACAAACTTGAATTAAGTCAATGTCCGAAAAATGATCTTGAGCGGGAGATGAAAAATATTCCATATGCTTCAGCTGTCGGAAGTCTTATGTATGTTCAAGTTTGTACTAGACCTGACATTGCATTTGCAGTTGGAGTTTTAGGAAGATATCAGAGTAATCCAGGTGTTGACCACTGGAAAGCTGCAAAGAAAGTAATGAGATATCTTCAAGGAACAAAAGATTTCATGCTCATGTATAGACGAACTGCTAATTTATAAGTAATTGGCTACTCTGATTCAGACTATGCTGGCTGCGTTGATTCACGAAAATCAACATCTGGTTACATTTTTATGTTAGCTGATGGAGCAGTATCTTGGAGTAGCAAAAAGCAGACCCTGACTGCTACTTCTACTATGGAAGCTGAAGTCGTTTCTTGTTTTGAGGCTTCTTCACATGGTGTATGGTTGAAGAGTTTTATATCTGGGCTTAGAGTTGTGGACTCAATTGCTAGGCCACTGAAGTTGTACTGTGATAACTTTGCTGCTGTTTTCATGGCTAAGAATAATAAAAGTGGAAGTCGAAGTAAGCACATCGACATTAAATATCTAGCCATAAGAGAACGTGTTAAAGAAAAGAAAGTGGTTATTGAGCACGTTAGCACTGAGTTGATGATTGCTGATCCTTTAACTAAAGGCATGCCACCAAAGAATTTTAAGGATCATGTAACGCGAATGGGACTTGGTTCCATGATGTGACAATCAATGTAAGTACTTTCATTTTGATAAAACTCTTATTCAGTTTAATGTTTTCTCAATTATTTGTGCACATAATTAATTACTTTGAGAAAACTCATTTAATTGTGACCTAGAATAGACATATGGTTTATTCATTAAAGTTAAGAGATTGTGATGTGAGACTAAATACATCGTAATACATGGGAGATAATACTCATTATTAGAGGAACTATCACCATGATTCATATATTTGGTCTCTTATTACGTTTGATGGTTAAATAAAATGGACCAAGTGGGAGAATGTTAGCCTTATACAGAAGAAATGTTAGTTTATTAGTATTATATTATATAATATTATATCTTTCACATTTATTTTATTTCTTTTTAGTTAATATTATAAAGCAGTTAATATTCTGAAAAGTGGTCCATTTTTTTAAGATAAAAACCGTTTTTAAAAAACGTGCCCAAGATTCCTCCACCACAATCTCTTATAACGTTAAATACTCTGTGATGGTTTTTGGAGTAATACAGATTACAGAAAATTTCATATGAGGTCACTGAGCCTACTCTTTCCTTCATATACATCACCATCGTGTTTTAAGAGCAAGGGTTCAGAAACCAGAAATTAGGCAAGCGTACAACAATGGCTGGAGGTCTAATCTGACTGTATGCATCAAAATAGAAGAGAGGACCATTTCCCCATTGAAACAAACAAAAGAACAGTGTTTTCCAAAATATGTGAGTCCCAAACCTCCAATGGAAGCTTTCATTAAAACGAAGAACATGCATTCCATGTTAGAAGTGGGTTCTAGGCCTAACTCAACCCCACAAAACCGGCTTGTAAGGTGAGGTCTGCACCCCACTTATATATTATAAATTGACCTTATCTCTAGTCGATGTGGGACTTCCAACACACCCCCTCACGTCGATGTATATACATATCGAGCGTGAGATATTAATGGGTGGTCCGATAATGGCCCAATAGCGGGTGGAACAATCTGCCCAACAAATATCGCTAGGATAGGCTCTAACCATAGCTCTGATACCACTGGTATCTAGGCCTAACTCAACCCCACAAAACTGGCTTGTAAGGTGAGGTCTGCACCCTACTTCTAACATGGTATCCGAGCTATGGTTAGAGCCTATCCTAGCGATATTTGTTGGGCAGATTGTTCCACCCGCTATTGGGCCGTTATCGAACCACCCATTAATATCTCACGCTCGATATGTATATACATCGACGTGAGGGGGGTGTGTTGGTGGTTTCAGGCAGACAAGAATCAATTTCATCTAAATTAGTATTATCAGAGATAGGATCAGAAGGTACCTCTGAAGAGTCAAGTTGAACATGTGAAGAAGATTGAGCCAATTGGTTATGATCAGAAGACATTGTATTATCCAGAAAAGAAGTGTCCATATTTAGGATTGGCTCACTTGCTGCAGAATGATCCTCACACGATAATATATAATCAAACATACTAACATCATGATTATGCACTTCACTTTCATTGCCTCCCTGAAGTGCAAAATCAACATAAAAAAATTCATGCTCATTAAATGTCACATCCATAGAAATATAAAATTTCTTTAATGGTGTTTTTTGAGTTGTTCCATAACCAACAAAAACACATTTGATCGCTCGTTCTTCAAACTTTGTACATTGATGTGGGTGTAAGTGAACATATATAACACATCCAAAAATGTGAGGTGGTAAATAAACTATGGGAGGAAGGATACAATGATCAGACAACACATCATATTTTTGGCTGCGTCGGTGGATTCGTCCCTGCATGGAACTCAAACAACATATGCAATGTCAGGTCTAGTGCAAACCTGAGCATACATAAGGCTTCTGATAGCTGAAGCATATGGAATATTCTTCATGTGTTCCTGCTCAAAATCATTTTTGAGACATTGATTCAAATTTAGTTTATCACCCTTCACGATGGGAGCTACACTTGGTGAACAATTCTTCATGTTAAACTTTTCTAAAACTTTGTTGATATAGGTTTCTTGAGACAAACCCAAAATGCCTCGAGATTTTTCCCTATGGATCTTAATGCCAATGACAAAAGATGCCTGTCCCATATCCTTCATGTCAAAGTTCTTTGAGAGAAATTGTTTCACTTCATATAGCAAACCCTTATCGTTGGTTGCAAGCAAAATATCATCCGTGTATATACAATGATCCATGACGTTTTCTTCAAAATGAATGAAGTGATAACATCATGAAGTTTTAGATACCATTGGCGGGAGGCTTGTGTTAATCTATTATTAAGCTTGCAAACTAAGTGTTCATTGTCTTTAGAAGAGAATCCTTTAGGTTGTTTCATGTAAACCTCTTCTTCCATATGACTATTAAGGAATGTTGTTTTCACATCCATTTGATGGAACTCAAAATCAAAATGAGCTACCAATACCATAATTACTCGGAAGGAATCTTTCTTAGATACAGGAGAAAAAGTCTCTCTGTAGTCAATTCCTTCTCTCTGAGTAACCCTTTGGCAACAAGTCTTTCTTTATGTCTCTCAATGTTGTCTTGAGTCTTTCTTGGTTTTAAAAACCCAACGTCTATGACATTTTTAAGAATTTTATTTTGCACATTAAAAATAACTTGAAGAAAACATCTTTTAGATTCCAAAAAAAAAAACACACCATTAGATATCATCTAATTAATATTTAAATACTAGTATTTATCAAGATAAAATACTATAAAAGTCGGTTACTCACTTTGCAGCAACGCAAAAGTAAGACTTAAAAACATAAATCTATTTTTAAACTTAAGTTTATACTATACAAAACGTATACATCAATTAAGTTAATGTTAATTACAAGAATAAAATCAGCTTGTTCAATATTAAGTTAATGCCAATTTTCAATAAATAAAAATATTTGTATTAATATTATATTAATGTTAGTTTATTCTATATATTGAGTATAACGAAAACTATGTATAAATTAGTCTTTTTAATATTGAATATAAACATAAATACTTTATTTATAGTAGAAGAAATATAAACTAAGCTCAAAATATAAATAAAAAATAATAATAGATTAAAAAAATAAAAGATAAAGATAATACATCTAATCATTTTCTTCAAACTGGTGCATAAGGTGTCGTTGATGACACGGAGGCTGCCTGGTCGAAAAGATCAAAACTGGTGTTCGTTAGTCAAAACTGGAATTCCATTGACAATAGGCAACGTGGTCGATGGCAGGTCAGTTCTAGATGCAATGAAATTTTTTTCTTAAAATAACCTTAGTCTCTAATACCACATTATAGTAAAAACTATATATGAGATTAACCTCTTGTGTGTTGAATAAACAAATAGGATACTCTATTTCTATTTATAATAGAAGAAATATAGATTAATTCCAAAATACAAAGAAAAAATATAAACAAACAAACAAAATCTAACATATTTAAGTAGAAATTATTTAAAGGTTAAATATGATTTTATCTATAAACTTGAACATGAATTTAAAATTTGTCTTTATTCAAAATTTTAATACACTTTGGTCTTCAAACTTAAAAAGAAATATATATTTCTTCTAACCTAATTGCATTAATTTTATTGACGCGTCAAGTGGCCTTTTGGGTCGACGAATGAGTTCTTTTACACTATTTGATGCATTCTAACTCAAATGTCAATATCAAATGTCGTTTAACACATAAAATGATGTTAATGCATTTAGTTTAAGAAGATTAAATGTATTCAATTTTAAAGTTAGAGACAAAAATACGTTAAAGACAATAAAGATAAATTTCAATTTCACATTGGCAAACTAACCTATTTAACTCTTTATTTAATATTACTTTAAGTTGCTGTTAATTAAAGATGCACTAAAATTATATATGAAGTCATGAGGAAGAAAGGCAAACATAAAACAGCAGGAGATGAGGTGTTACTTTATTTCCTTTTCATTTTGTTTGTTGACCTGCATAGTAGATTCCTTTTGGTTAATCTTCCTATGAGAGTGAACAAGTGACAAGTTTCCATCTCACATGGGATAAATTAAATATACAAGTTCGTCTTTTATTTCTCTATAAGATATATTGAGATATGAGAACTACATGAAGAATACATAATTAGAATGAAACACATCATTTCTATTTATAGCATTTGCGGATGCTTGCGTCCGTTGATTTGTAACCACACGGTTCATTTTTGTGTATATACTAATGACAGTCGAAACATATATCATATATCGAAATCCTTATATTGATTATACGCATCAAAAATTCAACAGAGAATCATTTCTACATTGAAACGAACAGAAGAACAGTGTTTTCCAGAAAAAGTGAGTCCCAAAATTCTATTTGAAGCTTTGGTTAATATGAAGAAGATGCAATCCAACATCATCATCTTAGTAATGAATATTTAAAATTTCTTTTCTTTCTAAACTATTCATAACCTCTAGTGTACATTAATACAGAAACACTATTTAACGTCGGTTAATTTAGCTTTTTAATGTCATTTTTACATTCGACGTCTAGATGAGTGACGTTTATGGTTTAAACAACGTTTTTGTACTAGTGGTAACTTGTTCTGACCATGCCAACGTGAGCATGCACATCAACAGAACGATTTTGGTTAACAGTGACATTGCAAATTCTGTCTCTTTTCCGCTATAATGAATATGATATATCCACATGCTGAAAAAAAAAGGCCTGATGTTAACGGACAAAAATGTCTCTTCATTTTGTATTTGTCCTCAGTCAAATGCATTAACAGTGACATTGCAAATTCTGTCTCTTTCTTTTTATTAACGGAAAAAACATATATGTTACTAAATATCATAGTAGTAGTTCACATGATATACATAATTTTTAATTAGAGCATCTCTACAACATCTGACGCCTCCCGGAATTTTTACCTGAATGGTATAATTCGTATATGGAATTATGGAAATGAATAATTTAGAAAAAGAAAATTATCGATATGAGAAAGTTCTATTATACTGGTACAACTTCAAGAAGAAGTTGTATGACCTAAATACGATTTTAGTAAACTAAAAAAAGTTGTAGATAGCAATGACGACTTCATTGTGTTGTGTGATTAATATTTTTTTTTAATTGTTCTGAATATTGTTTCATACGATTTCTTTGGTTTTTTTTAATTATTCTAAAATCTTTATTTTCCTACGACTTCTTTATTTATTTTTTTATATTTTTAAGTCTTTGTTGTGAAATATGATTTTAATATAAATTATTTTTATGACTTATAAGTTTTAATAAGACTGAATTTAGAGTTTAGAATTTAAGATTTAAATGATCTTTAATTTTTTAAAAATAATAGGTTGTATTAAAACAATTAAACATAAATAAATTAATGAACGAGATATTATTGGAAAAGAAAAAAGTAACAAATATAGTATTAGATAAAAGGATACAATATATTATAAATGATAATATTAATTTTAAAGTTTTACAGTAAATTAAGTAATGAAATATAACTGCTTTCTAAATGAGATTTCTCTATATTTTACACTACACAATATTACATAAATTTATCATGTTCAAATTATTTATTTTATTATGTTGTTATTGGATATTAAATTAAACAACTCTTCAAAGCAAAGTTGACATCCATGAGACCGAAATTCTATCAAATATTATAAAAATAATTTAATATAAGAAAAGTTTATTTTCGACTGTTTCCAAAACTTTCAGTAATTTTCTGTTAAGATTTTTTTATTTTGTTTCTGAAATAAATTTCCGATGGGTTTGATATTTATATTTTTATATTTTTCATTAATTTTCAACGATTTTATGACAAAAGTACAGTTAAGTTTTTTAGATCATTTATCATTGTACTATTATACTTCAACTTTCAGAAAGTGTTTAAAAAATACATAATGTCATTAAAAACTCAACAAGGATTAGTTTATCAAATTGTCCATTAAAGTTTCACAACTATATTATCTTAATTAGACTCATGTGTCTAAACAGGCTAATGAAGATAGAGAATGTCAAGCATCTAATAAAACTTTAAATATTTTAATAAATATCTAAATTTCATGTAAGTTGAATTAGTGAATTAATAATTTTTACATCATTTAAGTCAACACGCAGTGTCACTATTTCAACTTATTGCTAACATGATAGCATTGAGATTTTTAAAATCGACCAATGGAGATCTTTAAATACTAATATTCTAATTTGATTAAAAACACTCATTCATGTAATGGACATAAATTTATAAAAGTGTAGATAATTGAAATGAACCTGGCCAGTTCCATTTGTAACATTTGAAAACGCCTGATTTTTTGTATCTACACGGTCCATTAGTTTTAATAGAGTTGTGAAAATGGGTCATAATCCGTAGACCAATCCGGTCCACAACAGATTTAAGTCGAATTAACCCGTTTTCACAAACCTATTGTCGGAGCAACACCCTTTTTTATGTGGGTCAGATTTTAACCCGACTCATTCGGATTGAATCCGTGAAGAGTCGGGTTGGTCCACCAACCCACTTACCTAATTTTATTTTATTAAAATTTAATTTTAACTTTATAAAAAAATATTTATTATTATTTTTTGCTTGAAAAAATTATTTAAGTTCTCTATTTTTAAAATTAATTAAACATTATGTTGAGAGTGAAATTTGTTAAGATTTGAATTATAAAAAGTTTGTAATTTTTTTTATTTAAAAAAATTGTAATTAAGTGAGTCAATGAGTCAACCCGTGGTGGATCGAACTGAGTTCAAATTTTTCTGACTCGTTAATAAATAAAATGGATTAGGTTGACTCACTACGTGACCAATCCATGATGAGTCGAGTCGGATTGGCCAGATAGTCTGTTTTGACAGCTCTAATTTTTTAATATACCATTAGCAAGTTGAACATACAAGATAATCCATTTTTTGAATGTATGCATCAAAATATAATCGATAACCATTTCCCCATTCAAATCTACAAAAGAATAGTGTTTTCCCAAGAATGTTAGTTCCAAAACAAAGACATTGCAAATTATAACTAAGGATGGTAATAGGTTGGGTCAGACACGGATAGTACTTACTCTCAATTCGACCCGAAAAAAAAAATCCACCTGTTACCCTATCTGTTACCCGCACGGATATCTGCTTCAAAAATATCTGCGGATATTTTAAAACCCGCGGATATACGCGGATACTCGCAAATATTTAAAAAAATATATTTTTATAAATTATTAAAATAAAATTTAAATAGAATTACAAAAAATATATAAAATATAATATAAATTCGGTTAAATTGGTCTGAGGGTCAGTCATCCTTCTTTGCTTTGTTCTCTTTTGATCTTCAATCCTTCTTGAGAATGTCATCCACTCCGATGGTTGTTGACGTGAAGACACCAGGACGCTCAAGATATAAAAAGGTCTAAGAGCCAGTGGCAGGTAAACCCATTGATTAACCATTAATGCAGTATATTTTTAGGCAATCAAACCTAATAATCAATAATTAATACCATATGTTTCGTAAAGAATAAGACAATATGCCCTATTAGTCAATATATTTTTAGACAATCAAACCCAATAATCAATAATCAATACTGTATATTTTATACAGAGTAAGACAATCTGACTTATTAATACTTGTTAATAATCCATAAATGACAATTAAATATAAATTAATTTTAATTTTAATTAAATTTAACTTAATAAAATAATTTTTTTTTTAATTTTTTGTAGGTAGCGGATATCCGCAGGTATGGATAGTATAATACTGCATCCGACCCGTTTATAAGCGGGTATTAAAATACTCGTTATCCGCAGGTTTCGGATAATAAATATACACGAGTATCAACTAACTATTCGTCGCAGATTTTATCCGCGGATATTCGCGGGTACATATTTTTTTGCCATTGTTTATGCTACTCAATCTATTATATGCACAGGCGAAAAACAAAGACCTAAGGTTGTTGAAGGACAAAAGTGTCTTTTCCTTTTGTATTTCACCTTAGTTAAATGGGTTAAGGTGTTTAATTAAAGCTTAATATTATATTATATTGGTTTAATTAAATGGTCTCACTTGGGGGAATAATGTCAAGTTGATCCCTCCTTCTTAACAAATTTAAATTGTGTTTTAATTTTTTTTAAAGTACATCATTTAAAGAAAATAAAAATTATTAATGATATTAACGACATTCATTTAGTATTAATTTTTCTTAACAGAACAATATTTATTTTTCCAAATTAAAACAAAATTTATTTTTTATATAAATATTATACTGATATTTTTATTAAAATTAACTTTTTTAATATATTATATTATTATATAAATAATTCGTATTTTATTAATGAATTTTTTTTTATGAAAATATATCTAATTAAATATTAATATTTTTATAAAAAATAAATATATAAAAATAATATATTTTAATCTGTTTCTTTTATAAGAATAGATTAATTAATATTATTTATACAAATAATAAATTTGATTATTTTTCAATTAAATAAATTTTATTATATATATAAATATTATACTAATATTTATATTAAAATTTAATAGTCAAAATTATATTAACACAACATAGATTAGTGATATATAAAAATATAATAGGTTAAAAACTCGTTTTGAATATAAAATATAATTATAATATTTATGTAAATAATATATTTGAAAAAGAAAATCATTATTTCATTTTATGACTAAATTAAATCATATATAAAAAAATTGAAATATTTAATAATCTATTTCAACTTTTTTAACCTATAACATATTCGTTTTGAAAGGTATAATTTGTTATTTTTTTTATTTTTAAAACATATATTAAAAAAATTAAACTATTTTAAACTTGGACTCGTAAATCATGTAAGATTCCTAGAATAATAACAATAAATAAGTATCCATCATAGGTAAATATAGGTTTATGATTTTTATTTATAAAAGCTTACATAACTGAAATGAAGCCCATCAGTTCCAATTATAACATCGGAAAGCGTTGAATTCTTCGTATCTACATGGTCCATCTTTCTTAATATACCATTCGCAGAGTGAACACTCATTAAAATCCCTTTTTTGAATGTATGCATCAAAAAATAACAAACGACCATTCCCCCATTGAACCGAACAAAAGAAGAGTGTTTTTCCGAAAATTTGATGTCCAAAAGTCCATTTGAAGGTTTGGTTAAAATGAAGAAGGTGATTTGCAGTGAAGGTATAGATTTTCTCTTCCCTCCAAAGTATTCGTAACTTTCACTTCTATTGCCCATGCCAACGTAAGCATACACAGCGATACAACCATTTTCGCCAACAGAGACATTGCAAATTCTCACTCCCTTCTTCTGTTAATCAATCTATTATATATACATATAGCTAATGTGGTTGAAAGACAAAACTGTCTTTTCATTTTCTATTTGTTCTCGGATATTAAAAAGGTTCATAATTGTCATAAAATTGTTTTTTTCAAAAAATTATTAATTATATCAATGGCTTGTCACAGATTAATATGTGATTTTTTTTCTGTTTTTTTTTTAATTTTTTCCACTTTTTAAAGTTTTATTTGTAAAACTTTTTGTTATCATATATCAAATATATGATGTAATATGTCTTGATTTTAATTTAATCATATTATATATATATATATATATATATTTAATTTAGTTTAATGTTTTTTAAAATAAAATTCTTTCTAAGACAAAATTTATTATTTATATAAATATCATATTGATGTTTTATTAAAAAAAAGTTTATATATAACATTTTTATATGAATTAATTCATATCTTGTTAATTCATATTTTCTATGAGATTAAAAGTAATTAAGTATAAAAATCATTATTTTTAAAAAGTAAGTATTTAAAATAATATATTATTAATCTATATGATTAAAATAAATTAATTAATACTATGCAAATAATAAATTTTATCATTTTTTAATTGATAGTAAATTTATTATTTGTATAAATATTATACAAATATTAATATTAACATTTAAAATTTAAAATCATGATTAATCAAAAATGAGTTTATAATATATAATAAAGTAATAAGTTAAAAAATTATTTATAATGTAGTTATTATTATAATATTTAGTTATATAATAAATTTTGTTTTGATTTAAAACAATACAATATTATCCCATTTTAAATAAAATTAAACTAAATTAAATTATATTTGTATATATAGTAAATTGAAATTAAGAAAATAATATTTAAACACTAATGTCAAAGACTAAAGATTTTATACGTTGTAACAAAATTTTTACAAAACATTTTTAAAAAATTAATACAAATTATATATTAACATATTAATTATTAACAATTCATTTTAAAAGAATTTAATTTAGACGTTTTTTTTTTAAATTAAGACGTAATTGCAAACGTAAAATAGACTCACTAAAATGGGATGATCCCATTAATTAAACATTTATTATATGATGTCAAAATGGGATGATCCCATTAATTATAAATTTATTATATGATGTCAAGATGACTGGCGAGACTTATTGCTGAGACAGATGATGACAAAAACTTAAACCAAAAGTTTTAATGTATTAGTTAGCATTTATTATTTCATTAAATGCATCTGAGAGGAATGGATGGATAATTAGTAAAACTAATTTACTAAAACATATGCTATTATTATTTGATTGATAATTAATAAAAAAAAAACTAAACAAACTAAAATCTTTGATGAAATAAATTAAAATTTAGTGAATGAAAAATTTATTATCATATCAAATACGTAATGTAACTCCAATCAAACTTCTAACTATAATAACTGAAGAAATTAAAACTATATGCAAGTCACGTATTCACTAGAATTTATCTTGAAATTATAAGGTTCTAAATAAGAATGCACAAATATATATATTCGTATCCAAAATCAAAATACACGCATAACAATTCTCTTCTAGTTTTGTCTCTCTTTCTTGTTATTAACGGCCAAAGGCATGTTACTAAATATCATAGTAGCTTCACGTCATCTATATATTTATTCACATAATCTCGAAGAATAACGTTGCAAAAGAATCATGTGCTAAAAGGTTTATTATTTTGCAAAATTTAATCTTTAAAACACGTGTTATTATTTCGATTATTTTGTTAGTCAAAATAATAAAGTGTCTATGGTCTCAGATCTATTAAGAATCGCTATCTAAATCTTTTCCAAAAACAATAAAAAAAATAAATATTCAATTATTTTATGTTTCGGTTCGCATTATAACCGAAATATAAAGATCTTATGACTTCAGTTCTTTAAATAAACAATAGCATAAACTTAATTAAAAAACAAATCAATTGAAAATTTGACCTAAGTTGTTTAAAGAATCGAAGTGATAGATCTTTTAGGCTTCGATTATTTGTGATAATTGTAAAAATATTTTGCATCATTTTATAGTAATAAAGTTGAAATCAAATAGACGAGTTAATATCTATATAGTTTTTTTTACTAGTGGATATATTATATATAATAATTGATGGTAAGAGAATATTAGAAAAAAAAAAGATTGAAATAAATGTTTTCTTATAATTAGAATTATTTTTATCAATAAAATGTAAATGAATTAATTAATTAACTAACCCAAAAATAAATGAGTAAAAAAATATCAATAATTAATTTTGAAAAAAGAATATTATACTATGTTTACTTATAATTAAAAATAATTTTGTGAGGTTCAATTAGACTTAAACCTAATTTTAATATGGTATCAGAGTCATGGTCAAAGTTTATCCTAGCGATATTTCTTGTTTCTTGGGTATTTATATTCCATCCTTTGTCGGATCGCTATCGGGCCACCCACTATTATCACGCACGAGATGTCTATACCTCGACATGAAGGGAGTGTGTTGTAAGTTACACATCGACTAGAGGTGAGACAAATTCATAGTATATATAAGTGAGGTGCAAACCTTATCTTAAAAGCTGATTTTATGGTGAGTTGGACTTAAACCCACTTTAATAATCAATAAAATTTAAATAAATAAAGTAATTAATTAACATAAGAATTGAAATAGTAATAAAACATTGGTAAAAAATATTATAATTTTTTGTAAACAAATTTTTTTCTATAATTAAAATTTGTTTTATCAATAGAATTTAAATAAATGAATGAATTAGTTAATTAACACAAATTTTAAAAGATTAATAAAATATCAATAATTAATGGTAAAAAAGTATATAAAAGAAAGCAAATTTATAATAAATATGTTCCTATAATTAAAATTACTTTTATAAATAAAATTCAGGGAGTTAATTAATTAAGAAAATTAAAAAAATAATAAAATATCAATAATTAATAATTAAAATTACTAACATCAATTTTAGTTATAACCATTTTATATTATTGACAGATTTTATTGATTGATTTTAAAATTTTAATTATTAACAAATTTTATTAATAAAAGAATTTATTAAAAATACAAAATATTTATTAATAAATAAAATATATATTATTGATAGATTTTATAAAAAAAAAATTGTCTATAATTTAAATTATTGACGAATTTAGTTCTTGTTGATAAAATTTTATAATTAATTCCAAATTTTTTTTATAGCAAATGTTAAATAAAACTCAAGAAATTTTTTATTTCCTTTTCTTTCCTTCGGTACTTTCCTTTTCCTTCTTAAAATTTTTCCATTTCATATTTCACTCTTCTCTATATTCGTGTTTTCAGTTTTTATCAGTTTTCAAACAAAATAAATTTTTATTTAAGCTAAAGATTCTACATTCTTTTTTAATGATTTTTTCATCATGTACTAAAAAAAAAAATTTAGTAGTCATAATTTTGTAGCAGTTTAATATATGAATAGAAATATTTGTATTACCATAATTTTTTTAATGGCTACAATTGTTTTAAATTATTTTAAATTTAATTATTAAATGTAATGTCTTTGTTCATTTTTATTTTCATGATATTTGTTCAAATTACCTTTATCGTTCTCTTCATTATTATCCTATTATTACATTAGGTCGTTATTTCCTTCCTACACTTGACTTCGACAATAACCACCACCACTCTTTTGATGTCTGTTTTATGTCTTTCCTCCACTTCAAGGTCAAGCTCATGTGCAACAACGATTCTTAAATACAATCACCTCATCTCGCTGGCGACACCAAGATCGTCATGACAAGTGGCACAGGGTTCTTATGGATCACATCTGATGGATTAGTTAATTGCACGAGGGCACAATGTCATCGTGGTAGACAATTTTTTCATTGGAAAGAAAGAGAATGTGTTGGAGAGTTTATTGAAAGTTTCACATTGATTAGAACTAAGACCAATTTATAATATATAAGTGAGTGCAAACCTTGCCTTACAAGTTAATGTTGAGTTAGACTTAAAATCTATTTAATAACAGAGTTAGTTGATGAAGCTTTCAAAGTTTGACTTTCGATTCGAACCGCACAACTCTATTTGAGAATAACACTTCACAATCTGCATTTCGAGAGGAGAACCATCAACAACTACTACAACATTTGATTGCAAAAACAATTTTTCATAGGTTGCAGACCATTTGTGTATTGTCTTTACTGTCTAGAAATTGATCCAATACTCGAGTTTGATCTAGAACATGGATATAATAAGGCCGATCCCAACATGTAATGTGTCAACTTTGGACCCACTAGAGAGTGTGAAGATATAACAAAGTCTTTGGGTCGAAGCTTTATATGAAATTTTGATTTAACATATCTTTTAATATAGTAAATATTTTAGCAAAAAGTAGAAGGAGATGATTTACAAACTCATACTTATTAACATTAATAAATTTAGGGATCTTTTCTAGTTATATATATTTGGACACCATAGAATCTAAATAATTTTCATCTACTTATATATTAATTTTACTCATTTTTATCCTAAACTCTAACATTACCCTTTCTACTTATATATTAATTTTACTAGTTTTTATTTTAAACTATCCCTTTTACGTATATATGAATGTTACTTATTTTTATCTCAAACCCTAATACTCATTTTTAAATGATTTATAATCTTAGTGGCTATAAACAGGAAGATAGTTCCAAAGTCCAAGCACTTGTATTTTATATATTTGAAGGTTGAGGATTTTTTTAGGGTTGAAGGTGGAAGATTTTGAGTTTTAGGATTGAGGGTTGAGTGTTTAGCATTTATAATATTTTAGGATTAATGGTTGAGTGTAAGATCTATTAAAATTAGAAGAAAATTTAAGATTCATGATATTTTAAAAGGGAATAATTGATTATTATCCTTGATAAATAACTATTTTAGAGAGAAATCTTGTAATGTCTGAGAAAATATCACTTAAATGGTGCACACTTGGCAGCAAAGTATTGGGTACACTTTTAATAACCAGATGGAATTTTATTAAAACGTTGCTTTCAGGTTTCAGCCCCATTCTCTGTCACGTTGTTTCATCCCCAAAGCTCAACTTCTTCTTTTTCTCTTTATTGCCCCACCTTCTCTTCACCATATCTCATAATTTATCCATGTGTTTGCTAAATAGGAAGCTCTTAAGAAATCAGGAGGCTGAGAGCAACATTTCCCATCGATCAATTTCTTTATTCCTCCACTGGTAAGTTGAATCCTCTTTTCCAGTGCATACTCTTGAGTTGTGAGCATGCAATGTATCTCGTTGCATGTGACTGGTTCTGTGTTTTCCCTAAAATTCTAACTCAGATCATGTTCTAAACGTTGATTTCTATCTCCGATTTGGGGATTTATAGGTGTTTTTAAAATCTCCATAAGGTATCAGACATTGTTCATCATCCTGAGAGCTGAGTTGTGTGGATACAGGTAAGGGAAGCTAGGTTTAATTTTTGATTGGTAGGAAGTAAGTTGATCGTGTTGATACTATTTAAAAACATTAAGTTGATGCATGTGGAGTTTCTGTGGTAACTGTTGTAATGGAACTAATGAAAATGTATACTTGAATGTGTGCTTTAAGTTGCTGTGAACTATGTGACTTTGAATGATATGAATTAAGGACTGATATGGACATGTGTAAGGTGTGGGAATTGTACGATAGAAACTGAGTTCACATTATGCAGAATCTTAGGCAGACAGTTAAGTTCATTCTAATGGCAGAGTCAAATTAGGGAACCTGAGTAGTGATTTTGAGAGTTATAGGCTAGGGTCAGGTTTAGGCTCTTAGAGTCACTTAGTTAAGTCATTTGTGACTTATTAGAAACACCAAAATGGTTAGAAATAGTTTCCATATGGCAAGTTTGAAATTTAACCTCTAAGTGATTGGAATTGAAGCTTTAGATCCTAATTTGATGCATAACTACTAGGAATTGAAGTTAGGAAGGGTTATAAACATTTAGACAAGTTCAATTCATCGTATAGATCAATTTAGGAGTGTTAGAAACTCATTAAAGTGTCTTAGATGCACCAAAAACCAGAAAAATAAGGTTGTTGTCAAATACTGATAAGAATAATCGATTATCTCACTTGATAATCGATTATTCTAGTCAGAACATCATATTTTCTTCAAAGTTCTCGTAAGTAATCGATTATCACATGTAATAATCGATTATCATACGTAAATAATCGATTATCATATGTGATAATCGATTATTGTTGTCAAGAAATCATCCAGGACAGTTTTGAGTGGTTCTAGGGGTTCCGGGTATCATTTCTGGACGTTCTGGGGGTTTTTGACCCTTCCGGAATTGTTGGTGATGGTTTAAGAGTCTTTTTCTTTGTCTAAGTATGAGTTTAAGGGTATTGGGTTGTTTAGTGGTTTTCTTGGACTATTATTGTCTGTTAATGTATATGGAATGGATTCAATGCTATAATATTACGGTATTCGATTTATCTTGGCATGAGTTAAGTTTAAAGTGAAAAGTATGGTTATTGGACGTAATTCCTGATAACTTTTTGGCAAGTATACCAAATCGTTACAAGTAATACAATGATAAGAAAAGTATCGTTCTCCTAAGGGAATTTGAGTTAAGTTGTTCAACTAAATTATTTATCGAAATCAATTTAACAACAAAAGATAATCTGATTCAGTGAATTGAAAATAAGAAATTAACAGAATATTACAATTTTAAGATTAAATTTGGAAGAAAGCTTCGTTGGAATTGACTTCATGGCTACCATTACAGTAACTCTTCTGAACAATATAATTTGCGTTCAAACATTAACATCACAGTATCTTGATTTAATCCCTTAAAACAAGTTCTAAAGAATTATGTTCAATTATTAATTCCTTAAGTAATTAAACATAACCTTTGCATTAAGATCTGATGTTTATAAATGACCAGAAGAATTGAAACTATTCCTAGCATCGTTCCTTCTGGTTGCTTTTCTTACGTTCATATTCAAATTTACTTCCCAGTACAATTTGAATATATTAAATATATTATACTTCCGTATAATCACAAGTAAAACAAGAAAAGCATATGAACAGAACTTATATTGAACAGGAGAAATTACATCAAGTGTCAGCCATTACAATCAATTCCAACGAACATAAATTTAGCCTATCCTGGACATCACAAACGTACTCATTTCAGCAATTCCTTGCATCATGTGCAGTCTTGATGTCTTCAGAGAGTCTTCTGATGGTCTTCTGATGATATCCAAAGCAGTTTTCTATTTTTTTCCTATGTCAGATGATCCCCTCTGCCTGTCTATCACGTCCTTTAAGAGCACTTAATTTAATTAATTCGCTCAGCGCACCAGTGTATGTGCGCTATGCGAATTCCACGTTCTGAGTGCCTCCAACTGCTGTAATTCGCTAAGCGCACAAGATGTGGTGCACTATGCGAATTTAAATCTGACTTCTTTTTAACTGTTGTAATTCGCTCAGCGCACCAGTATTGTTGCGCTGTGCGAATACATCTTTCTGGCTCTGCGAATTTATCTTCCGCTCTGCGAAAATTGGCTGACAACTTCAAAATTAAACAACTTTTCCTGAACAATAATTTACGTAACCTATTACAACTTTTCACTGAGTAAAAACATAAATAATTACAAGATTGAGATAATTTAAAAGTGTAAAAACATCTGTTTTTCACACTTATCAATTCCATGATCCTCAAGGGAGGTTACATGGTGGTGCCCTGTAGTTGTTGTGATTGACCGTATGAATGGCCGAAGTTGAGGATGGGGTTTATCCTGACATTCTAATGACCATCCATGCTCAATTAAAGAGTGATGAGTCATGTGGTGAGAATAGCATGAGGTCCTAGTCTTGGGTGTCTCCATTTATGGGCCAAGATGAGTTTGGTTGGAGTTACACTTGTGTGTGGTAGGGTGAAACTCGTTGGCAATGGCTTTGCAAAGCAGTAGAGGCCACCACAAGTGCACAAACCCATGGAACTCGACATTTCATACTAGTCCGGATGGTCAAATCACGTGGTCGGTCATTGGTATCAACAAAATGCATTCAATCTTAGTCAGTATGGTGTTATGGTCTTTGTATGCTATTTGTGAATGTATAATCTGATAGAATGCTAATGTATAATCTGTTATGTATATGTTAGTGTAAATTTGGACTTATCTTGCATGTTTTTCAACCTAGCTTACCCTTGCATTGTGTGTGTTGTATGTGCTTGCCCTCTCCCTTGCGATGATCATCCAATCCTTTGGATGTGAATAGAGTCAAAGGATGTTTCCCTGGAGCAAGCTTTGGAGGCAGAGGATCCAGCCACTACCTCTTAGGACCCTTTCTATTAGATTCCTTTACTATATTTTGATGAACTTTTTAGTTTATTTGTATTTACTTAGTTTTTGATTACTGTCCTTAGATCTCTATATATTTTGAGAGACTTTATAATCCTGTTGTAGTATCTACTTTTCCAGGTTTTATGTTAGACATTTTTATACCATTATGAGAGACTTCCTTTGTATGTAAAGTTTTAAGTTTACAGTTCATTTTGGATGACTCTACTGATTATAATTTCTAAGTACATCTTTTATATTTTGGATGACTCTTCAATTCTCTTCGTAATTTTCATTGAAAATTTGATAATTTTAAATAAATACAAATAGAACATTGACTCAAGGACATAAAATAAAAATTAAATTTTAAATACTAATTAACTCAAAATGAAAACTACATAAATTATCTACAATAAAATAATACTGTACATAAATAATAAAAACTATCAATTTGTATCTTATATATCTTATCTTTATCAAATAAAACTCAAGTAAAATAGCTAATAAATCTTTCCTTAATTTAAGTTTATCTAATATCAACTCCATGTATAACATTTGGGAATGCTTACGTAAGTTGATTCGTATCTATATGGTCAATTTTGATGTATATACTAATGACACTCAAAACATATATCGAAATCCTATTTTGGACATATGCTTCAAAATACAACAAAGGACATTTTCCTGTAGAAACGAAGAGAAGAACAGTGTTTTAAAGAAAAAGTGAGTCCCAAAACTCCATTTTAAACTTTGAATAATATGGAGAAGATGTAGTCCAAGATCATAATTTTTTTTATTTGAAGTGAATGTTTAGAATTTCTTTTTCCTCCAAACTATTGGTAATCTCCACAATAACTTTTCTGCCATGCCAACAGTGAGCATTCCAATACGTTTAATCAATTAGATTTATACAAATATATAAATAATTGATTCTTCAGTTATCATAATAGAAATAATGATCAAGAAGATTTTACAACACGTTTTAATGGTTATGTATAGTTTTTTAATATATTACAATTGCCATATTGATTTAAACATGAATTTCAGTAAAAAAAAAATTACAATATTTAGATGTGTTGTAGTAAAAAAAAAAATGTAAGTGGAAGTATAAAAGAAGTATCAATGGTATAGAAGTATAAGATTATTATTTCTCTTTTATAAAAGCATGAATAATTAAAATGAAGCACATAAATTCCAATTATAGCATTTGCGGATGCTTGCGTCCGTTGATTCTTCCCTACATGGTCCATCTTTGTGTATATACCAATGGCAGTCTGTACATATCTTGGAATCCCTATTTTGCTTATATGTATCAAAATATAACAAAGGATCATTTCTCCATCGAATAGAACAAAAGAACAATGTATTCTGAAAAAGTTAGTTCCAAAAGTAAATTTGAAGGTTTGGTGAATAGAGAAAACGTGAAATCCAAGATCATCATCTTTTGATTTGCAGTGAACAGTTATAGTTTCATGTCCCTCCAAATGATTTGTAATTTCCACACTAGCTGGGTCTGCTACAAATGCTGATGCCAATGTGACCATACACAGCAACACAACGATCTTCACTAACATAAACATTGTAAATTCTCATGTTCATTTTCTGTTCTTCAATCTGTTATATATATATATACACAGGCTGCAAAACAGTGGCCTAATGTTAAAGGACAAAAATGTCTTCTCATTTTTGTATTTAACCGGAGTTATTGAAAAACATTTATCCCAAAATTTTAATTATAGGAAATTTTTATCACAAAATTCTCTAACCATTAATTATTTATATTCTATTACTTGTTAGGCTATATTAGAATTAATCATTTATATTAACCATTAATTATTTATTCAATCTGTTATATTTATAGAAAACCCATTACAATTGACATATTGATTTAAACACGAATTTCAGTAAAATAATATTACAATAGTTTAAGAAATGTTTTGTTGTCAAAAAATAAATAAATGTTAAGTGGAAATATAAAATAAAATAAAAATAACTAATAGTAATAGAATTATAAAAACTATTTGGAATAAATGTTTTCTTATAATTAGAATTATTTTTATCAATAAAATGTAAGTTAATTAATTAACCCAAAAATAAATGAGTAAAAAATATCAATACTTAATTTTGAAAAAAATCTTATACTATGTTTCCTTACAATTAAAATTACTTTTATCAATAAATTTAAATGAATGAATTAATTAATTAACAAAAAAAAAAAAAGTAATAAAACAACACTAATTAATGGTTTAAAAATATTATACTATAAAATAAATTTTGTTTGAAATAAATACTTTTCTATAATTAAAATTTAATTTATCAATAAAATTTAAATCAATCAATTAATTAATTATCACAAAGATGATATAATATCAATAATTAATGATGAAAAAATAGAACAAAAGAAAATAAATTTATAATAAATATTTTATTATAATTAAAATTACTTTTATAAATAAAATTTAGGAAATTAATTAATTAAAATAAAAATTAAAAATTAAAAATAATAAAATATCAATAATTAAAAATTAAAAATACTTAAATCACTTTTAATTATAACCATTTTATTAAGAAAGGATTTTATGGACTGATTTCAAAATTTTAGTTATCGATAATTTTATTAATAAAAGCATTCACTAATAATACATATTTTACTTATTAATAAAATAAATTTACGAATAGATAAAATATATATTATAACAAATTTTGTACGAATAGATAAAATATATATTATAACAAATTTTGTACGAATAGATAAAATATATATTATGACAAATTTCGTAGATAAAATTAATCAATTAATCAAATTTAGCAACAAATTTACTTTTGTTGATAAAACTTTATTGTTAATTCCAATTTTTTTAATAGTAAATATTAAATAAATCTAAGTACATCTATTCTTTTCTTTTCTTTTCTTAGGTACTTTATTTTTTCTTCTTTATTTTCCTCGCTTTATTTTGCTCTCTTCTTTATATTTGTGTTTTCATTTTTTTATCCTTTTTAAAATTTGATCATGTTATACAAAGACAATTTGTTTGTATTTTATCTGATTTTCAAACAAAATAAATTTTGATTTAAGCTAAATATTCTATATTCTATTTTCAAACAAAATATTTTGGACGTATGCATCAAAATACAACAAGGACCCTTCCCCCATTGAACCCAACAAAAAAAGCAGTGTTTTAAATAAAATGTGAGTCCTAAAACTCCATTGGAAACTTTGGTTAATATTGAGGAGGTACACTCCAATATTATCATCTTTTGATTTACAATGTAGGTATAGATTTTCTCTCCAAACTATTTGTAATCTCTACTGCAACCCATTTTGCCCATGTCAACGTGATGAACACAGTAAGAGAACGATTTTCGCAACCACAGAGATTACAAATCCTCACACTCTTTTTTCTGCTAATGAATATGTTATATATACACATACAAAGACCAAGGACAAAAATGACATGAGTCAAATTTGTTAAAGGCATTTAGTTAAAACTTATTATATTATATATAGTTTTAAATGCTCCTTCGTTTCTTATTTTCCTTTCAAATTGTTTAATATGAAACTTATTTTTTTGAATGTTTAATATAGTTTCGATTTTTATAATTTATGTTTCAGTGTGGTCATCTTTCATGATACCATCTAAATCATTAACAATACACTGTACACGTGGAGAGTGATTGAATGAGTTGTTGAATTGTTATGTATGTGGTTGTCTTGCATAGTTGCTTATGTGACCATGCAATGCAGCTTTGTTCATCTATCACCGTGAATGTAATCACCGTTGGAGCTACCACCTGAAGATCCAAATTGTGCAAACCACATCGAACCCTTTTTGCATCTTGCTCCTCCATCACCAACACATATATGCCTTTTTCTCCACCACGATGAACCACCAAGAATCACGAGTAACAACGGACCACCAAGCAACCACAATAGAATTGTGACGTTGATAGTTTCACACCATTAAAACCCTAAATCGCACCACCTAAATCGAAATAGAGACTTGAAAATCGCAATAAATCGCGACACCACCATCACAAAAACCCTAATTTTGGGAGTGAATTTGGATTTGTGCTAGGCATGGTTTGCGATTAGGAATTTCAAGAAGTTGAATTTGAATTTTGTGTTGAAGGTGCAAGGTGGTTCCTAATTGTTCCTGCACTTACTATGGTGTTGGAATCTGATACATCACGATGGTGGAAGAATGAAGCTGCCGACTAGAGCTGTTAAAATGGGTTACAACCCGCGGGCTAACCCGTCCCACCACGGGTTTGAACCAGGTTGGGTTGGAAAAAATGTATTTTTTTTATTTGGATCAATTTTCAACTCGACTCATTTAAACCCAACTCATACGAGTTGAACCCGTGGTGAGCCGGATTAGCTCACAAACCCACCTAATTTTATTTTATTAATTTATTATCTTATGAAACCCTAAAAATATTCTCCTCACTCACCATGACTGTATACCAGAAAATATTATTTTGTACTATTTTTTATTATATTTTGAATTGTCTTGAGTTTAACATCATTTTGGGAGTGAAATTTATTTAGATTTGAATTACAAAAGGTTTGTAATTTTTTATTTTAAAAAATTGTAATTGAGTTAGTGAACCAACCCGTTTAACCCACCAACCCGTGGTGAATCGGACAGGATTCAAATTTTTCTAGCTCCCTAATAAATGAGCCAGGTTAGGTTGACTCACTAAGTGATCAACTCATGGTGAGTCGAGCTGGATTAGGTCAGATGGTCCGTTTTAACAGCACTAGCTCCGATGTTATCTTCAATGGTGGTTGCATCATTCATGACAGTGGAGCAATGAAGCAATGTCGCATGGCCATGTAAGAAACTATGCATGAAGACCACATAAGTAACAATTCAATAACTCATTTAAACACTATTCACATGTACAATCTGTTGTTAACCAAAATGACCAAATTGAACATAAATTACGAAGATTGGAATCACATTAAACACTCGAAAAATGAGTCTTACATTAAACAAAATTGATGAAAATATATGGACCAAAAAATTATTTTAGCCTATATATTATAAGTGATGTCCAAGATGATTGAAAAGATTTAAATGTAAAATTGGTTACCATTCAAAGAAAAAATGGCACTTTAATTGAGAATGATTATTGGAATTATTTTATTCTCTATTCATATTTTATTCTCTATTCATATCTATGCATTTATGTTCATATATTTTTATACTTATATTCTTTTTTTATATTGCTCTGAACAATTATATATATCAATTGTACTCTCTCCTTATCAATGGAATAAGAAATACATTCTTTCTTTTTTTCTTATTTTGTAACATGGTATCAGAACTTGTCTGATCTGCTTCCGCTGTCTTTGTTGTCTGCCGGCGGTCGGCCGCCATGGCCGCCGGCAGCCCCCTAACTAAGTTTCTTTTTCAACATGTGCCTTTATACTTCAATGGGCAATCTCTAGTTTCTATCTCGCATCTGTCCGGTGTTGCCATTCGTCGCCGCTCGCCACCAGCCACTGTCTCCGGCTGTCATATCCGGCTGTCATCTCCAACCACCATCTCCGGCCGTCATCTCCGCCACTTGTGCCACTGATGCACCAAACCTTCACCCCTCGGTTAATGATTATGGCAAGGGAAAATCTTCATTTCAAGGTTCTCAGGCTCGTTATCAAGGTTCTCAGACTCGTTTCTCAATGGGAAACCCCTCAGTTCACCAATGTCTTGACTTCAGCCCCTAAAAATCTCTTCTTTTTTCTTGAATTTTTTATTGGATCTTTTTCTTCTTGAATCTTTCCTTTTCGAAGCAACTCTTTGAATTCATTTTTTTTTCTTTAGTCATCTTCTTGAACTCTTTCTCTTAAATTATTTTAATTCTTTACGTAAATATTTTTTTTTAACTTTTTATCCTTGGATCCTCTTCTCCTTGGATCTTCTTCTCCTTGGATCTTCTTATCCTTGGATTCTCTTCTCTTTGGATCTTCTTATCCTTGCATTTTCTTCTTCTTGGATCTTCTTATCCTTGGATCTTCTTCTCCTTGGATCTTCTTATCCTTGGTCTCTGGTGGTTGTGCCGTTGTCATTCCTGTTCTCAATTTCAATCTTTGTTGTTCAAGCTGAGCATTATGGATATATATGCTGCACCTTGAGGGGGCATATTGGAATTATTTTATTCTCTATTCATATCTATGCATTTATGTTCATATATTTTTATACTTATATTCCTTTTTTATATTGCTCTGAACAATTATATATATCAATTGTACTCTCTTCTTTTCTTATTTTGTAACAATGATAACGAAAGGAACTTAAACCAAAAGTTTTAATCGATTAGGTTGTCCATTTAATTAGATGCTTTAAAAGGAATGGATAGAATAACTAATAAAAAAAATGTACTAAAGCATACGTTAGTATTGTTTAATTCATAAATAAAATATTTTTATTGGTATCTTTAATAAAATAAAGTAAAATACATTTAATGAAAATTTTTCCATTCCATAAATAAATAATCTTGTTAGGTTTATAAAGTTGTATTTTTTTCTTGAATGTGTTTTTCATATTGTTTTTTGAGGATTTTGGTTTGATATTTTAAATAGCATTATTCGTTGAACAAAGCTACTCGACATGAATTTGTTTATAATAGGTTAGGAAACTTATTTTTCAATTTGACTGAATGTGTTTTAAATGAATGTGAGTCCGCTGCGAACATCAAATTGATAAACAACTCTTATATGTTGTGAATTAGAGTCATAATATTTTCAAATTAGTAGGTGTTTTCCTAGTGCGAATATCAATTAATAATTCATGTATTTTCCCTCCAACAATCATACTTTTAGTATTTATTTGTTCTTAAAAATGGAATGGTGAATGAATAAAAAGGATAAAACTAGAGAATGATAAATAAAAAAGAAAATAAAGATAAAGATTTTGCAAAAATATAAATTGCAACAAAATAAATTATCTTGTAATCCAAATTATTAAAACCAATATTGGATTAATCATTTTTATTATTCATAACGTTATTAGATAATTTGTAAGCGTATCCACAATTTATCACCTTTAACTTATATTTGAACTTCCCATTTATATCTTTCTCATTTTCGTGACAGTTATTTAGGAAATAAAATAAAAAGTTAAAAAAACCTGCATTAAATTATCACGTTGTGATAAGATTTCTCACTACTTTCATCTATTTTCATGTAGGAGTTAGTATATATATATATATTCTCTTGGCTTCAATCTTTTGTTTCAGTCTGCACTTCTTTAGAAGTCTTTATATCTCAATCATGCTTCTCTCAACTCAACCATGCTTCTGATGTCTTGGCAGTCCTTGTTTGATTTCACATTGCTTGATACATTTTTTTCCAGTTCTTGCAAACTCTTTGTATTGACTCACTTTTCCTTATTTTATCCCTTCAATTTAATTTTTTTCTCGATAATTCCAACACATAAAATGTATTTATGAGGTTAAAATAAGCACCTAGTCATTTCAAAATAAATTAAAAGAAAAATAAATTTGAAATATTGAAAAGTGTTTTAAAAGTGTTGGATTCGAGAGAGGAAACAAGAAACCCAGAAAAAGAAAAACAGAAGAGAAAACAGAGAGATTGAAAAACTGAATATTGTGTGAAAATCTTATTCAAAACTAAGAGTTGGTTACAATATATAACCAACTCAAGCACTGAAAGCAAACAGCAAAAACGAATGCACAAAACAAACAACCGGACAGTCTAACACAGGACCGTTCGGAACACAAACTAACAAAAGAAAATGTCAAGTCTAAACAACAAAACTCCACCTAGACTTGATTTATTACAAGATAGAAAATACCGAACGGCCAAACAATCAGAGACCGAACGGTAGAAACCCAATCCTGGACAGCAACATAAGAAACCTCTCTCTAGCAAGCGGTTTTGTCAACATATCTGCGGGGTTGTTTTCAGATGCAATTTTGCATATTTGAACATCACCGGATTCCACTATGCTCCTGACAAAATGCAGCTTGACGTCAATGTGTTTCGTTCTGGAATGATAAATCTGATGATTGGCCAGATGAATGGCGCTCTGGTTGTCGCAATGAACACAGAAAGACTTTTGATTAAAACCCGGTTCTTGAACCAAACCTTTCAACCACAGTGCCTCCTTAACTCCTTCAGCAAGTGCACAATACTCTGCTTCAGTAGTTGACAGCGCAACGACTGACTGCAATGTAGACCTCCAGCTAACAGCAGTACCAAACAATGTAAACACATATCCCGAACGGGATTTCCTAGTGTCCATGCATCCGGCAAAATCAGAATCAACAAAAACTTCAATATAACCTCCACCTTGAAAGTTATTCTGGAAGAGTAATCCAGTATCAAGAGACCCCCTTATATATCTGAGCATCCACTCCAATGCTTCCCAGTGAATTTGTCCAGGATCAAACATAAACTGACTGAGAACACTTACACCATGTGCCAGGTCAGGTCTTGTGCAGACCATGCCATACATAATGCTCCCAATCCCATTTGAAAATGGAACAGATTCCATCTTCCTCCTTTCCTTCTCGGTCTTTGGGCATTGTTCCTTGGTAAGTTTCAAGTGTTGACCGATCGGTGTGCCAGCAGTTTTAGATTCAGCCATCCGATACCTTGAAATTACCTTCTACAAATAACACTTCTGAGATAGAAACAAGTTTCCGCTCGGTTTATCTCTCTTTATGTCTATGCCCAAAATCCGCCTCGCTTCCCCTGGCTCCTTCATTTCGAAAGCATCACCCAACTTTGCTTTCATCTCATGGATCATGCTCCTGTCACTGCTGGCAATCAGAATATCATCCACATAAAGCAGAAGATATAGCACCTCACCATCATGATTCAGAGTGTATACACAGTCATCATAATTGCACCGCTTGAAGTTCAGCTTTATCAGAAAATCATCAAATTTCATATACCACTGCCTTGGACTTTGCTTCAAGCCATAGAGAGACTTCTGCAACAGACACACCCTATCATCCACAGCGAAACCGTCCGACTGCTTCATATAGATGGTTTCCTCCAAGTCGCCATGCAGAAACGTCGTTCGCACATCCAACTGTTCAAGATGCAAATTGCAATGAGTAATTATTGCCATCAGGACTCTGATCGAACAATGCTTCACCACTGGAGCAAAAATCTCATGATAATCTACACCTTCAATCTGAGTACAGCCTTTGGCAACAAGCCTTGCTTTGTACCTTGCTTTCTCACCGCCCGGTATAGCTTCCTTTTTCTTAAAAATCCATTTTGAACCTACAACCTTCTTACCCTTTGGCAGATCCACCAGTCTCCAGGTGCTATTCTTTTTCAGAGCCTCCAACTCTTTCTCCATAGCACCCTGCCAAAGATGTCGATCGCTGCTGTAAAGAGCCTCCTTGTAACTTTTCGGTTCATCCGATCTGTCAAGATCTTCAGCAGCGTTCAAGGCGTAGCAAATCAGATCTGGCTCTCCAAACCGTTTGGTTGGCTTAGAGATCCTTCTTTCTCTATCACGAACATGCTGATAGTTCCTCAAATCAACACCAGCAACTTTTGAGTGATTTCCATTGCCAGTCATACCATTTATGTCATCACCAAAGTCTGTTCGATTTTCACTCGTTCGGTTCTCCTCTAGCGTTCGAACATTTTCATCTTGCCCTTCATCTGTTCGGTCTTCCTCAGTCAACGACCAAACAGCCCATTCGGTAGTATGCTCCACCTTCACGAGAGTCTTCTTCTTGCTTCCAGAGTTTTCAGCATGCATTGCCATCCTTGTTTCATCAAACATAACATCCCTGCTAATGATTAATTTTGAAGGTTTAGAATCTAACCTCCACAACCTGTATCCCTTAACACCTTCGGCGTATCCAAGAAATACACATCTTACTGCTCGGGAATCTAGCTTATCACCTCTGACATGAGCAAACGCCAAAGAACCAAACACTCTCAAGTGTAAGTAATCAACCGGTCGTCCACTCCACACCTCCATTGGCGTTTTAAAGTTGAGAGCCGAAGACGGACTCCTGTTTATCAAATAAACAGCTGTATTGGCAGCCTCTCCCCAGAAAGCCTTTGACAACCCTGATTCCAGCAACATGCACCGAACCCTCTCCAGAATTGTTCTATTCATCCTTTCAGCCAAACCATTCTGTTGAGGAGTCCCAACCACAGTCCTGTGCCTCCTGATCCCTTTCTCTTTGCAAAACACATTAAACTCCTCTGAAACGAACTCCAGCCCATTATCTGTTCTTAGACATTTCAGCCTACATCCCAATTGGTTCTCGATCTGTGTGTGCCACTCTTTGAACCTTTGAAACGTTTCAGACTTACTTTTTAGAACGTAAATCCACACTCTCCTCGAAAAATCATCAATTATACTTAGGAAATACGCCCCTCCACCATGAGTTAAGGTTATTGCCGGTCCCCACAAGTCAGCATGGACATGTTCAAAGGGTCGTTCGGTTGAGTGCTTCCCTTTACCGAACGATATCCTGTGTGATTTCCCTAAGACACAATGGTCACAGAAATCCAGCTTGTGCAGTTTGTCTCCCAGAAGTAAGCCTTGCTTCTCCAATTCTTCAAGACCCTTCTCACTTATGTGTCCCATCCTCAAGTGCCAGAGCCGAGAGGTATTCTCAGTCCCTTTTGCTACCGAGACATGACCAATGATAGTCGATCCCTCCAGAATGTACAAGCCATTCCTTCTTTTGCCTTTGACAACCATAAAATCTCCAGAACATACCCTCATCACTCCATCTTCAACTTTTGTGGTGTAACCTCCAAGATCAAACGAACTAATAGAAATCAAGTTTCTCTTTAGTTCGGGCACATACCTCACATCCTTCAGTACCACCTCTCGGTTGCCAAACATCTTCAGCCTCACCGATCCGACTCCTTGTACACGGCAAGCTTTGTTATTTCCAAGCAGCACATTCCCATGCTCTTTTTGATCAAGATTCTCAAAGAACTCCTTCACCGGGCACATGTGATAGGTGCAGCCGGAATCCATGACCTAGCTCCTTTGAGAATCTTCAGACGAAGCCACCAGAACTCCAGCAGATTCATATCCCTCAGATGCCTCTGCCACATCAGCGGTTTCCTGTGACCGAACGGCCTTTCCTTTCTCCGGACAAAACTTCTTGATATGACCAATCTTCTGGCACTTGAAACATCGCACCTGTTTCACACCGTCTGGCTTCAACTTCTTCTCTTTTCCAGCCTGCTTCTTCCATTTCCCTTTCACTGAGATCAGTCCAGATGCTACCTCCTCGGTTGCCTTCGAATCTTGGAGCTTTTGGAACTCCTTGGTTCGAATTGACGTCATAACCTCCTCTAACGTGATCACTTGATCTTTCCCGTAGAGCAAAGCATCCCTGAAATGCTCGAAGGTTCTTGGAAGAGCATTCAACAGGATGACAACTTTATCTTCATCCTCCAACTTCACTTCAATATTTTCCAGATCATCGACTATCTTGCTGATTTCTGCAAGCTGCTCCTCTATTGTTCTTGATTCTGACATCTTGAATGAATAGAGTTGCTACTTCAAACACAACCTATGAGCCAACGATCTCGTCATGTACAAAGACTCCAGTTTTGCCCAGATTTCAGCTGCAGTCTTCTCCTTTGCAACCTCCCTCAGTACCTTATCACCAAGGCACAAGATGATTGCGCTTCTTGCTTTATCTCCCATCTTCTTCTTCTCTTCTTGAGACATTGCAGCACTCATGTTCAACTCACCCTTCAACGCTTCATTGCATCCCTGCTGTATCAAGATAGCCTCCATCTTGATCTTCCACAGGCCGAAATCATTAGAACCATTGAACTTCTCAACGTCGAACTTGGTTGCCATTGCTTCTGGGAGATTCTTGAATCACTGCCCCACGGTGGGCGCCAATTGTTGGATTCGAGAGAGGAAACAAGAAACCCAGAAAAAGAAAAACAGAAGAGAAAACAGAGAGATTGAAAAACTGAATATTGCGTGAAAATCTTATTCAAAACTAGGAGTTGGTTACAATATATAACCAACTCAAGCACTGAAAGCAAACAACAAAAACGAATGCACAAAACAAACAACAGGACGGTCTAACACAACCGGACGGTCTAACACAGGACCGTTCAAACCGTTCGGAACACAAACTAACAAAAGAAAAAGTCAAGTCTAAACAACAAAAAGGTTCTAATCTTTGTTGGTTTATTAAGTTTGGCAAAAATCGATTAATGGTAAGGTTTACGATAAGATAACTGATTACCTTTTTAATAATTAATTAAACTTTGAGAATGATTTCAAGTAATTTCAATGTTCTCAAAATATTAGTCAATTATAATATTTCATGTGTTTACTATTATAATTGTAAATTGATTAAAATGTGTTATAATTTATTAAAGAAGAAAGTCATATAATTGTTTATCAAAATTAATTTAGAATGATCGACTAGGAACTTGGAAATAATTAATTAAATGTGTTAGTATGTTTGAATCAATGTTTTAAAACAGAGTTTTTCATACTTGCAAATTGAAAAGGTGAATTTTGTCCACCATAATTAGTCTTTGGATTAGTTTTGTGGATTAACATTGCCTCACTGTTGTTACAGAAGCTTCTAGTTCTTCTATGACATTTTACCTTTCTCTCTTCCTCTATTGTATAAATACACATGTTGCTCATTCAATAAAACACAAAGTGCAGTGTGTTGCATGCCTATAATACGTGTCATTTTGTTATGATTTCTCTTATATTTGTCATGGTATCCAGAACCTAACGGTCTTCTTCTTCTCCATGGGTGATGAAACTGATCCCTCTTTTAACATTCACCATTTTTTATATCTTCATCTCAATGAAAATCCTACCATACCCTTAGTTTCTCCTTTACTTGATTCAACCAATTATCATTCTTGGAGCAGATCTATGCTCATCACTCTTAGTGCCAAGAACAAAGTGGAGCTTATTGATGGAAGCACTCCACGACCATTAGCTTCTGATCGTCTTTCTAGAGCTTGAAAGCGCTGCAATAACATGGTGGTCTCTTGACTCGTCCATTTTTTTTCTTCATCTATCAGGCAAAGCATCCTTTGAATGGACTGTGCAGAGGAAATTTGGCGCGATCTCAAATCTCGGTACTCATAGGGTGATCTTCTTCGTATTTCAACTCTACAGCTTGAAGCCTCTTCTCTAAAACAAGGTGATCTCACCATCACCGATTATTTTACTCAACTTAGAGTTATTTGGGATGAACTGGAAAATTTTCGGCCAGATTCGGTTTGCATTTGTGGTGCATAATGTACTTGTAAATTGTCTTCAACCCTTGCTCAACGAAAATTGGAAGATCAAGCTATGTAGTTTCTTCGTGGTCTAAATGATCAATATGCTAATGTTCTCTCTCATGTTTTGTTGATGGATCCTCTACCTCCAATCAATAAAATCTTCTCGTATGTCACCCAACAAGAAAGACAATATTTTATTCCTGACATTTTTCATGCAGAGACAAAACAAAATTCTATAAATGTTGTTAATGCTCATACCACCACTGTTTTTGCTTGTGCCTTTTGTGGACGTTCCGGTCACACTAAGAGTACCTGTTATTGCAAACACGACTTCCCAAATCATTCTGATTCTAAGACCAGCAATAGTGTCCCTACTCGTGGAAAAATTTGCTCATATTATGGAAAGACCGGTCACACCATTGAAGTTTGCTATAAGAAGCATGAATATCCTCCTGGTCACCGCTTCTTTAACGCCAAATTCTCTTCTGCTAACAGTGTCTTACTTACTAAAGCACCAGTTGCTAAAAAGGAACAACATCCTGGTTCAAAGAATTCAGAAATTCAGTTTACTCCTCAACAATATCAAGCTTTATTGGCCTTAATTTAGCAACCATCTCATACTGCTTCAACATTCAGTTCTGCACATGTTAATCACAATGGTTCAATTTCTTCTTCTACACACACATCACATCCTTCAGGTAGTATCTCATCCATAATTTGCACAACACGCACACTCCACACAACTCCCTGGATCCTTGATTCAGGAGCCACAAACCATGTTTCTAATTCCTTACAATTTTTCACTTCATATCATGCCATTGCTCCTATTACTATTAACCTTCCTAATGGCCATCGTGTTATAGCTACTCATGCTGGCACAGTTCACCTCACTTCTACATTTTCTCTTGTTGATGTTTTATATGTTCCTTCATTCACATTCAATTTGATTTCTCTATCAAAATTGGTCTTGAATACACCTTATCAAATTCTTTTCATAGCTAACTCTTGTCTCATACAGGATACAAAAACCAAGATGAAGATTTTTTTAGTTGATGTGAAGAATGGTCTATACTAGCTTGTTCCTCAGAATTTTTATTTCCCCAAGTCCATTCTACTGTAGTACATCCTGATTGTAATGTTTTGCCTATTGATCTTTGGCATTTTCACCTTAGGCATTTATCAAACACTCGTTTACATACTATGCAGAAGATATATCCTTGTTTGACCATAAATGAAAATTTCATTTGCAATTCTTGTCATTATGCAAAACAACGCAAACTTCCATTTCCAACAAGTCATTCACATGCTCAAAAACCTTTTTCTCTTTTGCATATGGATATATGGGGCCCTTACTATACCCCTTCCATGCATGGTCACAAATTTTTTCTCACAGTTGTGGATGATAATACACATTTCACATGGATTTTTCTCATGACCAATAAAACAGAGACTCGCCAACTGATTGTTAATTTCATTGCTTTTGCTGAAAACCAGTTTAACTCTCATGTTCAGATCATTCGCACAGATAATGGTGTTGAGTTCTCTATGCATGAATTTTTCAAATCTAAAGGTATAATACATCAAACATCATGTGTAGAAACTTCTCAGCAAAATGGAATTGTCGAGTGCAAACATCAACATTTACTTAATGTTACTCGTGCTCTTCTTTTTCATTCAAATTTACCTACATGTTTTTGGAATTATGCACTTTTGCATGCCACTTATTTGATAAATCTTATCCCAACATCGTTTCTCAACAATAACACTCCTTTTCAAAAACTTTATGGTCATACATGTGATATTTCTAACCTGAGAATGTTTGGAAGTTTGTGCTACATTTCTACATCTACTGCCCGTTGTAAGAAATTAGACCCACGAGCCCATCCTTGTATTTTCCTTGGCATCCCACACACTACAAAAGGATACCTTGCCTATAATCTTCATAATCGTAGCATTGTCATTTCACGCAATGTATACTTTTAATTTCATTCCTTCAACCTCAATCTCCTAATTCTAATATTCCTACTGTCTCACAAACTCCATTTCATAATACTTCTCTCTCTCCTGACTTTATTCCTTATCCATCTACTACATTTAATCTTGCTCCTTCTCCTCTTTCCGCTGAGACAACCTCCCCACCACAACCACTAAGGCGATTCATCCCTACTCATCATCCTTCCTCTTATCTTTAAGATTATCATCATTCTTTCACATCAACTTCTACCAATCTTCATTCAGGTATGTGTTATCCCATTCAAGATTATCTTTCTTATTCTCATCTTTCTAACAATTTTCAATCATTTATTTCTTCCATTTCCACAATCATCGAACCACATTCCTACGCTAAAGCTGTTAAATATGATTGCTGGAAAAAGGCCATGCAAGCTGAATTGGAGGCTTTAACCTTGAATAATACTTGGATTGTCACGTCTCTGCCCCCCAATAAACATGCCATTGGTTACCGATGGATTTATAAAATAGAGTATCATGCATATGGCAACATTGAACGTTACAAAGCTCGTCTTGTTGCTAAGGGATACACTCAAATGGAAGGCTTAGATTATATTGCCACTTTCTCCCCTATGGCAAAACTTACTACAGTCCGACTACTTTTGGCTTTAGCTGAAATTTTAAATTGGCACTTAAAATAGCTGGATGTAAATAACGTTTTTCTTCATGGTGAACTAGATGAAGAAGTCTACATGACTCTATCTCTGGGAATCAATCCTTCTTTCCCAAACCAAGTGTGTAAACTTCAACGATCAATTTATGGATTGAAGCAAGCTAGCCACTAGTGGTTTGCAAAACTTTCTTCTTTTCTTCTCCAGCATGGATATAAACAATCAGCTTCAGATCATTCTCTATTTTTGAAGATTTCTGAATCTTCTACTACAGCTATTCTTGTGTATGTTGATGATATCGTCCTTACCGGCAACAATATTTCAGAGATTGAATCTGTTACAACCCTCCTTGAGCATGCTTTTAATATAAAAAACCTTGGCAATCTTCGTTAGTTTTTGGGTCTAGAAGTTGCCCGCAACAGCACTGGAATTCATCTCTCTCAACGAAAGTACACTCTTGACATTTTGACAGACTGTGGTATGCTGGCTTCTCGTCCTGTTGCCACGCCGATGGATGACACTGATAAACTTTCCACCTCATCTGGCACACCGCTTCCTGATCCTTCCTCCTATCATCGTCTTCTTGGGAGATTAATTTATTTAACTACCACTCGCCCTGACATCTCCTATGTTGTCCATCATCTCAGCCAATTCATGTCAGCTCCTACATCAACACACTCTCAAGCAGTTTTTCGTATTTTACGATGTCTAAAGCAAGCCCCTAGTTTCAGTATATTTTTTTGCAGCTAACTGTTCTCTCCAACTGAAGGCGTTTAGTGACTCTGATTGGGCAGGTTTTCTCGACACTCGATATTCCGTTACAGGTTTTTCTGTGTATCTTGGAGACTCACTTGTTTCATGGCGTTCTAAAAAGCAACCTATAGTTTCTCGTAGCTCCTTAGAAGCTGAATATCGAGCTCTTGCTACCACCACATGTGAACTTCAATGGTTGACTTATCTACTCACTAACTTAAGCATTTCTTTCAAGCAACCTGCTTTTCTCTACTATGATAATCAGTTTGCCCTCCAGATTGCTGTCAATCAAGTGTTCCACGAGCGCACAAACATATAGACATTGACTGCCACTTAGTCCGTGAAAAATTTCAATCTGGATCGATGAAACTGCTACCTGTGTCTTCTTCTCAGCAGCTTACAGATATCTTCACCAAGTCCTTGTCTCCTTCTCTGTTCTCTACTCTTCATATCAAGTTGGGAATGTTCAATCTTTATTCCCAGCTTGAGGGGGAAGGGGGACTTAACCGTAATTAGTCTTTGGATTAGTTTTTTGGATTAGCTTTGCCTCACCGTTGTTACAGAAGCTTCAAGTGCTTCTCTGATATTTTACTTTTCTCTCTCTTTCTCTATTGTATAAATACACACGTTGCTCATTCAATAAAACACATAGTGTAATGTGTTGCATGCCTGTAATACGTCTCATTCTGTTATGATTTCTCTTATATTTGTCAATAAGTTTGAGATATTTCAAATATAAAAGAGCTTTCAAGATTTAAGATCAATCATTGTGCTAGGTTGAATCCTTGTATTTCGTTTACTGTGACAAACCTCTGGCAAAGTCTTTCTATTTAGTTTGTTGGAGTTTTATGTGTTGTTTTGCCTGTTTCTTGTGTTTGTATATTATTTTAATAATAATTGATAAGACATATATAATCTTAAGTGATAAAGAGCTTATAAAGTTTGTAATCTTATGAGCTTCATCTTGATAAAACACTGTAAAAAAAATATTATATTATTGATGAAATTTTATCAATAAAAAAATTCCAATGATGAAGTAGCATTTATTGAGAAAGTTTACTGATAGAAAAGATCCCTCAACAAAATAGAATTTGGTAAAAAAATTTGAATTTTAATTACTGAAAAATATTATCACTTTCATTTATAAAATGTGCATGAAAATTTGCACTTTAGCTTTAACCATATCATGATAAATTCATTGGTAAATTTTATAGTAATTGAATTTGGCAATAAATTTGTCAACAATTGAGTTTTTGAAAAATAATCAATAAAATAAATGTTAATTTTTCTGTCAAATTTAACGAAGAACGTATTATAAATTAAATAGAGAAGAATGAAAAGAAAAAAAGTAAAAAGAATGAGAAAAAAAAGAAGGATAAGAACAATGAGAAGAGGAAGAGAAGGTAACAAGAACAATAAGGTAATGATATCGATGAAAGTGACAAAGGAAAAAGATAAAGAGGAGTTGTAAGAAAGAGTCAAAGGTGATAAGCCAAACAGAGTGATAACAATAATGAAGTCAAATATTAACAAAAAAGGTGGAAGAAGAAAAAAAATAAAGAAAAGGAAAAATAAGAGGAGAAGGAAGAAAAAAAATTGCAATATTAATTGCGAAAAATTTGTTATAAATTATTGAAAAAAATTTCAATCATAAAATTTGTCGACAAAGCATTTTATCAATAATTTTTTTTCTTTAGTAAAACTTTGATAATTTTATTTTATGAATAAATTTTTGTATTTAGCCATGAATTTTGTTTGTCAGTAAATAAACAACACTAATGCTAAGGAGCTTTATTGAATTAGACAAAATCAGAAGGAGAAGAAGCTAAAGCTAATAATTTTTTACCTGGATCGTCAAAGTGAAGCTCTTTGATTATCGGAGCAAGGCAGAGTAGAAGAGCAACATGTTTATGTTTTTGTCGCCATTGATTTGCCTTAGTTCATTTTCTAGGTTCGTGTAGCGATTGGTTTATGTTTGACATTGTTAATTCCTCTATCTACTTGTAATATGAGAATCAAGGTTAGAAATTAGGGCTTTTTTTTTTTGAATTAGGGTTATTGAAAACATATATGTGGCATGAGTAACGATCAATTCATATAGCTAATTAATTAATTATATTTTATTCCACTTCTAAATTATTGTTAATTTTAAACGTGGAAGACATGATTGTTAATTTCGTCTGTAGAAGATAAAAAAGTTTTGGTGGAGGAAATCCCTGAAAAGATATGGCAAAACTCTCAATGTAGCACAACAATTAACAGAGTAATAAAATATAAATAACTAATGGTAAGAGAATATTTTGGAATAAATGTTTTCTTATAATTGGAATTATTTTTATCAATAAAATGTAAATTAATTAATTAACCCAAAAATAAATGAGTAGAAAATATCAATAATTAATTTTGAAAATATTATAATATAAAAGAAATTTTGTTTGGAATAAATGCTTTTCTATAATTAAAATTTATTTTATCAATAAAATTTAAATGAATTAATTAATTAATTAACACAAAAATTATATAATATCAATAATTAATGATGAAAAAATAGAATAAAATGAAATAAATTTATATCAATATTTTCTTAAAATTAATAAAATATGAATAATAAAAAGTTAAAAATACTTACATCACTTTTTATTGTAACCAGTTTATATTACGAAAGGATTTTATGGACTGATAAAATAAATTTACGATAATAGATAAAATATATATTATGACAAATTTAGTGACAAATTTCGGAGATTATATTCATCAATTAATCAAATTTAGCAACAAATTGACTTTGTTGATAAAACTTTATTGTTAATTCCAATTTTTTTACAGTAAATGTTAAATAAATCTCAAAACATGTGATGCTACACCTATTATTTTCTTTTCTTTTCTTAGGTGTAACATTCCCATTTTTAAGGAGGTTGCAAGTGAAATTTATAAATTTTAAAATTATAATATCATTGTGAAAATCCAATTATATAATATTAAAATTAATAAAATAAAAATGAAATAAAGTAAATCAAATTACATTGATTCTAAAATTTATAACACAATTTTAAATAACCAAGTCATTTTTCCAATATCACGTTTCTATCATGCATATGAAGCATCTGCAACATCTCTTATTCCCGTAAAACCAAAAGTCATACGATCATCGCAAGACACATACAATCAAAAACACAAATAAATATGAGTAAGTTACCATAGCATAACCAATAACAATAAAATTTGTACATAGAAAACAAGCACAACTTAATAACAATCATTCATCTACAGTGTTATCTTTACTCACATAACCATTTATATAGTCGATCATCATTGACATCCCCATTAACTATATCGTTACTAAACCATCCACGTTATTCTTATCAAGATCATTTCCCAACACATCGTCATCATGAATCATCATCACATGTATCTCCATCAAAGCTAAATAACACCATGAGCCTCCACAATACCATAACTCCATAATCAATGGTGGTTGCATTCATGGTAATGGAGGAACGAAGTAATGTCGCATGGTCACTTAAGCAACTGTGCATGATGACCACATAAGTAACAATTAAATAGCTTATTCAAATGATCAAATTGAACATAAATTATGAAAACTGATATCACATTGAACACTCGAAAAAAAAATTTCATATTGAACAAAGTACACATAAAATATGAACAAAAGAAAATCATTTAAGCCTATATTATAAGTGATGTCAAGATCATTGAAGAGATTTAATTGTACAATTGGTTACCATTCAAAGAAAAAATGGCACTCTAATTGAGAATGATAACGAAAGAAACTTACACCAAAATTTTTAATTTATTAGATTGAATTTTCCATAATTAGATGCATTAAAAGGAATGGATTGAATAACTAATAAAAAATGTACTAAAGCATACGTTGTTATTGTTTAATTCTTGAATTTTTAAAAAAGTTTTATTGGCATCTTTAATAAAATAAAGTAAAATACATTTAATGAAAAGTTTCCCATTACATAAATAAATAATCTTGTTAGGTTTACTTTTCATAGGATTATCAAATGATTTGAAAATTTATCTACAATTTGTTACCCTTAACTTACATTTTGAACTACCTATTTATATTTTTCTCATTTTTGTGCCCGTTACTTAAAAAATAAAATAAAATAAATGAAATAACTGCATTCGACTATTACATTGTGATAGGAGTTCTCACTATTTTCATGTGGGACTTAATATATATAACTTCTCTCTTCATCTGGCCTGAGTCTTTGTCTCAGTTTGCACTTCTTTCGAGGGGGTTTTGGGGGTTGGGGCTTTTTTCTGATCCCCTACTTAAAGGGCTTCTTAAAATAGGGCTTTTTCAATAGTGGGTTGGGGCTGGCCCTGGGGCCATGGGTTAAATTGACACCTCCAGCGACAAGTGACACAATGTTTACAGAGATCACATTTGGCAATATGGAGAAAATGCAGTTCAAAATCATCATCTTTTGATTTGCAGTGAATGTTTAATTTCTTTTCCCTTAAAACTATTGGTAATCTTCACAATAACTTTTCTTCCATGCCAACGTGAGCATTCCAATACATTTAATCAATTAGATTTATACATACAAGTATATAAATAATTGATTCTTCAATTATCATAATGAAAATAATGATCAAGAAGATTTTACAAGACGTTTTAATGGTTATGTACAGTTTTTTAATATATTAAAATTGACATATTGATTTAAACATGAATTTCAGGAAAAAAAAATAATAGAATATTTAAATGTGTTGTAGTAAAAATAAATAAATAAATAAATGTAAGTGGAAGTATAAAAGAAGTATCGATGGAATAGAAGTGTAGGGCTATTGTTTCTCTTTATAAAAGCATAAATAATTAAAATAAAGCACATCAATTCCATTTATAGCATATGTGGCGGGTGCTTTCGTCCGTTGGTTCGTCCCTACATGGTCCATCTTTGTGTATATACCAATGACAGTCTGAACATATTTTTAAATCTCTACTTTCTTTATATGCATCAAAATACAACAAAGGACCATTTCCCCATTGAACTGAACAAAAGAACAATGTATTCTGAAAAAGGTTAGATCCAAAAGTAAATTGGTAGGTTTGGCCAATGGAGAGAACGTGGAATCCAAGATCATCATCTTTTGATTTGCAGTGAACAGTTATAGTTTCACGTCCCTCCAAATGATTTGTAATTTCCACACTAGTTGGGTCTACTGAAAATGTTGATGCCAATGTCAGCATGCACAACAACACAACGATTTTCACTAACATAGACATTGTAAATTCTCACATTCATTTTATGTTCTTCATTGTTTTTGTTCATCTTCATTCTTATGATATTTTTTTTCATATTACTTTCATCGTTTTCTTCATTATTATTCTTAGATTACATTCAACCATAAAATATTGAGTTTTTTGGATGTCTATTTGGGATACAACTAAATTCCTATGTACGCCTCCAACTAGGAGAAGACGGCCTTTATCACAGAAAAATACAATTATTGCTACGAGGTCATGTCGTTCGGATTGAAGAATGTTGGTGCCACTTACAAGAGGTTAATGGGCAAGATCTTCGCATATTAGATCGGACGGTGCATGAATGTTTATGTAGATGACATGGTGGTCCGGTTGAACTCCAACACAGAGCATATAAAGGACTTGGAGGAAATTTTTAGGCAGGTGCGACGCTATGGCATGAGACTAAACCTAGCCAAATGAACTTTCGAAGTAGGGGCCGGGAAGTTCCTAAGGTTCACGTTGATGACTCGGGAGATAGAGGCCAATCTGGATAAGTGTGCGGCCATCCTAGAAATAAAAGCTCAGAAAATGTGAAGGAGGTCTAGAGGTTGGTCGATCGGATGACATCCCTTTCCCTGTTCATCCCCAAGCTGTCCGAGCGTATTCGGTCGGGGTTAAAGAAAATGAAGAAGGGCTCAGTGGAGAAGTGGGATGTTGACTGTGAGAGGGCGTGCGCGGAGGTAAAAGTTATACTAACTTGTCCCCCGATAATGAACTGATCGGTCACCAATGAGAAATTGCAAATTTACTTGGAAGTATCGGACGAAGCCATCGATGTCGCATTACTCCAGGAAAAGCTAGAGTTGAGGCTCATTTACTTTGTTAGCCAAGTGCTTCAGGATGTTGAAACTCGTTACCAACAGGTGGAAAAGGTCGAGCTGGTGTTACTGAATGCGGCCAAAAGGCTCCAACCTTCCAGAGTTAGCAAGTAGTTGTTTGGATGGAACACCCTATTTTGAAGATCCTGAGGAAGCCTGACTTGGACAGTTAGATGGTAGCTTGGGCTATAGAATTATCAGAGTTTGGCCTGCGTTACGAACCAAGGGGTTCTATCAAAGGGCAACACTTGACAGAGTTCGTAGTAGAGTTACCTTAGACCAGTCACAATCCCAAATGGAGCCTATAGGTAAACGGGGTATCCGACAAGGAAGGTGGGGGTGTCGGGATTGTACTGTCTTTAACAACTGTTTTCACTTCAACCTTAGCCTCTTTAATAAACTGTAAAGCAATATCAAATTCAGATTTCAAACTAGTATTATCATTAACAAAGTTATTCAATTTGTATTCTAAATCCTTTTTCTCACTGTTTAATCAATTAACCTTGTGTTGAAGTTTTATGGCTTCTACATGTAGTTCTCGAAAGACATCCAACAGTTGATCATATCTGACTTGTAATGGTTCATCATCGAAACTGCTTTCACTGCTTCCAGAATTGGCTGAGCCAGCCATGAGACACATAATTGTCTCTTCTTCTAGGCTTTGATCATCTTCACTAGAAGAGTAACCTGAGTCACATTCGTCCCAGGTTATATATGCCTTCTTTTGCTTGTTTCTCCTCCTGTCTTGATTTGATAAATCTTGAGAATTTCTTTACCATCATATTTAACACATCCTTTTTTGGCAAACCTAAATTTGATTCTTCATCACCATTATGCTTTCTTAAATTGTTCTTGTTAGTAGTCTTGAGAGAAATTGAATGTTATGCTCACTTTCTTCTTCCTCCCTCAACTTTCCTAGTTCAAGCTCATGTTCCCTAAGCTTTCCAAACAATGGGGCCATATGCATTGTGGTAAGATCCCTTGATTATGAAAATGTAGTAACCTTTGGCTGCCAACTTCTATTCAAGTTTTTCAGAATCTTGATATTAATTTTCTCTTTGTCAAAAGTCTTACCAAGAGCCATAAGATGATTTACAATGTGCGTGAAACGTTTTTGGACATCATAGATGTTCTCTCTAGGCTTCATTCGAAACATTTCATACTTTTGGACTAAGGAATTCTTTCTAACTCTTCTCACTTCATCTGTTCCTTCATGAGTAACCTCTAGGACATTCAACATTTTCTTTGCCAAAGTGCAGTTTGATATCCAGAAGAATTCATCCATGGTTAATGTTGATGATACGACGCTCTTTTCCTTCACATCATAATGAACTCTTCTGCTTTCATCCATATTGCACTAAGTGAAGTTCTTTTTCATAGTTTTCCCATCAACCACTTTCATAGGCTCATATGGACCATTTACAACTGCATCTCATACACCTTTATCAATCGATTCCAAGAAAATCTTCATTTGAATTTTCCAAAAAGGATAATTTTCTCCTGTAAATAGAGGTGGTCTGTCTGTAGAAGCACCTTTACCAAATGTTAGAGAAACAAAGGCCATTAGGATCGATTTAATTGATTATACGAAAAACCTAATCGATTAAAATTTGAGTATAGTTCGAATAACCAGCTATGATACCAATTGTAGAAAAAGATTGGCGAAGTTTCTCAACCAAGAAGGGGGGTGAATTGGTTTCCCTTATAAAGAATATGTTGTTTAAAAATCTTTTTCAAATCTTTTGATCTTTCCTGAAATGCAATCAATAAAAACTGAATAACAGTGCAAGAGTAAAGAAAAAGAGAGAATCACACAATGATATACAATCGTTCGGCTAAGCCTACATCCAGTCTTCTTTCAATCAACCTTAGATTGAAAAGAAACCCACTATAATGATTGAGTTCTTACAAGTAAAATACAAAGACAACCTTCTCAATGCACTCTCCTCACAACTCCAAATCACTTTTAACAAATACACCTTGAAAGAATAATCTTCTTTTTGTCAACCCTTAGAGATACCCTACTCTAAGTCACAAGAACTCCTCTAAGTTCTTCTTCCTGGCCAGCAGCAACAGGGAACCATTATCTCTCTTGATTGCAAATGAAAATTGATTGGTATAATACACCTTATTGTGCAAAAAGTGATCAGCCTATGACAACAGTTGAATTCTTCAAAGAATCTTAATGAATTTTTCCAAATGTATGAATTCTCTATTCTTTAATAGAGTATGATGCTCCTGTAATAAATCTCAACAAACAATGTCAGATATGAAAGTTATGAATCATTAAAGTTGTTGAAAATAGAAAGCAATGCATCTATTTATAGATATATCAGTACAAACACATTTTAATCAATTAGCTAAATAATGTAATCGGTTAAGTAATTCATTATGCTATAACATATTTATATTTTTGAGCATTTAACAGATTAAGCATAACACATAATCGATTAAGCAATTAATACAAGATATAGCATTTAGAAATATGACCGTTAAGACAGTTATTACTACTCTTGAAAAAGGTTTTCAAACAATACACATTTTAACTTATTAGAGAAATAACATATCAATGCACTCAGTAAACACATTTTGAAAACTTTTTCATTCAAAACATATCAATGCACTCAGTAAACATATGCAGGCACAACCACGAGTTTTAATCAATTATACCCATAATCTAATCGGTTAAAACTTGTTGTTTTGTCACAGTTAAGCATGTACTGATATATGATAAATCTAACAGATTATGAAAACTGTGTAATCAATTAATTCATACATATATGTAATGTGCAAAGAGTTTTCAATAGAAATTCATTTGAAAACAATGAATTCATGTCACAGATAGTACAGGCACATATAAACAATCAACCATTTTTCCATGTGCAAGAAACTATAAAAATTTATGCTGTCATCATAAAAAAACTCATATGAGATATGGGTTCAGCTTTCCATAGCTCCCCCTCTCCATAGAATTAATTGTTGTCATGTTATCTTGTAATTAGGTGAATCTGGCTTGTTCCTATCATCTCTTATTCTGGATAAATACATAGGTTGGAAGTATGGTCTTCCTCTTTTTTTTTTAAACGTGTACCAGGACTCCTTAATGTTAGTTATTAAGTTTGATGGCTGCACACATTCAATTATTTTTTAGATTTATTGCCTTGCTTTCACGGTAATAGCTCATGCAAAATGTTCTTTTTCTCTGATTTCAATTTTTATATTTGTTCTTTGGTTTTGCCAATTAGAATTAGTGTTACTACTTTCTTTTAATTATCTTGCAAGATTTATATCTTGTTTGTTCCAATTTGATTGCTTAAATTGCATCTGGATAAGTTTGTTCTTTTTCCTTTAAATTCCACTCTATTGTGCTTTCAATATTGGACTTAGGAGTAGTCCTTGATTTATATTGTAGGTATATAATGAAGGAAGCGTGTCAAATGAAAAAAAATAAAGAACAATAAGAATGATAATTGTTATTCAGAACATTTTTTGATTTGCTATGTAGAAGAACATGTCCATTTTTAATTTTTAGGACCATTCTTAAGTTGACAAATTAAGTATCTTTTTACTTTTACATTTTATTTTATATAATAATAATTACTTTTGGTTTAATAATATTCTGTTTAATATTAAACATATTCCATATTAATCACATTAATTAAATTATTTGAGCAATAAAAAAAGTTAAATTATTTTTATTATTGGCAGTTTTGAAAACCCCAATTACATAAAACAAAAAATATCGGCGGTTTTTTTACTAACTCACGTAAGTCTTGACGATTTCTATTAACTCTAACAGCTACTAGAGTTTTTATTAGGGGTGGGCAAATCGAACTGAACCACTGCTAAATACTGAACTGTAAAACAGTTCAGACAAACTGAACTGTTTTACAGTTCAGACAAACTGAACTGAACTGTTTTTTGTTTTATCAAACTGAATTGTACTGTACTAAATTGTACTAAACTACAATATAAATTGAACTGAACTATTAACTGAATTGTAAACTACACTAACTGAACTATTAACTGAACTGTAAACTGTACTAAACTATTAACTGAATTGTAAATTACACTAACTGAACTATTAACTAAATTGTAAACTACATTAATTTTAACTAAACTACAATATAAACTGAACTGAACTAGTAACTATACTAATTTTAAACTGAATTGTACTAATTTTTAAACTAAATAGTATAACAATACATATTCTTTTTAATTAAAATTTATTTTAATATTTATTTTATTTTATTCATAAGTGTCTAATAAATTGATTTTTAATTATTTAATATTATTATTTTCTATTTTATTTATATTTTTTTATTATTAAAAATTATTTTATTTATATATATATATAACGTTATATATATACGTTATATATATACACGTTATAACGTTACATATATATATATATATATATATATATATATATATATATATATATATATATATATATACACACGTTATAACGTTATATATACACGTTATATATATGGGTTTGTTAACACTCGTACGCCTGTTTTTCAGTTGGTACGTTTTAACAATGTGTACCGGATTATAGTAGACAAAAATAACCTCATTTATCATGGATTCTAAGTTTTAAGGTCAAGGACATTTAAATAATTTTCATTCTCAAAACTAAAAAAAAAAACCCAAACCCTTACTCACCTCCCTCATCCCTCTCAACCTTTTCTCTTTCATCTCCTCTCACTCCAACATTTTCTCTGTCATCCCTACTATTGTCCCAATTGAAAAAAAAAATCAGAAACCCTTGCCTAACCCTAATCCACCTTCCTCACTTATCCAATTTGTTTCTCTCTCGTCTCCATACTCTCCCTCAGCCACACAACAACAACTCGTGACATCGTAATTTGTTGCTCTTGCTCTGTTCTTGCATTTGGAGGATGAGTTATAGAATTTCCCTTCTTATTATTATTAAATTTCATTTTTAAATTAAATCATGTAAATAAAACCTTCATAAATCAATTAAATTTTCATACATTATTTACATATCTACACCACATTTCGTTATATTTTTAAAGAACAAGATATTTCTCTCTATTATCCTTTTCCCTTTACACAAAGTGTTTCTGTTTCCTTTCTCTATTGGTATGGGATACAAGATGTAAGATTACAATCTAGAATTGAAAGAATTGTACTCCTATACTTATTTCTTTAATTTCCTTATGTCCTTTTTTTATCACTAAATCAACTTCTACATTAGAATAAACTTTAACCACTGTGCAAGATAAGATAAAAAACAGTAAAATCATTTTTTACCTTTGAGATTTGGAAAGAGTAACATAAAGTGACAAAGTTTATATTCATTTTACACATATTAATAAATATAAAATGATTATAAAAGAGTAAACTTTTTCAATTTTTAAAAAATATCTCTGATTCAAATTACCACCGCCATCTTCAATTGGGTTGAGATGAGAGAAAAAATGTTGGAGTGATGACAGAGAAAATGTTGAGATGAGAGAGAAAATATCTCTGATGACAAAATGTTTCTGATTTTTTTTTCAATTGGGACAACAGTAGGGATGACAGAAAAAATGTTGGAGTGAGAGAGATGACAGAGAAAATGTTGGAGTGAGAGATATGAAAAAGAAAGGGTTGAGAGGAATGAAGGAGGTGAGTAAGGGTTTGGGGGTTTCTTTTTTCTTTTTTAGTTTTGAAAATGAAAATTATTTAAATATCCTTGACCTTAAAACTTAGAATCCATGATAAATGAGGGTATTTTTGTCTACTATAATCCGATACACATTGTTAAAACGTACCAACTGAAAACAGGCGTACGCGTGTTAACAAACCCTTATATATATATATATATATATATATATATATATATATATATATATATATTTATATAACTTAAAAAATATAAAAATATAAATTACATTTTTTATTTTTATTGATAAAAATATAAATTTTGTGATAAAAAAGTTGTCTTAAAAAATTAATTATTATTTTTTTATGTGAACAGTTATTTTTATTAATATTTTATTACTAAATAAGGTTTTCTTGACAAGATCAAACAATTGAACTGAAATTAGAGAAGATGTAAGAGTGAATACACGTTATAACGTTATATATACACGTTATAACGTTATATATACACATTATATATATACACGTTATATATATATATATATATATATATATATATATATATATATATATATGTTTATTTATATAATTTAAAAAATATAAATTATATGTTTTATTTTTATTGATAAAAATATAAATTTGGTGATAAAAAAGTTATCTTAAAAAATTAATTATTATTTTTTTATGTGAACAGTTATTTTTATTAATATTTTATTATTAAATAAAGTTTTCTTGATAAGATGAAATAATTGAACTGAAATTAGAGAAGATGTAAGAGTAGATACAGTTCTTACAGTTAACTGAACTGTAACTGTTATAAGTTCAGTTTTTAAAATCTGAACCATAAGATAGTATACTGTTACTAGAAATGGATCAGTTATTTTTAGTACATACAGTTAACTGCAGTACAGTACATATCAGTTATTTTTGTCCAATCCTAGTTTTTACAAACCCTCGTGAGTACCGACGGTTTCTGTAAAATCCCATAAATGATTGCGGTTAAATAAACCTTCCTATGTTACAGCAATTTTTGAAAAACTCCCATAAATAGCGACGTGTCAGAAATGTTTTGCGATTAAAACCGTCCGTAATGTTGAAAAATAACCCTTAATAAAATATGTTATTTTTTTAGTATAACTTAATAAAACAATTGTTTACGAATTTTAATCTAGTGTCTCCATCAATATGATGTGGCTACTGTAAGCACGTTTGCTACATCCATTTGTTTCTAAAATTTATTAAATTACAAATGATTAGGAAAAAAACGTTGATATTATACAATCATTAAATGAGATATTATATATTTTTTTATCAGCAGATATTATAAATATTTTAAAAATATTTTGGTCTGAAAAGATACTTTTTGGATTAAAAGAGAAAAATATTATAAGTTAGTGTCTATATCAATTGTTAAATAATATATAAATTTTTTGTGCATCAGAATAATATAAAATTAACTAGTAATTACAATATAAAGCGTAAGAATAAGTTGAGAGTGGTTTGCATTTTAGTAAAATATGACGAGTGTCATATATGGGCCTTACAAATACTGTTAAAAAACTGCATTGTGTTTAAAAAATTGAATTGTTAAAAGAAAACCTTTTTATCTTAATTTTAAGATTTAATTATATTATAGTAAAATTTATTAAACTAAAATATAACTTATTACATTGAAAAATATATTTTAACATAAACCATTTATTAATAACAACAAATAATTAAGATATTTTAACTAATTTAAAATAAATCAATTTGATTTAGTTTGTAGTATAGTTCAATTTATATATAATTATTATAAAATTAAAAGAAAACAATTCTACCTGTATGAAATTGAAAGAAATTATAAGTTGAGGTCGTGAAAGAGGTGAAATTGTTGTCACAATGTTTGAGAAAACAATTCCACTTGATCATGTAAGGAAAATCTATTACTTATATTTACTGAAGATATATAATATGATCGGTAATAATTTTATGACCTTACCTCAGAATAATTTTATCTGATTTTTTTAGATTCTTGCTAACAAGACCACATGAGTCTAACTTTGAAGCTGCTGCAGTCCACTGATACTCAAAGTTATGGCATGTAAAGCATATCTTAAGCTGAATTTAATTCTTTATGTAAAAATATCTTCCAGTACAGAGGAGCCTAGCAAAGAAACAAATATGTCATAATATTAGTGACTGAGTGAGATATCTCACTAACTTCTCTTCTATTTTCAATTTTCAAAAAAATGATTTCAATAATTGACAAGAGAGGAAACAAAAGAAAAAGATAAAGAGACAACATTTTAAAGAGGTTTGATAATTTAATAGCAATTCCAATGTTTCTAAAATACACTACAATTCGATATCGGCTAACGAGAATAAAAGTTTTACTTTTACTTTTAATTATTTTTTATGATTAATTATAAACATTCGTACGTAATATCAACAGGTATCGTTGTTTTGGATTACATACGAATTTTATTTACTTACATATAAAAAATATCCTTAAGTAAAACTTCGTGCCAACATTACATACATATTTTACATATGAAAATATTGGTAGATAAAATTTGTATGTAACTCATCTTACAAGATTTCTATGTAAAATTCGTATAATACTTATGTTATTTATGGTTGAAAATTCGTATGTAAATATTAGTAGGTATTTCTCATTATTCTTGCAATGAAATGAGATCATTTGTACATTTAATTGAATTCTGTTGAAAATCTCATATTGACTAGAGATAAAACAATTTAAAGTTTATACAAGTAAGTGTAAACGTCACTTTACAAATCAATTTTGTAAGTTTTATTTAACAAAGTCTGAATTATGTTGTATGGAAATGATTATTGAAAATGCTAAAGATTTGTATCAATATGTAATCACATATATGAGATGACATGTGAATTATTTTTTGAATTGTGAATTAAGGATTAAAAATTATGTTGTAACAAATTTTCTTGCTTAATTGATGGTCTAAGTCACATAGGTTAATAACATGTTAGCTTCTCGTATGACATACATAATATACATCTTTCAAAAGGCAATAAATTGATATTCTACTTGTTGAATATCCTTTATGTATAGAACCATGTATGTGTTTGCTAAATGTTAGATTTTTAATGAAAGTGAATTGTTTTGAGTTGTTAATTAAAATATATTTTTTTAAATATAATTTTTAAGATAAAAAAATATTTTAATATCTTATGTTATTTAGACTTGGCTTCCGTGTGGGTGGACCGGTCTGTCCGGCCGGTCTGTTTGTTTTGTTTTGGGCTTGTTTGTTTACAGGCTTTCCCTGTTACTTGTTTTACGTTGGTTTCCCTGTTACTTGTTTTACGTTGGTTAATTATAGTAACCAACCCTGTTACTTGTTTTACGTTGGTTAATTATAGTAACCAACCCTGTTGCGTTTGGCTATAAATAGTAGCCAACCCCGTCTTTTCAATTACAACTTTCAATTCAATAATATTCAATATTCATTCTCTCGCTCCGCTCTCTCTCTTTTATTCTCTGGTTCTAAGGTTTTCTTGAAAAGCCCCAAGAACCCAACAATTGGCGCCCACCGTGGGGCAAGGATTCAAGAATTCCCAAGGAGTGATGGCAACCAAGTTCGACGTAGAAAAGTTCAACGGCGCTAATGACTTCGGGCTGTGGAAGATCAAGATGGAGGCAATCTTGATACAGCAGGGATGTGTTGAAGCGTTGAAGGGTGAGTCGAAGATGAGTGATACCATGACTCAAGAAGAGAAGAAGAAGATGGGAGATAAGGCAAGGAGTGCAATCATCTTGTGCCTTGGTGATAAGGTACTGAGGGAGGTTGCGAAGGAGAAGACTGCCGCTGAAATCTGGGTAAAACTAGAGTCTCTATACATGACGAGATCGCTGGCTCATAGGTTGTGCCTGAAGCAGCAACTCTTTTCGTTCAAGATGTCAGAATCAAGAACGATAGAGGAGCAGATTGCAGAATTCAGCAAGATTGTTGATGATCTGGAGAATATTGGAGTGAAGTTGGAGGATGAAGATAAAGCTGTCATCCTGTTAAATGCTCTTCCCAAAACCTTCGAGCATTTCAGGGATGCGTTACTCTACGGGAAAGATCAAGTGATCACGTTAGAGGAGGTTCTGACGTCAATTCGAACCAAGGAGTTCCAAAAACTCCAAGATTCGAAGACAACCGAGGAAGGAGCGTCCGGTCTGATCGCGGTGAAAGGGAAAGGGAAGAAACCGTCCGGAAAAGAGAAGAAGCTGAACCCGGACGGTACGAAGCAGGTGCGCTGCTTCAAATGCCAGAAGATGGGTCATATCAAGAAGTTCTGCCCGGAGAAAGGAAAGGCCGGTCGGCCACAAGAAACCGCTGATGTGGCAGAGGCGTCTGAGGGATATGAGTCGGCTGGAGTGCTGGTGGCTTCGTCTGAAGATCCTCAAAGGAGCTGGGTCATGGATTCCGGCTGCTCCTATCACATGTGCCCGGTAAAGGAGTTTTTTGAGAATCTGGACCAGAAAGAGCATGGTAATGTACTGCTCGGAAATAACAAAGCTTGCCGAGTGCAAGGTGTGGGGTCGGTGAGGCTGAAGATGTTTGACAATCGTGAGATGGTGCTGCAGGCCGTCCGGTATGTGCCCGAACTAAAGAGAAATTTGATTTCTATTAGTGCATTTGATCTTGGAGGTTATACCACTAAAGTTGAAGATGGAGTAATGAGGGTTTGTTCTGGAGATTCTGTGGTTGCCAAAGGAAGAAGGAGGAACGGCTTGTATATTCTGGAGGGATCAACTGTCATTGGTCATGTCTCAGTAGCAAGCGGGACCGAGAATACCGCCCGGTTATGGCACTTGAGGATGGGACACATCAGTGAGAAGGGTCTTGAAGAATTGGAAAAGCAAAACTTGCTTCTGGGAGACAAACTGCAGAAACTGGATTTCTGTGACCATTGTGTCTTAGGGAAATCACACAGGATACCGTTCGGAAAAGGGAAACACTCAACCGAACGGCCCTTTGAATATGTCCATGCTGACTTATGGGGACCGGCAAGAACCTTAACTCATGGTGGAGGAGCGTATTTCTTAAGTATAATTGATGATTTCTCAAGGAGAGTGTGGATTTACGTTCTAAAGAATAAGTCTGAAACGTTTCAGAAGTTCAAAGAGTGGCACACACAGATTGAGAACCAATTGGGGTGTAGGCTGAAATGCCTAAGAACCGATAATGGGCTGGAGTTCGTTTCAGAGGAGTTTAATGGTTTTTGCAAAGAGAAAGGGATCAGGAGGCACAGAACGGTCGTTGGAACTCCTCAACAGAATGGATTGGCCGAACGGATGAACAGAACCATTCTGGAGAGGGTCCGGTGCATGTTGCTGGGATCAGGATTGTCAAAGGCTTTCTGGGGAGAGGCTGCCAATACGGCCGTCTATCTGATTAACAGGTGTCCGTCTTCAGCTCTCAATTTTAAAACGCCAATGGAAGTGTGGAGTGGACGGCCGGCTGATTACTCACACTTGAAAGTGTTTGGTTCTTTGGCGTTTGCTCATGTCAGGGGTGATAAGCTGGATTCCCGGGCGGCGAGATGTATCTTTCTTGGATACGCCGACGGAGTTAAGGGATACAGGTTGTGGAGGTTAGATTCACCTTCAAAACTAATCATTAGTAGGGATGTCATTTTTGATGAAACAAGGATGGCGATGCACCCGGAAAACTCTGGAAGTGAGAAGAAGATTCTCGTGGAGGTGGAGCATACTACTAATGGAGCTGGTACGCCCGGTGGGACTGAGGAAAACCAAACAGGTGAAGGGCAAGTTGAAACCGGTCGGTCGATAGCTGAGAACCGATCGGATGAATTTCGAACAGACCTTGGTGATGACACAGATGGTATATCTGGCGAGGGAAGTCATGGAAAAGCTGCTGGTGTTGATTTGAGAAACTATCAGCTTGTTCGTGACAGAGAAAGAAGGATCTCCAAGCCAACCAAACGGCTTGGAGAGGCGGATCTAATCTGCTACGCCCTGAATGCTGCTGAAGACCTTAACCGACCGGATGAACCGAGAAGTTATAAGGAGGCTCTTGACAGCAGCGACCGGCATCTTTGGCAGGGTGCTATGGAAGAAGAGCTGGAGGCTTTGAAAAAGAATAACACCTGGAGATTGGTGGATCTGCCGAAGGGTAAGAAGGTCGTAGGTTCGAAATGGATTTTCAAGAAAAAGGAAGCTACACCGGGCGGTGAGAAAGCGAGGTACAAAGCTAGGCTTGTTGCCAAAGGCTTTACTCAGATTGAAGGCGTAGACTACCATGAGATTTTTGCTCCAGTGGTTAAGCATTGTTCGGTCAGAGTTCTGATGGCAATAGTTGCACATTGCAATTTGCATCTTGAACAGTTGGACGTCCGGACGGCTTTTCTGCACGGCGATTTGGAGGAAACCATCTATATGAAGCAACCGGACGGTTTCGCTGTGGATGATAGGGTGTGTCTGTTGCAGAAGTCACTTTATGGCTTGAAGCAAAGCCCAAGGCAGTGGTACAGGAAATTTGATGACTTTCTGATAAAGCTGAACTTCAAGCGGTGCAATTATGATGACTGTGTTTACACTCTGAATCATGGCGGTGAAATGTTATATCTCTTGCTTTATGTGGATGATATCCTAATTGCTAGCAGTGACAGGGGCGTGATTGGTGAGACGAAAGCAAGGTTGGCGGACGCTTTCGAAATGAAAGAGCTAGGGGAAGCAAGGCGGATTTTGGGCATAGACATCAAAAGGGATAGACCGGGCGGTAACCTTTTTCTGTCTCAGGAGTGCTATCTGCAGAAGGTAATTTCAAGGTATCGGATGGCTGATTCTAAAATGGCCAACACACCGGTCGGTCAACACTTGAAACTTACCAAGGAGCAATGCCCAAAGACCGAGGAAGAAAGAAAGAAGATGGAATCTGTTCCATTTTCAAATGGGATTGGGAGCATTATGTATGGCATGGTCTGCACAAGACCGGACGTGGCGCACGGTGTTAGTGTTCTCAGTCAGTTCATGGTTAATCCTGGACCAACACACTGGGAAGCGTTGAAATGGATGCTCAGATACATACGGGGGTCTCTCGGTACTGGATTGTATTTTCAGAATAACTTTCAAGGTGGAGGTTATATTGAAGGTTTTGTTGATTCCGACTTTGTCGGATGCTTGGACACTAGGAAATCCCGGTCGGGATATGTGTTTACACTGTTTGGGACGGCCGTTAGCTGGAGGTCTACACTACAGTCGGTAGTGGCTTTGTCAACTACGGAAGCCGAGTATTATGCTCTTGCTGAAGGAGTTAAGGAGGCACTGTGGTTGAAAGGTTTGGTTCGGGAACTCGGTTTTGATCAGAAGTCTGTATGCGTTCATTGCGACAGCCAGAGTGCTATTCATCTGGCCAATCATCAGAGTTATCATTCCAGAACCAAACATATTGACGTCAAGCTACACTTTGTCAGAAGCATTGTTGAATCCGGTGACGTTCAAATCTGCAAAATTGCATCCGAAGAGAATCCTGCAGATATGTTAACAAAGCCGCTCGCTAAGGAGAGGTTTCTCTTGTTGTTGTCCAGGATTGGGTGTCTACCGGTCGGTCACTAATTGTTTGACCGGCCGTGTCCGTGTTTTATTTTTGTTTTGTTTTTGAAGCAAGTCTAGGTGGAGAATTGTTATTTAGACTTGGCTTCCGTGTGGGTGGACCGGTCTGTCCGGCCGGTCTGTTTGTTTTGTTTTGGGCTTGTTTGTTTACAGGCTTTCCCTGTTACTTGTTTTACGTTGGTTTCCCTGTTACTTGTTTTACGTTGGTTAATTATAGTAACCAACCCTGTTACTTGTTTTACGTTGGTTAATTATAGTAACCAACCCTGTTGCGTTTGGCTATAAATAGTAGCCAACCCCGTCTTTTCAATTACAACTTTCAATTCAATAATATTCAATATTCATTCTCTCGCTCCGCTCTCTCTCTTTTATTCTCTGGTTCTAAGGTTTTCTTGAAAAGCCCCAAGAACCCAACATCTTACCTTGCATGTAGGGATGACAATGGGTCGGGTCGGACACGAATAGTGCCTACTCGCAGCCTCGACCCGATAAAAAAAAATTCACCCGCTACCCGACCCGCAACCCGTACAGATACCTGGTTAAAAAATATTCGTAGGTATTTTAAAACCCGTGGATACCAACAAATATTTAAAAAATATATTTTTATAAATTATTAAAATAAAATTTAAATAAAATTACAAAAAAATATATAAAATATAATATAAATTAAATTAAATATAAATTAAAATTTAATTTTAATTAAATTTAGCCATATAAAATATAAATTAATGTTAACTTTAATTAAATTTAACTTAATAAAATATAAATTAAATATTTATTTTTATTTTTTGCTAGTAGCGGATATCTATGGGTACAGATAGTATAATATCCGCTACTCGCGGGTAATAAATATCCGCGGATATCAACTATTCGTCGTAGACTTTATCTGCGGATATGTGGTTTGCCATCCTTACTTGTATGAGTTTATGTGGTTTGCCATCCTTACTTGTATCAACTATTCGTCGTAGACGATGATCACACTAGTAAAAAAAAAGGATTATACAGCGCACATTATGCCACGGTTCACCAGAAACCGCAGCATAATGTTGCGCGGTGGCAGTTTTGTAAATAAATCAAACTTATATGCCGCGGTTCCCCACTTAACCGCGGCATATACCCCAGTCAACCAACCCCTTTGACGCCACGTCAGGGATAAAAATTTAATAACAGGGGAATATGCCGCGGTTCTCTGACCAACCGCGGCCTATTCCCCCTGCTACCTGCTGACATTCCCCATCAGTCAGCACCTGCAATAAATTGGCAGGGGAATATGCCGTGGTTGGTCAGAGAACCGCGGCATATTCCCCCTGCTACCTGCTGACATTCCCAAAAAGGCAGTTGGGAGGCAGTTGAGGAATTCTGAACGTTGGGGAATATGCCGCGGTTCTCTGACCAACCGCGGCCTATTCCCTTGTCTGAGTAAATTTTTAAATTTTTCAGAGCATATGTCGCGGTTCAGCGCGCAACCGCGGCATATCAGTTAAAAAAAATTTCAAAAATGCCATTATGGATTATTTTTTTTAAATGAATAGGCAGCGGTTCAGTGTATAACCGCGACATATACCCCCTTTATGCCGCGGTTCTACACTGAACCGCGGCAGATTCTATTTCTGAAGGTAAAAAAATAAAAATCGCGAAACAGTTTCGTCTTCGCGAAACAGTTTCAGACTGCGTTGTGCTTCCTTCTTCGTTAACGACGACCCTGTTCTTCCATTCTCCATCATTTTTCATCGTTTAAAACTGCATTTTGTTCGGTGCATTTGCCATTTTTTACGTTGGGGAAGATTTTTAACCGATCAAAATCGTCATTTTCTACTCTGAGATCGTGAACTGCATTTTGTCGCGCCCATTCCAGGTACTTCCTTTATGCCCTCGTCAAGTTTTCCATTAAGCCTCTATGTTTGCTTTCGTTTCTTGATTGGTTGTGGCTTTAATCATTTTTGTCAAATTTGTTGTGGTTTCGGTCGTTCTTGAAGAGGCAAAGTATGTTAGCTTTTATTTAAGTTTTTATTTTTTTTTATCAACAATTTTTTTTTAATAATATGCTATGAACTTTTTTTATTTCAATTTTTATTTATGTAATTATGTGTGATTGAATTGTATGATTGTATGATTGTATGACTGAATTGATTGTATGATTGAATTTATAATTTTATATACAAAATTGTATAATTGTAATTTCGTCAAATTTAGGAATATGGATCGAAATTGGATTAATTTACCACGTATTAGTGCTGAGTACGAGAGAGGTGTAGAGGAATTTATACAAATTGTGCAACGTAATGAGGGGAGAAGTGACGATGAAGTGAAGTTTAGATGTCCTTGTGTGAACTGTTTGAATGGGAGAAAGTTGAACGCAACTCAAATTAGAGAACATCTTATCTATGATGGTTTCTCAAGATGCTATACAACATGGATATGGCACGGGGAAGAAATGCACTTTCCGATTGACTCAACAACTGAAAATGTTATTGATTCTGTCGCAACCGAAAAATCGCGACGGGATGACGATCCAAAAAAGGAAATAGTTTTGAAAAGAGATTGGAGTCGCCACCATGCCGTCCGGCCAGCCTGGCTCGCTGCGTCACTGGCGACCGTTGCTACCTTCCCGTCCGGCCAAGGACATCAATGGCGACACCGGACGCTACCAAAGCCGCCGCCAGCCGCGTCGTCGAATCACCATTCTCCCCTCCTTCTTTTCTCTTGTATTAGCCGTCAGGGGGTTTTCTTCCTTCGAACACCGTCTGCCACCACCTCTCTGTCACTGCCGTTGCAAGTCAGGATACCACCAGAACCACCGTTCACCGTCGAGACCGTCGCCGGCCACCGCTCCAACTCACGGCCACCGTGAGTCACTGTCAATGAGAACCCTTTTCTCCTCTTAGGATGAAACTTGATGTCCATTCAAGTCGAGCAGCGAGCCCTCAACTAATTCTTCATCTTCATAATCGACATCAGAAACGAAACAGCAGTGCTTTAACCTCTCTTGTTCTTATTCACACTCTTTTCTCATTCTGTTTTGATGAGATTTTACATATGCTTTTACTCTTAAGCTATTTTCCCTCCTTCCTTATAGAATTGGGATTGGTTTCATCGATGACAGGGAAAGGAGACAGGATGATGGAATGTGATTATAAGGTAGAGGTCAGGAAGCGCAACCCAACGGGCCATCAATGATTTAAAGCGAGACAGGAGATTAGGGGAAACTGTTGATGATTACATCAAAAGGATGAATGATGGTGGTTTATTCGAGAGGGCAGATTTTGAATAAAATGGCCTGGAATTTGTAATCTGATTCTAGCTTGTTTATGCAATGCAGGTGACATATCAGGGTGAGTTGAAATGAGCATGTATGGTATCTGTGGTTGAGGAGAATAAGTTCGTTTATGGATGCATATTCCTTTTCCAGTTTCACAAGTCTTCTTATGGTGGGGGTATGAAGGTATATGTTGAAGCCATGTTTGTTGAGTGGTTTACCGATGAAAGATGGCTACAACACAGATTGAGGGGAGCCTATGGTTTGCTAGAGAGAAAATCTGCTCCTCTTTATTTTTGTATGAGAAACAACATAAGAATGTGTCTATGGCTCTGCTTCTGTTTTCTCTTTTTTTTTTAAGTATTTTCTGGACGCAAATAAATTGATACCGAAGTCTGTATGCCTATCTTCTATCTCTTGAAGGCATTGAAACTGCATTTTGGGTGCAGCCTTGATTAACAGATGAAGCCACGAAGAAGACAAACGTAACTATACATACCGATCATCATTCATTCCCGTCCAAACATAAAACAAAGGCATATAACAGGGGAGGAGAGCATGCGCATAAGCCAAGAAACAGATAGCCTAAGTATGGGACAGCATACGCATAATCATTACAAGCATGCATAAGGAGGCTGAGAGCTTAAGTAAAGGCATATGAGAACTTACCTCCGCCGCTTCAAGACTCCTCCGCAGCTTCAAGACTTGCAGCCTCAAGACTCTTCCGCAACTTCAAGACTTTTCTTTTTTTTTTTTAAGGCTTTTCCTTTCCTCGGTTCTCTTAGGTAAGTAGTAATGATATTCCCCGTGACCTCTTGCTGTGATGTGCTCTGTGTATTGTTCTCTTTCTGATGATCAATGTGAGGTGGTGCTGGATGTGTATATCCTTCTCCTCTCTTATGGTTTTTTTCTTTTTCGTTCCTTCGTGATAGTGTGCCCTCTTCTGTTATCCTTAAGGTCACCTCCTCTTTTCAAAAACCAACCCCAACGAATCTCTGCTGTAGGATTTTTTTCTTTTGTTTTTTCTTCTTCTCATGTATCAATTTGATTGATCAGCGAAATAGTTCAAATATCCTTTCTCCTTTAGTATCTGATTACAGCTATGGTATAGGGATTTTTGGTTTGAGGAATAAAGACTTTTTCTCACACTGTCATTGCATATGTACAATTTAAGCATTGTTGTGCGAGACAGGATGGTAAGCACTGCTGCAAACGGCGTTGTGATGCAGGGGAAGCTTAGTTGACTTTGGGGTTTTTTTGTTGTTTGTCTTTTTTCTTCCTTTTTTTTTAAAAAAAAACAAATAAAATATAGTAAAATAGACTAATAACGAGAATAAAATTAAAATAATGTAAAAATAATAAAATAAAATAAAATATAAAAAGTAAAATATAATAACAACGAGAGAAAAGAAAGAGAAATATAAAGTAAAAAGTAAAAGAAAAAGAAAACAAAATAAACTAACTTACAAATAAAATAAAATAGCCTAAAATTAGATTAAATAAAATAAAATAAATATATAATAAAATAGAATAAAGTGGGATATAATAAAATGCAATAACTCAAACGTAAAATAAAATCACAATAAGGGTAAAATAAAATAAGATAAAATCAATTTTTATTTATTTATTTATCCGGATGAAATTGGGTGTTGACAGCTGCCCCTCTTTACTTAGATATTACTAGATAATATGAAAATTTGATATTTTCGTATTATTTGAGTAAAAGCTGAGTAAAGATAGAAACACTAATTTCGTCTGGGTTTCAAAAGAGAAAGTGAAAGGATAAAAAACCTGAGTTGGGCTTTGGGGGCCAGTATAGAAACTAGGCTTATGGGCCAAGCGAATCGGGCTTTGGATAAATGAGGTGTGCAAACCTCGTGGAGGGTGTACCAATCCTACGGATGAATGTAATGATTTGAGGTGTACAAACCTCGTGGAAAGGGTGTACGAACCCTATGGATAAATGATGTGAGGTGTACAAACCTCGTGGAAAGGGTGTACTAACACTGTGAATGTATTGGTGAGATGTACAAACCTCGTGGAGGGTATACGAACCCTATGGATGAATGATATGAGGTGTACTAACCCTGTGAATGAATTAGTGAGGTGTACTAACCTCGTGGAAAGGGTGTACGAACCCTATGGATAAATGATGTGAGGTGTACAAACCTCGTGGAAAGGGTGTACTAACCCTGTGAATGTATTGGTGAGGTGTACAAACCTCGTGGAGGGTGTACGAACCCTGTGGATGAATGATATGAGGTGTACTAACCTCGTGGATGAATCGGTGAGGTGTACTAACCTCGTGGAAAGGGTGTACTAACCCTATGGATGAATGAATGAGGTGTACAAACCTCGTGGAGGGTGTAAGAACCCTGTGGATGAATGATATGAGGTGTCATAACCTCGTGGAGGCTGTACAAATCCTATGGATGAATGATATGAGGATCAATAGGCTCGATGGATGCCTTGAGGTGTGCTATCGTAGAAGAAACACTTGGATTCAGATCTTCTTGAAGAAGCGTTGGAAAGTACTGAGCAAAACATTGGAGAGATTTAGATATAAAGATCGTGTTAACCTTTTCACAACTTTATCTCAGTGGTGGATCATAGTACTGGGCTAAGGTGGTAATTGCTGATGTTTGAACTTTCACCTCTAACAGGCCCAACAAATTCCCATACTCCCTCCTGAATGTATCCTTTTGGGTAGTATTCATTTTCTTCACTAGTTCTCTCAAACCATCCATTCTACCTTCCTCTGCTTCAATGGCTATCCTTCCCTTCAAAATGTCTGAACTTGAACCCCACTTGACTTCAGATCTCATGTTAATTTCCATTTTATCTCGAAGGTTTAGTCACAAATTTATAATTTCCTGACTAGAACCAATAACAAGACCACAAAAGTGCATGAGAAACAAAAAGAAAGAAAGGGAAAAGATGTATAAAAAGATAAAGAAACAAGGTGTTTGCTTTTATTATGTAAAAGTGAGGATTACGAGGTTGCACCCATCTCCCTTTGTGCCCTAAATAAAGGTTCGGCGCTTCAGATTGGGGGTCAAGTATATGCAACCTCACAAGGATGGTCACCTGATCCTAGAGGTCAATGGTCACTAGAGCTATGGCCCCCTTCACAGCATCTCCACAACAGTCGAGTAATCAACTAGGTGTGAAGACACACATGAAGAGAATAGACTCTAGCTGGGGTTCTCACGATAACCAAACAGGCAGTATGGCCCAAGTGGCACCGCTACACAACCCCTCTATTTCTAAGCTGCACTCAGACCCGGGTATAATATATGCATAAAGTGTGTGTGTGAAGGGAAAATGCAAATGCAACCCAAACCCTCACCTGCAAAACAGCCAGAAAAATTCCCAGGCAGATATAACATGTGTGCTACCTTAGGGTTCAATATCCAACAATTATTGCAGTTATTTCAAACATCAACATAGATAAGGAAAGAAAAAGAAAGGGGGAGAAAAACACAAAACAAAACCACATCGAATTCGCGTATCTAATTAAATGGCCTGACTCTCTAAAAACTCCCTAGTGGAGTCGCCATCTGTCGTAACCGGAAAATCGCGACGGGACGACGACGATCCAAAAAAAAGGAACACGATTTTTTAGAAAAAAGAGATTTTTGGAGTCGCCACCATAGTTTATTCTGGAAAACTATGGAAAAAACCATAAAAAAAGATAAGGCTTGGTCAAATGGAAAACCAGACTCGGGGTCCGGGAGTCGGTTACGTGTAGGGAAGGTATTAGCACCCTACACACCTGCTCGAAGGCAGTACCTTTAATTAAAAACGCGAATTTGATGTGGTTTTGAAAAATGCTTAATTTCTCCTAAAAATAAAATTTTACTCTAAAGAAAACAAAATATATTTTTTGTGCCCGACAAGGATTGACCTTGCTCCTACGTATTCTCAGTTGGACTGAGAAATCAGGGTTACGTAGTTCTTTTAATTGTTTGGAAAATTTGATTGAAAAGAGATTTGAATTTTTTTTCGATTTTTTTGGAAAGTGAACCTGACAAGGACTGGCCTTGCTCCTACGTATCTCCACTTTTGGTGGAGAATCAAGGATCACGTAGTTCTGGAAAAGTGCTTAGGAAATGTTTGAGAATTGATTATTTTTTGTTTTTGAAGATTTTTATATATTTTTTTTTGGTATTTATTTATTATTATTATTTTTTTAAAAAGAGAAAAGGGTTTCAGCTCAAGGCAGACAGAATGGTCGCACGTGTGCTTAAACCCTTTTTTAAAATAATTTTTGTTAATTAATTAATTTTTTTGAAAGAAGAAGAAGAAGGTTTTAAGCACAAGGCAAACAGAATGGTCGCACGTGTGCTTAAACCCTTTAAAACAATTTATGACTTTTTAAAGAGGAAGAAAAACGTTTTCAGCACAAGGCAGACAGAATGGTCGCACTTGTGCTTAAACCCTTTAAAACAATTTATGATTTTTTAAAGAGGAAGAAAAAGGTTTTCAGCACAAGGCAGACAGAATGGTCGCACGTGTGCTTCAACCTTTTAAAATAATTTATGATTTTTTAAAGAGGAAGAAAAAGGTTTTCAGCACAAGGCAGACAGAATGGTCGCACGTGTGCTTCAACCTTTTAAAATAATTTTTTTGTTGATTTTTAATATTTATTTTAAAAAGTAGATAAAATAACTAAATAAATAAATAACTAAATGAAAATAAAAAGTGGGAATAAAATAAACCAAGAAATTAAAAATAATAAGTGAAAAGGGTGTGGTGGTGTTTAGGCAAAAGAGGGGTGTAAAAACTATTATTATAAACAAACTGGGCTTAAACCCAAACTGGATGGAGGTGTGATGTTTAGTAGAGATAGGGGTGTAGGGAGGGAAAGGTTTTTATTATTTTTTTCTTTTTCAGGGAGAATCAAAAAGGGCCCGAGCCCAAGGCAGGGAATGAACGCAGGGGTGAAACGTGAGAAATGGGGGTGCGCGTAGGAGAAGAGGTTTAGAGGCAGCAAGGGCTTGAGCCCAAACACAAAGGGTGCCAAGATCGGAAATGGGGGTGCGAAAGGTATCTTTTTTTGTATTTTAATTAAATTTAAATTAAAGTTTTTTGTTTGGGCCTTGCCCGCGGCAGCAGAATCCCCAAGTTCACTCTCAGAAACCCTTAGGGGTTCCTCCATCCTCACTTCATTTCCCACTCACTCACTCACATATGAGAAACGAAATCCTCGAGCTTTCCCTCTCCCACAAGGGTGCGCCACTACACCCAGCCAGAACTGGCCACCGCGCCGACACCTGCTACCAGCCTCGACCTCGCCGTCGACCGCGGACACCACCGGAACCATGGCCGGTCACGGTGACACTGCCTTCCCTCTTCCCCATTCGTTTCGTCCTAGGATTGGGGTTTCCACCCTTGAGCAACGCCGACCATCACTGCTTCGAATCGAGCCACCACGCCACCATCTCCTACCAGACTTGACGTCGCCGGCGACCCCATCGCGCGTCGGAACCACGGCGTCAGGCCACGACGCCGTTGCTCCTCTCCCACTCACCATTTTTCTTCTCCGATGGCATCGACGATGCTAACCCCCTCACCGCCGCTGAACGACCGCCGGCTTACCTCACCATCGTCGACCTCACTGATTCCCCCTCTAAGGTCACAACTTCCAAACAGGGCATGCCGCTTCCTCCTTCTCAACTTTCATCTTCGACTTGAATTCCGATAGGGAAAGGATTGTTTGGCGATGATTTGGAATTTTGGATTGTTGATTCAGGAAGTGAGACCGAAGTTATGGGTGGAATGGGTTTGTGATCTTGTGCGTGACAGAGGGGTTCTACTACTCCTATCTTCTTCTATTTCTGGTTGGGTTCGAATGGAGGATGATGGGGATTGGAAACTGTAGTTTTGTGCGTGTGGTTTGTTGAGAATGATGATACTAATGGAGTTCTATGTGATGGGTTTTCTGGTTGGCTGGTGGTTGTTGTGATTGATTGTGGTTTTTGCTTTGATTGCAGGTTGTGCAACAATGATGGAATGGTTAGTGTAATGGAGGCAATTGGGTGTTACGGCAAAGTTAAAAGGGGTTGTTGGATCTGTCAAGGATAAGGGTTTGGAAGATGGATTTTCGTTGAAAGTGATTTGGTATTTTCCATCACTAGAGCAATGGAGGAGTGTTGATGATATTGGGTATGCAAAGGTGGGTTACTGGAGAAACAGAGAAGGATGAGAGCGACAAAAAGAAGCAGCAGAAGAAGTGGACCTTCATTTTGGAGGTATGAGAGCGTGTTCGAGTTTGGTGCTGCTAGGCCAGTTAAGCGCTGACTCGCATCTAAAGCCAGCCATGACGATAACGAGGGTGGCAATGGGGGAAGTTAGTGGCTTATGGAGGTCATTCGATGACCTTGAGAATCAAAGAGTTTGAAGATAAAGCATGCTTATGCATTGGACAATGATGGATAACAGAAGATGTTTACACCACAATATCTTATTCAAACAGATATCAAGCATATGATGCAGTGAGCTTTCTTGACAGATACGAAGGAGCCATACTTACCTTTTGGAGCTCCGCTTGCATTGGTCTTGGTCTGCTCCGGTGATCTCTTTCTTTCTCGGGCTCACACCCTTTGTTCTTCTCTGCAGGTGAAAATGGAGATGGCCTCCCCAGGAATGGATGATGATTCTCTCAGTAGTGTGCTCTCTCCAGGAATGAACGGTGGTTCCTTATTTTTTTCAGTTGCTTTTCTTTCTCCAATTGTATCTCTCCATCCTCCTCTCGGCTGCCTTTTGTTCCTTGGTTTGAGTGAGATTGTATTTTTTGTGGTTACTGCGCTTGAAGGAGATGATGTTGAATGGAGGATGCCGATGACTCCAAGGATGAGAATGAGAATGAGAATGCCAGTGTTGCCCCCATCCTCTCCATGCTGATGATGAATGTTATCCCCCCCTTTCTTTTTTTGTTGCTGCTTTGATATCCCCCCTCAAAACTTCCTCTGTTGCTAGAAAACCGAATTCCTCTGTACCTGCCAAATTGCAACTCCAAAACCGAATTGCTCTGTCTCTGCCAAATTCCAACGCCAAACACTGTTGTGTCTCTGTCGTGTCCCCCTTTGTCGTATTCACGCGTGGCTTCACCAGATTTTTCTTGTTTTTATTCTCTTATCTTTCTTTTTCTTTTTTCACAAAAACGAAAATCATACCTATTTTTTATTTTAATTTTAAAACTAAGAAACAAAAATTAAAATTAAAAAAAAGAAAAGTAGAAAGATTCATAAAAAGGAATAAATAAAAAAAAAGCCATAAAAAGGTAATACAAATAAAATCAAATAAGAAAGAAATAATAGTAAAAGGGTAGATGAAAATGATAGAAAAACAAAAATAAAATAAAACAAGCAAATTCGTATAGTTTTTAGTCACCCAGACGAAATTGGGTGTTGACAGCTGCCCCTCTTTACTTAGATATTACTAGATAATATGAAAATTTGTCATTTTTGTATTATCTGAGTAAATATAAGTAAAGATAGAGATTTCAAAAGAGAAAGAGGAAGAAAAAATAAAAACTAGAGCTGGGCTCGGGGGCCAGTATGGAAACTGGGCTTTGGGGGCCAATGTAGAAACTGGGCTTATGGGCCAGTGTAGAAACTGGGCTTATGGGCCAGACGAAACTGGGCTTATGGACCAGTGTAGAAACTGGGCTTATGGGCCAATGTAGAAACTGAGCTTATGGGCCAGGCGAAACTAGGCTTATGGGCCAGGTGAAATTGGGCTTATGGGCCAGTGTAGAAACTGGGCTTATGGGCCAATATGGAAATTGGGCTTATGGGCCACTGTAGAAACTGGACTTATGGGCCAGGCGAAATTGGGCTTATGGGCCAAGCGAAATTGGGCTTATGGGCCAATATGGAAATTGGGCTTATGGGCCCGTGTAGAAACTGAGCTTATGGGCCAGTGTAGAAACTGGGCTTATGGGCCAAGCGAAACTGGGCTTATGGGCCAATATGGAAATTGGGCTGATGGGCCAATATGGAAATTGGGCTGATGGGCCAGTGTAGAAACTGGGCTTATGGGCTAGGTGAAACTGGGCTTATGGGCCAATATGGAAATTGGGCTTATGGGATTTTGAAATTGCCAGATGAAACTGGGCTTTTGGGCAAATATGGAAATTGGGCTTATGGGCCAGTGTAGAAACTGGGCTTATGGGCCAGGCGAAACTAGGCTTATGGGCTAGTGTAGAAACTGGGCTTATGGGCCAATGTGGAAATTGGGCTTAGGGGGCCAGGCGAAACTGGGCTTATGGGCCAGGCGCAACTAGGCTTATGGGCCAGTCTAGAATCTGGGCTTATGGGCCAGGCGAAAACTGGGCTTATGGGCCAGGCGAAGCTGGGCTTATGGGCCAATATGGAAATTGGGCTTATGGGCCAGTGTAGAAACTGGGCTTATGGGCCAATGAGGAAATTGGGCTTATGGGCCAGGCGAAACTGGGCTTATGGGCCAGTGTAGAAACTGGGCTTATGGACCAGTGTAGAAACTGGGCTTATGGGCCAGTGTAGAAATTGGGCTTATGGGCCAGGCGAAACTGGGCTTATGGGCCAGTGTAGAAACTGGGCTTATGGCCCAGGCGAAACTAGGCTTATGGGCCAGTGTAGAAACTGGGCTTATGGGTCAGTGTAGAAACTGGGCTTTTGAAATGTTTGGAATTGCCAGATGAGACTGGGCTTTTGAAATTTTGAAACTGCCAGTTGAGACTGAGCTTTTGAAATTTTTGAATTTGTAACTTTTTGAAATGTTTTTGTAATTTTGATAAAAATTTGATTGTTGAAAAGACACCAGGTGTTGAAACCCTAAATACAATGTGTCAAAATCTTGATGCTATTCTTTTTGTATTTTTGAAGAAGGAGGATTCGATAACCATTCATATGAATGAAGAGGGTTTCGATCCGAAAGATTTTCTTTTTGCATTGATGAAAACATTTGCTTTGTTTTGCATTTTTTTCGCTTGAGTCGACTGTCTTACTTGCAATCAAACTGATCTCTCTTTTTTTTTCATTTTTTTTATGAAAACTGAGGAATGTCATACATCTGAGGTCTAAACTTTGAGATTATTACATTTTGACTTTTCTTCCGAGACATCAATTCACATGTGCTTGAATTTATTGGCAAAAGGATGGATTTGGAGAGAATGAGAGTTGTTTAGAATGATTTGGAAAGCCGGGACAGGCACGTGGGCACTGCAATCCTCAAAGGAGATGTAATATGTGACTGTCAGGACAAAACACGATATGCCAACAATTTTGCCCCTGTTTAGTATTTGGGAAAATGAGCTGGGATTTGTATCCATGAAAACTAGGGTGAAAATTCAAGGGAGATCCGCAAAGCTGCCCCAGTCTTGAGATTATGGGTTGATGGATTTCAGGGCGAAGACGCATGGTGAGATTCACCAAGCTGCCCGAGTCTTTTCCTTTGGCATAGGGTTCTGTTTGGAAGAGGTGGTGGGCATGAAAAGGATTGGATAAAAGGATGAACCCAATTGGTTTGATTCTCTTTTGCATGTTTCTGGCTTGTTGGCAGGGAGATCCCCTCTTCCTGAGACATTACCTTTTTTCTCTTTTTTATTCATTCATTTTCAACCTCTTTTTTTTTTTTTTTTACGACACTGTGAAAGTCGCCTTATTGCAAAATTAAGCCTTATGAAAATTTGAGCAATCATTATTCAATCTGCATGGACTTTATTAGGCTTGTAACGTGGCTATGGGCTAAAAGGTATTAGAAGAAAGGGTATAAAGGCCCAAATGGATGTTTGTTGGTTATTTTTTGAAACAAGGGTAACCATCTAGGCATGGCATCAACTTTTTGACTTTTGAGCACTTTGCTTTTTCTTTGAACTTTGGTTTTCATTCTTTTTGCTCAACATCACTTTGTGATTTTTTTGTTCCTTTTGTTTTTTTCATGTTCATTCTTCTTGATGAATTCTCTTTGTTTAATCATTGAGTGCTCATCATTTACATCATGAGTTGACTCCTACTTGATGAATAACTCTTGCTTGGGAAAATTTTGAAAAGAATTCATTTTTGGCTCAAATGGGGTGACAATGGATATATTTTTGCTTTTTGATAAAGACAAGAAGGTCACACTTCATTTTGAACTCTAATTGCTTTATTTTCAAAAGATTAATTTTGCGACTTGACGACCTCAACATTAGTCGTTTTTCTTCTTCTTTTTTTTATACCACCCTTTCGGGTTTTCAATCTAGAGGACTTATTCTCTTTTTGAAAGTTTCTTTTTTGTTTTTTTTTTTGTTTTTTGCTTTATATTTTTTCTTTGTCTCAATAGATTCGGGGATCACCCTACTAACGCAAACGAGAAAAGTTTTGGTCGTGCGAATCTGCCCCAGTGTAAAGGTTTACTTTGTTATTGAGGGCAATGACAATGTTTGTTAGGGACAATCCTTTATTTTGGGAAAGCTGAAGGGTGAAGGTTTTCAAGCAATATGTGCACAAACGTCTAAAAAGGAAACGTCAAATTGTTATTTTTATTAGACATTTGACCTCAGAAAAATTTGACATCCCAATTTCCCTTTTTATTATTCATCATTTTTCTCTTTTCCCCTTTTTTTGCTATTTTTTGCTATTTTCGAAGAAACAGGAGTTTGAAAATTTGCAAGAAAGACAAGCGACTCAAGATTGCCTCCATTTTTTTCATTTTGTTATTTGCGGCTTTTGTTTTATCCACGACACCCTATTAGGACATGATTTCCAGTAATACTTTGGAGAAACCGCGTAATGAAAGTTCACATTAAAAATCCCAAACGAAGGCACGATATCAATGAGCATAGCCCTTACAACATGACAATTCAAAACAAGAGCAAAACAACATCAGTTTCACTCTTTACAATAACCCATGTTTTTCTATATAGTCCTAAAGTCCTCTTCATTTGTCTACAACATTTGCAGAGGCGAACTCATGCCTTGCCTCGGTGCTGGGTTGACTTTCTTCAAACTTGACACATCCTGAATCGATCAAAGATTGCACCTTTTGCTTTAGAGCCTTGCATGCCTCTGTTGAATGCCCACGAGCTCCTCCATGATAATCACAACTGACCTTTATATCATACTTCTTTGGGCAAGGACGTCGTATAGGCCTGGTAGGACAAATCTCTATGAGGTTATTGCGGAGAAGATCTGGCAGTAGCTCTGTATAGGTCATGGGGATAGGAGTGAAATTGACAACCTTCTCATTCCGATTGTAATTTCTCCTTTCAATAGCTCGATTGACCCCATAGGAATGCGACATCTGGGAATAGGTAATAAACTGCGAATTAGCCTTTTGCTTCCTACTTTCTTCTTGTCCAGGACCATACTCATTCAGACTTGCCACCAGATTTGGATCTAGTGCAATTTTTCCACTTCTTACGCCACCCTCAACCCTTTCTCCAATTATTACTATATCAGTAAAGCTCGAGGAGACATTGCTTATCATGTGCTCATAGAATGGTGGTTGTAAAGTGTTCAGAAATATAGTTGTCATCTCCTTGTCACTCAAAGGCGGTTCTACTTGAGCAGTTATTTCTCTCCACCTTTGGGCATATTCTCTGAACGATTCAGACTCTTTCTTCACCATGTTCTGCAGTTGTACTCTGTCAGGTGTTAGATCTTCATTATATTCATACTGCCTTAGGAACGCATCAACCAGGTCTTTCCATGAGTGGATGTGAGTGGTCTCCAGACGCATGTACCAATTTAAAGCCACACCAGTTAAGCTTTCTTGGAAGAAGTGGATCAACAGCTTCTCATCATGAGCATAGGCCGCCATTTTTCTACAGTACATGGTAATGTGACTCCTTGGGCACGTGTTTCCCCGATATTTCTCAAATTCTGGCAACTTGAACTTTGGAGGTATCACCACATCAGGAACCAAACATAGTTTTCTAGCGTCTACAAATTCAAAACTTCCTTCGCCCTCTATGGCTCTCAACCTTTTCTCAAGCATTTCTAATGCACTTTTGTCGTCCTCAAACTTTGCTGGCATAATGACATGAGGTGAAGGCTTAATCTCGGGTTGTTTTGTCATTATCACACCTGCCATGCCTGATTGGGTTGTCTCCTCATGAACCAGGGCAGTGGCTGCCCCGAGCTCGTCTTCTGCTTCAACTGTGTCACCTTCGGCCTTTTGGGCGTCAACATGCCCCAAGTCCGCTCCTGAGGATGGAGGGAAAGTTTGCGCCTCTGATGCTCTTTGTTGCGATCGTTGTGCCCGCGAACCTCCAAGGCTTTGTAATGCATTCAGAGCCTCTAGGATTTGGCTCATTTGTCCCTTCAACTGTTGGATATCGGCTTTCATCCCCTCTTGAACTTCTCCTTGGTTCTCCATGAGTTTTCACTGGTTCGTGTCCTTTAGGGTGTCTTGGAAACTTAGCCGTATTGTTATTTTTAAACTGAATTTCATTAGATGAAATAAATTAAGAAAAAGAACATAAAACGAAAAGAAAAAGAGAAAAGACAAAATGATGCAAATACTATAGCCAGAAATTATAAAGATGTGAAAAACATTGCAAATGGATAGTCTGGAAATTAACATGAAACAAAGTCAAAAGGACAGTTCATAAACGTCCACAACATTAAAAGTTCATCACATTGAAGGTACAAAATCTTGATAAACTATCACGAGCCTTAGCCATCACATTCTTCATTTCTCTCATCAGCTTCTTGCAGTAATTGAGGAAAGTTTCAACCTTCTTGGGTGGGTTAAAGATCGGCATTGCAGACTCAGCATCAGCTAGTAATTCAGGGATATCTTTAATGGCTTCATTAGCAAGGGAGGCTAGCTATGAGAAACTTCTCCTCCAGTTCTCTGTAACCCGCGCCCCTGTTCAACAATATACTCCTTCATCTGATTTATCAACTCTTGATGTTTCTTCTCTGTTTCAGCCCGATGCCAACGTTCCTTCTTCAATTTTTCCACTACTGCTTTAGCCTGTTGTTCGGCGTTGTCCGCTCTGACATGCATTTTGCGCAAGTCCTCCAATTCTTTTTCCTTGTCCCTCTTGAATTCATCACACATCTGCTTCATAACACGCTCTTATGTCTCAATTATACCATATTCCTGGTCTTTCAAGATTAGCTTCAGCTTAGCTGCTGCTAGCTTTTGCGTTTGTATCATCAACAACGCTTCATACGCTTCATCGTTTTCCACACTAACTTGATTAAGATTCGCATAATCATGTTGTAGATTTTGAAGATCACTATTCAACTTGGTATTTTCCAGCTTCATCCGCTTTAATTCGGCCTTCAACAATTGTACCACCTCACCTTCAGCCTTTTGACGTTGCTCTTCACAATCCGGGTTAAGAGAAATTAACTTGAAAGGCAGCCTTACTGTCTTAACCCTCTCTGCAATCCAATGGCTGTAAGGAATTCCCTCATCAACAGTCCATGGCCCTGGGTCCATTTTCGCACGAACAACGTTGCCCCAAGCATCCCTAATTTGACGCAGCGCCTCAGCAAATGTTCCTTCCTCATAATAGATCTGCAATGTGGCAAGAGATGCAGGAGTAGGTGTTCCTCTCAGAGGATACCCAAATTGCCTTTGTGCTAGCACAGGATTGTAATTAATGCAACACCGGATACCCATGAGGGGTACATTACGGTACCTCCCGCAATAAAATATGATTTGCGATCTTTGCATCCAAAGGACATTCCATTTAACTTGCTCCACATTTAGACTTGCACAGAGCTGTGCCCATTCATATTCCCCTTTCATATTTGGTTTACACTGCAGTAGCTCATCCACGGGACATGTGGCATTCAAGGAGTTCTCAATCACCCGAGAGACAAACCACACATACAACACTGGCAGGCAACATGACATTCGTCCTCCCTTTATCTCATAACAATGATTAAGGGTCCCATAAACTTCAGCTAGGACAGCGGCGACCGGATTCTCAGAGCGATCTTTGTATCCCACAAATGCATTTATGGCGGCGCTGACGACGAAGTTCTTGACATTGGGAAAAAGCATGACACCATAGAGGATAAGGGCCAATACATCCATAAATGTTTCCCACTTTTCCTCGTCAGCCAAATGATGCAAATACACCTCCAAGTACCCCTTAGGAAGGCCCCTCACCTTGCCCCTGATTGTGAATTCACTTTCCAACTGCATAAGGTGTATTTTTATGATTCTTGCTAGCTGCAAGACAGGGATATACTGCCCCAGGTAGTTGTATGGAGTTTTTCCCTCGAGAGGTATATCTAAGATCTGCTCGAATTCTTCTATCGTAGGCACCAGTTGAAAATCATGGAAAGTGAAACATCTCAGTGGTGGATCATAGTACTGGGTTAAGGTGGTAATTGCTGATGTTTGAACTTTCACCTCTAACAGGCCCAACAAATTCCCATACTCCCTCCTGAATGTATCCTTTTTGGTAGTATTCATTTTCTTCACCAGTTCTCTCAAATCATCCATACTACCTTCCTCTGCTTCAATGGCTATCCTTCCCTTCAAAATGTCTGAACTTGAACCCCACTTGACTTCAGATCTCATGTTAATTTCCATTTTATCTCGAAGGTTTAGTCACAAATTTATAATTTCCTGACTAGAACCAATAACAAGACCACAAAAGTGCATGAGAAACAAAAAGAAAGAAAGGGAAAAGATGTATAAAAAGATAAAGAAACAAGGTGTTTGCTTTTATTATGTAAAAGTGAGGATTACGAGGTTGCACCCATCTCCCTTTGTGCCCTAAATAAAGGTTCGGCGCTTCAGATTGGGGGTCAAGTATATGCAACCTCACAAGGATGGTCACCTGATCCTAGAGGTCAATGGTCATTAGAGCTATGGCCCCCTTCACAGCATCTCCACAACAGTCAAGTAATCAACTAGGTGTGAAGACACACATGAAGAGAACAGACTCTAGCTGGGGTTCTCACGATAACCAAACAGGCAGTATGGCCCAAGTGACACCGCTACACAACCCCTCTATTTCTAAGCTGCACTCAGACCCGGGTATAGGGCCCCACTCAATATATGCATAAAGTGTGTGTGTGAAGGGAGAATGCAAATGCAACCCAAACCCTCACCTGCAAAACAGCCAGAAAAATTCCCAGGCAGATATAACATGTGTGCTACCTTAGGGTTCAATATCCAACAATTATTGCAGTTATTTCAAACATCAACATAGATAAGGAAAGAAAAAGAAAGGGGGAGAAAAACACAAAACAAAACCACATCGAATTCGCGTATCTAATTAAATGGCCTGACTCTCTAAAAACTCCCCAGTGGAGTCGCCATTTGTCGCAACCGGAAAATCGCGACGGGACGACGACGATCCAAAAAAAAGGAACACGATTTTTTAGAAAAAAGAGATTTTTGGAGTCACCACCATAGTTTATTCTGGAAAACTATGAAAAAAACCATAAAAAAGATAAGGCTTGGTCAAATGGAAAACCAGACTCGGGGTCCGGGAGTCGGTTACGTGTAGGGAAGGTATTAGCACCCTACACACCTGCTCGAAGGCAGTACCTTTAATTAAAAACGCGAATTTGATGTGGTTTTGAAAAATGTTTAATTTCCCCTAAAAATAAAATTTTACTCTAAAGAAAACAAAATATATTTTTTTTGCCCGACAATGATTGACCTTGCTCCTACGTATTCTCAGTTGGACTGAGAAATTAGGGTTACATAGTTCTTTTAATTGTTTGGAAAATTTGATTGAAAAGAGATTTGAATTTTTTTTCGATTTTTTTGGAAAGTGAACCTGACAAGGACTGGCCTTGCTCCTACGTATCTCCACTTTTGGTGGAGAATCAAGGATCACGTAGTTCTGGAAAAGTGCTTAGGAAATGTTTGAGAATTGATTATTTTTTGTTTTTGAAGATTTTTATATATTTTTTTTGGTATTTATTTATTATTATTTTTTAAAAAAAAAAAGAGAAAAGGGTTTCAGCTCAAGGCAGACAAAATGGTCGCACGTGTGCTTAAACCCTTTTTTAAAATAATTTTTGTTAATTAATTAATTTTTTTGAAAGAAGAAGAAGAAGGTTTTAAGCACAAGGCAGACAGAATGGTCGCACGTGTGCTTAAACCCTTTAAAACAATTTATGATTTTTTAAAGAGGAAGAAAAACGTTTTCAGCACAAGGCAAACAGAATGGTCGCACTTGTGCTTAAACCCTTTAAAACAATTTATGATTTTTTAAAGAGGAAGAAAAAGGTTTTCAGCATAAGGCAGACAGAATGGTCGCACGTGTGCTTCAACCTTTTAAAATAATTTTTTTGTTGATTTTTAATATTTATTTTAAAAAGTAGATAAAATAACTAAATAAATAAATAACTAAATGAAAATAAAAAGTGGGAATAAAATAAACCAAGAAATTAAAAATAATAAGTGAAAAGGGTGTGGTGGTGTTTAGGCAAAAGAGGGGTGTAAAAACTATTATTATAAACAAACTGGGCTTAAACCCAAACTGGATGGAGGTGTGATGTTTAGTAGAGATAGGGGTGTAGGGAGGAAAAGGTTTTTATTATTTTTTTCTTTTTTAGGGAGAATCAAAAAGGGCCCGAGCCCAAGGCAGGGAATGGACGCAGGGGTGAAACGTGAGAAATGGGGGTGCGCGTAGGAGAAGAGGTTTAGAGGCAGCAAGGGCTTGAGCCCAAACACAAAGGGTGCCAAGATCAAAAATGGGGGTGCGGAAGGTATCTTTTTTTGTATTTTAATTAAATTTAAATTAAAGTTTTTTGTTTGGGCCTGGCCCGCGGCAGCAGAATCCCTAAGTTCACTCTCAGAAACCCTTAGGGGTTCCTCCATCCTCACTTCATTTCCCACTCACTCACTCACATATGAGAAACGAAATCCTCGAGCTTTCCCTCTCCCACAAGGGTGCGCCACTACACCCAGCCAGAACTGGCCACCGCGCCGACACCTGCTACCAGCCTCGACCTCGCCGTCGACCGCGGACACCACCGGAACCATGGCCGGTCACGGTGACACTGCCTTCCCTCTTCCCCATTCGTTTCGTCCTAGGATTGGGGTTTCCACCCTTGAGCAACGCCGACCATCACTGCTTCGAATCGAGCCACCACGCCACCATCTCCTACCAGACTTGACGTCGCCGGCGACCCCATCGCGCGTCGGAGCCACGGCGTCAGGCCACGACGCCGTTGCTCCTCTCCCACTCACCATTTTTCTTCTCCGATGGCATCGACGATGCTAACCCCCTCACCACCGCTGAACGACCGCCGGCTTACCTCACCATCGTCGACCTCACTGATTCCCCCTCTAAGGTCACAACTTCCAAACAGGGCATGCCGCTTCCTCCTTCTCAACTTTCATCTTCGACTTGAATTCCGATAGGGAAAGGATTGTTTGGCGATGATTTGGAATTTTGGATTGTTGATTCAGGAAGTGAGACCGAAGTTATGGGTGGAATGGGTTTGTGATCTTGTGCGTGACAGAGGGGTTCTACTACTCCTATCTTCTTCTATTTCTGGTTGGGTTCGAATGGAGGATGATGGGGATTGGAAACTGTAGTTTTGTGCGTGTGGGTTTGTTGAGAATGATGATACTAATGGAGTTCTATGTGATGGGTTTTCTGGCTGGCTGGTGGTTGTTGTGATTGATTGTGGTTTTTGCTTTGATTGCAGGTTGTGCAACAATGATGGAATGGTTAGTGTAATGGAGGCAATTGGGTGTTACGGCAAAGTTAAAAGGGGTTGTTGGATCTGTCAAGGATAAGGGTTTGGAAGATGGATTTTCTTTGAAAGTGATTTGGTATTTTCCATCACTAGAGCAATGGAGGAGTGTTGATGATATTGGGTATGCAAAGGTGGGTTACTGGAGAAACAGAGAAGGATGAGAGCGACAAAAAGAAGCAGCAGAAGAAGTGGACCTTCATTTTGGAGGTATGAGAGCGTGTTCGAGTTTGGTGCTGCTAGGCCAGTTAAGCGCTGACTCGCATCTAAAGCCAGCCATGACGATAACGAGGGTGGCAATGGGGAAGTTAGTGGCTTATGGAGGTCATTCGATGACCTTGAGAATCAAAGAGTTTGAAGATAAAGCATGCTTATGCATTGGACAATGATGGATAACAGAAGATGTTTACACCACAATATCTTATTCAAACAGATATCAAGCATATGATGCAGTGAGCTTTCTTGACAGATACGAAGGAGCCATACTTACCTTTTGGAGCTCCGCTTGCATTGGTCTTGGTCTGCTCCGGTGATCTCTTTCTTTCTCGGGCTCACACCCTTTGTTGTTCTCTGCAGGTGAAAATGGAGATGGCCTCCCCAGGAATGGATGATGATTCTCTCAGTAGTGTGCTCTCTTCAGGAATGAACGGTGGTTCCTTATTTTTTTCAGTTGCTTTTCTTTCTCCAATTGTATCTCTCCATCCTCCTCCCGGCTGCCTTTTGTTCCTTGGTTTGAGTGAGATATTATTTTTTGTGGTTACTGCGCTTGAAGGAGATGATGTTGAATGGAGGATGCCGATGACTCCAAGGATGAGAATGAGAATGAGAATGTCAGTGTTGCCCCCATCCTCTCCATGCTGATGATGAATGTTATCCCCCCCTTTCTTTTTTTGCTGCTGCTTTGATATCCCCCCTCAAAACTTCCTCTGCTGCTAGAAAACCGAATTCCTCTGTACCTGCCAAATTGCAACTCCAAAACCGAATGGCTCTGTCTTTGCCAAATTCCAACGCCAAACATTGTTGTGTCTCTGCCGTGTCCCCCTTTGTCGTATTCACGCGTGGCTTCACCAGATTTTTCTTGTTTTTATTCTCTTATCTTTCTTTTTCTTTTTTCACAAAAACGAAAATCATACCTATTTTTTATTTTAATTTTAAAACTAAGAAACAAAAATTAAAATTAAAAAGAAGAAAATTAAAAAAAAAAAGTAGAAAGGTTCATAAAAAGGAATAAATAAAATAAAATAAATAAATAAATAAAAAGCCATAAAAAGGTAATACAAATAAAATCAAATAAGAAAGAAATAATAGTAAAAGGGTAGATGAAAATGATAGAAAAACAAAAATAAAATAAAACAAGCAAATTCGTATAGTATTTAGTCACCCAGACGAAATTGGGTGTTGACAGTGATATATGTATGTTTAAATGTTTTTGGATTAATAATTATGTATATTTTTTGGGTATTATTTCTATGTATATATTTGTTGTTATATGTGCAAATAAAATATGCTTTATTATTGATATATTTACATATTAAGAATTTTATGTAAATATCTATATATTATTAATGTTTTAGTAGTAATATAGTTTTAATAGATTAAAGAGTAGCCACAACATCTTTAATCAATTAAGATTGTATATAAAGTTTTGCTACATGAGAAACATTAGTTGTAAATAATTATATTTAATATGATAAAATCTACCCACAGGAATTTTTTCATATTTATATGATTAATTAGGATAAATATTAAATTATATTTCTTAATCTACCCACAGGAATTAAGAAAAGGAACATAATTTGATAGTTTTATCATTAAGAAAATGAGTCTAATTGAGTAAGACTTTAGCCCACAGGCAAGTTTTATGTTAATAGACTCATTGGTAAAGACATGTTTTGCATTGGTGAAACATGACATATAATTTGATAATTTTTATCATTAAGATGATGAGTTTAATTGAGTAAGACTTTAGCCCACAGGCAAGTTTTATGTTAATAAACTCATTGGTAAAGACATGTTTTGCATGGGTGAAACATGACATATATTTTGATAATTTTATCATTAAGATAATGAGTTTAATTGAGTAAGACTTTAGCCCACAGGCAAGTTTTATATTAATAAACTAATTGGTAAAGACATGTTTTGCATTGGTAAAACATGACATTTATTTTAGTCTCAAATTATACATTAAGCATGTAATTTTTGAATTTGCAGTTTCTCAATCTGTGAATTTTTCTGATATCAAGTGTGGTATTCCCGAGTTGAAAGGAGATAATTATAAGGTTTGGAAGGAAAGAGTTCTTCTTCATTTAGGCTGGATGGACATTGACTATGCTATTAGAAAACCAGAACCACCGGGTATTAATGAGACCAGCACTCAAGATGACATTGATCTTTATGAAAAATGGGAGAGGTCAAATCGTCTCTCCGTTACGTTCATAAAAGCCAATATTTCCGCTGGGATCCGGGGTTCAGTTGACCAGTATGAGAATGTCAAAGATTTACTAAGGGCTATTGATGAGCAGTTTATGACATCCGATAAATCTCTTGCCAGCACCCTTATAATGCAATTTTCATCCTTAAAACTCACTGGAATTAAGGGAGTGTGTGATCATATCATGCGCATTATGTAACACCCCTAACTGGATGTCACTTGTGAAATATAATAATATCATCCTTACATAGTTTACGATAAAATCAATGCTTTAGGAAGAAGAAAAAAAAAACTTTATTCTAATAATATCGCGGAAGCTAAAATCACAAACCATAAACGTTGTTCTTACAACGCAAAAACTCAAAACATAACCTTTACCGAAACGTCAAGTCTGTAAAGAAAATTTAAATAACGAAATCAATAAAATCCCAGAAGAACTGATTTTTCCCCTCTCGTTAAACTACTGCACTCCAGCATCATCTGCAACGCCATCTGCTCCCGTACAAGTACGATCATTGCAAGTGGAAACCACAACCACAAACACGCAAGGGTGAGCAACCAGAAATATCATCATAGCTTGTAACACAGTAAAACAACATTAAATAATAACAAGTCAAACAACACATTTCTACTTCAAAGAAAATATCACAATCAATTCATTCATAAACCGATGTCGTTTCCTTGTACTTTGTCGTCCCAACCTGTTACGCAAAACAGGGCGATTCGAGTCGTCCTCCATCGCAACTTCAGACCTATCTCTCCGACTTATCGAAAAGCCCTTTAGGCGAGACATTCACCTCCTTTCACAAAAAGGAAGTGACACTCAAACCTCTGTCTCTATACGAGACCCACAAATCCTTATCGTATCGCAACACGAAAGCTTTCACATACCCAACAATAGTACAAGGAAATAACATACACGTCTATAAATCAATCACATCAATACACAGTCTTAATAACACGTATTTCTTAACCAATCATAAAGTTTTAAAAATACAATTATCCCGAACTTATATACTCATACGCTGCAATATATATACCATACACATCAAATATACAACTCTCATAAAATGCCAAAACCACATAAACCAAGTCACCTAGTGTTTCAAGAATATCAGCACTTTTAAAACTTCCGCTGAACAAAAGTTTCCCTCTCGGATTATGAATTTAATCCACCGCCTCCCAAAAGAAAGAAATTATACACTTTCCAGAGAAGATTTTAACTAAAAATAAATTACGACACATAAAGTATATTATTATTCTTTATTATTATTATTATTATTATTATTATTATTATTATTATTATTATTATTATTATTATTATTATTATTATATATATACACTTTTTCATGCACGGCCAAATGCTTAATTTGTTCATCATATATATATATATATATAACCTAATTAATTATGATACCCATATATATATAAATAGAAAATCTAAGCCAAAAAACCGTGTGGCATCTACACCTAAAACACTGACGCTGTTAAATAAATAAAAAAAAATACACTTCTTCTTTCATTACTTCTCCTGAGGCCCCACCTCATTTATTTCATTTTTTTTTCTTTGAAATACTTAAGACCTAACTTATTCTCTCATGCACAGTATATTTTATTTCACATCATCCAACAATTTCTCTCTCACCCATTAACCTTCTACTAACCTAAAATAACTAAAGAATATTATTCCTCTCTTTCTGCCATTTATACTGAAATGTCATTCATTAATTATCTCTTTCTTTTATTTTTCTTATTCACGTAGCAGATAAAACAATTGTGAAACCTCTGCATGTACCCCAAACTTTACATCACTCTCCATAAGGCCAACATTCAAGAGCACCCACACACAGTTTACTCTTCAAAATCTCAACCCATTCCTTCCTCTCTCTAAATTTACGTAGCCTTTACTACCACCACTCTCTGTCTTATATATTTTTAACACCATCAGACCTTATTCTCGACCAAAGCTTTTTCCCCACTAACCCGATGCTAAACAGCCCAACTTATATTATTTTTTTCCTTACTTCATTTAACACATAGGACCTATAACGCACCACCCTCATTCACAGTTTCATTTTCCTCATCACACCTACTTTATTCTACTTCTCCCTCCTTCCTCTTTTCTCTTATAAAATCATCCCAAACATCCTAGCCAAGAATTTCTAGGTTCACTCTCAGTTCAGAAAGTGTTAAATCCACTTTATCACATACCCAACCCCAAAGCGAGAAGAAAAATAACAGAAACCAGAACACCCTTTTTAATAATCATCCTCACAGTTTAATCAGAACCACATACCTACAATCTTACTCTCTCCATATTCAGAATAAGATTATCAACATTAGAAACCTTTGATACGTGTAAATATATATATAACCGAAACAACTCTAATGCAAAATAAAACACTCATCAAAAGCAATGATGCAATGCAGAACACATACACAACATGAGAAATCTGGTTCCTCCCCTTACCTTGGATTTCCTCACGGTTCCGAATGAAAAAAATTGTTGACGATCACCTTTCTTGTCGTAGCTAGCTGTGTTGCTTGCTTCTCCTTCCCAATCACTATTTTCCATTCACAAAAACTAGGGTTTTGTTCCTTACCCTTATCCTATTCCTATAAGCTAATTTATAAGCCTTCAGAAAATCCTAAAGCCCATATCCACTTTCTTATTTCCTCCCGTTGCATCAGTTAGAAAAACTACCTCTACTTGCATGCCACTCTCCAAATAAAAATAAAATAATTAATTAATAAAATGAAACCAAAGACCAAGTCCCCCCTATATTTCCTACTCTAACAGATTTTCAAAAATCAACTGTTTTCTCTTTTCTCTTTCTACTTCCCATAACCCCTTAATAACCCACTTCTTCCAATTACACTTTCGTGGACCCCACCATAACCCCATCAAAATAAATAAAAAAGAACTTACTAGGTTGCAGGAAATTAACCCAATTTAAGTACATACAGAAACCATTCATCAACTCAGATTCTCTGAGGCAATAACACAAACATTAATATATATATATATATATATATATATAAAAGGTTTTCTTCAAAAATTTCGAGATTTAATAATAAAACTAAATTTAAATAAATTCATATTCATTCTACCATAATTTCATTATCCAATAACATATCACAATTGACCATATAATATTATAAATCACACAAATAAAAAAAATACTAAAATCAATAATTATTTTATTTATTGCGAATCTTACACATTAGGGACATTGTGGCTCAACTGAAAGCTTTGGAAGTTACCATGTCTGATTCTTTCCTGGTACACTATATTTTGTGCACTTTGCCTCACCATTATGCCCCCTTCAAAATCTCTTACAACACACATAAAGATAAATGGTCTATTAATGAATTATTGACCATGTGTGTTCAAGCAGAAGAAAGGCTATTAATAGAAGAAGGGGAGAGGGTGAACTTGACTACTTCTTTTGAGAATAAGAAGAACCAAGTTAATAAGAAGGGAAAGATTCCTGCTATGCTAGTTATTAAGAAGGAGTCTAGTTGTTTCTTTTGTAAAAAGAAAGGACACATGAAGAAAGACTGCTTAAAATTTAAGAATTGGCTTGATAAGAAAGGTACTCCATTTACTTTTGTCTGTTATGAATCTAATTTGACTAGTTTTAATCATAACACATGGTGGATTGATTCTGGTTCTACAATCCATGTTTCTAATACCTTACAGGGTATGCAAAACCTAAGGAGGCCAGTGGGAAGTGAGCAATATATCTACTCAGGGAGTAAGATGAGTTCACATGTGGAAGCCATTGGAACGTGCAATTTAGTTTTAAGTAGTGGTTTTGTTTTGAATTTGGAAAATACATTTTATGTTCCTTGTTTTCAAAGAATTTGATTTTTGTTTCATAACTTATACCTTTTGGATTTTTCATTTAATTTTTCAGATTTTGGTTTTACCTTAATGAATAAATCCAAAGTTGTTGGTTTTGGTAAATTATGTTATAGTCTTTATTCCATTATTTTACAAAACAATATCGCTTATGATTCTATGCACGTTACTGTCGGGTTAAAAAGATGTGTTATGAATGAGAATTCTTCTGTTTTATGGCATTGTAGATTGGGACATATCTCCATTGAGAGAATTACGCGATTAGTCAATGAAGGAGTACTTAGTACTTTGGATTTTACTGATTTTGAGACTTGCGTGGATTGCATAAAGGGTAAGCAAACTAACAAGTCTAAAAGAGGTGCTAAGAGGAGTTCAAGTTTACTAGAAATTATTCATACAGATGTTTGTTGTCCGGATATGGACGCCAGTAGTCCAAAATACTTCATCACCTTTATAGATGACTACTCACGTTATATGTATCTCTACTTACTTCGTTTTAAGGATGAAGCTTTGGATGCCTTTAAATTTCTTTTTTTTTGAGGCTGAAGTTGAGATACAGTGCGAAAAGCAAATCAAGACTGTGAGATCAGATAGAGGTGGAAAGTATTATGGTAGATACACAGAGAATGAACATGGTGAGAAATATGAGGAGTAATTCAAAACTTCCTCAATTCTTGTGGAATGAAGCACTAAAGACGGTTGTGTATATATTAAACTGAGTCCCAACCAAGGTCGTCTTAAAGACACCGTTTGAGTTATTCAAAGGTTGGAAACCAAGTTTGTGACATATACGCGTTTAGGGATGTCCGTCTGAAGTGAGAATTTATAATCCACAAGAGAAGAAACTAGACCCAAGGACTATTAGTGAGTATTTCATTGGATATGCTGAAAAGTCTAAGGGATATAGATTCTATTGTCCATCACATAACACTAGGGTTGTGGAGTCAAGAAATGCAAGATTTCTTGAGAATGACTTGGTTAGTGGGAGTGATCAATTTCCAAACAGTGGGAATGAAAGGGATCACTATGAAGCTCAACCCTCTAGCTCAAGTGATAGATTGGTTGTCATTCACACCCCTCAAGCACAAATGGGTGTTAGACAAACAATAATTGAAGCTTCACAACATGTTGAAAAATGACCTTACAGATCAAGTTGCTAATAAGGAACAAGTTGAAAAACCTATTGAACAGTTGCTTGAGCAACAAGTTCCTCAAGAAAATGATGAGGCGACATTAAGAAGATCTACTAGAGTTAAAAGGCCATCAATTCCTAGTGATTATATAGTGTATTTGCAAGAAGTTGACTACAATATTGGAGCTGCAAATGATCCTGAAACGTTTTCACAAGCCATGAGTTCTAAAGAATCAAACCTATGACATTAGTAGCTCATTTTGATTTTGAGTTACATCAAATGGATGTGAAAACAACATTCCTTAATGGTCATCTGGAAGAAGAGGTTTACATGAAACAACCTAAGGATTCTCTTCTAAAGACAGTGAACATTTAGTTTTCAAGCTTAATAAATCCATCTATGGATTAAAACAAGCCTCCCGCGAATGGTATCTAAAATTCCATGATGTTATTACTTCATTCGGTTTTGAAGAAAAGGCCATGGATCAATGTAGATACCAAAAGGTCAGTGGGAGCAAGATTTGTTTCCTTGTTTTATACATGGATGATGTTTTGCTTGTAACCAACGATAAGGGCTTGCTATATGAAGTGAAACAATTTCTCTCAAAGAGCTTTGACATGAAGGATATGGGAGAGGCATCTTATGTCATTGACATTAAGATCCATAGGGAAAGATCTCGAGGCATTTGGGTTTTGTCTCAAGAGACCTACATCAATAAAGTTTTAGAGAGATTTAACATGAAGAATTGTTCACCAAGTGTAGCTCCCATCATGAAGGGTGATAAACTCAATTTGAATAAATATAAAAAAAAATGATTTTGAGCGGGAAGACATGAAGAATATTCCATATGCTTCAGCTTTTGGAAGCCTTATGTATGCTCAAGTTTGCACTATACCTGACATTGCATATGTTGTTGGAGTTTTGGGAAGATATCAGAGTAATTCAAATGTTGACCACTGGAAAGCTGCAAAGAAGGTAATTAGATATCTTCAATAAGGTAATTCGTTTCTTGTTTTGAGACTACCTCGCATGGTGTATGATTGAAGAGTTTCATTTTTGGGCTTAGAGTTATGGACTCTATTTCTAGGCCATTAAGGTTGTACTGTGACAACTCTGCTGCGGTGTTTATGGCTAAGAATTATAAAAGTGGATGTCGAAGTAAGCACATTGACATCAAATACTTAGCCATTAGAGAACGTGTTAAGGAAAAGAAAGTGGTCATTAAGTACATAAGCATTGAGTTGTGATTGTTGATCCTTAACTAAAGGCATGCCACTAAAGAATTTTAAGGATCATGTAGTGCAAATGGGACTTGGTTCCATGATGTAATTTCATTATCAGTACATTTGGTATTTTTCAATGAAACTCTTATTCATTTTGATGTTTTTCTCATATGGTTTTGTGCACATTTATTTTGAGAAGATATCATTTAGTTTTGATCTAGCATAAACATATGGTTTATGCATTAAGTTGAGAGCTAATGTTGAGAGAAATATATATTGTGGTACATGGAAGATAACACTCACTATCAAAGGACCTATCGCCATGACTCGTATATATTCTGTCACTTGTTGTGGTTAATAATTGGATAATGGACCAAGTGGGAGAATGTTAGCATTTATTTTAATTATAGAATAAATATTATAGCATTTTAAGTTTCTATTTTTAAGAAACATAAAGTGGTCCATTAAGCCAATTATATTTATCCTTTTTAACTGCATAGAGGTTATAGAGCAGTTATTATATTGTTTAAAGGTAAAGCCCAACCCATTATTTTTAAACCTGTGATGGCCAGAATTTATATAAAGGGGATGGGTTACTCTCAGTTTTGATCACTAAGCCTACTCCTCTATTCAGAAAAACACACCATCGAGTTTGAGTGAGTTAAGGTTTAGAAAAACAAAACTGTCTTTGTTGGGATTACAAAATTGCAATGGCAGGAGGTACGCACCTTATTCTTTCATCTTTGCTTCCGCTGTTCTTGATCTGAATGTGTTACTATGATGTTTATATAACATGTTTAGATCAATTTTACTCTGCTCTATTTTTATCATTTGATCTATTTATTTTAACAGTATGTTTATGAACCTGTATGGGGAAGCTACAGGTGGTATGTTTATGAACCTGTATGGGGAAGCTACAGGTGGTATGTTTGTGAACCTGTATGGGGAAGCTACATGTATGGTATATTTGTGAACCTGTATGGGGAAGCTACATGTATGGTATATTTGTGAACCTCTATGGGGAAGCTACATGTATGGTATATTTGTGAACCTGTATGGGGAAGCTACAGGTGGTATGTTTGTGAACCTGTATGGGGAAGCTACAGGTGGTATGATTATGAACCTGTATGGGGAAGCTACATGTGCTATGTTTGTGAACCTGTATGGGGAAAGTTATAGGTGGTAGGGTTAGGTACAGGAGATAAACCAATGTCCTTCATGAAAATGTTGAGAATTCATAATAACTTGTGTCTAGAGATGATGTTGATAAGGATAAATGTGGATAGTATAGTAATGATATAGTTAATGAGAATGTTAATGATGATCATAATGATTCTGTTTGTAGATAACATTATAGATAGTGAATTATTGTTAAGTTGTGTTTACTTATCTTGTACACATTTTATTTTATTGTTATTGGTTGTGTTATGGTGGCTTACCCATATTTGTTTGTGCTTGTGGTTGTGTGTGTCTTGCGATGATCGTATGACCTTGGTTATACGGGAGTAGGGGGTGTAGCAGATGCTCAAGATTCATGATAGCGACGTGAGAGTGGGGGACAACCTGATTTATTTAAAGTTGAGTTATAAATTTCAGAAACAATGTAATTGGAATTACTTTAGTTCGTTGTTTATCTTATAAATTTAGGCATTTTGTAATTGGATTTCTATGATGGTATGATGATTTTAAAAGTTTTAATTTTTCTCATAATCCGGACATCTAAAATATCGGGATGTTATAGTAAACATATAATTTGGTATGATATTTTTATTTGGAGTTATTATTTTCTTAGTTGTGGATCAATTGATGGTTATTTCTCTTTGTACCTCCACAACTTTCTTTCCACACATTCAATTTAAAAGAAAATGTCACAAGTGGCCTTCGTAAAATTTTTTCAACAATTTCTCTCTCCTAATAAATTCACACACCTATCCACCACGACACACACAAATTTGGAATTTGAAACATCCCATTTCTTCCTCTGCGCACACTCACTTTTCCTTTCCTCTGCACACACCCCCTTTCGTTGGTAGCACACGCTTACATTTCTTCATGGAATATATATATATATATATATATATATATATATATATATATATATATATATATATATATATATATATATATATATATATATATATATATATATATATATATAGAATGTCTATAGTTTTGGTTGTTTGAAACTGGAAAATCGGTGACAGAGGCCAAAGTTTAAAAATTTGAGGAAGCTTCCAATGAATTTTGAAATTTATGGAAGCCTTCAACGGAAAAATTCGTTGAAAGTCTCCTTTACTTTTCTTGTTCTTTTTTTTATTAATTTATAGTTTTTTTTATTTTAGTATTGAATTGATTTAGTATTTTAACATTTAATAATTTGTTTTTTATGGATATGACAAGAACACAAGGTATGTTTAGATACTGGGGAAAAAGTTCTTTACATGGTAAAGAAAGGAGAAAACCTACGACATTAGGTCGTACAAGGTGTGAAGAAGTTGATATTTATGATATTGAAGAGCATCATGATGTTATTGAAGAGGAGCAACGTGTTAATGAGTAGGAGAACCAGGACGTTACTTAAGTACAAGAGGAAGTTGGTGGATTTTCAAGAGGTTTCACAACGCATCATTCCTGACTTTAATAAATTTTATATTCTCCCATGGCAAAAAAACTAAACAAATTTAGAGCATGTCATGAGGCCATTCAACGATTTGTGTTAAATTATGGTTTAATGCCTATCTCTGATATTTTGTACAATTACGCTAATAAAGGTTTGTTATTGGCGTTCGTTGAAAGATGACATTTTGAGACAAATAGTTTTCATCTCTTGGTGGGTGAAATGATCGTCACACTAGATGACGTATCGTTGCTACTTCATCTGCCTATAGTGGGTTAATTATGTTCGATTGAGCCTTTGGAATTTAAAGAAGCTCGGTCTACTATCGTGGAGCTTTTGGGCGTGGATAGCGTGAGGGTAGCAATTGAGATGAGAGAAACACGTGGTCTAAAAGTCGAATTAAGCTTATTGAGAGATGTTTATAATGAATGTTGTGAGTAGTAGTAGTGGGAGTGTGATACATGAGCATACTTGTTGTATCTTGGATACATTATTTTCACGATCAATAGTGCCACATCGATCTTTGTATCATACTTGATGTTGTTTAGAGACTTGTATGCATGTGGCGGATATGCCTAGGGTGTTGTTGCATTAGCCCACATGTACGAGCAACTTAAAGATGCCAAATTTGTTGTGACAAAGCAAATGACTTTTTGTAGTTTGATTTCCTTTGTTTTATTGTTGTCAACGAAGGTTTAATTGATTTTTTTGTAGAGTTGAATTTACAAACACTTCCCTAGGATGGGAAGGAGGCTTGTGTTATCTACTTATGATGAAGATAAACCTTGTGTCATACAGTGGTTGACAAGGAGATAAGTTTGCATTCTACTATAGGTTGGGCCACATTTGGATGGACTCGCATATGATGGGGTCATCTGATGCCTATATGAATCACATTGGGCTAGTCGCTCACTTTTGGCTATCTATTTGTTTTTTAGCTAGATCAGAGTTGGTAAGATGTTTCACCAACATCTGCTTAAACATGTGTTGAGGTGGTTTGGCCATGAGTAATCAGTCCCACGGTCGCCACATGTTGTTCCAAAGGTCGACATAGAAACCGATTATGGTTTTTGGTTGAGCTCTATAGACCACATTATCACCACACCAACCTTATCTTCATTTGCTTATGTTCAAGGATACCTGCAGTGGTTTAAAAGAGTATCTCATTCGTACGTTATTCCTACTATCGATGAGGATTGACTGAGTCTTCCACCTTGAGTCAACGACATATTCCATATGATGTGCCAATTCGTTGTAGATCACCCTCAGAATCTGGTTTGTTGGTATGTAATCGTACATTGTTTATGTGTTAAAGTCTATTTGGAAATGTTTCTTAATTTTTTTCTCATCGTGAATGTAAAGTTCTATGAGGCACGTCATAAAAATATTATGAACGATGATCTCTTGTCATGATGTGAGCGATTGTATTATAGTTATAGTTTGGGATCATGTTAATGGAGCCTTATTGATAGCTCATGCGTTAGTTGAAGAACATTCATCGAGTAGTAGAAGTCGTCGACATGTATGTGACAAACGATCATCTTCATCCAGATAACAACCTCTTCTACTATGTATTTCCTTTATTAAGAATTTTTATGTTCAGAAACATTTTTTATTTATATAATTAAACAATTTAGTCCATTTTACATACTTATTATATTGATGGAGGGTAAGTGAGCTTTTATATGCATGAGAGTTTAGAGTTTTGCAATAACTGTAGTAATGCTCATTAACTTGACAAATGTTTGCATCTATATAACTATAGCCTATGAATGTACTAATGAGGCCTTATAGATAGCTAATTGACATGTTTATGGCATACATTCATTATCAAACTTTTGGCTGCAAAACCAATGGCAAGTGCACCGGTCGCAGCGTAGCAAGTGATAAATATCGTTCTCTCCCAAGGGACTTGTGCATCACATGACAATTCTTCCTTTTATAACTCAATTAGACATCGAAGTACACAAAAACAACACAAGAAACTCTTTTTGGTATTTTATCAAACAGTTGGTGTGCAAGGAATTTAACATAGTGTATTTACAATTTATCAAGACTAGAATTCATCCATTTCATTCTCATGCATTCACAAACAACTCAATTCCATCAATTAGGTGTTCAATTTCAGTTCTAAGTTCAAGTCATATTTTCCAATACATCAAGAACTACAATTCAAGCCATGAGTGATCAAGCCACAACAAGCATTAAGCATAGAAATCAAATACTAACATTGAAATGGAAAAACATATATCATTAACATCACAAAATACATAAGAATTCCATGTTTTACAACTAATCTCAACAAATAGGAAAAGCCCTCCATGGAGGAGAACTTAGGGTTCTACAAATTGAAGAGATAGGGAAGAAATTGGAACCAAAGAGAAGATGTAAAGCCTTTCCCAAGATTCTTGGCAGCTGCTCCATGTTCCATTTGCGCCTCCCCTTCGCATCTCCATCTCCAATTTGTGACCCATCTTCTTCCTCAACCCAAAAGGGGCAAAATCACCATTGATGAAGCTTGAAGACCCAAGGAGGAGTGGGAGAGTTTCCCAACACCCCAAACAGGCTCAAAGGGCCTCTCCCAGTCTCTCTAGGTGAAGAATGAAGTGTAGGAGGAGAAGTCCCTCAAAAATCGCGAGACCCATGTTTAAATAACCCATTTTTGACACATCAGCGAATTTTCGCGCCCAGCGCGGCTTCCTTGCGCCCAACGCCATTTTCACTGCATCAGATGTGAGAAACAACAACTTCTCACGCCCAGCGCGGATTCCTGGCGCCCAGCGCAGAAATTCTCTGGAAACTCTGCAACTCTGGCGCTCAACGCTGGGAAAGTGGCCCTCAGTGCTACAATCACTGAACTCTGGCGCTCAACGCTGGAAATGTACCGCGCAGCGCCAGCGCAGCTCCAGCATTTCTACAATTCAAGTTCTTATGCGCTTCCAAAGGCGTCCAAAATGGGTATTTGCTTCATATTGATCTTTTATTGTCCCAAAACATGTTCCCTTGAGTTCTTGCTTGTTTTCCTCCACTAGAATTGCTTCCTATTCCTTTATTTCACACACTCAAACATAGAGATTAGAGGTAAAAACAAGCATATACTAAATAAACACAGGGAAACTAGAAAATACACTAAATGTGAGGATAAAACAAAGTAAAAGCTATGAAGGAGTTGATTTTGCCACTAAAACGATGCTTAAATAATGGTAAGAATTAGCATTATCAAACTCCCCTAAACTTACAACTTTGCTTGTCCTCAAGCAAAAGTACTTCACCTAGCAAACAATTCAATCACACTAGTCTAGCAACTCGAGTACGTTTAAATCAAATAAACAAAATCAATCATGCTTGCTCAGCTTAGAAATTACATTCACGAGACAATATGGTTTTAGCAAGCTAAACTTCAATCATGGTGCTCATAATTCAAGATCACAAGGTCGATGCAAATGATAGATCAACAAACGTGGCAAGATGCTTTCATTGACTGCGTGGACCCAATCCTCACCGGAGAAAGTGTTTCACTCAAGCACAATGGTGTATAAGGATGTGTGTTTAACTCTCCACTATCATAGTGTTACACAAATCAAATTTGCCATTTGTTTCAACAATATCAAACATATTCACAAGCAAGTTAGCATCACAAGGACTTTTTAGGGCTTGTAATGTGGCTGGGCTAAGAAGAAAAATTGGTTTTTCTAGACAACAAAGCACCTTGAGCTAAGAGAGAAAACAATTTACTTCATGATATAACATTAGTCTCTCTTTTTGCTTCACAATTGGATAAACCACTTCTCAACTCATTTCCCAACTCTTGTTCATTGAATGCATTTTTATTTCTTTTCTTCTTCTTTCTTCTTTTTCTTTCTTTTTGACTCATTATTATTTTCTCAATGCTCCCTTATTTCATAAACTCCCCCAAACTTAAACCATTCTCCTCATCCTAACATATATGCTCATCTCAACTCAAGGTAAGGAAGTTAAGGATCTTTCAATAAGCTTAAGGTTCCAGGGATGAGAAAGTTTTTCTTCAAGGTTCAAAGGTTTTGCATTGGCTTTTAGGCTAAAAAATGTAGAAGAAGTTGAAGAACAAGATGGCCTTGATCATTTGTAACAACAAGCAAATAGTTCAAATAGAGAGAAACTCAGGCAAAATCAACTGTGATTTCAAAGTAATAGCACTCAACAATAAACTCCGGGGCACAACATCTCACAGGTTTACTTAGGGTTCCATTGTTTGATAAACATCATGCCAAGAATATTGATCGCAATTAAAACCAATCATCTATCTAAAAGAATATAAGCAACCACAATTTCTGTTCAACAAGCTCAACCACATCATCTCAATCAGATATTCAAAACAATTCTCATGGGTAAAGAGCAAGCACAAGATATTTGCTTTCAATTCAAGCATAACATATGATTCACTTAAATCACCAGACCAATTGCAGAAGAATTATCCACTAAGCAAGTAAAAAAGAAATCTAAAACACTAAAACTGGGAAGTCTTTGTGTGCGTTTGGGAAGAGAGTGAGTAAGTGGGATGGTTGGGCAGAGACAAGAGTGGAGAGGGGGCCAGTCTCAGAACCACTTTTCTACAGAATCCACGCCCAGGTGCCCTGTAGGAGGCGCCTGAGCGTGAACATTAAACTGGGATGCAGTAAAAATTGGCGCTGGGCGCAAACTTTTTTTGCAACACACTTCTGAAACAGCGAAAAATGGCGCTGGGCGCCATATAGGTGGCGCTGGATGCCAATTCTGCAGCTTTTCTGCAGAATTATGCAGAACTGAGATTTGGTCCAACTCAACTTTGACTTTTGATTTTTGACACTTTTAAACACTCAATTCAGCCCAGATCAATGTGTTTCCATTATAAAAACTTGTTCAAAACTATCTAGAGTGAAATTGAGTGAAAGAGTGGCAAATCAAATGTCCACTTCCAAGGCTTTTCAACTCTCCAACTCAAGCTTTAGACTTTTTGACAATAAAAGCACAAGACACAAACCTCAACTCATCAAACTAACTTAAAACATGCACTAACACACCAGCATACATCAAGGCTGGGTGAAGAACTCCTAATCATCACAGATGAATACTATACTCAACAAACCATCAATGCACACAAGCTCCACAACAAAAGCACAAGTACTAAAACAACTAATTACTACACACAACAAATCAAACCTATTTCAAACAATCAAAACACACAAAAAGAAAATAGAACGGGAAAGAAAAAGCAAACTCTTTTTGGGCAGACCAACTTGCTGCTCACATTCCTCAGCTCCTTGTCTATTCTTCTTCATCAATGTTCATACCTTTTGCTTGCAAGAACACCAAGAAACTCGAACAAACACGTTAGTCCAATTTTAATAGAAACCAAGTTTTGAGAATTGAAAATTGAAAGACATAAAGATAAAAACAAAAGTAACATAAAGAGAAGTGAAATAGAAAAATGAAAAACACAAACAAAGAGACAAGGAAAAGAAGAAACAAAGCTTGCATAACATGAGCACACCAACCAAACAACAATTCTAATATGCAGAATGATTGAAATGGATTTCCTAAATAACCTCACTCAGATCCCTCTTGTTGCTAGATCACTTAGTACTCTCCTAGGGTGATGAATACTTCTTTCTCTGTTCTCTAATGTAAAAACACTCAGATTCCTCTTGTTGTGCCTATCTAAGCTTGACACACCTCACCCAATCCCTTGGCATAAGCATGTATCAGAACTTGCATTAAGAACAAGAACAGTGGGGTCCAAATACACAATCACGTCGTCTGTCACTTGGGTGACTAGTAATATATGGGTTGATTTAGCTAGTTCGGCTGCTGAAACCCCATCCCTGGGCATCCCAACAACTAGATCATGCTTTAAGGCGTACCCCGAAACAAGCTTTAAGCACAAACCAAATCAGTGGAAAGTATAAACATCTGAAGGCAAACTGCATAAAAGAAACACAAACAAAACAAACATACAATTGGCAAATAATTCCACTTTCCCTGTTTTCTAAAGTTAGAACACTTAGATCCCTCTTGTTGTGCCTACCTAAGTATGACAAACCCTCACCCAATCCCTTGGCATAAGAAGCCCATCAAAACTTGCCTTAAGTTCCAAAACAGTGAATCCAAACACGCAACCCCATCCCTGGTGATTTGCACATCTGGTTTGATTTAGTTAGTTCCGCTACTGAAACCTTATCCCTAAGCATTTCAACAATTGCATCAAGCTCTAAGGCGTACCCCGAGACAGGCATTAAGTACAAACTAAATCAATGGAAAGTCTTAGAAACTAAAGCCAACTGCAGCCAAAACAACATTCAAAGACACAACAAACAACAAAGTCTAAAAGAGCTATAAATGCCCAAATTGCCTTGTGTTGGAACACAAGTCCCCGGCAACGGCGCCAAAAACTTTTTGGCTGCAAAACCAACGGCAACTGCACCGGTTGCAGTGTAGCAAGTGATAAATATCGTTCTCTCCCAAGGGACTTGTGCAACACATGACAATTCTTCCTTTTATAACTCAATTAGACATCAAAGTACACAAAAACAACACAAGAAACTCTTTTTGGTATTTTATCAAACAGTTGGTTTGCAAGGAATTTAACATATTGTATTTACAATTTGTCAAGATTAGAATTCATCCATTTCATTCTCATGCATTCACAAACAACTCAATTCCATCAATTAGGTGTTCAATTTCAGTTCTAAGTTCAAGTCATATTTTCCAATACATCAAGAACTACAATTCAAGCCATGGGTGATCAAGCCACAACAAGCATTAAGCATAGAAATCAAACACTAACATTGAAATGGAAAAGCATATATCATTAACATCACAAAATACATAAGAATTTCATGTTTTACAACTAATCTCAACAAATAGGAAAAACCCTCCATGGAGGAGAACTTAGGGTTCTACAAATTGAAGAGATAGGGAAGAAATTGGAACCAAAGAGAAGATGCAAAGCCTTTCCCAAGGTTCTTGGCAGTTGCTCCATGCTCCATTTGCGCCTCCCCTTCGCATCTCCATCTCCAATTTGTGACCCATCTTCTTCCTCAACCCAAAAGGGGCAAAATCACCATTAGTGAAGCTTGAAGACCCAAGGAGGAGTGGGAGAGTTTCCCAACACCCCAAACAGCCTCCAAGGGCCTCTCCTAGTCTCTCTAGGTGAAGAATGAAGTGTAGGAGGAGAAGTCCCTCAAAAATCGCGAGACCCATGTTTAAATAACCTAGTTTGACATATCAGTGAAAATTCGCGCCCAGCTCGGATTCCTGGCACCCAGCGCGACTTTTCACTGCATCAGAAGTGAGTTACAGCAAGTTTTCACGCCCAGCGCCACTTTTTGGCACCCAACCCCATTCTGTGGCGCCCAACCCCATTCTGTGGCGCCCAGCCTGAAATCTCTCTGCAACTCTGGCGCCCAGCTTGGAATTCTGGCGCCCAGCTTGGATTTCTAGCGCCCAGCTTGGGCGGTTTTGACAGCATTCTAAAATTGAGGCTCTTGTGCGAATCCAAAGGCGTCCAACATGGGTATTTGCTTCAGATTGATCTTTTATTGTCCCAAAACATGTTCCCTTGAGTTCTTGCTTGTTTTCCTCCACTAGAATTGCTTCCTATTCCTTTATTTCACACACTCAAACATAGAGATTAGAGGTAAAAACAAGCATATACTAAATAAACACAGGAAAACTAGAAAACACACTAAATGTGAGGATAAAACAAAGTAAAAGCTATGAAGGAGTTGATTTTGCCACTAAAAAGATGCTTAAATAATGGTAAGAATTAGCATTATCACAAACCACTCGCTCAGCGACACAGCTCGCTATGCGAATAGAAATCACATTGGTTCCAGACCCCAACCACTTGCTCAGCAACACAGCTCGCTGTGCGAATAAAACTCTCAGTGATCCTAGACTCCAACCTCTTGCTCAGTGACCCAACTCGCTAGGCGAGAACAAAGACAGTGGTCCAGACACCTAACTCACTCGCTCAGCGACTTAGTTCGCTGTGCAAATGAACTCACAATGCTTCAAACTCCCAACCTTCTCGCTCAGCGACCCCACTCACTAGGCGAGACTAGAAACAATGGCTCAGACTCTCAACCCTCTCGCCTAACGACCCAATTCACTAGACAAAAGTCTAGAAAGTGGCCAGACATTACAACCACTCGTCAACACCAACCTGTAGAATTATGCAGCCTGCTCCAAAATGACCAATTAGAAATATTTTACCCAACTTCTAATCCTCTTGGATCGTGTTACATACTTAATTATAGTTAACCAAATGTGCCTAAACCCTCATAACCTCTTTCTAAAGTGTTTAATAACCAAATTACACTTCAAAATCTACGAAACATCAACCTATGGACCCAAATCACATTCTACTACTTTTGGCACAATTTCAATCAACTTAGGAATTCTAACAAGTCCCAAATGACTTACTAAAACTATCTCAACTGACCAAATGAGCACCCAACTTCCAAATCAAATTTTTCAGTACTCCACTTCCTCAAAACTAGCTCTAATCAAAGATAAACTATAACTATTCATCACCAATCCTTCTTACCATAGAATTCTAACATATTACACATTCAATAACAGTCTAAAATCATTCAATACAATTCACAGTCACAGTTCATTAATCCACACTAAAAAACAATCAAATTGCATATGATACATTACTTTAAAAACCTAATTTCAGTTCAGCCCACACAATCCTCATAGACTCTTCACACATACAAAATTAATTACCAATCAAAGCAAGAATCTAGCTTCCCTTACCTCATCGAAATCTACACAGTTCAAAGAAACCCTAACAAATGATTTATGAATAAGAAATTATAGAAAGAAGTGAGAAGAAACAAAGCGAAAAGAATTTAGAGAGATAAACTATATTTTACGTGATGAGACGAGTTTAGAAAATTATATTTATATTATAAGATTATTTTATAATAAAATACTTGATCTCATTATTTTAATATACATATTAATTCTAATACTCTATTTTATAAGTTATTTTTTCTATCATTTATTTATTGTTGCATTAAATATATAACAAAATCCCACCCACGTTATTTTCAGTTGTAAGACTAGTTCTTCTGTACAAATAAAAGATTGTAATTTCTATAATTTCAAAATCAATTAAAAAAAGTTAAATTTCTTTTATACAAACAAAATATTGTTAGAATAGTTCTTTATGTATTTTTTCTTCTTTTTGTAGTTTTAGGTCTCATACTCTTATAAAAGATTACAATCTTAATTAACATTCAATTTCGAAACATTTTCGGTATTTTAATTAAACTATTATTTGATTACACTTTTCCGTATTCAATAGATTTTATAAAGAAAGAAAATTAATATTAAGAAATTTCAATCACAAATTTGTTATCCATTATCTTTTATAATATAAGAAAATAATATATTCAGAAATTTATTTTATTACTTATGTCTATTTTTTTTACAAGTGATTAAAAAATTAATTTTTGAATTATTTGACATTTTTAATTTATATTTAGTTATGTTTATTTTGTTGACAAATAAGAACTTGGTTTTTTTGCTATTTATTTTTTTATTTATATTTATTTTGTCATCACGTGTTTAAAAACTATTTTACTTATTTATTTATTTATTTTATTTTTAAACTGATTTGTTTTAAAAATAAAAATATATTTTTTATTGTTTTTTTTATTTTTGATTCTGTTGATTTGTATTTCTAATAAATTTACCGTATATATTTTTTAATATCTTTATATTCATAGAGAATCTATAGTATATTTTATGTATAGTTCATTTTTTGTATTTTTATAAAAATTATTATTTATATTTTTATAAATATATTTTTAAGTAATAAATATTTTTTATATTAATTTTATTTATATACGTAAAAATATCTATTTATTTTTTTCCGTGATTTAAAACTACTGAAAAGGAGAACAAAATTGAATATAAGAAAAGTTAAAATGTGTGGTTAATCAATTGACGGTTATCCTGATTGGAGAGGGGAGAGTAGCATAAGGCACTTAGACACTTTCGCAGGGGATCCCAGCCTGAACGAAACGAAACCTTGGTTCCTCTCTCTTGTCCTCACAACTTTGTTCGTGCGTCGATCCCAAAGAGAGAGAGTGAGCGAGTGAGTAGGGTTTCAAATTTTCAGCCAGACCAAATCGGAATCGGAAGAAATGGGCGGTGGAGGCGGCGATCACGGCCATGGAAACGGCGATTTCAGGACCAAGGTGTGGAGTATGACCGGTGGCCCTTACTGTCGTCCCAAACACTGGAAGCGAAACACTGCCATTGCCATGTTCGGCGTCGTCCTCGTCTGCATCCCAATCGCCATGAAATCCGCTGAACTTGAGGTACCTCTCTCTCTCACACACGCACACGCACACGCACACCGATCTGTTTCCTCGATTCGATTTAGTAAACGGATTTTTATTTGATTTTTCACGGTTATATGTTGATGATTGATTGATTGATTGTATGGATGGAAATGTATATATTTGCAAACTATAAGGTTCAATGAGGCAGTATTATGTTGTCACAATAGTGGCTTTTTTTCAGTTGAATTTTTCAAATGGTGTTGTGGACTTTTTCTCCGATATTATTTTTTTTTATTCTATTGATTCTTGATTATGTTGCCACAAGCCCGCAGTGTCGCGATTTAAGTTATCCATGGTGGCAAATAGTGCTACTATCATGCCGAGGTTGTGTTCAGTGGTGTAAGAATGGTGGTGAAATTGAATATTCTCCATATGCAAACATTTCCTCTCAGCACTTTGACTCCTCCATTTTCTGGCTAGGTTCTGATAGCTTGCAATTCCTGCGCAAGTTCACCCCAGTTTTGCCTCACCAATCACTTAGCTGGCCGAGCTCATTTATTTTCTTGCTAGACACTTAATACCTATCGGTCAATTTACCGACGTTTTTATTGATAATGGGGGTTAAGGAGTCCACCCTTCTTTCTTAGTTTCAGGAAGACATCAACCTTGAATAGAGTGCCCTTTTTTAGCCTAATATAGTTGCCCAGATTGGCCATATATTTTTTCCTTTCACTAAAATGGATATCTCAAACTTAAAAGGATATCATTTCATACAGGTCAGTAAATTTCATCTATCCTGTAATCTCCTTAACTTTTTCTTTCCTAAAAGTAAATAAGGTATACTATTATTTCTCTGGGTTACAAAAAGATGCAGAGTTTAAAGTAATTCAGAACAGTGGAGACTGAAAAACGGTAGTGAAAGGCCTTGTTCTGGCAGGGATTGTGTGTATCGGGGTTGTGCTACAATCGTTGCATTTTTCCAAAAGAGTTCCCTGCAAAACAAATCTGGGGAAGATGGGCAGTTGTGTTTCAGTTTGCTGTTGAAAATAACAACAATCATGGCCACTACATTTTTTCTTCGAAAGAGGAAACAAATTAAGAACTATTGTTTTAATCTTTTGTTACTAGCTTTTGTTATATTTCTTAATGCTATTTCCCCGTAAACAAGGTTGTGTGATAGGTGGGACATTTTTTCGTAGTTTATGTCAGCATGTCATCTATCCAGTATTCCTCGTAACCTTTTTCTTTATTAAAAGATCATTTTAACTAATTTTCGTATGTGGTATACAAAGATGCAGAATTTAAATGAATTCCAAATAGTAAAGTAGGACTTTGTTCTTGAAAGGGATTGTGTGTATCAGTGTTGTGCTACAATCATTGCATTATTCTGAAAGAGTTCCCTGCAAAACAAATTTGGGCAGTTGTTTCAGTTTGCTGTTGAGAATTACAATAATCATCACCACTACATTTTTTTCTTTCCGAAAGAGGAAATAAATTACAAACCTTTTCTTTTTCTGTTGGTGATTTTACTAGTTTCTTTTTTTTTTTTTTTTTTTTTCTTTTTTTTTTTAAAGAAATACAATGCTTTTTCCCATTTCACAAGGTTGTGCGTAGTTGGATTTTATAGTTTATTTCACTAAATGTCTTCTATCCAGTATTCCTCTTAAACCCTTCTTTAATTAAAAGGAGATCATTTAAACTCATTTTCCTGTGTGGTATACACAGATACAGAGTTTAAATCAATTCCAAATAGTGAAGTAGGACATTGTTTTGGGCAGGGATTGTGTGTATCGGTGTTGTGCTACAATCATTGCATTATTCCGAAAGAGTTCCCTGCAAAACAAATTTGGGGAAGATGGGCAGTTGTGTTTCAGCTTGCTGTTGAAAATAACAACAATCATCGCCACTACATTTTTTTTTCCGAAAGAGGAAACAAATTACAAACTTTTTCTTTTTCTGTTAGTGATTTTGCTAGCTTATATTTTATTTTTTTTAAGAAATACAATGTTTTTTCCCATTTCACAAGGTTGTGATTAGCTTGATGTTACTTTATAGTTTATGTCAGCAAATATCATCTATCTAGTATTCCTCTTGACCTTTTCTTTAATTAAAAGGAAATCATTTAGACTCATTTTCCTGTGTGGTATACAAGGATGCAGAGTTTAAATCAATTCCAAATATTGAAGTAGGACTTTGTTTTGGGCAGGGATTGTGTGATAGGATTCCTAAGAAGGATGGGCCTGTTAATCAACAAGAAACAATCATAGAGAAAGCAAGGCCCAAAATATGGAATGTTTACGTAAGAAGAAAGAAAGTGGGGTTAGGAAAAGAAATAGGGAAAAGTTAGTTAGGATGGAGAATGACGTGTCAAGAATCCTGGGAGAATTCTGTTATAAGAGAGAGTAGGGAGAGTGAGGGGGCATCACGTGAAAGGAGGTTGTTAGTAGGTTAGGAGGAGAGTCATCCTCTGGTTAGGAGTGTGAGCACTCTAGTTTTTACTGGTGATTGTAGAGCTTTCAGCTCCATAACTTTTTTCTGCATAATGCTTGAATAATATAACTGTGATATTCAGTTTTATTGCTTGGTTTCTATCATTGGTCCGACCTGCCGGATTACCGAGAAGAGCTAGCATTGCTGTCCATGCCACCCAAAATGTCCGACCGCGTTGAAGCATTGGAGGAAAGATTGTTGGCGATGGAAGTGTCAGTCCGAGAGACGCTGGGGGAATTTCGTCAATTAATGTTGGAAGAGTTTACTAAGTTGCGTAATGAGCAAGGGGGAGATCGTCGAGAATCTCCATTTTCAGATAGGGATTTGGGGGCAGAGTATAGGATGGCAGCAAAGAAGGTGGAATTGCCATCATTCGATGGTTCGGACCCTGTGGGATGGATTACGAGGGCAAAGACCTATTTTGAAGTGCAAGGTTCAACAGAGGAGGTGAAGGTCCGATTAGCCAAGTTGAGTATGGAAGGTGCAACCATTCATTGGTTCAACCTTCTACAAGAAACAGAAGTGGGGTTGTTGTGGACCAAGTTAAAAAGGGAGTTGATCGGTCGTTATGGTGGTCGTACTAGCGATAATCCTTTCCAAGAGTTGAAAGACTTGTCGCAGATGGGTAGCGTAGATGAGTACCTGGCAGAGTTCGAATATATCTCGTCTCAAGTGTATCGTTTACCAGAGGAGCAATATCTTGGCTATTTTATTGGAGGATTGCGATCGGAGATTTGGCGGAGGGTTCGCACCTTCAACCCGGTGAATCGTCTGCAAGCCATGCGCCTGGCTCGAGATGTGGAAGCAGAAATGCAAGGAGAAGGATTTCAGCGTGGAGGAGGAGTACGAGGTTGGAAAAGCAATCGAGATTGGGGTACGGGTCAGGGAGAGAAGTTTGGAACTGGGTCGGGTCAAGGCCCAAATTCAGAGAAATTAGGAGTGGGTTTAGGCCCAAACCAGAGCACACAAACTAAACCCTCGGTAGGGAGTTCAAGCCTTCACGAGTCAAGCTCTGTGACGCAACAAGGTAGTCGCGTGTCCGACGATTGTTCTCCGGCTGCCGATCGGAATCGCGGCACAAAACACTTGCCCTACTCCGAATTGATGAATAGGAAAGCTCAAGGGCTTTGTTTTAGATGTGGTGAAAAATACCACCCCTTGCACAGATGCACGGAGCGGCAACTGCGAATGGTGGTATTAGCGGACGACGAAACAGTAAATGAAGCAGGGGAGGTTGTCGTAAGTGAGATGCGAGAAGGGGAAGATGATCGTACCTTGGAATGTGGTTCTATAGAGCTGTTCGCAGAGGTTGAAGCGCCGTGGGATGGTCGAAATCGCTCTTCAACTCTGCGCATAAAGGGTAGTCTCAATGGAGTAACCCTAGAAGTGTTGATTGATAGTGGGGCTAGTCACAATTTCATCTCTCCTCATATAGTGGCTGCTCTGAAGTTGAAAGTGGACAAAAGAAAAATGATTGGGGTTCGTCTAGGATATCGGCACTGGGTCTCTACTGCAGGAAAATGTGGAAAGTTGAACGTTCAATTAGGAGAGTTTTTTACTACGGTGGAGCCATATGTGTTGGAGTTGGAAGACATCGACATGATTTTAGGAGTTTCTTGGTTGCGGAGATTTGGGAAGGTTACTTTTGATTGGGAAGAGATGACTCTAAGTTTCTTTTGGCAAGACAAATATCTAGAACTACAAGGTCAGAAACTAAAAAAATATGAAGCAATGTCTCCTACCGGATTACTTCAGCCCTTGCCTATTTCGGATATAATTTGGGAAGATATTTCTTTAGGCTTTCTTACGGGTTTACCAAAATCAAAAAGGTTTCAAGCTATACTTGTAGTGGTGTATGGGTTGTCTAAATATGGCCACTTAATTTTGCTGAAACATTCTTACCCTGTAAGAAAAATTGCTGAATTTCTTGCTAAGGAAATTGAAGTATTTCGACTACAGGGAACAATTCTGAAAATGAATTCTTCTCCTCATCTTGAGACCAATGGTCAAACGGAAGTGATAAGACAATCTTTAGAAGCTTATTTACGATGTTGGGTGTCGGAACAACCCAAGAATTGGTCATATAGGGTACCTTGGGCAGAAATTGGAAATGTGTTTTATAAGATGCAGTTGCTGGAATCAGCCAAAGTATACCCAGTTTTTCATATTTCTCAAATGAAAAAGGCTATTGGTAATCATGCGGTAAAACCCACTTTACCAACAAAGTTGGGTCTTGAGGAGGAAGATCAAGAAGAACCTGAGGCAGCGTTAGCAATCAGGGAGATTCCGGAGGGTGGTACTATTACTAAACCATGGTTGGTTAAATGGAAGGGGAGAACAGAGGAGGAGGCAATTTGGAAAGATGAGGGGCTATTGCGAAGTCAATTTCCTTATTTTAGCCTTGAGGACAAGGCTATTGTTGCAGGAGGGAGTAATGATAGGATTCCTAAGAAGGATGGGCCTGTTAATCAACAAGAAACAATCATAGAGAAAGCAAGGCCCAAAATATGGAATGTTTACGTAAGAAGAAAGAAAGTGGGGTTAGGAAAAGAAATAGGGAAAAGTTAGTTAGGATGGAGAATGACGTGTCAAGAATCCTGGGAAAATTCTGTTATAAGAGAGAGTAGGGAGAGTGAGGGGGCATCACGTGAAAGGAGGTTGTTAGTAGGTTAGGAGGAGAGTCATCCTCTGGTTAGGAGTGTGAGCACTCTGGTTTTTACTGGTGATTGTAGAGCTTTCAGCTCCATAACTTTTTTCTGCATAATGCTTGAATAATATAACTGTGATATTCAGTTTTATTGCTTGGTTTCTATCATTGTGTATATGGTGTTATGCTACAATCATTGCATTATTACGAAAGTGTTCCCTGCAAAATAAATTTGGGGAAGATGGGCAGTTGTGTTTCAGTTTACTGTTGAAAATAACAACAATCATCTCCACTACATTTTATTTTCCATAAGAGGAAACAATTGTCAAATAATGTTTTTTTTGTCAGTGAGTTTTTTTTTTTTTTTTTTATTGTAAGTTGGTGATTCTGCTACTATATTTTAATTTTTTGAGAAATAGATAGCTATATTCCTTTTCAAACGGTTGTGCTAAGTTGGACATTATTTCATGCTATGCAAGCAAATGTCAAGTATCCTTATTACCTTAACTTTTTCTTTTTTAAAAGAAGACGAGTTAGACCACTTTCTGTGCGGAATGCAAAATTGTGTTGTTTAAATCAATTCCAAAAGGTGTAGGAGTAGGATGATAAACTGGAGTGGAGTAAGGCCGTGTTGTTTTGGTGGGGATTGTGTGTAACAGTGTTGTGTTGTCATATTTTGCCTTACCCTGGAAGAGTTCCCTGAAAAACAAATTTGGGGAAGATGGGCAGTTTTGTTTCACTTTGATTTGAAAATAACAACAATCATCTCCGTCACATTATTTTTTCAACATGGAGCGCATTTCTTTTTTCTTTTGGTGATTCTACTGCTAGCTTAAATTATGTTCTTTTAGTTTTCTAAAAGGCATATGTTGCTATATTCTTTTCCACAAGGTTGTGCTAAGCTTCCTAGGCCTCAGACTGGTAATATCACTTAAAGTATAATCTTAAACTTGTTAGGGATAACTATTTACTATATGTTGCTAAACTTATTATTAGTCGTAGAATTATGTAATGGATACAGTCTCTGAATACAAGATATTGTATGGTAAATGCATTATGATAATGATATGATACAAAATACGAAACACTAGTTTCTATAGGAATTCAGACTCATAAATCAGATAATGAAACAAAATAAGAAATAAAAAGAAATATGAGAACCATCATGGGAGATAATTTAAGATGGTCTATTTTTTTTTTCTAGATACTATTAAGATATTGTGTAACATTTTGTAAATATTCTAACCATGGTTATCAAAATTGTAGAACCTTCCTTGGATTAGACATCGGGGGTGGAAATTTAGAATTTGAGATCATAATTCAAGACAAGATGTAAAATTATATTTAAGAATATATAGATATATAAAATAACGCAAATAAGATAGTAATAAGACGATGACAATCATGAGTAATTTCTAAATGCTTTTGCAGAACTTTCGTGGGAAACTGTTGTTGACTCCTTTGATTTTGGGGAATATTTAAGATGTGTGCACAGGATAAGGATAGAAGTGAGGGATGGAGATAATCATACATGGTGTCACATACGGTGTCAATTATTTCTTGTGCTCGAATAATGGAACTATAAAATATATTTTTTTGTTAAAACTTTAAACTTTCAAAACAGTAGGAGCACCAGCACAAGTAGGGGTACTAGTACTGCAGGTGCACTACAACCAATCTGAAGGAGCATTAGCATTTTCGATGACATTTTCCAACAGCAAACAGCATAAGCTACCAATCAGAAGCAACACTCAAACTTTCCCTAGTCAGAGACAAAGCCTATAAGATTCCACAAACTAACTATACAGTAGGGCTTTGTCTGAGCAGGTATTCTGTGTTCCTGATCAGAGAACAACAGCCTGTAGGATTCCGTAAACTTCCTTGGTGTTGGGTTAATATTAATTAGTATAGCTTGATACTGTGACTTTCAAGTTGCTATGGTTTACTCTATAATTGACAGACAATTGGATGTGTACTTTTTGTCTTGACCACTTTCATTTGGATGCTTTTTGGGCATCAAATACTTTGAAATTATTGAGCATATAAACCGTGTTTGATTGTTACATACTATGGAGCATATTTTGTCCATTATTTAGATCTTATGCCTCTGGTTCTAGATTTATGTGCATATAAAATTAATATTTTGCGTTTGCATCAACCTGATTAATTTCCTATGGTTTAGTTTGATATGCCTGAGTAGATGATTTATTTGAATTTCTAGTATGTAAGTGTTGGAAGAATCTGGTTCAACCTTTTTTAGTTGCTGTTCTTTATTTCTGTAAATGTGAGGGTAGGGTGAGTCTTGGCACAGATTAATTATTTTCTCAAGTTGCTGCCTTGTGACCTTGCTGGGATGATGCTATATATGGTGTACTCATTTTTTTTTCTACTTTATTCATTTCTTATAATTTGTTCTTTTACGTTTGCTCGTAACCTTGCTGAGATTGGCTAAGAGTTTAATTTTTTTATCTTTCAGCAACGACCGCATCATCCTGTTCGCCCCATCCCTTCTCAACTCTGGTGCAAGAACTTTGGAACTAAAGATTATGAACAATCGGAATAAAAATTGCATCACTGGTGTGGGAGTCCACATCATGTCAAGCAGACATTATTTGTTAAAGCTCTAAGAATATTAACAGCCTTAAAGAGTTGCTGTTGTTGATGTTATCCAAGACTTTGATCTAGGATCAAGTAGTGACATATTTTATTTTTTGGCTATATTTGATGGACATCCATTTTAGAAATGAGGAAATTAAATAAGTGCTATTTTCTGAAGTTTTGATTCCAGAGCCTGTTGAAACCGATATTACTTGTTACTTTAATAATTGTAATTGTGCTTTTATCACTTTGCCTATACCTTCTCGCATAGTTCTTTCCCCATTTAAATGCCATGTAGAAAAAGAGAAAGTAGAATTTTTATGTTTTAATGGAAAAGTTGAAGTTATTCCAACCTGAACGATCGAATATTTAAAAATATATCGATTTCTCTAAATTCATAATTTTATGTTTAGGTGCACGACCTTATGATTTTGATGTTTAGAAGGCATGCTCGCACAGAAATAGCCTTGCTAAGCATAAAGCACTGGCGTTGTGATGTTATAGGTTTCTCAAATATAGAAATATCTAAGTATGTATTATGAAAAACAATCTGAGATATTTGCATAACTACACGTGTAATCTAGTCAGTGAAGTCGAGAACAACTTTGGTTCTTCTACGATGCTATCACCAAATAATGAATGCCCAGTTGCCAACTGAACGAATGAGTTGAAAGTCATAAAATAATAGAATGAACAGATTTGATTCCAAGGTTTAGAAAGATCAAGCTATATCCATCCATTGAAACGAGTTAAATGGAATCAAATTCTTCTATTTTAGCCAAAGTCGTTCTGTTGCAAGCCAATTTTTCTGTCAGTTCTGTATTTTTTACCTGCTCTTATTAAACTTAGTCCAAGTAGATAATATGCTCTTTAGCATTCATTTTTCCCATTCGCTTGAACCATATTCTCTTGTTAATATGGAAAGAGAAAAATGGGTTTTATTCTATGGAGAGAAATTTTAACCACTTGAAAAGGAACATGAGGAATGTATTCTGACACCAAATATTACTGTTGTCTGTGTTGTTTTGAGAGACCACTGGTTTAGTTTGCTGAGCATGTGCCTGTAGGGGACCAGTTTCATTAGAAGGTAGTATTGCTATTGTCGGCCATCTAATGTGGACATGGCATATTCTTAACACCACTTCCTTACACTTAAACTCACATGCTCAGTTTTAGCCTCTCAAACTTAACCACAAGGAAATTACATACAATCAGAGCAACAACAATTCAAACAAATGAAAACCATGTTACTATTCCACACATTACAACATTTAACTATTTTAGACTGAATTTGTTAGTAACATAAACTGTGGCAAAAACTTCCCTTCAAAAGTTAAAAATACGGATAATATAATGATACTTTGACAAAACTTTTTATAACATTTTAACACTATCTACGTGTTATTATGTGATTCGTTCGTGTTGGTGTTTATATTTATTATTATTGATTCTAGAATAATTTTAAACCAATCACATAATGACATGTAGATGATGTTAAAATATTGTCAAAATATTATCCTAAAAATACTCACATTTGCTCAAAGTTTAATTATAAGTGATTTATGAAATTATTTATAAGATATAAGGTGTCTGTTTACTTTATTTTTTAAAAGTAAAAATTTTAAATAAAATGATTATTTATTATAACTTTAAATAAGTTTGAGTAAACTTATTTAAAAAATCTACTTTTTAAGAAGTAACCAGAAGTTTAATTATTATAATAGCAGATGAGAAAAAAAAGATAAATTTTATCTTGCCTTAAACACACACACATCATTGTAAACTTATATAAGAATCACTTAAAAGTATTTTTTAACACAAATAAACCTACTTCATCTATATTTTTTTTGTCTATCTCTTTCTATCATATAATTAATTACACCGTATACTTTTCTTTTTCTTCACTTTATATGATACAAGTTGTTGTATAAATTAACTATTTAAAAATCAATTTATTCAACTTTAAAATAAATCATTGGGTTATCCAAAACCCTAAGAATGGTATTGTGAAAGAGGCACTAACGTGCTTGGACAATTATAAAAGTCAATATTTTTTTTTTTATGTATTTCTTAATTTTATTTATCTAGTCAACTTTTCTCGTGCTGATGTGTCATTCTTTTCATCCTTAATTTTTTCATAAAAATTCATTAATATTTAGTATGTATTTCTTTTTAATTATTTTTAGAGTCAATTTGTTGTATTCGTGGCGTGTATATCTTTTTTCTTACACATTGTTTTTGACAAAGAGATTGATGGGAACAATTATAAAAAAATAATTTTTTCATCTATTTGTCATTACTTTTAATAAGCCAACTTATTGGTCGGTGACATGATAATATTTATATTAATTCTCATTTTGAATTTTCAAAGTTATATGTGTCATCACATTAATCTTCTAAATAAATTTATCACTAAAAATTTTGCTCGAAATATATTTCTTTAATTTTTAATTTCTTACTAAATTAGTGAATGAAATTATATTCTTTTTTATCACCATTTTGTTCTATAAGGATCAATTTGCTGAAAATTTGAATATTTTACCTTTAATATTAATTACTAATTCAAGTTCTCGAATATTCTCTCATTTTTTCCATTTTAGTCTTTCGTATATATGGGTTAACATGGTAACATTTATATTTTTAAATCAACAAATCAATTGTTTGAAAGATTCATTTGTTGATATAAAATTTGGTAGACTAATAAAATCAACATAAATCTGATAAATTAATCCAGTCTAATTTTTTTAAAGAAACTACTATAATGTTACGTGAAGAACCGTATTAAAAAATTTCACTATTTTTTTTTTCATTAGATTAATATGTTATTATGTTTTGGACTAAAGGTTAATGTTTCGTTTAGAGTTAATGTTAATTGTTCATTGTGTTATGTGTGTCTCAAAAATTATTTATAGAAAATATTTTGATAAAAAAGTTAATAAAGATTTGACATTCTAATAATAAATAAATATATATTAAATATTATTATTTGTCTTAAATATGTATTTATAAATTTCAGAATGATGTACTTAATAATAATTATATTTTATCATAAACTAATCATATTAAGTCTAATTGTTTCCAAGAGTGACCAATCTATTATTACCTTTGGATTTCAAGATGATAAATGTAATTATTATTGTAATGTGTTTGACTCTTTCAATAATCTTATTTAATATCTAATATTGAGCTAATGATTATACACCACAGTGATCACAAAGATCTTGTTAAAAATTAAATACATGTACAAATAATTTGTGAAAAATTGTCGTATTTAATCAAATCAGAATTGCATTTTTATTATTTTTAATCCTTTAAGCATTAAATTTTGTGGTTAATGGGTAATTATTTCATTAACCAAAAAATTTAGAATCTAAAAAATAGTTTAAAAATATCTAAATAATTTCATGGAGAAAAAGACAAAAAGTACGACATAGACAAAACTAACTAAGCTTTGCCATTGCCACCAACCTTTTTTTTTTTTCTTGCATATAAATAAATAAAACACTGCTTTTGGGTAATAAAGAAAATAGTCCACGTGTTTTATTCACCCGAGTTAAGCTAGTCGCTATCTTTCGGCATCCCTGCCCGAATCATTCCCGGGCAGATTTTCCTTCTGTAACTGTCCATCTTACACTGCCCGAATTCATCGGGTAGTAGCACCTGAAACACCAACTGCTTCAAACTGTTTCAACTCTCGGAAAGAAACACAGGAGAGAGAAAGCTCCTGACGCTATAAATAGCCTGGCGCTCGTTTCCACCTCCCTCAATCCGCACCTCACAAACGACATCGTTCTCTCGTCCTTCTTAGAAAATGCGCTTCTCGCAGCTCACGAAGGCAAAACCAAATCCAAATTTCTTTTAGCTTCGCTTAATCGTAGCGTTGTAGGTGGTGCTGTTGGGTGCTGCATTTGATTTTGATTTCGATTTCGATTTACAAGAATGTGGAAGGTTGTACGATTCGCGGCTTCCAGATCACGGCGATTCTCCACGGCGATTCCCGGGCCGTGCAAGGTCCACAAGCGGGGCACTGATATCCTCCATGATCCGTGGTTCAACAAGGTTCGCACTGTTTTTCGATGGATACTGTTTTTCACTTCGTTAACTTTGTTTTTTATTTATTTATTTAATCGTTTTTTTTGTGTGTGTTAGTGAAGTTGTTTGTTTGTTTGTTCGTTTGGTTTATTTGTTTGAAAGAAACAAGCTTTAGCCTGAAAAGAGATGGAAGCGATTGATTATTATATTTTCACACAATATAATTATTTTAAGAAGACCACTGCATCAACTTGTGTGGAGTTGTTTTAATTTAACGAGTGATTTTGAGTTGGAACCTTGAGTTTATAGGTGCAAAGGAGAGTATTTTTATCTAATAGCATTATACGTAACAAGATGAAGTTATTGTTAAGCGGTTCAGGAGCATCACTTATAATTTGGTGTTGTTAATTTTTTCCTATAATTTGAAAGTGTCACGTTAAGAATGGACCAGACCATAAACATAAATGAATCAAAGCATCTGGTAATTTTTTCCCCATACATGCTTTTTTTTAGAAAGGTTGAAAGTGAATATTTTAATTATTTTATTGTTACTGTTTTAGTTTTAGAGGACGCTAAATTAAGTCAGATAGATTGTATTAAACATAATTTGAGTAACATTCCAAATGAGTTTTTCGTATAAATTTGTAGCTCTGTGATTTGTTTTATTTATGTAGAAAGTGTGTAATCGGGAGCCTCGTGTTACATGCATGAGATGTAGAATCTAAAGTGGAGAAAATTCGTTATTGATATTTACGCGGTATCTGTTTTGAGTTAGTTCTGGTAAATGCATAATATGGATCCATTAAAAGATGCTTTTCATTGATATAAATATATTATGTTTTCCATCTCTTACATTAAAAATCCAAGCTACTCACGGCTGTGCGTGATCACTGTTTGGGATTCTAAAACTTCATTTACTTAATTAATTTTTTATGTGTAGGATACTGGGTTTCCCATAACTGAAAGGGATCGATTGGGACTTCGGGGCCTTCTTCCACCTCGTGTCATTTCATTTGAGCATCAATATGATCGGTTTAGTAAGTTTTAAACCTAACCGTTTCATGCTATATGCATATGTTCTTCAGTCTCAGGAATTATTGCTAGCTCATCTTTAGACTCCACTTGTGTGTTTGGCTTCATGTTTGCTTCTTCTTTGATTATATTTGACAGCCGTAATATATTATTATTTTTCAGTGGATTCATATAGATCTTTGGAGAAGAATACACGGGGCCAATCAGATAAATTTGTTGCCTTATCCAAATGGAGGATCTTAAATAGATTGCATGACAGGAATGAGATTCTGTATTACCGAGTGAGTTTGATGATGAAGTTACCTTGCGGATATGAGAATATATTACAAAGGTTATTATTATTATTATTATTATTATTATGTGCTTTTTATCTTGCTTACCTTTTTCTATCTCAGGTTCTTATCCGTAACATCAAAGAGTTTGCTCCTATAATATATACTCCTACAGTTGGATTAGTGTGTGAAAATTATTCAGGGTTATTTAGACGCCCGCGGGGTATGTATTTTAGTGTCAAAGATAAAGGGGAGATGATGTCAATGATCTATAACTGGCCAGCTGACGAGGTATTGAACTCGTCTTGGTAAAATTCTGCCTTCATTTTCTTTTCATTCATGATAGAAAATGGAAGTGACTTTTACTTTTCATTCTTCCTTTATAATCCATACAGCTTTCTTAAGGTTTTGACTTGCAAGGGTTAAAATTATTGAAACTTGGTGAATTCTGTACTTACTGGAATTCTCTAATTCTGTCGCCGAGTTTAGTATATTTGTACTCCCTGAGAGATAAACTGGAATTCAACTGTCATGGATATTGCTGTATTTTTGTTTTGTAGAAAAAAATTGTGTGTAAAAAATTGACAGATTTGTCAGGGACCCGAAGAAGTTTCATCTTGTGAGGGTCCATTTATTGTTTTATTAGTGTCAAAGATGACTTTTCTTGGACAAGAATATTAGTGTATTTTCTCGTTAAAGTACGTAGGTATTAGGTTTATAAAACAGAGGGGAGGCAGTAAAAATAGAATAATCTAGAACGTTTATGAGAACCTGGGTATCATGGGGTGCCTAACTCTCATCAAGAAAGTATGGGATCTTGAGTGGAGTATTTAAATATTCGATTCTCCCTCCTAAATTGGTAGCTCATGAGGGTGAGTATATTATATTTGTTTCGTTATCGTTAAGTGACATTATTCTATGCTTTCATATTATGTGCCTTGCATGAAATTGATAATTGTTTTAGTTTTTACTGAATTTTTCTTGTGATTTTGGTATTTAGTTGTGATTGTGGTTACTTCGTGTTTTCTCACTTTACCCGACTTCAATGATAAATGTTCTGGTAACTGGGTACATTTCAACTATTTACATGCTTTGCGAAAATTTAGGAACTTTTCGGTTACGTGGGTAGCAAAATTTCTCCCTGACTTGATATATTATTGGTTATAAATTATAATCATCTTGTTTCCTTGGTTCAGGTAGACATGATTGTCCTGACAGATGGTAGCCGTATTCTTGGCTTGGGTGACCTTGGCGTTCAGGGCATAGGAATACCTATAGGAAAACTTGATATGTATGTTGCTGCTGCTGGTATCAACCCACGAAAAGTATGTTTTCCCCTTCCTTTCTCTTTGTATCTTGAATTTCCTCATAACTTGGAATCATCATGTTTTACTGGTGGCCCAGGACTGAGAGAGATTTTTTTTCTTTAGTGAAATGGATACTTGAATTTTTGTACGGTGGGTTGGGTTGTTAACTGTTTTAAGATGCTAAATAAATCTAATTTTGTTTGTTTAATATTTGTATGTTTATCTTGTACAATTACTCGTAATTAACAAATGAACTGGAAATGAGTTCATAAATTTTGACTTTGGGTTTGTTTAGATGAGTATCTCCGCAAGTACTTTTAGGAGAAAAAAAATGAAACGGACTTCTCTATAACCTAAAATTAATTTATCTGCAATTTTAAAAAAATTAACTTAGAAAAGTTCTACGAAAAAACTTCTACAAATTATGAGGAAGCTAATTTCAATTTTTCTCCTTATTTTTATCTCTTTAGAGTGTTTAAGGAGAAGTTTGTCTAAGAGATCTTTTGTTGTAAACTTATAATTGTTGATTTTGAATGATGTTTAATTTTTATTTTCTTTACTTTTTAACTGCTACTTGGTAATGTTAGTAACTGTGATTTAACTTGTACAGTATGCTGTTTTCTCCACTTGTTTCAGATACTTCCAGTTATGTTAGATGTTGGTACAAACAATGAAAAGCTACTCAAAGATCCCCTTTGTGAGTAGAACTCAATTCTGCTCCTTATTTCTATGGTTGTTGTTTGTCTCACTTTTTCATTTACCATGGGTATGTTTGCTTTGTAAAGTGAGGAAGATGTCATGTTTTCCAGTATCCTAGATTTTGTGTTTGAGTAATATAATCTTGTAACTAATGAATGGCTTTTCTGCTTTATTTAGCTAAGTTTATCTAATTATATTATGCTCCAATGATGTGTTGGAGTGGGATTTTTCAATTACTTGACATTCTTGATCTCTTGAGCATGCAAAAAGATAAAATGGTAATTCCACGTATCTGTCATCATAAAAGTTACTGTATTCTGACATGATTCTCGTTTGTCAGATTTAGGAGTTCGACAGCCTAGGTTGGAAGGTGAAGAGTACCTATCGATTGTTGATGAGTTCATGGAAGCTGTACACGCTCGATGGCCTAAGGCTATTGTTCAGGTTTGCTTTTCTTTTAAAACGTTTTTCTCTCTGTTCAGTTTAGAATTTACTCATCTAGTAACCGGATGATTAGCTTATTTTTTCAGTTTGAGGATTTCCAAATGAAGTGGGCTTTTGAAACCCTTAAACGATATAGACAAAGGTTTTGCATGTTTAATGATGATATACAGGTAAGAAAGTGATATTATATTTTGTTACATTTAAAATGTTCAAGGTGCTAAGTAATGCGTTGTTTTCTTGAAGTGACTTCTAAAACGTGCATTTTTTCTTCATTTCCATTGTTTAATAGGGCACTGCCGGTGTTGCACTTGCTGGGCTATTGGGAACTATAAGATCCCAAGGTGGACCGTTGTCTGATTTTTTGAAACAAAAGATAGTTGTTGTTGGAGCTGGGAGGTACTTGCAAAACTAATTTTGATGTATCTTTATTGGGTATCCAGTTTGTTTTGTTGTTCTATCATGCTCCTTATATTATTATTTTTTGCTTAAATCTTGCTGTCAAATTCTGTTTTACGTGATACTTTTTTGCCTGGTGGGCAGTGCAGGGCTTGGTGTTCTTAAGATGGCTGCCCAGGCTGTTTCAAGAATGTCAGGGGGTAGTGGAACGGCGGCCACTGCTAACAGCCCGTTTTTTTTAATTGATAAAAGTGTATGCTTTCATGCTCTTTGCTTTCAGTGTGCTTTAAGTTGCAACTCAAATAGAATATGTATTCGTAATAATATATTATCTGGATCCCTCGTCATTTTGGCTCAACTTTGTCATCCAAATATCTTCATTTTTTATTTTCATATTCCGTCTTAAATTCTCTTCATTTATATGACTAAGATCGTCATACATATTTTCTTTTTGACATCCTCTTTTGGATTCTGTTATTTCTGTGCTTGCTTATTTTTTCTATTTTTGTTATGATAATCTTTAATAATGATGTGATTGTTGAATGTAGGGTCTTGTCACCACGGAAAGGAGCAATCTAGATCCAGCTGCTGTTCCATTTGCCAAAAATCCAAGAGATCTTGAAGGGCTTACAGAGGGTGCTAGTATAATTGAAGTGGTAAATGCTACGGAATTTGTTTGAGAAAAACTTCATTCACTTTCATATGTTATTTATTTTACATTTATATCATAATGAACAATTATTTTTGTGTAAGAGTAAATTAAATAATACTTATGAAGAATAAAAAATATGCATTCTAATTGATATCCATACTTCAATTGTTGAACCTAATGTTCCTTAGGTTAAGAAGGTTAAGCCACACGTGCTACTTGGATTGTCTGGAGTTGGTGGTGTTTTTGACACGGAGGTAATTACCTTATGTTTATTCCTCAGTGTTATATTTGATTAAGTGAAATACACATGCTTTGAAAAAATTTCTTGTTTTTATATCTTTAGGTTCTGCTACCTACATTTTATAGTAATTAGTTTTCTTCAATTTAATGGTTGAGATTCAACTCAGGTGCTTAAGGCAATGAGAGAATCTGCTTCAACAAAACCAGCTATCTTTGCAATGTCTAATCCCACCGTGAATGGTTTGTTTGTACAAGGCTTATTCAGTACGGACAATTGTTTAATCATGTCCATGTTTTTCATTTTGACACTTGTTTCGTTATCACTGGGACAGCTGAGTGCACTGCTATTGAAGCTTTCAGTCATGCTGGAAAAAATATCGTTTTTGCAAGTGGAAGCCCTTTTGACGATGTAGATCTCGGTAATTATCATTCTGTAATATGATTAATTGGTTTTTGAAGTATGCAGTCAAGTTCGAAGCCGCGGGGGCTTTTTGTCGTAGGAAGAATCTTGTTTCTTTACATTTTTTACGTTCATTTCAATATTATGTTTTACCATAGCCTCCAAATGAATTTTGGTTCAGGAAATGAAGTTGGCCATGTCAATCAAGCCAACAATATGTACCTATTCCCAGGGTAGGCGTGCCTTTGTGGCTCTATATTTATTTTTTTCACAAATCATGCCACTCAGTGAAATCATTGGCGTAATTATATTGCAACATTTCATTCAGGATTGGTTTGGGTTCACTTCTATCGGGTGCTCGTCATATAACAGACGAAATGTTGCGAGCAGCAGCTGAATGGTATATTTAATTTGTACAGTTCTTTTGTTCCGCCAAAAGCTATTAGACTCTATTTCAATGGAAGTTTAGTGAATTATTTTCTTGATGTTTGTAGGGCTGCTCCCGTGTTAGGCATAACAATTGAGCAGCCTGACCTTGTATTCTGTGTTGTCTAAATCATTTTATCTGTTCTTTGCCTACTTTAAAAAGCTTAACACGTTTTCTGGGTGTACATTGCCGCTCATTAATAAAGAACTTCTTCCCTGATGAGATGCCACTTTGGGCCTTTTTAAATACATTACTAACTTGCTGTTATCCTCTCAGCCTTGCTTCATATATGACAGATGAGGAGGTCCAAAAAGGAATCTTGTTTCCATCCATTGACTGGTAACGTTCCCTTTTTTCCTTGTTACGACTTGTTTTCATTTTTTCACGGCTCTCCTCTCCTTTTCCATGGATCCTTTCTGAACCACTATGAGAATTAAAATTTAATCTATATAGACACTAAAACTGATTCTTGGAATGTATATTGGATTTGGATGCCACGTACGGTACTAAATCTAACAATATAGTTTTGGTTTACTGATCCCTTAACAAAGATGTTCATTGTGGCCTTCTGTAATCGAATGGTACTTTGTTCGGCAGTATTCGGAATGTTACAGCTGAGGTTGGAGCTGCTGTTATTGGTGCTGCGGTTGCAGAAAATCAGGCTGAAGGGCATGGTGATATAGGGTTGAGAGAACTAGCAAACATGTCAAAAGTATGGAAATTTCAGATTTCTCACTGATAGTACATTATATATTCATATCCTGGTTGAGTGTATTGTTAATTTTGCATGCTGTGAGGGGAGAGTGAAGTTTTGAAGATTAAATACAGTTGAAGTTTGCGTCTAAATATTAAAAATTGACTAGTTCCCATATTTTGTGCTTTAGTTCTCAGCATGTGGATGCCAACTTTGTATGATGTATATTCTGCTGCTGGTAACTGATGCTTGTTGGTTTGGTTGCAGGAAGATACTGTGGAGTATGTGAGAGGCAATATGTGGTACCCTGAGTATTCCCCCCTTGTTCATGAAAAATGAAATTGCTTGAAGGAAGGCCTTTTGGTTTACTATTTTTCATTTTTTATCTTAGCTATTGATGACTAGCAAGGTTTTGGTAGTTGAAGTTGTGAGAAGGGGAAAAAGCCGCGTAGGCAGTGAATTCTGTGTGTAGTCCCTTTCTCTTTGAAGCTTCACTAGTATTATAGACAATTCCTAATTTCTGCTTCTCTCTAATCACGCATTCTTACAATCTGATTCACGTTAATAAATCATTTTCAAAATTTATTTCAAAGTTACCAATAGTAACTTGCTTGAGTAAAAAGGTAAAGAGAACCTTTAATGTGTAGTATATTAACTTATTAATAAAATGTCAATATTTTTTAGTATTTTTACTATATTTTTTATAATACGATTCATTTATCTTGATTATAAAACATGTTGATTTACACAAGAATTTAAAATTATAAAATTATTTAAAGTTAAATTTATATTTTTGATTGAGGTCTTGTTAAAAACTAGTTTTTTACGTAATATATATATATATATCTTGAAATCATCATAACATTTGTTGATCACGTTGGGTCATATATATCCATTAAATAAAAAATAACAAATGACAACTAAAAGCAAAATCAGATCAAATCTTCTACATATAAATAATATGCAAAATAAGATACATAAAATAAGGAAGAGAGAACCCAACAGACACCAAAGCTTTTTAATATTAGAAAACCTCAACATGGAGGAAAACTCCACTAGACCTAATCCAGTAAAATCTGTCATTAATAATAATTAATAAATACACCTAAAATTCTCTAAGAACTTTCAAAGAAGAAAATAATATAAGAAAACCCCAATAAGTACTTAGCTAAACAACATAGGAAACTTTAATATATGACATGTGGAATAAAACATTTTTTTCAAGTTAGCTTTTTTTTCATAGAGTTGCACAGATACTAATTGCTCTTTTCTTCACTCTCGAGACTTTTTTTTCTTCTTTTCTTACTCGTGGTGTTTACAATTTGCGTTTATCTATTTCCCTCCTAAAACCTGATGCAAAGGATTGTATAATTTCAAATTGCATAATAGGTTGAAGTACATAAAGAAAAATGTCTCCTTTTCTTTTTCTCGATTAAGTTAGTGTGAGTCTATAAATTGATAATTCATTTGACATTAGTTGATGTAGGATATCAACATGACATCACTTTAAATACATGATAATTATGCATAAATACATTATGAGTGCTTCTCCCTACACCTCACCTCTTTCTTCCTGCACCTCCAAAATTATATTTTTCTCTTTCATTTAATAAAAGTCAAAACACTTAATGATTTATTAATGATTTGATTTCTTAAACACCCCTCCCTAACTACCAACAACCCTGATACTATAAACCCTAACATGCACCCCCTGCTTCGTGGTTCCATCACTCACAATAGCATTTCCTTGAATTTACTGTTTTCTCTTTGATTGTTTTGAGTTGAGCTGATCCGTGGTGGTCATCTGTTGGTGATACTTGCTGGTTGGTGGGAGGAAGAAGGAGATGCAATAACCAAAAATCAACAAAAAAAATAAACCCAAAACAAGGGACAGAAACCAACCGTAGGACGAACTGCGTTCCCTTTAGCCGCAGTGCGAAATGCAGACAACCACCCCCAAAACCAACCGCAGATCGACATGCGGTTACCATCAGTCATTGATCTAGCTACGACACCACCATATCCGCACTTCCTAGTGCTGCAGGCGTTAACTGCAGTTCCATTTGCGGTTAACCCTGCATCTCGCCAAATTTCCATACACACAGTTCATACATCCAGTTAATTTCCATACACACAGTTCATACACAATTCATACACGGTACGAGCACAGATCAAGCAATTCATGATTCAAACATCCATGAAGAAGATCTAGGGAAAATAATGGACCCAGAAAAACTTGATACACGAAACAGCCACCACCGAACACGAGCTGGGGATAAAGGAAATTAAATGGTGAAAATGATGGAGACAAATGAGGGAGGAGGACATGGTTAGGAGAAACAGAAGTACGGGGAGAAGTATGGGGGTTTCAGATTTAAAATTCTACAAAGGAGAAGAAAGAAGAAGGGGGTATAAGGTTTTTAGGATGTGAAATGCGGTAGTGGGAATAGGAGTCTAGTATTTGCTTTTTCAATGCGTGGGTCAGCTTTTTTTTGAAAATCAAAATATTCTTCAGGTTCAAATTGGAAATATAAAAAGAATGGGAGGTGCAGGATGAGGCTAGTGAGGTATAGGGAGAACTGCTCATACATTATTCTTCCTTTTTTAAAAAATATTATAATGGCAAGAGAAAAATAATTCATTCATCGCACGTAACTCTCCTTTTATTTACCCGTTGGCTATTGTTTGAATATTGTTCTAATGTCACGACATAATATTGTTGTTCTTATATTCAACCATATACTATTTTATATTAGGTAACTCAATTAACACAATCCAAATCAAATATACTACGTGGAATTTTTTGGTGATTGAGTCAAATAACCTAACTTGAATTTGAAATAAGAATGTTAAAATAGGTTGGAATCATAACTTGGTCCATCATAAATTTGAGCTGGATTGGATTAGTAAAAAGAAATTGAAATTTCAGTCTGATTTATCTGGGTTGAACTTATGGTGAGTTGGGTTGGCTCACCAATCCACCTAGTTTAACCCATATAAGTCAGGTTGGTTCACCTAATAAGTATTTTTTTGTTGGGTCAGTCATTTTATTAAAATGAAGACTAGTGTAAAATTATTTTTGTATGAAATAAGACAACGTGAAAACTTCATAAATCTATACTTAAGTGACTCAATTTTTATGCAAAAACAAATTTGAATCGCTATAAAGCCATTAAAAATTTTGTTGAGGAGATTTTGTGATATCTTTGCATAAATAAAATCTTATGTTTGATTGATCATAAATCTAATTTAAGGTTTTTTTCCTTTATTTAGATTTGAATCAGAAAAATTTTATGATTTTTTTTGGAATTAAAAAAAAACTTATAATTAAGTTAGTTCATGAACTAATCCGTTTAACCCACCAATCCATGGTGGATCGAGTCGAATTCGAATTTTTCAACTTGCTAATAAGTGAGTCAAGTTAGTTTAACTCACTGAGAGTTTTTCCCTCCACCACTCTAAGTGCTCCCTACACTTACTTTTTTTAAAATCCTAAATCTCTCAACACCCCTTCACGCATGCAACCTCTCTTTTTTCTTTTTTCTGTTAATTTTTTTTTTGAATTTTGTTCACTTAATCTTTTTCATTGAAATTTTATGCCGATAATTTTGACCTTCAGTCTTTCTTGCTTGCAAGTCACTTTCTTTCTTCTTAGTTGGATGGATTAAGTTTGAGTGGCATCTTGTTTCGATACTGAGAAAATTATGGGAAATTTGGATTTTTTATTCTCTCTATTTTTGTCTTTCTTTTTCTGTTTGGGGGCTTAAATTCACTTCAAAATTCACCCAACCCAAAAACAAAGATTCAATATTTTCCATTTTCTTGTTATTACTTTTTGTTGGTTGTTCATAGGCACTTCTCTGTACCACTAAATTGAATTCACCGAAGAACTGAGAGAGAGGAAGAGGGAGGGAAGAAAAATGGCCTATGCACAAGGTTTTGTTCTCAATTTCAAACTGGGTTTTGTGTTTTCTTTTGGTTCGCCATCACAACAAAGATAGCCTTTGATGTTTCTTGCAACACACTGTAGATTTTCCCTCAAATTCTATGATGGGGTGTGTGCCAGATCTTTTAAGTTCCAAAACCCCTCCATTGTTGCTACAAAGCATGGTTCAATGAGGGGTCTTATGGCTCTGAAGTCGGTGGAACTAGACCAATTTGTGACCAGTGATGATGAGAGGATGAAACAGGAGAAGGGTTCTTCGATCCGTTTAAGAAATCGTATATTCATATCCATTTAAATATTACTTAAAGGTAAAAGAGAAATGAAAGAGTGTAGAGAAAAGTGTGTGGTGATGGAGGGAGTAATCCTCTAACTCACTAACTGATCAATTTTTAGTGAACTAAATTAAGTTAGACTGGATGACCCATTTTCATAATACTAATTTTATATCTCCATAATCATTTATGAGACGGTTATCTGAAAAGGCTTATATTTTTAAAACTTGATATTTTTGTTTGTAACTTAAAAAAAAATCAGTTACCACATTGAGTTGCTAACAAATAAGATTGATATATGAGAGTAGTTTGTTTCCTAGGCTACACGTCTCCTGTTAAAGAAAAGAGAGAAAAATTAAACTTTAAAGAACAAGTGACACATAATATAGTATATATTGAGAATGATCTCAATCTTTGAAGTGTAAGAAAGTTGCCTGAATTGACCAAAAATAGTTTTTAAGTGATTCCACTTACCATTGATCAACAAACAACAGCTCCCAGTTGCAGTTTGAGCATAAAATTTTTCATAAGAGACAAATTTTTGGTGAATAAGACGATTGATGTATGTGTGTGTGGTAGTCATTCTAGAAGATTGTCATAATGAAAGAAGGTTGAAAGATTAAAATGAAACTTGATATGGAGATATTTTATTCAACCTTATTTACGATTCAATTATAATAAACCAGTCAAACTAGACTATTAAAAATATACAAAGTATAGTAATCACCTTAAAAATTTTGTAGAATTGTATAAAAGCTTTATGTTTTTCTAACATTTACGTTGGTTTCTTTTTTTATAGTTCAAGGTTTTATTTGTATTGAACAATTTAAATTTATTTACTATATTTATTTTATTTTCACATAGCTCATTCGCAAGTAAAAAAAAGTCACAACAGGTTTAAGATTCATTTATATAGATTTATACATCAAATCAATATTATGATATTTATCAATCAAAAGAGAATATTAACCAAAATATTGTCTTTGCTATTATGATAATGAACAATTAACATGCGAGAATTTTTTATTCCCTTTTTGTTATTTTAATGCGAAAATGACCTTTTCCATTTATTTAGAAAAGATATAAGCTTCTTTACTATTTATTATTTACTTTTGGTTGGAGGGCTTGAATTTACATTTTTTTTTGGCTAGTTAGAGTTTAGATCCTTAATTCAAATTCTAAATGAGACTTTCGTTTCAACTTTTTAAATTTGAAAAGTACAATTTTAAATATAACATAATATAGTCTTTTTGAAGCTTAAAATTTAAACAATGCATAAAATTACAATTTAAATAATAATTTAATCTTTTAATGTAAAAGTCATAAATTTAGAAATACTTTTATCATTTGTTTATTTCTTTCTCAAAATATAATGGTTGGAAAAGTTGATAAATCAAAGTGATGTTTTATGTGTTGAAGGTTTTGAGGAAGATGTTGTCTGTTGGTATTTTTAATGAATTAAATGTAACTTTTAATTTGTTTAACAAAAAAAAAAAAAAATGCATGATATCCTCTCCATAAGAGGCAAAACATCTAAAAGCATGAACCATATTACAAAAAAAATTGTACAGGGTGAGCAATACATATATACCTGCAATTCATTGTCTACCTTAGATACAAAAAACAAAACAAATATACATCTCTATATGTAGCTTACTTATACTATAGACCTTCAAAAAGTCTAAAGACCTTCAAAATGGGTATAAAAAAAATTTAAAACTTTAGTTTGGATTAGGATACCTAGCCCTAATTTGGCTATTCAATTTAAACTTACAAACATGAAAACTTGTATATTACTTTATATGGACCACATGAGAATGTCCATACCAGATTAGGTAAAGCATTCTTTGGATTTTTGCATTGTCTCTTTCTTCACATGCTGTGGTCACTCAGTTAACAATACCATCTACTATTCCATTATGCAGAACAATGATGCTGTCGAATAAACAACAAGAACAACAACTGCAGTAACAGGTAACAACACAACTAACCCATTTGACTAGCCGCCATTTCTTTCTTTTGAGGAAGTTACATCTCTACCTTTTCCTTATACATATTCATTTCTCTCCTTAAGCAGTTCATCAAGATTCAGCATCTATGATAGAACCAAAACCAAGGTTGTTTACTCAAGTGACAACCATTCATTTTGCATGTTCTTTGTATGTTAGAATGATTTTGTAGCATGTGGTTGTTTTTCAGGTATGCTGTTGTAACTGGGGCAAACAAAGGGATAGGGTTAGAGACTGTTAAGCAGTTGGCCTCAAATGGAGTGAAGGTGGTGCTCACTGCCAGAGATGAGAAAAAAGGTCATGAAGCCATTGAGATATTGAAAGAATGTGGTATCTCTGAGTTGGTGGTTTTTCACCAGCTTGATGTCACTCACTCTGCTAGTATTCATTCACTGGTGGAGTTTCTCAAGACACAGTTTGGGAGACTTGATATCTTGGTAAGAACACATGCTAATGGAATTCATTTTCAATATCTTATACTTTAGAAATTATTACATCACTAGGAATCATTCTATATATATCCTTAATGTAGACACATGAAAATCTTAAACTGTTTTATATAACTTTTTTCTTATTTTCCCTTCTCCAAATACAAAGGTAAATTTTTTAATCCAACATGACTTTTGGTCTCTCATAGAGTTTTTTCTCTCTCGTTTTTAAAATAGTTGCAGTCCAGTCTTTCTAAAACATTTTCTTATTCTTGGCTCTAGTAAATGAAGGATCAACTAGAAAACTATATATAGACGAATCAAATGAAAAAGTTGGATAATCCGAACCTTCAAAATTTAATGAGAGTAATCTAAGCTTTCCAGGAAAGAGAAATAGGATAAAATTGAAACTAAAAAGGAGTTAACCTTGTGTATAAATTGTGAAAGTGCACCACTTTTAGTTTTGTGCATTTCCTTACTAGATGTGGAAATTATAGTGAATATAGGTTGATTATTTTCAAATATATCTTGAGATAGTACTGGGAGATAATTATAGTATTGTTTCTTTTAAAGTCTAAAACTTCTATAAAAAATTTATCTTTATAAAACATCTTCAAGGATTCCTGAGAGAAAATATGTTTTTAAATAGTTTGTAACTGAATTTCTAAGTGATATAATTTTACTTTTAGAAGCCATTTTTAAGGACTCAGAGAGAAAATTAATATGCTTTTAAATAGTTTCTAACCGAATTTATAAAAAATATAAAATTATTGGGTAGAGTTAAAAAGTGCAATATATGTACTCTTTTAAAACCTTCAGATATTATAAGGTTTTTTTACTATAATTTGTGTAGTGGTGCACCCTTGCATGTCTAAGAGCATTTTTTTTATGATGCTAGGGCTATTCTGTATCCTTTAAATCATATAAAAAGAAATAAACTTTGGCGTATGGATCCATTATTAATGATAGCAAATGTTTTTTCCTTTAGCTATAAAAAAATGTATTCTCAAGTACTCGATTCTATACTGCTCCTAGCAATTTCAAATATGGTTTATCAGCATTCATAACTTCTTATGACTACTATACACAAAACCATAAAAAGAAGTACTTAAAATAGTTTTTCTTCATGCTTATAAGAATGTCCAAATTATAGAAGTCATCTTATTTGTTTCCCTTCAACTTTATCTGAATTAACCATTTTAACCTCTGAAAAATCCCACAATTCTTGTATAGGTGAACAATGCAGGAATCAGTGGTGTCAATCCATATGAAATGGTCAGTGTATTTTTTTGTCTAATGTGAGAGATTTATGTTCTATGTGGAACCTTTATTGAAGCTGAATTTCTTCCACATGTATGCAGCAAGGGTCAACAATTAACTGGAGGGAACTTACTCAAACTTCTGAAATGGCAGAAAAGTGTCTAAGAACAAACTATTATGGTGCAAAGGAAACAACTGATGCATTTCTTCCCCTTTTGAAACTATCCAACTCACCTAGGATTGTTAATGTTTCCTCCCAAGCAGGGTTGTTAAAGGTACAAGAATGACATAATTTTTTACTCTTGAAATATGATTTTACATTCGAAAAATTGTGATGTGGTGATGTTTCAGGGGATAGCAAACAAAATGGCTAAAGGGGTGTTTGATGATGCTGAAAATCTTACAGAAGATAGAATAGATGAGGTACTGAAAGAGTTTATGAAAGACTTTGAAGAAGGTTCATTCAGAAACAAAGGTTGGCCAACCTTCTTATCTGCCTATATGGTTTCAAAAGCAGCCGTGAATTCATACACAAGAATTCTAGCAAGGAAATTTCCAAACTTTTGCATCAATTGTGTGTGTCCTGGTTTTGTGAAAACAGACATAAACAGAAACACTGGTTTCTTATCAGTTGAGGAAGGTGCTGCTAGTGTTGTGAGATTAGCATTGCTTCCCAATGGTTCCCCTTCTGGCCTCTTCTATAGTAGGGAAGAAATGTCAAATTTTTGAAATGGATCGTTAACAACTTTTTGACAACAGGACATTGTTACTATTTTATTAATCTGTTTGAATTTATTTGTAAAAAAATATTTGAAACGGACCAATCACAAACTATCACGTATTTGTTGTCAAAAAAATGTTAAAAAAGAGTTGTTAAAATAACTTTTTCCTTTTTGAATCATTAAAATGCATATAAATGGTGCAAATTCAAGAACAAACACCAGCAAATGTGCCTCTTGATGATATTGTTCTTATCCTTATATTTGTGTCATTGTTGATAGGAATTAGGAATAAGGGAAGGAAGAGAATACTAGTAAGAAATCCTTAAAGGAGAGGATATTGTATTTTCTTTTGCTTCAAATAAATGAAATAATTTATTTTTTTTCTTTTCCATGATAGATTCATAACTGCTGAAGAATGTATAGATGCCAGTTCTAGACTTTGATTCTCACATTGATCACACTTAATTAGCACGGCCAAAGTTCTTATGATGTTTTACACTTAACTATGAGAGAATTTTACACTAACAATTTCAAATTGTAAGATATGAAAAGTGATTCTATGTATTCCATGTTGATATATTAATTATTTATAATATAATATTTAATGATAAAATATAAGACTTAATTAAGTGCTTGATTTGAAGTTTGGTTAAAAAGTTCAAGATTGGTTTTCACTTGTATATTCTTTTTCAATTGAGTTACTATTTTTGAAAATTTGACTAAACTAGTTCTTATTTTTAATACTTTACAAAAGTATTATTATCAATATCACATCTTAATTCTTAGTTTTTATATATATATTTAGCAAAACAAATTTGTTGTCCACTTGCTACATTTCATAGTGGAAACTTGACATTATCAGTAGTGTTAATGGTCATTGTCTTGTACTTATATCCTTTGGTAACTCTTTGATGACACTCGAGCTTGAAAGACTATATATGTATGTCATATTCGATCAACGAGTTAGCCAACAATCAACTCGTCACTTAGCCAAATTCAAGTGCTACTTTACAATATTAACCGAGGTGGTATTTTTACCATATTAATCAAGTGACTGAGATGACATTTTTACTAAAAAAAAATAATAATCAAGATTGAACGATTTAAAACAAAAAACCATTCTAATTAAACTTCTAATCAAGATTAGCAAAGTTTAGAATGTTAATGTTTTGTATTCAATTTGATTTATATATTTCTTCAATTTAGTTTAGTTTTTTTTTAAATGGAACAATTTTTGTCTCTTTTCAAAAAAAAAATTAATTTTTATATAAATGTTATACTAATATTTTTATTAAATATTTCTAATTTAGGATTAGAGTTAAATTATCATTAGAATGAAAAAATTAAATGGTAGAAACTAACATTATTAGTTTAAAATTTTAAGAAGTTAAAAATCACATCAATTATTAGATAAAAATGTTACACAACATTATATTAATAGATTATAAAATGAAATTGTCAAATTTAAATATATTTTTTATTTTTGTAAAAATAGCTATTTTTAGATTTTTTTTCTTTGTTTCTTTTATCACAATAATAATTACAATGCTTTATTTATGTATTGTAAAATGTGTAAAAAAAAATTAGGAATTGACAGTTGAGATGGATTTATCAGCATTAATTAATTCTTTGTATGACATTAACAAAATGAAGTAAATTCACCAAAATAAGAACCAAAGTCATTCAAAATAGAAACTGGTGTTTAAGAAAAAAATTAAGTTGTATGTGTTTGATGAACCCACGTCCCCACTTGCACCAATGTTCCACCACCACTAGAAAACTTTTTAGTGGTCTAAATCAACGAACCTACCCAGAAAAACAAACAACATTAACTACAAAACAAACTCGTACACTTCATTATATTTGTCACCTGGTTTTGGAGAAAACCACTAACATTATTAACACATCCATTGAGTTCCAGCATTTCTATGGCAGAGCCAAAACTAAGGTTAGTATTGCACCCCTTTAGTCTATGTTTTCTTCATGTAGACATGACATCACTATTCCTACATACCACTCTTGTAACTTGGAATAAACACCAATTTATTTGAAGTTACTTTTAAATTAGTCTCTAAGTTCCTGAAAATGAGGGATAGGTAAGACTTTTGAATCTTTTGCTGATAAAAACTAACACATCCAAAGAAAGGGTTTCCTGAAAGTACAAATTTACAGTGGTATTAGTTCAAAAGTTAAAAAATGTATACTTTTTAATTTCAGAAACTAATGCAGTAGCTTCTTTCAATTTCTAGAATTAACATGATTGTTTACTTTATAATTTGAGTTAAAGTCCAGTCTATAAAACCAGGAGAGAAAAATTATTTGTGCCGGTCTTATTAGATTTTTCTCATTAGATCCAGCACTATTATGAATGTTTACGTGATTTGTAGAAATGTGTGTGGTTTGATGTGAAAGGTATGCTGTTGTAACTGGAGCAAATAAAGGGATAGGGTTTGAGACTGTTAAACAGTTGGCCTCAAATGGAGTGAAGGTGGTGCTCACTGCCAGAGATGAGAACAGAAGCCAAGAAGCCATTGCGAAATTCAAAGAGTATGGTCTCTCTGATTTGGTGACTTTTCACCAGCTTGATGTCACTCACTCTGCTAGTATTCATTCTCTAGTAGAGTTTGTTAAGACACAGTTTGGAAAACTTGATATTTTGGTAAGAAGACCCAGTTTCTCATTTCTTTTGTTATCAGTAAAAACAGCTAATTAGTGAATTGTAATTTGGAAATATGATGGAATGTTGTATTGTCTTAATTGTTATTCTTTATCTTCATATGACAAATCAATTTTTAACTATTTAAGAATAACAAATTCTTGTGCAGGTGAACAATGCAGGAATAAGTGGTATCAATCTGGATGGAGTGGTGAGTGTGTGTGTGTATATATGTATATGTATATTTGTCTCCGTTGAGCCTCTGTTAATGTTTTTTTGAGTTTCTTCAACATGAATTCAGGAGGAGGGATCAGCATTTAACTGGGAGGAACAAGATCAAACTTATGAGATGGTTGAAGAGTGCCTAACAACAAACTACTATGGTGCAAAGAAAGTAACTGAGGCATTTCTTCCCCTTCTGCAATTATCCAACTCTCCTAGGATTGTGAATGTTTCCTCCCAAGCAGGATTGTTAAAGGTATAAGAGTGCCTAAACAATTCATTTGAAAGATGGTTTACTTTCCCTTCTAAACGTTGGCAAAATTTGTAATGATGTTTCAGAACATAGTAAACAAATGGGCTAAAGGGGTGCTTAATGATGCTGAAAATCTTACAGAAGAGAAAATAGACGAGGTGCTCAAAGAGTTTACCAAAGACTTCAAAGAAAATTCCTTAGAAACTAAAGGCTGGCCAACCTTCTGGTCTGCCTATTTTGTCTCAAAAGCAGCCATGAATTCATACACAAGGATTCTAGCAAAGAAGCATCAAAACATGATTATTAACAGTCTGTGTCCCGGTTTTGTGAAAACAGACATCAACAAAAACTGTGGCATCTTATCAGTTGATGAAGGTGCTGTTAGTGTTGTGAGATTGGCACTTTTTCCTGATGGTTCCCCTTCTGGCCTTTTCTATGTTAGGCAAGAATTGTCCAACTTTTAAATTTGCATTCCTGCAGTTACAATAATACAATGCAATGAACAAAGTGCCTCTTGCTCATATGTTCTACTCTTTACTTTATCATCTTTTTACTCTTACGTGACGTGTTGAGTGGAATTGGGGAGGAAAGTTGGACCTTTATCTTCTCAGATTTTCGTGTTTGACATCATTTTATGAGCTTTTATGGTTTAAGTTCATGAGATGAACTATTCTTTGTTTAAGAAATTTTGATTATCAATTCCAGTAATTGTTAAGCTTAACATGTATGGAAAAAGAAATGACTTCATTGAATTTGGTTGCGCAGAATGGTCCTAATCTCACTTAGATTCATGATAATCTAATATAAAATAACTATGCCATGTTAATCTTTCTTCTGTTTTTATGTGTACTTTCAAACTTCAACCTAATAACTAGTGGTGTTTTTTTTGTTCTACATGAATATAAGTTTAACCCAACGTTTACTCACCATCAGGACTGACAACAGGTCAGATTTGATACAAATAATATCTATTTATTATCTAATCTGTAAAATAAAATCCAATCGATTACTCATCGAATATCAATTTAAAAAATCTATGCAAGTTTTTTAAAATTCACATGTATCTATGAATACTGCAAATATTTAAAAAATAACATTTTGTAAATTTTTAAAATAAAATTTAAATAAAGTTACAAAAATATAAAATATAATATAAACTAAATTAAATTTTAGTTTTAATTAAATTTAATTTAATAAAATATAAATTAAATTTTTATGTTTATTTTTTGTATGTAATGGGTAGTTACGAGTAAAGATAGTATGATATTCATAAGTATAGGAAGTATGATATCTGCAAATACATACCTATGGATAAAATAATACGTAGGATTTGATCTAACTTAAATCTATAACCGATAGATTTTCAATAAGCATAAATGTTATATCATTTTTAAGATTATATGCAAATGACATAAATTAATGTTTGATAACTAATAAAAAAAAAAGTTACACGAAAGTGATAAAGAAACACTCTCCTATTAACATATTACTGATTTGACAATAAACATATGCAAGTCCATAAATGCAAAGGACCAAATCCAAAATGTTATTTTATAAAAACTAAAATTATAAGTTTCAAATTTTTGAGCGAGAAAATTTAAAGAATTTTCTTTTATAGAAATCAGAACAAAGTTACGCCCATTTATGCATTTTGGATAATGTTTTATTAAAGAAAAAAATTAACTAGCACTTGAAGTAGTTAAAGTAGTACAATTCAAAATTAAAGACAAAAAAACAAAAAACTAAAATATTAGTATATACTAACATATACTATGACACGTATCCCAAACTAGCAAGCTATCTGTTGAATGGACGTCTTTGTAAAGAAAAGAACAAAAGGAGAAGATTCCCAAGTGAATTCCATATTACATGTCCCCTCATTGAATTCTTTTTCATTTTCCACGAATTTTCAGGAGGAAGATAGCATTATTTATTACATCATGCGAATCTGAGTTAAATTTAGAAAACATCTCAAATTAGAAGTCGACCATGAATGTTCTTAGCCGTATTTTCTTTAGCATTGTAAAAGAAAACAGTAAATAAGCTAAAGAAGAAACAGATCCAAAAGTCCCTTCACTATATATACTATAGTATTTTCTTTTTCAATTTCTAACCTTCGAAATGTAACACTTTATTTTTAACCCTTTCAAATTTTCAATTGGTTAAACAAAACGACAAAACTTATTCATCAGAGTTTATGGTCAATCAAATCAAACCAGACAATCACTGTCAATAACCACCCTTTTGAATCTACAACCATTGCTCGATGAATATAATCATTACAGTATGAGGGCCCAAACTTGGTGGATTATATATCACATGGTGGAGGATGGTTAACTTTACAGTTCAGACCACATTGACAGTTGGAACAAGTTGAGCCATCCAACCAAGTCATGAACTCCTCAAATAAGATTTAAACAGGCATAATATATAACATAGTAACATGTCATTTAAAAAACTAAAAGAAAAATCAAGCGATAGAAGTTTCTATTACAATTTTGAATTTTCAAAAAGTAGGTTAAAAATTCTATCAAAATGTGTCAACATGCATTTTACAAACTGACCATACTGCTTTGCCTTACGTATATATAACCAGGGCAAATCGTCTGCAATAGGCAAGAGTTGCAACATAAAGGCAGTCTCTAAAACATCATAAGCGTCTTCCAAACATTAAAAAACATCAAAAATCCTATACATTCTACGCCCCCTCTGCTAGAGTCCTCTTTGAGGTACTGATGTATAGAACTGCATCAAATAAAATAAATTTTCCAATTATTTGTTCAGTCAAATATCTATTGTGTATAATAAACAATATCTCAAATTTCCATAAATATGTGTGTGTGTGTGTTTATAACATTGCATTTCAAATATTAGTACCATTATTTCCTCGGATGAAAGCGTCACCATACTTGTTCTTCAGTTGTCCATTGACATATTCCTCTGTCTGCTCCATTGCAATATTCATATAACCATCTAGACAAGCAAGTATACCTGCGAGATTTAGCCAAAAACAGTGAGCCTACTTCATGCATACACAGAAGCATAACATAACAGATACAAACTATACAGTGGAGATGAGACCAATAGGCAAATTCATACAGTGGAGATGAGACCAATAGGCAAATTCACAATGTAAATCCATTAATAATCAATTTCTTTTCAAATACTCTCAGAAACGTATCATAAAGTCATAAACTATGATCCTCAATCGTGAGTGAAAAACGTGTCTATATGAAAAGAAGTACCCAGCGTTTGATATATATAAAAAAATAAGTACATTCTATTCTTATTACTCCACGTATCCAACAATTTTGGGCAGGGGTCAAACACGGGTTTGCCCAGAAACTTAAATCAATATCTGAGATCAGAATCTAACAATAATTACCATTAGACTAAATAAAGAAGTTTCCTTCTCACCCAATCAACCAAATCATCAGGTTTTCTCTCAACAAAGCAGAAAAAGTTGTGACAAGAAAATACGGACCACGTACATATCAGTAAATCATATCCAACCCACATATACCCATTAATTCACCAATATTCTAAAGAATCATCAGACAACGGACTTGCACAAGCACACAAACCCATACATACACAATATAAAAACATGACAGAAAATAAATCAAAACATGTCGGCACTGACAGTCTCTAACTTTTATCAACATTTAGCAAACAATCTTGATCCGCGTCTAGGGAAGACGAAAAAAAGTAGTAAATGAAGAGAGAAACCTCGGTAATCAACACCGGAATTGAGCTTGACGACAACCGGCCTTCCACGAATGGATTTGAGGAAATCAGCAGGGGTTTTTGTCGTTCCGGATCCTCCTTTCTCTGTTCCACTCATTTTATCTTAACTGCAAAAACCTGCCAAGGAAAAACAGAATAACTTCAATCAATTACACACACAGGCACCGGATTAGGCATCCAAGCTGCCTCCTCACTGAAACATTTTCACAAACACCTTACAGGGAGTTAACAAAATAAAAGAAAGAATATGGAGTGTGCTGGTAATTCTCTCTCGATCCAATTGACCCTCTCTAATTCGGTCTCGAATGAAAGCTCAGGAATTTGACCTCAACCAGGTGCATGAAAAGGCTACGTAATCGAGATTCACAAAAAGAATACAGTATACAAGAAAAGTAAAGAAAAGAAACAGAAAGAAGGAACAGTGAGAGTGAAAATTTGAAGAATGGTTTAGAAGGGCGTACCTGAGATGAGTGAATTGACTTCAGACAGCGAGCCACTCTCTCTTCTCTTCCTCAGATGTTTTTGAAAACAGAGATGGCAAAATAAGAAGACACAACTAACGTGAAAAAGCCCAAAAACAAAACCCTAGGGTTTCAAAATCAACCAATCTACTTATCTAACGCTCCTCCCAAACTTAAAAATAAATAAACTTATATGAGTTAAAAATGTATTTTTTTTTTCAATCATATTATTGGTACCAACTTTATTTATGTAATTACAAAATTTGAACCAGATAGAATAGAAGCTACAGATCAACCACTTTTCATTTTTTTTTTAAATTAGACAAAGCATATTTTATCTTGCAAATCAAGCTTAAATTATATGTTTCTTTATCATTTTTTTTAATATGCAAGCTTAATTTAATTAAATTTTAATACAGAGTATGGATATACATTTCTTTTTTAGTATTTTAAAATTAAGCAAGTCTAGTCTATCTTCGGTTAAATATCATCTAATTATTAATTTAAAATACTAACATGTTATTTTGCGTATTAAATAACAATAATAATTATTATTACTACTTCTACTTTATTTATTAAATAACAAATTTTAGTGACATGAAAAAGGGTAAAAAAAACACATACAACCTTTCAAATTTTGCACCTTTAACTTAAGAATATAAAGAGTTTTATTATTGATCTGATACAACAACATAAATGAAACGTAAAACCAATTTAATTAAGGAGTTGATATACTTTTAACCTAATATTTGAAAATAATGAATTTATAAATCTATTTATTCAATATTCATTTATTTATTAAAAGATTATAAGTTCAAATTTAAATTTGAATGACTTGAGGATAGAATCAATGAGTTGCAAGTGCCGTCTACAATATCCAAATCCAAAAGGAAATCGCTCGACACGTTCTTGTAATTTGTAAAGACATACATCAACATTGTTCGTAATTAATTATTTTTCTTATACTAATTTCTTTGAACAATTTTTACTTGTAATGTTCTTATAGCATTCCCACCTTTCGATAGTGAAGACGGCAATTGATTCCAATCATGCTTACAGTTGAAAAACCATAACACGTTACATTGTAATTAACAAACATCCAATTGTTGTGTGTATTTCTTAATTCTTATTTTGAACAAAGAAAAAGGCCGAAGTTGGAGAATCACTGCTTATTAATAAGGTTCGTCACTGGGATGAATTGAAGGGACACACTGATAGTAGATAGTTATCACCTTCTAACTTCTGTGCAATGGAGGAGCAAGCAAAAAGGTTTAACCTAAGTTTTTGTTTCTAAGTATGTTAGACTGACATCTGAGAATTTTGTTTAACTTAGGTTTTTGTATAATATTTTGAAAAAACTAAGGAACTAGTGTATGACAGAAAAAGAAAGAATATTAGAAGTAATCTGAGAAAGTTCTAACCAGACAGTAATTACTTTCTGAACTATGTTTCAGGTATGCTGTTGTGACAGGAGCAAATAAAGGGATTGGTTTTGGGGTGTGTAAGAAGTTGGCTTCAAGTGGGGTTGTGGTGGTGCTGACAGCCAGAGATGAGGAGAGGGGCTTGAAAGCAATTCAAACACTGAAAGAGTTTGGTCTCTCAGACCTTCTGGTTTTTCATCAGCTTGATGTGGATGATCCTGCTAGTGTTGCTACCTTGGCTCATTTCATCAAAACCAAATTTGGGAAACTTGATATCTTGGTATGAATCATAATTGCTTATTTTTCTCTTGTTAGTGTAAAACTATTTTATTCTCACACAAAGATACTGAGTTATACACCTGCAGTATTTAAAGTTCATATTGCAGTCAAAATAATGTATCTTTTTCACCTTGTTATGTAAAATTTTCACTCTTTTTGCACTGATGCAGGTGAATAATGCAGCTGTTACTGGGGGTAAATTATTAGATGGTGAAGCTTTACTTAGAATGGTTGGTTTGCATCTTCTTCTTCTTTTTGCTTAATTAATACAATTCATTTTATTAATCTATCTACTCCTATTCTTCATCAAGCTATTAAATGTTGTACTATAAAGTCAATTATATTATATTTCTGAGAGCCATGTACAATGCAGGTATGTTCCATATATCAGTTATATGTGTGTTGTAATGGAGAAGAAACTAATTATAAATGTCATATTTGTTGTAGAGAAATGGTGAAAAAGTTGATTGGAGTGAAATAGGGTATGGAACTTTTGAGTTAGTTGAACAATGTGTGCAAACAAACTTCTATGGTGTGGAAAGGGTAACAGAAGCTCTTATTCCTCTTCTACAGTTGTCTACTTCACCAAGAATTATCAATATTTCCTCAAGAGCAGGGCTCTTGAAGGTACATTTAGGCTCTGCAGCTCTTCTACAGAAAATGAAATTTATTACAGTAATCTTATATTATTATTTTATATTTAAAATTGGTTTATTCTTTAAGTAAATAGAATAGAAATTGTAAAGTGACATGATAGAGCATGTTAAGGTGGTTTATTATTTTTGTACTGTGATTGTTTCAGAACATACCTAATGAGTGGGCTAGAACAGTGTTCAGTGACATTGAAAACCTTACAAGAGAAAAAATAGACAGAGTACTGAAAGAGTTTCAGAAAGATTTCAAAGAGGGATCATTGGAAATCAAGGGTTGGCCAGCTTTTGCTCCTGCTTATACAATGTCAAAAGCAGCTTTGAATGCTTACACAAGAGTTATGGCCAAGAAAATTCCACATTTTCACATAAACTCTGTGTGCCCTGGCTTTGTCAAGACTGATATGAACAACAACACTGGAGAATTAAGCATTGATGAAGGTTCTGAAACTCCTGTAATGTTGGCACTGTTGCCAAATAATCTTCCTTCTGGTTGCTTCTTTTATCAGGGTCAAGTAATACCCTTTTGATCATTGAATATCCATTTTTATAGCGAAAAGCTCTGAATAAGTAAGTAGATATGAAAACATTGGTTTAGTTCTATGCAGAGTCTACATTAAGGCTATTTTCTACACCAAATTTATATAGGTTCTGTTTCTGCAAGCATGTTTGAGGAATACATTTTGTACGTCTTCATGCTTTTACGTGTCTTACAGTTTTCTTCAATACACACCAGATGGGTAATTAATCAAGAACAACTTCTGCATAGAATTCCATTATTAAGTTATTACTAGAATTTGGTGAAGTTATCTCCTGTCAAGCTTGTCGATATAAAATAAATTGGGTGATTTATAATACTAATTCAAAATTGTTAATAATAAATTTGAGTGATGATATAAAATAAATTGGGTGATCAATGATGAAAAAATAAAACATTACGAGTGTTATAAATCTGTGCACGTGTATGAAATCTAAGTAAATTAATGTCTAAAATTTATTCACAAGAACCCATTACTAAAATTGATTAATAATTTTTCGGTTTTATGAAATAACATGGAAAAAGTATATACCAGAAATAACTTTAACATGCCAAAAAGTTCTTTTGCAAATAACATTATCAAGTAAAGAAATTTTTTGTTTTGAAAATAAATACATTAAATTCTTAGAAAATAATAAATAATGACGACGTTCCCAATCTGAAAGTGAAAGTCCTATATTATGTGAGCAGAGTGATACCTTGTGAAACTAACTTTTTCCATATTATATAGAAGGGGTAGCGATATGTTGACAACAGATTTTTGCCAACAATTTGCCAACGCCAGTTGTCACCGTTTGATTGGTCCTTTAATTTGAATTATTTTTAATTTGAAAATGGATTTGAAAAAGGCAGTTTGTGTTATTCCGAAACTGCCCATCGTCCTTTTTACGAGGTTTTGTAAATGGAAGCTCATTTTTTCTCTGCATTTGCGATTTCAACACTCTCTAGGAATTTGAGGTTCTAAATTTGGATCGAAATCTGTCTTGTTTTTCGATCTCTGAGGCAAAGGTTTCGTAGTGTTCTCTGTGTGTGCATATCGTTCTCGCAGACAAAGGTTTGGAAGCTCTATCTTTCTCTCCGTTTGAGGTTTTTTTTGGTTGTTCGAAGCGGTCTTTCGATCCATTAGAGATTAGTTTTGTTGTGAAGGTATTGTATTGACGGTGTTAACTTTGTTGTAGGTGTCGAAGTGGTTAGGGGTTTCCTTGGTGGTTGGGTTTGACATTTGAGTTTGAGGAGGTTATTCGGTTTGTATTTCGTTTACATACTCACAGCTTTTTGTTGCCATGGCTTGTTCCCCTGACATTGACTCTTCGAACAAGGTGCGAAAATTAACGTTGTTGTTTATTGTTGTTTAGGTTATGAGTTATGGTTTTGGTAGACGTGATTTTGGGATTGTTTGGTTTTGATTTTGGGTTAGGTATTTTGGTTTATAACTATGACTATATGACGATTTGCTGTTTAAATTTTTTATGAACCAAATTGTTTGTTCAGTTTTGAAAGTTGTGTTTTTTTACTTATGTTTGGAGAAAAGTTAAATTAAATATGTATACTTTTGCAGTTATATGTTCGTCACTCTATGAAAACAAAGTTTGTTGCTGGTTTAAATAAGATTTTGACTGAGGAGCAGAAGTTTATTGTTTCGGAGACTCCATTTTCATGGTTTTTACAACTGCCGGATACCCTTAGAATTGGTAGGAATCTTTTGGCCGATCTACTGACTAAATGGGTTGATGAGAGGAGTGTTTTTTTATTTGGTGACAAATATGTTGAATTTAAGGAAGTGGATGTAACATTAAGCTTAGGGTTGTCCTTGGTTGGTGACAAGATTAAATTGAATGAACGACAAATTTCAGAAAGTCATTGTCGGAAGTACTTTGATACAGAAAACCAAAAAGGAAAATATGAATTGGCCGTAATATATGAATTTGTTTTGAAAGAGCACCAAAAATTGCCTGCTTTAGATGTTTGCAGGCTGTATATTTTTGTTGGAATACATGAGGTATTGTTACCTAGTCATAGGAGAACAATATTTCCAATATTATTTGAAATTGTTGATAGACTACACGAATTGGGAACTTTTTGCTGGGCTCGTATAGTATACCATTATCTAGTCAGTAGTTTTTGCAAACAGAACTTATCTTGGAATAGTGGAAAAGGTGCAACTAATGTCTATGTTGATGGTTGCGTGTACGTGTTCCAGGTAATTTTTTGTCATTCATTATTTCTTTGGAGTGAATTTAAATTAGTATTTATGACGTATATGTTTTATTTCAGGTGTGGTTTTGTGACCGTTTCATTCCTTCAAATGCATTTGTACATAAATACCCTAGAATATTACATTGGATGACAGTAAGTGTAGGTGACAAGTTTATAAAAGATGCAATGGAGACAGGTTTGGTATGTAGTTGATTTTTTTGTTCATGTTGTTTGAGTGAATAGCTGTATTATAATGTTTTTTTGTGTTATTTGTAGATGGTTGATGACTACGGTGCATCAAGGAAAGAAATGGGTGAGTCATCTGTTAAAGCATCACTTCATCAAAGTGGACAAGAAACGAAGAAAGGCGTGAGGTTAAATAAAATGGAAAAGATGTTAGCTGATCTAGATCAAGTTTTAGAGGAACAAGATGTTGTAATTGATGAACTTGAAGAGGAGTTGTGTGCATTGAAGGCAGTGCTGGTTGAAATGAACAAAAAAGATGAATCTGGTTATGTAAGTCCTACTAAGGAAAATGATTTCAACTATGATTTTCCATGTGAGGGAGGAATTTACAGCAATGGAAGTGTTAAGAAGGGAGGACAATGTCGAAAGCGATACAAAAGCAAAGCTTGTAGAACTCCCTGTACTGGATATAGTCCCAATTTTGGAGACATTTAATTTTGTACTATATTAGTAGTGTAGTATTTCGTACTTATAAACTTATGGATAGGTGTAATTTGATGGAATTATTGTGATTGTTAGTAAAGTTATTGTTTATTGGGAATTTCTGTTGAATGTTCATCCAGTGTGTTATGTGGTTATGTTATTGAATATTTTTCCACTGTTTAAGATTTAACAAGGACTGTCTAATCCCTTAGAAGGACACAATAAGCGATTAGAAGTTCAATTTCAAAAGATTGAACCAATACCTCTTAATGGCTCCCTGCGTATTATAAAGGGAGTCCCTGACATTGCATACTGCATTGTTTTTTTCAAAGAGGACCAAGTCAAGGTTCTGGGTTTGGTAGGCACTTCCATCCACCTATGTCACTCTGTAAGCGATTACACTCATGCTGTAATCGCTTACCAGGAACTGTGTACCAAAACCTGAAGGTGGCTCCCTGGTACTCCCTGAGTGGGCTCCCCAGAGTGTGTTTTTTGAGTTGTTGGTCAGAGCCTAAGTTATGAAATTCATTTCAATTGTTGTTTTAGGGGTCAAAGTCAATGTGCTTGGTTTGTTAGGCACTTCCATCCAGCTATGTGAGTATGTAAGCGATTACATTCATGCTGTAATCGCTTACCAGGAACTGTGTACCAAAACCTGAAGGTGGCTCCATGGTACTCCCTGAGTGGGCTCCCCAGAGTGTGTTTTTTGAGTAGTTGGTCAGAGCCGGCCGGTTACCCCTCTGCTGTATCCGAATAACAGCGTACGTCAAGAATGGAGTATCCGGCCGGTTACCCCTCTGCTGTATCCGAATAACAGCGTTCTTCTTCTTCTTCTTCTTCTTCTTCTTCTTCTTCTTCTTCTTCTTCTTCTTCTTCTTCTTCTTCCGGATACACACAGCAATGAAAACGTGAAGAATGGAGTATCCGGTTACCCCTCTGTTGTATCCGAATAACAGCGTACGTGAAGAATGGAGTATCCGGCCGGTTACACCTCTGCTGTATCCGAATAACAGCGTACGTGAAGAATGGAGTATCCGGCCGGTTACCCCTCTGCTGTATCCGAATAACAGCGTTATCCGGCCGGTTACCCCTCTACTGTATCCGAATAACAGCGTTCTTCTTCTTCTTCTTCTTCTTCTTCTTCTTCTTCTTCTTCTTCTTCTTCTTCTTCTTCTTCTTCTTCTTCTTCTTCTTCTTCTTCTTCTTCTTCTTCTTCTTCTTCTTCTTCTTCTTCTTCTTCTTCTTCTTCTTCTTCTTCTTCTTCTTCTTCTTCTTCTTCTTCTTCTTCTTCTTCTTCTTCTTCTTCTTCTTCTTCTTCTTCTTCTTCTTCTTCTTCTTCTTCTTCTTCTTCTTCTTCTTCTTCTTCTTCTTCTTCTTCTTCTTCTTCTTCTTCTTCTTCTTCTTCTTCTTCTTCTTCTTCTTCTTCTTCTTCTTCTTACAAACAAATACTAAATTAAAAAAGAAATCATTTCACTCAAGTATTATTTAATAATAAATTATTACAATTATTTTTAATAATTATTTATCATAATTATTCCAAATTTTTAACTCTTAATAAACATTTTTACAATTAAATATAACATTAACAAATATAATTTTATATTACTTTAATACCTAGGGGCATTTTTTGAGTGTGTTGGTGAGAGCCTAAGTTATGAAATTCATTTCAATTGTTGTTGTAGGGGTCAAAGTCAATGTTCTGGGTTTGGTAGGCACTTCCATCCACCTATGTCAGTATGTAAGCGATTACACTGAGGCTGTAATCGCTTACCAGGAATTGTGTACCAAAACCTAAAGGTGGCTCCCTGGTACTCCCTGAGTGGGCTCCCCAGAGTGTGTTTTTTGAGTTGTTGGTGACAGCCTAAGTTATGAAATCCATTTCAATTGTTGTTTTAGGGGTCAAAGTCAATGTCCTTTGTTTGTTATGCACTTCCATCCACCTATGTGAGTATGTAAGCGATTACACTGAGGCTGTAAACGCTTACCAGGAATTGTGTACCAAAACCTCAAGGTGGCTCCCTGGTACTCCCTGACTGGGCTCCCCAGAGTATGTTTTTTGACTTGTTGATGACAGCCTAAGTTATGAAATCCATTTCAATTGTTGTTTTAGGGGTCAAAGTCAATGTCCTTTGTTTGTTAGGCACTTCCATCCACCTATGTCACTCTGTAAGCGATTACACTGAGGCTGTAATCGCTTACAAGGAATTGTGTTCCAAAACCTCAAGGTGGCTCCCTGGTACTCCCTGAGTGGGCTCCCCAAAGTGTGTTTTTTGAGTAGTTGGTCAGAGCCTAAGTTATGAAATCCATTTCAATTGTTGTTTTAGGGGTCAAAGTCAATGTCCTTGGTTTCTTAGGCACTTCCATCCACCTATGTCACTCTGTAAGCGATTACACTCATGCTGTAATCGCTTACCAGGAAATGTGTACCAAAACCTCAAGGTGGCTCCGTGGTACTCCCTGAGTGGGCTCCCCAGAGTGTGTTTTTTGAGTTGTTGGTCACAGCCTAAGTTATGAAATCCATTTCAATTGTTGTTTTAGGGGTCAAAGTCAATGTCCTTTGTTTGTTAGGCACTTCCATCCACCTATTTGAGTATGTAAGCGATTACACTGAGGCTGTAATCGCTTACCAGGAATTGTGTACCAAAACCTCAAGGTGGCTCCCTGGTACTCCCTGAGTGGGCTCCCCAGAGTGTGTTTTTTCAGTGGTTGGTCACAGCCTAAGTTATGAAATCCATTTCAATTGTTGTTTTAGGGGTCAAAGTCAATGTCCTTTGTTTGTTATGCACTTCCATCCACCTATGTGAGTATGTAAGCGATTACACTGAGGCTGTAATCGCTTACCAGGAATTGTGTACCAAAACCACAAGGTGGCTCCCTTGTACTCCCTGAGTGGGCTCCCAGAGTGTGTTTTTTGAGTTGTTGGTGACAGCCTAAGTTATGAAATCCATTTCAATTGTTGTTTTAGGGGTCAAAGTCAATGTCCTTTGTTTGTTATGCACTTTCATCCACCTATGTGAGTATGTAAGCGATTACACTGAGGCTGTAACCGCTTACCAGGAATTGTGTACCAAAACCTCAAGGTGGCTCCCTGGTACTCCCTGACTGGGCTCCCTAGAGGGTGTTTTTTGAGTTGTTGGTGACAGCCTAAGTTATGAAATCCATTTCAATTGTTGTTTTAGGGGTCAAAGTCAATTTCCTTTGTTTGTTAGGCACTTCCATCCACCTATGTCACTCTGTAAGCGATGACACTGAGGCTGTAATCGCTTACCGGGAATTGTGTCCCAAAACCTCAAGGTGGCTCCCCGGTACTCCCTTAGTGGGCTCCCCAGAGTGTGTTTTTTGAGTAATTGGTCAGAGCCTAAGTTCTGAAATCCATTTCAATTGTTGTTTTAGGGGTCAAAGTCAATGTCCTTGGTTTCTTAGGCACTTCCATCCACCTATGTCACTCTGTAAGCGATTACACTCATGCTGTAATCGCTTACCAGGAAATGTGTACCAAAACCTCAAGGTGGCTCCGTGGTACTCCCTGAGTGGGCTCCCCAGAGTGTGTTTTTTCAGTGGTTGGTCATAGCCTAAGTTATGAAATTCATTTCAATTGTTGTTTTAGGGGTCAAAGTCAATGTCCTTTGTTTGTTATGCACTTCCATCCACCTATGTGAGTATGTAAGTGATTACACTGAGGCTGTAATCGCTTACCAGGAATTGTGTACCAAAACCTCAAGGTGGCTCCCTGGTACTCCCTGAGTGGGCTCCCAGAGTGTGTTTTTTGAGTAGTTGGTCAGAGCCTAAGTTATGAAATCCATTTCAATTGTTGTTTTAGGGGTCAAAGTCAATGTCCTTTGTTTGTTAGGCACTTCCATCCACTTATGTGAGTATGTAAGCGATTACATTGAGGCTGTAATCGCTTACCAGGAATTGTGTACCAAAACCTCAGAGTGGCTCCCTGGTACTCCTTGACTGGGCTCCCCAGAGTGTGTTTTTTTAGTTGTTGGTGACAGCCTAAGTTATGAAATCCATTTGAATTGTTGTTTTAGGGGTCAAAGTCAATGTCCTTGGTTTGTTAGGCACTTCCATCAGCCTATGTGAGTATCTAAGCGATTACACTGATGCTGTAACCGCTTACCAGGAATTGTGTACCAAAACCTCAAGGAGGCTCCCTGGTACTCCCTGAGTGGGCTCCCTAGAGTGTGTTTTTTGAGTTGTTGGTGACAGCCTAAGTTATGAAATCCATTTCAATTGTTGTTTTAGTGGTCAAAGTCAATGTCCTTTGTTTGTTATGCACTTCCATCCACCTATGTGAGTATGTAAGCGATTACACTGAGGCTGTAATCGCTTACCAGGAATTGTGTACCAAAACCTCAAGGTGGCTCCCTGGTACTCCCTGAGTGGGCTCCCCAGAGTGTGTTTTTTGAGTTGTTGGTGACAGCCTAAGGTATGAAATCCATTTCAATTGTTGTTTTAGGGGTCCAAGTCAATGTCCTTTGTTTGTTATGCACTTCCATCCACCTATGTGAGTATGCAAGCGATTACACTGAGGCTGTAATCGCTTACCAGGAATTGTGTACCAAAACCTCAAGGTGGCTCCCTGGTATTCCCTGACTGGGCTCCCCAGAGTGTGTTTTTTGAGTTGTTGGTGACAGCCTAAGGTATGAAATCCATTTCAATTGTTGTTTTAGGGCTCAAAGTCAATGTCCTTTGTTTGTTAGGCACTTCCATCCACCTATGTCACTCTGTAAGCGATTACACTGAGGCTGTAATCGCTTACCAGGAATTGTGTACCAAAACCTCAAGGTGGCTCCCTGGTACTCCCTTAGTGGGCTCCCCAGAGTGTGTTTTTTGAGTTGTTGGTGACAGCCTAAGTTATGAAATCCATTTCAATTGTTGTTTTAGGGGTCAAAGTCAATGTCCTTTGTTTGTTATGCACTTCCATCCACCTATGTGAGTATGTAAGCGATTACACTGAGGCTGTAATCGCTTACCAGGAAATTTGTACCAAAACCTCAAGCTGGCTCCCTGGTACTCCCTGACTGGGCTCCCCAGAGTGTGTTTTTTGACTTGTTGGTGACAGCCTAAGGTATGAAATCCATTTCAATTGTTGTTTTAGGGCTCAAAGTCAATGTCCTTTGTTTGTTAGGCACTTCCATCCACCTATGTCACTCTGTAAGCGATTACACTGAGGCTGTAATCGCTTACCAGGAATTGTGTTCCAAAACCTCAAGGTGACTCCCTGGTACTCCCTGAGTGGGCTCCCCAGAGTGTGTTTTTTGAGTAGTTGGTCAGAGCCTAAGTTATGAAATCCATTTCAATTGTTGTTTTAGGGGTCAAAGTCAATGTCCTTGGTTTCTTAGGCACTTCCATCCACCTATGTCACTCTGTAGCGATTACACTCATGCTGTAATCGGTTACCAGGAATTGTGTACCAAAACCTCAAGGTGGCTCCCTGGTACTCCCTGAGTGGGCTCCCCAGAGTGTGTTTTTTGAGTTGTTGGTCACAGCCTAAGTTATGAAATCCATTTCAATTGTTGTTTTAGGGGTCAAAGTCAATGTCCTTTGTTTGTTAGGCACTTCCATCCACCTATTTGAGTATGTAAGCGATTACACTGAGGCTGTAATCGCTTACCAGGAATTGTGTACCAAAACCTCAAGGTGGCTCCCTGGTACTCCCTGAGTGGGCTCCCCAGAGTGTGTTTTTTCAGTGGTTGGTCACAGCCTAAGTTATGAAATCCATTTCAATTGTTGTTTTAGGGGTCAAAGTCAATGTCCTTTGTTTGTTATGCACTTCCATCCACCTATGTCACTCTGTAAGCGATTACACTGATGCTGTAATCGCTTACTAGGAATTGTGTACCAAAACCTCATAGTGGCTCCCTGGTACTCCCTGAGTGAGCTCCCCAGAGTGTGTTTTTTGAGTTGTTGGTCAGAGCCTAAGTTATGAAATTCATTTCAATTGTTGTTTTAGGGGTCAAAGTCAATGTCCTTGGTTTCTTAGGCACTTCCATCCACCTATGTCACTCTGTAAGCGATTACACTCATGCTGTAATCGCTTACCAGGAATTGTGTACCAAAACCTCAAGGTGGCTCCCTGGTACTCCCTGAGTGGGCTCCCCAGAGTGTGTTTTTTCAGTGGTTGGTCACAGCCTAAGTTATGAAATCCATTTCAATTGTTGTTTTAGGGGTCAAAGTCAATGTCCTTGGTTTCTTAGGCACTTCCATCCACCTATGTCACTCTGTAAGCGATTACACTGAGGCTGTAATCGCTTAGCAAGAAATGTGTACCAAAACCTCAAGGTAGCTCCCTGGTTCTCACTGACTTGGCTCCCCAGAGTGTGTTTTTTTATAAGTTCGTCACAACCTAAGTTCCTCAGACCGTAAGCGGTTACATGCGCAATTTTCAGACATTGTCCCAAAACCTCTTCAGGGCTCCCTGCAAATTACAAAGGGACTCCCTGACATTGCATAGTGCAGTGTTTTTCATTATTTTTAGTACTGCTTAACCCAGATTGCTTATTCGTTATGACAATGATTTGAGAAGTAAATGGAACGCGTTAAATGAGAACAATAATAACATCCACATTCATTAATATATAAACTTAATAAAAGTATCCAAAGACAACAACAAGTTTTGAAATGAAAAGTTGCATAACACCCAACAATGACATATAATCTAAGAAGCTCTGTGTTTATCAAATTCGTTGCGGAAGGATGTAAGTTGTTCCTCCACTATCCCATCTCGACCTTCAATTGTGTCCAACCTATCGCCTAGGAACATGCGGAGATCTTGTATTTGTGTGATAACTTCACTGAGTGTGGGAGAAGAGGATTGATGTGTAGTTGGAGAGGGGTCTCTTTCTTCGAGTTCTTCATTACCAACGTCTGGGTCTTGACTTCCATGTTGTGATTCTTCATTATCTTCTTCTTCTGCGATGGGAATATCATCTTTGTGTAGCCATAATCCTTCATCATTTTTAAAATATCCCATTGTTCTTAAAACATCAAAACCGATCTTCTGTTTATCCTTCACCTCGGTAAAAGGATCACTGTCTGTAGGCACACCAAAGTGTTCCAGGAAGGTGGTAATAAGATGGGGATATGGGAGGTGGGCGTTGTCCCTAGTAGCCCTTTTCATTCTGTGGCGGATTACGTGGCCCCAGTTAATCTGCAGAGAATTCATCATTGCCCAAATCAAGATAACGTCCTCCTCACTGGCCTGGGCAACATTTGTTGTACGAGGTAGCAAGATCCGACAAACTACATAATGCAGTAGCCTACATTCAAACCTCATTTTTCCTGCCAAAAATCTACCTGCTATTTCTTCTCCAGGTTTACACATGAATTGCCTAGCAGTAAGAGAATTGTATTGATCCTTCCAATCTTCGACAACATTTCCTTCAAAACGAACACCACGGCAAGGAATAGAAGTAAGTTTACGAAACAGAGAAGGTTTTATAGTGATTTTGACCTTCTTAACCTCGGTTCGAATGACTCCAGTATCTGATATACGCATATTGCTGTAGAAAACGCGAACTAATTCGGGGTAGTAGTGGCATCTACATGCCACAAAATCATTCAGCCCAGCCTTTGTCAAAGTTTCGCAGAAATCGAATTTTCCAGGTTCGAAGAAGACGTCGTCAAGATACCTTCCTTCTATGATGGGCCGCTCATAAAAATGTGCAGAGAACCTTTCATATTAGTCATCATTGGAGAACAGTTCGTTGCTTGTTATTGGTTGCGACAATGGAGGGGAAGATGGTGGTGGTGAACTTTGACATCCCCTTGTGGAAGACGAAGGCTTAGGTTTTTTCGAAGCACGAGTTGCCATCAGTGGTGTTTAGGGTTTTGGAAGGGAAGTGGTTGTAATAGGTGCAACAGGTCACGCCGTTATGAATGCCCAACAGTTACAAGAAAATTTAATAAGAATGTAAATGAGTTAGTGGGTGAGAGTGGTAACCGTTATGCTACAAGTGGAATTAAAGGTGGGTGCAGGGAGTGCTTATGAAACGTGTGTGCAGCGCCACCTCATCCAATTGACAACACGCCGTTGTAATCGATTACAACTGACAGCGTAAACGATTACATCTGTCAGTGTCATGTAATGTATTTCCAAATATTAACCTGTCAAGTTTGACCACAACATATCACAATGAAGCAGATAATTAATTATGACATATTTTATTTAAAAAATCCATCAACATTGTGAGCTATCAAAATTATTATGGACAGAAGATAACAATGACATAAAACCAAGTGGAGGCATTTGCGGAAGTTGTGAAAGTTCTTGCGTTTCATTTGAATAATGAAGGACCTCTTCAGAAAGTGGAACATTAAATGTTGTTGTCTCCTGAGATCAGATACCAACATATATCAGCAACATTACAAAAGAAATAATTGACGAATATATATTTTACTTAATTAAATTACTCACATTTTCTTCGGGGATGGTGGTTGAAGCATGTTTTCTTGAAGTTGTTTTCCTTTTTTTACTAAGTGTTTCAACAATTGACTTCAATCTATTAGTTCTCGGTCGTCCTTTACGCTTGACCGCAACCGGACTGCGAACAAGTGCATCGCTGCTTGCACATGCGGTGGACGATGGAGTGTTGGTCACCGCATTGGCATACCTTAGTTGTCCTCCGTCACTTATAATGTTATTTGTCAGTGATGAAGTGTTTTTAAAGTTTTTCGCAAGACAATTCAATTGTTTTTCCAATTCATTAGACGCAGATTCAAATTCACATGCACTTTCAGCAATGTCATAGAACTGTTTACACAACGATTGATATCTTACCATCTTTGGTTCTTGATGCAAAGAACTGTAAGCTGCTCTTATCAGTGTGTGCTTTCTTCTGATGTTTTTGCTCCAACGACGAAGAACGTATTTGGAGGGGACGTTATGTACATCTTCTTGACCAAGAACCAAAAGGCAATGCCGACAAATAATACCTCGAAACTGAAACAGTAGGCAAGAGCAATTTGTATCATTTGTTATAGGATCATATTCAACAACGTAATATTTGGCGGTACAATTACCATCCCACATGTACTCCTCCTTGATCGTGTATTTGTTAAAAATACAGTCCTTCGTTGTGTCCTTGATGAAACAATTCATGCGGGATCGAAACTCCATCTGAACCTCCTCAAATTTTGCATGAGTGTATTCAACTTGAAATTGTCTCTCAATAGGTGATTGAGAACCACATGAAATAGTGGTATTAAGTGAAGCGAAGTCGGCTTCAATTTCTTTTTGAGCTTTAAATTTTAGTGCATTATTGTACTGAACCACAAATTGTTGCAGTGTTGTACTTGAATTTATGAATCCATCAAAGAATGCATTCATTCCCTCACTTCTCTGAGTTGTGGACATACCTGCCCAAAAGTGGTTCTTCAAGTAACAAGGCACCCACATGTGTCTGTGATCATACAATTGAGTTAACCATTCATTATTTTCTAATTTGTGATTGGTAAGTAGTTTTTCCCACCCAATTTCGAAGTCTAATGTTGAACAACTGTCATACACAAGCACTTTGACATCACGCTTTATACCAAGATAATTTTTATAGCCTTGCAATTTTTCTGGAATCTTTTTCATTATGTGCCACAAACACCACCTATGCTTTGTAGTAGGGAAGACTTCTTCAATTGCATTAGTCATGGCCCTACACTGGTCTGTTACAATACTGTCTGGTGCCTTGTTGCCCATACATCTTAACCAACTTCGGAATAACCACACAAATGAGCTAGTGTCCTCCGATGACAGTAATCCACAACCAAGTAGGATGGATTGTCCATGATGATTTACTCCCACAAATGGGGCAAATGGCATGTCATATTTGTTTGTTAAATAAGTGGTATCAAAAGACACCACATCACCAAATTCGTCGCAAGCGGCTCGAGTCGTAGCATCTGCCCAAAATACACTAGTAATTCTATTTTCTTCATCCATTTCTAGGTCATAGAAGAAATCATTATTCAGGTCTCTCATTTTTGAAAAGTGACGTAGTAGTGCTTGACCATCCCCCTCCTTGCATACTGATCTTCTATGTTGAGCAACGAAGTTCCTAGCATCTCGTTCCATAAATTGCATATTTTCATATCCACCAGCTTCGCCAACCATGCTAAGAAAACTCTTGTTAATGCGTACACCAGCATCATCGTTAACTTCCAAGGTGTGCTTTGCATGCATGTCCAATTTTCTGTTGGCACGAATGAGATTGGAAGTTTGTGGACAAAGATCATGACTGTGATCTACCATAACAGTCCTCACAACCCATTTGTCATCTTTTTTGGCAAATGTTATCCCCGCAGGGCATTGCTTTGTTTGACTAGGAAGGGTTTTTACTTCAGGACGAATGTTAGAGACATATCTACCTTCCCTTGAACATACCAATCTCAAATAATACAATTCGTTATTGTTGTCCTTTTTTGAAGTTCTTGTACGAACACCAAATCCAATTCTTTTTCCGTAATCTGAATAATATTTCTTTGCATCTTCCATACTGTCGAAACACATGTTGACCGTAGGAACCAAGTCAGACACACTATCAACTACGTTAATAAATTCGTCATTGCTTTCACCATTCATGGTAATATTCTCTGCACTGTTCTCCATCCTTTAATGTATAACCCTACAATATGGATTAAAAAGAAATCAAATAAAACCACTATAAATAAATACAACTATAAATATATAAATATATCAAGCAACCATGTAATAAATGGCTCCACCAACAACTTTAACAAAATGAAAGGAATAAATAACTTTATTTTGGAGCTAAAATAGTGGTATTACTTACAGTACAAGGCCTTCACTTAATGTTGTTGTTGTTCTACTAACCACCAGGAACAACCAAACACTGTCTTTAAATGCAACTTTTTTGAAGTTCAAACTTAGGTGGTTAAAGTCGACGTTCACGGAGAAGAAGCAGAGGTAATGCAAAAGTTCGGTCTTTGAAACTTCAATGCTTTATGTTAGAAGGAAGGAAGGAATTAATGCAGGGAAGATGAAACAGAATAAATAAACAATATACTGATGAAATTGTTTAAGGAAGGAAAGGAAAGAGTAATTAATGTGTGTCATAATGTAAGGAAAAGCTAATACACCTTTGAGTGTAGAAGTCAGTTCAATCCTAGCCACATTAAATGCAAGTTACGTCAAAGAAGGAAAAAGCTAGCATGATTGCGTGGGATATGGTGAAAAAAATATGTGCAAATTAATTTACATGATTTTTCTTTATTCAATCACAAAGCTTGACAACCAAAATGGAACTGTTGTGGGAAAAAATTACACAAAAAGGTTAGGTAATAAATGAACATTAACTTCTGCCTAGGCCATCAATAGTCAAATCAATAATAAATGAGGAAATATAAAAATGTTAATTAATATTCCAGATAATTGTTTAATACAACATTTCTTGTCTTTATATATGACAGAATTAGATGTGTGGTATGTACTCACTCCACTTTCATTCCAAAACAAATTTTTGACGTAATGTCAATACCATTACATGCTTTATAGTTACTGACTTAATACATTTAGCTTATTAATTCTTTTATTTTTTTTTCAGTTACAAAACCATGGATGCTTGGAGAGGTCTTGAGATTGAGGACTACGTCCTTCAATCATTCTTGAAAAAATGTGATAGTTCATCATCATTGATACCGGGACCGGCGGGGAATATCCAGGCAGCTATGTTGAATAGGATAAGTGATGACCCCCGGACCACACAACAATTTGCTGAGGAAGTTGCACAAGCAACTTTTGAAAGAGATTTCAATTCAAACGCATGGAAGTGGGCCGAGATGTACATCAAACACCATGGTCAGTATATGTATACATTTTGGATTATTACATTCAAATTATAACGTTACTGAACTTTACACTGAAATGTAGATATTGTCAAAGATGGAGATATTAATAACGTCACTCATCTTGGGACAGCAAAACCATTTGAAACCCTTCACATTGTTGTTTGTCTTGTTAAAGAGTGTATTCCCAATGGACTGGGTGATATGAAACTGAATCTTAAGGTAATAATTATCCATAACATACTTCTGCTCGTAGAAGTTAATATAATGTCATTTTTAATGTGACCAGGACACTACTGGGAGCATGAAGGCATCCTTACACAACAAAGTTCTATCAGATCCTAAATTTGGACCACATATCGGTGTTGGTTGCGTTATGATACTTAACCATGTAACCCATCTTAATCATGTCCATTCTATTTCTACTCTATCCCACATTTCGCATACTTACTCATATTATTTGTTTCTTTTCATTTAGGTTACCACATTCAGTGCATACCCACCAAACATTTACCTTAACATAGTGCTCACAAATGTCATCAATGTCTTTGCCGCTGACATATGTCCTCCAACGAAGGAACTGGTCATGGTGACACCCAAACCAGTTATTCGACCCCTTAAAGTGGATCCTCCAAATATCGCTGAAATTATGCGCAAATTGAGAAATCCCTTTCTTCAAATACCATCTTCATCAAAACCACCAGACAACAACAACAACAAAGACACCTCTAACACCATGGAGTGATATTATGTACACATATAATTGGATACTTGTTTTGTTTTGCAGGTGACTATGAAAGTAAGGAAGGGTTATCCTAGTAATGTTAACTACATTTCGTACTTTTGAATCGGATGACTGTAATCTTATTTTGGGATAATTTTGAACATTACGTATTTGGATGATTGTAATATTTATGTGCGAGACATTGACCATAAAGTATTGGGATAACTGTGATATTTATTTGGATCACTATCAACATTATGCTTTTGGATGAATGTAATATGTAGTAGGATGACTGTTATATGCAATATTTATTTTGTCATTTTATGGTAGCATTATATGACTGTACAAGCATTGCAAAAATTAATAGGGAAACTACTTTCAGATGTTTTACTGGTATTTGTATCCGTGTGTTAATACATTTCTGGATCCTGACCACCTAAGCACAAATCACACTCTTGGGAGCCAAGTCAGTGAGAACCAGGGAGCCACCTTGAGGTTTTGGTACACAATTCCTGGTAAGCGATTACAGCCTCAGTGTAATCGCTTACAGAGTGACATAGGTGGATGGAAGTGCCTAAGAAACCAAGGACATTGACTTTGACCCCTAAAACAACAATTGAAATGGATTTCATAACTTAGGCTCTGACCAACTACTCAAAAAACACACTCAGGGAGCCACCTTGAGGTTTTGGTACAAAATTCCTGGTACGCGATTACAGCCTCAGTGTAATCGCTTACAGAGTGACATAGGTGGATGGAAGTGCCTAAGAAACCAAGGAGATTGACTTTGACGCCTAAAACAACAATTGAAATGGATTTCATAACTTAGGCTGTGACCAACAACTCAAAAAACACACTCTGGGGAGCCCACTCAGGGACTTCCAGGGAGCCACCTTGAGGTTTTGGTACACAATTCCTGGTAAGCGATTACAGCATGAGTGTAATCGCTTACAGAGTGACATAGGTGGATAGAAGTGCCTAAGAAACCAAGGACATTGACTTTGACCCCTAAAACAACAATTGAAATGGATTTCATAACTTAGGCTGTGACCAACTACTCAAAAAACACACTCTGGGGAGCCCACTAAGGGAGTACCAGGGAGCCACCTTGAGGTTTTGGTACACAATTCCTGGTAAGCGATTACAGCCTCAGTGTAATCGCTTACAGAGTGACATAGGTGGATGGAAGTGCCTAACAAACAAAGGACATTGACTTTGACTCCTAAAACAACAATTGAAATGGATTTCATAACTTAGGCTGTGACCAACCACTGAAAAAACACACTCTGGGGAGCCCACTCAGGGAGTACCAGGGAGCCACCTTGAGGTTTTGGTACACAATTCCTGGTAAGCGATTACAGCATGAGTGTAATCGCTTACAGAGTGACATAGGTGGATGGAAGTGCCTAAGAAACCAAGGACATTGACTTTGACCCCTAAAACAACAATTGAAATGAATTTCATAACTTAGGCTCTGACCAACAACTCAAAAAACACACTCTGGGGAGCTCACTCAGGGAGTACCAGGGAGCCACTATGAGGTTTTGGTACACAATTCCTAGTAAGCGATTACAGCATCAGTGTAATCGCTTACAGAGTGACATAGGTGGATGGAAGTGTCTACCAAACCCAGAACCTTGACTTTGACACACATAACAAACATTGAAGTGAACTTCATAACTTAGGCTCTGACGAACTTATCAAAAACCACACTCTGGGGAGTCAACTTAGTCATTACCAGGGAGCCACCTTGTGGTTTTGGTACACATGCCCTGGTAAGCGATTACAGCCTTGCTGTAATTGCTTACATAGTGACAGATGGATGGAAGTGCCTACCATCTGCTGGTCAGCTATTACACCCTAATTGTAATCGATTACACACTCCAAAATCATCAAACATGGAAATTTGATCAAAGGCCCTAACTCACTGTAACGGATTACATACTCGTAGGGATCAATAACACAGACATCATATCTTCTTCAATGATATCACCATGAACTTATTTTATCTGTATTCAATCCATGTCACAAATCTATGTACAATTGATTCCAAATATTAAGTACAATAATTCATTACAAATATAAAAAAAAACAGGGTCTGTAATTTCCTTCTACTTTCCATACATCTGTCTGAAGGTTCTATAGTTTAAATGATGACAATGTGTATTCCTGTTTTATACAGTAACAATGACAACCAACTAAACATTTCACATTTGTCGTAGACATCCTAAAAACTTGATAATTGAAAATCTTCGAACATTGTCTTCATCTAGGATCCAGTCGCATATATATTTCTTTCTAAACTCAGCTAGTTGTTCCTGACATGAACAAACAAATTACTTTAGAATGAATGAATATATTTATACTTGGTAACAACTTCAATAATGTACCTACATTAGTATAATTAGGCATGCTTTTGCCATCATATTTGTCATCTCCATCCCATATTTCAAATACTTTCATCATGATAACACCACAATCATAACTGTACACAAAAATAAATTAAACACGTTAATTATCTTAATGGAAACACAAAAATAATACATCATTCCACATATACACTAACGTGTTAGGTTGGACTGGAATCTTCGCTACAATGACATTGAAATCAATCTTAGAATCTTCTAATGTATTCGATAGCTGACTCCATAAATGTTTAATGTTTTTAGCCTGTAATGTACACAAATAAAGAAAACAGGTTCATAAGAACAACACATCAAAAGCAATGACCACTAAACATCATCTCAAATACTTACAATGCTTCTGTCAATCCCAACACGTCCTCTGATTCCTTTTTCCAATGAGTCAATCACAAAAAACTTCATGTTGCACACCTGCAGTGCATAACACCACCAGTGCCCACCACTTAACACTGGGATGAATACCTAAAATACGTTTGGAATAAGTCAAAAAAAGAATAAACCAATCAAATAAAATAGTTCCTAATAAACAACTAAACCATTCTCACCCAGTCAGCAGACAACAAATCTTCTACTCGAACTAGATCGTTGTGGAAATAAGCCTGGTAATCATCAACTTGCCACACATGTCTGTTGACAATTCTTTTCTTATTGTCTTCCAGGAAATGGGTCTTCAAGAAAATAAAATACTTAATTAATAAACAACACTGGCCATAAACCAATATACGGTACAACAAAGATAAAAAGCAAACTGCTGATACAGCTATTACCGCAAACATTGGACTGAATATAATCCTCTTTATCAATCTAGTCGACCTTTTCTCAAAATACATGAACACGGTTGTTGCAAAAATTATAACCTACAAAACAACACACAACATCTTCCATCAAATTAATTAACTATGTCATTAAGAACAAAATTAATAAAACTACTTTCTATAATTACCATGTTGTCTACACATTCTCTAGGCCCTAAAGAGTTACAATCCTTTGTGGTCAGCAATTGACCATTTATTTCACAAGCATACCTGAAAAATTCACAACACGATGTCAGCTACCAAATTTTCATTCCGCATATAAAGAAATAAATAATAGATATGATGTTACCTATGTACAATGCCCTTTCGCGTCAACAAGTAATGCAAATGAAACAAATCAACACTTTCTCTTGGATCGCCAACAAAGGTATCCAAAGGCTCTACTTCCATCGGTTCACCAAGGGATTTTACTTCATCGTCGTCGTCATCACCCATGTCAATGAAAGGTGGTGGTTGCTGTTGGGGTTCTTCATCGCCAACTTCTTCATCTGCACCTTCTATGTCTCGACCTTCTTCATCTGCACGTTGTTCATGTCCACCTTTTTCAGGTGCACCAACTTCATCTTCAACTTTGCCAGGTGCAGCTTCATCATGTGGACCTACTTCAGGTTCAGCTTCTACACATGCACCTCCTTGCTCTATAGCTTCTTCAGTTCCAGCTTTAACAATGGGAGCTTCTTGAGGTGCAACTTCTTCAAGTAAGGATTGTTCAGTTGCACCTTCTTCAGGTCCACCTTCTTCAGGTCCACCTTTTTCAGGTGCACCAACTTCATCTTCAACTTTGCCAAGTCCAGCAACTTCATCTGCCCCTTCTTCAGGTGCAGCTTCATCATGTGGACCTACTTCAGGTTCAGCTTCTACAGATGCACCTCCTTGCTCTGTAGCTTCTTCAGTTCCAGCTTTATCAATGGGAGCTTCTTGAGGTGCAACTTCTTCAAGTAAGAATTGTTCAGTTCCACCTTCTTCAGGTTCACCTTCTTCAGCTGCAGGTTCTTGATGACCACCTTCTTCACCTCCAGCTTCTTCACTGCCATCAACTGCAGCTTCATCATTTGCAGCTTCTTCATCTGCCTCACCTGCACCTCCATCATGTCCACCTTTTTCAGGTGCATGACCTGCACATTCTTCAGTCCCCTCTCCATCAACAATTACAGTCTTCCTTGCATCACTAATTTGCCTCATTAAACCAGTAATCTCATCCTTTAAAGATATTATTCTGAGGTTGTTTCTTCTCATTTTTTCCACCCTTCCAGCAAATGCAGAATCAAAACTGTCATCCATTTTTTCAGCTGCTTCTTCACTTCTGCCCACATGGTCCAGATTCAATGCAGAACGGATGATGGAATTCTGCTGATCACTCGGCGAAAGGTACCATTTAAATTGTACCTATGAATATCACAATTAATTACCATATTCAACACACAACTCTACACATAAAAAATGTACATACAAATTTGGTTGTTGAACAAATTACTTACCTCACCTTTCTTCAACAAAACTTCTATTTCATCCGTTTCAAAATGTATCGAACGAAATCGCAGAAGCCGTGGAAACACCTTGAAAGAACTATCCCCATGCAAAGAAAGACGTTCATACAACCAAAGCTACAAATTAACAAAAAATATTCATTAACAAACTTCTTACAAACTGTTTGACTGATTCAGGGCTTATTGAATTGTCTTCAAATAAAACTAAAATTAATAATTGGTCATACCTGCAAAGCAACAACAGCCCCACTAATACTTAGAGAATCCTCAATCGCCCCAGTCAATATTTTCTTATTGCATCTATGTAGGCTCTGTACAAGATATGTATGTATGGCAGTACTCCAATCATAATTCCACAAAGAATCCAAATCATCTAACACTAGACAAGGGATGTTTGTAACACGCTTAGCCTTTCTAGGAAAAAACAAAACAACAAAAGAAACGAATATGTACAAACGACATACGACATCTACATCAACATCTTCTTTAACAATAATGGTATAAAAAATGTTTATCAAGTCTTTCAATTTAATTGTCGTTGATTCAAACAGTTCACTAACTTTACCTACAATTGACTCATCAAAACGAACCTCCAAACCGCCTACTGCAAACCCTAAAGTCATGACAACATCCACCACATTAAAAGGAACCAACTCTTGCCTAAGTCTAAATGAATGATGTTGTGGAACCCATCTACGAACCATCTGCTTCATCAGTCTCATGTTCACCTCTATAGGATCTAAAATTTCTAACAACCATTTAAATGGAGTTTGCTGTAGGCGCCTCTCATGCCTCGATTGTAATAAGGAATTCATGTGCACAACATAGGATGATTTCATCCAAGCTCGACATTGCCACTGTAAAACAGTTCAAATTACAAACATTCAATTTATGGGTCATTAACAACAACAATTAAATCATACGTAACAAAATTGTACTTACTTTGCTCTTAGATGATCCCATTTCAGAAATACTCAAGAACCTAAAACACCAAATTCTAAATCAGCTCAATAAATATTAACTTTGATAAATCTTCAAAAAATATACACATGTTCATGGGTCTTAAAAATGTATATCCGATACTATGTCTATATAAGGTTCCAAACCTGGACAAACAGTCACACATTTGAATGCATATTTTCTAACACAATAGCAAAGTCAGTTCCCAACCCGGGCTCTCCAATGCAAAATCAAACACACCAAAACACACCAAAAGTCCACTTAGTTCATATCCAGGGTACTCAAAAATAGTTTCCCAAATTACAAAACAACAAACACTCTCCAATGCAAAATCAAAAACACCAAAAGTCCACTTAGTTCATATTCATGGTCCGACACTTATGGGAGTTGACAATCGTGGAAAATATACAAAATAACAACCATTAAAAAGGGAATAGAAAATACCTTTTCTTTTCACACCCAACCCAATCCACCAAGTAACAACGCCGACAGCCAAAAAACCTCCCCTTTGAAGAAAAAATGTCAATGATGGCCGGCCGGCCCTAATCGACACTTCCTCCTCCAATACTTCAATGCCGGACGGAGATGAAGATGAAGATACTTCAACCACGGCAACAAAAGCCTATCGATGTCAACCTCAAATACTTCAACCGTAGACGGAGATGAAGTTACACCTCTTACATGGTGTCGCCAGAGTTCACAATGGAGCGAGAAGTTTGCCCTTCGTGGAGAGAGAACAAGTTTCGTGCACAGAGATCTTTCCTACGCGCCAATCTAATTCTATTTCAAAAACACATTTCCAGAAATGCCCTTCCCCTCACGTTTTTTTATTTATAAATCTTCAATTAAACCATCCAATGAGAACACGGCAGCTGGCGTTGGCAAATCAGTTGTCAAAGAAAGATTTTCCATATAGAAGTTGTAGAAAACGTTGACAACAGAGCAGGTGAACTCACCTCTTAAAAACTGTTGTTAAATTTCAAAAAGCTCACAAAGATTTCTTGCAACAACAATGGCAGCAGCAACAAGGTACACGTTTCTTCAAGTCTCGTAATGGTGCATATTTTATGTGGTGCCCAAATTTTAATCAATCATAGAATAGCAAAGAATTTGAAGTGGTTATTTTTCCATAATTTTGATGGATTGATTTATGTTACAGGTACGCAGTTGTCACAGGAGCAAACAAAGGGATAGGATTTGGGATTTGCAAGCAATTGGTTTCTAATGGTGTCACTGTAGTGCTAACAGCAAGGGATGAAAAAAGGGGTACTGAAGCTGTTGAAAAACTGAAGGAGTTTGGTGTGTCTGACCAAGTGGTGTTTCATCAGCTTGATGTGACTGACCCTAAAAGCATTGAATCCCTTGCAAATTTCATCAAAACCAATTTTGGGAAACTTGATATCCTGGTATGAAGCATCGTATTATATGTTTCCTCGTCCTTTTTTTTTTCTTGTTGATCCCAGTAAAAGCACCAGGCACACACATATATTATCCTGTGTGATAGAAAGAGAACGCTATCACAAGATGAAGATTATTGTACGGACTTAGATGGTAATATTGTGAAGAAGGGTTGGAATTTGACGTTTATGTAATGAGTTGGTGAAGTTTGGAGGATGAAATACAGCTTCAGCTATTGATGTGAAAATTAACAGTTTAAGTTATAACATTTATAGAATTTGTTTTACATGGACTGATATTTTGTTACAGTTTTAGCCCTTAATTTCTAAATCAGGGATTATAATTGCATCCTCCTCACAAAGCCAAGCCGTGAAGGATAAAGGTTTATTAATATTGTAGTTTTTGGTAAAGAAAATCAAATACATATTCTAGTCATTTTGTTTTTCCCCAAAAGTTGTTTGCAGTGTGCTTCTGTACAAAATTTAAAAGCAGGAAACAGATTGACAATAATAATACTTTTAGACTTAAGAAGTGAAGACAGAAAATGAAAATATGAAATAATACAAGAAAAACATATAGGCACACACCTATATGAAAATTGGAATGAATGCTGATTAATGTTTGAATTCTGATTAGGTGAATAATGCAGGAATAAGTGGAACTAATGTTGACCATTATGCTTTAGCTGCTGAACGGGTATGTATTCCTAATTATATAGAATATTTCCTTCGTCCTCTAACCTGAAAACTGAAAGTTTACTAGGAAATGTTAATATGTAGTAATTTAAGTGAAGGCTTAAGTTAGGACATAATTGATCTGTTGATCTAGTTTGTGAATTGTTTTCTGGAATGTATTATCTGCGGCTTTTTATTTTGCATAGACAATAGGACTAAATCCTGCATTACTGGGTTATAAAAGGAGACAAATTTTTGCACAATCTAACATTTGTTTCCATAGGATGAATAATGGTTGAGCTTTTAATCATGATGATGGGCATAATCCAACGTAGCTTTCCAAAATATAACATATACTCACTCTTAGAATTTGGAATTGGACCCCAAAGCTAGCTTAAGAGCTGAGGGTTGTTCTCAATTTATATACTTTAACTTGATCATGTTACTAGCTAACATGAGATTTTCAACATTCCTCTCATACTAAAAACTAGACGTTTTGAATGTGAAATCTGCAAATGAAACATCTACAAGTGGTCTGATAATGACCAACAATATAGGTGGCCTAATAGGCTCGCCAACAAAAGTTTGAATAAACTTTCACACCATCTTAAAATTTGTAGCTCAGTTATTTTTCTTTGGTCAATGGTATTCTTTCATCTATGTTTCTATGTCATGTCTCCTATAAACATTTCTTTCTCCAAGAAATGACTAGGCTTAACATTTTCATTATATTCAAATTTCTTCGGATAGAACTCAATCTTTGTTCTTGCAAAGGTATATTCTTGAAAAAGACATTAATTATAAAGAGGCCTGGTTGTTTTATTTGAAGATGTCTGCCCTTATTTGCGGCAAGGAAAGAGGTTAACTTTCTTCTCTTTGACTACAGGAAAAAGTTGACAGTGTTAATTGGAGAAAATTTGCATATGAAACTTATGAATCTACAGAGGCAAGCATTAGAACAAATTACTATGGAGCCAAATTAATGTGTGAAGCATTTATTCCCCTTCTAGAATTGTCAGACTCACCAAGGATTGTTAATGTTTCCTCCATCATGGGGAAGTTGAAGGTATATGTGACTAATATGCATGAACATGTTACTGTGCCTTGAATCACAACCTGACTAGCCAACTTTTGCTATGTACTGTTTCTTCAATCATTGTGATGTATTTGATACTGTTGTTGATGCAGACAATACGAAATGAATGGGCTAGAGGAATCCTAAGTGATGTTGAAAGCTTAACAGAAGAAAAAGTGGATGAAGTTCTGAAGAAGTTTCTAAATGATTTTAAAGAGGGTTCATTAGAAAGCAATGGGTGGCCACCTGAGCTTTCTGCATATATTGTCTCAAAAGCTGCTTTGACTGCCTACACAAGGGTTCTTGCCAAGAAGTACCTATCTTTCTGCATCAATGCTGTTTGCCCTGGCTTTGTGAAAACAGATCTCAACTTCAATATTGGCTATCTTGGAGTTGATGAAGGTGCTGAAAGTGTAGTAAGGTTGGCTCTACTACCTAATGGAGGTCCTTCTGGTCTCTTCTTTTCTCGAAGTGAAGTTGCATCAGTTTATGGAAGACTTTAATGATCTTTACTGCAAGCCAATATATGGCTTATTACTTACCTATCTGTATGCTTATAAATTTGTAAAGCTGGTATATTTGTACTTCTCTGCTTCAGAAATTGGTATGCCCTCTGCCATTTATGACCCTAACTAATTGATGAAGGAACTGAACACAAAGTAAGTTCGTAATACACTTGGAAAAATTCTCAAATCAAGAAACAATTTAGGCTATGTTATGCATGTCATTTCAGTCGTTTTTTACAAGCTGGAAATTTTGTTTGAACTTATTCACAGTATATGGGAAATAATTTTGTTTTTCATTAGCTTAGACTGTTTTCTTAAAGGCCAGTTAAAAGAACATTTCAAAACCCTAGTATTTAACTTTTTAATGTTTATTACATTTAATCACTTGCACCGTTGATTAAATTTCATCTTAATACTTTTTAATATTCTTTAGAATTCATCCATTTTTAATAATTTTTTGTTTACATTATTACACCATTTTTAACCATTGCATGAATTAACATAATGAAAGTATGATACGTTTTAAAATAAAAGTACGATGTTCTTACTTTATTCTAAATTTCATTTTAAATAAAAGAGTTAAATATGTTTTTTTTTTCTTTTTGTTCAATGACACTCTGATTGTTTAATGGTGGGAATGGGATGGAAACGGAATGGGCCATGGACAAAATTCATCATCATCCCCATACGTAAATTCAATCAGTATATAACCCTACTCGACAAGGGTATACGTATACATCCGTGTCTCTATCCATATAATTTTTTTTTTATTGTTTCAATATCAAATAATTCATTTTTATAAAATAATAAAAATTTCTTGAAATCAAAATAATATATTATCGTTTCTAAAATATCAAAATAACATATTCTCGTTTCTTTAATATTAAATATTTCGAAACAAATTATAATTAGAACTATGATAGGTTAATAATTTAAAAAAATAATAATAATAAATTATGTATCACTATTTTATTGGTTCGTATATTTAAAACTGACCAATCACAAACTAATATTGTGAAAAGTTAGTCAAGAAAAAATTATGAAAAAACATTTTCCTTATAATTATATACATGGTACCGAATAAAATTTCACAACAACCCAACCAGTTATTAAATTTACAATTGTTAATGAAACAAAAAGTTGAAATATTTAAAAATATTTTAAAATATTACAAAAAGAAAAAGAGATATTCAAATTTAAAATACTTTAAATGTCTCCTTACTTTCATTTTTTAAATTCGGACTAAATTTCATTTTTATATACTAATAAAAATTATAATACAATCGGAATGAAATCACCCAAAGAACAAAGATCAAACTAATAATAATTCAAATTTAGCACATATCTTTTATCTTTAAAACATCAATATATGTTGGATGATGATAAACAATATTCATAATAATAACATTAAATTATTATATTATAGTAAATAACTTTTTATACAATTATTAGTAATGGAATTACATTTATGATAATGAGTTAGAAAATAAAAATATATATATAAAAGAATATCAAAACTATACTGAATGAAATCGTATAAAAAAAATGTATAATTAAGGATGTGTTAAGATGAAAAATACCTCAAAAACCTAAGAATATCAAACTAGCTAAAATGTTAAGAGATAATAAAAAAAATTAGCAAAGACAGAGTACTTCAAATGAAAACAAATTAAGAATAAGAGAATAAAGAAGATAAAATTTTATATTACCTAGTAAATGAAGAGTTTAGGATTTATGCTATTCAAAAACATTCTTATGAGAAAAAAATAAATGATAAATAAAAATATTAAAAAAATAGTAGAAAAATTCAAATAGAAAACATAAAATATATTTAATTTATATACATAATTTCAATATAACTACATAAGATTTTGATAAGAAAGAAGTATGGAATATATGAAATGTCTCCTGATAAGCCAAACAATCAGAAAAAAGAAAAAGGAATATATAACTAAAAGAAAAGAAAAAATATAAAACAAAAGACTAAAAATAATATATACCCAAAAAGTTTTTATGTATAAATTAATATATAATTTAAAATACTTTTTGATATATATTTAATATATTTTATAGATTTGGTACTCTAAAAAAAATGTATACATCTATATGGCATCCCAAAATATTTTTTCTTAACTGATTTTTAACTGTCTTGATTATCATAGTCTTTTTAGTAATTACATCTCTCCATTTTTATTAAATTATGATTAATTAGTTTTTAGTCTTATTTTTTTAAAATGTATATTAATGAAAAAAAAAAAGAGGAGCTATCCATGAAAATGAAAACATGACAATATGATTGCTCATCCCATAACAATGTAATGAAAGTTTGTGAAAACTTATTGAATCAATTTATACACATTAATAATAAAATGGAAGATAAATGTTTATAATTTTATAAAGAAACAAAAGGACAGTCGAGTGATTTCTTTTAGGGTTAAATATGTTTTTAGTTCTTACTTTGAGACGATTTTGATTTTAGTTCATTTTTAAATTAAGGTACAATTTAGTCTTTCAATTTTAGAAAACTCTGGTTTTAGTTCTTTTTACCAAAACTTTTTAACTTTATTTGGTGTTTGAAGCTCGTTTCATTATAGCATTTGGATTATTTACACTGTTTGACATATTTTTGTTTCAATATTAACATAGAAATAAAGCTGAATAAGTAAGTAGATATGAAAACATTGGTTTAGTTCTATGGAGAGTCTACATTAAGGCTATTTTCTACACCAAATTTATATAGGTTCTGTTTCTGCAAGCATGTTTGAGGAATACATTTTGTACGTCTTCATGCTTTTACGTGTCTTACAGTTTTCTTCAATACACACCAGATGGGTAATTAATCAAGAACAACTTCTGCATAGAATTCCATTATTAAGTTATTACTAGAATTTGGTGAAGTTATCTCCTGTCAAGCTTGTCGATATAAAATAAATTGGGTGATTTATAATACTAATTCAAAATTGTTAATAATAAATTTGAGTGATGATATAAAATAAATTGGGTGATCAATGATGAAAAAATAAAACATTACGAGTGTTATAAATCTGTGCACGTGTATGAAATCTAAGTAAATTAATGTCTAAAATTTATTCACAAGAACCCATTACTAAAATTGATTAATAATTTTTCGGTTTTATGAAATAACATGGAAAAAGTATATACCAGAAATAACTTTAACATGCCAAAAAGTTCTTTTGCAAATAACATTATCAAGTAAAGAAATTTTTTGTTTTGAAAATAAATACATTAATTTCTTAGAAAATAATAAATAATGACGACTTTCGTTCCCAATCTGAAAGTGAAAGTCCTATATTATGTGAGCAGTGATACCTTGTCAAACTAACTTTTTCCATATTATATAGAAGTTGTAGAAAACGTTGACAACAGAGCAGGTGAACTCACCTCTTAAAAACTGTTGTTAAATTTCAAAAAGCTCACAGATTTCTTGCAACAACAATGGCAGCAGCATCAAGGTACACGTTTCTTCAAGTCTCGTAATGGTGCATATTTTATGTGGTGCCCAAATTTTAATCAATCATAGAATAGCAAAGAATTTGAAGTGGTTATTTTTCCATAATTTTGATGGATTGATTTATGTTACAGGTACGCAGTTGTCACAGGAGCAAACAAAGGGATAGGATTTGGGATTTGCAAGCAATTGGTTTCTAATGGTGTCACTGTGGTGCTAACAGCAAGGGATGAAAAAAGGGGTACTGAAGCTGTTGAAAAACTGAAGGAGTTTGGTGTGTCTGACCAAGTGGTGTTTCATCAGCTTGATGTGACTGACCCTAAAAGCATTGAATCCCTTGCAAATTTCATCAAAACCAATTTTGGGAAACTTGATATCCTGGTATGAAGCATCGTATTATATGTTTCCTCGTCCTTTTTTTTTTCTTGTTGATCCCAGTAAAAGCACCAGGCACACACATATATTATCCTGTGTGATAGAAAGAGAACGCTATCACAAGATGAAGATTATTGTATGGACTTAGATGGTAATATTGTGAAGAAGGGTTGGAATTTGACGTTTATGCAATGAGTTGGTGAAGTTTGGAGGATGAAATACAGCTTCAGCTATTGATTTGAAAATTAACAGTTTAAGTTATAACATTTGCAGAATTTGTTTTACATGGACTGATATTTTGTTACAGTTTTAACCCATAATTTCTAAATCAGGGATTATACTTGCATCCTCCTCACAAAGCCAAGCCGTGAAGGAGAAAGGTTTATTAATATTGTAGTTTTTGGTAAAGAAAATCAAATACATATTCTAGTCATTTTGTTTTTCCTCAAAAGTTGTTTGCAGTGTGCTTCTGTACAAAATTTAAAAGCAGGAAAGAGATTGACAATAATAATACTTTTAGACTTAAGAAGTGAAGACAGAAAATGAAAATATGAAATAATACATGAAAAACATATCCTTAACTTTCTGTCTTCATTTAAAATAGTAAAACAAAGGATCAAAGAGGGATATCCTTTCTCAAATAGTAAGACCTGGATTTGTGAGAGAAGATGTGAAAGGTTCAATCCTTTACTAGGCGACCTTTCTTCCACCTTATTTTGGTGCTTGCACCTTCACCGCAAAAGAGAGGCTACATGGTGCTATAAAGCTCCTCTTATGACACGGTCCTGGGAAGGGTCACACCTATTGTATATAGACTGACTTACCCTGCTTCTTCTCTTTTTAATGCTTAAATCAATTTCAAAAAATTAAACTAAAAAATTTGATCGCAATTTTGAATCACTTTTGGAGATTTGGATCCTTTCTTTAAGAAGAGAAAGACAATTTCTTTTTTTTTGTTTATGCTAGTTTCTAGTAGGATAAAAATTGTGTATTTTCTTTGTCCCAATAATAACTATGTTCTATAGATCAGGTGAGCATCCAAATCCTCATTTTTGGAAGTTCGTTGTGCTTCAAGACTTCATCCATGTTCATATTCATAATTGGTGAAACTTATAGTTAGCAAGCACTTGTCCTGTACCAACTTAGTTCAGTTGGATCTTACTGTTCTTCTGTGTGTTCTCTTGTATAGTTCATTTTTCTTCCCTTTATCATACACACACCTATATGGAAATTGGAATGAATGCTGATTAATGTTTGAATTATGATTAGGTGAATAATGCAGGAATAAGTGGAACTAATGTTGACCATGATGCTTTAGCTGCTGCACGGGTATGTATTCCTAATTATATAGAATGTTTCCTTCGTCTTCTAACCTGAAAAATGAAAGTTTACTAGGAAATGTTAATATATAGTAATTTGAGTGAAGGCTTAAGTCAGGACATAATTGATCTGTTGATCTAGTTTGTGAATGGTTTTCTGGAATGTATTGTCTGCGGCTTTTTATTTTGCATAGACGATAGGACTAAATCCTACATTACTGGGTTATAGAAGGAAACAAGATTTTGCACAATCTAACATTTGTTCTCATAGGATCAATAATGGTTGAGCTTTTAATCATGATGATGGGCATAATCTAACGTAAGTTTCCAAAATACGACATATACTCACTCTTAGAATTTGGAATTGGTCCCCAAAGCTAGCTTAAGAGCTGAGGGTTGTTCTCAATTTATATACTTTAATTTGATCATGTTACTAGCTAACATGAGATTTCCAACATTCCTTTCATACTAAAAAACGAGATGTTTTGAATGTGAAATTTGCAAACGAAACATCTACCAGTGGTCCTATAATGACCAATAATATAGGTGGCCTAGTAGGCTCACCAACAAAAGTTTAAATAAACTTTCACACCATCTTAAAATTTGTAGCTCACTTATTTTTCTTTGGTCAATGGTATTCTTTCATCTATGTTTCTATGTCATGTCTCCTATAAACATTTCTTTCTCCAAGAAATAACTAGGCTTAACATATTCATTATATTCAAATTTCTTCGGATAGAACTCAATCTTTGTTCTTGCAAAGGTATATTCTTGAAAAAGACATTAATTACAAAGAGGCCTGGTTGTTTTATTTGAAGATGTCGGCCCTTATTTGCTACAAAGAAAGAGGTTAACTTTCTTCTCTTTGACTGCAGGAAAAAGTTGACAGTGTTGATTGGAGAAAATTTGCACATGAAACCTATGAATCTACAGAAGCAAGCATTAGAACAAATTACTATGGAGCCAAATTAATGTGTGAAACATTTATTCCCCTTCTAGAATTGTCAGACTCACCAAGGATTGTTAATGTTTCCTCCACCATGGGGAAGTTGGAGGTATATGTGACTAATATGCATGAACTTATTACTGTGTCTGGAATCACAATCTGACTAGCCAACTTTTTCTATGTACTGTTTCTTCAATCATTGTGATGTATTTGATACTGTTGTTCATGCAGAGAATACAAAATGAATGGGCTAGAGGAATCCTAAGTGATGTTGAAAGCTTAACAGAAGAAAAAGTGGATGAAGTTCTGAAAAAGTTTCTAAATGATTTTAAAGAGGGTTCATTACAAACCAATGGGTGGCCACCTGGGCTTTCTGCATATATAGTTTCAAAAGCTGCTTTGACTGCCTACACAAGGGTTCTTGCCAAGAAGTACCCATCTTTCTGCATCAATGCTGTTTGCCCTGGCTTTGTGAAAACAGATCTCAACTTCAATATTGGCTATCTTGGAGTTGATGAAGGTGCTGAAAGTGTAGTAAGGTTGGCTCTGCTACCTAATGGAGGTCCTTCTGGTCTCTTCTTTTCTCGAAGTGAAGTTGCATCAGTTTGACAAAAGGTTTGTTGTGTAATAGAAGATGATGAATAAGTAACAAGCTATGTCTAATGTTAGGACATGATACATATCTTCCCACCATTGCTGAGAGTAACCTTACAGTGAATTGCAGATATTACAGGATTATGTTGCCAATAGTGGTGAACTACAGTCATTAATAATTTGAGAAATTTAATTTAGACACAGTGTGTTGTTTGTTAAATAATTGTAATCAGTTTATGGAAGACTTGAATGATCTTTACTGCAAGCCAATATATGGCTTACTAACCTATCTGTATGCTTAGAAATTTGTAAAGCTGGTATGTTTGTACTTCTCTGCTTCAGAAATTGGTATGCCCTTGCCATTTATGACCCTAACTAATTGATGAAGGAACTGAACATCCTCTAAAGCCAGATGGTAGCAACTTGCTTTCAAAGCCTTATTTCTTTTAACACCAATCAAGTGTCGCAATTTTAGTTCAAAATATATTGTTTTCATCAGAGTGTTATGAATACTCATTCTTGTTAACTCTTTGGACTCTTATAAGTTTATGATTCTTGTTGGAGAAACAAAGTTAATCTACTATTACTCTTTTCTGGATATCCCAAAGTAATTTCGTAAACTTGTATACACTTGGATAAACTCCCAAATCAACAAACAATTTAGACTATGTTATGCATGTTATGACAGCTAGTTTACAGTCTTTTATTTTTATTCTTTTACTAGCTGAAAATTTTGTTTGAACTTATTGACAGTATTTGGGAAACAGTTTTTTTCATTAGCTTAGACTATTGTTTTAAAGTGCACTCAAAAAATTATTTTAAAACTCTAATTTTTAACTTTTTAATATTTATTACATTTAATTACTTACACTACTGATTCAATTTCAGTTTAATACTTTTTAATATTTTTTAAATTCATCCATTTTTAATACATTATTTACATTACACTATGTTTTAATCATTGCATGAATTAATATAATGAAATGCTTAAAAGTAGGATATCCTTACTTTATTCTAAATTTAACTATAAATATTTTAAGACATAGTTTAAAGTGAACAGTAGAATATCCCATATGAAAAATGTACTAATTGAAAATAAAATATATGTAATGAAAAAATGATTGATATGTAAGCAAATAATTATAAAAGTTTAAAATTAGTTAAAAGTATAAATACTTGAAAATAGTTCATATAAATTAAATAAAAATGTATGTACATTCTAACTGATTTTATGATAAACTATGTTAATTATATTTATTTTACTTTCAATTATTATTTTACATTGTGAATTTACTATTAATTATCTTACAATAATCCCATTCAAATTTAATATAAAGTAAAAAATAATTAGTTTTTAAAATATATATGACATTTTCATTACGTTAATGAATTTAAAAGTTAAAATTTCTTTAAATATAATGTTAAACACCATATAACAGAGTCATGGTTGAAATACACAATGTAGTATCACTTTTCTTAAAAAACAAATGACCATATATCAACATCAATGTCTTAAACTATAATCCTTAAATAATGGGAAAATATTATAAAAATATAATTTTAACCATTGAAAGGCTTTTATAACCTAAAATATTATAAAAGTACAATTTTATAATATTTTAAAATAACTTAAAAAGGTTTTTATGTGAAAACAATAAAAAGGTGTTTCGATTGAAGGCATTTGTCGCACTTGGAAGGTGAATTGTATGTAAATTTTCCAAGTTTGAAAACTTATTTTGAAGAAAATGGGAAGAAGTTTCTTTTCAAGGTAAAGCCAAACTATACTTCGGCCTAAAGAATGCAAAAAATTGGCTTATGAAAAATCATTCATATCACACACAAACACCATAGATATTTGCTAAATTCTTTTGCTTAAAACATTTGAATAAGCATTAATTGTATAATTTAAAATTATTTAACATTTGATTGTTTCTTGCAAGTATTAACATTTTTACCTTTGTGGAAAATAAGGATTTCTTCTTTGCATCAAAAGTAAATGTCTCCCATGTTGTTTGGCAACTTTGCGTGCTCAAATCGCAATACAACCATTTCATTGAATAAAATAATACCATTTATGGCTATATAAGCCGCATATATATAATAATTAAGTCAAACTTTAAATGTAATTTCTTAATTTTTATTTTTCATATGAAGTTTGATTTTTATTTTATATTCTTTGTGGATCTCAATACAAAAACTTATAATGAAATCCACTAATGAATGTTTTAATGTTACGAGGCACATGTGTCTCCAACTTGTGGGGTCCCTCCCACACAGAGTTTCTTCCTCTGTCCATTTCCCTTTGCAGATCTCAACAAAATTTATAGGTTAAATATATTCGGGTCCCAATTTATTTTGGATTTTTCACTTATATTCTCATCTTTTTATTTTTGTTAATTTAATTTTTTTTTAAATTTGATTTAATTATGTGGGGCTTTTCTAGTTCTATGCAGAGTCTACGTTAAGGCTATTTTTTACACCAAATTTCATGTCGAATTTGTCTTCACATTTGTTTTGTGGAGATTCTCTCCTATCGAATTTGGTGAAATTGTCTTTTGTCAATCTTGCTAAAGTTGTCTTCGGCTGAACTTACTGAAATTGTCTCCTACCAAGCTTCTTGTTGGTGTCACCTTATGTGAAACCACTTTGTACAAAATAAGAGAACCATGTTCTACAAAATGAAATTGCATGTTTTTTCTTCTTATAGTTAAAGTTTGACTTTTTTTGTTAATTTTTTTAATTGACCTTAAGAAAGTTTCTTGATGGTTTTAATTGTATTATATATAGATAAATTCCTAAGGAACTATTTAACAGTTGATGAAGGGACTCCGGATAGTGTGAGGTTGACCATGCAACACTATATAAAGGAATTTTATCATGATTATAGTCAAGGTCTTATTCAGGAAATCCATATAAATCAGTTATGAGCAAAACAAGTTCTCTTTTCTCATAAAATTTAAGAGTCTAAAATATACGAATTTTTGGCAGTGTAATCCAATAATTGTTATATACTTTTTAAGGATATAGTATTTATATATCTTATAAATTTGTGTGATGATATAAAATAAATTGAGTGATTAATGATGAAAAGAATAAAACATTACAGAGTATAATAAATCTGTGCACGTGTATGAAATCTAAGTAATTTAATGTCTAATATTCATTCACAAGAACCCATTACTAAAATTGATTAATAATTTTTCAGTTTTGTGAAACAACATACCAGAAATAACTTTAACATGCCAAAAAGTTCTTTTGCAAATAACATTATCAAGAAAAGAAATTTTTTGTATTCAAAATAAATACATTTATTTCTTAGAAAATAATAAATAATGATGACTTTGGTTCCCAATCTGAAAGTGAAAGTCCTATATTATGTGAGCAGTGATACCTTGTCAAACTAACTTTTTCCATATTATATAGAAGTTGTAGAAAACGTTGACAACAGAGCAGGTGAACTCACCTCTTAAAAACTGTTGTTAAATTTCAAAAAGCTCACAGATTTCTTGCAACAACAATGGCAGCAGCAACAAGGTACACGTTTCTTCAAGTCTCGTAATGGTGCATATTTTATGTGGTGCCCAAATTTTAATCAATCATAGAATAGCAAAGAATTTGAAGTGGTTATTTTTCCATAATTTTGATGGATTGATTTATGTTACAGGTACGCAGTTGTCACAGGAGCAAACAAAGGGATAGGATTTGGGATTTGCAAGCAATTGGTTTCTAATGGTGTCACTGTGGTGCTAACAGCAAGGGATGAAAAAAGGGGTACTGAAGCTGTTGAAAAACTGAAGGAGTTTGGTGTGTCTGACCAAGTGGTGTTTCATCAGCTTGATGTGACTGACCCTAAAAGCATTGAATCCCTTGCAAATTTCATCAAATCCCATTTTGGGAAACTTGATATCCTGGTATGATTGAGTTTTAGCATCGTATTATATGTTTCCTCGTCCTTTTTTTTATCTTGTTGATCCCAGTAAAAGCACCAGGCACACACATATATTATCCTGTGTGATAGAAAGAGAACGCTATCACAAGATGAAGATTATTGTATGGACTTAGATGGTAATATTGTGAAGAAGGGTTGGAATTTGATGTTTATGTAATGAGTTGGTGAAGTTTGGAGGATGAAATACAGTTTCAGCTATTGATGCGAAAATCAACAGTTTAAGTTATTTTGTTACAGTTTTAACCCTTAATTTCTAAATCAGGAATTATAACTGCATCCTCCCCACAAAGCCAATCCGTGAAGGAGAAAAGGTTTATTAATATTGTAGTTTTTGGTAAAGAAAATCAAATACATATTCTTGTCATTTTGTTTTTACCCAAAAGTTGTTTTCAGTGTACAAAATTTAAAAGCAGGAAACAGATTGACGATAATAATACTTCTAGACTTAAGAAGTGAAGAGAGAAAATGAAAATATGAAATAATACAAGAAAAACATATCCTTAACTTTCTGCCTTTTACGTCAAGAAAGAAACTTTCTGTCTTCATTTAAAATAGTAAAACAGCGGATCAAAGAGGGATATCCTTTCTCAAATAGTAAGACCTGGATTTGGGAGAGAAGATGTGAAAGGTTCAATCCTTGACTAGGTGACCTTCTTCCACCTATTTTGGTGCTTGCACCTTCACCGTAAAAGAGGGCTGCATGGTGCTATAAAGCTCCTCTTATGATACGGTCCTCGAAAAGGTCATGCTGAGAATTTGAGTATGAGTCCAAGTCCCATATTAGATAGAAACGAGAGAAAGTAAAGTACTATATAAAGATGAAAGACCTATTAACCGTTGTCTTAAGGTTTTGAATAGAGAGTGGTGTCAATCCTTTATATTGTTGGGCTCAGATTTTCATTGATATTTTTGTCTGCTTTTTTTTAATGCTTAAATCATTTTCAAAAAATTAAACTAAAAAATTGATGGCAATTTTGAATCATTTTTGGAGATTTTGATCCTCTCTTTGAGAAGAGAAAGACAATTTCTTTTTGTTCATACTAGTTTCTAGTAGGACAAAAACTGTGTATTTTTCTCTGTCCCAATAATAATTATGTTGTTTAGATCAGGTGAGCATCCAAATCCTCATTTTTGGAAGTTCGTTGTGCTTCATGACTTCATCCATGTTCATATTCATAATTGGTGAAACTTATAGTTAACAAGCACTTGTCCTGTACCAACTTAGTTCAGTTGGATCTTACTGTTCTTTTGTGTGTTCTCTTGTATAGTTCATTTTTCTTGCCTTTATCATACACACACCTATATGGAAATTGGAATGAATGCTGATTAATGTTTGAATTATGATTAGGTGAATAATGCAGGAATAAGTGGAACTAATGTTGACCATGATGCTTTAGCTGCTGCACGGGTATGTATTCCTAATTATATAGAATGTTTCCTTCGTCTTCTAACCTGAAAAATGAAAGTTTACTAGGAAATGTTAATATATAGTAATTTGAGTGAAGGCTTAAGTTATAGGACATAATTGATCTGTTGATCTAGTTTATGAATGGTTTTCTGGAATGTATTGTCTGCGGCTTTTTATTTTGCATAGACGATAGGACTAAATCCTACATTACTGGGTTATAGAAGGAAACAAGTTTTTGCACAATCTAACATTTGTTTTCATAGGATCAATAATGGTTGAGCTTTTAATCATGATGATGGGACTAATCTAACGTAAGTTTCAAAAATACAACATATACTCACTCTTCGAATTTGGAATTGGTCCCCAAAGCTAGCTTAAGAGCTGAGGGTTGTTCTCAATTTATATACTTTAATTTGATCATGTTACTAGCTAACATGAGATTTCCAACATTCCTCTCATACTAAAAAACGAGATGTTTGGAATGTGAAATTTGCAAATGAAACATCTACCAGTGGTCCTATAATGACCAATAATATAGGTGGCCTAGTAGGCTCACCAACAAAAGTTTAAATAAACTTTCACACCATCTTAAAATTTGTAGCTCAGTTATTTTTCTTTGGTCAATGGTATTCTTTCATCTATGTTTCTGATAGGCCTAAGGATAAACAGGGATGGATTGTATATGAGAGGAAAAATAAGAGGGCAAGTTAGATGGGTTAGTTGGGGGCGCGTGGGCACTTAACTGTCGCACAGTTAAGTGGACTGATGAGGTGTGAGTATAAATAGAAGTGTTTAGTTGGCTGATGGGCTACTTTTAGACAGTTAGTTGTTGACAGGTTAATTCCTGTGGAGGAGGGTTAAGCCTCTTGTATCATTGCTACATACTCTATTCTTTGTGAATAATACAAATACTATTCTTTTTCTCTTCTGGATTTCTCTGTTGCGTGTGTGAGGGGTGTTCTTGATTAGGTTTCCCTATTGGAAACCTATCAATTGGTTTGACCTGCCGGATCCATTGACGATCGATCGAGATGAAGGGAAGAGTGGTGACTGTTGAGGGACAAATTGAAGCGGTGGAGGTTGCACTAGCATAAACGAAGGTTGAGACAGTATTCTTGCGGCATGAAACCGGAACGTTGAGGCAGAACTGCGAGATGATGCGTCAAGATATTCAAGCGATCTTGATGATCTTGAAGGACCGCAAGATCGACAATGGAGGGAGACGCCAGGATGGTAGTTATGAAATAGTGTAGAGATGAGGAGAAATCTCCCTTGTGTGTCTTTGCATACACATAGGGTTCTCTATTTATAATAGAAGAAATATGGGCTAAGCCCAAATACAAATGAATATGTAAGAATAAAATAAAATAAAATAAGAACAATGTTTCCCTAATAAACATATAGGTACTATGTTTCCCTAATTAACATAAACACAATATAAACTAAATATAATATTTCTAACAGTAGTGAATCGTCTGTAAATGATAACACCGGAGGGTCAAGAAGCGAAGGGGGACAAACAGGAGCAGGACATACGGGGGCGATGATCAATTGGCGGAAGCATGTGGAATTTCCCATGTTCGAAGGGGGAGAACCATGGAATTGGATTGGTCGGGCGGAAAAGTTCTTCGAGGTACAAAAAGTGGAAGAAGAAGAGAAGATACAACTGGCGTTTATTAGTATGGAGGGATACGCAGGAAGTTGGTTCCGATTTTGGCGGGAGAAAACCAAGAACTATTCTTGGGAAGGGTTGAAGAGAGCTCTGTGAATTCGATTTGGAGGAGGAACACGGGGCACGGTTTATGAGAGATTATCGGCAATCAGGCAGACAGGGACAGTGAAGGACTATGTCAGGGATTTCCAGGTGCTAGTGGGTCAGACGACTCGGATTTTCGGAGGAGCAAATCCTGGGATACTTTATGGGGGGACTCAGAGAAGAGGTGAGCGACCACATGAGGCCACATGACCCTCCAGACCTCATGACCGCGATGCGTGTCGCGAGGGACGTTGAAAAATTATGTACACCGTTGAAGACGGGAGGAGGATCGGGTTTCAAAAATCAAAGTTCGTGGGGGCGATCGGCGGGAGTAGTCACACGAGTTGATCCACCAAGAGAAGCGTAGAACCGAGGGGGGGGCCTTTGAGAGTGTCGGGTCGGTGAGGAGGGAGACGACCCAAGGAGGCAGTGTCGCTATAACCACCAGCGAAGGAAGAGATTGGGGCCCGCAAAACCTATCTGAATATTTGAAAAGAAGGGAGGAGGGAAAATGCTTCCGATGCGGTGGGCCGTTTAGCCTGGGCCATCGGTGCCCAGAACGAGGACTTCGCATGTTGATCATGGTGGATGAGAAGGAGGAAGAAGGAGGCGAAACTGAAATAGCAGTTAATCTCGCCGGAATGGAATTATCGGCCTTGTCAGCAGGGGGCCTGACTACTTCCAAAACGATGAAATTAAAGGGGCGAATAGGAAGCCGAGACGTTTTGGTGTTGATCGACAGTGGCGCGAGCCACAACTTCATCAGCCGGCGTTTGGTGGAAGAACTGGGTATGGCAGTAAGGGAAACCCAACCTTATTTCGTAAGTTTGGGAGATGGTCAGAAGAGAAAGAATAGTGGGTGCTGTGAGCAAGTAGTATTGAAGCGGGGGGCACCGAAATTGTCGAACAATTTTACCTGTTCGAGCTCAGGGGAGTGGAAGTCATACTCGGAATTGAGTGGCTGAAGAAGCTGGGGAAGTGATGGTGGATTGGGGGAAGTTGACGATGGTGTATCGGCTAGGAGGGAGGAAGATAACGGTGAGAGGGGATCCCCAATTGGAGCGTAAGGTGGTGGGACCCGAGGCTTTATTAAAAATAAATAATGCAGAAGCTTGGATGATGGTCTGGGAATTGGGCCCCATTGAGGCCCAGAACAACAACCAGGAGTATATGGGCCTTACGAAAGCACAAAAGGGCGAAATGGAGAAGCTTCTTGGACGGTATGACGTGGTGTTTGCGTTGCCCACCAGCTTGCCACCTAGCAGAGGCATGCAACACCGGATAACACTTAAAGAAGGAAGCGACCCCGTCAACGTCAGACCTTATAGGTATCCGCACGTGATGAAGACCGAGATAGAGCAACAGATAACCGAGATGATCCGGACGGGGGTGGTCCGACCGAGTCACAGTCCTTATTCGAGTTCGGTGATCCTGGTGAAGAAGAAAGACGGTAGCTGGTGCTTTTGTGTAGACTACCAGGCACTCAACTGCGCGATTCTGCCGGACAAATTTCCCATACCCGTCATCAAGGAGTTGCTGGACGAGTTGAAGGGAGGAACTTTCTTCTCCAAAATTGACTTGAAAGCCGGATACCACCAAATACGCATGCACGAGGAGGACATTGAGAAGACGGCTTTCTGAACACATCAGGGGCACTATGAATTCGTAGTAATGCCGTTCCGACTCACCAACGCGCCGGCGACGTTTCAGAGCACAATGAATAGTCTTTTCCGACCTTATTTGCGGAAGTATGTCTTGGTGTTCTTCGATGACATACTGATTTACAGTCGTGATTGGAAAGAGCATCTCGAACATGTAGAGAGCGTGCTGTCGACATTGAAACGAGAACGGTGGGTGGCTAACAGGAAGAAGAGTGAATTCGGGCAAACCCAAGTCAAATATTCGGGGCATGTTATCTCAAGCAAGGGCGTGGAAATGGACGACGATAAAATAAAGGCCATAGTAGAGTGGGAAAGGCCGAGAACAGTGAAGAGCTTGAGAGGGTTCTTGGGGCTGACCGGATACTACCGGCGATTCGTCAGGGATTACGGAAAAATCGCCAGACCTCTGACAGAGCTACTGAAGAAGGGTGGCTTCACTTGGAACGCGGAGGCAAAGGAGGCTTGGAAGACGTTGAAGAAGGCTATGACAACAACACCCGTGCTGTCACTGCCTAATTTTAGGCAGCCCTTCCACATCGAGTGTGATGCTTCTAGACGAGGAGTGGGAGCAGTTTTGATGCAGGAGAAAAGGCCTATAGCCTATTTTAGCAAAGCGTTGTCCGAGGGGAAGCTGACCAAGTCGATATATGAGAAAGAATTGATGGCCCTAGTGTTGGCCATACAGCATTGGAGGCCTTACCTCGTCGGGCAAAAGTTCATCGTTCACACCGATCAAAAAACCCTCGGACATTTGCTGGAGCAACATATTACAACACAAAATCAACAGGATTGGATCGCAAAATTGTTGGGGTACGACTTCGATATTGTTTACAAATCGGGGGCTGCGAATAAAGCTGCAAATGCCCTGTCCATAAAATATGAGGGGGAAGAGGAAGAAGGAAAAGAATTGGGCATGGTGGCCAGACCCTTCTGGCAAGACTTTGAGGAGGTGGTACGAGAAGTAGAAACTGATGAATTCTTACAGAGAGTGCGAGAAGACATAAAGAGGGACCCAAATACTCACCCAGCGTATACTCTAGAACATGAGAGGCTACAACATAAGGGCCGATTGGTGTTGTCGGTGAAATCAAAGTGGATTCCCAATTTGATAGCCGAATTCCATGTGACACAGACCGGAGGTCACTCGGGGGTCTACCGAACTTACAGACGCATAGCCCAGTCCTTGTATTGGACTGGAATGAAGAAGGACGTGACGGAGTTTGTAGCTAGGTGCGTTGTATGTCAACAACATAAATATCTCTCTTCTTCTCCTCAAGGGCTGTTACAACCATTGCCAATTCCGAATGCTGTGTAGAAGGAATTGAGCACGGATTTTATCGTGCGGCTACCAAAGTCACAGGGGTAAGATGCGATCTTGGTGGTCGTGGACCGTTTAAGCAAATACGCTCATTCCCTTCCGCTCAAACATCCTTACTCAGCCAGAACCGTGGCGGAAGTCTTTGTCCGGGAAGTTGTCAGGCTGCATGGGGTACCTCAGTCCATCGTGAGTGACCGGGATCCATTATTTCTTAGCATTTTCTAGAGGGAGTTATTCAAAGGGCACGGGACACAATTAAAAATGAGTACTGCGTATCACCCTGAAACCGATGGGCAGACAGAAGTGGTGAATCAGGTGCTGGAGGGGTATCTTCGATGCTTCTGTTTTGAGCAACCAAAAGGGTGGATGGCAGTTTTACCGTGGGCGGAGTACTGGTATAATACCAGCTTTCAGGGGGCTATAAGGTGCACTTCATTTGAAGTAGTCTATGGGAGACCACCCCCCTCTCAGCATCGATTTATTCCGGACGAGACTCTGGTAGAAGCAGTAAGGCAGGAGCTTCAAACCTGTGATGAGGCGCTGAGGCAATTGAGGTTTCATTTGGAGAGGGCCCAGGAGGTGATGGTGCGACACGCAAACAAGAGGCGAAAACCAGCGAATGTTGAAGTGGGAGATTGGGTTTTTTGAAAATAAGACCCCATAGACAGTCGTCGATGCCAACCAGACTTCACTCAAAGTTGGAAGCCAGGTATTTCGGCCCTTTTCAAATAATTCAGAAGGTTGGAGAGGCAGCATACAAGCTGCAGTTTCCAGAGACGGCGAGGATACACCCCGTCTTCCACATTTCACAGTTAAAGAAGGTTGTGGGCACACAAGGGGTAGAGAAGGAACTGCCGCAGGAGCTACAAGGGGAGGGCCCATCGTTCTGGCCGGTGAATGTGTTGGAACAGCGGCAAATACAACAAGGAGATGTGAAAGTGCCACAGTTGCTGATAGAGTGGCAAGTAGGAGGTCCGGACGGTGCAACCTGGGAAGATGAGGTTACAATCCGGAAACAATATCCCGACTTCAACCTTGGGGACATGGTTGGACTTCAGGAGGCGGGTATTGATAGGCCTAAGGATAAACCGGGATGGATTGTATATGAGAGGAGAAATAAGAGGGCAAATTAGATGGGTTAGTTGGGGGCGCGTGGGCACTTAACTGTCGCACAGTTAAGTGGACTGAGAAGGTGTTAGTATAAATAGAAGTGTTTAGTTGGCTGATGGGCTACTTTTAGACAGTTAGTTGTTGACAGGTTAATTCCTGTGGAGGAGGGTTAAGCCTCTTGTATCATTGCTACATACTCTATTCTTTGTGAATAATACAGATACTATTCTTTTTCTCTTCTGGATTTCTCTGTTGCGTGTGTGAGGGGTGTTCTTGATTAGGTTTCCCTATTGGAAACCTATCAGTTTCTATGTCATATCTCCTATAAAAATTTCTTTCTCCAAGAAATAACTAGGCTTAACATTTTCATTATATTCAAATTTCTTTGGATAGAACTCAATTTTGTTCTTGTAAAGGTATATTCTTGAAAAATACATTAATTATAAAGAGGCCTGGTTGTTTTATTTGAAGATGTCTACCCTTATTTGCTGCAAGGAAAGAGGTTAACTTTCTTCTCTTTGACTACAGGAAAAAGTTGACAGTGTTAATTGGAGAAAATTTGCATATGAAACTTATGAATCTACAGAAGCAAGCATTAGAACAAATTACTATGGAGCCAAATTAATGTGTGAAGCATTTATTCCCCTTCTAGAATTGTCAGACTCACCAAGGATTGTTAATGTTTCCTCCACCTACGGGAAGTTGGAGGTATATGTGACTAATATGCATGAACTTGTTACTGTGTCTGGAATCGCAATCTGACAAGCCAACTTTTGCTATGTACTGTTTCTTCAATCATTGTGATGTATTTCATACTGTTGTTCATGCAGAGAATACAAAATGAATGGGCTAGAGGAATCCTAAGTGATGTTGAAAGCTTAACAGAAGAAAAAGTGGATGAAGTTCTGAAAAAGTTTCTAGATGATTTTAAAGAGGGTTCATTACAAACCAATGGGTGGCCACCTGAGCTTTCTGCATATACAGTCTCAAAAGCTGCTATGACTGCCTACACAAGGGTTCTTGCCAAGAAGTACCCATCTTTCTGCATCAATGCTGTTTGCCCTGGCTTTGTGAAAACAGATCTCAACTTCAATATTGGCTATCTTGGAGTTGATGAAGGGGCTGAAAGTGTAGTAAGGTTGGCTCTACTACCTAATGGAGGTCCTTCTGGTCTCTTCTTTTCTCGAAGTGAAGTTGCATCAGTTTGACAAAAGGTTTGTTGTGTAATAGAAGATGATGAATAAGTAACAAGCTATGTCTAATGTTAGGACATGACACATATCTTCCCACCATTGCTGAGAATAACCTTACAGTGAATTGCAGATATTACAGGATTATGTTGCCAATAGTGGTGAACTACAGTCATTAATAATTTGAGAAATTTAATTTAGGGTTTATGGAAGACTTGAATGATCTTTACTGCAAGCCAATATATGGCTTACTAACCTATCTGTATGCTTAGAAATTTGTAAAGCTGGTATGTTTGTACTTCTCTGCTTCAGAAATTACTATGCCCTTGCCATTTATGACCCTAATTAATTGATGAAGGAACTGAACATCCTCTAAAGCCAGATGGTAGCAACTTGCTTTCAAAGCCTTATTTCTTTTAACACCAATCAAGTGTCGTAATTTTAGTTCAAAATATATTGTTTTCATCACAGTGTTATGAATACTCATTCTTGTTAACTCTTTGGACTCTTATAAATTTATGATTCTTGTTGGAGAAACTAAGTTAATCTACTATTACTCTTTTCTGGATATCCCAAAGTAATTTCGTAAACTTGTATACACTTGGATAAACTCCCAAATAAATAAACAATTTAGACTATGTTATGCATGTTATGCCAGCTAGTTTACAGTCTTTCTTTTTATTATTCTTTATTAGCTGAAAATTTTGATTCAACTTATTGACAGTATTTGGAAACAGTTTTTTTCATTAGCTTAGACTATTGTTTTAAAGGATACTCAAAAAATTATTTTAAAACCCTAATTTTTAACTTTTTAATATTTATTACATTTAATTGCTTACACGACTGATTCAATTTCAGTTTAATACTTTTTAATATTTTTTAAATTCATCCATTTTTAATACATTATTTACATTACACTATTTTTTAATCATTGCATGAATTAATATAATGAAATGCTTAAAAGTAGGATGTCCTTACTTTATTCTAAATTTAACTATAAATATTTTAAGACATAGTTTAAAGTGAACAGTAGAATATACCATATGAAAAATATACTAATTGAAAATAAAATATATGTAATGAAAAAATGATTGATATGTAAGCAAATAGACCCCGTTTCAACTTTAAATAGGTCATCTTTACAGAAATTAACAGGTCATCCAAATTAATCTCGTTAACTAAATTTAAGGACAAGAACTTAATTAATTGAAACTAGCACTTACAGAGACTTAATTGAAAATTCAAATAAGACAGAGATCAAAATGGCAAAATCTTTCGAAAATAGAGACAACTAAATGGTTTAAACCTTTAAAAAAAACAAATAACCATATATCAACATCAATGTCTTAAACTATAATCCTTAAATAATGAAAAAAAATTTATAAAAGTATAATTTTAACCATTGAAAGGCTTTTATAACCTAAAATATTATAAAAGTATAATTTTATAATATTTTAAAATAACTTAAAAGGCTTTTATGTGAAAACAATAAAAAGGTGTTTCGATTCAACGCATTTGTCGCACTTGAAAGATGAATTTGTATGTAAATTTTTCAAGTTTGAAAACTTATTTTGAGGAAAATGGGAAGAAGTTTCCTTTCAACGTAAAGCCAAACTATACTTTGGTCTAAAGTATGCAAAATTTGGCTTATGGAAAATCATCCATATCACACACAAACACCATAAATATTTGCCAAATTCTTTTGCTTAAAACATTTGAATAAGCATTAGTTGTATAATTTAAAATTATTTAACATTTGATTGTTTCTTGCAAGTATGAACATTTTTACCTTTGTTTGTGGAAAAAATAAAGATTTCTTCTTTGCATCAAAAGTAAATGTCTCCCATGGCAACTTTGCTTGCTCAAATGGCAACACAACCATTTCATTCAATAAAATAATAAATACCATTTATGGTTATATAAGCCACATATATAATAATTAAGTCAAACTTTAAATGAAATTTCTTAATTTTTATTTTTCATATATTAAGTTTGATTTTCATTTTATATTCTTTGTGGATCTCAATACAAAAACTTATAATGAAATCTGCTAAAATAATAAGCTTAATCCTCATAGGAGAAAAACAACAACAAAAAAAACCCAAATCCTTAAAATCCATCACTTGACTACTTATATATGATTTATTTTGTATAACAAAATTCCTTAAACGGCAAAAAGGTGTGTTCACTTGAAAGTCATTAAAATTTGTAAAAAATTTAATGAAAATAATAAACTAAAAAAAATATTTTAATAAATTAAAATATCATTTTTTTTATTTTTACTGTTCTTATTATTACTATTATTATTAAAACCTTCAAAACAATACAACATAATTGAAAAATGGGATGTATAAAGTTGGAGAATTGATGCACCAACATACAAAAAGCTTAAAATGTAGAATAGGTTCCATTAACACACATTATATAGTGAAATCGGTTCCAATATTATCTCATTCTACCTCATAAACAACAATAATTTCATGTAAAAAAAAATGTAATATTGTAAAATTCCATACTTTACCTCCAAATCTCCCTCCCTCTACAAAAGATTGAATCTTAAATCCTCAGCCAAACTCACCCTGAATTGTTACAACCGAAAACACAATATAACTAGCATATTTATTAGTCCACAACAGAAAAGAACTTGCAAAATTGTTATATGGATAAAAATATCAACAAATTCCTTTCTCTAAAAACTGAAAATTAACCCTAATTTTGCAAAAGAACAAGGATTGATTAACACACAAATCATGACAGAAAAGTAAGCAGCATCGACTTGATAGATGAATTCTTTTATATGTACCTCACTCATGAATTAGTTGTTGAAGCTTCGCTTTGAAAAGTTTTAATGTTACGAGGCACATGTGTCTCCAACTTGTTGGTCCCACACAGAGTTTCTTCCTCTGTCCATTTTCCTTTGCAGATCTCAACCAAATCTTATAAACCCCTTTGGAGATCTGCTTCAAACTCTGTCCCCTTTTTCAACTTCCTCACTCCCCTCACAGGCAAGTTCTCACCTTTCAATTCAAATCCTGCATTTACATCAGCTTCAATTACAAAAATATAACCTTTTTATCTATTCTGTTTATTTGTTCTGATAAATAAGTATTGCTAAACAGCTTGGATGGTGTATTTGTTGAAGGGTGTCATCTAATTTTGGATTGTGTTTACTGAACCCACTCAATTTTAATTTTCTTTAAGAAGTATGGACTTGTTCTGTAATTTTGTGTCTTCTGCGAATGGAAGAAAAAAGAGCTTATTTACCACCTCTCCATGTAGGTTCTTCGCCATTGCATTCTTGTCACGCTTTCGCTGTGCCTAGCCTCGCGGTTGTGCTTGGGGTCGCATCCCATTCTTCTTTTGTGTTTTTCAAGTAGGATTTCCTTTGGGATTAATTTAATCAGGGGTGTGGAGTGACATCCATTGCTTCTTCTTTTTTTTTTTTTCCTTGGTTATGTTGAGATTTTTAAGATATGTGAAAGTGGTTCAAATTCTAGTCAAGTAAAAATGATGTTGGAAATAGGACATATATTGGGGCGAAAAATTAAATGGATGTTTTAGGTAGCGGAAAAAAAGATGAAGAAATCCTGAAAGTGATTTCATTAGAAGATTGGATGAAAGAGATCTATAAACTCGATAACATTTGTGTTCTTTAGTTATTTAATAATTTTCTTATCACTTTAAGTATTAATATTTTGTTGGTGTATTGTATGAACTTTTTAATTCCAATATTGTAGAATTGGTATCATGAATATTTATTGTTTTATTAAATTTTCATATGAAGTAGACTTTCTTACGAGTCTATAGACTCATAGACTCTACGTAACTCGAGTTTGATAACCTTGAATTTGAAGTTCTATTTGTTTGAAGTTTGATAAAATAATGGTTTACATTTTTTCAGGTTTTTGTGGATAAGAGAGAGCTATAATGGCTGCCCAGAAACCTGGTGTTATTGCTTTGTTTGATGTTGATGGGACTCTTACAGCTCCCAGGAAGGTATCTGTTTTTTCTAGAGCTAATGACACTACATGACCATGGATGTGGTTATTTTGTTACAGTTTGAAAACAATCTCTGGCTGTTACTTTAGCCTTATCGTCATGTTTTTGGGTTACCAACATGGCCACAAATGTGTCTGCAACAGCCACAACTATTTTCAATTTTCTGCAATATCAAGTATCGTGCAACTACAAGTTAAAATCTTAATTACATAATCATAGTTGAAAAATATGTGCATGCTACAATTAGATATAGTTCTGAGACAGATCTGTTACCTGTATGCCACCTGAGGTTATTCATAATTTCATTGATTATCAAATGCTGTTGTTCCCCTTGGCTAAACAAGACTAGAAAATCTGGATTTCTTCCTTCTGATTGTTTAGTTTTACATCACCTCTAGTAATTTTTTCTTACTTGAATGCAAGGTGGCCACTCCAGGGATGTTAACATTTATGCAAGAACTACGAAAGGTGTGTGATTTTAGAATTCTTTTTTAATATAAAGTGTATTTACTTGGTGTTTTAGTTCAACATCTACATGGCCACGCATAAAATCTGTACTGATATTCTGTCCCTTTTGTTGTTGAATTTTATGTTGTCTGGGTGCAGGTTGTAACAGTTGGAGTTGTTGGAGGTTCTGACCTTATAAAGATATCAGAACAACTTGGAAACACAGGTTAGCAATAGATTCATGTCATGACACTAAAATGCTATAGCAAGTAGGAAACTGCATTGAGGAAATTGATTTTAGCGTTTCTTTCATTCCTTGATATGTATTATTTTCATATTCTAGCTGCAAGTAGGTGAACTTATAATCATTGTTACAAATTTTTCCTTTCCATTGTATTTTTTCTTCATTTCTCCTAGTTCTGAAAAAGCATACATTATCTGCTCTATAGATTAGCTATTAAAATGAAAGAATGAAATAAAGAAACAAACAGGAGGGTTTATCTTTGTGAATATCTGTCTGTTGCAGTTACCAATGACTATGATTATGTATTTTCTGAGAATGGTCTTGTGGCTCACAAGGAAGGAAAACTCGTTGGAACTCAGGTACAACACATAAACCTGAATTACTGAAAGGAACGAATTGTGATGTGATGACCATGGATGTATCGTAATAGATTTATTCTGATCCTTTGAGATATTTAAGAGAACATAACTAGTTCACTATGTTCTGACTTACAAGTAAAGCAGGCATGATACAAATTTTATAAGGCCACTTTTTGGTAAAGCATGTTAAGTAAATTTTACCCATTAAAATCTATTGAAAGTTGAGCTGGTAAAGTTTTTTATTTGTGCAAGCTATCCTCCACTACACACACAAACACACTCGATCACTCATTTTTACCCATGTATTTTTTTTTTCTCTCTAATACACCTTGACAAGTTGTGAATTGCCCTCTTTTCAGAGTTTGAAGTCATTCCTTGGGGAAGACAAGCTGAAGGTATGGCTTTATTTGATGTTGACTACATCCTAAAATTGTTTTGGGCTGTGTTACTCTTCCATATTCTTATTGCTAGGCATATTATGCATATCATAACCCAAAAACTGACTGGGAAAATGAAGTTTATATCTGTAAGGTCATTTCAAGTAAGCTCAGAAGCCATGAATAGAAGATTATGCTTTTGTTAACTGCTTTTAAATTCAATGAAGTTGTCACTTGTGAGCATATAGTAAATGCATTTTATATTAATAAATTTCTTTTAATAATGACAGAGTGGGTGATATTTTGCAGGAGTTCATTAACTTTACTCTCCATTATATTGCTGATTTGGATATCCCTATTAAGAGGTTAGTGAGATTCAGAAGCTAATATATATGTTAAGAATTAGTTATATGAACCTGTTAGTTTCTAATTGATATAACTATATTTTTAGGGGAACATTTATAGAATTCCGTAGTGGGATGCTGAATGTGTCACCTATTGGCCGAAACTGTAGCCAAGAAGAAAGAGATGAATTTGAGAGATATGACAAGGTAATTTATTTTGGTTTTTGTCATATTCACTAGAATTTTCACTAACCAAATTGATTTGTTAGGTAAATAATTTTATCCTAAAATGTTGCATTTTAAGCTCTCAGGTTCAAAATATACGCCCAAAAATGGTTTCTGTACTTCGCGAGAAGTTTGCTCATTTTAACTTAACTTTTTCCATTGGAGGACAGATAAGTTTTGATGTAAGTAATGATCCTCCTGACATGATTTGGTGATTTTATTTCTGGCAAAGTGATAGTTAAACAGTGCTTAATTTAAATATACTCCACAGGTTTTCCCTCAAGGTTGGGATAAAACATACTGCCTAAGATACCTCGACGATTTCAATGAGATTCACTTCTTTGGTGACAAAACTTACAAGGTTAGTCCATAAGTTTATCATACAGTCCTTGTTTGGAGTATCAAACCAACATCTTACATGTTCTATGCCTCCCTGCATACATGTGCTATCATTATGTATACTATGCACTCTTCATAAGCAATCACATTTGTCTGAGTCTCCAATGTCACTTATTGTTATGAAAGTCCTGCAAGTGAGTTGGGGCAAAAGTTTTTGTAATAAGCAAGTTATTAGCAATATAATTCTATTTTATAGATAATGACACAGTAACATGAGTCATTTTCTACATTCTGAATATTTCAAACTATTCAGCAAAATATAATGCTTAGTTTTTATATTTATTGATATACTTCTCTTATTATGACACCTTGTTCAGGGTGAACCTTCACTTGTTTCCAATGCTAGATTTCTGGTTTCTAAAAGCATTGTTGGGGTAATTAGGTAGAAGGATTGATTAATGTCCTATAATTATTTTATTTTTGCTGTGCAGGGTGGAAATGATCATGAAATCTATGAATCTGAACGGACTATTGGACACACAGGTTAGTACTTAAACTTTGTTATCACTTGTGCAAGGAATTAATTGTTTCAGTGTCATGGGTTAACAGTTGAAATTTGATTTTTTTTTTTTAATTAAGACCCAATTTGTTTCAGATTATATTACTTCAAAAGCATTTTTCTTTAGGAAACTTCTCCATTTCTTGAATTCTTTACAAAAGATTTAAAAAAGAATCAGAATCTTCAAAAGAAAATATTTTTAACTTATTGTTCAAGAAACTGGAAATGTACGTTTTTTCTAAATCTCAAAAAATAATTTTAGTAACTTTTTTCTTAAATGAACCAACTAAAGTTAACAACCAAGCCAAAGTAGGGTAAAAAAATTAACGAAGAATCATTATAATTTGCATTGGTTATGTGATCCTCATTACTTTGTATTTTTCTTTTCAGTTACAAGCCCAGATGATACTGTGAAGCAGTGTAAATCTCTGTTCCTGGAAAATTAAAGAAATTTGTAGAAACGTACTTTTATTGAGAATTGCAGAGGAAGTGTAACCATACATGTTCTACATTGGACCATATAGGATGTAATCAAAACTCTGTAGTTTGATCATCTGTTCACATTTTGGTTTAATAATAAGTTTATTATTCCGTAAACTTTGATGCTGAGACTACTCAAAGATCATGCTACAAATTAGCATTCTTCTCATGAAAGGGTATTAATGTTAGAGAAAAAGGTTAAAACAATCAATCCAAAGTTAAAATAAAACCGGTCAACAGGTCTAAATTTATGTAGGATGCTTAGATTGTTATAAACTCTCAAACTTTAGCCGAAGCAACATTGAGACAAAGTCATCCATCACATAATTGGGTTCATCGTATCAATGCCTCACATTTAAGAATATTTTGTTCTTTATCTGGTTATGATCCATCGTACTTACCATTATTAGTGTATGGCTTCATCCTTCATGTGCATCTATGCATAGTGTAAAATAATACGCTCCAAAATTTTATATGGGATTTTAAGCAAAATGCACCAACTTAAATGCCCTCCACAAGCATTTTCATACTTTGATTTCTTATATGATTGCTGTATGTTTTTCCCAATCAATTTTTATTTTTTAGTCACACGATTTTAGCATCATATGATGCAACCACAGGAAAGGAGAAGTTTTACACTGTCATCCTAACCAACATTTTCTCTTATTCTTTTGGCTTAAGGAAAAAACTCAAACCCCCCTTCACAAATGTTGCAAAAGCTACCTTCCAAGAATCCCGTAAACAAAAAGTATAGACCCTTTTCACAATGTCATTCAAAATTGTGCACCCTCTTTGCAGAGATGAGTGTATTTTGGAGAAGCATTGCTATGGTCATTGGACCAACTCCTCCAGGAACTGGTGTAACGGCAGAGGCAACTTTTATGGCTTCTTCGTAACAAACATCTCCTACCAGTTTATAACCTCGGGGGCTATTTGGATCCTGCAAAATAAACCCCATACATGCATTGCTTAAATAATGTTGGTACTGAAATTGATACATTCTATATGAATTTACTCCTCAAATACAGTAGCAATCAAGGTGGAAGCCTGGAGGCATTGCTATAAACGTGACCTTGATATAAATCTACTTACATCTACTGGATTGATTCCAACGTCAATGATGACTGCACCAGGCTTTATCCAGCTTCCCCTCACCATGTTTGCTTTCCCAACAGCAGAAATGATAATATCTGCCTGTCTTATGATCTCTTCAGGGTTACTGGTTCTGGAATGGACAATGCTGACAGTAGCATCTTCCCTCTAGTAACACAAGACATATACAGAAGTAGAAACGCATGAGTTAGAAGCAAAAAATGAAAGAAGCAAGCAGAGACAATGAAATAAAAACTAGTTTTGAATTGCTAACTAAAAGTTTAAGTTTGGCTGAATGTAATATTACTTGCAGCAATAGAGCAGCTGGCATTCCAACAATATTGCTCCGACCAATCACCACAGCCCTCTTTCCTTTAATGGAGATATTGTATCTGTGCAGTAGCTCTATGCATCCCTTTGGTGTACAGGGAACAAATAGAGGGTCTCTTCCACGCATGGCAAGACGGCCAATATTTAATGGATGAAAACCATCTACATCCTTCTCAATTCTAACAGCATTCAAGATGTTTTGCTCATTCATATGCTGTCACATGGCCAGGGAAAATTAATTAAACTTCCATTAAAAAAATTTATAGTTGTACTTTAGGTGCCAACAAGTTAACTACAAGAATGAGTTATCAATGTACCATGTCTGAAAAGCTTAACTAAGTTCCCTAAGGACCTAAATAGGAAAAAAGATTAATGATAAAATTTGGCATACTTGGCTCCAAAAAAGAAAATGAAGTTGGAGATCAAGAAATATACCGAAGGCAAGGGCAACTGAACTAGGATGCCATGAACTGACGGATCATCATTGTACCCTGAAATATAGTTCAAAACTTCCTCTTCTGTGGAATCCTCAGGCAGATTAGCTTCCAAAGAATTAATTCCAACAGATTCACAAGCCTTCTTCTTGTTACGCACATAAGTTGCAGAATCCTTCCTATCTCCTACAAGAATTACAGCTAATCCTGGAATCACACCTGTAGCTTCTCTTATCCTGGAGACCTCAGCCGTTATCTCGTCTCTAATTTGCTTCGCTACAGCTTTTCCATCAATCACCTTAGCAGAAGAATCCATAGCCATGGCAGCTGCATATATTATATAAATTCAGATGGAGGCACACGAGAACAGGCTAGCAAAACCTTATTCAGTCAATAGCAAGAAGAGGAGAGATAATTTGGCATGTACATGTAAGGGAATACATGTACATGCATAGCACTGACAAACATGTGTACAAGGTAACATAACAACCAGCAGTGTTAAATTTAAAAGTAATGACAACAGAGGACAAATTAAAAGAACAAAGGAACCTTTAGAATTAGTGACATATCATAAGTTGTTTTCATAAATTCTAAGAGGATAAACTTAATTAATTAGAAAATAAGCTCTTCCCAACGAACCCTAGACCTAATATCTTGATCGGACATGCTAAGACACCTCGAATTCTTCAAAGAAAAAACTATCATCTTAAATCTGATCACCGGGAAATTTAGGAAAAAGACATCTAAAATCAACAGAAACCTAAGCCAAACCCAGAGAGAAACACAGCCACTAATACACACTGTAGCAACACAACCCAAGTCTCTACAAAGCCATATATTACCAAGTGAGAACTAGAAGACTATATAGTCATATAAAATCAGTGCTCTATTACTAATTAAAAAATTTGCAACTAAACAGATCAAGGTTTTTCAACCCTTTAACCTTGCACTTCCAACATACTAACACCATAACCATAATAACAATGAGGACAAAAGTTGGATACGATCCACTGCTTAAAGCGTTATTCTACAAACAAAATTAGAGCTTCAGCTCAATAACATATTGACCTCTCACGAAAATCTTTATTATGCAAATTACTGGGGTAAAACTAACTCATTCTGATTAGAGAATAGAATCAAAAGGACTACATCTGAGTTCCATGCCAACAACAAATGTAAACCAATTAGTAAGGAAACACCAACATTCATAAACTGAAAATTATAGTAGTACAAATAAGCAGACAAATGACTGAGCACCGATTTTGCAGTGAACGGTAAACTCGGTACGAAAACCCTTCACTCAAAACTCCAAGTCCACAGAGAGAAAAAGAAAAACTAAAAAAAAAAATTGGCACTTTTTTTTTTGGAAAAAGAATAGAACCCAGTAAACCCCAGAAGCCAAAAATTAGATAGAAGGTTGGCAATGACAAAAAATGAAAGAAAGAAAGAAAAGTTAATAGCTTTATAATACCAACGTTGGCAACATGGGAGGATGATAACCGGAGAGAGGTGGAAGCCACACCCAGTTGACGGTGGAGGCGAGAAACAAGAAAAGAAGAAGTAGAAGAAGAGTAGCAATGGGAATGAGTAAAGAACAAAGAAGAAGCCATTGTTGAGATTCGGTGACCAAACCCTAAACAAAGATTCAGCAACCTATAAGTTCTGTTGTGCTTTGCTATGTTTCTCCGCGTTTTGATTTGCACAAAGAGAATGACAACACGACAAGGACAATGCTACGAATTGGGTGTTCTCAGAGGACAGATTCTCTGTATTTTTTAAAACTTAAATCCGGCATAGCATTCAGGGTTTGGCTACTATAACTGCTTAAGATAATTTTTAGAACTAATTATTTAGAACAATAATGATATTTATATTTATCTATATTATTATATAAAAACAATTAATGTTTAGAATTATTTTCTTTTGTCTTTATTAGCTACACAATTTTTATTTAATTAAAATATTTTTTGTAAAGACCGAAAAAAGTAGAATTGGAAATGAATACGTATCGCCAGGTGATAGGACCAAGTTTTTATTACTAAAATGAAATTTTATTAAACACTATGTTCAAAGTTTCAATCCATTTTTTGAACGACAGTTTCATCAACTCCAGCTTCTTCTTCTTATGCACCTTTTCTCCTCTGTTTCTCAATATTGAATAAGTAAATTTCTGATTAGGTGGTGTTCAAACACTCACAGCGTAGTAGGCTTCCATTTTAACCGATTGATTTCTCGCCTGCCATCGGTAAGTCATCTTCTCTTTTCTCGTGCATCTTAGGACTGTAATGCATGCAACAGATTTGGATTGCATGTGCATTCTACTTTTTCTCTTCAAATTCCAGCTCCTTTTAGGTTCCTAATTATGTCTCCTACCATAAATTGACAATCTATAGGTGTTCCTAGTATTTCCTCGAAGGGCAAGAGAGTGGGCAAGGTTCAATTTTACTGTGTTGTCAAGTAGAGGTAAGGGGAGCTAGTTCTGTCTTTGTTTAAATTCGTTGTATGATGTTAAGGTATGATAAATTTCGAAATGAATATGTTGTTGAAATGTGCATATGCTTGAGTGTTAATTTATGAATCTGTAATGTTGTGGCTGTAAGCTATTCTGGATTAATTGATTTTTGTAATGGGTTATGTTGGAAGTGGTTGTTGTGAAATTTCTGTTATAAATCTGATTTGGAAAAAGGGTCAAGCGTTAGGTACTGTTTTATATCATTTCAAGAGGAACTGACATAGTGATTTTGAGCTAGTGTAGTTAAGAGGGCCTCTGGAGTGTTGGGGCAACTTAGCCAAGTCAAATGTGACTTGTTAGAATCATAAAATTTGTCTAAAACATAATAAAAAATGGTAGAAGTGGAATTGGGTCCTTAGGTTGATGAATCAAGTGGAAGGTAAGGTAAGTATGCATTGTTCGACTGTTTTAAAGGAACCAAGGAGGTGAATTAGAGAAATTGGGGTCTAAGGTGTCAATGGACTGTTAAGGTAGTGCTAGTAAGTCTATTTTGACTTATTAAAGAGAAATTGGTTAAAGATAGGTTCAAAGTAGTAGTTTAAGATTTGAGGATCTAAGTTGAGGTATTAGAGTAGAAACATGTGCTTGATTACTCAAGGTTGATGTTGGAAATGTTTAGAACATATAGGCAAGTTTGATTAAACTTACATTTCGATCTAGGATCATTAGAAGTTGGGAAAGAGGTCTAAAACGAGTTCTGGGGTGTTGGGTTGCCAAAATCTGCAGAATTTAGTTTCCCCTGCAGACAAATTCGCTTAGCGCACAAGGGGTAGTGCACTCAGCGAATTATGTGTGGCAGATTGAGTATTTTTGATGTTTTTGACGTTTTGAAAGTTCCAGACGTCCGTTTTGGACGTTCTTTAGTTCGTTCTGGGGTTTTTTACCCTTTCGGAGCCATTGGTGAGGGTCTCCAAGCTTTTTAAATTACGTAAGTGTGGATAATAATATGCTATAAAGAAACTTGTATTAATAAATGATGTTTCTGTGAAAATATGTAATGTCTGAGTATGGATGAGTTGTTTTTATGACATGACTAAAGATTGTATGATTAAATTGAAGTAGTTTGTGATTTAAATCAAGGGTGATAATGTTGAGTATGACGCAACTTGAGTATTTAATTAAGATCTCTCGGTGAGATCATTTTAGTGTTTAGAATGAATATAAGAGGCTTTTATATGGGGGGTTATCCCAACACTCTAATGGTCTTTCATTCTCACTTAGAGAGGATTGACGCATGTGGTGAGAGTAGTGAGAGGTCCTAGGGTAGGCGCTATTACTGGAGGCCTATCACGCGGTAACGGACTAACCTTGTGTGTGGTAGGGTGAAACCCATTGGCAATGGCCTTGCAAGGCAGTAGAGGCCACCACAAGTGCACAACCCGCCTCAGATCGACATTCATTCTAAGTCTGGACGAGTCTAGGGGTCACAACATGATAGGATACTTGATTTGGTTGATTGTATGAATATAATATATGTTTGTGTTAAATGATGACTTGCATGTTTATATGTGTGAATGTTCTTCATTATATTAGATTGGTTTGAATTAACTTGTATGTTTTTAGAAACCTAGCTTACCCTTACTCTTGTGTGTTGTATGTGCTTGTTCTTTTTCTTTTGCAATGATCATCCAATTTTGTATGTAAGCAGAAGTTGATGATGTACCTTTGGAGCAAGCGTTGGAGCATGAAGAAGATGCAGCCCATAACTCTTAGGACTTTCTTTTATTTTCAATTTAGATATAATTTGTATTTTGAAATACTCTAAAAACTTGTAGTTAAGCTTATAATTGTAGAATTTTAAATTCCAGCCATATTTTGGATGACTGTATGCTTAATACTATCATATAATAACTCTTAACTGCTTTCTTTTATTATAATCCGATGCATTCTACATATATATACTTGTTATATATTTTGGGATGTCAGTTTTTTTATGAAATATTTACTAGGAAAAGTTATCTACCAAAAACTAATTGCATAATTTCCTAACTTTAAAAATAAACGCATAATTTTTTTTTGCCTTTATCCTTAAAAAGTTGTTTACTTTTTAATTTTTAAAATTAAATTATTTTAATATAATAAAAATGTGAGTAGTCAAATGCACAATTTCTTGCCTTAAAATTATTCGTATAATTTTTTTAACTTTTATCTTTACAAAATTATTTGCTTTTTTCTATTTTTAAAATCTTATTATTTTAATGCTATAGAAATACATTGCAGATGCGAGAATACGTGCTTTCAATAATAATTAATAATATAAAATATATGTATGTATTTTATTATTTAATTTGGTTTTATGAAAAAGACACTTAAATAAAATTAAATTTAACATCTCTCTAAGAAAAGTGTGAGGATAATTCAATGCCAATAATATAGTTTAGATATTTTATAAATTGATAATTATTAATAAATTAGTTGATAATAAAAATAAAGCAAGACCATGTGATTATTTTTATCATATCTTTAATATAATATTAATTATAATAATTTTATTATTAAATGAATTATTTTATGGTTGTTTATACTTATGAAATTAAACTTTTGGTATGATTGTACTCCTACACTTAAGTGAATAGAGAAATACACTTTTATTATTGAATCTTTGATGTAGTTTGATATGAGTGTTTCATGTTTATAATGACATATTTACAATTTGTACGGTTGAATTGTTTGTGTAATTTTTTTTATATCATTATCTCACACACTCATGTGACATCGATATATTTATGTGTTCAAGATTTTAGTACAAAGTTTTAAATTGGTTTCTCACATTCATGTCAATGCACTTATACCTTTTGGTATAATTTTCTATTTATAAATATATCTCACACTTTCATATATAAATAACAATATTTATGTGAGAACACTTTTGATGTAATTTTCTATATGAAGGCACCTTCTACACCTATGTAGGAGCAACCACACTATACATATGTGGACATATAATGCCATTGTCTAAATGAATGAATTTGTATTTCATAATTATATTGATGTAATCATAATCTTATAGTTAAACACCTTTACAAGTTTTTTTACTAAGTGTGTCTCTCATACATAAGTAGATTGAACATATAATGCAATTGCAATTGTCTATATGAACTTGTATTCTGTTGTTATATTAATGTAATCATATTTTATGGTTAAATATTTTTATAAGTTTTTACTAAGTGTGTTTCTGGATTCATTGATATTTATATAATTGAATCTCTATTATAATTATTTACATGAGCACACACGAACATATGTTGACAATCATGTGAAATTGACCACATTCTTCAAAACGAACTTATGGTGCAATTTTTTATTTTAGTATGTTTGATCATTTCATAATCTTTATAAAAAAAATGTCAAACCTTTATTCATTGAATAATAGTACATGACACATTTTTATATTTATTTGACACACAATAAAGGTAATGATCATAAAAATGTAAACTTTTATATATATATATATATATATATATATATATATATATATATATATATATATATATATATATATATATATATATATATTTAAAAAATAAATAAAAAGTAAGAAAGGATAATGTCAAATAAATACAAAAAAATTTATGTGTGTCAACAAATATTTTTCTTATTCATTTGCAATTGAGAATCTTTATATTAAAAACATAAGTGATCAATTATACCGTAAAAGTTACATATTTTACTTATTTTCAAATTTAAATAACTTATTTAATATTCGTATAATAAAGATATCATTCAAACATAGATGATTGATATTTCAATTATTATTATTATTTTTCTCTAAGAGAACATTGATAATAAGAAGTTCTCAAAAGAATTATTTTATTATTGTTCATCCTTTTTATTTTAAAAATGAAAGTAGTAGAATCTGTATAATAATCTTAATTACAAATGTCAAGAAGTGATTTGTAACTAAACCTCTTTATGTATTTTAATCATGCTTCACATTTAGAAGACTTTTTTTTTCCTAGATATACTTTAGGATTCACCATATAAAACTTAAATGTTCTAACTAATTAAATATTCCGTTAGAAATGTTCAAATTCTCATTTGATTTATTTAACATGTTATTATATTCTTAATATTATGCAATGGTAAATTAATTTTTTGTTGAATGTTTATGTGAAAAAAATTATATTTGACTTTTTTTTTGTTATTTACAATTAAAATTAACTGCTAATATTTTAATACATGGATGATTAGATTACAAATAGTTTTTCTTTTATCGAACATGAAGTTTAGTTGAGGGAATCGGATAGATATCGTTGTATTACTATTATATACAGACTAAAGGGAACAATTAAATACAATTTATTGATTTCTAGTATCCTTTTCTATCAGAATTATAGTTAAAGAGATGCATTAAAAACAAGCATAAGTTACTTAAAAAATTACAGCTTAAAATAGCTAAACAAGTTCATTTATGTTTTCTCTATTTTCCCTTTTTAAAATAATCCCTTTGATTATAGTATTGGTTGTCTATTAAATTAAATTAAATTAAAATAAGAATAAGATTACTGGTTTCACGACTTTGATTGGCTCGAGACAAATCATTCCATGTAATTTAAACTAAAGCACTCTTAGTTACTAAAAGAAACTTGCACTTTTAATTAGATTTTTTTATACCATGTTCCGCAATAAATTTAAAAAATCATTACAAATATCCGTTCTTTTATTTAAAGCGATAATAATCTTATTCAGTATGTTAATTATTTGAAAATTTTAAATTAATGTAGTCATTTATAACATTAATAAGGTTCTTCTTTTTTGTGTACATAAATTCTTACTAATTTTACTTGTTAAGTGATTTTTTTTTAAATTTGACTTCTTTTTTTAATTTAATTGTATTTTGAAAATAAAATAAAGAAATTACTTATAATATAAATAAAAATTATTTACAATAAAATTATAAAATTTATTTATATTTATTTTATAATTATTAATAATTTTATTATTTCTATATCCATAACTGCAAGAAATTATTAAATAACTATTAAATTTAGAATAAGAAAATAATTAGTCATTACATTCACTAAATTAGAGATATTTTATGAACTAAAAATTATTGATATGTTTAGATTCAATTATTAATAAAAACTATTATTATTTTATGAATTAAAGTTATTAGTTACTAAAGTTTTAACTACACAGTAATATTGATTCTAAATTAGTTAGTTTTCGTAAACTTTAAAACAAGGAATTTAATTATACAGAACATGAATATCTAGTATTTGATGAGTAAATTATTTTTTAAACCAAAAATTAAGCTTTAAATCTCTATATATGCATAAGTGACCCACAGATATATAATACTTAGGTTCAAAGTAATTCAATCTCAAGATCTTTTCTTAAGTTGTGCTTCTTTTAGTTGATTAAATTTTATCTCCTATATTTTAATCAAACCAATTTAAAAAATTGAATTACTGTGAATATATGTGTGTATAAAGGCAAGTTATCTAGCTCATTCAAATTTCACACAAGAAAATGTCACAAATAATGTAAACTTTATTTGAGGTGCCTAACAAGTTCAAATGATCAATCTTAAAATAGGACAAAGAATAAGTTCATTGCAAGAAATTTTTTACATACAATATGCTCAAGCCTAAAAGCCATCGCAAGTTAAACAAATGTAAAAGCTTACATTCAATTAATGATGAAGCCAATACACAGCGACAAGGACTATACAATATCCTGTCTTTTCCATCACTGTCTCACTCCCTGTCCTACTGGCAAGGGTTGCTTTTCAAAATATTACCACAAAAGACCAAACAATGTAATACATTATACATCAGCATCGAATCATTCTTCCCACTTGCAGAATAAGGAAAATGGTAAAGAGGTGGCTTCATCAAACAAATCCAAGCTGGTCATTGCTGGATCACTTGTTTGCTTAGGTGTTTAGATAAATAACTACTGTAAGTTATAGCAAGGCTATCCAGTCTTCTTCCTTTTGAAGGCAGGATGTATCATTGCATCTTTGTATGAATCAAACTTTTCAATTCTGGTAATGCAATCTTTCATCCTTTTCAAAACAATTGGCATAGCAGAGCAATTGCTCGAGATCTTTTCATTCAGCAATTTCAGTTTCTTGGCAGTCTCTGGGTCTTCCGGAGCAGATGAAGTTTCTTCTCTAGACATGTTTTGTTCTGATGCACCTAGACAATATTAAACCGATCAACGAGTCAAATACACTAACAGAAAAGCATTGCAGCTCGAAAGAGCTAAGCAAATAAACAAAATATACAGAAGTCTTAACCACCAGAGTACAAGGATCATAGCTGAAAGACTGAAACTGTTATCGTTACCTTTAACTAGCACCGGGTGTGACTCTAAGTCAAAGTAATGACATATAGTCCTTCAATACCCATGGAAAAACAACAACTAGTTCTAAGTCAAGAAAACAATGAAGGAAAGATGAACAAGACACTAGCAATCAAGGGAATACAAAACAAGCTTTATGCTCAAGTTAACAAAATGTCATCTGTAAATGGTGAATTCTTTAAATATTTGGAAAACAACATTTGTTTCCGCCCACGTGTCAATATTTAAAATGCATTTTGAATTTTAATTAAGTTTGATCATCAAAATGCTAGTGATGTCTATAGGCCAAATTCAGTTTTCAGCGCAGAAAATTCTAAACTAACATCTCATTACTCAAAAAACCTATTGGAAAATGAAGCCAGGCAGGTATGTAAAGAATTGCTTCAGGAAAAACAATAAAAAAAGAACATATTACTCAGACAAGCTGATGATGCCAACAAAAAAGTAATATTAATTTTAGAAAAATGAAAGATGATTCAAACAATTTTATTTTTTATACATAAGATTGAAATGATAACAATTTCTCTTTATTGCTAATAGATCAACTAAGTAATAATTACTAAAAAAGTAATATTAATTTTAGAAAAATGAAAGATGATTCAAACAATTTTATTTTTTATACATAAGATTGAAATGATAACAATTTCTCTTTATTGCTAATAGATCAACTAAGTAATAATTACTAAAAAAGTAATATTAATTTTAGAAAAATGAAAGATGATTCAAACAATTTTATTTTTTATACATAAGATTGAAATGATAACAATTTCTCTTTATTGCTAATAGATCAACTAAGTAATAATTACTAAGTCATCCTCTTTATGTTTTTCTGTCCAGTTCTAAGAAAATTATAGCACCTCACAGTAAATAAGCATCTAGTTTCATTGCACAATGCACAACAAATTTTTACATCGCAAACAAAATAACATTACCAAAACACAGATGATCAAAATTAGTACAACTTTTACTTTTCCTTCCTCCAAAACCGAACCAGATGTTTCATGCATCTAATACCAAACGAGCTACATTTTTCATTTATCTACACACATCAACATACTTGCATTACCAAGTACCAGTTTAGAACTTACATACACTAATTCCTTATTTAAATAAACTTCTTCATTAACAGATATAGGAAAAGAAAAAAAGAAAGTAATTGTACTTCTCCCTCAACGTAAAATCAATGAATGTACCTTAGCTTCAGGAAAAGTTAATTCAGATCTTCGACAAAAAGTAAGTGCAAAAGCTTATTTTAAACTTGTTTGGATAAATTTCTCCATAGACACTTTTAAGAGAAGAAAATAAAGGGTAAAAGGGACATAAACTTCCCTTAGCTTATGCATAAACTAATTTGTAGAAACTCTCTTATATTAATTTTCCTAAAAGATTGTTTGTAACTACTTTATAAAATAATTTTAACTTATAGATAAACTTATTTCACCATTTGCTTTTGTTTTATTCTCCTACTAGTGTTTATTGAAAAATTTATCCAAATAAACCACTTTTGAGAAAAATTCAATTCAACTTTCCCTTCTCATCTCCTTCTCCCACATGTGCTTACGGAAAAGTTTATCCTACCATGACCAAATTTCAGATTTCAGTTTCACTAATATGTGCCCAATAATAACCTCAATAAAATGACAACAAATAAGTAGGGAAATATGAGAGAAATGAAAGTCAGCTCTAAAACTCAATTAAGTATTAAAAGTATCGAAGCAAACTACATTACCAACAAGATCCAAACAGCACCAATTTCAAATCACATGATACTGAAAACTCACATGCCCAGACAAGAAAAAGAGACCATCTTTCCTAAATCCCCAAAAAACACAAATTGAAGAAACTAACTAAAACCACAGAACACAAAATAAACGCTATCCATCTTGAGGAGCATAAGATAATTCAAAATGAGCACATAGGTTTAGTCCACACCAAATTTCCCAAACTTAGAACCATGAAAAGAAAAACCCTAGAAAGAGATGTACCCAGTGGGAGATAGGGTCTGTGGGCATCGAGAATCGAACGGAGTGTGGAGCTGAGCTGATCCGGAAGCGTAGTCCGGTATTCGAGAATTTTCTGCGCCATTTGCTTCAAATCAGATTCCAACTTCTCCACTTCTTCGTTTTCTTCAGCTTCGTGAGTTTCCACAGCTTCGGAAGCCATTGTTTGTAGAAATTGGAATACTTTTTGCGTTGGTTTGTTCACGTTGGAGAAGATAAAGCAGAGAAGTAGTGTGAATAAGGATGTTTTGTGGGTTTACGACTTTTTCTTGTGTACTTTCAAATTTTGAATCTACCATGAATATGTAGTGTAAGGTGCACAGGGGAAATTATTGTATTTATAATTAGTTAACTAAAAATATTTATGAACCCCCGCTGCTTTTATGCACTGCTAAATTTGTCAGATATTAATTAAATATTTGTTTTTGTAAATGCAAAAAATTGGCCGAGAAAAGATGTCACCAAATATATTTAACAAGTTTACCGGAAATTATTCGTAAACAAATTTAGTGAATATTTAATTTAAAAATATAGTTTTCTAAAAATTATATTTATAACTTTTTTATTTTGGGATAATTTCATTTGGTTATTCAGATTTAAAACTAAATCTTTAGTAAAAAGTAAAATAACATTAAATTAACATCTAAACTTGTTAATATATAAATTAAGAAAGTTTTCTTTAAATTGGACTTTTAAGACGCTCTGCCTATGTCCTTTATCCAATAAAATTCCTGATTTTTAAGTGAATCCGAAAAGTGCTTTAATAAATTCTGACAATAGTGAAAAGAGTGTGATAAATAAGAGACACACAGCTATTCTATAACTGAAAGCATATTTAACATTTTTTACAAACTATAACCACAATTAGTTATCATGTAGTGTATTTTTTCTAAGATCGTATCAAAATTTTTACTTTACAAAATATTGGATTCACGTTATTCAAATTGTTTGTTAAGACGATGGTATTTATCCAATGACATTGTGAAAATATGAAAAGTTACACAGAAAAGTGTTTCAAACTAAAGTAATTAATAACACTAATAGTGGCTGATAGAAATAAGTTCGAAATAGTCCTAACCGACGGCCAAATCTCTTCCAAGAGTGTGTGTATAACACAACTCGTAAAAAAAGTCTTTATTCTAGAAATAGTAAAAAACAAATCGCAGTGAAATTACTTAAAGAGTCCAAGTATTTAACAAACGTACTGAAAACATCGTTAGTGCATGCAAATAAAATTAAATATAACATCATTTTGTTCACTCCTTTTCCCCAACCCATCCTCTTATTTGTTGCGTTGTAATACATCGAATAACATCATTCAAACACAACGCAAAGGATAACATTTCTTAACTTTTTAGCCTTGTGGTTATGCAGGCTGTAGCATATAGCTGAAAAAGAAAACAGAAAAAGAAAGGATGTTAGGGGTTAGAATATGTGAGTAAAAATATTTAAGTACCGACTTTCCAACATAACAGCAATACAAAAGTAGAAAAAAGAATGAAAACAATTATCTACCTGCGGAAGTGGCCCTACTTGTCCAGGGCATTGGCATATTCATGTTAAGCAGGGGAAACATGACTGGACTTTTTTCTGGAGCCACGGCAAATGAAAACAATGCCAATGGCGCATATAACTACATCAACAGGGATATCACCCTTTAACAGAAATTTGAGGTGCCCGGAACCAAAATTTTTCTAGGCAAAAAGAAAATAAAACTACTGCATCTCCATCTATCCGGCTATATCTGTACATAACAATAGAACTAAAAATCTGCTATACATCTTTTGATAATTTTTTGTCTAACTCCTTCTCTTCTGCCATCTACTTCTGTATATATGCACTCTTCATATTGCCAGTGTGCCTTCAGAAACAGGGGTCTCATCTAATGAATCTGTTGATTGGGATTTTGGTTTGCCCGCAATTTTATTATTATTATTATATCCATAACCTAGAGAATTTCCACTTGCTTCGCACAGCTGCACAGATAGATCAAGAACAACGTCCATTCAAATATCCAATATAAAAGAGTGATATAAATTGTGCATGTTTATGCACGAATTCAAAAAGAATATTACCTCCGAGAGCTCAGCCAGATGTCGAGTTCTGAATTCATTTATAGTTGCTGCAATCTCCGACGTGGGGAGTTTGGCCTAAAGAAAAATGAAGATTACCCATTATTTTGTCATAATTTTCATAAATTAGTAATAAATATAATAGTTTTTTTTTTAATAGTTTACCCAATAACGCGCAATTACACATCATCTAACATTTTCATTTTATTTATTTCATCTCATTTACAATTTTAGGAACGGAACAGCTAATTCTGCCAACTAGATGTGAAGAAAATGTAAAAGAACAAAAGTTTGTTGAAACCATTTGGAAGAAAAGTTAATCAAGATTCAAGTAAACTTGGTATGAAGGGAAATTAACGACAGTGAATGCACAGGATTCAATCGCAACAAGAAATAGCCAATAATAATTTGCTACTGACTGACAAATTTGAATATGACTATTAACATAAATACGAGAGAAACAGGTTAAAGTATTTTCTATTACATGAACATTTTGTTTCAACGAAAATATGATATTCAATGAAAAATGTTACCTGAGAAAGCAGAGCAGCTGCTAGTTGAAGACTTGGTTCCAAAGTCTCTGGTACGACCTGAAAGTGGAAGAAAGTTCTCTAGAGTAAGCATTTCACTAACGGTATGTTTTTCTTTTAATTTTGCTACAACATACAACAGAGTTTTTTTCCTATGACAGCATTTGGTTGCAGATAGAATAGAGTAGAATGCCTGTTCTGTTTTCTTGTTTAATCCTTTTAATGGATTCATAATTTACCAAACATTTCAATGCGATAACCAAATGCTACACTGTTATGGAATTATATCAGCAGGTAATCAAACAGGAATACTAGAACAGGTACTAGAATATTACAGCAGTGGCTCCAGCCTTTTCTAAATTCAATCCATGATCAACGTCATGGGCACGGACAAAGGTCTTCACATTTGGGAAGTACTTGCTCAGAGCCCAGACTGTTCTATAATTTGCACCAGGTGTATCGAGTGTTATTGCTGCAGCACATGCCCTTTCAGCTCCAAGTTTATGTAAGACCTAAACACACATCCCAGAAAGAATAAAGATAAAATCAAGTATGAACTGTTATGCGACTAGTGTGCTGAGGTAACGTGCACTACCTCTCTACTACCAGCATCCCCAAAATACACAGGCAGACCGAGACCACGGCCAACTGCAACTCTATCACTGAAGATAATAGGAAATATGATAAACAAGTTAGTTCATCGTCTCTTTAACATATTCAAAGTCACCCATATCTTACAAGCAAAACCATATTAAAAAATAATGATATGAACATTCTATTTAGAGAAAACAAAATATGTAAAAACTTATGTGAGAGTACTCCAATCTTTTGGGTATCATATAATTTATGAATGTAAATTGCATATAGATCATTGACAGACACAGTTGTGTCATGGCTCGACAATTTATTTACTCATCATGTACAATCCAAGATTGTCTCTCATCCTAGACTTCAATTATCAGAATCGTGGAACTAGAACTAACTATATATAGATGCTCCAATTAAATATAAAACACTACACTCGAACCAACTGTTGTGAAAAATGAAAACACAATCACAGCCATCATATGGCCGAAGGTACTTGTGATCTGTACACAGAAATATGATTGTGATGATTTCATTTTCTTTCCCCCAGAAGACATGTCGGTATTGCATCTAACAATGTAGATATCAAATCATTCATCCAAGGAGAAAAAACAATAATTTCAATTAGCAAGTTGTGTTACCTCCTTACATCTAGTGCGACGAACGGAATAAGACGCTCAGAAAGAAGTTGGGCAATGATCTAATCATAATACAAAAAGTAAGCCGTAATAGTTACATCAGTTATATAAACAACAAACTAATTTATCAAACCAAAAAAGAGTTTACCTGGCCCACTCGTCCAAATCCACAAATAATAATATGATCTTGCAGATCATCTGTCTGTAAAAAGGTGTCATCCAAAAAGAAGTCAGTCAACTACCAAAGTTTCATGTTACTCGGAAATAAAGAAATTACAAAATGGTAAATCCATATGGGATAATTGCATCCACTACCCCATCTCTGGTTTAGGAAGAGCTCCTACATAAACTCCTTAAACTACTATATACTTTTTAGCTATAAATGTCAACTAAATTGTTAACAATGAACCAATAACATTCGTGTCAAGTGATCGGGATGAAAAAGTTAATAAAGAACCTATACCCCAAAAATTTCAAATGCAAGAAATAAGCACTCATAATGTCAAAAAGGTATGGAGGGTAACAAAGTTCTCCATTCAGACATAATTATCATTTCTCTGCTAAGAATTCTATCCAAAAGTGCTAATCCCTATGGAATAAGAACAAACTTTTACCGAGGGAGTGAGGAATTAAGCAACTATAGTTAACTGACTTCATAAAAAACTTTACCAACTCAGCTAGGTGTAGAGTTCTCAACTTATTCCATCCATATACACTTTTCTGATAAGATATGTCAAACTAAAATGAGTTACCAAACTGAACTGTACGGTGCTTGGGAAAGGTTATAAACCAACTTCAAAATATAAATAGGTATATATAGTACTGTTTCATATTAGGTTTTGATATCCATTGACCTATAGTATAAATGTTGTTATCTACTATAAAGAAAAATTAAAAAATTTGAACAATAAATACAGCTAACCTTTTATGTTCCCCATATTTTAAATAATGTTGATAACAGTGACAGCATGGAAAATTTCATGTGCAAAAAAATTATCCACCTCAAATACTAGAAACTTTTTCTCTTTCAATCACTAAACAAAATAATATTGGTAAATTCTTAAGAAAAGACTAGTTATACCTGCTATTAGAAAAAATTCTTTTAATGTTTTATAAAACTTTTTTTTATGTAGTCTGAAAAGTGTATATATTGATGAAAGGTCTCCTTGTCTGAACTGGTCTATCATCATTCTCGTGTACTCTTTTCCTAATATGTACATATAACATATTGATACTGGGTGAAGATAAGTCACTCAAGCGTTTTTAGCAACTCTAAATCTTCAAGTTTAAAGCAAGTTCATACTCTGTTACTACAATCTGAGTTCCACTCCATTCACTGGCAGCTGTCATCTGCCGCCTCCCACCATTGGCAGCTGCACTCCACTTACTCTTCCAGCGACTTCCTGATGAACATCACTTCTGGTCCGCCTTCTCAAGTCTCACCTTGATTTTTTTTACCCTCTGTAAGGGTAGAGCATGCCCAAAAGCTGCCTCTTCTTGAAAACTACCCCTTCTTGCTTCAACAAATGACTTTTGCAAGTCCAGTTTTATCAATTTCTGGAATACCCACCATTACTAGAGCGAAACTAAATGGTAAAAATTATTTGTCATGGGCTGCCTATATAGAATTGAAGTTCCTAGGTTAAGGGTACCATGATCATCTTGAAATAGAATTTATAGCTTGTTTGTTTCCAGCTGTGGAAAAGCACAGGTAGATGGCGCCATCAACAAAAAGCCGAAAAAGTTTGAAAATCGAGGTAATAAAATAATATAAACACGAAAAATGAAAGTTGTTATACATCTCAAAGTTTCTATGCAATAGAGAAGAGATTTGCACGGAAATATATCGCATAATTAATTATGAGTAAAAACATAATCTATCATATATATAAATATAATAGAAAAAGTATAACAAGAGTTTTATAAAAAAGATATTATTTGACATATATTTTTACTATGAAATATATTTATATTTTGTAAATTAATTTAATTAATATATTTTTATTTTGAAATATAACTTATTTATTATTTAATTTAGCATTTATTTTAATTCTAATTTATATTTTTAAATTTTTTTTTTAAATCAAATTATTTTCTAAATATATTAATATATAAAGAAATTATTATATTATATTAATCACATCAATTACAAATTTTCTACTTATTTCCCTTTACTTTCCATTCTCTTTCCCCCAATCAAAATAATATCACTTTCTCTTCTTTTCTTCCATGTTCCACTCCTTTCTCAATCTAACGGAAGCACATTGACAATGGAAGAAACTTGACTTCCAATTGGGTGTAGTGTTGTGGCAGTCAATGAATCAAATATATTAGACTCTCAAAAACTTCAAAACATGTTGCTCATTTTGGAGGAAAGCTCACAGCATTATTAGCTAATGGCATTCAGTGCTTGTATGATTCTACCAAAAAATTGGCCTCAAACATATTGATCATGATATGGTATCAAGTTGTTCAGGAGATGAGATGTTTATGAAATGACAAAGCAACACATTTTTCCAAGTCAAAACATCCTTGCAGAAGTTTTCTGAAGAAGAATAACAGGAGTGTCTTCACTTAAAGTCCAACAGCCAAACCCAAAGATCTTCAGCCCCTGTTGTCTAGACAGTCTATGTTTCACAATGGATAGTCAAGGTCTATGGATAATGGAATCGAGTATTTTTGGAAATGATTCTATATTTTCTTAATTGTCTTCTCACATAATGTTCAAATATTTTGTCATATTTACTGATGAATATTCTCTATATACTTGGATGTATTTATAAAGATCAATCTGAATTGTCTATTTTCATGACCTTTAGTGAGATGAAGAATCAATTTGGAAAAATAATTACAAGTTTTTGGCGGGACAGTTTTATTCTACACTCTTCCTTTTTACCCTCACAAGGAATTTTACATCAGTCTATGTGTCTACATACTACAACAAAATGGAATAACAAAAAGAAAGAAAGAAAGAATAGACATCTAGTTGAACTTGCGTGGTATTACTCAATGCTGATGTCCCTTTTTATGTATCTCCTCTTGTCTTTCGTTGTACATGTTTTGTTCTTCAGGTATAGACAAACTCTCTGCAAGGACCATCAAACATGTTTTTCTTGGATACTCATGTCTCCAGAAGCATTACCAATGTTACTCTCCGAACACTAAACAGTACTACATGTCAGTTGATGACACATTCTTTGAAGAAACCCATCTCTTCTTCCTTGTAAGATTCCACTTCTCTTCAAGTTCGCATTCTTCCGTCCACCCATGTTAGTTGTGCAAGAGTCTACTAAACAAGATGTTGTAACTTTCTTGGTTATCATTGCTTGTCTCCCTCCTATCTCTCCTTCATATTCTCTCCTCTTCTTTTTTTATTGCCATCACTAAAAATATTTATTAAAAACTTGGCAAATTGAGACAGAATAGATGTTCTTGAACGCAACAATACTTGAGATTTGGTGCTTAGGAAGGAAGTTGGTTGCAAGTGGGTGTATGTTATAAAAGTTGGACCAAATGGAGAGGTAGACATCTTAAAGCTAAGTTGGTGGCAAAAGGATATACTGAAATCTATGGTCTTGATTACATACTTCAGTAACATTCTTTCTCCTGTGACCAAAATCACTACAATCCATCTCATTCTTGTTATGGCTGCTATCAAGCACTGGCCTCTTCATTAGTTAAATATTGAAAACGCATTTCTTCTATGTGAACTTGAAGAAGAAATTTATTTAGAGCAACCTCACGGTTTTGTTATTCGGGAGGAGTTCTATTTGTTTTGCAAGCTCCATTGATCTCTTTATTAAGAGAGAAACCGAGAAGGAAAATGATGAATTTTGTGTGTTTAGACCCAAGTGGAACTAACCTATTTATAGGGTAGATAATATAATTAAAAAATATTCAGCTACCTTGTTTTAGGCTAAGAAGATAAAAATAAAATCAGTTTAATTGATCCTAATATTATCATATCTATAAGATTCTAACATACCTACACTCCCCTCAATCGATCTATATTTCGGGAAATTGAAGAATGATTAAGCTAATCCAATACTTATTTTATGTACAATCCCCTCTTAGTTTTATTGGAATCTATGAATTGAGGGAATTCGCTTGCAAACTAGGATTAAGATAATTTAACTGAAATATGTTTTAAAAGGCTAACTGAATAAATCCATGACTCCATGTGGTCAGACATCAGTTTCTGCACAACTTTGATAAAGACCAACTACGACAACCACATTATACCTGCAGGTCCAAAATTCCTATACCTACGAAACATAAACAATTTATTCAGCTCTAAGAATGTTGATAAACAATGCACAAGAGCGCCCAATCATAGATACTTAATCTAAAATTTCATGATCATTATTAACGAAGCTAACAGTCAGCTGCTCGTGTAAGAGAATTTACCTCACTTTCTTCAGGTAATAGTCTTCTAACATCATTCTGCTCAAAACGGGAAGCAATCAGCTGGCCTCCTGCTGCTAGCCATGGTGTGATGGCCATTGAAATGCCCACAACAAGAAAAAGCAAAGATGATAGCTGGGAAGACATTATGCCCTGCATAAATGCCGATTAGTGGGGGGAAACAACTCTTTTATTTGCAAACTATTAAGGAAAACACCAACTTTTAGTGGGGACTAGTAAAGTGATCTGCATTTTGTATTTTTCAACTTACAAGGAAGACCAATCATTAAAAAGTAAAGACAATACAAAATTGACAAAACAGAGCTTCATCTAAAACAAGAAACGTGCTATCCAAGCCCCACAACTTATTTAAAGATCTACAAGATCAATTCCCATAAATGTTGCAAGAGCTGAGCACCAGAAAGAACAAAGAAAGATATAATTCAGCCTAATAAAACGATATAATCATTCTCAAACTTCAGAAAATACCAAAGCTACTTCGCATCCTTATATTCCAAGTAATACAAATATAACACATCTCAATCTCAACTTATTGGACGTTATTAATATAGTACTACCCAAGGTTGTCAAACTCAAGTGTATTCACAGTGTATTCATAAACATAAACTCGTGAGAGACAAGTAAACTCATAAGAGTTTACTTCACATAAAAAAATAATTTATTAGAATTAGAATAACATCCTAATTCAAATAAGTCCAGAAAATTATACAACTTGAAATAAATAAGTTCATACAAATATTGTAAAACATAAATTCAAATGTAAAGTGTCTATGTCTAATCTTTTAATCCTCTAATGACATCATCATCTTAATCCAACTCTTTCCCTAATGAAAGTTGTGCATCCTTATTGGCATCAAAAGTTATGTAATCAAGATCAACAACATCTAGAGCTGGATTTTTTGTTGCTCCATCTAAGTGAACATTTTCACAATCATTTTCACCTTGAGCTTGCTCAATCTCAACAACATCATCTGCCTCTTTAGTTATCCATTCATAATCTGATTCAATGTCATCAAATGGAAGAATAATAGTTTTTTGAATTTGTCTAATTTTCAACTAAAAGTTATACATCACATAAACTAAATCACTCATCTTTCTCTAATGCAAATGACTCCTTATCTTTGTATGAACCTAAAATATCAAATTTTATTAAAGATATCAACCTAATAAAGAAAATTATAAATTATAAATAATTTAAGTTACCATTCCAAATGAGCTCCAATTACGAGGAACTACAAGTCAAGCTTAGAATTCAAATAGTAAATCTCTTCAACTTCGAAGTTCCATCCCCACGGGATTTAATGCTTTCCTGCATTCCTTTGCATCTTCCATTCCATAAAGTTCTCTAGCAAAATGAAATTCAACAATTTGCAAATTAATTCTTCTTCTTTTTGCCATATCTGGTGCCAATCTTCTAATGCGCGTACACAATCATTCTTTCACCTCTCCACCATCATCATATCTAATGTTAGGTTCATAGTGGAAGTGGGGCTTGAGAAAATAGCTAGGTACATGCAAAGGCCTATGAAGTTGATACCATTAAGCATCAATTATTCTCTAAACCTCTTCATAGCTATAGTCAATACCAACAATTATGCTTTATTAGAAATAAGGTTAAACCCCTTAAGTTGTCCCTATTTATGTGGGTTTTTCCCAGTTCGATCCCCGTTTTATTGTATTCCCTAATTTAGTACTAAAAAAATGAAAATTTGAGTCAATTAAGCCTCTGCTGTTAAATTGGCTTAACGGAGTTAAGTTTTTTATGGGCTGGGACGTTGATGTGGCCAGCTTTTTAAACGTGACATTCACATAGCTGTATACGTGAAATATATAATTAAAAAAGAAAGTTTTGAGAATTGAAACCCAAATTAGGGTTCATCATCTTGAACCTTACCTTTCATCATCTTCAACCCTAGCAATTGATGCTCAAGGTTCATCATGGATTTTGGTTTTCATGAAACCCAAAAAGTTTGTAAAATATGAAATTAAGCACCACTAGATTAGGGTTTATTAAAATCAAACTAGGTTTGAGATTGGAGTGGAGTCCAATCTAACGGCAGGCGCACTCCAATTGTTCCAAACGCAGAAGCGTATCGGGATCGAAGCTCTACACAAACCACATTCTAAGGGATGGCGAGGTTCGTTTCGTTCTGGGGCGGGTGGAGACTGAGAAGGACAAGGAAATCTTCGGTTTGGTGTGCAAACGATGGCTTCGGTTGCAGAGATGCTGGAATAAAGGGTGTCCTTTATTTAGTCTGTTATTTTTTAAAGGGTGCTTGATTGTAGACCTTTTTGTGCTAGCCAACAAGCTCACACTGCTTCAGATTTTCATGGTGGTGATGCTCTTTTACTTGCTCTTCATGAGCTTCAAAATCCCTCTCGCTTTTAGAGCCGGGTTGGGATCCGATAATGGCGCTGTTTTTCTCACCGACGCATTGCCCATGTCCATGCCACTCTTGCTTGAAGAACCGAAACATGGGGTACAAATTCACGGGCCCAGGGGGTTGAACTTGGAGAAAGTTTCCTCCTTGAGGTTCAACCGGAGCTTCTCGGAGGGTTCGGAGTTGCACAAGGTTGCGTGACAAGCATGGGTTATTTAGTTAGTTAAAGGGTGTCCTTTATTTAGTCTGTTCATTTTTCTAATCTTGAGGGTTCAAGTTTTATTATTTACATAGCATTATTGTTGTGTAATGTGCAGGAATTACAGATGCTGGAATGAAAGCTATTGGTGAATTTAGGGTCTGGGTGATGGACAGGGAAGAGGATTTCTGGGGGTGCTTGATTGTAATGGAAGATGACCTTTTTTTAATTTTTTAATCAAACATTGTTCACTCAAACTTAAGAAAACCAGTCACGTATATAGCTCTATGAATGCCACGTTTAAAAAGATGGCCACATCAACGTCTCAGCTCATAAAAAACTTAATCTCGTTAAGCCAATTTAACGGAAGGGGTCCAATTGACTCAAATTTTCATTTTTTAGGACTAAATTGGGGAATCCAATAAAACGGGTGTCAAACTGGGAAAAACCAACATAAATAGGAACAACTTAAGGGGTTTAACCTAGAAATAATTTCACACATAAGTAATTAAACTTTGAATGAGTAAAAGTTTGAAATTTTACCTTTTCTTAATATTGTTAAAATTGGACCTAATATTCCCTTTTGCACAGTCCACCAATCTTCAAACCACCATAAGAGGAGTAGCAACTTTCAGGCATGTGAGACATTCTTGCAAAACCAGCTATCTAATACCACATGTTCTACTCTTCTCCCCTCTTATAAGTTCCAAACTTGCTTGTCTTCATCTTCTCGGAGCTAAACATGGTCAATAAGCAGGGACAAATCTAGTCACACCTAGTCTTACCTTTAGTGGACTTTCTCAACAAGGAAATCAACATTGCTCTTCCATAAATGTAAGTGGTAACTTTCTTCCCTTCTAGATTGTCAATTCATGGACCTTCAAATTCTTTTCAAAATCTTCAAAGATCAAATCTATGTAGTGTGTTGCACATGGAGTCCAATACAATTTTTTTCCCTTCTTTGCTTCAAAAAATCTCCAATTGCCTTGAAATTTGCAGCATTAACAATTACAACTTGAACTACATTTTCTTCTCCAACAAACTCAATAACGTCATCTAACATCTTGAATACCTTATCGGTTGTTTTTGAAATGTCTGAGGTGTTAATTGAATAAAGATTAATTGTCCCTTTAGAACTATTCACCAAAAAGTTGCAAATAGAATGTCTTTTTTTGTCCATCCAACCATCAGACATAATGGTATAGCTCTTTCACTCCTCCTTATATTCTTCAAGAATTAAATCCGTTTTGTTCATAGCTTGTTTCAAGAGCTTTTCTCTAATATCACGATAAGATGTTTTGTAGCCAACTCTATATTTACCAATCATTTCACACATCTTTGCAAATGTTGGATTTCTAAATACATTGAAAGGAATGGCACTGGTATAAAAGACTTTAGCCACTTGAGTATCAACTTCTTTGTATTCTCTTTTCATCATTTGATTTATAAATGTTGCTTGGACTCTGCCCTTATTAGTAGTGGCAACTTTTTGTTTTCCTTTCAAATCAAACACCCTAAGTCCCCCTTCAACACTCACTTTCTTCATGGTCTTCATCAATCAATTGTATTTAACTTTCTTCTCTTTAATGAAGCTTCCTTAGCTTCTTCAACAATTTTTATCGTCAAGTTTTTTATTTCTTCCAAAACAAAAGCACAAGGTTCAAAATCTTTCCTAGATCTAGCAAGATGATGTTTGAATCTAAATATTCCTCCACTCATAATCTTTGAGCAATAGTTACATTTCACTTTTCTACCATTAGCATTAATATCTAATTTGTGTTTCCATCCAATATTTGACTTTTTTCCTGGAGCATTTTTACTTATACTTTTAACAAATGAGGATGCACTGAGATTAGTATAATAATATCCATTGAATTTGATGCATTTCTAGACATAATGATCTAAGTTTTTCACCACAAAAAATAAAAAATAAAAACATCATTGGTGGATTGTGTAGAGTGTTTTCGACAAATTAAAATAACAAAAAAAAATTAACTAAACACTGCTACGTAACAGGGGAAAGCGGGGAAAGCGAAAGTGGGAGTGCATGACAAGCGAAGGAAACACGACCATCGGGTGATGGGTGGCCAACAGCGAGGATGATGGTCACAGACAGCAATGCGACAGTGATGTGACCGAGGACGACGGCAAGATGATTACGACTGGGAGTGCGATGGCTACAGAGAGAGAGACGCGAGGGTGAGAGGGTGAAAGGACAGCAACGAGATGTTACGCGATGGCTAGAGATAATGATGTGGCTCAACAAAACAAAGAAAAAGGGGCTTAATATCATAGCCCTAATCAGATCAGTTTTCCCCTCCAAACGACCTCATTTTTGCTTCAATTTTTCCCCCTTTTAAACTTGCAAAATTGTTGCTAATTCGCAATTTTGCACAATTCTAACGATTTCACACCCAATTCTAGTTGGAAATCGAGTTTGTTTCCGAGTTAACTTGGAAGTCATGTCTAGGAATGTAAACTCGTCCAAATTAACGAGTTAACTCGCATATTTGATAACCATGATCCTACCTAAAAGCCTCCCGGCAATTGGAGAAAATCGGTTAAGGCATGCATCAAAGCTTCCCAATTAAACCATATATTGTAATCATATAATATCCAAGGTAACAAGCATTGCAAGAACAAATGTTTATGGATCTCAACTCTTACTATGCATCTTCCTAACACAACTTATTTTATGAACATACGTTTAACCAAGAACCCATTATATATACATTTATATAAATAACTAAAGAAAAAAAGATTTATTTTACATGAATATCAAGTCCTAGAGTAAACTACCACAAATAAAACACAACTCTTCGCAGAGAAAATAGTTTTAAGGACAAAAAACCTGATTAACGGCATCACCAAAAGCCACAAATGCAAACTCTCCCCCAGGAGCAAGAAGAAGACCAGCTCTGATGGCAGAAATGAAGGAAATCCCAAACATTCTACCCATCAAAGAAACCAAGATAGTCTTGCCACATATTAAGAGTCCTAGTGTAACTCCGATGATTGGGAAGTTTGATACAAGAAGTTTTGGATCTATTGACATTCCAACCTGAAAAGTCACAAAAACCAATTGCCATCAATTAAAAAGATAGAAGTTAGCTGATCATTAAGACACAGATAGTAACAAAAATATTAAGACAAATACACAGTTAAGCAATCAAGATTTTCCAATCAATGTAGCATAATTGCTTTTGCCTAGATCCTAATTCGATTAATGTAGCTGATCAATGTAGCATATTACAAACCCATTTTTACTTTTGACAGAATTAACTTTCTTTCAAGTAAAAAAGCTATCCCCAAGTGGCCGAGGCCACCTTGTGGGATAAGGTTTGGTTAACACTGTGTAAGTGTACAAGTTCTAACTATAACAGACCATGGCATAACTAATGTATTCCTATTGTCAAATCATCAGTACATAAGTAACAGCTGCAGACTAAGAATTGTTCACATAAACATTAGCCCCTTCTTGTCAATTATTATAGAACTAATACAACCCAACTAAAAGCAATACTTCAAACTCTAAATTATTTTCACACAATTCAGTTATAGTGGAATCTAAAATTGAATATGCTTTTTACAGAGTGGTTAGTTGACTTTGTGCATGCCTAAATAAAGGAAATAGTTTGATTTCTAAAATTTTCAACTTTGATTCAGTTTTTCTTCTGGTATTTTTCTGCATAGAGCCTTCGATTTAGTAATTAACTTAAAAAAGAGAGAAAATACAAAAGCTGACTAATCCTTCAATTTTGGATCTTTAAAGGAGATACGAAGTTGGAAATGAACAGCAAAGTTTGCATTAAATGCAGGAAAGATTTTTTTTCCTGCTGGAAAAATAAAATATTATCCAGTTTACTGTTTCTGCATGAAGCTTTTGTATAAGGGGATAGATAAAATGTTGAGACTTTTACTCCTTTTTCAACAATATTTTACATGCATTCTATCCTTTATCCACTAGATCGCTAGCACACCAGTTATATGTGTGTCTATGTGTGTATGTCAGCCACTTCCCAGCACAATTAGATACTAATGAAGATTACAATTTCATTGCTTTTAAATATTCTCATATGAATATATCTTGCACAAATACTTGACATGCTTTTAAACTATGGCCACATAAAGAACACGGTATCCATATATCTTGCTACAAGAACAATAGCCCCAATTTTAAGAAAATAGATACTTTTCAGATGAACAAATAAAATAATTCAATTAACAAATTTGTGATTTCTGATATTTAGAACCTACCGTCATAAAGAATAGCCCTAAAAGAAGGCCACGATATGGAGCAATGTCAGATTCAACCTGTAATGAAAATTCAGTTTCTGCCAGCAGTAAACCAGCCAAAAAGGCTCCTAATGCCATGGAAAGTCCTGCCTGTTTTATTTAAAGGAAAACAGAAACAAATCAAGATCCAGTTAATGAACTCAAAAAATACTGTTTAAAGGTTAGGATTTGAAAACTGGACCAATCAACAAACTAGGTCACAGTTTAATGGTTTAAGCATAGTTGAATCAGAAATCTCTACATACATATTAGTATCAAACTAGGTTTAATTTTATGTAATAAGATGAGTGAAATGTTATCTGTCCACCCAACCCCACACCATGAACGGCTACTGATAGAACCAACCCAACTGGCCAGTCGATTTCCAGGCAATGGCTGGACCAAACAATCAAACCTTCACAGGCCTTATCAATCCCCCAAATCCTTATTTAAAAGATGAAAAGTTGTTTGTTTCTACATAAACAAGAAGCACAAGAATGAACCATTCAACCAGTTAAAACCCAACAGAGAGGATAAGAATAAAAAGGAATAGGACAATCACATACCCTGGCCGTAAGAAGACTTGTGCCAAGAATAACAAGGAGTGTATTGGCTGAGAAAATTTCAGCATTTTGATTTTCTGCAACCTGCTTGTATATTGGTCGAAGGAGCTGTGAAGAAGAACAGGACACTCAGCACAAAGCATACTCTACATCTTCAATTAAAGTACCACCTTGCAATCTCTTCCAAATGAACCCCAACAGGATATCACTTGTCCTATGAACAAATTATTTTTAATGATATATATATTCTGTGATTACCATCTCGAATCCTTGACACAATTATTACCAAATATTATAAATGGTCATTCTATTTAATATACTATGCATGGAAAATGCATATAGAAACTTCCACAAAGATCTCAAATTCAATCACTATGATCCAAAACCCATCTCAAACTATGTAAGCAACTGAGTCTATGTATTTCATGCATGGTACCTTATTGGTAACTTCCACCGACCATGATAAGTAACATGTTGAAATATTTCAATTTCTAGGAATTATATATATCATGTGAGAGTGACACCAAAGTAATAGATAGGTTGCCCTAGCATCATGCTTTATGTAAATGCATTTCTTGAAAAGCATACAATTCAAGACTTAATTACATAAAATATAGTGACTATAGAGGATTTTCCTCCCCTAAGTAGAAAAATATAAGCATCGGTTATCCTTATTAGAACTACATGTTAGTAACAGTCACACTGATGAGAAATTTCACAGTCCAGTTCTGAATTCCACTTACCAATCGTCCCCCTGCAATTATGGCAGTGATTGCAACTGCTGCCTTAACAGCAGCCATTCCAAGTGCTTCAGCAATAGCTTGAAAACCAACCTGAATAAATAGATTGGTGTTTACAATGAATGAGGGGTTCAGAAGAATAAAGGTAGAAATACAGAATAAACGTTTAAGAAAAATAACAATGAAAACCTCAGAAGGTCACGTCCTGACCTGAATATACATGAAATATAAAATTAATTGGCAGACCTATACATAGTGATTAATTACCACATTCTGTTCCAGGTCAGTGGAAGGGAAATAATTAAAAAAGAACCTGTATATGCAATGTACTAAAAAAGCATTTCCGAAATTTCTGCTTGCACTTTTATTTCATGTTTTCATACTTCTTAGCATGTTAAATTAAAGTGTTTCATGTCATATATGCCTCTCAGACTTCACAGGAGTCTACACAACTTAATCATGTTCTAAACAACCAAACCTAGTGTCCAAGAGCTTAGAAAAAGATTACCCCTCCTTTGGAAGAATTGGGAGAAATAAGAGGTATGAGAATTAGCAACACCACAACAGCCAGATCCTGAATAGAAACAAACAGTAAAAGTTTGTGTCAAAATATTGCATCCCCAGCACAATAAGAAATAGAAGGCATTTAAGAGCTAATAACAAAGAATCAACGTCAAAAATGGCAAATTCATATAACTATAACAATTGCCCAGATAGAGCAGACAAAGTAGAGAATGCTTGTTGAGGATCTCTACAGAAAAAAATAAGAATAAAAGTGCTCAAGAGACAAATAATTCATCCAATCATCTGCCCCAACATCCAAATAGACATGATAATTTTACAGTTTAATCCTTGCTTGTTAAGAACATGCTTGTTTAGTGTCTCTCAAAACATGGTATTATTAGTATAGCATCAATATGTAAAAAAATTCTACACTGAGCAAAGTGCAAAGTGCAAAGATAATATGCTCATCCAATAGCATGCAACGATTGGAAATCATGATTAATTTATCCAACAGTAGCAGCAAAAGTATGGCATACTAAAGAAAGAAACATATAAAACTCATACGACAAAGTTCAGCCATATGTCACAAGAATAGTATTCTCTTTAAAATCTAGCACAATATTTGACAAAAGAAAATCTTTCAGCATTTAAATAGATGGGTAAGGTACAAAATAACCTGAAAGAGTAACACAGAAAAAGTAGCTCGGCCATGCCGTGATGTACTCTCACCTCTCTCCTGCAACACCTGCAGAGCAAGTTCACTGAAATTATTGCAGCATAATAGACTCATCAAAAATAAAATAAAAAGTAGATAGAAAGCACACTTCATTTTTTTACCATTTGAATGTATGTATAATCTATTACTCATATAAGAACCTTACAATGATGTGTATTTGATACAGCTACAGGCATTAAGTTTTATTCAGCAGTAATAAGCATTAAAACGTTTATTAACAGATCCGAGCTACAACATAACTTCAGCAATCACTTACCTAGTCAGAATAGGTAAAGATTACTTAAACATGCAATCTTAGGTTATTTACCTGCAGAACAACAGCAGTGGATGATAATGCAAGGCCATTCCCAACAACAATAGCAGCAGGACCAGGTTGGCCACAAATAAAATGAACCACCAAACCAATAGCTACAGCAGTTGCCAAGACCTTCATTTATTCATACAGTTAGTTAATAAAGTACAACCGTATAACTTGAGGTGAACAATTTTAACAAAGGTGGGAGGGATGGGGTTTCCTGATCACCTGCGCAGAGCCTAATCCAAAGACATATTTCTTCATTGAACTAAGCCTTTCAACAGAGAGCTAAAAGAACAAAGCAAATAAGAGCATCAATTTATCTCTTCTGATAATGGTTATGGTTAAAGTAAACATAAACTGAATAAGAACTAAAATGCATCCCCACCCACCTCCAGGCCAATATTGAATAGAAGGAAAACAACTCCAAATTCAGCTACTGCTTTTGTGCCATGTACGTGACGAATGATAGAGAGACCATATGGCCCAATCAAGATACCAGCAGCCAAATAGCCAAGAACAGGACTGCCTAAATATTGTTGCGAGCAAGATATAGGGCATAGTGTTGGCACAAAAATATGTGAATATGTAAGACAATTAATATTATTGAGTATACCTTTAAAAGAAATCTAACATATCCAGGTAATGGTTAGAGGCTTCTGACAAAAAAAAAGCATACTGTTTAAACTTAAATGAAAAAATTTCCTTTAACAGTTTCATATTGCCATAACCATACTTTTTAAAAACCAAACATGGGTAAGATAAATGAACCAGCCCACCAGTTGGTCCAGTCAACCTAAAAGAAACTCTGTTTGAAATCCCGTGTTTGAACTAGTGAACAACCGATCAAATAATGCAATCAGGATATGATTTTTCATTTTAATAATGATCATTTTCAACAAAATGTTATTTCCACTACACCAAGTTTTATTTGTTGTTTCATTGTCACGGTTAACTGTAGAAAATATTGCATTTTTTGTTTTTTTTTTGGGCTAGATTATTAATTATATTATACTATATCTATAAAAGTTTAAGAGATGTTATATTTATTATATATTTTTTTCAACTCTTTTTCAGTATAGTCACATATTTGAATAACGTGTTGGTACTTGCAAAACCCAGTTCATCCTTGACCACACTCAAAACCTTGAATCTCTCTACTGCATGACCAGTCTAATTTTGAAAAAATTTGGTCATAACCATACTAACAAACAAACCATGAGCTAAAAGGAGTGGATATAATCTAAGCATCAAAGTTTGATTGAACCAAAATATGTGGAGTTTGGTGCCTGATCACATTCTAACAAAAACATCTAGAGTCCTACACAACTTTGCCATACTTGACAAACTATGTTCATCTCAACACTAAGAAAACATTGTAAATGAGTTTACCTCCAGGGATTTTCTGGAATATTGGCACAAATATAACACTTGCAAGTAATAGCCAGAGCATGTCAAAGAGGGAGGCTTCTTCCTCATTCACCTAGGAACGATGTATAATATAGTCATATAATATTTATAAAATAGTGCACAAGACTAAAGGGGGAAGAAGGAAGAAAAACAAACCTCTTGATGAGGTAATGACGCAATGATTTTCTTGATTTTCTTGGGCAGTTTCTGTAGGTGTCTAACCAGCGGCTTTGCACTAGAGGAAACTTCTTCAACACTAGTCATGATAACGTCTGCCTGGGGAAGCAGCTGAGCATTCCTATCCACTTTATTAGCAAAGAAGGTAACCCTGAAATAAAAATTCACCGCTTATTCAATATTTATATATGTCCTGGTCCAAAGTCCAAACAAAAGCAATTTAGCCTTCAAAAAAATAATCAAACAAGCCAGTGAATATTATGCCTAGATATTCTTAATTATGTTGTGCAGAAAGCTCAAAAATATCAAATTAGTATTTTGAATGATTTACTCTTATACCATACATATTACATGTCAATCACATAATGTGTATATATTCATCCAGATAAAATGCTTTAGAAGGATAGAAATAAATGACAGCAATACATGAAAAAGATGTAGCAAGATTATACAGACCCTGCTCCCATTAACAAGAACCCAAAAATCAGCTTTGGCAACTGCTTCTGTACAGATATTATAAGGCCCTGAAAGACTGATGCTGGTGTGAACTCAGTCCCATCTTCGGTAAAAGAAAAGAATGATGCAGAAAAGAATCGAGAAGACTTTTTCAATAATGCCTTGGGAGCAAAAGGTGAACTATCTTTGGTTAAATCTTTCTGTGTTTCCTGCTTTTTTGCTTGCACGGCATTCTCATTATCACTTAAATAATCAGACTCTGTTTTGTCTTCCAAAATTTGGTTGGCTTTATCAGATAGTGTTTCAGGTGATAAATTTGCAACCAAATATTCATCATCAATAGACAATTCTTTGTCTCTTTCAACAGTGACATCACCAGAAAAATAGTTAACCACTTTTTCCTCCTCAAGAATAGCCTCAACATCCGGTGCTTGGGTAGTTTCTATCGTATCAGTATTCGAATTAGAATTAGACTTATCTGCTCGTTGTAAGGCAATCTCTGCATCATTTACACGTTTTGTTGCCTCAAGTTCAAAGGCAACAGCTTGTTCAGCCAAAAGCATTATGTTTGTAACATCCTCTTCAGCTTTCACAGCATTCAGCTGAGCATTTTCAGCAATTTCTTGCAATTTGCTCACTTCCTTCTGCAACTCTTCCTTCCTATTTTGCAAGCGCCTCAGCTCTGCCTCACAATTGGCTAAGTTAGCCTGGCATTCCTTGATATCTGCTTCAGCAAACAAAATAGCTTTCTCATGTTCCTCCATGTCCTTATCAGCATTGCTCTCATTAGAACCTTGTGTTGAATCAGGAACTTCTTTTGTAGGCTCCAAAGATTCTATGGCTACTTGAAGTTTTGCCTCAGCTAATGAAAGAGCCATTGTTGCAGTTTGGACAGCTTCTTTGGCCATAAGCTCTTCATTAGCTACTTCTTTGATGGTGTCAAGGGTAGAATTAACAGCATTCCAAGAAATCACAGCTTCATCATGCAAAGAAATGGCAGTCTCTGATATTTTTTTAACCTTTTCCTCAAACATGGTACTATTTATTTGAGCTACTTCTAGCTCCTTCCTGGCCTTTTGCAATAGTTCTTTCAATTCATCCACACTTAGTTCCTCTGATCCTATTTCACTCCCTCCCTCTTTTCTTCCGGCTTGCTCTTCTTCTTCCAAAGGTGCATCAAGTTCAACACTAGAAACAGGCCCCAATCCTGCATCCTCATCTGAACCTTCCACATAATCAACAGTCCGACCGTTGCCAGTAACATAAGCTAAAGAATCATTACCCTGGCACTTGGACCAAATCACTCTAGACCCCGTAAAAAGATTATTATTCTTACAAGACAAACTTCTCTTAATATTCAAAACTTTAAACTCCCTACCAGTAAACACCCTGGAATTACTCCAACAAGCAGAAGCACTCACTCCACTAACACGAAATTTTGAAACACTTCTGTCAAAACCAGCACAACCAAAACCTCTCCCTCTAAAATCAAAACAACCTAACTGACCAACTGATCTGTGTCTGTAACTCGTCCCAATACCTCCGTACACCCTTGACTGCGGCAAACCACAAGCCATATCCATGTTCATACTCCTCGACCTATCACAGAGAGACAACACGTGTTTGTTCAACGCATTTTACAGTACACCAATCAGCAATTCGGCAGAAACCTGTTCCGAGAAAAGAAAACAAAATCAGAAACGACTAATACGACGCACACTCCACATTCACCTAAAACAATTAACTCAATCAATACAACGAGATTGCCGCATTCAGTATCCACACACACCAACACTGTTCAACACATTCCCCAAAACTAATAAGCAATTCACCGAACACCGTGCGCCAAAATCATCCGAAGCAAAAAAATTGAAAAACTGCCAAATCCAACGCGATTTTCATAATAATCAGATGCAAAACACTCATTCGGCTCTTCAACAGAACGAGATTGGAAGAGATTAACAGAAAGTACGCAAGAGTGTATGTATGCACATACCTGTCCATCGAAGGATAGGGGTTGTTTGGAAGTGAGAAGAACAGTGCGTGAGGATTGATCACAAAAAACAGAGAATGATGAAAAAGGAATGGATGGCAGGCAGGCGTAGTCTTCCAAGTTTGAAAGGTTTCTTGCGAAATTTATGACAACATTTTGTATTTTATATTTTATATTTTAATTTTTATTTATTTATTCTTTTCTTACACCTACTCCTTCTCCGCAGGACTACAACACTTACTCCGTGTTCCTTTGAAAAAAAAATCTGAAACAAGGCCGAGAAAAACTTGCACTAGGGCAGAGAGAGAAGCTTTTCTTTTTCTCTTTCTTTTATAACAGATTTAGCATGTGCTGTGGCGTTATTATGATGTGTCTTTGTGTTATTGGGATGAGTGGCTCTTTTCATATTTTTGTGAGATGGCAAGAAAAACGGCCACTGAGTATATGAGAGGGATATTCTTGAGGTAATTTGTATTCGCACACGTGTTCAAGTGGTTGTAGAATTGGACAATTTTCTTAGTATGATTATTGTTATTATTTTTGAAGAGGACAATGAAATGAGTCACGAAGAGTGTGTGATTTCATGTAAAAAGAGAAAAGGGTAGAAGATCATGAAAGGGTGTTTTATGTGGTTTAAACTCGTACACACTTTTTTTGTTCGTGGGTTAAATTTATGGCTTTTAGTTTGTGGATAAAGAATTCAAATCTTTTGTGGTAAGTAACTCTTAAATGTTGTATGCAAAAAATAAGCTAGTGTTTTGCTTGTGGGTAACACCTTTTAGATTTTTCTTTATATGTTTGATTAAATAGAATTTATTTATTTATATATATATATATATATATATATATATATATATATATATATATATAAGATATTGTCTTAAAACACACCCTATGTCCTAGTTTGAATGGTGAAAATAATAAAGAAACATTGCTTTTTTTTTATACTAAAAAAACATGTATAGGTTTAAAAGTTATTTTGTTAATTTAATGGTATTTAAAATTGAATGAGAAGGATATGATAATAATATGAAGTAAGAAAATAAATTTTAAAAAAATATGTGAAATTGAAAGAAATGTGAAGCTGGAAATTAAAAAAAAAAATGAATAACTAAACCATTTAATGACTTTATAATCAAATTTATGATTATTTTTTTTAGTATTGTCCATCTTATTTGTTAGAAATTTATAGAGATTAAGTAACAAAAAATTATTAATTATTAATTATAAATAAATTTAAAAGAAAAAAAGAAGCTAAGATATTTAATGTAGAATGAAATTAACAAAAAATTAAATAAGATATTTTATACATCAATTATTTGGATTCATCTTAGATACTTAGATAGATGTGAATAAGATAAATGTGAATAGAAAACATAATATACGTGTTTCTTTTTTCAACTTATTTTATTAAACTCTACATAATATATTAATTCTTTTCAACTTATTTCATTCAACTCTTAATAATGTATAATGAAAATAATGTATAGTATGTGTAAAAGTTGTTTAATTATAATTTTTTTTCATGCAATATGAAACAAGTTTAGCTAATAAATACTTATTCAATGAAACCCTGATTAAACTCTGAATAATACGTCTCCTTAGTCTATCATTATTTTAATAGTATCATCTATCAACTCATGCTAAGAAATAATCATGCTAACTCTTTAAAATACTCATACTTGATACTTAGTATATGTTACCCCTTAATTTTCTTTAACCATTAACTCTCTTATTGCACAAATTTCTAACACATGTTATAATAATAATAATAATAATAATAATAATAATTTTATTCTTACATGAACATATATATGTAGGATGTATGATTTTATTTATGCATGAAGATATATGAAACATGGATAATAAGAATAATTTTATTTTTGTATAAAAATCCTAAACACTCACTAGTGCAAAAACGCTGTTTAATGTCATTCAGTAGACGTCGGTTTCCTGATTACCCGACGTCTATGACTGCACGGTGGCATTATCGTAAATAGTTTGGTAAACTAGACGTCGGTTTCAAGGTAAGGCGACGTCTATGACATTGTAGACGTCCAAACTGCTGCAAACCGACGTCTAATTGCCTGAGGTAGGTGATAAGACAGTCAATTGACGTCGGTGTTCATGGGGTTCGACGTTTACTGGGCTGCAATTAATGTTGTTCACTTAATTCCCAGGCGCTTAGACGTCACTTAGTCAAACGGCGACGTCTAAGGCCTGTCTGGAAGGCTGGAAGACAAAAAATTCTTCAATTTAGACGTCGGTGCTGAGGGGAAGCGACGTCTATGTGCCTGTAATTGATTATGTTCACCAAACTCGAGGGACATAGACGTCGGCTGGAAGGGCTCCGACGTCTAAGTTATTATAGACGTTGGCTCCCCATCACAACTGTCGTGAAGATCCCTGACAAGAAATCAAACGTCAATCGGTTCAGCTTCCTAGACGTTGGCTCCCCTCGAAACCGACGTCTAATGGGTATTCAAAAAGTCAGTACTAATGTTAACTTGAACGTCATATTAGTTAGATACCCGACGTCTATGGGACTATAGACGTCGGGTTCTGGAGCAACTGACGCCCCATTTCATTTTAAATAAACTGCAGACTCTTCGCGGCATTCAGTTTCTGATATCGCGTCTTCATCTTCTCCTTTTTCTCTTGCTTCACCTCTTCTTTTACTCGCTTGCGGCACCTCTTCTTTTTATCTCTTGTGACATTGCATTGTTGTTTTTGATAACGTCATTGTCTTCCTCCTCTCCTTTTTCTCTCTTGCGGTATTGCATCCCAGGTGCGTGTTTTTATTGTTACCGTTTAACCTTTGTCAGTCTTTCATCGATTATATCTTCTGGTTCAACTGATTAAATTTGTTTTTTGTGTTGTGTTTTAATGCAGTTTTGTTCCTTTCTTGGGGTAACGTAGTAACACATTCTCCCTTTGCTAGCTGCCTCCCAGAAAAAACGGTGTCTTGTGAATTTCTTTTGGTCGTTTCAACTCAAAAACGACCCTGGGTCGTTGCCTAGTTATCGTTTCACCATGATTTTTCCTTCTCGCGGATGAAAATGGAACTAAACAACCACCCAGGTTCGGTTTTTGGGTGAAATGCCATAAGAAATTCAAAAGCCGCAAGCTTTTTTTTTGGGGAAACTAGCAAAAGGCGATTGTGCTACTAGGCTATCCAAAGACGAGAACAAAACTGCACTAAAACACAATCACTGTATTAGATGTCGGTTAATGCAAAAAATAACGTCTATATATGCTCTTAGACGTCGGTCAGTGTCATGTTCGAAGTCTTTATGTGCTTTTAGACGTCGGTTAATGCTTTGTCCGACGTCTATATAGTGCCTTTAGACGTCTAGTTAAACCAGAACTGTCGTTTATTGACGTCGGTCTCTGGCACTAATTGACGTCATTATAGACGTCTGTGGTTAGGATGTCAGACGTCCCATTGATGTCACCTGTTTAGAATCGGTTTATTAATAGACGTTAAAAGCCCAAAATAACCGACGTTAATCAGTGTTTTTCCACTAGTGACTTTACCATTATTTGTTGTATGAATATTGTATGCATGTCAGGTATCCTATATGTGTAATACACATTTAATTTTACATATCATGAAGATTGTTTTTTATTGAACATATTGTATTATATCTATAGATAATATTTTTTTAACATAAATTTAAGTTACAATATTAATTAGCATTTAAGATTAACCATTGAGAATGTAGTATAAACAATTGAGTTATTCTGAAATGACTAATAATATTTTTTTTCTGGCCATGGTAATACTGTAATTTGAAAATTTGTTATTTTTTTTATCTGTTTTATTTATTAAAGTTTTTAAAGTGTGGCTATTTGATTTTAGTTTGTCTTTTATTTATTTGTGAGGGAGGTACTGTGCAAATGTTGCCTAAGTTTGTTGATGATTTTAAAAATTGTTCCCTATGTGCCTATAATGTTGTAATAGTATAATTTGTTATAAAAAAATATTGTATTTAAGCGTAAATAATAATATAGTATTTTCAAGCTTAATTAATTATATTTATAACAATTATATTGTGAATATTTATTATATATATATATATATATATATATATATATATATATATATATTATCATAACTGATCAAAAACTAAAAACGTTTTGATAGAATCTTTTAATCTTTTAATAATACACAGACAGAAAAATATTTACTATTGTACATCCTTAATTTTTTTTATAAGGAAATTAAGTATTATATTGAAACCGAAACTAATATATCTGAAATATATAATATTTTTATTTTTATTTTTTATATTTAAAATCTATAGCAATTAATAATAAAGAATAGTTTTCTTAATTAAAAGAAAATTAAGGGTATTAGAAGAAAATAATATTTGAAATTAAAAATCGAGAAACTTAATTTAGTTGAAAACATATTATAACGACTTTGTAACTTGTAGGCGTCAAATTAATTGTAGTTATAAGAAAAAAATTATCTAAAAATAATAAAACTTTATCACATATGCCAATGGTATTAGTAATGATGTGTCTGCATAATTTGAATCATGGGTAACAGAAGTACAATACAGATATTTTATAACTTAAACATCCACTAATGTAGTTGACTTTACATTGTTTTAAATCAATCAATTAAATTGTTCTTAGAGTTTCAAAAAATACAACTAAAGGTTTAAAAAAAATACCACTCTAAACACTTACGATACCAGACTTGACATAATAAACTGTTTATTTATAACGACAATATGTAAAAAGAACAATAAAAATAACTACAAAACAAAAACAATAAGAATGAAATAAAAATTAGTGAAGCCTTCATTTGCAACTGAATGTTGTATTCTTAAAAAAAAAAACAGAGAGAGAGAGAGAAATGCTTTATTTACATATTTTCTCGAGTCTGATCGATCCATGCTTAGTTTCTTAGATTTAGCAGGCAAAGCAGGATCACTTTTACGTATTGATTTATTACATTCAGGGTGTCCAGAAGATTGATGCATGGCAATCAAAATACCAGAAATGTTGAAACTGGACTCAACATGCTCCAGGTCCATGGTGTTAGGATGATCAGGACCAAATTTCCCTCCATCATTTCTTTCACTAAGCAGCATCTTCTCTCTACGAGTTGTTCTAGACACATTCTCCCCTTTGCAGCATAGGATATCTACAGCTTTAGAATTTCAGTCCATCCCACAGAATTGTATAAACATTACTTGTTAGTAACAAATATTTCATATATATGGCAGTAAAAGTAATCCATATTGTTTGCAACCTAGTCTAGCGACTAATACAAAATGAGCACATTGCTAGTACTAAAAGCACATTAGCAATTTAGGCATCATTAAACCTATGTCCTATTAATTCTCATTTTATGCTAAAACTTGTCGAGTCAGTAACAATTACATTACCGTGAGCATAATCAGTCTCTAACCAGTGAACAGGAGGAAACTCGTCGCAAGACAAAAGAAAACATATGCCCAATTAGCAATTCCATCCGTAATCCGTAATTAGAATCAAAGTAGTGCTCCATCAAAGGAAAACTACTAGTTCTCTATCAAAGTAGTGCTCCATAGCATCATATAAGAATTAGAATCAAGTCCCTTGCTTGACAAACCGCAGTTGATAAGACCGTCAGGTCAGGTTCAAAATTTTCAGACCTTTTGGTTTATCATGTCCATTGCACGTGCGGTCCCACAAATAAAATCAACTTATGAAGTAAAAAATGAATCTTCTAGACAGCAGTTAATTCACTCTTCTGTTGATGTTTCATAAAAGAATCTTGAGAACTGTTTGGCCCATTTATTTCTATGAAACTGCTACCTGATGGTTTCTGAACATTACCCTTATCCATCAGTCCTCTCATTTTAACGACATCTTCCCATCTATTGGAGCCCGCATAAGTATTAGAGGAAAGCACATAGTTACCACTATTAGAAGGATCCAGTTCAAGAAGCTTCTTTGTGGCAATCTCGGCCAAGTGAACATTTCCATGAACCTGAGAAGCGCTCAACAATATCCTCCAAACTACCACATCTGGAGTCACAGGCATCTCGTTTATGAATTCATATGCCCTTTGTAAATTTCCAGAGCGACTCAGAAGATCCACAACACATCCATAATGTTTCATTTCTGGTTTCAGTCCATAAACTTCTCCCATACTTTCAAAATATTCCAATCCTTTGTCAACCAATCCAGCATGAGCACAGGCTAGCAATACTCCAACAAAGGCACCATGAGATGGCCAAACACCTTCCTCCAACATCCGTGAAAAATAATCAAGTGCTGAATCTGCAAAGCCATTAACTGCAAAGCCTGAAATGATCGAAGTCCATGACACTGAGTCCCTCTTCGTCATTTCTTTAAACACTTCCAATGCTTTCCCAACTACACCACATTTGCAGTACATATCTATCAAGGCATTGCCAACATAAACATCAGTTTTCACATCATATTTCCGTATGTAGTGATGAACAGCCTCCCCAACATCAAGTGAACCAATATGAGCACAGGCAGAAAGCACACTGGCAACCGTTATTTCATCCGGTTTGACCTTAGCTTCCATCATTTCCTTGAAGAGCCTCACTGCCTCCGTAAACTGGCTTGCTTGAGAGTAACCCGTGATCATAGAAGTCCATGAGATCACATCTCTCTGCGGCATTGAGTCAAACAACTCCCGGGCAGCAACCAAGTTTCCTACTTTCCCATAACCCATAATCATGGTATTCCATGAAACTAAATTTCTCCGTTCCATCCGATCAAAAACTCCACGCGCCAGGTGCACCAAACCGCGTCGTCCATACATGTCAATCAGGGTATTCCCCAAGTAAACATCCATTTCCACTTTATTTTCCTCAATGTAGTCAACCATCGCATCAGCAACACTCCACTCATTCAAAACAGAGCATGCAAGAACAACCTTCACCATCGTCACAGCATCACCCTTCACATCAGCCACCCGCATTGCTTCGAAAACACCCAACACCTCCCTGAACTTCTTACACTGACCATACCCACAAATCAACGAATTCCAAGAAACCAAGTCCCTTTCAGGCATTTCATCAAACACCTTTCGAGCAAAATCTAGATGACCACAAGAACCATACATATGAATCATGGCATTGGAAACAAAGAGATCGGGTTGAAACCCAAGTTTCAAAACGCGGCCATGAAGCGTCGTACCGCAAGAAACATGAGGGACTCGAGCACAGGCCTTGAAGAGAAAAGGGTAAGTAAGGTTGTTACCCAACAGGCCTTGGCGATACATGAAATTGTACAAGCGAATTGCTTCAATGGGTTGGTCACTGAGGGACCAGCCACGGATCATGAGGTTCCAAAATGACAAAGTGGGTGAGTGGATTTGTTGGAAAAGGTGGTGGGCTTCGAGGATGGTTGAGGGGGAAAGTGCGTAGGATTTGAGAAGGTTGTAAATGGTGGAAGGATCTGTTTTGAGATTTGGGTTCACCATGTTTTGTTGATTTATGAACTACACAAAACTTCAAATACCACCTATTTATACTCTTGCCTTCTTTCTTTCTAAACCTCGCCTTGGAGAAACAATGTTACTTCATTTTTAAACTCCAAAATTGTCTGTTTACACAAATTTAGAATGTTTGTCTAAAAGATGAAAAGAAAAAGCGCAGTAAATGAATTTTTAGGTGCATACAACTACAGTTGAAATCCTTAATTAAATTATTGCAGCTATTTAACTATCTTCGGACTGCTAAAATTTTAGTGCAGAGAGAATCGCGTGTTATTAAAACGGTGAGTCAACATGAGGAGACACACACACACACCAAGTTTTTATGATATTTTTAATCAATAACAGTTAAACCATTCAATTTTACGTTTATAATAGTATAACTTTATGTTTTAAAACATTAATTCTAATACTTTTTTCAAGTTTTAGTTTTAGATCAAATGATATTTTTAAATAAAACAATGGAAGAGGCGTTGCTTTATTAAAAATATAAAAAAAGTATAGATGTCATTTTATTAAAAATATAAAAGTAAAATTTTATTTTAAAATTAAAAAATTGTAAATTCCATTTAACATAAGGTAATTGCACTTTTCCATTAGATTGTATTACATTTTGGTGATTATCACTTCAATATTTAACATTCTCTTTCAATAACATATTAAGGACTCAGTTCAATATTTTATGGTGTAAGTGTTAGAATTTATGTGACTCTTCAATAGTTTTTAAATCATAATGACAGTATTATGCACTCAATTACAGTATTTCCAGTTGTAAGTGATTAAATTTTGGAATAATTATAACAATCAACACGTGCATATTACTACATCATTGAGATTTTCACGTGACAAAATCACGAAAGGAAGAGGTAAAAAAATAAGATCTCAAAATTTGATGAACTATAACTTTCCATGACAACTATATCAGTAGAAACTCGAATTAAGAAAACAAAATTTGAAACTTCAATAATACCAAACAAAGTAAGAGAATCTATCTTTAAGTTATTTTCCATGACACACTTCCATTCAACTTAATACAAATAGAGTGTAGAAAAAAGCAAACATTACAGATATAACCACTATCTATCTGGTTTTGCGTGATTTAGCCAACTTTTTCTTTCTTTTCTTAACAGCCTTAGGAACTTTAGTTTTACGTGCTTCTCTTTTCTCCTCCTTCACCTTCTTCTTATTATCTTTTCTAGCTTCTTTTCTAGCAGCTTTTCTATCTGCAGGATCCATTGTTTCACTTTCTGAGGATGAATCCTCTTCAGAATCACTTTCGTCATCTTGGTCATCGTCAGATTGAACATCAGCATCATCCTCCAAGTTGTTAGATTTATCATCAGAAATGATATGTGAATCTATTGTGGCACTTGATTTCTGCTGTTGGGTCTTTTGCTGTGAATGTTTAAGCCCAGTAGTGGTCAGGTAGTATAAATCTTTAGTGTCCTTCCCACTTGTTATCCGTTGTACATCCTCCTCAGCATTCTTAACATCATCAAGTGTCTTTGGAATGAAAGACTGTAACAATAGTTCAACAAATTAAACATGTAAGAAAGAACAGAAAAGATTAAAGTGTTTTGTAAAACTCAAGCTCACACATACTCTTCTTGGGAAAGAAAATAAGAAAGGGAATGGAGGGTTAAATGAGAATAAGAATGAATTTAGTACTCAAGCTAAAAGCATATACTACGGTCACGTTCTTAGATGTGGCTCACACATAAATTCAAATATGATATTTGAACAATAATAATATTTAGTTTTTTCACCCATGACCAGAGCTTCTAAGTTTTTTCATTAAGCTTAGCCAACAATTCAGACAAGGATAATAACTATAAAATGAAATTGACATAACAAGGCAAGTTACCTGCACAAATACAGAGTCTGCAATCTCATCCTCTACAGATATATCTCCTCTTGCCAAAATTTTTTGTTGCATCTAGAAATATTTCAAAAACTATTTAAGATCTCTTTGAAGTTGGTCAGTAATCATAAACCACAATATAACAAAGCCAAATACCTCTTCCAAGTAACTATCCACAGCATCATCAGCTATTGATACATCAACAATAAAATCAAACAATTCTCTTATTGTCATGACTGCTACACCATGCTTTTTAAAGAAATCCTGCAGGCCAAGAAGGTACTTAATCACAATCTTTCCACGTCACCTCACCTATTAATGAAGTCGGCAAGGAATCTATAATTACATCTAACAATTGGAAGTACTTACAGATACATGAACACAATCTTCACGCAGAAAATCTAGGGCATGAGGATGTTCAGGATCAACAGCTTGAGAAACATCAATAATATACAAGTGACCCTGTCAAAAAAGGAACATGTGAATTGACTATTGGCAGATTGACATTCAATCAATGAAATATAAACTGGAGAAGGAATTGTTCACCTCATAATATAGTATATTATATTCACTCAGATCTCCATGTACCAATTTGCATTTCTGATACATTGTCCGCATTGCAACAATAATCTGAAATAAGAAATACTCAAATGATTTCAACCCAAAGTTTTTGATTTATGGAATAAAAACTAGAAAAACGTGAATGATAATCACTAAATAAATGGAACAGACAAAATTCTGATTTCTGATTAATCTCAACCCCTAATAGAATGCACTCAAAAGAGTGTTTTAAAAAGTGTGTTGCAGGCATGTCTCATCTAGACAAGTAACCTCAGTAGAAACCGTATACTACAGCATCCCAGTATCATAATGTTTAATACACTCGTTAAAAGGATTCTATGTACAAAACCATGCTAGCATCAGAAGAAAGAATACTGTAGTGATTGGACACACCTCAACATAGCCTTCCCGCAACTTGTCTAAAGACAAAGCAGCATCTTTAAGACGAGGGGCAGCCCAACCAGATTTTCCTACAAAAAACAACAAAACCAGAGAATTTAAATAAAATTGTATTTGTATTTATTTTCTCTAACCTAAACTGTAGTCTGCATTAGAATCTGATGATATATGCCGTAGCAAGAAATTGAAATTTCTATGCTTGATAACAATAAAATTTTTTAGTGCTGAGGTAACTACAAGTAGTTATACCTTCAATACTAGTATTAAAAAACAAGTAAACTATTCATCACACTTTTCATTCATTCTTCTTTTTTAAATTTTTTTATCAACAGTATACATTTATACACTGATATTCCATATATTCAATGATAGAATAATAGACAATTGAGCAACAGATCACATATAAACAACTAATCACATTGATTACAGTAACATCAGATTATATTCTTGAAATTCAGAACAAAAGTAATACCTATAAACTCCATAACCAGAACATGTAGTCGCAGAAGATATGCTGTAGGACACCTAATTCCTGCTGCCTTAAGCCTGCAATCCAATATAAACAGGGTAAAAGAAAGAAACAGTCCAAGTAAGCATGTAATCAACCTTTTATTTCTCTTAATTGAAAACAACCAACCGAACAAACCCACAAAGAGGAGCCACTTCAACAGAAAAAGAAAAGGTAGTGCATGCTAAAATTGATGCACAAAACATTGCCTCTTCAGCTCACATTAAAACTTGATACCTTTAAGACAAATACATAGTTCGCAAAAAGAATTTTCACTTAAATAAATGACTACTCAAGTTCCTGGTAAGTACAAGCCATCATAGAATACATCTAAGGTCCATAGTACAACAAATCATAACTTACAAATAAGAGGGCTAAGTAACAATAACCACAATGACTTATTCATTCTCTCTTCAAGTATTCCTCCTTCCCTTGTTATTTTAGCAGTCTAATTTAGTACATTGTATTGTACTCCTTTTGACCATGGATATAAGAAAAAAAAAACTAATTCTAATTCACACTGATTTAAAATGTTAGTAGCTTTGAATTATACTAAACTTATTTAAAAAATAACAATTGTTCCTAATTTACCCTTCCTTATAACTTGATATCAAGAATAAAAGAGAGTCATTGGAAGTAAACATTTCAATTAAATAAAGGGGCCTTTTAGAGATAGTTTCGTTAAATAGAGTAAAATTAGTTGAGATTTGCGTATACTCAGAGAGGCTGGAGGAAGTACTTTGATTTTTACAAGAATTTTAGAAGAAGAGAAAGAAGTAAGAACAAATGTGAACCTCATAAGATTCCTCATTTCTTTCTCTGCCCATTTTTGTACCATCTTCCTGGGATTATGCTTGCTGTATCCATTTCTAAACCGGAAGTCTCCTTGCACATATCTATCTCTATCCCTGATATCATACGATCATAGAACGCAGTTCATAAAATAAAATAACTTTGAATCAAGAAACTGTTTGAAGTAAATGTAGCAGAAATATATTACAAGCTGCCTTTTCGCTGTGTATATGTAATGAATAAATTAAAAAAGCATCCATCCAGAAAGTATCAATAATCCCTAGCCCAGAGCTTTTTATATTTCTTCAACACTATATTATATAGGTAAACAGAGAGAATAAACAAAAGCAATACGACAAGTACACCTGAATACAAATCCTAGTTTCCTCCTTAAAAGAGAGAAAACAAAGGTATAATTGCCTATATAGTTCCTTCTTAACATTTCAGCCTCCAAAACAATTGACAATAACAGAAGAAGCTGAAACAAGCTAATATGTGATATACTTACTTAAATACCAAAATAGATGTTTTGTATACTTTTATTGCAAGTTCTTGATCACCAGATTTAGTTGCATGATAAACATTTGCCTGTTAGAAAACAACAATGTAAGAAACAGAAATATGTTAGCTTAACATCACGTAATCAATTATCCAAACCATGTTACCGTCTTAGAACCTAAACAGTAAGATTGAGAGAAAAAAAGAGGAAATAAAAGTTCCTGGCACATCACGTACTTCCTTGCCAGTTGAAATGCATCCATTGATATCATCAAAGACACCTCTGTTCATCATCTTGTATAAAACCATGCGCGTTCTTTGATCAATTGCCTGGAGGAAACTTTAGAGTTACTTGCATAATAATTGTAAAAAAGGAATCAACAAAATAACAAGGCTCAATTTAGGTATTTCATGAAATCACCATTACTCACCTGTTCAACAGTTGCTCGGTCTGCTTTATCTGTAGTTTTAGTCTTCCCAACGGCACTTTCTCTAACACTTCCACGAATTGCTGTCGTCACAGAGTTTGACATGCCAATATTCATCCTCCCTTCCCACTCCTGCACCACGAACCACCTAATTTAAAACTACAACCAAACAAGCATACCCCACAGAATTCCAAAAAACTCCATTCACAACACAACTTTAAATTCAAACTAGTCCATATTAAAGGAACACAAAAGAGCCAATAAAACAGAAGTGAGAAGTCAAGATCATGCACCATGCTCACAATTTGAAAAAAAAGATATCATCTTTAATAGATAACAAAATGTCCCCTGTAATATTTCCAGTGGATAATCAAGAATAACACACATTAACAGGCACGAAAACAGCAATGAAGTAATCACGTTAACCCGCTCAACACTATAAGTTTATCCCAAACTTTAAAAAACGAAATCAGCATTTCCCTACGCAAGTATCCTCCTTTGGGAACAATCCTGTTCCTGAGATTGTCAAACACTAAATGTTAGCACATCTTCCAGCCAGTCAAGGTTCAACCTTGACTCACCACATTTAGCAAGATAGCCCTTCTGATAAACCCAACCTCGGTTAATTAATTAGCACGGTTTATTATCAGTCATGAAAAAAGAAGATAAAAATCCAAACTTCAACGAACAAACAAATAAAAAAGTTTAGAGCGAATAAGGGGACACCCATGTAGCTATTGACAATTATGAATGAAAAGAAGTAAAAGGGTACGTAAGAAAACCTCCAAGGGTGAAGCTCGAATGTGGTGGGAGTACTTTTGGTTGCGATTGGCGAGAGGTTGAAGAGTTGAGGAATGGAGGTGGTGGCCGCCGTGAGCATTGGGGCGCCACGAAGTGAGGGAAAAGGAGTAGCCTTCATCTTCCTCCTTCGAATACAAACATTCCAACCCATCACCGATTTCAGAATCCGAAGAATTGGAAACCTCTTCATCTTCTTCTTCGTCTTCAACTTCATGTTGTTGTTGTTCTATGTGAGTATTGAGGTTGTTTTCGACATCGTTTTCCATTAGTGAGTGTGTGACGTTGCTAATCAAGTAAACCGCTTCCTCTGTGCCCGGAGCGGCCATGTGAGGTTTGGAAGAAAAATAACCTACGCTACACTCTTTCAATGTGATTCAATATTTCTTTTTAGGATATTTAATATATATTTTATTGAACATTTCTTTTAGGAATAACTAGTATTTTATGACCTGGATTATATTTATTTTTATATACTAAACTAATAATAAATATATTTTTAGATAAATTATCGTAGAACAAAATTTATATCATCAGATAACTAAAATATATTTTTTGTTTGTAGTAAACAATTTAAATTAAGATGTATAAGTATGTGTGTTACTTTTTTTATGATAATAAAATTATTATTATTATTTTTATTATAATTATAAAATTAAACATAAATAATTTTTATAATTTTGTTATAAATAATATTTATTTATTTTGTTGGTAGTTTTATAATTAAAAAATGGTTAAATTTTAAAAAATCAAATACAAAAATATTTAAATTTAAACAAATGAGCATAAATATAATAAAACAGTTATTTTAATTTAAAATATTTTTATTTAAATGATAAAATTAAAAAATAAATACGGATAGTAAATACGAAAATTCTTTATATGTAGATATTGTAAGTGCTGAAAAAAAAAAGGTAACCTTGCTGACGCAAGCGTGGCAGAAAACAAGTGACTGACCAATTGTTTTGAAGTAAAATTTTAAAACCCATTATAAGTTTAGACCATCTTTTCTGAAAAACCAGTACTCTCTTCAAGCATGTTCTTCTTCCTCCTCCATCTTCTTTGTTAAATTTTCTACGTACTGAACCAATTCAATTTCAATTAGGAAACACTTGAGTAATCCCAATATTGTGAGTTCCGAAAACAATTGATCAATTTTCCTTTCGGTAATTGGTAAGTGTTTTTTTCTTTCTCCTCATGTGTTTGGAAGTTGTGGTCATGCAACAGATATGTTTGCATGTAGCTTTCAAATATTTTTCCTAAATTTTTAACCCAAGTTAGGTTCTAAAGCTGCCTCAATTTCCCAAATTATGATCCATAGGTGTTCTAATTTTCTTTAGAGCATGATTGCGCAATAGGAGTCTCTTGTGAGATTGACTGTTTGAACAGAGGTAAGAGAAGCTAGGTTAATTCTGATTTTGTAGAGGTAAGAGAAGCTGGGTTAATTCTGATTTTGTAGAATTCTCATAGGTGTAAATTAGAATTTGTGATGATTATGTGATGATGCATGTGAAACTGTTTTCTTTTAGTGTATATTGCTATTTGAATTGATGTTGGGTGGATTTGAGACATGTATGCTTTGAAAGTTGAGATGTGAAAGCTGTGAAATTGTGCCATGATGATGGGAATTGAGTTGGGTGAGTTTAGTTTACTTTAATTGGCCAGGTTGGGAGTGATTGAGGGTGTAAAATCTGTTGCAACATTGTTTAGATAGAAAGCCCAATGAATTGGTAGTGTTTTAAAGTATTTTGGGGGAAGTGAGATAGGGAATTTTAGAGTTAGAGGTCTTGGACATATTTGAATTGTTGAGGCAACCTAGGCAAGTTAGTTATAACTTGTTAGGACTATAAAATTGGTGAAAATGAGTGTCTAAATGATAGAAGTGGAATTGGGTCTTTAGGTTGAGTAAAACTAGTGTTTTGAGTGAGTTTAGAGGAAGTGAAAGGGTGTTTTTGAGTAACTGAGGTCTAGAGTGTAAGTGGACAGTGGGGACAACTTGATTGAGTCATTTGAGACTTGTTTGAAGTGTTAAATTTGCTAAAAAAGAGTTTCTAATTGGTAAATTTTGGTTTGAGTCTCTAAATTGTGAAATTGAAGATTTTAGAGTCTAAAACAATGCATAAATACTTCATAATGTGTTTAGAAAGAGTTAGGATCACTTAAACAAGTTTAATTCAACCTGTAGAATGAATTAGGGGTGGAAGAAATGCATAAAAAGGCCTAAAACGAAATGAGAGTGGATAAGTTCTGCAAAATTTGCAGAATCCACGCCTGGGCGCCCTTTGATGACATTTTGCCATAATTATGGCACCCGAGCGCTTTTTGCTGTTGTTTTTGTTTTTGACGTTTCGAGAGTTCCGGACGTCTGTTTTTTACGTTCTTTAGGTTGCTCTGGGGGTTTTTAACCTTCCATATGGTTTCAAAGTCATTTTCTTTGTCTAAGTATGAGTTCACTGGATTTTGTTTTGTTTAGTGGTCCTTCTATAACTATTATTGTCTGGTAGTGTACATGGAATGATTTCATACACTTTTTGATGACTTGTTGGATTGTTTGTGATCTTTTGAAGTGAAATTAATGTTATATATATGTTTGTATGCAAAGTAAAGTTGAAGAGTTACATGTACATTGTTTTATATGGATTCAATGTGATAATGTCATGGTATTTGGTGGTTCATGTCTTGAGTTAAGTTTCAAAGTAAAAGTATAGTTATTGGACGTAATTCCATGATCCTCAAGGGAGGTTACATGATGGTGCCACTGTAGTTTGTTGTGATTGACCGTATGAATGGCCGGAGTGTCCTTATTGGGTTTATCCTGACATTTTAATGACCATCCATGCTCAATTAGAGAGTGATGAGTCATGTGGTGAGAATAGCAGGAGGTCCTAGTCTTGGGTGTCTCCATTTATGGGCCAAGATGAGTTTGGTTGGACTTACACTTGTATGTGGTCAGGTGAAACCCCTCGGCAATGATTTACAAAGCAGTAGGGCCATAACAAGTGCACAAACCCCTGAAACTCGACATTTCATACTAGTCCGGATGGTCAATTCACGTGGTCGGTCATTGGTAACAAAATAATGTATTCGGTCTTAGTCTATGTTGTATTATGGTCCTTTGCATGCTATGTGTGGTTAAAGACGAGTCTAGTGAGTCATAACATGATAGGATAATTTGTTTAATCATTTGTATGCACATGCCTTTCTATTTTCAACTATTGTATGATAACTTACATGTTTTTAAAAATCTAGCTTACCCTTACTTTTGTTTGTGTTGCATGATGTATGATTTTCTTCTTGCGATGATCATCCAAATTTGGATGGGAACAGATGAAAATGAGGCTTCACTAGAGCAGATTCTGGATGAGTTAGATGCAACAACCCCTAGCTCATAGAGTCTATCTTAGACTTCTTTTTTGTATTTTGAGAAACTTTGTAGTTTCTATGCAACACCTAGTTCATAGGATTACTTTTAGATTTTCTATTATTTTGAGATACCCCTTATGTATATAAAGTTTTAAATTTATAGTCCCTTTTTGATGACTGTAAATATTATTATTTTATATAATCTCATCTACTGCTCTTACTGCTTTCCTATATTATAATCCTTGCATTCTATATTTATATACATTGCTATGGGATTCACATATATGACGATAGTTTTATCTATGAATAGAAAATTTAAAATGAAGTTATTTTAGTGTAAAGATGAAGAAGGATGATTGAAAATGATAAAAAAAGAAGTATGTAAATCAAAGGTAATACTGTAGAAAAAGTAACCATGTAAATTAAAGGTGAGAAAAAAATAGATTATATAAAAATTTATTTTATATTAGAATAGATTAAATACAAAATTATTTTATATTAGAATAAATTAAATAAAAATTAATAATTTATTTTGAATAATTAAAACATTAATAATTTTTTTATCTATTTGATCTATTCATTGAGAATTTTTTACGGATGGATAATCCATTTATAAAATAATATATTTTAAATATTAAAAAATTGTAAAACATATTTTAATAATTTAATTTTGAAATTTTAAATAACAAATTTAAGGATAATTTGGTTATGAAAAATAGTAATTGGATTAATTTTGATAATATTGATCAAAGAATGAAATATATTTTTAAAATTATGAAAGGATAATTAAGAATTAGATAAATATTGATAAATCTATTTTTTTAATATTTTATAATGAATAAATTTATTTCATAAATAAATTGTGTCAATAATATTAATAAATAAATGAATTTAAACAAGTATAAATGTTGTTATAGCATAAACTCCAAAATTTTAATGTTATTCATTTTCACTCCAAAATAAAGGATTGGTTTTGGATTTAAAATTTCCTCAGAAGAGTTTTGAGTTCTAGATAATTTGATCGGTCCAATCTTATTTCATGAGGAAAAATCTTACTCTAGACTTATTTTGCTCGATGAAAAATTATTCAGCCATCAAATTCAAGGATTTCGAACAGCACATCTCATTCGGAGAATGATAAGGTAATTTCTTATTTAATTTTGCTCAGTAAATTATATTTCTGTCTACTAATATCCTCTTAAGATAATATGTTATAATTAAGATGCATAAAAAGTGTTTGATGGAATGCCTTACAAGATTAGGATTAATGATGTTTCAGAGTTTGAAAAACCATGCCCTTTAATGCTTTCCCTAAACATATGAATATCTCAATATGCTTTCTTCCAGCATAGTGTAAGTGTATATATAGAAAATTTCCTTTGTTCTTGCATTTGTCATGTCTACCATCCTCAGAAACGTCATTATCCTGATGAAGCATCGTTCCCAAATGAAGTGAAAATGGGTAGAAAAAAATTGTGAAGCATATTAGATTGTGTTCCTTAAGTTATTATTACATAGTAATGATATGATATGATATTACACGAGGAGAAAAACCTCCGATAAAGAATATCTTGTAGTGAACAACTCTTTGTTTAAATACATAAATAAACCTCTCAAATTAGCTTACAATAAACTAATTTGTGAAAAAATGTCAGAAAGTGGAATTTAACCAAACAAGAGTGAGCCAAGTGCCAACACTCTAACGATAGAACTTTCTATAGTATATCCCTGAAAGAAAGGGAGGAAGCAACTCATTTTTTCTATGCTTCATTTAGGATTTTTCTTCTGTTTCTTCCTGTTCAGCTTCCTCTGGCTTTGGTGGTTCTTCTTCTTCTTCGGCTGGTTCAGGAGGCGGTGTGGCATTCTTCCTGTTTGCAGCAGCTTGGAGTACATGATGGTAGTTCCCTTTCTCCATGAAAAGCTGTTGGAAATGGTGCCTGCAGTAGAGGACACCGTCTAGGGAAGCATAGGAGGAATGTGTGAGGTGGCAACCTGCATGAGCACACCTAAAGCAATTCTTGTGATAGCATTCTCCTTCCAGTGTCATCTATTCAGCAAAGCAACAATTTTTTAGCTAGTTCAATTCAATCAAAATTCTAATCCAGGTGACGAGAATAGTTTATAAACAAACTAAAATCTGTCTAAGATATTAATCAAAACACAAATCATTTTGTGGATTTTTCAGCCAGGCAGACCAACCACAACCAGCATCCACATGTTTCACGCTCAATGCTTTAAGGAAGTGAAGACTATTCTGCCATTGCCTTTGTATCAAACATAGTAAAGGAAAAACAAAATCTTTTTTTCAAATTGTTCGGCGAGATATATAGTATTTCAAATTGTTCAGCACTTGAAGGGTTGTGAGATGGTGTTCTGATAGATACTACAAACCTTTTCCAGAGGATAGACTGTTTTTGAGCAAACTGAACATTTGTCTAGAGTTCCACTGAACATGGACGAGAGTCGGTTGGGGGTCTTATTCTGAAAATGAAGATTATTGTTATTGACATGTTAGAAAATCACACAAGAACATTTGAAAGAAAACCAAGGTCTTAATGATAATGATGACGGTGATGATGATTTCCAAGTAAATACTCAAACTGGCTACATATGTGTTTAGGCTGGATAGTGAACGTACCATCTCATTTTGTTTTTCAGAAGACCTTGCTGTGCCGCAATTACAATCATGAAAAAACGCATAGCATGTTAGCCATGCCAATAGAAAATTACAGGTGCAAATGAATTTGCACTTACTGGGATTCTGGCTAAAATATGCGCTGAACAGAAGATGGTAGCATGTTACCTGTCTGAAAGTTCTTGCTGAAATTGCCAGATTCCTTGAAAAGCTGTTCAAAGTGTGGCTTGCAGTAGAGGACACCGTCCATTGAAGAGTATGTGCTCATCTGACCAAAATATAATTGCACCATTGGCACCAAAGTTAAGAACAAGTTTAAACTACACAAATTGTTTTTTCTTGAATCTAGTCATATCAGAGTACAAGCTTGGCCATTTATGTCATTACAGATTTCAAATTCTAGCACCAGGATTCCAAGATCAAAACTAGTCACGCAATTCAATAATGCCATGAACTTCATTTCATGTAATTAGCAAAGTATTTGCATCATTCTATTCTATATGATTTTGATGGAAAAATTGCATTGTAGGTATTTGGTTAAGCAGGTTTTATATGGCATACAAGTATATAAGCAGCACTCTATTATTTGAGTAAGGAGATATGAAACTTCTCAACAGATATATCCCTATAGATGGTGAGTCAGTTTCTCCAGCAAAGATTAGCCAATTACATGGTTACCAGAAAAAACTATTGAATGCATATTCAAACACAATGACTAACACTATAAGAATGAGAGAAAATAACAAACATATTCAGAAAACATGATTATGGCAACAAAAGAACTGAAGATGAAGAAAAAATGGTGTGGAAGAAGTATTATATACCGTGAGGTATCCCTTGCAGTGACTGCATCGGAAGCAGTTCTTATGGTAAGGTGTACCTTCAAGAGTTAACAAGTCAACCACATAAACAGTCTTATCACAAGCCTTGCATTTATCAAGAGTTCCTGTGAATGACATTTTGGCTTTCCTCCTCAAGAATGATGGAAAACAAGGCTCAGGAATTTTCTGGCTGGTGTTTCTGTTTTTCCCTTAATCCAAGATCAGAGGATTAAAGAGAATTTCAACAAGATAGAACAGCACACATTACCTTGCACCTCAGACAAATGAGGATTGAATAAAGTCTTTGATATGTCTTAGCAAAGTAATTTAAATCAGATTATAACGTATTTGATTGCTATGGTAAATGGTTGGTAAGTGATTAGAGACCTCAAAATATTAAGCCAAGGATGGGAAATCCTTGCCGTAATTTGTGGATGTAAAAACTTATTGTGTGGAGTGAAAAACGATGACCATTTCAACAACATATACAAAATAAATAAATAAATAAAAACCTCATTCCAACTATTCTTGAATTTAACTTTTTTACATTTAACTAGCCAAAGAAAGAAAATTTTCATATTTAAGATGCTGAAAAAAGTTACATCCAGAATAACCCAAAAGAAAAAAAATTAAATCCACAGAAAGCAGTTATATTTTTAGAATCTGATAAGTTAAGAGAACTTTGCATTCCTTGTAAGAAAAAAAAAAAAAAAACTCTTCTTTCTCTCATAAATCTCACTCTGATGGTCTCCACAATTTGAACCTTGCCACGTTCGTTCTGTAAAGCAGTTTATGGTAAAAAACCTGCCAAGCTTTTATTTTAAGTATTGGCTAAACCAAATTATATTAATTTATTTTAGTAATTTGTAATGTTTTGATTGTTACAAATTCAGTACATTAAACTTTAAACTCAAAAACAGTTAGTTTGCTATGATATACACATTCAAAAGCAATTAGTTTACAACCATATACACATTAAACATTAATTAATAGTGTCAAAAAATGAGACAATGGGATTGTCTGTGATAGCATGATTCACACTGAGACAATAGTTTAGAGTTAGAGCTTCATAATTTCCATATTTGGGCAGTATGAAAGAGGCCAAATTGCTTGAACTGATAAACAAATTTGGAATATAAACAATATTGTTCTTGAATCATACAAAAATAAGACTAAAAAAAAACAAGGGAAAAACATGATCCAATGAAAATCTTGAATGATAATGTTAGTCACATATATACGTAATGCAAGGGCCACCTGTAATGTGAAAACTTACCATCCCTACCATCAATTGTCTTAATTGTTCTAAACATATTACACTATATTTTGTTAATGGATCGTGTTTTGTGCCACAAACAAAAGGGTTATGTTTTCATCTTATTTTATTGCGTACTAGTGGAAAAACGCTGTTTCACGTCGGTTATTTTAGGTTTTTAACGTCTCATTCAAAGCCGACGTCATAGTCGGTGATGTCACTAGGACGTCGGACATCCACATAACAGACGTCTATATTGACGTCAGTTAGTGGCAGGACCGACGTCAGTAAACGTCGGCATAGGCCTAACCCCGATGTCTAAAGGCACTATGTAGACGTCGGACTGCGCATTAACCGACGTCTAAGAGCACATAAAGACTTCGAACATGTTACTAACCGATGTCTCATGTTACTATAGACGTCAGTGTGTGCATTAACTGACGTCTAATACAGTCGTTGTGTTCTAGTGCAGTTTTGTTCCTGTCTTTGGATAACCCAATAACACACTTTTTCTTTTCTAGTTTCCCCCGAAAAAAAGCTTGCGTCTTTTGAATTTCTCATGACATTTCAACCCAAAACCGAACCCGGGTCTTTGCTTAGTTCCATTTTCAACTGCAAGAGAGAAAAATTACGGTGAAACGATAACTAGGCAACGACGACCCAGGGTCGTTTTTGAGTCGAAACGTCACGAGAAATCCAAAAGACGTCACTTTTTCTGGGAGGCAGCTAGCAAAGGAAGAATGTGGTACTGCGTTACCCCAAGAGAAGAACAAAACTGCACTAAAACACAAAACAAGAAAACAAATTTTATCAGTTGAACCAGAACAAGAAGATAATTGATGAAAGACCGAACAAAGTTTAAACGGTAACCATAAAAAAACACGCACCTAGGATGCAATGCCGCAAGAGAGAAAAAGGAAAGGAGGAAGACGATGATGTTATCAGAAATAATAATGCAGTGCCGCAAGAGAGAAAAAGGAGAGGAGGAAGACGCAATCATATCAGAAACTGCAATGCCGCGAAGGGTCTGCGGTTTATTTAAAATGAAATGGGGCATCGGTTCTAGCAGGGCCCCGACGTCTATAGTCACTGAGACATCGACCATCTAACTAATTCGACGTCTAAGATAACATTTAAAGTGACTTTTGAATGCCATTAGACGTCGGTGTCCAGGGGAGTCGACGTCTAAGGCGTTGAACCGATTGACGTTTCATCTCCTGTCAGGGAAGTAGACGACGGTTGTGAAGGGGTGCCGACGTTTATAATACTATAGATGGCGGGGCCCTGCTGACGGACGTCGAGGTGCCTCGGATTTTGGTGAACATAATTAATTACAGGTCTATAGACGTCGCATTCACCGAAAGTGATGTCTATGTTAAAGAAATTTCTGTCTTCTCGCCTTCCGAACAGGCTATAGATGTCGATGATTAACCAATCAACGTCTAAACACCTGGATATCAAGTGACGAGCATTAATTACACTCTAATACACGTCGGGCCCCATCACAACCGACGTCAATTACGCAGGAAAAGTTTGTCTTCCCGCCGACCTCATTACATTAGACGTCAGTTTCGAACAGAGCTGACGTGTATTATATTATAGACGTCGCCTCCCCGTGAAACCGACGTCTAGGTACCAACTTATTTACACTAATGTCACCGTGCACTCATATACGTCGGACTACTCGCTAACCGGCGTCATTGTGGCGACGTTAAACAACGTTTTTTCACTAATGGCGGTTTTAATAGTCTCGATTATTTTTAAATTTTTTTTATATACGGTTGATATTTTTGAAAATTCACTCACTTTTAGAGTAATATAATAAGAATTAAAAAAATTATTATATCTAAAACCCTTTTCTTTTAAAATAAAAAAACAAAAACAACTTATCTCACAAAACAGAGACGCAGTGTTCATCATCCTCAAGTAGTCTTTTGCCTTTGTAAATGTTGTTTCTTATAAAACTTACTATTAAAAAAATAAGTTATTATTGACACATAAATTTGTTGAAAATTTGTTATTATCGATAAAAAATCCAACAATAAGCTTATATGAAAACTTGTTGATCAAATACTTGATAATGTCTGTTATTAAATTTTTTTTATGTGTCTATTAGTAAGTTTTATTGTAATAGTTTAATTATTGACGGATAAAATTCATCGACAAGTTACTAGATGAAATGATATTAAAATTTCATATCCCTCCTCTTCATTCTAGTTTCTTCCTTAAAACATGAATTAGAAAATCTCTCAAAATGCAAATCCAACTTGTAGTGACCTTTGTTGACCCTCTCATGAGGAGTATGTGATGCTGATAGAGAAGCTCTAAAAGGACAACATTCAATGTAGTGTTTTTTTTTTCAATTCAAATCACATATTTTGTTACAGGCACAAGAGTTGGGATAATATGTGTTTGTTGATGAGATATTTCAACAAACTCATCTTCGCAAGAGATTTGACCAATTTATTAATCAAAGATCTCAAAAGACATATATAAGCAAAGACTTTTACTCTTACTTCCTTTAAACTTAAAATTATACCATATTTAACTAATTTCTCATTCACAGGAAGAATTTGAAAGTAGACTTTCACAGGTTAGATTTGAGCAAAGGTCACGTCTTAATACATCAGAAGAGTATAATGATGATGATGCACAAAATGACATCATTAGGACACAATGCTAGGTTGAGGTTGTTAGTGAAAAAAAAAGTAAGACTATATGGTGCAGGACAACTTGTTGCAAATTACACGACTAGAAGACGTACTCTCAAGCACCAACCATATTTTTCCACCAACGTTGTGGACGTTATGTACCTTAGGCAACGACTAAAAAGCACATAATTAGGATTATGAAAATTTGAGTTGCCAATTTCAAATCTTGCAAAATCTAGTTATGAAATTCTTGTCTTTGGATGCCTAAACTTGTCTTCAAGAACCTCAATCCAGTCCAACACCGTCCCAATAGCAACCCAACCCAACCCAGTCTAGCTCATCCTAGTCCAACCACAATCGCAATAGCAAGAACAACACCCTCAAGAAAGCCTTTAAGAATAAGACTAAATTTTGATGATTATGTAGATTATTAGGATTTCTTTTTACATACTTATTATAGTTTTTTATTGTGTATGGATACATTACTTATAGACATATTGTAAGTGAAGTTTGTTTGCATTGCCTAATATTAACAAATTTGTCTCATGTGTATACAAAATTGTGCTTTTATTGCATGTATGCATATGAAATATGATATTGTAAGATTGTCAAGTCTGATTGAGTGCAAAGAATACAACTCACTACATTGAAAACATGCGTTACATATATCGACAAATTTTACCGCCAAACAAATTTGTGGGTAATGTCCTCTACTTGAATCATGCTATTACTGACAAATATATTCTTCGGTAATTACCAATATATCTCAATTTATGACGGTAAATATTATTGATGAATTTTTGCTCATGAGAAATCTTCAAATAACTAAAGTGATTTGAATATAGATTTGAAAATTAAACACATTATAACTAGAAAACACTAAACAAAATATATTTATTGAATGAACAATTTTAACTTGAGTCCACCTTAACTTTTGAATCTAGATCGACCCGTCTCTACTTTCAAAAAACACTAGCATATCTCGATCTTTAGCTAGGTTTGTCTAACTTAATATTTTTTCTGTCTCGTCCTTCGGTTGAAGCTAGTCCATCTCAACTTTTTGATCAGTTTAGCTCGTGTCGATCTTTAGTTCATATCGATTCTTCTCGACCTTCGACTATAGTTAGCCTATCTCAATCTTATGCCTCTGTTGACCCATCTTGACTCCTACCTTGAGTTGGGCTGTCTTGACCATTGGTCTGGGCCAACCCATCTTTAACCTCGATCCAGGTTGACCTATCTTAATCTTTAGTTTGGGATGACTGTCCTATGGTTTGGTTCAGGTTAGCTTCTCTCGACCTTCGACTTGACAATCTCCTCACGACCTTTTGTTGACTAACTCAACTTTACCTTTGTGTCAGTCTGACTGAATTATAACTTGACTGGGACCGACTCGATTTGACTTTCTATTCGAGTTGACTCTGCTCAAACTTCGATCATGACAGACTTGGGTTAACCTTTAAGCCAGAATAACTCAATTCGAACTTTGATTTCGACCGAAAGTGTTGTATTTAAAAATTAATTAAAACTTTGTAACGAAATTAGCCTACTTGATCCGGATCTAACTCACTTTATAAATAAAAATAAGCTTTGTATCTCTTTTTTTCTATTCATTTAGTTTTCCTACAAATAGGAACTTATTCAAAAGCGGTTAAGATTAACCATGAGTTATATGAATTAAATTGACACATAGCACACCCAATTGATAAAAGAAAAAAGGTAGAATTATTGAAGTTAAAAGAAAAACCCGGAGCATGACGGGAGGCGGAGGCACGAGCCAAGAGTTTTCCTCTCTTTCATGGTGCATAAACAGTTCAAATTACTCAAGTGATTTGAATAAAAATTTGAAAATTAAACATATTATTACCAGAAAACACTGAAAAAAAAATGTTTAAAACTAAATCAGACTGTACTGTATACTAAATTTATAATTAATTTTTATTTTATTCTTGAATAAGTCTTAACTCTAGTCGGACTGTTCTATATATAAAAAACGAGTCACTGAAGGACTTGCCCAGCCCAGATTAAGAAAATCACTTCTGTTTCCTAAAAAACATTTTCAAAATTTAGAAAAGAAAGTTATTTCATTTTTCAAGAATCTAGGGCTACTGAAGGAAAAGAGTCAATACAACTAAGGTGAAGTTGTAAAATAAAAGCATTGAACTTTGAAGTGAAAAAGAAAACGGGAAAGGAGAAAGGATATTACAGAATATTTCTAACACAATTTTTTCTATATCTTTATAAGTTTTATTAGAAGCTGTAAAATTATGAACGAGATTTAGTAAGATACGTAAGTTTCTGACTTTAACGTATTTCAATCAATTAAAAAATATATTAGAAAAACTGTAAAGGTGTGATTCTGATATTTCTGAAGATATGATAAAAGAAAGGGAACAAAACACCATAGCAATAAAAGGAACATTCATATAAAATTTAATATTCTCAGAATTTTTTAAACAGAATAAGTGTTGAAATTTAAGTAAAATAAAAAGTTGTTGTATCAAGATTAATAATTTTTTTTATTACTGTACTGAAACAAAAATATATCAATATTTATTAACTGTTTACCCTTTCAAACTTATCGCACTCTGTTAATTTATGTAGATCAAAAGTACAATCTAAAAATATGAATACTAAATTTCAGCTAAAAAATTATAAGAGATTAAAATGTCATAAGATGGAATGATATGTTTATATCTTTAAGAACTGCAAATAATTTTAATTATCCATAAGTATTTGTGTGTAGTCTTAAATTGTTTAATGCTATCTTTGTATTTTCTTTTTCAATTTATTCGATTGCTTTAAAATTATTGAAATTCTTTGCCAAGCATTACGCGTAGTTAATATTTACATGCGTAGCACGATTTTGTAAAAGTTCAGAATTTGGTTAACGGGAAACCGAATTCTGACTTTTTATTTAAAAAAATTTCACAAAAAAGTATGTTAGAATTCGATTTTCTGAAAACCGAATCCTGATTTTTCTTTTTGATGATTTCTTCGAAAATATATTCAATGGTTTTCAAAAACCATATAAAATTTTAACGGATTTTAAAAACCGGTGAAAGATTAAAAGGTTTTCGAAAACTATTAACCGGTTTTTGAAAATCATTGAAAGATAAATTTTCGAAAACTATTTAAACGGTTTTCGAAAACCGTGGAAGGATATTTTAACTTTTAACATGTTTTAAAATTTTGTTAAAAGTTAACAAATTTTAATATTTTTAATATAATATTTTAAAGGATATTTTAATATAATTACTTATTTTAATATTTTTAATATAATATTTTTTAACTTAACAAATTTCAAAAGTTAAATATTAAAATAAGTAATTATATTAAAATAATAATTATAAAAATAATAAAATATATTAAATTTGTTAAGTAATAAAAGTAATTTCAAAAGTTTGTCAAATTAAAAAAAATTATAATAAATTATTATAATAAATTAATTACTTATTAAATTTTAAGTTAAAAAACAGAATTCAAAAAATATGTTAAACAATTAATTTTAAAAATATATATTAATAAAATATTAAAATAAATTAATTATTTATTAATTTTAAATTAAAAACAAAATTTTAAAACATGTTAAAAGTTAAAATATGCTTCCACCGGTTTTTGAAAACCGTTTAAATAGTTTTCGAAAATTTATCTTTCAATGGTTTTCAAAAACCGGTTAATAGTTTTCGAAAACCTTTTAATCTTTCACCGGTTTTTAAAACCCGTTAAAATTTTATATGGTTTTTGAAAACCATTGAATATATTTTCGAAGAAGTCATCAAAAAGAAAAATCAGGATTCGGTTTTCAGAAAACCGAATTCTAACATACTTTTTTTGAAATTTTTTTAAATAAAAAGTCAGAATTCGATTTTCCGTTAACCGAATTCTGAATTTTTACAAAACCGTGCTACGCATGTAAATATTAACTACAGTATGCTATATCTGTAAATTAAAAATAAAACTATGTTATATTAGAAAAAAAATCAGCATTACGCATGGTTAAAAGTTTTGGGAAATCTAATTGAAAGAAAAAAACTTATTTTAGTGTTTATTCTAAAAAAATAACCGATAAATTTGATGCTTATCTAGTATAAGAGAATTAATTACTTTTACATTTGTACAATTAAAAGAAAATCTTTTAAATTACCGAGTAAATAAGGTACCTGTGTTGCCAATTTGAGTAGGTAAAAATCTATCATACATCAGGATTTTAACACAAATGACAAGTTTGAAATCAACATTAACAATTTTTAGGTTGTGGCCTAGAGAACAATTATTGGATTTTGAACAAATGTTAAAATAGAGAGGTATTGAAAGTAAAGATAAGTATATCAATTGGAAAATAATCTAATTAAACGGAATAAAAAAAGTAAAGAAAATATAAGAAGAAACTACTAAGAAAGACCTTGCTAAAAGTGGTTTTTAGTGAAAAATTAGATTTTCACAGTTTTGATGCTAGTCAATTGATCCACAAAGCTGACCTCAACTAACAGGGAAAATTGGTCGTTGTAATTATAAGGCCTTCTGAATGCCATGGCAATGCAAACATAACAGTTGTCAGACAAAACATCCTAACATAAGAAATCATTTGTTTTTTCAATCAACACTTGTTGTCACTATTGGTGCCTCTCCAAAATGAAAACAAAGGAATATGTGTAAGCAAGGAGCCTATGAACCCAGAAGCAGATTGGTTTGGTTCATCCTTTCCAATATCAAAATCCCGCCAGAACTTGATTATATGGAGACTTTCTTCCTCTGTGGATCTTTGGACAACAATCTTAGAACCATATCCTTTCTTTCTCATTTGTTGGCATATATCAGAAGGATTGTTTGCAGTGAGGGTCACCATATATAGCCATCCCTTTTCTGACAAAAGGCGGTCTGCAACTGGCAAAATCTTATCTATAACACTTCGGCCATTCTCCCCACCGGCCCAAGATGAGGTAATACCTTCAACACCAACTTCGTCTTCAGGGGTAGGCACATAAGGAGGGTTCACAACCATAACATCAACCGACCCTGCCAAACGCTCCTCTAGTCCAGCTGCAATATCTGTTACTACCAACTCAGCACCAACCCCATGTGCTTCCATAGTCTTTCGGGTCACCTCCACTGCATGAGGGTTGATATCGGTAGCAAAATAGTTGACACCATAACCTTCCTGCCCCAGAATAAGAGCGAGGGAAGTGATGACATATCCACTTCCACAGCCTATCTCTATGCATAAAGATGGATGATGTTCCAGCAAGTTACTGCGATCAGCTAGAAGAGCATCAACCAGTGCAAAAGAATCATCACATGGTTCATAAACCTCCTGATGGGAACTTACAAGGCGAATTTGAGCAGTTCTTGGTAATTCTTTGTATGAAGCCTATCAATGAACACATAACTGTCAGTAAACCTGAAAGGTTCAATCCAATTCACAAGTAAAAATGGTCTGGGGAAGTAGCAGCAACAAAAGATTTGGCACACCATACCATTTTACCGGTGTTCACTTTGGCATTGATACACGGATGACCTTTATTGAATCCAGCTCTGACTGGCACTGCCCAATTTGAAGACAAAATTTGCAATATCAATTTCTTCCTACTCCTCCTGAGCCAGAAACGGCAGAATAATTTAGTTGTTGATTTTAATATTAAAAAAAGTAGTAACAAGAAGCAGTAGAAAAATTAAACTAAAAAGTGAACCTAGCAATCTGTCTAGCAGCTTTTAGCCTATGAGAATCACCTCCAAATACCAATACATGCCCCACTTAGACATATTTTTGCTTTTCTAACTCTACCAAAACCAGTGAAAAACAACAACCCCTCTGCACTAATTAAAGGAAAACAGCGTGATTTATGCCCCTGCAGCAGATACACCAGCGCTGGTCACGTTCCAGCCTTCCAAAGAGTGCTCAGCTCTTTCCAGAATAGCAATTTCTGCATCCAATTCCGCTTATGCGTCAGTTTACCAGACTTCACTGCATATATCAGCGCCAAAACACCAATCCAGGAGTAGTTTTCCATCATCTGAAACCTTATACAATAATATACTTACACTGTCCAGCACAATTCTCCCTTGATCACTCCAATTTCTTCATCATGCAGAACGCATATAAAAAAAAAAAAAAACACTAACACAGCCACATAACTTGCACCAATGAATTTCATGCACCAGATTGCTTACCAATAGACCAGAACTTATCACAAAATACATCATAAAATATAGTACCCTAAACCATATCAAGATCACAATTTTAAAGCACTTAAACACCAACTTTTCCTTACACATATAACTCAAGACAGCACCTCCAATAAAGCAGATTCTGAATGAAACAGCCACTTAACAGGACAACTTTGCACCTTTCACCCACTGATTTCGTGCTCCAATTTGCTTACATACAGATCAAAATTTAACACAATAAAACATATAACATATAGCACGCTAGACAAGATAATTAGTCATAATGTACACAACAGCAACACCAATTTTTCCTCAAACATGCACTTCAAAACAGCACCCCAAAAGCAACACATTCAAGAGACAAACAGCCCCTGCATCAGGCCTAAACAGTGTTCAATGATTGGCTTAAAACAAAGTTTTCATCAGTTTATACAATCCAATTTTTTTCCCCCAAACTTAGGCTTTATACTAGCTATGGTGACTACTGCAACTACCATCCTACCAGTCTACTGCGTTGGACCACTACCGCATCATACTGGACAGGTTTTTAAGCTGCAGACTCACTTCAGGAGTGCTCCCTACCTTCACTCAACTCAGGGCCACTCACAAGTCATTGCAGTGGATTCTCATGCACCAAAACCTACTAACGTGCTAGACAATACTGCACCCGAGATCCCTCTCAAACCAAATTAACTGGACTCCTAGCACCAGGAATGACTCTGCACGAATAAGGTTTTCTGCACAATCCTCACACAAGGCTGCACTAGCCACTCACCACTTGATGACTCTATTACCATGCAGGGCTGCACTAACACTCACCCCATCCCACTACTGCCAATGTAGAAAGGAAAACAGGCAACTGCCTTGCACAAAACTCATCTACAACAGTTCATTCTAGTATCACCCTACATGAATTTCTCGTTCAAATACTTAAACAAACAGGGCCAGGAACATATATGCCAATTTACGTTCACACATTGCCCAGTCATATGTAAATACAAGACACTCCAGTTGCGTGGTCAATGAAAATAGAAATTCATAAATCCGTTCAGACTGTGGATGTAACACATCCTTCACCACAAACTCATGCCTAATGCTATTGATTTCAGTTGAGCTGCAACCAGGAGTCCTTTGATGCAAATAATGAATACTCAAATAGGGTAAAAAGAGAACAACATGGACATGTGGATAAAGTGGGCGTAACAAAGACCTCGAGACTCTCTGCGATCGCAGCCCTCACTGATGCAAGCGCTCTCCAACCCGCTGCCCTCGCTCCCCGCCCTTGCTGCTGCCTTTTTTCTCCACGGGCCTATGATTTTACTATTGTGCTTTCTATCTAGGATATATTTAGAATTTGAAGAAAAAAGAGAGAGGCTCTTTTTCATTCTGTTTAGGGTTTATTTAGAATGTGAGGAAAAAAATAAATAGAATGACCATGTTTTATAAATTTATAAATTTATTAGTTGCTTCATATATGAGTATTTTATGAACTATCATTTTTTATAATTTTATTATGAACCATTTTGTAAATCATATATAAGTTACTTTTATAATTTGTATTATTTTTAATGATATTTCTATTTATAAATATATATTTTCATCTATTTATGATTTTTACTAGTTGAATTACAATTTTTGAGTTTAAATTCTTTAGTTAGGATCTTATTTTCACTTTTTTTATTGTCTTATGATATGAAGTTTAATAATAGGTTAAATATATGTTTTGGTCCTCATATTTGTGTCAGATTCTCAAGTGGGTCCTCATATTTTTTTTTGTTCCAATTGAGTCTAAATATTTGTTAAATTGAAGCAATTACACCCTCTCCGTTAACTTCCACTAACTCCGTTTCACTGTGCTCAAGTGTAACAGATGAGGTGTAGCAGATTTTTATATGTGTTGTTTTTTGGTGAAAGACGTGGAATTTACATTTAAAATAAATAGTTTATAACAAAGATATTTTTTGGTAAAGTGTTTTAACTTAAGTGAGTGAGTGAAAATAGTGGAGGCTATTTCCCTGGACGCTTCAATCCTCCTGAGCTCAATCAGCCCCATTCCAGTCGAGGCAGTAGCGTCGGAGATTAGCTTCGCTGCACCGCTCTCTCCCTCGGCACGGATAATCGCGGCCCGCCGCTCCTGCTCGGCCTTCATCACTACGAACTTAGATCTCTCAGCCTCCTGTTGCGCCACCTGCTTCTGTTCCACCGCCCGCGAGAACTCGCTGCCGTAGGAGAGGTGCGTGATGGCGACATCATCGAGAACAATGTTGAAATCCTTGGCGCGGCGAATGAGACTGTCGTGAACCAGAGCGGATACCTGAGAACGGTCGGTGAGAAGCTGATCCGCGTTGAACTGCGCGACGACGGCCTTGAGAACCTCGTTGCCTATGGACGGAAGAACCTTCTCATCGTACTCAAGGCCGAGGTTCTTTACAATAACAGTGAGCTTGCCGATTTCAGGACGGGATAGGACGCAGAGTGTGAGGTTGACCATCTGAAGGTCTTTGGTGCCGGAGATGGAGGAGAAGGTGTGAGGGCGCGTGCGGATGTCGAAGATGTAAGGCTTCTGGACCCACGGGATGAGGAAATGGGTTCCCTCGCCTACGGTGTCGTCGAGAATGCCTCGGAAACGGTCGAATAGGATGGCACGCTGGCCACCGTCGACTATGTATAGGGAGGAGGAGAGGGCGGTGGCCGCCACGCCCAGCTCGAAGGCGGAGCGGGCAAGATTCGTTAGGAAAGAGACGGCGGCTTGGCTGCTTCCCATTTCGGAGAGGGGTTAGGGTTTTGGATGGTTTGCTCGATTTTCTTGATTAGTTTGATGATGGGTTTTGGGATGTTGCTTTCTTGGTGGTTTTTGTGGCAATGACATCACCTCTCTCTGGAATTCGCTCCATGGGAGAGACTCTGCTGATGCTAACCTTTTGAATGTTACTGGTGTTGTTGCTGCTACTATCATTGTTGAAGTATTTGTGAGCATCGAATATGCTAAGCTCGGAGATGGCGTCTTCAACAGGTCCTGTAGTTATTGTTGCCTTGTTATCGGGTCTGAGATAGGATGAGAAAGATGCGTCTGTATCTCTCACGGTCTGCATCACTGTTGCTCTTTCAATACTATATTCGCTTGGAGGAATGTACTTTTCCACGTGGTATTTTTATTATACAATCATATACCCATAAAACTTAACATAAAATACCACATATATAAAAATCTGTTACACCTCAGCACTGTGAAACGGAGTTAGTGGTAAGTTAACGGAAAGGGTGTAATTGTTTCAATTTAACAAATATTTGGACTCAATTGGGACAAAAAAAAACATGAGGACTCACTTGAGAATTTGGCACAAATATGAGGACCAAAACATATATTTAACCTTAATAATATTAGTTAGATTTAAAATATAAAATTATTTTAAAAAAATTTCTAATGAAATTGATTATTTATTAAATTTATTATTTGTTGAAATCAACTCGTGTATATATTGTCGAGGAATCTCAAGTGGGTTCTCTTGTTGAAAACGGTCTCAATTGGGTCCTAAATTTTGAAAAGTTAGTAACAATTAAACCTTTTCCGTTAAGTGGTGACAGACGACGTTATGAGATGTTGACGTGTTGTACAATAAATATGCTGATGTTAATGATTTTATTATGTAGAATTAATATTTAAATTAAGGGATTTGACATGGCAAAATTTAATTGGTCATTTATGTTAAAATAATAGAGTTAGAGAAAGAGGGAATTGAAAAGGGAATTAGGGATTTGAATGTAGACAGGAGACAAATGAACAACGTGAAAACATTTAAATTCGAATTAGAGAAAAGACGAAGACAATCACCTCAGCCTTGAAAACGAACACTCATAGCAGTTGATGTTAGTTTGATTTCGTTCTTCGTTTTGTGTTTGCTTTCGTGCTTCGTTTCGTATTGCGTTTTCGTTTTAGGGATTGGTAATGAGAAATGAGTTTTTCATTGTGGTATGACTATTTATGTGGTGATATTGCCTTCTGAAATGTGTAGAATTGTAGACGTTGTGGTTATGGTGCCTATTTCTTTTTCAATTGTTTATAAGCAGTGGTCCCCTGTCTGTTTGAGTGTTTCCTTGGTGAGGATGTTAATTTGTTCCTCCATTTGCGTGTTTGAGTGGTAGGGAGTGTAATAATAATAATAATACTTTCCCCCATAATGTACAAGTCCACTTTGTGTGATATATATAATATAAAATGGATGAGGAACGTATTAAAGTACTAGTCTACCATAACGGACACTTTGTAAGTGATGAGAATGAGAAATTGAAATTTAATGGAGAAACAGCAAAATGGTATTGTGATCCAAACACGTAGAGCTATTTTGGCATCTTAGCTTCAGTCAAAGACTTAGGACATATAGATGTAAAAGAGCTTTGATACTCTTTAGGAGGTCAATCAGTGTTGGAAGATAGGTTGAAACTATTGACTAATGGTCGTGGTGCAATGCATATGCTTAACATTGGCACGTTAAATGGTGAAGTTCATCTATATGGGGTTTATAATACCATGGAACCACATATAATAGAAATGATTGATTGGGGGTGATGGTGATATTGATGGTGAAGTTGGAAGAGAAATGGAGGAGGGTGATGGTGATGCTGAAGTTGCAAGAGAAATGCAGGATGTTGATGTTGATGGTGAAGTTGCAAGAGAAATGGAGGAGAGAAATGGTGATGCTGAAGTTGCAAGAGAAATGGAGGAGGGTAATGGTGATGGTAATGGTGCAAAAGAGGTGGAGGAGAGTGGTGGTGATGTTGAAGGTGCAAAAGAGGTGGATGACAGTGATGTTGCAAAACAAGTGGAAGATGTAGTTGGTCAAGGTGACTGTAATGCTAATGATGTAGATGATGTTGAGGTACATGATGTACATGATTTTGAGCTAAAGGATGTAGATGAGGATGGGATGTACATGAGGATGAAGATGTAGATGAGGAAGTAAGTCAGGAAGTTGAATTTGAATGTGAGTCTATGAGTGAAGAAAGTTTGGTTGATGTCACCATTCAATGTGACATTGGGACTTCTAAAGGAAAAGTGACAGAACAACCTTGCAGTCCAGTAGGTTAGTGTTCACGGGCAACTGATACTTATTCCATTCATGATGTGCGTGGACTGTATGATATTGAGTGGTTCTCAAATGAGTTGGTTAGTGTTACAGATAGTGAGGAGGAAACTAAAAATATAGGAACTTATGGTAGGTTTCCTACTTTTACAATGCCTAAAAGTTTGAATGAATATAAATGGAAAGTAGGAACCTTTTTTTCACTAAGAAAAAGGAATTCACAGAAGCCCTTAGGACTTATGCATTGACAAATGACAAAAATTAAAAATTTATTAAGAATGACAAGAAGAGAGTGTCAGTAAAGTGTTTGGGGCAAATAGGAAATACAAATGGTATGCTTATTGCGTGTTTATGTGTGGTGTGAAGTCATGGCAGCTAAGAAAAATCATTGATGTTCACAGCTGTACTAGAGATTTCAATGTAAAGTTGATGACTTCGAAATATATGAGTCAAAAGATGGAGAAAACTGTGAGAGAAAACCCTAATATGAAGGTGATGGACATTAGGAACAAAGTAAATAGGAAATGGAATGTTGGTATATCTCGAAATATGGCTTTTAGGGCAAGAGCCATTGCAAAAGATAATGTTGAGGGGTCATTCAAAAAACAATTTAGAAGAATTTATGATTATGGTCATGAGCTTTTAAGAATAAATTCAAGTTCAACAGTCAAAATGAAAGTTGAAAATAGTAACGATGAGTTAATCTTCAATAGATTTTATGCATGCTTGAAGGCATGAAAAGATAACTTCATTTGTTCTAGACCCATTAGTGGGTTGGATGAATGCTTCTTGAAAGGAAAATATGGAGGGGAGTTGCTAACAGCAGTTAGAAGAGATGTAAATAAACAAATTTTACCCATAGCATATGCTGTTGTTGAGGTAGAAAACAAAGACTCATGGACTTGGTTCTTAAAGCTTCTCATTCAAGACCTTGGTAGGGAAGTTGTGTGTGCATCGTGCACATTTATTTCACACCAATAGGTGAACATTAACAATTTTTAATTACAATAATTTTAATATATAAGTCAGCCGACTTAGAGTCTTTTAAAATGCCAAAGTCTTTTGCCAACTATTTAAGATCTTATACCTAGGGTAGAACAAAGATTTTGTGTTAGACATTTGTATTCAAATTCAAAAAGAAATTTTCTGGCAAAATTCTTAAATGTCTCATGTGGAGGGTAACAAGAGGCATATATCCACAACAATGGGAGTATGAAACGAGGAACATTAAAGAGGTCAATTTGGAGGCCTTTAAATACTTGATCGCTATTCCACCCAAGTATGCATTTACTGTTGTAAGTGGTTTATATACATTTCTTGCCCCTACTTTTCAGACTTATATTTACTCACATTTAATTAAGTCAAGTTTTAGTCAAGATCTAGATTCACCCCTACATTAAAGTATGACACTCTTGCCAGCAATATGTGTGAGCACTTCAATAGTGTACTAGTTCATACTAGGTCTAAGCCCATTATTACCATCTTAGAAGACATTAAAGTTTACATTATGAAGAGATAGGCTATGAACAGAACAAAGATGGCATCATATAAAGGTTCTATTTGTCCTAAAGTTCTTAACATTTTTCAAAAGGAATCATGGTTAACCAGATATTGGATACCAAGGTAACTTTAATGACACAATTAACATAATTTCACATGATCATTACTTTATTGCTAACTGTGTTATGGTTTTGTATACATGACAGGTGGTCAACAGATAAATTATTTGAAGTCAGGCACATTTCTCAATTTGGGGAGCAATTTATTGTCAATGTTAATAAAATGGAGTGCAGGTGTAGAAAATGGAGCATTATTGGCATTCCTTGCAGTCACGCCATTAATGCAATGAAATTTTTGAATTTAAATAGAGAAGAATACATTGGGAATTGGTTTAGGAAGTCAACATATGAAAAGACCTACAACTCAATCATTTATCCTATCAATGGTCAACATGTGTGGGAAATTACATCATATCCAGATGTATTACTCCCAAAGAAAAGAATAATGCCAGGAAGACCTAAGAAGAAGCGAAGACTAAAGGCATGGGAGATAAAGAAGAATGAAAGTGAATTAAGAAAGGACAGGACCAGAAAAAGATGTGGTGTTTGCAAGCAAGTTGGACACAACAGAAAACTTGCCCACAAAGACCTCCAATAAAACACACTAAATCAACAATCTCTACACCACAACAAACTAAAGTAACAATATCTCCACTGACATACCTGCTTCCTACTCAGCAATCAATTGATCTTTAATTAGTAGACAATGTTAGGACTTTCATTTTGAAGACAATGTTTTATATTTGATGTAATGTTTAATATTGAAGACAATGTTTTGTATTTGATGTAATCCCTGGACAACCTTTTTTTTGTTGCTAATGCAAAGCATGTATATGCTTTTTGAAAGAGGATGCCATGTATTTTGATAACTTTGGGACTTTGCTAATGTATATTATCAGGTTTCTTTTGGTGCATTTATTAATGACCATTGTTGAATATCCATTCTTGCTTATTGACTACAATTTTTCATGTAATGAGTAAACTATATTTGCTTCTGGATATACATCATTTTCTATTTACCTTTCACACATTGTTAAACAATGATAAGTAACCTTTTTAATTAAAACACACATTAACATTACAAATACCCAATTAAGTTACATAAACTTCTTATAACAAATCAACCAAGTTTCATAAACATTGATATTACAATTACATTAAAAACACATGTAAAAAATACCATCCCCATTAACACCTTAAACCACTTTTCCAACATAAAAACACATTTCTCTAAACAAGCTATTTTCATCTTATGAACATCTCTTTGCTCCATCTTCATCAGAGTTCCACCCATTTCTTCATTTCTCTCATTTTGATTCCTTTCTTCCATATTCAACACATTTCCACATATATCTTTACCAATTTCTTCAATTCCTTCTTTACTGCACCACTAGAAGAAGTTGCAGCCAACCAAATCTTCACACTCACCTTGTTCGAAAACACAACAACAACACACTTCAAAACACACATCTACTCCCTCGTCAAAACCCAAAAATGAAAACTCACATTTCTGCTTCCATGAAACTTATCTTGAAGTTAAGGCAACCCCATAATTTATTTCCCCTTGTTTTTAGGGATTCTCGCAATGCGGAACATTGTAAATAAACCATAGAAGCAAGTGAGTTTTACACCCAACCTCCTCGCACCACCACTATTGTGTTGAATGCCCCAACCATTACATGTGCAAGACGAAGACGAACGAGACATTCCTCAGCTGAACAATGTTGTAGTTCTGCCTTCCACAACCTATTCTTTCCCCCATACGAAGAACATTGACAAATTCTACTTGAAGGACCCCTTTAAATGTTAGGGTAACCATAAAAATTTAAGCCTCCACGTGAAAATCATGATTATAAAAAACATCAGCTAGTGAATTTAATACAAAATGATACGTCCTCTAAAAAAAAGTTACAGCTTAACATTTTTTGATGTCGTCTGTCACCACTTAGCAAAAAGGGCTTAATTGTTAAGATTTTTCAAAATTTAAGACTCAATTGAGACCGTTTTCAACAAGAGGACCATCTTAAGATTTCTCAACAAATATGAGGACCATCCGAGAGTTTAAACCTTAATTTTATTATAAAATTTAAAAAATATTTAGTTTATTTTGATGAAATTTAATATTTATTTGATTATTTTTATAATTATTATTAAATCAATAATAAATATAATAAAAGTAAAATTGATAATAAAAAAAATAATATAAAATTTTATTTAATATATTATAAAATATTAAATTATATTAAAATAAATTAGTTATTTATTAATTTTAATTCTAAAAAAATTGAAAAAAAATGTTAAATGGTTTTCGAAGTTTAGCATATTTTTAATTTTTTTTAATTTAAATTTCAATTAATAATTAACTTATTTTAATATTTTAATATAATACTTTTTAATTTAACAAATTTCTTAAATTATTTTTATTATAAAATTTAGAAAATATTTAATTTATTTTAATATAATTTAGTATATGTTATTATTTTAATAATTATTATGAAAATTATAATAGTAAGAATAAAACTAAAATTAAAAATAAATATAATAATATTAATAATGTAAAATTTGATTTAATATATTATAACATATTAAACCATATTAAAATATTAAAATAAATTAATTATTTATTAATTTTAAATTAAAAAAAATTTAAAAATATATTAAAAATTAATATATTTTTCAATGAATTTCGAAGATAATTTAAACCTTTAACGTTTTTTAAAACTGTTAAAGATTTTCAATATATATTTTTACAGAAATCAATAAAAAGCAAAATCAAAATCCAGTTTTCCAAAAATTGAATTCTAACATATCTCTTTGTAAAAATTTTTAAAATAAAAAATCAAAATTCAGTTTTCGAGAAACTAAATCTTAACCTCTTACAAGACCGTGGTATGATAGCACTACTATCCATGTTATCTTCGGTAAATTAAAAATAAAAGGTTTATTATCTATTTTGGTCCTTTGGAGTGTTTGTTTAAAGTGGTTCCTCTTTTTTTCAAAAGTTTACTTAAGTCCTACCTTTTGCAAAAACTGTTCAAAGTAGTCCTTTTTGCTAACGGCGTTAACTTTCTTAACAACACAGCTGCCAGGTGGCTAACATCTGCTGATTTGGCATTGTTAATTGTTTTTAAAAAATATATAATGATTATGTGGAAATGTTTATAATTAGGGTAGGATTAGAGAAGGATTTAGGGGTAATTTTTGGTGTGTGATTAAGTTAACCATTCTGTTACAGTGATGGATGATTATTGTTCCCAAGTTTAAAAGCCATGGTTAGGGTTTGTGGTCATTTGCTCCAGAGTTTTGGACAGTCAAAAGGTTAGGGTTTAGAGTTTTGAATGGCTTGTTCACAAAGTGGTTGTTCTTGTTCAAAGACAACGTGCAAAGGAGCTTCGCATTCATCACAGGGTGTTGTTTCGAGGGGTGGTGGGATAATAACCCCTATTTGCTACTGTGGTGATTTTGCTGTATTGAAAGTTGCGAAAACTTCAAGGAATGCTGGGAGGCAATTTTGGGCATGTCGTCATTATAAGGTTTTTGTAATAGCAAAGTCACTTTTATGTTTAATTGATTTCCTATGTTGACAATTTTTTGTGTTTTTTGTGAGTAATAGGGTGCATTTACAAATAGGATGTCATGTAACTTTTTCAAGTGGTTTGGTGAAGAGAACGGTGATGATAGAGATGGTACAAATGTGAGGCAAAGCAACAAGAGGACCACTGATATGGAAAGTGCTGTGAAAGAGTTGCAGAGAAAGATGAAGTTAGTAGTTGGAGTTGGGGTTGTTGTTATTGTGCTTAACATCATCATATTGGGGCTGTTTTTAGGTTGATGTTAGGTGACCAATGTCCAATTTATGTTGTGTTAATGTATTTTGAGTTCATGTTGTAATGTTTTGAGTGCCCTTAGGTTGATGTTAGGTGGGCAATCTTGAATCAATGTGGTGTTTGTGTATTATGAGTTGGTGTTGTAATATAACTTGAACCATCTGGGTTAGTTGAATGAAATTCGTAATAGTCCTTAGTTTCATTTTAAGTTGTGATTTTTGGTCGTTACTTTTGTTTTAAAATTGTTCATTTTGGTCCCCCTTTTAGTTAAAAATTGTGCATAATGGTCCCTTAAATTGAACATAATTCCACTGCATGGTAAGGAAACCTAAACATAAAAGAACATTCAAACAGCAGTTTCACACTTAATATTCAGTACATCCAGTCAAACATGTTTAAATTCAAAAGAAAGATACTGCCATACACAATATCACCAAATTCATACATAACATGTCCAAATTCAAATATGAAAGATAAAATGTCTAACTTCAAATAACATACATAACAAATTAGCTACTGTCCTACACACTCTGAATAAAGAAAGAGAGTTCAATCTATGCAACGTTTCTTCTAATTGTTAACTTTTTCCTTAGTATTGGTGGAGTTGGTTCTGTCATGGAATCTTGTGTTGGTACTGGAGGCTGAGTTGGTTGGTCACTTGTTGGTTCTTGTGGCTGGGTAGGTTGGTCACTTGGTGCTTCTTGTGGCTGAGGAGGTTGGTCACCTGCTGGTTCTGTTGGTTCTATGATGGGTGGACGTAGAGGACATATTTTTTTGTTGTGCCCCAATTGACGACAGATGCTACATTTCTTTCTATGCCCACCAACAGTCATCTGGGTTCCATCCTTGGTTAGCTCCTATGGATCAAATCTTCTTTTCTTCTTTGGCCTCCCAGGCATCTTCCTTTTTACTGGTGGCATTATATCAGGGAAGCTTGTTTTTTCCCATAGGAGGTGGCCATTCACAGGATAAATGATGGATGCATAAGTCTCTTCGTATGTGGATTTCATGAACCAAAATGGTATAAAAGTGTCTGGTTGTAAATTTATAAACTGCATGGCTGATACTGCATGGCAACATGGGATGCCACTGATCATCCACTGCCTGCAGCTACATTCACGAGCATCCAAGTCCACTGATAACTTGTTCCCAACAGCTGACACATGCCTAACCTCAAAAATCCTCCTTGCAGACCAGCTGAAACAAATAAACATAAATAACTATGTTAAAAAATTGAAAGTAAACATAAATAAGACAAAAGAAGAATATTACCTTGGAATCCAATATCTAGACAACTTAGATTCCTTTAATAATCTCTTCTTGATCTTTGGGCAAACATTGAAATCCATAGATGCCACCTTCATTTTGTTCGTGGCCCACCTTTTCATCAAATAAACTCTAATATCTTCCAGCAATGTGATTATTGGTTTTCCTCTAGCATGAATGAGCACACTGTTAAAACCTTCACTGATGTTGTTATCTAGACTATCACAACTTGCTTGAGATGTGAATATAGATCTTGACCAAAACCTAGACCAGAAGAAGGAAGAAACTGGGTCATCATACATGACGTATTACAATGTGCATGTCACAGGGATGAGGTATTTATCATACGTACCTTGGTGCAATACCTATGAGGTATTTATAAGCTTCCTCATTCACTGCTCTCATCTTCAGCATTTCTCTCTCCCAAGCCTGGGGGTACGTGCTTGTTGCAGCACTCCACATCAAATTCTTCAATATTTGACCACTGAATTGCTTCCTAAAGTTAGCATACAGGTGCCTTATGCATAATCTTTGTTCTGCCTTAGGCAAAAGCTCTTCAATTGCATGTACCAACCCCTGACAACAACACCAATTATAACGAAACATACATACATGAATAGCCATAAACTGCAAAAAAAAGGAAACTTTGTAAGTAGTGCATGTACCTTTTGTTGGTCAGACATCCACGTGCATGCTCCACATATTTGATTACCACCAAGGTTTTCAATCAATAATTGCAAAAACCAACTCCAACTATCTTTATTTTCAACTTCAACTACTGCATATGCTATGGGAAGCATTTGGTCATTTGGGTCCCTACCAACTGCTGTTAGCAACTCTCCCTTATATATACCTTTCAAAAAAAACCATCTAAAAATATGATGGGCCTGCAACTTGCAAAACTCTTCTTACATGCATCCAAACATACATAAATTCTTTCAAAAATGGCCTCACCATTATCACTATTCACTTTAATCTTAACAGTTGAACCTGGGTTACTTCTCAAGACCTCATGTCCATAGTCATGAATCCTTCTAAATTGCTCTTTAAAGTCTCCTTCACGTTCATTTGTTGCCATTAACTTGGCCCTTCTTGCTTTGGAAATTGAGACCTTGGTGTTCCATTTCCTAAGTGCTTTATTACGTATATCTTGTACCTTTATAGTTGGATTATCATGCAACACCTTATCTACTTCATGACTCAACCATTTACTATTCATCATTTTTATGTTTAGTTGTCTGCTGCAATCATGGGTATCAACAATCTTCCTTAATTGCCAAATCTTTCTTGATGACAAATATCCTAAGTAAGCTACCATGGACACTTTTTTTGCGCACCCATGCATCTCACCCGAACCCTACGCTTATCATTCTTTACAAACTTAAGATCCATCCCAGTATGAATAACATAGTTTCTAATTGCTTCCTTAAAATCCTCTTTATCATTAAAAATAGTCCCAACTTCCCATTTGTAGTCTACCATTGACTTTTGCTTTCCAAATTTAGGAAACGGACATGGACTTGGTTTGGCAGCATTGTCATCCTCCTCACTACCACTACCTTCACTACCTTCTGGAGTTAACAACTGTTCTGACTCCGAATCATCATCAGACAACCCCCTTCCAATATCTTCCACCATGTGATCTTCACCACTAACCTCACTAATGTTTTCTACTTCATCCAAAGAGTCCCAAGTATCCACTTCAACTTCCTCCTCACTACTGTTTTCTACTTCCTCCTCAACGTCCACTGCACCCATTTCCTCAACCTCTACTGCACCCACTGCCTCCACCTCAACTTCCTCCACTGCCTCCACCTCCACCTCAACTTCCTCCGTTGCCTCCCCTTCCACCTCCACTCTGCCTCCACTGCCTCCACCTCCACTTCATCAACCTCCACTGCACCCACTTCATGAACCTCAACTGCACCAACTTCATCAACATCAACTGCACCAACTTTGTCCACCTCAACTGCCTCAGACCCATTACCCCCACCACTCTCTGCAGGCCCTTGGCAAAGGTAAAGGACGTCATTCTCTTTCTCATTCTCAATTTCCACAACCTCTGGTTCACTAACTTTATGCACGACAAATAAGTGCACTTTCCCCAAACATCTAGCTACTTCCATCATATTCATAGCTCTACTATCGTCACACAGGCCAAGCAAAATATTATCAATGTTGTAAACTAACTCCTCTACTTCCATGTAACCCATTTCTTTCATTGAAGCAACAACTCCAAAATAACTCCATGTGTCGGGGTAAATGTCCCAACATGATATATGCCCACCTATATACTGAAAGGGACACACGTCCTTTACTAAGGTCCCACCGTGGTGGACCACGACCTTAAACCTCTCCTCACCCATCCCAAACCCTATCCTGCAAATGAAAAGGGGGACCACTTTCATAAATTAAGACCCATGGGACCAAATTAACAACAAACAGGGACCATTTTCAACACCCAATAAGGGACCAATTTCAACACCCAACAGGGGACCCCATTCAACAACGAAAACGACAAAAATGAAATCGTATTTTAACCATGAACAGGACAAACACAATCATATTTTAAGCATCAATAACACAAACATAATCATATTTTAACTTTCAATAACACAAACATAATCATATTTTAATCATCCACACCACAAACACTTAATATTGAAATGAGTAAGTAACAAAACTAACCTCAACGATGACGAACGACACACGAACCTTGACGAATCACGAACCTTCACGAAACCACCTCCTACACCGCTGATGGACGAAGGCGATGGTATGAACCCTAAACAATCTTCTCTTCAATTTCTCAATTTCTCATTTTCCCAATCACATTCGAAATTTTTACCCCAAACTAATTTAACCCTAATTCGAATTTTTAACCTTAATTCTAATTTCTAATGTAACCCTTATTGTAATTTCTAATTTAAACCTATTTTCAATATTCCACGTCACAATTTATTTTATTTTTTAAACCTGTAACAAAGCATAACGTTACACGTAGTCACATATTAGCCACCTGGCATATGTGCCGTTAAGAAACTTAACGCCGTAACCAATATGTATCTATGTATATATATTGCACTCGTCGTTCATCTATCAATTTTCTTCTTTTTTACATTTATCCTATAAAGGTCGAAGTGAGTTTAATTCTCACAATACTATCCTCCAAAAGGTATAACCATAAATAGAATGCATGAGAAAACATTGGTTGAGAAATTTAGCTATCTTTCAGGGTTTAGTCTATTCTCTGTTTTCGTTCTAATATGAGTAACATGTTTGTGCTCACTCATTTCTATGGTTCAAATTAGTTAAACCGTTGAAAACAATGTCTTATTGGAGGCTCCACCTTGTTTCTTGGAACTTTTGTAAACTATAAATAATAAGGCTTCCTCTGTTTTTTCTCACCTCACTTTTTTTTCTGCACTCTGTTTCTCAATCCAAGCAAGGACGATGGAAGAGCCGCAATCGAAGCCCGAAACTGTCCCTTCTTCGGCTTTGGTTGTGGCTGAGGTGGCTCCGGTTGCGGCTGAGGTGGCTCCGGTTGTGGATGAAGTGCCCTCCAACGATGCCGTTGCAAAGGAAGCTTCTGGAGCAGAGGAGTCCAAAGATACCCTTGTTAAACCCGAGAGTGAGTTTTTCATTGCACGTATTGGTGTTCATGTTTTCATTCTCTGATGACTCCTTTCACGGGACAAAATTCGTGGGTTTTTGTCAAAATCTAGTTTTGAGTGTCAAAATCTGTTTTTGAGTTTCTTCCCAATACATGTTTTTCTTCCAAGGCTTGTGGAAAAGTGTTTCTGAACCTTTTTTGGGGCCATCTAGCTTTTTGTTTTGATTTATTGCACATAATAAGACAGTGCAAATAATAATGAAGGAAAAACTGTGTCATATTATGTGTACTAAACCTTATTCTGCACTTAAATATTTTCTTTTTGAATTATTCTTATTTTCGAGGATATCACTTAAATCTGTTTATATTTTTCATTTTTTTTCCCTAATTTTAATGATGTACTTCGTAGTAACTATTGAAGATTTAATGGTTTCTTGTATAAAGTTTTCTATCTGTTTAAAAAATTTATATAGATATATCATTTTCTTGATTCGACAGATACAGAAGTTCCTGAAAAAAAACAAAGCTCGAGAGGGTCCCTTGATAGAGGTTAGTGTTAACTCTTCTCATTTAAATTTAAAATTTAATGTTGGAAATTCAACCTTAACTACATATATAACAAATTTATAATATATAATTAGAAGTAAATCTCACTTTACAGATTAATTTTACGAAATTGAGTTTAGTTTGAAGTACAAGATAGAAGATACTAGCAAGAAAACAAACTTACACTACCTAATTAAAGATCTTTTGCTGACATGTTAATGTGTCTTCCTTGGTAACATGAATATGTGTTAGTACTAACAAAGTTTTGTAATCTCTTAAGAAAATCGTGTTTGAAGATTCTGATTCACCAATCACTTTTTTCTGGATGACATTTATTGATTTCTAAGCTATTCACTTATGTTATGAACAGATATCGCTCTGGCTGAAGTAGTGAAAGGGAAAAAGTTGTCCTATGTGAAGGCATGGGAAGAAAGTGAAAAGGCCAAAGCAGACAACAGGTAATACTTTTATGCATTTTAACAGTTTATGTATATGCCTCAAAGAAGGGTGATTCTTCATTTTTAAAAGTTAAAACTAAATGTGTTTAGAATTCACTGCAAAGTTAAAAATCACGTCATATATTCTACAAAATGCAGAAGTTATAACATTTAGGTGAGTGTTTGGCCAAACTAAAATGTTACAGTTGATTTTGCAGAATATATATTTATATTTATATCTTAGACAAAAACAATCTCATAATGCTTAAACTCAATTAGTTTCTTAACATGAATGGAAACATATGAATATTTCCCTAACACACACTCATGCCTTCCAAAGTCTGTAGGATATTATGATTTTGTGCTGTGTAGACCATGATGATGATGATGATGATATGCCATTGATCCCTTTTACAAATTTCCAATACAAACTCACCTAAACTCGAAAAATCATTTGATCTGTTAACAGAGCTGAAAAACATTTCTCAGCAATTGCTGCTTGGGAAAGCAAAAAGAAGGCAGCTCTTGAAGCTGAGTTGAAAAAAATAGAGGTAATACTTGATTTACCTGTTCACTATTTATTTTAACGTGATGCCTTTCTTGTATATACATGTTATGTAGTAACATGGCTGGACTGACGAAAGTGTTCCTTTCTTTACATCAAACAATATAATAAACTTCATATGTTGGGAAGATGCAAGATCTGTTCTCTGCATGATATTATTCTATACTTCACATAAGGATTTTTTTTTTTTAGTTTCAATCTATATAGTATATTAGTGGATGTAAATCTTGAATTAATGAACTAGTTTCCTGAAGTTGAGTTAGATGATGATGTTATGCTAGAGAAAAGACAATTTTTTCTGTGGAGTAAAGTGAATGAAGTAGATCCCAATGAACATAGCAAGTATGGTGATTGTGCTGAATAATATAGCTTTGAAAAACTTGTTATGTGAGTAGGAACAACTGGAGAAAAAGAAAGCACAGCAAGCTGAAAAGATGAAAAACAAGATGGCTTTAGTTCACAAGGAAGCAGAGGAGAAGAGGGCAATAATTGAAGCCAAGCGTGGAGAAGAGATTCTGAAGACAGAAGAAATGGCTGCAAGATACCGTGCATTAGGAACCACTCCAAAGAAGACCTTAGGCTGCTTTTAATTTATCTTTTTGCCTTTTGGTCTGACGAAATTTGTAATAGTTTCACCTCTCTTGTTCTCAAGGTTGTTTATGTGCAATGATTCTTCCAAAGAAAAAAAAAACAAAGTTTTGTAAATGCCTCTTGTTTTTATCATCTTGCTTGGGGTGAAATGTTCAATGTAATGCTGTTTTTCTCTCTACTTATCAAGTAATTGAGTCTCTATTCATTCTTTTCTATCACCATAACTAACCTCTTTAGATGATTATTTATAATTAAAAGGTATTAATAACGTTTAATATGGTTAAGAACAACTTCAAATTTACAGTGTAAATATCTTAGGTGCAAATCAAACATAAGTTATGTTTAAGTGGCGAGTATTATTTTACTATAATTTCTTTTCATACATAGTGTGTTTTACTGCTATTATATTATATGTTAAAATAGATTTAAAACATGAAGTCATTTTTTATTATGGTAAATAGTGTGATGATATCTTAAGATATAATATTAAAATGAAAATAAATGAATAATATAATTACTGTGATTGTTAAATTAAAAGGCTAGGTGGTTAGGCTCCAAACGAAAAAGAATATTTTTTTTACTAACTATTTAGGTTTTATATTTTTTTTAAGATTTTAATGTTATTGAAAATTTAAAATAACAGTTCACTGGTTTTGTCAGTTTATTTTATAAATGTATATCCGTAGTATTAATAAAAAAAACATATTAAAAAAAATTAAAGTAAAATATTGAAATATATGTCAAGGTTTTTGACTAAATTTATCTTTTAATTAGTTTTCTATATTTTTAATTTTAAATTTTGGTGGGAAGTTTCCTATATAACAGCAACTTATTGCAGTTAATTGGTTCTTATGAAGTCTTCTGAAGAATGTACTCATTATAAACAACTACAAACTTGAAAAAACTATTTTTGAAGTCAAAATAGAGGTTCTTGTGTAACAAAGAGATAAATAGGACTCATTCAAAATAAGAATTTCAAGTTTGGATCACACTAGACCTCATCAAATAAAGTATTACGAATCTCCAGGGCTATGGATTACAATTGCCAATTTTGTGAACAGTTTTCCTCTTTGCTATTGTTAATGTGATTTTATGTAAAGAAATCTGACAAACATATTCAAAACATGATCATATGTAATTAACATTTACTATATTCATACTGAGACTTAAACTATAAAAAATCCACAATAATGGCTCACCTATCACAAGGACCATATTCAGCTAATTGCCAAGTCATGTCATTCTCCTACTTGTTCAAATGCTTATACAGACAGCAATATTACAAAACACCAAACCAAAAGCTGCATGATGACCCTATAATTCATGCAAATGCACTAAAGTGGACACATAAAAGAGTTTCCTTCTAAGAAGCTCATGTCATTGTTTATAGGAAAATCTAACAAGAGCTGCAAAGCAGTGTCTGATGAATCCTCCATGTCATTAGAGCTTGAAGAATCAGATCCACGAATCCTCCACTCCAACTCTTGTTTCACAATGTTAGAGGGCGTGGTTTCTTGTGCAATGGAAGCCAAATCTGCATTTATTGCAACTGAGTCACACTTGTTGGAAGATGATCCTGCAGAGAGGGGACTGGGGCAGGAGCTGGTAGTGGTGATTTTGTTGTCATCAGCTTTGTGATGAACAACAACATTGCGAAATGCCTCTCCAACTTCAGAGTTCCAAATGCGGAGAAAGTAGTCAGAGTCAGTGGTTTTGGCGTCTGAATTAGGATTGGTGGTGTTGTGGCTGAACCTTGTTGACTCATTTGAGAGCCTGGCCTCAGCTTCAAGCCTAGCACTCTCCCACTGAGCCATGTGGCGTGTGGACACAGATGCATGTGCCTTGTGGAAGGGGTAAGATGGAGATGAGACCAATGGCTCGTGAGTTCGAGGGTCAAGTCCCATGCTTTTGAGACGCTTCTTCAAGTGGGTGTTCCATAAGTTCTTTATCTCATTGTCTGTTCTTCCTGGTAACTGAGAAGCTATTGCAGCCCACCTGAAAGTTTGTTCAAGATTTCTTGTCAAGTGCATTCAAAGTAAGAGTTTGAACTGATTCAGAACAAACCAGAAAATTTTATGTACTTTGTACAGTTACTCACCAAAAAGATCTATGCTTTATTACGAAGTTTTGCAAAGATAATCGTAAGAGAGATTAACAGTCACAAAATGAGTGGATCTTGCAGAAGACAGAAAAGTTAACACAGTTGTTTCTTTGTTTTATGTTATGTGGGGAATTCCAAAATCATGGATTAGTGAGGCAAAGCAAAAAGGTTGTGCTTTGAAAATGTAAAAAACTTCCATTCAATATTATCATCCCAAATGGGTTTCCAAACTCACAAAGATCCAAATTACTATATGTTTGGTTTAAGAGATTTTTTGTTTGTTAACATATTTTTACCGTTTGATTATTAATGTTCGTATAGGAAATATTAAACAATATTTACATTTTATAAAAAATATCTATTCAAAATAATATTGAAAAGACAGAAATTTAAAGGTCAATAAATTGGTTACCTATTTCCTAGGATGCCATGAAGCTGTATGACTAGTTTTTCTTCCTCTTGAGTAAAAGGACCACGCTTGATGTCAGGTCTGAGATAGTTTGTCCACCTAAGCCTGCAACTCTTGCCACAACGAAGAAGACCTGAAAATGACAGACAATCTTATAACCTATGGAAACATGGAGATCATGTCATTTAGTTGAAAAACAGAATAAATGGTTAAGTTGTCACACTTGTTTCACAAGGCTATGAAAAAAAATAAAAAGAACACAGATTTTGCGAGGAAAAGTGTCCAAAGTGAAAGGGTCATGGGGCATGTGGGTATTAAATCCGCAATAGAAATCTAATGAAGTCAAAAGGTAGCACAAGTTTTGGTCAGGATTAGGATACAGACAGAAAACAACAGAGAAAAAAATAAGATCGTAGCATAACATGAAAAAGGGTAATGTAAACATGATACAGAATGCTCCAAGTACTGCATTTAATTTCTCTTGCACTTAATTACTTGCCTATTTATATATTCCTGCCTTTTAACATTTAAGAACTTGAAAAAGAAGAGTGGAGGAAAAGGTAAAAAGGAGTCAAGAGGTATAGCTTCTCTTCGTTTGTTCAATAGTTGTTAAATTGGTATATGATATGATGGACAATGTTATCATCGCAGCACACCAAGAATATGAATGCAGCCATAGAAATGTAAAAGGGTGTAAAAGGGCAAAACAGAAAAACCATTTAAACCACTTGGAAACAAGGATTAAAGCTGATTTTAAAGTAAAAAAAGTTACATTAATAATATATATTTAGCAACCATAAAAGAAAGCTTTCTTCAAGAAATATATATATATCTATGCTCTATATCATTAGAAAGACAGGTTGAGACTAAAGTGGTTGTTGAAGTTCAGTTTAGCTGATTTTAACAGAAACAAAAACTAAGCAAAGTACCAGCAAAAGAGCAAAACCTGCCATCCTTGGAAGAGAACGCCAGCTTCCATGGCCACCATTTTTCTTGATATAACTAGCAAGAATTTCATCTTCTTCAGCTGTCCAAGGTCCCTTCTTCAAACCCTTTTTGTCACAACATGGTGTTCTTCCCATTCTCTTTTAAACTCTCAACAAAAACACACCACAGGACATCAACAAAGTAAATATATATCACAAGCAGAAAACTTGGAGAACCCTTTGATGCAGACAAGTTCTCCCTGTATTTCCAAGACTACAGAAACAGCCCAGAAGGAACTGGAGGCACTCAAAGCAATGAGAGGACAAATAAATAGTGAAGGAGTTGGAGATGTTGAAAAAATGAAAAGTTGATTTGAGGTGGCATTGCTATTGGATGGGGGCTTGCTTGCAAGTATGATCAGCGAGTTTGAAGCTGAGACAAGCAATAAATGCGTGTGCTGTAGCATTGAGAAGTTGCATCATCATTGAGGCGAAGAACTTGCACAAACAATGAAAGGGGAGGGTCTTTATGAGGGTGTGCGTTTTGCATTTTTTGGTTTTTATTTTGCACAGAAGTGGGGTGAGAGAGAAGCAGATTGCAGTGAAGATGACAGTGACAGCATTAAATGTGGAGAGTGTAGAAATGAAAAAATAGAATGCATTAATGGCGGATTCTCTTCCAGAAAAGTCAGTGCAGGATTAAAAACCAACAGAGACAGTTAAAGGGAAGGACATGAACATTAATGGGGGTCCAATTAATGACATGCATTGCAGGGTACGAACACACACCAGGAAATGAATGAATGCAGCACAACACATGATCTTTCTCTTTCTTCTTTATTGCAAACAAGACCATGAACAACACCTTTTTCTTAGTGTTTATAATTATTATTATGGATTCTGAAATAATTTTGAATCAATCATATAATAACACTTAAATGATGTTAAAATATTGTCAAAGTATCATTATCATTTTCTTAGTTACAAACAGAATATTATCACCTATTAATAATTCTTCAGTATCTACTACGTTCAAAGTTTACTTCAATCAAGCATAAGAGTTTAGTGACAGTAACACAGGCTTTGATATGAGAATCAAGCACTTGTGTGTGGAAGCTGTGGTTATAATTTAGTCACAAATCTTTAATACTGCAGCAAATATTGTGTAAAAACATTGTGGATGAGGTCACAGTTACCTCACAAAAATAGTTGCAGTAAATTGAAAATCTTTTACCTCATAGTCAAAGCAAAAAGTTTGATTTGGTGTCTGATAAAGGTGAATTTTCTGATTTACACTGCTGATAAATAACTTCCATTCTTTACATTTGAATAATTTTTTAAGTAATCATAATTAGAGTTACATATTGTTATTTTGGTGAGGAGTGCATGTTGAGAAAGACTGATGATAGAAGGAGTAAGTAGAGATTTGAGAGCATTGATATGCATAAATTACATAATTCTGTAATCATAACTTGTTGATAATCTCATACCCTTTTGTGAATATTATTGATAATCATATATTTTTTTTTTGAAAGAATGTTTTCAGGAGTAAAATCCAGTACATTCCTCTCAAATTGAATTAAAGAAGTTGATTTGTATATAAAATAATTCAACAATATATCATGCAATTACACATGCTCACCTTATTTAATGATGGAATTTAATGAATACATAGAACTTGTCAGATTCCTAAAATAATGTGATGTTACATTTGTATAAAATTTGTGTACCAAACTGCAACAGAACTAAATTATAAATATATAGTACAAAAGTTACAGTTTTTCTTTTATTAAGAAGAGAAATCACATCAAATCCTATTTGAACATAAATGACAATATAGGGGCCATCTCAAGCTCAACTAAAGAACATGCAACATCAGATATAAATATTTCTATATGAAAGAAAGAAATTAATAGTTTTATAAATCAAAATGACTTTGTGTAATTTTTTTTAATTTATAAATCTTTTTTACATATTTCTACAAATAGTCAGTTTTTGTTATCCGAACAGGCTATAAGTTAAAATGGAGTTCTTTCTTCACTGTCACCTTCCAAAACACATTCAACATAAGTTCTTCTCTTACTGTAATTGATGATTAAATTAACTGAATGATAGCATATACACTTAACCTTATAATTGTGTATATATTGTAGGTTTAGATTTAGGAGGTTAACTCCATGCAAGGCCAGGAATACCCACAATCCAATGAGAATTTATGGTAAAATAGCAGATCAAACATGTCAGATTTCTGCAATATGATAATATTTTTTCGAGTATGATGATTTTTGTATGTTATGATTCTCTATCAGCAAATCAAACACATGATAGATGAGTCAATTCCCTTATAGGTGTGCACGAAGAAAGGTGACAGATAATAATTTTTTAAGTTTTTGAAACCTTTTTTGTTTGGTAAAAGATTTGGTATGTTGACTGGGGAAGTGAGTGGCAGAAAGGTGAATGGAAGAAGGAAGGAAAATGAAGGAATGGTCAAATAAATCCACAGACAGAAACAGTGACACTGTAATGCAATGATATCTACTGATAATAAATGCAGTCAAACAATTCAACATAGTGTTGTTAAAAGCATGATTTTACCATCTATGTTGAATAGTTTTCTTTTAAATTTGTGAGATATGATCCTTTGTTGTGAGTCTTTCTACGACTATTTATTACAAATTCTTTTAGCACTTGTGTGTACATGATAACCATAATTTAACATAATAAATCTTAAGTTTTATACGTAACCATATATTATATATGTTATATATAAATAGAGTTTTTTTTTTTTCTTTTTTCAGATATAAGTATATATATATTAAAATTAAACAAATAAAAACTTCAAAATTTACGCAAATACATTCTTTAACTATTTATAGAATCTAGAAATCCAAATTTTCACAAGTGAACAATAGTCTCCAACCGAACAACTGACAGAGGTTTTCTCATACAGATGATCACTATTGAATTTTAGCTTGTAAAGACTAAATGAGTTTATTTGTGTAAAGAAAATTTGAAGAGATTTATTTATGTATTTTTTTAAATAGCTTTATCTGGAAAACAAATTTATAAATATTATCAAATTATCATCACTATTATTTGAGTTTAATTTCCATTTTTTTTCTTCTTTTCTCTTCACATGCTTTATTCGTCTCAATTTCTTCTCCCTCAAACAACAAAGAGTTAATAATTCACTATAGTTTTCAAATATTCCTCAACTCTTTTTGTTATAAATATGATTTTTAAACATCAAACTAGTGAAGTAAAAATATATCTTAACAAGATATGTGCTAAAGTAGTAGTTAAATTAAAATATAAAATGAATTACATATTTAATAAATTAATTGAACAATTAAATGTAGTAAGAGGTAACATATGATATAACACTGTTATAGTTTAAATAACGAGGTAACATATAGATCTTTTAATGCTATAATTACTATTATGTGTCATCCAATTTTATTTTATTTTAATTATTTAAGTCGTTTTTTTAATTAATTTAATTCTATTATGTTATTTCATTTAATTTTCATATAAAATGAAATATATAAAAAATTACATAATATACAAAATTGTTATATAAAGATCCATATTTGACTTATGTTCAAAACATTTTCTTACAATAATTTTAATTTAATTCTTTATTATTTTTTAAAATATAATGCATAAATATAAACTTCTTTCTCTATATATAATAAACTATGATTAAGAATGTATTTAACTTATCCATAGATATACCATATTTTCTTTATTAAAACTTACTGTATAGTTAAAATTATGTTTTTTTTATACAATTATATATGAAATAAAATATGTGAACAAATTATAAATATAGAGAGAGATAAATAGATATTTATTAATTCCTTTTTATATAGCATAGTGTAGAAATTTGGGAATAACATTATGTAAATAACAACTATTGAGAGAACAAAATAAGTATATACAACTTTTACCACATATACTTCACCTCTCTTCTCCATTCAGCAACCTATTCAAATCAACATAATCTTCATATTCACGCACAATGTATGAATGGTTTGAGATTTGTTTAATTTCTACATACTGAATCAAAGGAAAGAATGTTTTCAAATAGCCTATGTCGACATTCAATTACTTAAGGTACTTCAGACGTGGTATGTCCACGTTCCACTCCATCATGTCTAACATACATTTGAGTTTTCCTCTAGTTATATTTAGCTCACATGTTTTCACATACAACATCATACCATCCACTTCTAAAAGATTCTCCAAAACTCTCTCTACGAAAACATTCTATCACCCTTTTTCCAAGAAAACATTAAGTTCCAACTTTCTCAAACCTATTGGAAAAAGGATAGGAATTTTAGCATACCATGGATGAGAGACACTCCAAGATATTTTGAGATGCTTCATTTCTCTAAATTTTTCAAACATTGAAACACCCATCCCTGATCACGGTTTCACTTCCTATACTTATGCTAAGTTGTCTTAGTTCTGTCAAATTCTTAGCAAGATTTGATATTCTACATGGAGTCTTTTCAGAATACTTATGAAAATCCCTTGAGTACATGGAGATTAGTGAGCTTCTCAATCTGTTAAGAAAAGATCTTCTAAGCAAATTCTGTTTTCAAGTTTAACATAATGTCTAAATGAAATAATGTTTAATCGTATAAGATACCTGTTAAAAGTACTAAACGCTACCTTTAAAGATGACTAAACGATACGAGAGCATATGATAACTTAAGAATGTCTAATGTATGCATGATAAGCGCTAAATGTTATAAAACTCCTAACAAAACATCTAATCGCGATAGCATCTAATAAAAAGATGAACCATCTGGACACAAGTTTCATTAAACGCTACATAGTCTAAACGCTTTTATAAGTTACTCAAAATAGATTGGCATCAAACTATAGTACCAGTATCATGATTAAATGCCTAAGTCGTCTAACACATTAAATGCTTAGGTCGTCTAATGCTGTAAATGCATGTACATACAAGTACTTTTTGTCTATTGTGCTCTCTCTTTCTGTATATATTATCAACTCTATTCAAAAGCTGGCTCTAAATCAGAAGAACGTTTTCATACATGCTTTTTGCATGTCTCATTCATACACAACACAATTGCTCTACAGGGATGCAATATAGCTTTTGACTTTGCCATAAAGACTACATGCTTAGAAGAAAGTCAAAGCTCTGAGTAACGAATCTTTTTCGAAGATGTCTATATAAGAGAAGTGTTGAGGAGAAGAAAAAAAAACTTTTGCTATCAAGAATAATATATGCTCATTGTCTTTCTCTAAGCTATTTTTTTAAGACTCATATGTGAAAAGATCTCTTACAACTTTTCAAAAGTTCATTATATTATTCATATATCCTCCCTATGAGAGTAACCTTCTGTCATGTAAGAATTCAAAACACTTGTTGTGTTTAAATTTAAAACTGAATTCAAACACTTGTGAAGTTTAACTTAGTGAAGTTAAATGTTCTAGACAATTTGTCTAGTGTTGATACCAGGAGTAGTTAAACTCGTCTAACTTGTTTGTTAGTGTTATAAACCAGGAGTGATCAAACTCGTATTAGTGGAACCTCTTAAAAGATTGTTAAAGGAGAACTGGATGTACCTCAGATTGAGTAAACCTAGTGTGCTTTATTGCATTTGCTTTCAAATAACATTTTCTATTCAAACATTTTCTAAACTTAAGTGTTTAAACTATTATGCAGACCGCCTAATCACTACTAAGTAACTTTAAGCACTATTTGTGAAATAGTTTTAAAACACTATTTAAACCTTCCCTTTCTAATGTTTTCCTGTGTTTCAGTTGGTATCAAAGCTAAACTCAAGGGTTAGTTCTTAACTGATCATGAGGAAAGATCTTGTTTGCGTGATGGAAAACAAAGGGTTCACTATCAACCGTTCTCCTTTGTTTAAGGGAGAAAAGTTCGATTACTGGAAACAAAGAATGATTGCATTCTTTTAGTCCTACCATATTGATATGTGGGATGTTGTTGAAAATGGAAATTACTTGCCCTTAATCGAGAAGGACGAGTTGCTGGAAAGAAGTGAATGGATAGACGACAAAAAATAAAGGTACTTCTCAACTCCAAAGCTATAAATTCTCTAATGTGTGCTCTTTCTAAATAGGAGTACAGAAAGGCTCATACCCTCAAAGGTGCAAAGGAGATGTGGGACACCTTGGTCATCACTTATGAAAGATTAAACAAAGTGAAAAGAGATAAGCATAGTCTATTGACCATATATTATGAGCTCTTCTTGATGCTGGACATTGAAAGCATACAAGCCATGTTCAATAGATTTCAAACAATTTTAAACGAGCTAAGATTGATAGGTAAGATTTATGAAAATTTTGATAATATTAACAAAATTCTTTGCAGTCTTCCCAAGCAATGAAGACCACAAGTTACAGCTCTAAGAATCTCAAAAAATATTATGGGATGAGCTTAGAGGAACTTGTTGGGATCCTTAAAGTTCACGAGCTGAAGCTTGAACAAGATGGTATGTTGAGAAAAGAAAATAACATAGCTCTCAAAGCTCAAAAGCCTACTAAAAGGACACCAACAAAAGCCTTTAAGGCTAAGGAACCTACAAAAGAGTCTAATGAGGAAAAAGACTCTAACGAGGAGGAAGAAGAGGATGAACTCTTGTTCATCTCTAGGAAGATCAACTCTATATGGAAAAAGAAGAGAAACACTCCCTTAAGAGGAAGACATACTTTTAAATGTTCTTTTTTCTTCTTTTTATTTTCTTTGATATTGAATCAATTTGATTTCATATCTCTCTTATTCATTTGATCTTGAATTATTCTCGTCCTTTGATACCTTTTTCATTTTGATCATTTTGTCTTGAAGTAAACTTTCATGCTATTAATCCTTGCTAAGGATAAATTGAAAAAAAATTGCTTTTACCCTAAAGAAGGTGCAATGGATAACTCATTTTTGTTAGGATTGAAAGATTAGCCACACATCACCTTGAATTATGATTCACTTATTTTCACAAAGATTAACTCTTAAACAAAATTTAATGATTTCTAACACATTGCTTTTATTATTTTCTTCTTTCTTTTCTTTTCTTTTCTTTTTTCATTTTTTCATCATTTTTAGCCTCTAAGAATCATTTTTCATTCCCATCAACTAAGAGAATTATTCCAAAGAAAGGCGCCCCACAATTTTCACTAATAATTTCAGGCAACGATTAATATTTATTAGGACAATCCCTTTCTCATTGAGAAAGGTAGATGGACTCCGATCAAGATAGGTCGAAAGGCCGTCGATAATGGTTAGCGACAAGTGATTTACCGACGGCCTTTTGACCGTCGGTAAGCCGTCGGTACCAGTCCATTACTGACGGCTTTTGGCTGTTTCCGAAGGATTTTGGCCTTCGGTAATGCCCTTCATCATGCTTAAAACATTTTTTTTTCATTTTTCATTTTTCTTTTGAAAAGCTATGCATTTGATGATTTTGGTAACAAGATTCAACATGCTTTGAATTTTCAATTTTTCTTCTTTTTATTTATTTATTATTTAACGACACCCTTCAGGCTCTATATCTTGGTCTTCCTCGGATCAGTCTTCATGTCTAGTGGATGAACCCTTTTGGTATTTATTATCATAAGCAAAACATGAAAATAATATTGAAAAGATGACGAATTTATTAATGTCACACCCAGAAAAAAAGTAAAATATTGTTAACCCTTAAAAGGGTAAGTTTGAAGGCTTTGAACAAAATAGACATATTAACTACAACATATTACATTTAAGCACATTTAAACACCATTGACACATCCAAAGTCTTCTAGTTATTAAGCTACAAATTTGGAGGATAAGAATACACCAAGTTTGAACTTCTAGTCTCAAGCTCTTCATCAATAGCTGCCTCCCATTGCCTAATTGCATTGACAGAAGCATTTCCATGTTCGGATAAAGGATTATTTTCAACATTTGGTCTATCCTCTTGAAACGTTAGTCATCTGGAATCCAACAATGATTGTACTTTGAACTTGAGAGGTAAACATCTTTCAGTTGAATGTCCAATTTCTCCGCCATGATAATCACATTTAGCGTTATGATCATAATTTTTGGGATAAGGTGGTTGCACTGACTTCATGGGGCAAATTGCTATTAACTTATGATGAAGAAAATTTGGCAACAACTATGTATGTTATTGGAAGAGGAGAAAGCAAACGAAATCCTTCCTTGTACTTTGCCCTTGATTAACATCATTCTTCCAACCTTGTGCCGATTGTCATGAGTAGGTTGTGACTGCTAAGAATTTTGAACATGGTAAAATCCTTGTTGATTTTTTACTAGATGATAAGCTGACGCAGTATTAGCAATATATGACCCATGTTGCGGAAATAAAGAGGTTGGATATATATATGCTTCCCACGCTACATTAGTTTCTTCTTCTTTTTTCTTTCCAGCATTAAACGTAGGCTTCTTTGCATGAGAGTTTCCAACCAACCTATTGGCAATCTTTCCACTGTTCAAGCCCACTTCAACCCTTTCATAAATTATATCTACAAAGTTTGAGGATATAAACTTCCTATCATGTGATCATAGAAAGAAGATTGTTGAGTATTTATAAACATAGCCACCATTTCCTTGTCATATAATGATGAACGAATATCTCTCTCCATCTTTGAGCATACTAGTTAAAAGTTTCACTCTCTTTCTTGGCCATATTCTGTAACTTCAATCTATTAGGAGCCATATCAAGATTATATTTGTACTATTTTATAAATGCATCCACCAAATCTTTCCAAGAGAGAATACGAGCAGGTTCAAGATGCATGTACCAGTTCCAAGCAATCCCTGCCAGACTATCGTAAAACAAATGAATTAACATTCTAACATGAGCATGAGTCGCCATCGCCATTTTCCTATAGTACATGGTTACATAACTTTTAGGACAAGTAGTCCCTTTATACTTTTCAAACTTCGGAACCTTAAACTTTACCGGTATTACCACATCCAAGCCTAAGCATAATCTAGCAGCATCGCTTAAGTCATAATTTCCTACTCCTTCAACATCTCTTAATCTTTCTTTTAGAATGTCCAACTTCTCTTTTGCCCTGAACTCTTCAACCACTACCTCTGGTCCCATAACCTGAGAATATGATCTCATATGGGCTCCATCTCAAGTTACTATATGAAGCGCCTTCGATGGAATAGTTATTTGGGCCCTAACATATTTTCATTGATTGCCTAAACTAAGGGTTTGTGATATATAGACCCTTGGACCTCAATATGTTCTTCATTGCTGTTCATTTCGTTGTAGTAACGTTCATCTTACCTACACTAGTGGTCACCTACACTCCCTCTAGATATTCGGCCGTTAGAGGAGTGTACCCTAGAGGAAGACCATATTGTGGGAAAACCATATTTTTTGTGTTGACATTATGTAACAAACTTTTTTATGTACTAAAATTCATTATGATATGCACGATGAGTTGGTTGATCAACAAAATTAGGATACATATGTTAGCCAAGGTAGAGAGGGCATCCTCAAAGCGACCATTGGAAAGCCAAACCACTCAGGTCGTGTGCATGACATTGGAGAATCTATTGACATGAAAGACTACTTTGGCCTTAAACAAAAAAGTATAAAACCCTTGAGTCAAGAGACGTTTAGGAAGTTGGAGCTCCATATGGAAGAAAGACTAAATAAGCGCATGAGTGTTATAGAGCAACATTTCATGGAGTGCCTCTAACAACAATAAGAAATTCAAAGGACACTTGAAGAAAGAATTCAAACCATGACCTAACAGAAGGACGATACCTCTATTAAAGATCCAATAGGATGTTGTGTGAGCACCAAAGGCTCATGCTCTACTATAGATCATACTGACTACACTTGTCAGTTATGAGTTATTGATTGATATAGATCTCCCGCACGTAGTGGCCATGAGACGACAACTTGCAGGAGGGGAGACCATTCATGTTGCTTCTCTATTTAGTGGGGCACATGTCCACTACTCAGGATGCAATTGATGAAGTGAGAGACCCCCTCTCAAGTGCCTATGCCAACTTCTAAAATACAATTCGTGGGGAGGCCTTAGGCATATTTATAGCTTGGCTAAGGCTTTAGTCTACAAGAAAAATTGATATTACCAACAGTCAAAATCCATCGGTAATGCGTAAAATCTGTTGGTAAATTAAAGTTTCCGACAGTAAAAAATCCATTGGTAAAACTGTTGTAGGTAAATTTTATCGACAAAATTTTTTGTTTTCCCGATAATTATCGAAACAAAAATCTGTCGATAATTACCAACAAATTTTTTTTGTCGATTTCGTTGGTAATTATCGATAGAAAAATCCATAGATAATTATTGAAGAAAAATTTCGTCGGTAAATATTGTGATCTGATTCATCTTATTTCTCCGCTCTCCTTATTCTTTTTTATTTTAATTTAACCAATCTAGAAGAATGCAAAACAGTGCAGGCTGCGAAATAAAATGAGAGAAACTAAATTGGTGTGGCCGTTGAAGGAGAGAAGGGGTCTAGCATGGAAGCAAGGGTGGACAACAAACACTCTATGCTCTTTATCTGCACCACCTTTGCAGCTCCCCGCCATAGTTGTCATAGTCATGTTTTTGTTATTTGTTCCATCTTACATTAACTTCCGTTCAAACAATCACTATCAGTTTTCACGTCTTCCTCATGCTGTCACCCATTTTTTTGATTTTCGTTGCCTACGTTATCTCTAAACAAGGATCACGTGTTGTGCTTTCAGTCTGGTGCCTTGTAGCTATTGTGGTGGAGCTGAGATGGAAAAGTAGGAAAAAATGAAGCTACCTCGCCTGAAGAACGTGAACAAATACGAAAGAGAGAAAAATATATAACGTGTCTGTCTTGCGGACAAAGGGAAAAAATGGGTGGAAAAATTCCCGCTCATTTTACCGACGGATTTAGTGACGAATTCTTCTTTCGGTAAGTGTAATGTAGATTACAAACAAATTTTATCTACGATTTTTTTTTTGTCGATAAGTGAGATATACATTATCGATGGATTTATCGACAAAAAATTTGTCGGTAATGAATCTGTTGATAAATCCGTCAATAATTCAAATTTCATAATTCATCGGTATAATCTGTCAGTAATTCAAATTTACTGACAGATTTATTTCTTTCGGAAAACTTCCATCGAATACTTCAAAAATTTTTGTAATGGCCATGCTATATTTTGGCCCACCCCAGGTATTTTATTCTTATTCTTAGTAGTTTTATGTCCAAGTGAGAAATAAATGTTCATAACTTTTAAAATGTTTATTTTAGTTCTAGTGTCCTAAAAAACAACCAATGCTTGAACCTGTGAGCCATGAAGATGATGAGGCAATACAAGTGGATCCTCTACCTAAGTTAATGTGAAAATTACACAGATTGAATAAAGGGTTGGTAGAGCTGGAGTGGAACTTAAGAGTACTTGACTTCCAGTGTCATGTGACATTGTATATTACTCTAAGTGATGCACTAGAAGTGGTTGATGGAGAAAGAATGTTAAAAATGTCAATCATACAACTATGGTTCATGTAAGATTTTTCATTGTCTTCCCTTTTCAAATATTCAAATTGTTACTTTTTAATATATATACTTAACTTTATTGTTATAGGTACATGGGCACTATCATTGTGGAGCAAGGTCAAGCATCCATTTTTTACTTTTTTGAACCTTAGGCCATTCAACCATCTGGAAACACAGTAAAATTCAAGCAATCATATATATAAACATGGATGGCTGACTCCAAAAGAAAGATGTATATTTCACCATACATTGATGGGTATGTGTTACTCATTATACAATTTTATGAAGATTTAATTAATCGACTCACTATTTGTGATTGATGATAGGGGCCATTGGTAAGTGATGGTAATCATACTAAGACAATGCCAAGTTGTACGATTTTGTTCCCTGCATAGGAAAACATGACTTGAAATCCTTGTTACAAATGTAAGTATTACATTCTTTCATATCAATTCATTATGATATTAATATATTAACTTATGTTTCAAATTTAATTAGAGTTATGGCTAGGTCCAGAGTACAACAAATTCAAATAATTTATCCAAAGGTTGGTCTTTTTAACTTATTAATTTTCATATGTGAAATTTAGACTATCATATTTGACTATTTTCTTTGTCATGTTTAGTGTAAAAAACAATCAGATTCCTAGGCATTCAAGTACTACATCATATTTTAGATCAAGACCATCATTTGAGCAGGAATTAGAGATGGTTGGACTGAGATAATAATATATCTTTCACATCTTACAAATCACATTCAAGTTTGAACATTAAAATGCAAATATAGTGGTTCAACAATCCATCTCCACTAACAAAGGCCACAATGATGAAGATATGACAGGAATAGGTAGCATAACTTTAGGAGAGATGGAGTTAGGCATACAATAGTTTAATTAGTTTCAATACTTTGTGTTTTAATAGCTTTAGTTTTTAGTTTGAATTATGATAACTTTAGTTTATAGTGTGAATTGTAATTAGTACAGACTTAGTTCATATGAGTTCTAGATATGTGAAATGTCAAAACTGGTTTTTTGCTTTTCAGGTTTGGTAGAACTGTAAAAACGAATCTTTTATAAAAAAAAACATAGAAAGGATGTCAAAAACCTTACAATGCCAATTCTAGAGACAAACCTTCGCTGAGTGAGGAAAGCGTGACCTAATGAGAGAGACATCGGAATGATGAATTCCAACGTCAAACACCCCTATTTAACATTCCAGAGACCACCCCATAAACCTATGCTAAGCGAGAAGGGTGTGTCGCTAAACACTATAGTAGGTCAAAATTTTTGTATTTCGACGTTAATTAACGTCTTTTTTTTTTTTTTTACCTTTTGACCTCAAATTAATGTCTCTTGATATGATGTAAGTGTTTTGATAGACATTAAAGATAAAAAATAACCTATGTCAAATCTCTTTTTTTGTAATAGTGATTTTCTTACAATAATATTAATTTAATTATTTTATATTTTTTCTAATAATACATATATATATATATTATAAAATATAATTCAAAATGTATCTAACTTAATACCATACTTTTAATTAAAACTTATTGTATAATTAAAATTATGTCTTTTTATAAAATTATATATGAAATAAAATATGAATACAAATTATATATAGAGAGAGAAAGAGAGAGGGGAGAAAGATGGAGAGAGAGTGTGATAAATAGATATTTCTTGATTTCTTACTTTTTCAACTTTTCCTCAAAATATATAGAGAGAGAGCATAGTATAGACATTTGATAATAACATTATGTAAATAACATAGCAATTATTGAGAGAACAGAATAAGAATACACAACATTTTACCACATCAACTTGACCTCTCATTCCAATCAACATTCTATTCATATTCACGCTCAATGTATGAATGGTTTGAGATTTATTTAATTTCTACATATTTCAGCGCAGGAAACCATTCTTTCAAATTGTTTATGTCGACATTCAATTGCTTAAGGTACTTCAGACGCAATATTTCCACGTTCCGTAGTAAATCTTCTTGTTTCCATAGTAAATCTTGTGGAATCATACTTTCCAGTTTTCCTCCGGTTATATTTAGCTCACATGGCATCAGATTGGGAAGTGCAAAACATTCTTCAAAACTCTTTCCAGGAAAACATTCAAGATGCAACTTTGTCAAACTTATAGGCAAAATGACACCAATTTTTGAATACCTTGGGTCAGACACACTCCAAGATATTTTGAGATGCTTCAGTGCTGATAAAGTTCCCAAGCTTGAAAACTCCCAATCCTTGATCACGGCCTCACTTCCTATACGTATGCTGAGTCGCCTTAGTTTTCTCAAATTCTTAGCAAGATCTGATATTCTGCAAGGAGAAGTGCTTATTAAAAATCCCTTGAGGACTTGGAGATTAGTGAGCTTCTCAATCCCCTTTGGCATGCCTTCCAGTAAGCAACAATCAGACATAATCAGATGTGTCAGACTTTTCATCGATGAAATATCATCAGGTAGTCTTTCCAAATTATGGCATGCTTTAAGATCAAGAATTAGTAGCCTCTCAAGTCCAGTAATGGAAGATGGAAGCTCGAATATGTTCGATATCCCACGAAGACTCAGATATTTCAACTGCTTCAGTGTTCTCAACTCTCTCAAGAATTCTTGACTCCCAACTTCAATGTGATGCAAAGATGAATCTTGCCAACGCCCTAGTTGAAGCACCTTTAAATCCTTCCATGCATCGGTGCCCCATTGCGGTCCAAAATTCAGATAACTTGAACCAATATTATAAATATTACGTAAAGTTACATTTTTTGTATCAACTCCACCTACTATAACCTTTTTTCTATCAAGAAGTAATCGCGATGGTCTAATATACTCTGAATCTCCATCTAAATATAACTTCAACTGACTACGGACGTGAGGAAGAATTTGAAATTTATTGACAATGGGATTCCTTTCTACTACCATAAGGTACAATCACCTTAAATTTCAAAAGATCATCAATCACATCCTCACCCTTTTCCTCTGCTGTTTTCTTCTCTGTATTTCTAACCAAACCCTCTGCAATCCACATATTAATTGCAATTCTTTTCCTTATGACAGCATTCTCAGGAAAAATTAGGAGACAAAACAAGCAAGGTTTTAATGGATAGCCTAGCTGGTTAAAATCTTTCTCAGTCCAAATCTCATTCAGATGGGGCTGCACCAACTCTTCTAATGAGTGATATATTTTTCCACCCTTGTGATCCTCCTCTTTAGATAACTCATCAGAAGCATCCTTTGAGAGCAAATTATCAGCAGAATCTCTGATTCTCTTGCAAATGTGCTTCATGTCTTCATCCAGCTTCTTACGGTCTAGCCTGTGAAGATGGTTATAGACCTCTGCTAATGTGTCAAGCAGTTTTTCTTCATTCTTCTTCACTACCACAAACACATCTTTTATATTGTTCAAAACCAACCACAACTTCTCCAACTTCCCGTCAAATGATTCATCTCTTCCTCTTTCATGGAATTTCCTCCTTGATGTCGTTAACTCCTTCATCAACACACCTACTGCTTTCATTTTGTTTGTTCGAATTGACATTTTACTGCAACCAAACATATATACACAACGTCACCCAATTTTTTCTACTTAAAAAATTCTTTTTTGCCTCTGTATATATACACTCGCACCTGTCTTTAGAGGCGAAGACAGGAATAAAAAGAAGAAATAGAAAACAATTACGTTGTGGAAATTATGCTAGGCCCTTTATATATGTCAATAAATGAAAAAATGTGCATTAGTAGAGAACATCATGCATGAACCAACTACAGTTTTCATTGACCAATTAGGAAAAATTTAGTGATTGCTAAGCTATATAAGATCAAGCTTATAAGGAGTATCATCAAGAATGTATAATCAGTCATTCTTGATGAATACTGTTAAACATGATCTAAATAAGCTGAATCAAACTTTCTCTACAAATAAAACAACATAAATTATACGCTCAAATTTATTTAATTCAAAGGATATGAAATATAGTAGAAAGTTTGAACTATATCGAACAATAGGTGATTTATATGGAGTTATAACCATCAATTGAAGCGTCATATAAAAATTTATTATTTCTAATTAATATCAATAACAAAATGAAATTAACCTTTGAAATAATTTGGACTAAAAAGAAGCGTCCACTATGTAACCTCCTCCAACTCTTTCTGTTACACCCTGCTGCTACTGACAAAAAAAAAAATATGATTCCAGGGAATAGCACAATCGAAGTTAGTAAATGATTCAAAACTGGATGTTAAAAAATTATAATAAATCAATTTCAAAAAAGAAACACACAGCATATATATATATATATATATATATATATATATATATATATATATATATATATATATATATATATATATATATATATATTATGAAAACCAACAAAAGAGAACTCAAGGCACATCTCACCAAACGCCAAGAGGAATTTCAAGAGAAGGAAAACTTTTGTGAAAGATAATCCTCTTGTGGATAGAATAATGTCAAATACTAAAGATGCTTTAAACCATTCAAATCCAATCTCATACGGTTAAAGATAGTTTTGAAGGAAAGTATATTTGATATGGAGGGAAGCTAAAATTCATGACATCAAAATTTCCAGTTTTAGTATGATTTGAAGAAAGGAATTACACCACAAAAAGTTTCACGTCATTCTTTGAGTAGCTTCCATTTTAATGATCCCAAAAAGTTTGATTTTCCCTTCAAAGAGAGAATCTATAAATTTGTTGTGTTTTAAAATGCAAGGATTTTGTTAGTGAATTTTAATGATCCCAAGAATAATGTCAAGAATTTGAAGAGAACAGTTAAAACCATATTACACACTCCGAATTCACATAATGACTTCCCCACGCTTATTGTAAGAACCTAGAAAGAGTACTTTTAATAGAATAAAGAAGTGGATTAAATTAAGGAGATGAGCTTTTTATTTTATAAAATTTATAAAACATAAACATTTACCAAGCTCTGTTCACTCTTCTTAAACCACTTCCTCTTTCTAAAAACCTTGCACTCTACCCTTCTCCAGATTCTCTCCAACCTTTCTCTCAACTGAGCCAGTGGATTTTCGAATAGGTGGTGTACAAACGTTCACCGTGTAAAGGGCTTCGATTTGAACCGATCAAGTTCAGGTTTTTAGCGGGTAAGTTGTCCTTGACTTCTCTCCGCTGTTCTTGATCTAAGACATGCAAATCCTACTGGTTGCATGTGTCTTTTGCTTTCTTTATTTCAACTCCAGTTCAACTCTAGCTCTAAAGGCTGTTCTTCATCACATTTTTGTGGTCTGTAGGGTGCTGACCGTTAGCAAAATGATAAAGATGAAGTTTTGATGATGTACAACTTTGAACAATACAAGATCCAAGAAGACTATTTGAAGTTTTATTATGTTAAAAAGCTTTTGTAATAATCATAACTTATGTGCTTTTTGCTTAGATATGTAATAGGGTTTGATTCCTATACTTAATAAGTGGTTATTTGCTATTTAGAATCAAACACAAGTTGTTTTAATCGATTAAACCAATTTATAATCGATTAAAACGAGGCTGGCACTGAAAACCAAAGTGACTCTGGAATAATCGATTAATTCATGCTTTAATCGATTAGTTAATCGATTAAAATCAAGAATAATCAATTAATACTAGCCGTTAGAAGTTTCAGATTTGAAAAACTAGTCGTTGTACTCATTTTAATCGATTAACACTAATTTTAATCGATTAAATGTGTTAAATGGCCAGTTTCGAAGAATGGAAGAGTATTGGCCTGAGTCTATAAATTGGCTTACTGTTTCTTTCAAAAACAACTCTTCCCTTGCGCTCTAAACATCTGAAAACATTGAGAACAGTGTGTTGTTGCTAAAGCTAAAGAAACTCTTGTCTGCAAAGCTGCGAAGTGCTACTGTGGTGACAGAGAAATAGCTTATTCATCCTTGGAGCATCTAAGGAGGATTTTGGAAGAGTATCATCCTTCGTGAAGCATTCGAAGGAGGTGGTCATCCTTTGTGAAGACTCAAAGGAGGTGTAAGTTCATCTCTTGTGGTTGAGAGAGAGGTGGTTTTCTAAACTCTTACAAATTAATTTTCTTTGTGACTATTGTTTGTAATTTTTTTGTGATTAGTGAAAAAGGTTTATCTTGTTTGTGAGATAAGCGATTGGACGTAGGATCTTTGTGATCTGAACTAGGATAAAACTACCTGTGCAATTTTTCTCTCTTCCTGCTTAGTAAGTAAAATTGAGAAAAATAATTAAAAGGCATGAAAAAGTAATATAACCAATTCACCCCCCCCCTCTTGGTTTGTTATTCCACGTTAACAATTTCGTTGTAGCAGTTCTGACAATTGGCATCAGAGCTCGATTTGATAGTTATTCAAATGGCAGGATCATATCAAACTTTTACAAAGGGTGCCTCTATCAATAGACCACCTCTATTCACAGGTGAAAACTATGCCTTCTGGAAGGTTAGAATGCAAATTTTTATTGAGTCTATTGATTGTGAAATTTGGGTTGTTATTGCTTCTGGTTCGCCTATTCCTACTGACGATTCGCAAGAACCAAAGCCCCGTACTAAGTGGACTGCTGAAGAAAAGAAAAGAATTCAAAATGACGTAAAAGCCTGAAACATAATTGCATATGCTCTGACTGTTGACGAGTTTTACAAGGTCTCTGTTTGTAAAACCGCTCAAGAGATGTGGGATGTACTCAGAGTAACTCATGAAGGAACATATGATGTTAAGAGGGCGAGAAAAAATACCTTGATCCAAGAATATGAAATGTTTAGGATGAAGCAAGGATAAACAATTTCAGATGTCCAGAAACGCTTCACCAACATCGTCAATCATCTTATTGGACTAGGTAAGTCATTTGACAATGATGAGCTTAACATTAAAATTTTGAAATCTTTAGACAGGTCGTGGCAACCGAAAGTGACTGCAATCACTGAGTCACAAAACCTCAATACTATGACTATGGCGGCATTATTTGGAAAATTGAGGGAACATGAGCTAGATCTCAGAAGACTCGATGAAGAAGAAGCCAAAACAAAGAAAAAGACATTGGCTTTCAAATCTGAGATTGACAGGAGCAAAAACGGGATAGAAGAAGAAGACTCGAACGATGAAGAAAATTTGAGTCTTGTGATCAAAAGATTAAACGAGTTCATGAAATCAAAAGGTAGAGGAAGATTCAGATATGAAAAGAGAGAAAATCAAGGATCTCCTTCAAATTACCAATGCTACGGTTGTGGTGAAAAGGGGCATTTAAAAGATGACTGCCCAAATCAAAAGAAGGGTGAAGAAAAGAAAGAAAAGAAGAACTTCAAGAAAAAAAAGGCCTACATTGCATGGGAGGATGACAATGAGACGATTCAGATTTGAGCGATTTAGATGAAGAAGCCAACATTTGTTTAATGGCAGATGATGATAATGCTAGTCAAGTAAGTAACTCTAGCTATTCAGATAATGATAGTCAATTTGGTGAAGATGAATTGCATGAAACCTATGCTGCTTTATTAATTGAATCTGAAAAATTAGACATTGCTCATAAGAAACTGAAAAAGGAGTTTAAAGAATTAAAATCTAAATTTGATACCCTTCTTGAAGAAAATAAAAATTTACAGTTTAATACTGCAAATCTGACTAAAGAAAATAATATTTTGAGAACTGAGTTCACAAATATGTCAGAAGAAAATATAAGTTTGAAAAACAAAATTTTATTTCATGAAAAAGCAAAATATGTTGCTAGTAGTGAATGTGAATCTTGCATGAAATGTAAAAATTTACTAGAGAATACAACCTCCGGAGAATGTAGTAAAAATTATGAAAAGAAGGTTGTTAAAATTAAATATGTTCCTAAAAACAAATATAATAACAGAACCTATAGAACATGGGTAGAAAAAGGAACAATAAATAGAAACACTAATATTGTATCTTGTTTTTATTGTATGAGAAAAGGTCATACCTCAAATAAATGTAAAATTAAACATTATGGTGTTTCTAGTGGTAGGTATATTTGGGTTGCAAAGTAATTTAAATCTAACCCAAAAGGACCCATACAAAGGAGTTGGGTACCTAAGTAGCTTGTTCTTTCTATTTTGCAGGAATTATCAAATTCAAGGAAGTTCATGTGGTGTCTTGATAATGGATGCTCAAAACACATGAAAGGAGACAAGACAAAATTTACAAACTTCCGGAAAAAGGAACAAGGATTTGTCACCTATGGTGACAACAACAAAGGAAGAATTCTTGAAAAAGGAGATATTGGAAGCAAAGATACCTTGATGATCAAAGACGTGCTATATGTAGAAGGATTGAGGCACAATTTAATTAACATTAGTCAACTATGCGACAAAGGACTCAAGGTAACCTTTGAACAGAATTCTTCTACCATTTACAAAAATGATTCTTCTGAAATTGCACTAAAAGGAATTAGACAGAACAATATTTATTTAATTGATCTAGAAAATGCATCAAATAAAAATATTTCATGTTTAGTTGTGAAAGAAGAAAATTCATGGTTGTGGCATAAGCGTGCGGCTCATATTCATGTGCAACAATTGAATAAACTCATATCTAGATATTTAGTAATTGGTCTACCAAAATTAAAGTTTGTAAAAGACAAATTATGTGACGCATGTCAAAAGGGTAAACAAGTTAAATCATCTTTTCAATCTAAAAATATTGTTTCTAGTTTGAAACCCTTGGAACTTTTGCACATGGATTTATTTGGTCATTCAAGGATAAAAAGTTTTGTTGGAAATTATTATGCTTTAGTTATTGTGGATGATTATTCAAGATATACTTGGACCTTCTTTCTTACTCTTAAAAATGAAGCTTTCAAGGAATTTAAAAAAATTTCAAATTTAGTTCAATATGAAAAGGATTTGAAAATAAAAGCTATTAGAAGTGACCATGGACGTGAATTTCAAAATGAATTATTTGAAAATTTTTGTGAAGAACATGGCATTTCTCATAACTTTTCTGCACCCAGAACTCCTCAACAAAATGGAGTTGTAGAAAGAAAGAATAGATCCTTAGAGGAACTTGCTTGTACTATGTTAAATGAATATAATGTTCCTAAACAATTTTGGGCTGATGTTGTGAGTACTGCATGTTATATTTTAAATAGAATGCTTATTTGACCTATTTTGAAACGTACTCCTTATGAACTTTTTAAGAGTAGAAAACCAAATGTTTCTCATTTAAAAATTTTTGGATGCAAATGTTATGTTTTAAACAATGGAAAACAAAATTTGGGAAAATTTGATTCCAAAGCTGATGAAGGAATTTTTCTTGGATATTCTTTAACAAGCAAAGCTTATAGAATTTTTAATCGGAAAACTTTTACAATAGAAGAATCTGTACATGTTGTTTTTGATGAAATTGTGGACCTTGAGGTAAAACCTCTTGAGTCAGAAGAATCTGATGTAGGTAGTATTGAAAACTTATCAAAGACAACAAATGAAGAAAAGAAGAATGAAAATCCTCAAGATGAAGATTTAAGCAGAATATGGCAACAACCTAGAGGATTATCACTTGACAACATTGGTGGCGACATCACAAAAGGGGTAAACACAAGAAGTAGTATAGTAAATTATTGCATGAATGTTGCTTTTGTGTCACAGATTGAACCGAAAAACATCAAAGAAGTTCTTCAAGATGAAAAGTGGTGTATTGCAATGCAAGAACAACTCAACCAGTTTGAAAGAAATCAAGTTTGGGAATTGATTCCCAGAAAAGACACTCATCAAGTAATTGGAACAAAGTGAGTGTTCAGGAACAAACTGGATGAAGAAGGAAATATCACCAAGAATAAAGTTAGGTTTGTGGCACAAAGATATAGTCAAGAAGAAGGTATAGATTATGATGAGACATATGCTCCAATTGCCAGGTTAGAGGCAATACGCCTACTTCTTGCCTATGCATCTATAATGAAATTTAAGTTATTTCAAATGGATGTTAAAAGTGCTTTTCTAAATGGTTACATCAAAGAAGATGTGTATGTTGAACAACCACCAGGTTTTGAAGATTTTAAATATCCAAATCACATCTATAAATTAAAAAAAGCACTGTATGGTTTAAAACAAGCACCTAGATCTTGGTACGAAAGGCTTAGCAATTTTCTTATAGAAAATGGTTTCAGCAGAGGAAAAATTGATTCAAGGTTGTTTATTAAAAGAGCTGGAAAACATTTTCTAATTATTCAAGTATACGTGGATGATATTATATTTGGATCATCTAACAAAACTCTTTGCAAGAATTTTGCTAAGACTATGCAGGGAGAATTTGAAATGTCAATGATGGGAGAACTTACATACTTCCTCGGACTTCAAATCAAGCAAATGGAGGAAGGTACTTTCATCTCTCAAACTAAGTATTGTAGGAAAATTCTTAAAAAATTTGAGATGGACAAATCTAAAGAAGCATCTACTCCCATGGGAACCTCATGCTATTTAGATAAAGATGAGTCAGGTAAAGAGGTAAACCAAACCAAATACAAAGGTATGACTGATTCTTTATTATATCTTACTGCTAGTAGACCTGATATTATGCAAAGTGTATGTATGTGTGCTAGGTATCAATTTTTCTAGTCCTAGAGAATCTCATCTTACTGCAGTTAAGCGCATTTTAAAATATCTTAAGGGAACAACATCTTCTGGCTTATGGTATCCTTCAGGAGCTGAACCTAGCCTTGTAGGTTTTTTAGATGCTGATTATGGAGGTTGTAAGATAGATAGAAAAAGCACTAGTGGAACCTGTCATTTTCTAGGTAGTTCCTTAGTTTCCTGACACTCTAAGAAACAAGCCTGTGTAGCCTTATCAACCACTGAAGTTGAATACATTGTTGCTGGTAGTTGTTGTGCACAAATCTTATGGATGAAACATCAATTAAAAGACTATGATATTCATCTAGATCATATTCCGCTTAAGTGTGATAATACAAGTTCCATAAATCTTACAAAGAATCCTATCATGCATTCTAGAACCAAGCATATAGAAATTAGGCATCACTTCCTTAGAGATCATGTGCAAAAAGGAGATTGTGAACTAGAATTCATTGACTCTAAACATCAATTAGTAGATCTTTTTACCAAAGCACTGCCTAAGGATAGATTTTTTGAGCTTAGAAGGGACTTAGGTATATTAGAAATAGTCTAATAAGTGTTTTCTTGCTTAACTATTCATTTTTCGTTGATTACCGCATTTAATCTGCTTGTAAATCGATTAAAAGCGTTACCTGCATTGCACTTTTGATTTTACGAATAGATTAATCGATTAATCCAAGTTTTAATCGATTAATTAATCGATTAATTGCCAATTTAATCGATTAAAAGCGCTCAAGTTCGTTGTTTTTAAATTTTGCGATGCATTAATTGATCTAGTCATTGCCAACGTCTCTAAACGGCTATAAACAGCTAGTTCTCCCATTTCTAAACGTTGGGAAGCCATTTTTGCCCTATTTATACCCCATTTGGGGCACACTTTCCTTACTTCGACCATTCTTTAGCATTTTCTCTTGCTTTCTTCATTCAAAATCTTTGATACCATTGTGCCCTTTTACCTCACCATATGGTTGATCCCTCAAGAAGAAGAAGGAGAAGAAGAAGTGAAGCATCTGAGAGTAGCACTCGACAACATGATGCAACCATTGAAGGGTGGCTTTCAGATGAACAAGATCAACAATCTTTCTCACAATTTTGGAAGGAGAGGAAGGTATTAAAAATAAATTTTATTGATCTCTCTTGGTACACTTCCTATAACTTCTCTTTTCCAAATCTCATCATTGAACAAGAGGTTCAACATCTGATGGAACTCCAAGGAAGGTATTATCCTAATCTTGTTCAAGTATTCTATTTCAATTTAAAAGTTCATGATGGCATCTTCCACACAAGAGTTAAAGGTATAGACATTGTTCTTGATAATGATATATGGATAAATGTGGCAAAAGTTCCAGTATTGGAAAATTCTCAAATTGTTCCCAGCGACTTTTCCCAGTTCAACAAAATCATGGTGTATCAGTCGTTTCTGCGCAATCCTCGTCAGCATCACAACACACGTCTTTTCCTTGTTGGAGGGTTAAAAATGGAAGAACTGAGGGTTAAAAATGGAAGAACTGCTTCTACACTATATGCTTGTGTGGCTTTTATGTCTGAGGGGATCCAACCATACTCAGTGCTCTGAGACAGATCTCATGATCATGTACGGGATACTTCAGAGTATTCCTCTCAACTGGCCTCATCTACTTAAAAGCATTATGTACAAGGCTAAAAGGTTGGATGTTGCTCCTCTCCCCTACCCTTTCTTAGTTTCCCGGATCTGTGAATATAAAGGAGTGAATGTTTCCAATGAGCACTATGAATTCCTATGTTTACTCTGATAATGTTGGCGGTCAAGCAAATGAAGATGATGATGAAGACTTTCACATGCCTAACCCCACACATGTTGTGGGATCATCTTAAGTGAATGAAGAGTATAGTCTAGAAAGTCTTTCTAGACAAATGTCTGAGATGGCAAGGCTTCAGCATGAGATGATGACTATCCAGAACACTCGCCATGAGGAGATATGTACTCATCTCAAGAGCCTTGATGAGAGGATTTCTATATTAGAAAGGCATTTTGATAGTGATGTTAGTGATGAATTTTAGATTTGCCTTGTTTGTTTATTTGCCTTCATTATTGTATGCCTTCAATTAAAAATTAAATAATATTTTGAATTCATTTCTTTTTAATTTGCCTTGCTTAATTATGCACACATGCTTTTATTAAGGGGGAGTATTATTTTAACTTAAAAAATTTTATTAACACAACTTTTTTTATTCTGATCAAAAAGGGGGAGAAAATAGTTTAAAGTTTATTTTTTCTTCTCATGCTCTCTCTTCTTTCATGAGTTGTGTTTTTCCCATATTATTAAAAAGCTTTAAACTTGGAGGAAGTTTTGATCATCATCAAAAAGGAGGAGAATGTTAGCAAAATGATAAAGATGAAGTTTTGATGATGTACAACTTTGCACAATACAAGATCCAAGAAGACTATTTGAAGTTTTATTATGTTAAAAGCTTTTGTAATAATCATACTTGATGTGCTTTTTTCTTAGATATGTAATAGGGTTTGATTCCTGTACTTAATAAGTGGTTGTTTAGAATCAAACACAAGTTGTTTTAATCGATTAAACCAAGTTATAATTAATTAAAACGAGGCTGGCACTGAAAACCCAAATGGCTCTGGAATAATCGATTAATTCATGCTTTAATCGATTAGCTAATCGATTAAAATCAAGAATAATTGATTAGTACTAGCCGTTAGAGGTTTCAAATTTGAAAAACTAGCCGTTGTACTCATTTTAATCTATTAACACTAATTTTAATCGATTAAATGCGTTAAATGGCCAGTTTCGAAGAATGGAAGAGTATTGGCCTGAGTCTATAAATTGGCTTACTGTTTCTTTCAAAAACAACTCTTCCCTTGCACTCTAAACATCTGAAAACATTGAGAATAGTGTGTTGTTACTAAAGCTAAAGAAACTTTTGTCTGCAAAGTTGTGAAGTGCTACTGCAGTGACAGAGAAATAGCTGATTCATCCTTGGAGCATCTAAGGAGGTGTTTGGAAGAGTATCATCCTTCGTGAAGCATTCGAAGGAGGTGGTCATCCTTTGTGAAGACTCAAAGGAGGTGTAAGTTCATCTCTTGTGGTTGAGAGAGAGGTGGTTTTCTAAACTCTTACAAATTAATTTTCTTTGTGATTATTGTTTGTAATTTTTTTGTGATTAGTGAAAAAGGTTTATCTTGTTTGTGAGATAAGCGACTGGACATAGGATCTTTGTGATCTGAACCATGATAAAACTACCTGTGCAATTTTTCTCTCTTCCTTACTCTGATCATTTACTTTAATTATCTGCTTAGTAAGTAAAATTGAGAAAAATAATTAAAAGGCACGAAAAAGTAATATAACCAATTCACCCCCCTCTTGGTTTGTTATTCCATGCTAATAATTCCATTGCAGCAATTCTGACACTGACTAGGTTTTGTGCGACTCAGGGCACTGTAGAGGCAAGCTTTAGAACTGAACTGTGAAGTTTCCAGGTAAGGGGAGCTAGGGTATTACTTGTTTTGTAGCTTTATATATATATATATATATATATATATATATATATATATATATATATGCGTGTGTGTGTGTGTAATGAACTCTGTGATGAGCTACTGATTGTACTAGAAACTAGTTTATGCATGTTGAGTTTTAGTGCATTTAAACGACGAACTATGTGTTGAGGATTTTCTGATTGTGAACTGTAATTGGGCATGATGTGTTGCAAATTGAAATTGTTGATTAGGTGAAACATGTTATGTTAGTTCATAAGAAGTACTTTAAATAAATTTCAGTGTTTTGAGTGAGTTTAGGGGAAGGGAGAAGGTGATTTTGGACAATTGGGGTCTGAGATGTAATTGGACTGTTAGGGTAGTGTTAGCAGGTGTATTGTGACTCATTAGGAGTGTCAAATTGGTTAAAATCATGTTCTAAGTAGGAGAAATGAAATTGGGTCCTCATGTGGATGAATTAAGTGTTTTAGGTTAGGAATTGAGTTAGGATCACTTTAGATTTGTAATAGGAAGGATTTGAATCACTTAGATGAGTTAAACTGAGAACAAAACACAAATTAAAGGCGTTAGAAATTGGAGGAAATATCTATAATTGGTAAGAGAGTGGGGGATGCATAAATCTGCAAACTGGTGTTTTATAGATTATGCAGACTCGCTATGCGGATTTTCTCGCATAACGAGTCCTCCCTAGAAGGTGCTCTCTGTTTTGCGCCACTCGCTATGCGAAAATGGTGCGTTGTGCAAGTGGCTGAGCAGTGTTACCCCTGCTTGATGATTCGTATAGCGAATCAGGGTCGCCTTGCGACTATTGCACGTTGGGAAAATATGGATAAATTAGAAGAGCGAATTTGAGGTGCTATGCGAGGGATTTGGGGGTCTGGAGCTCTGTGTGTTAATTCGCACAGCGAGCTTAGTCGTTGTGCGAATGTATGGGAGGGGATGGCCTCTGTCTGAGGGTTCGCTATGCGAGCTATGCTTGCTATGCGAAAATCCCCTGGTTTCGCTATGCGACTGGGTGCATTATGCAACCAGTCCAAGTGGTTTCACTCTTTTGCTTCTGATGTTTTGGATTGATTGAGGTTGTTTGCTTGGCAGAGTTTCATGTATGTTTACCTATTAGACTTGTGTGGTTTGTAAGAATATAATCGTGAATCAAGCTGAATAAAATTGAGTATGATTGGAAATCTCAAGGTGAGATTATTGGAGGTGATTGTAGAGAATTTGTTGTTGTCTTGTATAAATGTATGGAGCTTTGAAATAATAAGTCTATCCCTACACTCTAAACATCTTCCATGCTCATATAGAGAGGAGTGATGTAAGTGGTGAGAGTAGAGGAAGGTCCTTGTCTATAGTCTTAGAGTTTAGCTATAGACTGGTATAAGGATTAACCTTGTATAGTGTTGGGGAGTGTCAGTTGAACTATACAAGTGGAAAGACTACCAATAGTTCGACAGTTATACAAATCCGAATGAGTCGTGTTAAGTATTTGATGCATGGTTAGACTTGTATTTCTATGACTCTTGTTAAATAAACATGATGGTACTAATTACTTGTGTTATATGATTATTGTTTGTTTAACTAGTTCACCCTTTTGTTTGCTTGTGTGCTTGGTACTTCTTATTACAATGAACACTCACTTGGATGTGAGCAGAGATTAAAGAGGTCTTGGAAGGAGATGACATCGCTGCTTAGCTTAGTTGGGATTTCATGGATTTGGTATATTTTGAAATACTCTCTTACATAGAAACTTTAAATTATGACCATATTTTGGATGAGTGTAAACTTGAGACTTTATTTATAAGTCTACTCCTAATTGTTCTCTCATATTTAAATGATGATGTCTATTTTATATAGTTTCTATATAAATAGATTGTTACACTTTTTCGTCAAGACGAATTATTACAATCATCAATTACAAATTTAATATAAACATTAAAGATTTTAGAAATAACTGTCCCCATGATTGTTATCGTTATGATTGTTTTTATATATTTTTAGATCGTTTTGTAACTTGAGATGCACTTTCTCCGTATCCCTCTTGTTCATGATTCATTCTTCAAATATGTTAATCCAATATGTGAATAAGTGGTTCGTACAAATCGTTTATGCTACCAATTGAAGACCTTAACTGCGAAGAGTGACTACTGGAAATACATTGGCAGAAGAAACACCATATTATTCTAGAATCAAAAGGGACGTCTTCATAGTAAGGTACATCTAAGTAAACAGTTAAAAGGATTACTGAGGAAATGAAAATCTGGAATAACAACACCTGCTAACAAGCACAGCTGCAAATGTAAACCATGGAAATCCAAACTGGAACCCCATTTATGTAACATTTGAAAGCCCATATTAAACTTTTTCAAAATCCTAATTATAGTGTTCAAAAGCTCTCAAAACCCAGAAATTAAGAAAAAACATTAAACAAAGGGTCTGACAATTCCCCTTTTTTCATAGTGCATCCTTATACAAAGTATTCACACCTGCTTGACCAACAATCACATCAACCTGAAAAAAAGATATACATGATCACAAACCAGTAATAGCAACTGCATAATTGAATTGTATAGCAGTGCCAATAAAAATTAGAAAACATAAAGCATATCAAATGAACCCCCACCACCCCCAAGAGACAATAGATAAAGCTGTTTTGAAAGGTTAAACTTTGATTTAGTAATTATGGAAATTAAAATAGATTAAAAATAGAGAGAGTACGTGTGTTCCAAACAAAATTTTCACATCAACTCTCATTAGTGGGACAGAAAATCTATTTACAGATATTTGCATGTAAAAATATATACGTTGATTTTTACTTTTGAAATCAAAACCCTTTTCAAGAACAACCATGGCCATTATAAGTATGAAACTAAAAAATTTTCCTATTACTCACCACAGTTGTGAATAGAATCAAGGTATTTATCGCCAATCACCGGCAATATATTGCTTGATCAATGTGTGGTGGAATTTGTTTTATTTCAGTGCCAAGTTCTTGTTCAATTCTATATCTGGAAAAAATAAATGGAAACCCATGAGAAATCTATAGGAATTTTGAATGAAAGTCACATAATAAATACTTACAAATTGAAGCGATCCTCATAGGTGATCAAATTCACTGCTAAACCTAGGTGCCCAAACCTCCCTGAACGACCAACCTGCATAACAGAACATCCATAAGAACACAGAACCATTATAGCAGTGGAGAGAAAGCGGAGATTTAGCATAGAGCATACCCTGTGTAGGTAGGTTTCTGAGTTCTTAGGAAAATCAAAATTAATAACAACATTGACTGCTTGGATGTCTATTCCCCTAGTGAAGAGATCTGTAAATGTTTCAGAACAAGGGAGTCAGATGAAAAGTTATAATCAAGGTTGTCAAATTCGAGAGTTTTACATAAACTCGTGAGAGCCGAATAAACTCAACTCTTAAATTCGTAAGAGTTTACTTCAAATAAAAAAAAAATTATATGAATAATATTCTAATTCAAATAAGTCTACAAAGTTATAAAATTTGAAATAAATAAAATTTAAAGATATATTTTTCATAGAAATATTGTAAAACATAAATACTTGAATTAGTATCATTAATTTTGATGTATTTCGAAACATAATGTATAAGTTTTTCCATTAAATATTAATTTCACAGTCAATTCCACCAAGTCTACTTAGAAAACGAATTTACTTCCGAAGAGTTAATTCGGAAACCAGGTTTAGAAACGTAGACTCGAAAGTTTGGTAACCATGGTTATGGTTATAATTATTAGGGACAATAAGATAAAGAAAAATTTAGCAAATTCCATCAAGCAGATATATTTAACTTAGGACATGTGGCATGAAATATTAGTGAATACCACCACCGCATTAATCAATTACACTAACCAAACAAATATACAATATGCTACTATTCACCATCCACTCAACTGATTTCTGAAACAATGTAACAGTTGGAAATAGGAATTGCCCAGATATCAACAGAATAAAAAGAGAGAATCTGCTCATTTATAGCAGAATGCTAAAATGCCTGCAACATACCAGTACAAACAAGATTTCTGCAGGCACCATTGCGGAAGTCATGAAATACTCTATTACGGTGGTCTTGCAACATCTTTGCATGGATATAGAAACACGAATACCCAAGTTCAGTGATTTTCTTGGCAAGAAGTTCAACCCGATTCACAGAATTGCAGAAAATGATTGACTGGTTTATTTGCAGCTGAAATTGATTCTGTTGTTATTACTACATTCAAAGATGGCATATGGAAAATCCAGAGTATCTTGACATAGATTACCTTAGAGAAAAGAGTATTTAGGCAGTGGACTTTCTGCCTCTCTTCAACAAATGCATAATATTGTGTAATACCTTTCAGAGTTAGCTCATCCATAAGGTTAATAACGTATGGCTTACGCAGATATCTATCTTTGAAGTCCTTTACAGTAACAGGAAATGTAGCAGAAAACATCAGAATTTGACGGGTTCCAGGAAGAAATTGAATCAGCTGTTCTATTGAAGGTTGGAACTCTGGGGAGAGAAGCTTATCGGCCTGAGAGAAAATTATATAAAACCTTGTTATTGTCCTTTTTCTTTTTTGGTTTGATAAACAAACAATACATTATGGGTGCAAAGTTACAGGTACAAAGAGGAAATAAAGAAACCTAAGAACAAGAAACATGGCATATACCATGTCAATCTCTTCGTACATTTTATTCCAACTAAATTCATCAAGTAAAAGAATATCAGAAGAATTAATATTGAAAGTTCCAGAGAATGAATATGTAAAGGGAAAGATCATTGGCTCAATATTTATAACAAGAATCAGAGTCACAATAAACAAAGCCATTGCTTCTGCTAACACCATCCAATCATTTCTTAACCTCATCTTCAATCCCTTTTGTAATGCTATAAACAGTATAAATTAGCTATTGTATCTCTATCATTTAGTAAATTTCAAGATAAACGTAACTACCTCATCCATAACAAGCATAGAGCAATCTTTCAGAATGCAAACACCCTTCTTTGCAAGATCTAATATTCTTCCTGGAGTTCCAACTAGCAGATGAACCGGTTGATATAAACGCATAATATCATCTTTCAGGCTGGTACCACCTGTTGTGACCATAACTTGAATTTTCAAATGTTTTCCAAGTTCTTTACACACTTGGGATGTTTGCAAAGCCAGCTCTCGAGTTGGGACCAATATTACAACTGCATTACAGCATATAACAAAGGCATTGATCAAGACAAGAGTGAAGCCTAAAATCTATGCTCATTCAAAAATATAATAGACATTAAATAACTACAAATAACAAATAAATTAATCATGCATCAACAACGCAGCCAAAGAAATACTATTTTCAAACTTTGGCACCATAATCTATTTGCGCATGGACAAGACAACAAAAAAATTGGCAGCCACATGTTCAACAATCAATATATACATACAAGGAGAAATTATAGGATATGCAAAAGACTAGTATACATAATGTATACATTCATCAAATATTTCTTATCCAATAAAAAAAGTTTGTTTAAAGAAATGTTCAAATTAAAATTAAGAGAAATTAATCCAAAAATATATTCTCAAAGAATTGTGGGCTGACTGTTTAAGCTTTGAAAAATACTATCTCTGGCTCTGGAGAATAGCACTAAAACACTTAGTTTTAGACTACAAAATCATTATAATTTTTTTATAAAACGTGGCTTCATAAAAAAACACCTGAAAAGGTCAAAGAAATGAGCAATTATTATCTTTCTGGACCTGGACAAAAAGCTGAAAGAAGGTAAGGAAATTAAAACAACATCAAATCAAGCTTGTTTAAGTGAATACTAGAGAAATAATGTTACTAAACTAGTTGGACCTTCCCTATCAACAATCATAAATATTAGTAAATTCCCTCTCTGCATAAGTTTTAATAAGAAAACACTGCTTAGTGAGCTAACAAGCGGCCAGCTCCAAGAAAGGCGAAAAAACTAAAAATAATAAACATAACCATTTCAACTATATTTATGAGAATTCTTAAAATTCTTAAAATGCACAAGTAGAGGCCAAACCTTGAATAACATTATTATCCTGATCAATTTTTTCCAATGCAGGAATACAAAATGCAGCTGTTTTGCCTGTTCCATTTTTAGCCCTAGCAAGAATGTCACTACCAGTAAGAGCAATGGGAATGCTTTCTTCTTGGATAGGAGATGGCCTCTCAAAACCCTTCTCATATATTCCCATAAGCAGTTCACGCTTCAAAAAGTAATCCTCAAATTCATTGCCTTTAGTTGCTGTCACATCCTGAGAAAGACAATGAATAACGCTCAAGACTGACAAAATAATATATAATATAAAGTTAACAGTATTGAATCACATAAAATAAAAGGTTTAAAACAAATAACTCATGGACGATAGCATCTGATTAGACCTTCAAATAGATATAAAGTTATAAGATAAAGGTTCATCTAGCCTTCAATTTAGCATAAAATTCAATTTCATCAAAAAAAAATAAACCTCCAAACAAAAGAAATGATACTGAACCGGTTACAACTTAGAATCAGTAGAATCTGAGTACATTTCCTATATCTCTAGAATTGCAACAAAGTGTGATTACGAGAGATTCTTAAATTTAATTGTCCAAATTACTGAAAAATTTCAATCTCAAATGCCTAAATAACAGAGTGTATATTGTACTAAATAAGGCATTGATCAACAAAATGCCAGCTATCACCCATGTAGAGAATCAGCTCAACAAAAACATTCTAATATATTAACTAAAACTATAGCTCAAAAATAAATGAAAATAAAATAGTATGGAATTAGAAACATCAGAAATAATGTGTAAATCCCCCAAGGATCTCTCAAACAAAACACAAGACTAAAGCATGATGCATATCTCATATAATCATAAACTTCAAACACAAGATCCACAGTTCTCAATTTTCAGAACCATACCTCTGTCTTGTAGCGTGTATCAGGTGCAGGGATATTTAGTCTTGCCTTCCAATCTTGTGAACTAACAAATAAAAACAATTGAGGATAAAATTAGAACAATTATTTCCTTAGGCAAATAGCTTTGCCTACAGGTAAATATATTTGAACTTAACATGTCATTTTCGAACTTTTCACTTTCACATACTCAAAATTCGGCAAACATTTGTAGTTCCATAATACATTTGCAACACCAAGGAACTAAGCCTCAATAGTGAACAATTATACATTATCAACTCACTTTGAATTTAAACATAAATACACAACAGAAATTAATGTAAATATTAATGATCATGCCAGACAGAGTTTATTAAGAAAAGAATCAGAACCTAGAACCTCAGAAAACCACAGACAGAGATTTAGTTTTACAGCTCAAATTTGAGTGTCAACGACATTTACAATATAAATTACATTATCTTCTAAAATCCATGATTACACAAAAAATCCCGATCCCCTAGCATAAAACAACAGGATCTCCATTCATAAAAGAAAACAAAAGAAGAATTCCAACAAATGCTACCCTTTAGCAACCCATATTATCAAAACCAAGTTGTTGGTTGACAGACTGTTTTCACCATTACAATAAAAAAAAAAAAAAAAAAAAAAAAAAAAAAAAAAAAACCGAAATCTCTAAAACTCTCTGAACTACAGAGATACCACAATAACTACATATCTCCAACGTGAGAAGATAGGCTTTCCTTCTATAGTTACACATCCTCTTAGACACCACAATAGACAGGCAACCTCTCACCCACACAACTAACTAACCATTGAAAATGTCTCAAGACAAAAAACTTTATCCATTCCAACTCCAAAAAACTCAACAAATCCAACATCCTCAATTAATCCCATCACAACACACGTCCGTCCAACTCGCAACGTAATTTTCAATTTTTTAAAGCGATTACAGTAGCAACACCGAGAAATTGCAGACAAGTGCAGTCGCAATTGCAGTCACTGTTCGGGCACAAGAGAGATCAAAAACCTTGACATTGCAGCCTAAATGGAAGCGACGAACCATTTTTAAAAACCTTCGTAATTTCAAGAAATCGATCAAGTCTCAATTTAAATAAACAGACACCGAGACACAAAGAACAAAAACAATAAGGTCAAAAAAGACCTTGAGTCAACGGCTTCAGACTGTACAGTCTTCTCAACCTCCTCCACAACGTTGGTGTCGGTCCCACCACCTAACTGGTTCCTTCTCAACCACTGTTGCTGTTGTTGTTGTTGCTGCTGCTGATGTTGATGGTGTTGATGATGCTGTTGTTGCTGTTGCTGATGGTGGTGGTGGTTCTGTTGATACTGCTGCGGATGATGGTGCTGCACCATGTGCCTCTGCACATATTGATGTTGCTGATGTGGCCTCGGTTGAAACCCAGGGTTCGAGTTCAACCCTCTTCCTAACCCCATCCCAGGTGGGTACCTCTCTCTATCTCTATTGTTCATCCCTTCGATCTAAAAACAAAAAATTTATATGCAAAAACAATGTACAAGACGCTGCTAAACTCTACACGGCACGAAGCTAGGGTTTCCTGAGGGTCGCTGGATTCGGAATCCGTTGGCGAATTCTCGAAATGGGGTTGCGATTGGGGCCTAGACTAACAAAATCCGAGTGGGAAAATCGGGAATTTCTCAGGCTATCATACAAAGACCCAAAAAAAAATTGGGTAGGGTCGGGTTGAAATTTGGAGCAAGAATTTGTACAGATCTACAGCAGTTAGAAGGGTTGATTGGATTGGAGGCAGAGATTTGATGAAGGTGGAGAGGAAATGGAGGAAGAAGCAGTGTGGCTTTCTTTGAATTTCTTCTGTGTTGTGAATTCAATGAAATTTGATTTGGTGAAATTAGGGCGTCAAAATGGGATTGCTGGTAATTACATCATGGCCCCTCTTCTTCTCCATTTATTAAGTGTAAGCATTTCACTTTCACACTTTGGATTTTCTTCATCTTCTTTCTTCAATAAATTAAGGATTATGGAATCATGGATCATTCTTCTCTTGTGAGAGATATACCTTTTAAAAAAATAACAAGAAAATACATGGTTTCACACTATTGTTTTTCGGAGTTTTTCTCATCATTAAGGTAATAATATATTTGAGTAATTTTAGAATGAAATTGTTGTTGCTGTCTATATAATATTTTTATTAATTATTAAAGTTTGACTGTAAAAATTATTCAATAATTATAAATGTTATTTAATTAATTATTAACAATTATGTTAAACTTTAAATTTATCCAATGATGTAAATAATATTAAATAATATAGTTATGCTATTAATCTTTTTATGAAAAATATTTTAAGTTGACTGGAAATTCATTTTGAACACAAAATACAAGAAAAAAAAAGTTTTCCAAATACGTTTAATCAAATAACTGGCAATTTGTAAGAGAAATTTTTTTCTCACCTGTACAGTCCCCAAAATGGCCACAAACACACAAAATATCAATAAAATATATTTATTCAAATCTAATAAAAACTAAATGTCTAAGCAAATTAACCATTGAATAATATTAAATTTAATAAAAGTTTGGATCTCATACTCATATTTCTTTTTTTACATTTTATGGTCTTTAACCTATTTTTTTCATTTATTTCTTCGATGACATGAGAGTTATTAGAAGTATTGTTGCATGTTTTTGTAGACTTGAAAATGGGAAATATGTATGGTTTATTGTAAAAATGTGCATGAGTATGTTGTTTACTTCTCGAAAATAGAAAGAAGAGCATCATTGGTTTTATCATGGATGACAAAATAGACCACTCCAACCCATCTTCTCCAGTCTTCTCTCTGATTTCAAATAATGGGTTGAGAGGGATACATCATAAGGACATTCGTTTATCCTTCTAAAAAGTGGGTTTGAGGTTTTTTTATTTTATATATATATATATATATATATATATATAATTTTTATTTATTTATTTATTGTTATATGAGTTTGAGACTATCAGATTGGATAGAGTGGGATGTAGCAGGAACGAAACCGAGTGTCTAGATATGAAAACGTCTCATGACCGGTCCGTTAACTGTTGAATAAAGTTAAAATATAATTAATTTTATAATGATTACTATCAAGGTTAAAATTTATATTAATGATTATTAAAAAGTAAATTTATTGCTCAGGTTATTATAAACTCTAAATAATATATATATATATATATTTATATTTAATAACTAAATCGTTTAATTAATCTGTTTGAATCGGTCATCTATTTGAACTTCGTTTATGAATCAATAAGTTCATAATTCAATAATTTTTTCCACAAAATCATTATAAATGCACGGTTTATTTTTTCTTTTGTTTTTTTTTTCTTTTTCTAATTAGATTAGGTATAACTTAATTCAAAAAGAAATTTCTGATGTAACATCCCAAAAATTATATATAAAATTATATAATATCAAATAATAAACATTATAATATATGATAGAACAATTTAAGGATGTAATTGTAGTTATAAATTTATAGCATCCAAAATTGATCATAAATTTAAAACTTTACATACATAAGAGTATCTCAAAATAAAGAAGATAGATAAGAAGAATCCTAAGAGCTAGGAGCCGCATCATCACCCTCCAATGCTTGCTCCAGAGGTACCTCATCTACCTCTGCTCACATCCAAGTGGATGATCATTGCAAAAGGAAGAACACAGACATACAAAGCACAAACAAACAACAAGGGTAAGGTAGGTTGAAAACATACAAGTTATCTTATAGCATTAAAACATAAAAATCACATTCATACTAATAAACAAGTAAAGTATCCTATCATGTTATGACACAAGCTAGACTCGTCCGGACTTAGAATGAATATCGAACTATGGCGGGTTGTGCACTTGTGGTGGCCTCTACTGCTTTGCAAAGCCATTGCCAATGGGTTTCACCCTACTACACACAAGTGTTAATCCGTTAGTGCGTAATAAGCCTCCAAGAAGCACCTACACTAGGACCACCTACTACTCTCACCACATGCATCGATCTTTTCTAAGTGAGAATGAAAGATCATTAGAGTGTTAGGATAACCCCCAAGACCGAGCTCCTATATTCATTCTAAACACTACCATGATCTCACCGAGAGATCTTACTTTGAATCTCACTCATAACATCCTCTTGTTATTTATAACATGCCATTCCAAATCATACAAAGCCATATAAGAATCATACATTAATTATCATTTAAGAAAAAAAAGAAATAAGAAAAGAGTAACCATAGCGAAGGAATTCGCTTAGCGCACCAGCTCGCTATGTGAGACCAGGTAACATTTGCATAGCGAATCTGGTTCGTATAGCGAGTCCTCAGATAGAGAACACCCCTTCCCAAACATCCACAAAGCGACCAAGATCGCTTTGCGAATTAACACCCATAGTTCCAAACTTCACACCCTCGCATAGCGTCCCAATTAGCTATGCGAGGGTACCCCAGACAGTGGCTCAAGTCGAACCATTTTCGCAAGGCGTAATTAATAGTTATTTTCCCAACCTTGCTCCAACCGCAAGGCAATAAGGATTCGTTGCGCGAATCATCAAACAGAGAGCAACTCTCATCAGTGATTCGCATAGCGCACACCATGCGCTATGCGAATGCCCTGGCAGAAAGCACCTCGCCAGGGCGACTCGTTGTGTGAATCTTCTCGCACAGCGAGTCTGCATAATCTGCAGAAATGTGATTTTGCAGAATTATGCAACTCCACTACTCAAAACCAAATCTAACCACTTTGATGAACTTCTAACACCCCTAATTTGAAATATATGTTGAATTAAACTTACCTAGCTATTTATAACCCTTCCTAACATCATTTTAAATTGTTTATGCATTCCTTTATACTCTAAAATTCTATTTAAATCAACCTAGACACCCAAATTCTAAACTACCACTTTGAAACCGGTTTTGACCATTTAAGGGATCCAATTAGGTCCCAATTGAGTCACCTAAGTTATCTAAACTGACCAGAACCCCCTGGGATGCCTAGATATCAATTTAACCACCTTAGTTCCTCTTAATCTAACTTCATACACCACAATTCACTCAATTTATAGACCTAATTTAATATTTTCTACTTAGAACCAATTTCTCTTCATTTTAGCACTTCCAGCAAGTCATAAAACACTTATCTAAACTGTCCCAAAGATCTAATTCAGTACCTGACCCCTAGACCTCAAAACCATTATTCCACTAATTTGATCTAAACACTATAATCACTTAACTTGTTATCTAACAACATGCACAACAAAATTTTCAACATCCAAACATTCAAATTCAACATCACACATTATGTTCATACTAGTCCATAAACATAAATTTACAGTATCAAGATTCACACAGGTTAAATCACATTTTCTAGCACATAGGTTAATCAAGTTGTTGCTCAAACAATAATACAATCTACTACCCATTCTACACATGCATTATCTTACCATCACAATAAAATTCTAACTCACACCCACTGCAATTTCATAAAATCAGAAACAAACCCAGCTCCCCTTACCTTTAAATCAGACAACCTAGTTCACAGGATGATCCAATCAGCCCCTAGCACCGCAGGAAAACTTAGAGACACCTACAAATCATCATCTGATGATGGAAGACAGTTTCTTAGAACCTAATCGAAGCTGGAATTAAGGGAATGCAAGAAAAGTTGCATGCAACCACAATCTATTGCATGAACACAGCTTTGAAATGTACGGAAGAAGAGGAAACGACTTACGGATTGAAGAACAGAAGATTTGTTCGATTAAAATCGTTGTCCTTGATCTCAAGATCGTCTAGGCGTTATCTGATTGTTGAACAAACAATTCAGTGATAAAAAAATTTAGAGAAAAGGAGAAGAAATTTGATGAACAAGATTGTAGAGAAGTAGAATATTTAAGAAGAATGAACTAACACTTAAACAAATCTATTTATACTTATTGATGTATTTAAATTATAAAATTTGGTTCAATTAGCACAATACTCTTATCAGTTCTCTAATCCCATTTTCAGGTTCTTACATCTTACCCCAAATTCTTTATTCAAATTTTATTTGTAAGATTAAATAATTGCATATCCAAATAACACGTTTAATGTAAAATCTTCAGAGAAAATAAATTTCAATTTCTAGTGAAGGTTCTTTAGTCTCATAATATTTAATCTTCTTATGTTGCACTTTCTTTAAGTGAAGGGTGGGGCCCAATCCCAAAAGTAAATGAAAACACTCGTCATGTTGCAATCCCAAGTGATGTTTTCAAATCTGAAGACGTGTTTGGTAATGATTTTTCTTTATTTTTTTTTTGAAATAATATTCTTTTTTCCTTTTTCACAAAAATTCTTCCTTTAGTATATTAATAAAACTATTTACCAAAGACACAATTCGGATCCATTGGAATAATAAAATAAGTAAAAATTAAAAAAGTGAATAAAAATAATTATTAATCTTGTTTTATTTTTATTGGGCCAAATAAGTAAAATTATTTTCATTCCTTTTAATTTCATAAGAGAGTTAAATAAAAAAAGGAGTAATAGTTTTGGGTATTAATGATTTGAGTAGAAAAAGTCAGAAATGATGATGAATTAGCATTATTGGGTAGCTTTTAAGTTATTGTAAAGAAAAGTAATAGATATTTGAGGGAAATGAAGGGTGCTTTTGAATAGTGATTGTTGATAAGACTGGTTTTGAAAGAGCACCACATATTTGGCATTTTTGTTTGAACAACTTCAAATAATGATTTGGACAAAAAGCATATCCATTATTTTTATCCATATTATGATTTGAGAACTTTCAATTAAAAGCTAACACAGCATTAGAGAGAGAGAGGGTTCTATTTAGTGGCTTTAATTGCACTATAATATGTTTAGTTAATTGAAGGAGGTTAATGGCATATTTATGAAATGAACATGTTAGCGTAGAATTTGAATTTAACTTTCAGGTGTTATAAAAGAGATAGTAAAACACCACATATTATATTATATTGTTGGGTCTATCAAGAAGGAGATTTTGAGTTAACGGATCTTACATTTTCAACTAACTATAATCATGAATAGTTCTTTCCAACCATTTCAACCATCATTTAAGATGAAATTACTTGTAAGTTATATAAACATCAATAACATTTAAATCCAATTATATAATATTTAATTTTCTATTTTTATCCAATATAAAACGTACACTCGTGAGTTAGATTCAACAAAGCATGGAGGAACATATGCATCACAAACATCACATAAATGATATATTATTTAGTTTGCATTTTGCTTTTTCCTTTCTTTGTAAACAGCTTAAATTTCTATAAGTGGGAAATGATTGCAGTAGAATCTGTAATCTCCTGTCAACCTTAAACATTATTTATAAAAGGAAATTGAAATCTTGTCATGCAATTGCGTGTCTGCCGGAGAAACTCAGCATTGGTGCTAATATTCTGCTTAAACATTTTTTTTTTTCTGAAGATAATGTTTGTTAGAATTTAAGTACTTATTATATTTAAATACTAATTTTATTCTTATTTTCCTTAAATTTATTAAATTTATTTTTAATAATTTTATTTAATTTAATCTTAAATTTAGTTAATTTTGATTTAATTTAATCTTTTTTATTGATATCATCTAAATAATTAATGGATAATGAACTGTCATTATAATTTTTTTAATTTTTTCAATTTTTTTAAAAAATGTTTACGTATATGGGTCACAGTGAATATTTATTTCTTTTTATATTCGTTAGTTTTATTTTATTTAGTCTTGTTTTTTGAAATAATTTTTTTGTAAAATTAAAATCAAATTAAATTTTTATATAAATATTATGGTGATATTTTTACTAAAATTCATATTTTTATTAAATATTTTTAATTTAAAATTAGAGTTGGCTTAACATTACTAAATATTTTTATATTCTTTTACTTTTACCGTAAGATTATTTAGGTAAAAATTCACAGCAATAAAAAATTAGACAAAGTCAGAGAATAATAAAAAAAATTAGAATTTTATTTTATTTTTAATTTTATTAATTTTTCAATAAATTTGAAATGTAAGATAATAATTATTTTATTTATTCGTTTTAATAAAGTAGTGATATTTTTTAAGTATCTATTTAAAATAGAATAAGGTTATTATCTATGTAGTTCTTAAACATAGAAATGTGAAAAGATGGGTGTTATAAATCTTCATTTAAGACATTGTAAGAAAATTGAGAAATAAGCAATGAAATTTGCAAATTAACGTGGTGTGGTGTTATTTATTTTTTATGTATATTTGTACGTTTTTAAAATGTAATATTTGATGTATTTGATTATATACTTCCATTTTGCAAGATGTTTGAAAAATATTATCATGATGTAATTTTGATTTATTAGTTGACATGTTTTATATTCATTTAAGTGATGTATATTCTAATTTTTTTATTGAATAATTTAAAATGATTGACCTCTAATATGAACTTTAAAACAAAAATAGTAATTTTTAACATTAAAACTCTCGTTTTTTTCAATCATTAATTTTCTTATGTATCCTAATTTTTATATTTTTTTTCTTTGTAATAATGTCGTAAAATGATTTATTTTACAAAATTATTTTCACTTTATATTTGAATTTTAATACTGTGTACCAAAATTTACTAATTATTATTATGTGTCATCCGATTTTATTTTATTTTAATTACTTAACTTGTTTTTTTAATTAAGTTTAAGAGCAAAGTGCTCTCAATCTGAAATTGAGAAAAGGATAAAATTCAAAGAAAAAAATTGAGAGAAATGAGCAAAGTGCTCTCAATCTGAAATTAATCACTTGTGACACATTAAATAGAGAATGCAGCTTTTATATGAAGCTTACATATGACTTATAACAATTGCCTAAAGAAACAGGCAAATAAAAAGAGAGATGAAAAATTAATTAATAAGTTATATGATAAAATCATTGAATAATATGTTTTGACTATTTTAGGGAGGGGTAATTGGAACTTACTTATGGAGAACAAGGAAGGAACCAAATAATATAAGGGCACCATTAACAAGAACCCATCCTGCCATTACCGAACTGCAATTATTTATGCCAAGTGTTTCATGAGAAAACATAGTGTCAAGTGGAGTTAAGTTTGCTATCAAAGAATCGCAAGAAAGGTATGTGTACCAAATGGACTCAAGGTTGAGGAGTTGTCTTGAAAAGACTATAATGGATAGGTCGGACGGTCTAGGGATCGCCTGGAGAAGATGCGATTGACCGATTTTTGACGGAAGGTCTATAGTAATTTTTTGTTTAGTATGAAATTAAGGTAAGATGTGATTAGAGATATTGGATCGGGATTAGGCCGTGGTTAAGATTCCACTAATCAGAAGTCCATGGTAAAAGTTATAAATACAAGTCAAAACTATAAGATAGGTGATTCACATTTACTACACATTTATTACTGTCTTATATTTATTGCGTGGACTGTATACTAACTTGAACTTCGGAAAACCTTTGTCATTTGACAGATACTCGAGAGGATGATACTTAGAGAAAAAGACATCGAAAGATGGAACCGGACGACCTAAAAAGTAAATTGTGGAGATGTCGATAATAACTCGACCTTGCAACCTAAACCGTACGTAACATTGGGTGGTACACAGTATATATTACTTACATATACACAAGGAGCTGTATGCCAAAAATTGAGAATACTGTAGTAACAGGTAGAAAGAAGAAAATGAATTCCATAGCAAGTAAGAACTTGAGCATCTAGATTAGGGCACATAAGAGAGTTACAAAATCCAATGTATGATAAAATGTCCATAATGACAAAATTGAGACCAGAATATAGACTAATATATAAAACCTTGAGTGTAAGAACTAAAAATCTTGTAAATACCAAAACACAAAAAAAAGTAGCAAAACCTTGGTCTTAATCTCTACATGGAGTAATAACACACTGTGCCAACGTCCTAATGCTGCACAATCCTTCTCAATAAAACTATTTTATCCTAAACAAAATATAATTATAAAATAAATCACAAAAAATCGAGAGAAAGAGTAAAGGATCAACAGATTCCTTAAAAACGAGGACTGTTCGGCGCATGAATTGTTCTCTAAGCGCTGGGGATGTTTTCTCGGAGAATCACGAAGCGCTCACATAGCTGCACGTGATTGTTGATCTCGTGCATTTCGCCGTCCACTGCCCACCACTCTGACCGCACCTTCGTCTTCCTCAATGTCACCGGTGGCGACTTTGGCCGCGTTCGGGCGTATCGGAGCTGCCCGAGGAGAAACGGCGTCGTCATTGGCGGAAGCTGAAACCGTTTCGTGACAGAGAGCATCGAAATAAAACCAACAATAACTCTACTATTGGCCGCCCCAATTTTCATTTCTCATGGTTCTGGATTTGGACTGAGAAAAAAGAAAAACAAAATTAAAGAAGAACTAGATCAAAAGTATTTTTGATATGAAAGAGGAAAAGAAAGAAAAAGAAAAAGAATTGAAGAAGAAGAATGATACTGCTATTATGACGTATCTTTTAAAATGTATAATAATAACTTTTGTTTTTATTACAAAAATATTACCGATCAAGTGCTAATTATGATAGGTGATTAATAGCTGCTTATTATGATAGGTGATCATAGCTGTTTATGATAGGTGATTATAGAATTTCCTTTTTCTACTAGTGCTAAAAAAATTTTCTTACAAAGATTTTAATTGAATTTTTTATAATATAATGCTTAAATATAATCCTTTAAGAATGTATCTAACTTGATGTCTAGTTAAAATTAGTGTTTTTTATAAAATTATATATGAAATAAAATTTGTGAACAAATTATATAGAAAGGAAGGAAAAAAAGAGAGAGAAGAGAGAGATGGATTGATTCTATATTTTTTCCAACTTTTGCTGACATTCTAGTTTAAGAATATCATTATGTATATAACAACTATGGAGAGAACAAAATAATTATACACAATCTTAGCACATCAACTTTACCTTATATAATCGGCAATGTCAGGGGCACCGGCACCGGCTCCGGCTTTGATGTGCTAAGACACTGGGTGTATTTTGGCTGTTCCTGGCAGCTGTAATTTAAAAGCCACTGGACCCATTTGTTTTTCAACCAAGAAAGGTCCATAATAACGAACAGACAGTTTGGTTGGGATGTAGCTTGGTTGGCATTGACATTTGTCTATGGGGTCTTATCTTAAGGAAGACCCAATCTCCTTCTTTCACACTAGACTCTTTCCTCTTTCTATTCGCATACTGCACCATCCGCTTTTGTGCTCTAGTCAAATGATGTTGCAATTGCTTGAGAGCTTCATCTCGCGTTTGTAAGTCCTGTGCCACCGCTTCTACCAATGTTTCTCCTGGAATAAATTTGTTTAGTGTTGGTGGGGGTCTGCCATAAACCGTCTCAAAAGGAGTGCATTTTGCTGCTCCCTGGTAACTGGTATTATACCAGTATTCAGCCCATGATAACACGGTGTTCCATACCTTCGGTTGTTCTGAACAGAAACACTGTAAGTAGGTCTCCAATATCCTATTCAATACCTCAGTTTGGCCATCTGTTTCTGGGTGGTATGCAGTACTCATTCTTAATTTGGTGCCCTAAATTCGAAACAACTCCTTCCAAAAAGTACTAATGAAGAGAGGATCTCGGTTGCTAACAATTGATATTGGTATCCCGTGCAGGCGCACCACCTCTCTTACGAAAATTTCTACAATTACCTTTGTTGTATAAGGATGCTTGATGGGAATAAAGTGCCCATATTTGCTCAACCTGTCCACCACCACCATTATCGTGTTGAACCCCTGAGATTTTGGAAATTTAACCACAAAATCCATGCTTACTTCTTCCCAGATTGCCTTGGGGATTGACAATGGTTGTAGAAGCCCCTGGGGGGATGATGCCATATATTTGTGTTGCTGACAGATCAAACAAGAAGCTACATAGTCTATCACCCTCTTCTTCATACCCTTCCAATGAAAAGCCTGAGCGAGTCTCCTATACGTTCGATATACCCCCGAATGTCCCCCTATAGTCGAATCATGGAATTCTGCTAACAGCTTGGGTATCCACTCAGACTTCTCTGAAAGCACGAGCCTCCCTTTAAAATGTAATCTCTCGTTCTCCACGGTGTAAGCGGGATGAGAATCAGAATCATTCTTTATCTCTTCAACTATTTTTTTCAGCCCTTCATCCTTCTTTACTTCCTCCATTTACTCCTGAAAATCGGGCCAATATGGCTTGTATATCCCTTGCAACATCTTATCCCCTTCTCCCCCATCTTCACCTTTTCTAGACAATCCATCGACCACTCTGTTTGAAGCTCCCGTTCTATAATATATATCAAACTCATATCCCATGAGTTTTGCTAGCCAGTTCTGCTGGTTTTGAGTTGTTATGCGTTGTTCCAACAAATGTTTCAGGCTTTTCTGGTCTGTAAATACACTGAAGCACCTTCCCAGTAGATACGAACGCCAATGTTGAATGGCCAGCACCAGTGCCATCAACTCCTTCTCATACACAGACTTGCCCAATGAACCTTCTGACAACGCCTTGCTGTAATAAGCTATGAGTTTCTTATTTTGTGACAATGCAACTCCTATTCCCTTCTCGGAAGCATCACATTCCACTTCAAACGCTTGTGAAAAATCAGGCAGAATCCTAAACTTGCAAAGAAATTAAATCAACATCAAAGATTAAAGCTAACCTAATTCAGAAAACATCAGAAAACAAATGATAACAGAATCTAGAATTGAAACAAAGTAAAATCAATAACTACATTCTAACTAATCAAAAGCAAGATAGTAATCTCAAAAGCAGAAGTGAATTCATAGGTGAAATGCTCATTGAATTGAATAAAAGAGTGTTACGAATTCTCAGGAAGACATCCCGTGAAGTTGAATCCCAATCCAGGGTATTCTAGGTCATATTTCAGAACCTAATTTGATTATTTTCCACTAATTTGTTCAACCAATGTCCATTTGCCTATTCATCAATCAATCTAAAATTAACAACCTAAAATCATATCTAAATCAACAGAAAACATAACGAAATCATGGAATCCACAATAGAATCTAAAGCAAGAACAATAAAAGGAATCAGAATTGCATTAAAACTTGAAGATAAAAGTACATGATACCGGAAATCACCGAAAATCACGGCCTGTCACCCTCGCAACTCGGTGAAATCCAGAATCGAAGAACAGCGCTATAAACCCTAGCCTATGAAAGCGATAAACCTACGCTACTCTCTCACTCGCAATCTCGCTCTCGCCAATCGTCTCTCACTCGTTCACAGAGTCTGTCACCCTCAGCGATTCTCTCTCAAAAATCTGTACAAAATTTCTTTTTATAGAGAAAACGAAAAGGAAAAAATGGGAAAGGGGAAGAAGATCTCTCGACGTTTCGCGCTTCTTTGATCGAACGGTCTCGTGGTTGCTCTTCTCACTTTGCTTTTCCACCTTGCTTTTCCACCCTCCGATCATCTTGATCATCCTTGCCGGTTTGAGCTCCCTGGTTCAACTTCCTCACATGAGCCCTAGCACGTGGGCTTTCTCCTTTTGCTCCAAGTAAATTGCTCAAGCTCGTTTGCGTCAAATGAGTTGCTGGAACAGAGACCCCAAAGAAGCAGCTACCAAAACGCAGTCGTTTCACTAAATTGGAGTTAGCCCAATTGCTTTCCTTTAATTTGACCAGCTTCAATGACCCAATGTAATGGCAGCAACCCATTTTCTTTTCAATCAATATCAGATCAGCAGTGCCAATTCCTCTCCAATACCGGCCCAATTCACTCTGCACAAAACAGCCCATCAGCTTTTCAGCAATAGATTCAGCCTCAAGTAAAAGGCATCTGCAGCCCAGAGAGAAACAAAAATAAATTCAGAATTAAAGGAAAGAAAACTTAGCTATTAAAAGAAAGAATTTTTATCTAAAGATTTTCTAAAACAAATATAAATTTTCTAATTATTGACAAAAACTAAAAATTACATCTAAAAACCTAATTTTAACTAAAATTATACAAAACTAAAGAATTTAAAGAAAAACCTAAAACTAACCTAACTCTAGACAATTAGAAACAAAAATACACTAACAAGGACTTCTAAACACAAATAAAGATGTAAATTTGGAGAGTTATCACGCTCTTTCTCAAGAAAGGTCTCAGCAATGAATTCATCATATTCTGGAAAGTGGCCAGAGCGTTCGTGAGGCCGAATGGCATTACGAGGAATTCGTAATGTCCCACATGAGTCCGAAACGCTATTTTTGGGACGTCTTCTTCCTTCATCCATATTTGGTGGTACCCCGCTTTAAGGTTCACCTTGGAAAAAAAAAATTTGCTCCATGAAGTTCATCCAGTAGCTCTTCAATCACGGGTATGGGGTATTTGTTTGGGATGGTAACTCTGTTTAAAGCTCTGTAATCAATACAGAAACGCCAACTCCCATCTTTTTTTTAACTAAAATAACTGGGCTAGAATATGGGTTGTTACTGGGCCTGATAATGCCCAAGCCCATCATCTCCTGCACTTGTCTTTCTATTTCAGCTTTCATCAAATGAGGATATCTATACGACCTTACGTTTACGGGTTCAGTGCCCTCTTTAAGGGTTATCTGATGATCAACCCGGCTGACAGGAGGAAGTCCCTGCACTTCCTGGAACACCACCTCGAACTCCTTCAAAAGCTCCTCTAAATTTTGTTTTTGCATGGGTGTTAAATCTTCTTCTCCTAGATTTTCCTCTACTGTTTCAACTTTATTTAGACTCCACACCACCGCCTGTGTCTCTATCTCAGCTTCCTTCTGCAGCATTTCAGGGGTAATTAATTTTTTCATTAATGTGTTGTCCCCTCTTATCACCACCTTAGCATCCGCCGACCCATATTTCAATGTCATCTTCTTCCAATCCACCCTTATCTCTCCCAATTTTGCCAACCACTCCACTCCCAACACTACATCCACTCCACCTAACTCAAATATATAGAAATCCTCTCGCACTTCCGCTCCCTCTAGCTTCACTGACAACCCTCTACAACACCCTTGTGTCTCCTTTCTCTGGCCATCTCCCAAACATACCCGATAGGGTGTCGTCGGCTCTTTCTCTAACCGTAGTTCGTCTACCAAGTGGGCCGAGATAAAATTGTGACTCGCCCCGCTGTCGAACAGCATGACGATCCTCCGGTCTCGAACCCATCCGACCAGCTTCATGGTGTTGGATTGCGTTACCCCCCGGCTGAATACATCGACACCTCCATGCAAAGTTGCTTTGCCTCCTCCGTCGTTTCTGCATCCTCCGCGTCGTCGTCGGCTCCCATAATAATCATCTTGAGACTCCTTTATGCGCAGTGATGCCCAAGACTATAAGGTCCTCCACAATGAAAACAACGACCCTCCTCTCGCCTCTTGAGGTATTCTGGATATGGCAGTGTTCGCACTCCGTGATTCGGCCCGCCACCCCCTGACGTACTTTCGACCTTCGAACCGGCGGTTCTGGTTGTTGCCTCCTTCTTCTGACCCATACCTCCGTCGTTGCTCGTGTGTTCCTCTGATGGCCCCCGATAAATCTCCGTTCTCGCTACTGTTCCTCCACTGGCTGCGTACTTCCCCCACGTTGGTCCTCCATTACTCACCGTGCCTCCTTTGGTCACCCTCGATACCAACCCTAATTGCTCCACGTCTCAAGCCCTTTCCATCGCGGTTAACAGGTCGCGAGGATCGTATGGTCGGACAAGATCCCTTAATTCTTCTTGGAGTCCCACAAAGAAATACCCCAGCAACTGTTCTTCCGTCACGTCATCCACCTGTGCCACTAGGATTTCAAACTCCCGTACATATTCCGCCACCGATTCCTGTTGTCTCACCGCCGCTAATTTTTCGAAGATCGTTCTTTGGTGTCTACCTCCGAATCTCTTGACCATCGCCTTCGTTAATGTTGCCCACGTATGCTTATTAACCTTCTTCCTCCAAAAGCGAAACCAATAGTTCGCTTCCCCTTCCATACAGATGTACACCAACTTCATTTTCTCCTTTTCTGTTACACTCTGTATTTCGAAAAACTTCTCTGCTCTCGCGATCCATCCGATCGATCCCTTCGAAAGTGGGTAATTCCACTCTCTTCATCCAACTCTTCTGTACGTCCTCGCCTTCTTCCTCCGATTCATCCTCTGATTCCTCCTCCTCCGTCTCCCGACTTCCATTAACCGAATGACTGCCCTCCGAACTCCTCCCCTGGTTCCTTCTTCTCTCGTGTTCACGATTTACAATTCGTCTTCCATGGTCACGATTCCCATTTTGAGCCCTTCCTCTCATCTCCGATCGAATCTCCTCCAACATAGCTTCCATGGACTCGAACCTTCCCTCCAGTGCATTCATCCTATGCTCCATCGCTTACTCCTCTGATCTGGATCCGGCAGGTCAGACCAAATCTGTTAGGTTCTTTTATGCAGAGAACCTCAACAGTTAGCTCACTTCTCTCTCAACACTCAAACAACAACAGAATAGTGAATGTATATGTATTTCATTAATTCTGTAAAGTGTGTAAAACAGAATTGCAAGTAAGTATACCCAAGGAAGCCTCCTTTCCTCCACTAGAAATCGTCCAGTCTATTCCCTTTTTGTAAAATATCTCATGAAAACTCTCTCCACTTATTCTACTACTATTTATACTCCTTCTTTCCTCTAACAAACTTCTAACAGACATTCCCTCTTAATTTCCCTTCCCACCTTTATTTCTCCTTACATACACTTTTATTCTTCTATCAGAAAGTTTCAACTCTAAAGATCTAACAATATGTGATATATAGAGTTCTATTAACAAATGATATAACCATCGGTAAAAGTATCATATAAAACTTTATTATTTTTAATTAATTTCAATAACAAAATGTACCTTTGAAATAATTGAGACCAAAAAAAAGTAAGATGAATTACGAATCTATTTAGTCCTGATAACCTCGTTCTGTTACACTCTGCTAAAAAAATCTGGCTTAAGAAATAATCAGTCATACACACACACACACACACACACACACACAGATATATATATATATATATATATATATATATATATATATATATATATATTTGTATGTTATGAAAAACAACAAAAGAAAACTTGAGGTACCAAACACCAAGAGGAATTTGAAGAGACGGATCAAATTTTGGCACAGAAATTTTGGAAAAACATCTACAAAATATTGCGGAAGAGGTAATCCTTTTGTGGTTAAAACAAACTCAAATAGTTATAAAATGCTTTAGACAATTCAAATATAACCTCAAATAGTTAAAGTAGTTTTGAAGGAAAGTATAATTGATATACTAGGGAATTGAAGATATTCTTGATAAATTTTTAAAGAAGTGATACTAAAATTGAAGTTAAATCATGCCATCAATTTCCAGTTTTAGTATGATTTGAAGGAAGGAATAACACCAAAAAAGTGTCACTTGGATTCTTCATGCTTAGGTTTATTTCCTTTGGATAATGATACTTAAACAACAATTTTTTAACAACATTTGAACATCATCTACGTGTCATTTTGTGATTGGTCCAAAATCACTTGACAATGGTGTTTATGATTATTATTATTGATTGTGAAGTGATTTTGGATCAATCATAGAATGACACGTAGATGATGTTCAAATGTTGTCAAAAAAATGTTGTCTAAGTATCATCATCCATTTCCTTTAACAAGAAAACATATAATATTTTCAATTTGAATTTGTTAAGGAACACGCTTATATTAACTGAGTCTCTCAACAATGAATTAAAATTATGCATGCAAAAAAGAATAATACATTGTGAAACTCCTAAATCTAATGAACTATTAACATTTATTTAATTTTTAAGAAATATAAAATTATTGAACCAATAAACCAAAACTCTTGAATCATTTAATTAATGTATTGAATCACTTAATTATCTTCCACTGTAAGCTCGAGCTCTTCATGACAATGGAGAGTTAACTTCATTTTGTTGGGGGAAATAATGTAACTATGAAACTTTCTTATAAATGCACTTGTTTAAAATGAATATAAGCTTCTTTCAGTGATTGTTAATGTTTATTTCCTTCTCTTAAAGCTTGTTGTGACTTGATCAACCATAGCATGATTTTTTGGTTTGCTTAATGTTGGGAGATATTGTGCAAACCTTGAACTGGACTAAACACCTAAAGTAAATTGTATCTAGGGATAGAACTTGGACCTTTAGTTGTCTTAAACCTCATTTCTTAATGCAGATGAACTTGTTAGGTTTTCCAAGGGATTGAAGTTTAATGAGCAAGTCTAGGCTCTCTCTACCAAGGGATTGAGTTTGAGTAAATTAGTAGGTTGACTTGAGCAATTAAATGAAGAAGAAGTAATGTGCATTTGCATGAAAATGTAGTAGGTAAAATCATTCCCCAACATTTCCAATCCGTATCATCTTTAATCATTCCATTTCCAGGTGTTTTAACCACAAAAGTTGAATTAACAACTTATGCATTATGTTTATTTTTATTGCACCGAAATCACAATTAATGGAATCATTCCTTAGTCTAAATTAGTTAAGTAATTATATGATTGTTTAGTGTCACACGAGTCTTTTAGGATACGATATCCGGTCTTACCGGTTTATTACTTGATATGATTCGGTATACTTGCCTAGGTCTTAACACAAGCCTATGGAAGAATAGATTAAAATGATTGAGAAGAAAAACACTTGGGATCTCGTAAACCGCCCTTGTGAAAAAGAAATCATAGAAGTGAAATGGGTATATAAAATAAAGTGCATTCTTGATGAAACTATACAAAAGCACAAGGCAAGATTGGTCGCTAAAGGCTACTCACAACAACCAAGAATTAACTACAATGATACATTTTAAACAAATATCCAACTAAGACAGTCCAAGATAAGACTCATATTGAAGATTGTAGTGGAGGAAAAGCATCAGTTAAACACCTACGAGTATTTGGATTTATCTGCTACATACATGATCATGATCAAAGGAGGCACAAGCTTGAAGACAAGACAATACGAGGATATTCTTGGGATATAGCACATAGTCAAAAGACTATCAAGTTTACAACCTACAAACAAAAAAACTTATCATTATTTGAAATGTTGAGGTTAATGAAAAGGCTTTTTGGAATTAGGAAGAAGAAATGCAATAATCTCAAGAAGAGGTAGAAGATTCAAGTACGTTTTCTCCACCTCTACAACAATAAGATTCTTTACCTGAATTCGCTCCAAGAAGAGTAAGATCTTTCGTAGACATATACGAAACTTGCAATATGGCCATGATTGAGCCTAATTTTTATGAAGAAGCATCAAAGAAAGACGTATGGGTAAAAGTTGTAGAAGAGATTAAAATAATTGAGAAGAATAACACTTGGGAGCTCGTAAATTGACCTCATGGAAAATACATCATTGGAGTGAAATGGATATATAAAGCAAAGCTCAATCCTGACTGAAGTATACAAAAGCACAAGGCAAGATTGGTTTTTAAAGGCTATTCACAACAACCAAGAATCTCCTATAATGAGACATTTTTTTGCTCTAGTTGCTTGCTTAGATATAATTTGAGTTTTAATAGCTCTTGCAGGGCAAAAAGGATGGAAAATCTATCAATTGGATGTCAAATCATCATTTCTAAATGGAGTGCTCAAAGAAGATATTTATGTTGAACAACCACAAGGATTCATCAATAATGGCAATGATAGAAAAGTACTAAGACTAAAAAAAGCTCCTCGAACATGGTATAGCAAGATTGATCAATACTTCACCAATAAAGGATTCAAGAGGAGAAAAAGAGAGCAAACACTATATATTAAGATACAAGGTCAATATCATCTCATTGTCTCCTTATTTTTTGCTGATCTTACCTATACAGGAATATAAAGATGATGAAAGAATTTAAAGAAGACATGATAAAGATATTTGAGACGACCGACCTTGGCTTGATGAACTACTTCATCCGTATAAAGGTGAAAAAACAAAAAGTAGGTATATTTATCTCTCAAAAGAAATATATTGAAACTTTATTAAAGAACTTCAAGATGTATGATTGTAAACTTGTTGCTACTCCATTGGTCGTAAGTGAGAAGATACAAAAAGTTGATGAAGCATAATAAGAATATGCATCACAGTCACACAACCAGAAATTATGTATGCATGCTACAAGTCTTCTATCAAGACTCATGAAAAAAAGCCAATTTAAATTCTTTTGGAGTAGGAAAAATAATTTTAAGATATCTACAAGGCAAAAAGGAATTTTGGTATATCGTACAAAACCTTGACTAACTCAAGGATGATTGGATACACAAATAGTGATTGGACAGGATCAATGGACGACATGAAAAGTACGTCAAGATACACTTTCTTTCTAGGATTTGGTATTTTATCTTGGGCATCAAAGAAACAAGCAAGCGTGACATAAGCAGAAGCAAAGTATGTGGCAATTATTGAAACCACGAGTCAAGAAATATGGCTACGAAGAGTACTTGAAGAAATGGGTGAACCACGAGATAGGCCGACTATTATCTATTGAGACAACAAATCAAAAATAGTAATAGAAAAAATTTCAGTTCATCATCAAAGAACAAAACACATAACCATTAAATACCACTTCATTCGAGATGAAGAGACAATGAAACAAATTCAACTCAAGTACGGTCCAATAGAAGACCAAATTATAAATATTTTTACGAAGGTGTTACCAAGATCAAGATTTCAACTACTACACATTATGCTTGGAGTTACCGAATTTGCATAAGGGAGGAGTATTAAAGTGTAATGCAAATTAGAGAAGAATATAGAAAACCCTAAGATAGAAGTATTGAAATGTAATGCAAATTCTAGAATATTGTTGATAAGCCTAGGATAGAAAGAAAAAAAAATTCAAGAAAATTCTACAGAGATAAATATCTAAAACATTCCACATAAGTAAGTTGTGGCTAGCATTTTCCGGAATAATCTACGAGTCTATAAATATCTATGTACTCTATCATTTGATGTAAAATAACATCTATCACAACTAAGACAATTACAAAATACACTTCTTCCAACTACTATTTTCACATTTTACTATCCACATTTTGTCTACTCCACATCAAGTATTCATTTCACAATCTGAAAATATTCACACATATACATGCTCAATGTATGAATAGTTTGAGATTTGTTTAATTTCTATATATGTCAGCCAAGGAAAGAATGTTTTCAAATTATTTATGTCGACATTCAATTGCTTAAGGTACTTCAGACGCAATATTTCCACGTTCCATAGTAAATCTTGTGGACTCATACTTTCCAGTTTTCCTCCGGTTATATTTAGCTCACATGGCATCAGATCGGGAAGTGTAAAACATTCTTCAAAACTCTTTCCAGGAAAACATTCAAGATGCAACTTTGTCAAACTTATAGGCAAAATGACACCAATTTTTGAATACCTTGGGTCAGACACACTCCAAGATATTTTGAGATGCTTCAGTGTTGGAAAATTTCTCAAGCTTGAAAACTCCCAATCCTTGATCACGGCCTCACTTCCTATATTTATACTTAGTCGCCTTAGTTTGCTCAAATTTACAAGGTCTGATATTCTGCAAGGAGTTTTTTCAGTTATTAAAAAACCCTTGAGTACTTGGAGATTAGTAAGCTTCTCAATCCCCTTTGGCATGACTTCCAGTAAGCAACACTCAAACATAATCAGATGTGTCAAACTTTTCATTGATGAAATATCATCAGGTAGTGTCTCCAAATTGTGGCAAGCTTTGAGATCAATAATTTGTAGGCTCTCAAGTTCAACAATGGAGGATGGAAGCTCGAATATTCTTGAAATCCCACGCAAACTCAGATATTTCAACAGCTTCAGAGTTCTCAACTCTCTCAAGAATTCTTGGCTCCCAACTTCAATGTGATGCAAAGGCGAATCTTGCCAACGCCCTAGTTGAAGCATCTCTAAATTCTTCCATTGATCGGTGACCCATTGCGGTCCAAAATTCAGATAACTTGCACCAATATTATAAATATTACGTAAAGTTACATTTTTTGTATCAACTCCACCTACTATAACCTTTTTTCTATCAAGAAGTAATCGCGATGGTCTAATATACTCTGAATTTCCATCTAAATATAACTTCAACTGACTACGGACGTGAGGAAGAATTTGAAATTTATTGACAATGGGATCCTTTGTACTACCATAACGTACAATCACCTTAAATTTCAAAAGATCATCAATCACATCCTCACCCTTTTCCTCTGCTGTTTTCTTCTCTGTATTTGTAATCAAACCCTCTTCAATCCACAAATGAATTGAATTTCTTTTCCTTATGACAGCATTCTCAGGAAAAATTAGGAGAGAGAACATGCAAAATCTGGATGGAAGGCCTAGCAGGTTAAAATCTTCCGCAGTCCAACTTTTCTTCTGATGGGGCTGCACCAATTCTTCTGATGAGTGATCCTCCATTTTAGATAACTCATTAAAAGCATCCTTTGGGAGCAAATTGTGAGCAGAATCTCTGATTCTCTCGCAAATGCCATCCATGTCTTCATTCAGTTTCTCACGGTCTAACTTGTGTAGATGGCCATACACCTCTGCTAATATGTCAAGAAGTTCTTCTTCGTTCTTCTTCACCCTCACAAACACATCCTTTATCTTGCTCAGATCTAACCTCAACTTCTCCAACTTCCTATCAAATGATTCATCTTTTCCTCTTTCATCAAATTTGCTCCTTGCTGTCATCAACTCCTTCAGCAACACAGCTACTGCTTTCATTTTGTTTGTTCGAATTGACATTTTACTGCAAACAAACACAAACACACAACTCAAAAATTCTTTTTTGGTTTCCTATCTATACACTCACCTCTACCTTTAAAGGCACAGACAAAAAAGAAAAGAAGAAAAAGAAAACAATAATTACAATATCAAATACATCTCACCAAAAGCAACAAAAGAGAACTCAAGATACATCTCACCAAACACCAGGAGGAATTTCAAGAGAAGGAAAATGTTAACAAAAGATTGTGGAAGATAATGCTCTTGTGGATAGAACAATCTCAAATAGTTAAGATACTTTAAGGGATTCAAATCCAATCTCATATAGTTAAAGATAGTTTTGAAGGAAGTTTACTTGATATAGGGAAGCTATTTCATGGCATAATAATTTAAAATTTTAATATGATTTGAAGGAAGGAATTGCACCACAAAAAGTTTCACGTCATTCTTTGAGTATCTTCGACTTTAAAGAATCTACAAATTTTTTATTCCTTAAAATACAAAGATTTTGTTCGTGACTCCTGAAGATATCTTCCCCCAAGAATAATGTTAAAAGAATTTGAAAATAATAGTTAAAACCATATTACACACTCTAGATTTACTAATGACTATCCATTTTTGTTCATCAAGACAAATTATTACCGTCATCATTTGCAAATTTAATACAAACTTTAAAGATTTTAGAAATAACTGCCCCATGATTGTGTCATCGTTATCATTATGATTTTTATTTGTATAAAATCTTCTCGCTTTAACCAGGCATTACCTTCGAACTTTTTATTAGATATATAAAATCTTTCCATAATTCTTTATTTTGTTTGTTCTAATTGACATTTTACTTCAAAGAAACACATAAATACAACGTCACCCAAGTTTTTCACTACAAAAATTCTTTTTTATATTTGTATGTATACACTCACACCTATCTTTAGAGGGAAAAATAGGATTGTAAAGAAGAAATATAAAATATATAGTAATTATTGTTTTGGTTATGAGATCGAGGTTATATATTTTTCAAGTTTCATGTGTCTTAATACTCTTCTTTGTTATTGTTCGTCCTTTAAACTATTTGGTCAAATTAGGAAATTACTTGCAGAAAGTAATTCGATGTCAAAGTTAATAAAGATTCAGCTAGTTTAACAGTTAAGCGTAGTAAATACAATCAACTATCTCTTTACCTCAAATCTGTATTTATAGATCTCAAGATGGATTTTAGATTACTGATTACCTAATCGTGATCTAGTTGGTGTTAATCATGTTTTGTCATAAACCAATCTACATCAAACCTAAAATGCAAGTATTAAGTAGAGAAACAAGAATACTTGCATGCAATTAAAATGCGAAGATGTTCCTACACACCTTCAAACTTACAAAATGGAAAAAAGATTGAAATATAAAAAGAAAGTAAGATTCTTGATTGCATTTCTCTGAATTAAGATTCGTAATTGCTTCTTGATGCTTCTCTGGATTGTAAACTTGTTTGACTTGAGACAAAAAGCTTCTTAGCTAACACAAAAATTTATGCAAAAGAATGAAAATTGGTGGTAAAATTATACTAGCTAGTGTAACTCAAAATGTTATTATTTACAAATACCAAATAAAATTGAGAATTAAAACGGTTAAAAATTAGAAAAGAATTGGTTTTCTTAATAAAAAAATAGTTAAAATAGTAATAAAAATTAATATTATACCGAAGCTTGTGATTGTAAAGTGTGTTACACGCGTTCTTATTGGGTGTGAATTGACAAAAAAATGTTCAAATGTTTATAAATATTATTGGAGAGTAATTTTTATCAAATCACATATTGACACGTAATCAATGTTCAAATGTTGTCAAAAAATTGTTGTCTAAATATCATTATCTATTTAAAGTTTTTAATATATTTTAAAACATCAAAACTAATACCATTTGTTAGTACTTACTTTCTAGAATTGGTTTAAAATTATTAAATATTTTTATATTTTTCTATTTTTACTATTACGATCGTGTAGTGTATTTTTATATTACATGAGAACCTGAGATAATTCAGATAAAGATGCATAATAATGAAGAATCAAAATTGGAAAAAATAAAAAAGTAATAAGAAACTTTTATAATTTAATTTAATTGTTAATTTTATCAATTTATCAATAAATTTTTAAGGTAAGACATTGATTATTTTATTTATTTGTTTTAATAAAGCAGCGATATTTTTTTAAATATAGAAATGTGAAAAGATGAGTTACATTCTCCTCCAACAAATATAAATTTTCAGTTAAAGAGAAAATTGAGAAATGAGCAATGAAATTTGCAAATTAACGTGGTGTTGTTTTTTTATATTTATGTTTGTGTCTATTTTAAATGTAATATGTACCTATTTGATTATATACTTCCATTTGTAAGATGTTTGAAAAATGAGTATCATGATGTAATTTTATTGTATTAGTTTCATGTTTTATAAGCATTTAAGTGATGTATATTCTATTTTTTTTATTGAATAATTTAAAATGATTACCTAATATGAATTAAATCAAAAACAGTAATTTTTAGCATTAAAACTGTGTCACAAAAATAAAACCACCTAGTTTTTTTTCAATGATTTAATTTTCTTATGTATCCTAATTTTTATATTTTTTTTTTCTTTTTAATAATGAGGTAAAATGATTTATTTCACTCAATTATTTTCACTTTATATTTGAATTTTGACATTGTTTTACCAAACTTTACTAATTACTATTATGTGTCATCCAGTTTTATTTTATTTTAATTATTTAACTTGTTTTTTAATTAAAATTCTACACATTTTATTTTTGTATAAAATGAAATATATGAAAAATTACATAATATAAAAAATTTATATAAATATCCATATTTGACTTATAACATTATGTTGAAAATATTTTCTTACCAAAATTTTAATTTAATTTTTTTATATTTTATAATATAATGCATAAATATGAACTCTCTTTCTCTATATTTAAAATTATATCCATAGATACCATGTTTTTTTTATCAAAACTTACTGTGTAGTTAAAATTATGTTTTTTCATAAAATGATATATATAATAGAGTGATAGATAGATATTTATGATTCCTTGTTTTTTCAACTTTTGCTTACTCTATAGCATAGTGTGGACATTTGAGAATAATATTATATAAATAACAATTACTGAGAGAACAAAATAAGAATACACAACATTTTATCACATCAACTTCACCTGTTTTTTTCCAATCAGCATCCTATTCATATCTATGCTCAATGTTTGAATGATTTGAGATTTGTTTAATTTCTACATATTCCAACCAAGGAAAGAATCTTTTCAAATCATCTACCTCCACATTCAATTGCTTAAGGTACTTCAGAGGCAGTATCTTTAGCGTATTCAATTGCCTAAGGAACTTCAGACTCTGTATGTTTACCTTCCACATTGAGAAATAGTCACTCATACTTTCCATTTTTCCTCCTGTTATATTTAGCTCACTTGGCATATACTCATGAGTTGTAAAAACTTTTTTAAAACTCTTTCCAGGAAAACATTCAAAATGCAACTTTATCAAATCTAGTGGCAATTTGATAGCAATTTTAGCATACCTTGGGTCAGACACACTCCAAGATATCTTCAGATGCTTCAGTGCTGGAAAATTTTCCAAACTTTTAAACTCACCATCCCTGATCACGGCTTCACTTCCAATACGTATGCTGAGTCTCCTTAAATCTGTCAAATTCTCAGCAAGATCCCATATTCTGCAAGGAGTCTTTTCAGAAGTAGTTATTAAAAAACCCTTGAGTACTTGGAGATTAGTGAGCTTCTCAATCCCCTTTGGCATGGCCTCCAGTAAGCAACAATCAGACATAATCAGATGTGTCAAACTTTTCATTGATGAAATATCATCAGATAGTCTTTCCAAATTATGACATGCTTTCAGATCAAGAATTACTAGACTCTCAAGTTCACCAATGGAGGATGGAAGCTCGAATATTCTTGATATCCCACGCAGACTCAGATATTTCAACTGCTTCAGAGTTCTCAACTCTTTCAAGAATTCTTCACTCCCAACTTCAACGTGATACAAAGGTGAATCTTGCCAACGCCCAAGTTGAAGCACCTCTAAATTCTTCAATTCACTGACCCATTGTGGTTTAAAATTCAGATAACTTGCTCCAATATTGAAAATATTACGTAAAGAAATGTTTTTTGTACCTATTATAACTTTTTTTCTATCAAGCAGTAACCAGGATGGTCTAATAGACTTTAAATCTCCATCTAAATATAACTTCAACTGACTACGGATGTCAGGAGGAATTTGAAATTTATTGACACGGGGATCCTTTGTACTACCGTAGCGTACAATCACCTTTAATTTCAAAAGATTATGAATCACATCCTCACCCAATTCCTCTGCTGTTTTCTCTGTATTTTCAATCAAACCCTCTGCAATCCACAAATTGATTGCAATTCTTTTCCTTATGATAGCGTTCTCAGGAAAAATTAGGAGGAGACGCAACAAGCAAACTTTTAATCGATCATCTTGCAGGTTAAAATCTTTGGCAGTCCAACTCTGCTTCTGATGGGACTGCACCAACTCTTGTGATGAATGAGATATTTTGCCACCCCTGTCATCCTCCTCCTTATATGACTCATCAAAAACAAGTGTTGGGAGCAAATTGCGAGCAGAATATTTGATTCTCTCGCAAATGCTATGCATGTCTTGATGCAGCTTCCTGCTGTCTAACCTGTGAAGATGGTTATACACCTCTGCTAATGTGTCAAGCAGGTTTTCTTCATTCTTCTTCACTTCAACAAACACATCCTTTATATTGTTCAGAACCAACCACAACTTCTCCAACTCTCCATCAAATGATTCATCTCTTCCTCTTTCATGGAATTTCCTCCTTGATGTCGTCAACTGCTTCATCAACACACCTACTGCTTTCATTTTGTTTGTTCGAATTGACATTTTACTACAAACAAACAAATATACACAACGTCACCCAAGTTTTCCTACATCCAAAATTTCTTTTTTGCCTGTCTATCTATACACTCAGACCCACCTTTCGAGTCAAAGACAAGAATGCAAAGAAAAAGTAGAAAATAATAATTGCAATACCAAATATGGCATTCAAAATTATGCTAACGATGTCAACAAAATGAATTGTGCATGAGTAGAAAACTTATGGTATATGTAGCTCCATTAACAGATGATATAACAATCTTTAGAAGCATTACATAAAATTTTAATATTTGTAATTAATATCAATAACAAAATGGAGTTTAACCTATGAAATAATTGAGACCCCAGAAAACCTCGTTGTCGTCCAACACTTTTCTGTTACGCCCTGCTACTGACAACTACAACAATCTAGCTTTAGAAATAGTGCAATCGAAGTAGTCATATGATTGAAAAATGGACATAAACAAATTATAATAATAATCATATATATATATATATATATATGCTATGAAAAGCAACAAAAGAGAACTTGAGGTACATTTCACCAAACAGTAGGAGGAATTTGAAGAGAAGGATCCAATGTTGGCATAGAAATTTGTGAAAACATCTACAAAATGTTGTGGATTGAGATGTGGTTAGAACAATCTCAAATAGTTTAGATGGTTTAAATAATTAAAATATAAGCTAAAATAATTAAAGATAGTTTTGAAGGAAAGTATACTTGATATGGAGGGACTGCACCACAAAAAGTTCACGTCATTCTTTGAGTTTAATGGTCCAAAAAACAAAGTATCTTTCTTCAAGCTTCGTTCTTTTCTTAAAAGAGACAGTCTATAATATTGAATGCTAACATGAATATGGTAATGCGGATGTAGCCCGCTGCTAAGCGCAGGAACAGGAGCTTATGATTGTAGAGTGTGTTACACCGGTTCTTATTGGCATTAAACTTAAGGAAAATGTTTTTTTAACAACTTATTTTTGTCAACTTTTTAACCACATTGTGCATTTGATTGATTCATTTCCAATAACATTTTTAGAAATGAAATCTAAGGCAGAGGGTGTTTTGGGAACGAATTTTGTTTCGTGGGTTATGAAATATCATTCCGAAAAAGGGTTCATCTTCTTCTTCTCAACAACTTGAAATCTCTTCCTATCTCAAGTCTCTCTCACTGTTGTCTCTTGGTTGCCTGTTGTTCTCACCAACCACCGTGACATCCACCGAAATTTCTCTTCTTTGTTGGTTGTCTTCTTCATCTCTCTCGTCTCATTTTGTTTTCGCATTTTTGCGTTGTCTTCATCTCGCGATTTACTCTTGTTTTCTCATCCATTAGTACAACGAAAGTGACATCCCTCAACGTAGCATTGTAGCATTTCGCCCCTCTACCTCTCTCGTGCTTTCCATCAATGAGAAAAATGTCTCCTTTCTCCAAAGTTTGGGCTTTGTTCGATAAGAAAATGGGTTTTTCGCAATATCGATAATTAAAATCAATCATCCATCTAAAAAAATTGAATAAATCACGTAAAACCACACCCAAAATCATTCAAAAAGACATAAAAAATTATCTTGGGGAGTCTAAGTTCTTCCAACTGGCAAGTTACATATTACTTTTCTTGGGTAAAAATGGTCATAGACTTCACCTACCTTGGTTAAAAAACATATATGAGCTTTTTCCTCCACAATTGAGTGGAGCAAACTGTGTTTTGATGTACTTGACACCATCAATGATAAATAACATGAGGCATCCATGAAAAAATTGGAAAAAATCACCCATAGGGACACAAAAATGAACCTGGGAAGTCAAGTTCTCCCAAGTGGGGAGTAACATGGAACTTTTCGTACAAATCAACAATCAGCCCCTGGTAACCGAAACAGAGGCTGATTGTTGATTTGTACTAAAAGTTACACCTTACTCCCCAGTTGGGAGAACTTGACTCCCCAAGGTCATTTTTGTGTCCCTATGGGTGATATTTTTGCATGGATGACTCACGTTGATCATCATTGATGGTGTCAAGTGCATCAAAACATAGTTTGCCCCACTCAATTGTGGATGAAACACATGTTTCTCATCATTGATGGTGTCAAGTGTATCGAAACACAGTTTTCCCCACTCAATTATGGAGGAAAAAGATCCTATAGGTGTTTGAACAAAGGTAGTTCAAGTCCATGACCATTTTTTCCCAACTCATTACCTGGTATGTCATCTCATGTTTTTACAATGCACAAATTTTAAAAGACATTTTCAATAAATAATAGATCTGTGAACCAGAGGGAAATATATATGTATAAGATAACGTGTTGTCAACTTTGACCTTTGTTGACTAATTGTTGAACTTTTGGCAAGCGTACCAATAGTCAACTGTAGTATAATGATTTTTAAGTAAGAGTGTCGAACCCACGAGGAACAGTTTCAATTAAATAGCTAAATTTTATCTCAAACAGTATATATACAAGGATGTTCAAATTGATTCATGATGGAAGTTGCTAATTAAAACTACGTTGCTAAAAAGTAAAATAGTGACAAAAGATAAGTTAAGGAAAGTTTAATATGGGAAGTTGGGATTGAATTCATCTATCTCACTCGTCTGCAATCTGGATGAATACAAACATATAGCAACTGAAGTTACCAACATTGATGCAACACACAAAAGTCATTTATACCGATTCCTCACATATAAAATTCATAAGATCAGTTCCTTGAATATTGATTCCTCACATATCCAACAAATTGTCCAGCATTATATTCAAGTGTTATATATAAGCAACTGATAAATTGAAATCTATCCCTAGCATCACAGAATATCAAGTATTCTTGCTCAGATCAGGATCTTAGAAATACTTTCCAGAATATTGATTCCTCACATATCCAACAAATTGTCCAACATTATATTCAAGTGTTATAAGCAATTGGTAAACTGAAATCTATCCCTAGCATCACAAAATATCAAGTATTCTTGCTCAGATCAGGGTTTTAGAAATACTTTCCAGTCAAGTCTAAAATCCACATTCATGAAACTATTGATTAGGTAGAATCAAGCATTAAGAGCAGAACAAAAATACCAATGTTGAATAAAAACATAAATGCTATATATAAATATCACCAGATTACATCCGAATTCGAATCGATTACATTCAATCCCAAGAGAAGAGATCAGCCACTCATGGTGGCCATTGACATTCTAAGAGAAGAAGAAGATCCTTCAGCTAAAAATGGAAGAAAAACTCTCTGGGTAGCTCTGGGTTTCTTTTCTCTGCGCTCTCCATCCGTCCTTCATTTCTATCTGCCCTATGAATATATATACTGCCCGAATTTTCGCTTAAGCTAAACTATTCTCGCTTAAGCTAAAATGACTTTTACAGCAATGGCTTCCTGGATGAATCTAGCTTAAGCGAGATTATTCTAGCTTGGGCGAAATGTTGCAGAATTTTCTCTTCTATCTTAATTTACCTGAAACATATACAAAATAGGGATTAAACGACTTCTTTTGAATCAACAACTCAGAAACATGTGATTACTTTTCATCTTTCTTAGATTAGGGAAAATTGATACAAATGTACCCAATTCAAAACATAAGTGCCATAATTCCATATGAAAATTTACTACTTTTTGGCACTTATCACTAATTTCATCATAACTTTTCCCACATACCTCCAAATGATGTGATTCTTTTTTTTATTAGAAAATAAACTCAAAAATATTTCCAATGACTTCTAATTTTTAATTTTTGGACATTTGAATAGGTACAGTTAATTTCTTAAAGTTAAAGTTTTATATATTCCTGTCAGCTCTAACTTTTGGTGGTTGTTTTGCTAATAACTTTCTCCATCGAATTGCAAATAAGTTGATTCTTGTTTTGTTGGAATCTAGACTTAAATATCTTTCAAATGACTATTAACTCATAATTTTTAGACCACTGTACTAGATGCAATTAATTTCACAAAAACAACGTTTTTTCTAAGCTTCCTAAATGAGTTTACTTTCAAGTTATTGTTTCATGTTTCTTATTTTATTCTATTTTATTTTATTTCTTTGTAAACTTGCAACCATCAACCATTACCAAGACGAGTCATCCATTGAAAAAAATTGGACAAAGACAACCTTAAGCACAGAAAAATTGTCTTGGGGAGTCACGTTCTCCCAATTGGAGAGTGACTTGCACGTTTTTGTACAAATAACCATTAAGCCATTGGTAGTCGATTACAGGCACCATGTAATTGATTACCAAGGCATGTATTGGCTTCAAGTGCTGAGGGACTTGGACTACCTTGTTGAAACACCCACATGGGGTCTTTGCTCCACAATGGGTTGAGCAAAGAAAAGTTTTGATGCACTTGCAACCATCAACCATGACCAGTCATCCATTGAAAAAAATGGACAAAGGCAGCCTTAAGCACAGAAAAATCCCCATGGGGAGTCACCTTCTCCCAACTAGGGTACCTATTAAGCCACTAATAATCAATTACAGGCACCATGTAATTGATTACTAGAGCATGTCTTGGCTTGAAATGCTGAGGGACTTGAATTACCTTGTTAAAACACTCACATGAGGTCTTAGCTCCAAAATGAGTTGGGCAAAGTATAGTTTGATGGAGGTTGGAGAGAGGATAGAAAAGGAGAGGGTGGAGAGGAATGAAATCTGAGTTAAAAATGAAGGGTACATAGAGGGGTAATTTCAGAATCCTTAAAAAGGTAAATTAGCATCCTTTTTCACCACAGCAACAACCAAAGAAAAAAAGTTTCCCACAGTCCAATAAGAAGCTGACACATGCTCGTTGTTAAATTGTTGTCAAATTTTAGTTGTTAACATCCTATACTTAAATACTTCTTCCATCTTTTCTTTGTGTTTTTTTATTGTGCATACAGAGCTTCAATTGATACTCATGAGTTTTCATGACTGAATCCTGACAACTAAACTTGAAAACAACATTTATTTGTTCATTGTCTTTTGATTTTGTTCACTCTTACATTCACACTATAGAGAGAGAGAGACATTTGGAGATAACATTGTGTAAATGACACAACTATTTAGAGAACAAAATAATACACAGAATAGTTTGACATGAACTTAACTCTACGTCTCTTTTCATTCAGTATCCAATTCATATTAGATGCCCCATTCATGCTCAATGTATGAATGGTTTGAGATTTCTTTACTATTTACATATTTCAGTCGAGGGAAGAATGCTTTCAACTTGTTTATATCAAAATGAAATTGCTTAAGGTACTTGAGATGCAGTGTTTCCACATTGCACTCTATCTCACCTATATTCATACTTTCCAATTTTCCTCCAGTTATATTTATCTCCGATAATGTGAAATCAAATACTTCCAACACGCCAGGCATAAATAACTCTACAAGACTCTTTCCAGGAAAACATTCAAGATGCAACTTTCTCAAACCTATTGGCAAAACGACACCAATTTTTGCATACCTTGGGTTAGACACACTCCAAGATATCTTTAGATGTTTCAGTGCTAACAAACTTCCCAAACTTTCAAACTCTCCTTCCCTGATCACGGCCTCAGTTCCTATATTTATGCTGAGTCGTCTTAGTTTTCTCAAATTTACAAAGTCTGATATTCTGCAAGGAGTTTTTTCAGAAGTAGTTATTAAAAATCCCTTAAGTGCTTGGAGATTAGTGAGTTTCTCAACCCCCTTTTGCATGCCCTCTAGTAAGCAACAATATTAGATGTGTCAGACTTTTCATTGATGAAATATCATCAGGTAGTCTTTCCAAATTATGACATGCTTTCAGATCAAGAATTAGTAGGTTCTCAAGTTCAACAATGGAGGATGGAAGCTCAAATATTCGAGATATCCCATGAAGACTCAGATATTTCAACTGCTTCAGAGTTCTCAACTCTCTCAAGAATTCTTGGCTCCCAACTTCAATGTGATGCAAAGGTGAATCTTGCCAACGCCCAAGTTGAAGCATCTCTAAATTCTTCAATTCAGTGAGCCATGGCAGTCTAAAATTCAGATAACTTGCACTAATATTAAAAATAGTACGTATAGTACGGTCACAATCCTCTCCACCTAGTGTAACTTTTTTTCCCTCAAGTTCTAACCGCTTTGTTATAATTTTCTGATGAATCGTTCGTATAAAATATTGTCCTTGATGATCTATATTTTCCTTTTATAAATATGACTCCATTTGATGACGAACACTGGGAAGAATTTGAAATTTATTGGCAAGGGGATCCTTTCCTTTACCGTAAGCTACAATCACATTCAACCTCAAAAGATATTCAATCACATCCTCACCCCATTTCTCAGTTGTTTTGTTCTCTGTATTTTGAACAAAACCTTCTCCAATCCATATATTAATTGCAATTCTTTTCCTTATGACAGCGTTCTCAGGAAAAACTAAGAGAGACAACAAGCAAGCTTTTAATGGATAGTCTGGCGAGTAATAATAATCCAGATGGGCCTGCCACGACTCTTGTGATGAGTGAACTGTTTCGCCACCCTTGTGATCCTCCTCCTTAGATGAGTCATCAAAAGCATGCATTGGGACCAACTTGCCAGCACAATCTCTGATTCTCTTGCAAATGTCGTCCATGTCTTGATCCAACTTCCCTCTGTCTAACTTGGGAAGATTACCATACACCTCTACTAATGTGTCAAGCAGTTTTTCTTCATTCTTCTTCACTTCCACGAACACATCCTTTATTCTGTTCAAATCCAACCTCAACTTCTCCAACTTCTTGTCAAATGATTCATCTCTTCCTCTTTCATGGAATTTCGTCCTTGTTGTCATCAACTGCTTCAGCAAAAGAGATACTGCTTTCATCTTGTTTGTTCGAATTGACATTTTACTGCAAACACTCACACCTACCTTTAGAGGCAAAGAAAAGAATGAAAAGAAAAAGTAGAAAATAAAACACCTATCCTAATGATGTCAACAAAAGAAGTGTGCATAAGTAGAAAACTTGATGGTAGATGATACATCACGCATGAACAAACTATAGTTTTCATTGAGCAATTAGGAAAAGTTTAGTTAATTGATAAGCTATATAAGTTCAGGCTTACAAGGACTATCATCAAGAATGAATAATCAGTCATTACTAGATATAATAAATTGCTTGATGAATATACAAAAACATAATGTAAAATAAGAAAGCTTATACATGTTCAATCAAACTTTCTCTACAAATAAAACAAATATAAATTGTAAGCACAAGATTATTTAATTCAAATGCACTACAGTAGAAAATTTGAACTCTAGGATGCGACATTAGGTGATATATGGAGTTCCATTAACAAATGATATAACAACTTTAGAAGCATCACATAAAATTTTATTATTTCTAATTGTTATTTAGACTTGGCTTCCGTGTGTGTGGACCGGTCAGTCCGACCGGTCTAGTTGTTCGTTTTGGGCTTGTTTTGTTTACAGGCTTTCCCTGTTACTTGTTTTACGTTGGTTTCCCTGTTACTTGTTTTACGTTGGTTAATTAGAGTAACCAACCCTGTTACTTGTTTTACGTTGGTTAATTATAGTAACCAACCCTGTTGCCTTGGCTATAAATAGTAGCCAACCCCGTCTTTACAATTACAACTTTCAATTCAATAATATTCAGTATTCATTCTCTCGCTCCGCTCTCTCTCTTTTAATTCTCTGGTTCTAAGGTTTTCTTGAAACGCCCCAAGAACCCAACAATTGGCGCCCACCGTGGGGCAAGGATTCAAGAATTCCCTAGGAGCGATGGCAACCAAGTTCGACGTAGAAAAGTTCAACGGCGCTAATGACTTCGGGCTGTGGAAGATCAAGATGGAGGCAATCTTGATACAGCAGGGATGTAATGAAGCGTTGAAGGGTGAGTCGAAGATGAGTGATACCATGACTCAAGAAGAGAAGAAGAAGATGGGAGATAAGGCAAGGAGTGCAATCATCTTGTGCCTTGGTGATAAGGTACTGAGGGAGGTTGCGAAGGAGAAGACTGCCGCTGAAATCTGGGTAAAACTAGAGTCTCTATACATGACGAGATCGTTGGCTCATAGGTTGTGCCTGAAGCAGCAACTTTTTTCGTTCAAGATGTCAGAATCAAGAACGATAGAGGAGCAGATTGCAGAATTCAGCAAGATAGTTGATGATCTGGAGAATATTGGAGTGAAGTTGGAGGATGAAGATAAAGCTGTCATCCTGTTAAATGCTCTTCCCAAAACCTTCGAGCATTTCAGGGATGCGTTACTCTACGGGAAAGATCAAGTGATCACGTTAGAGGAGGTTCTGACGTCAATTCGAACCAAGGAGTTCCAAAAACTCCAAGATTCGAAGACAACCGAGGAAGGAGCGTCCGGTCTGATCGCGGTGAAAGGGAAAGGGAAGAAACCGTCCGGAAAAGAGAAGAAGCTGAATCCGGACGGTACGAAGCAGGTGCGTTGCTTCAAATGCCAGAAGATGGGTCATATCAAGAAGTTCTGCCCGGAGAAAGGAAAGGCCGGACGGCCACAAGAAACCGCTGATGTGGCAGAGGCGTCTGAGGGATATGAGTCGGCTGGAGTGCTGGTGGCTTCGTCTGAAGATCCTCAAAGGAGCTGGGTCATGGATTCCGGCTGCTCCTATCACATGTGCCCGGTAAAGGAGTTTTTTGAGAATCTGGACCAGAAAGAGCATGGTAATGTACTGCTCGGAAATAACAAAGCTTGCCGAGTGCAAGGTGTGGGGTCGGTGAGGCTGAAGATGTTTGACAATCGTGAGATGGTGCTGCAGGCCGTCCGGTATGTGCCCGAACTAAAGAGAAATTTGATCTCGATTAGTGCATTTGATCTTGGAGGTTACACCACTAAAGTTGAAGATGGAGTAATGAGGGTTTGTTCTGGAGATTCTGTGGTTGCCAAAGGCAGAAGGAGGAACGGTTTGTACATTCTGGAGGGATCAACTGTCATTGGTCATGTCTCAGTAGCAAGTGGGACCGAGAATACCGCCCGGTTATGGCACTTGAGGATGGGACACATCAGTGAGAAGGGTCTTGAAGAATTGGAAAAGCAAAACTTGCTTCTGGGAGACAAACTGCAGAAGCTGGATTTCTGTGACCATTGTGTCTTAGGGAAATCACACAGGATACCGTTCGGAAAAGGGAAACACTCAACCGAACGGCCCTTTGAATATGTCCATGCTGACTTATGGGGACCGGCAAGAACCTTAACTCATGGTGGAGGAGCGTATTTCTTAAGTATAATTGATGATTTCTCAAGGAGAGTGTGGATTTACGTTCTAAAGAATAAGTCTGAAACGTTTCAGAAGTTCAAAGAGTGGCACACACAGATTGAGAACCAATTGGGGTGTAGGCTGAAATGCCTAAGAACCGATAATGGGCTGGAGTTCGTTTCAGAGGAGTTTAATGGTTTTTGCAAAGAGAAAGGGATCAGGAGGCACAAAACGGTCGTTGGAACTCCTCAACAGAATGGATTGGCCGAACGGATGAACCGAACCATTCTGGAGAGGGTCCGGTGCATGTTGCTGGGATCAGGATTGTCAAAGGCTTTCTGGGGAGAGGCTGCCAATACGGCCGTCTATCTGATTAACAGGAGTCCGTCTTCAGCTCTCAATTTTAAAACGCCAATGGAAGTGTGGAGTGGACGGCCGGCTGATTACTCACACTTGAGAGTGTTTGGTTCTTTGGCGTTTGCTCATGTCAGGGGTGATAAGCTGGATTCCCGGGCGGCGAGATGTATCTTTCTTGGATACGCCGACGGAGTTAAGGGATACAGGTTGTGGAGGTTAGATTCACCTTCAAAACTAATCATTAGTAGGGATGTCATTTTTGATGAAACAAGGATGGCGATGCACCCGGAAAACTCTGGAAGTGAGAAGAAGATTCTCGTGGAGGTGGAGCATACTACTAATGGAGCTGGTACGCCCGGTGGGACTGAGGAAAATCAAACAGGTGAAGGGCAAGTTGAAACCGGTCGGTCGATAGCTGAGAACCGATCGGATGAATTTCGAACGGACCTTGGTGATGACACAGATGGTATATCTGGCGAGGGAAGTCATGGAAAAGCTGCTGGTGTTGATTTGAGAAACTATCAGCTTGTTCGTGACAGAGAAAGAAGGATCTCCAAGCCAACCAAACGGCTTGGAGAGGCGGATCTAATCTGCTACGCCCTGAATGCTGCTGAAGACCTTAACCGACCGGATGAACCGAGAAGTTATAAGGAGGCTCTTGACAGCAGCGACCGGCATCTTTGGCAGGGTGCTATGGAAGAAGAGCTGGAGGCTTTGAAAAAGAATAACACCTGGAGATTGGTGGATCTGCCGAAGGGTAAGAAGGTCGTAGGTTCGAAATGGATTTTCAAGAAAAAGGAAGCTACACCGGGCGGTGAGAAAGCGAGGTACAAAGCTAGGCTTGTTGCCAAAGGCTTTACTCAGATTGAAGGCGTAGACTACCATGAGATTTTTGCTCCAGTGGTTAAGCATTGTTCGGTCAGAGTTCTGATGGCAATAGTTGCACATTGCAATTTGCATCTTGAACAGTTGGACGTCCGGACGGCTTTTCTGCACGGCGATTTGGAGGAAACCATCTATATGAAGCAACCGGACGGTTTCGCTGTGGATGATAGGGTGTGTCTGTTGCAGAAGTCACTTTATGGCTTGAAGCAAAGCCCAAGGCAGTGGTACAGGAAATTTGATGACTTTCTGATAAAGCTGAACTTCAAGCGGTGCAATTATGATGACTGTGTTTACACTCTGAATCATGGCGGTGAAATGTTATATCTCTTGCTCTATGTGGATGATATTCTAATTGCTAGCAGTGACAGGGGCATGATCGGTGAGACGAAAGCAAGGTTGGCGGATGCTTTCGAAATGAAAGAGCTTGGGGAAGCAAGGCGGATTTTGGGCATAGACATTAAAAGGGATAAACCGGGCGGTAACCTTTTTCTGTCACAGGAGTGCTATTTGCAGAAGGTAATTTCAAGGTATCGGATGGCTGAATCTAAAACGGCCAACACGCCGGTCGGTCAACACTTGAAACTTACCAAGGAGCAATGCCCAAAGACCGAGGACGAAAGAAAGAAGATGGAATCTGTTCCATTTTCAAATGGGATTGGGAGCATTATGTACGGCATGGTCTGCACAAGACCGGACGTGGCGCACGGTGTTAGTGTTCTCAGTCAGTTCATGGTTAATCCTGGACCAACACACTGGGAAGCGTTGAAATGGATGCTCAGATACATACGGGGGTCTCTCGGTACTGGATTGTTTTTTCAGAATAACTTTCAAGGTGGAGGTTATATTGAAGGTTTTGTTGATTCCGACTTTGCCGGATGCTTGGACACTAGGAAATCCCGGTCGGGATATGTGTTTACACTGTTTGGGACGGCCGTTAGCTGGAGGTCTACACTACAGTCGGTTGTGGCTTTGTCAACTACGGAAGCTGAGTACTATGCTCTTGCTGAAGGAGTTAAGGAGGCACTGTGGTTGAAAGGTTTGGTTCGGGAACTTGGTTTTGATCAGAAGTCTGTATGCGTTCATTGCGACAGCCAGAGTGCTATTCATCTGGCCAATCATCAGAGTTATCATTCCAGAACCAAGCATATTGACGTCAAGCTGCATTTTGTCAGAAGCATTGTTGAATCCGGTGACGTTCAAATCTGCAAAATTGCATCCGAAGAGAATCCTGCAGATATGTTAACAAAGCCGCTCGCTAAGGAGAGGTTTCTCTTGTTGTTGTCCAGGATTGGGTGTCTACCGGTCGGTCACTAATTGTTTGACCGGCCGTTTCCGTGTTTTATTTTTTGTTTTGTTTTGAAGCAAGTCTAGGTGGAGAATTGTTATTTAGACTTGGCTTCCGTGTGTGTGGACCGGTCAGTCCGACCGGTCTAGTTGTTCGTTTTGGGCTTGTTTTGTTTACAGGCTTTCCCTGTTACTTGTTTTACGTTGGTTTCCCTGTTACTTGTTTTACGTTGGTTAATTAGAGTAACCAACCCTGTTACTTGTTTTACGTTGGTTAATTATAGTAACCAACCCTGTTGCCTTGGCTATAAATAGTAGCCAACCCCGTCTTTACAATTACAACTTTCAATTCAATAATATTCAGTATTCATTCTCTCGCTCCGCTCTCTCTCTTTTAATTCTCTGGTTCTAAGGTTTTCTTGAAACGCCCCAAGAACCCAACACTAATTAATTTCAATAACAAATTGGAGTTGAACCTTTGAAATAATTGAGACTAGAGAAAAGCTCGATCTAGGAATCTATTCAGTCCCCAGATACCTCGTCCTTGTTCAACACTTTTCTGTTACGCCCAGCTACTAACAACAAAAAATCTAGCTTTAGAAATAGTGCAATCGAAGTAGTCACAGATCGAAAAATAGATATTAACAAATTATAATAATCAATCATACATACATACATACAGTAGGAGGAATTTGAAGAGAAGGGTCCAATTTTGGCATAGAAATTTGGGAAAACATTTACAGAATATTGTAGATGAGATGATCCTCTCGTGTTTAGAACAATCTCAAATAGTTTAGATGGTTTAAATAATTAAAATATAAGCTAAAATAATTAAAGATAGTTTTGAAGGAAAGTATAATTGATATGGAGGGACTGCATATTCTTTGAGTTTAATGATCCAAAAAACAAAGTATGTTTCATCAAGCTTCGTTCTTTTCTTGAAAGAGAGAATCTATAATACTTATTATGCTTTGGATATAAAGATTTAATCATCCGAGTATCCATTAATCTGTAATTTTTCCACCTGGTATAGTATAAGCCAAGTGACATTGTTACTCAAACATACCTTAGTATTTCAACGCCTTCCGGTAAGTATAGCTCAGCTTCTCCACAAGTAGAAACACAATTGGGATTCCTGAAAGATGTAAGAAGAAAACAAAGAAGATAGTCGAAGTCACATACGAGTAATTTTAACAATTTGCCCTTCCTTTTTTCCTCTTTGCAGTGATAGATGTTCCTGCTTTTTTTTTTTTGTTTTTTATTGTTCATACAGAGCTTCAATTCTCATACATTGAGAAAAAAAAAAAGAGAGAGAGTTAGAGTTCATGGTGAATCATAGTCCGTTCGTCGAAACATAATCGATTCTTGTCCAAGCAAAATCAATTTTCTACTTCATTTTGAAACAACATAATAAAGTCTCACCCAAGTAGAATCAATTATGACAGTAAGCAAAATCGATTCTCTACTTCATTTCATGGATTCAAACAATTTTTTTTTTTAAATAATCAAGCACATTTTAATTGTATACCGCAATTTTAACAAACATTACGAGAAAATTATTAAATAAAATCAAGTTTAGAGACCAAAATAATTTATGATTATATTATTTAAATTGAAAATCATTTTATAAACTAAAAGTTATTAATATTTAAAATAATTTTTATTTATTTTATTAAAAAATTATAATTATTTTTTAAATTAAAATCTAATATCTCAAATTAGTTACTAAGATTTTAATAATTTACTATTATTTTTTCTAAACTGGTCTCTATTTAAAATAATTTTTAACAATAAAGACAACATTATAATATTACAATTTTATCATACTCATCAAATCACATACAAACTTTTTTTTTTTATTTATCTACACTTTTCACTATGATTTTCTTAATCCAAGTAACTTTCCACTTCTATCGTGACCAAATTTTTCCCAAGAGGGTTATTATTTATATAGGTTGGGAGCAATGTTTAGGAAAATAGATATCAAATTTTATGAATTTAACAGCCTACAATTAATAGATCAATTTTGAAATTCATTTATCATATTGGTGTCATCATTTTCACAAAAATTGCATATTTTTCTCCAAAGTGTAGACATTGATTTAATAAGTTGGTAACTTCCACACAACTAGCTTTTGTGACTTTTTCTATTCATACAACATTATTTATCCATAACTAATTGCAGCAATGATTTCAGTCCATATATATATATATCAAGTTTTTATGGTACTAGGTTAAATATGTTTTTAGTCTCTAAAGTATCAGTGATTTTTGGTTTAGTCCCTGCACAAAACATTGATGACATTTCATCCTCTTAGTATTAAAACATGTAATTTTAATCCCTAAAAATGGACGGCGTCAAATTTTTTTTGACGTGGCTAACGACACTGTCACGTATTCTGCCAGCTTGAGAATTTTCTATGCTGGTACTTGTACGCCGCAACTTTTCCTTCGATTTTGAAGGTTTCCCTGAGAGACCTAATGGACCAAACGATAAGGAAGATTATGGCGCAGCAGCAGATGATATCGACGAGCAAGAAGACCCAGTCCTTGATAATAATACTGGAATGCTATTATTATTGCAATTGTAACGCTGATAAACCCTAACAATGTCTTTCTTTCCAGTTGAAATATTGAAAATAACTCTTGACCCATTCTGCTGAAATTACTGAACAACTGTCGTTGTCCAATCGCCATAGAAACTCTGCAGAAGGAAAATGGTACAATTTTGGGTTATTGATGAGGGATTTTCACAATTAATAAAATGTTGTATCTTTTCATTAGTTAGTACTTATTCATGGAAAACATAAATATTAAAGGTTTCATGAAATAGTGTGTTTCTTTGGATGGTTGTATCACCTTGTCAAAAGCTAAGAATGGGTTAATTAAAAAAGGTCTACTCTGCTTACAGATTTACACAAAAAACTAAATAGTTTCTGTACTCTAGGTCTCTTCCTTTCTCCCCATTAAGAAAATTATTGTAGTGTAAACCACCATTGTTAATAAACCTTGAAGTGTGTAGAACAGATATAGGGAATTCCCATTACATTTTGAAGGGTTCACTGTTACAAACTTCAAACCCAGTTTACAAAAAATATTTTTGGAGATAAAATGAACCTAAATGGTTAGTGTACATGCGCAATGAAATACACTGTTTAACTTCTTAAATGCACCCAATTTAAATGCATGATGTACCAAAAAATTGGCAATAGCAAAAATGGTACAAGGATTTTGAAGATAAAATGAACCTAAATGGTAAAAGTCGAGCTCCAAATTAGATGAATTGCTTCTCATTCATTTTGCAGAAAGCATAAAATGATAAAGAAAATCAAATAACTGAGACAGAAATGAGAGAAAATGAGAACCGAGAATACAACAAGATAACTTTAACAATAGAACAAACAACACTCAACTCCTCCTCAGGTTGCTCTATACAGTCACACAGACGACATGAGATGAAAAGATTCCGGGAATTACTTCACGTTTAAGTTAACTTGTAGACTTGAAGAAGGCCAATTGTAAAATTCGATCCTGAGATTATTTTAATTCCTCTCCCCTTTTTCAGGAAATTTCAGATCAACCACACACAGATACACACAGTCCTTGATGAAGGGGCCGATTTCATTTTATATTTCCCTTCTTCTTAAAGAAATTATTTAGCTCGAATAAATCAAATTTATTTTAAAGAAACAACGGTTTATTCTTCTGATTTGGTTGGTAAAGCTTGAAGAGAAAATGATATACATTTATCCACTAAAATATTTGCCTAGTCTTTTTCTTTTCTTTGATTAGAAATGTTTGAAAGAAAAGTAACATTGTGGAAGAAGTTGAAGTTGTAGACAACCGACAAGTAAAGCCATAGGCAGAGGTAGAGCCATGGAGACGGAGGTTTCCGGAGCGCAATTGGCGAAGAAGAGACTGTATTCATTGGCGATTATAACGGGGAAGATGCGGTTGACAAAGGGTGGTGGGAGGGAGAGAAAGTTTACGGAAGGTGAAAAAGCCCTTGATGTAGCGTGAGTCCAAGACGCAGAATCTAGGGTTTTGCTAGAGGCGAGGGATCATGGTCAGAAGAGAGAAGATAGGTGGCAGAAAGTGCACAGTGAAGCTGGAACAAGATGTGGCAGTTCCGTTAGCCACGTCAAAAAAAATTTTACGCCGTCCATTTTTAGGGATTAAAATTACATGTTTTAATACTAAGAGGATGAAATGCTATAAATGTTCTATGCAGGGATTAAAACCAAAAATCACTGATATTTTAAGGACTAAAAGCATATTTAACCCTACTATATATTTGATGTACCTTGTGGAGGAAAACAACTGAGATTACACATTAAAATGGATGAAGTATGTGATAACACATATATGGTCACCATTCGGTCTCTTTAGGTTGACCCGTTTAGTTTTATTTCTTTGTTGCTTTGTACATCGCTCGGTTCCACTTATCTTGGACCGATAGGTTTTTACTGTGTACTGTCTTTTCCTTTATATATCTTCCCTTGCTTGTAACTTCATATATCAATCAATGAAAAACATCTTCCTCTCTTTTGGCTTTCCTTTTCTTGCTGGTTTGTAACTTTGTGATGGTATCAAAAGAAGTTTTTGTTGCTCATTGATTTTTGTCTTCTTGTTCTTGTTTTCCTTCTTCTTCCTTCATGGCTACAACTAATACATCTTCCTCCACTCAAGATAATACACCTTCATATCTTTACCTTCACCTCAATGAGAACCCTAGCATATTCCTTGTCTCACCCGTTCTAAATGCCACAAATTATCATTCATGGAGCAGATCCTTCATCACGACTCTTTTTGCCAAAGACAAGGTAGAGTTTGTTCTTGGACCAGCCATTCAACCCGTCAAGACTGATGTCTCCTTTCCTGCTTGGTTCCGTTGCAATAGTATGGTTGTTTCATGGCTTCTCCATTCGGTCTCTCCTTCAATTCGCGAAAGCATTATATGGATTGATCTTGCTATCGACATTTGGACTGATCGGAAACACCGCTTTGCCCAAGGCGATCTTGCAAGAATTTCCACACTCCAAATGGAAGCCACCACTCTATCCCAAGGTGAGCTCTCCATCACTGATTTTTTCACAAAGCTCCGGGTTATTTGGGATGAGCTCGACTTTCCGCTCGGACCCCGTTTGTACCTGTAAGCCAAAATGCTCTTGCACCGTCTCTGTTATTCTTTCCCAACGTAAAAATGAAGATCGTGCCATGCAACTCCTACAAGGTTTGAATGATCACTATACCAACATGCAATCTCATATCCTTCTTCTTGATCCTATTCCTCCCATTTCCAAAATTGTTTCCCTTGTTATTCAACAAGAACGTCAACTAATGAATGACCATATCACTACCTCTGTCACCACTATCTCTTTTTCTAATACCTCTCCAACAACTGCTCCCACCTCTGTTATTTGCATTTATTCCAATAGAGTTGGCCACCAAGAAAATACATGTTTCAAAAAACATGGTTTCCCCAACCAAGAACACAGGACTGTAAAAACCACTAATAACAATTATCGCAAGATCTACACTTATTGCCACAAAAACGGCCATACCATAGATGTTTGTTTCAAGAAACACAGTTATCCACCAGGCCACAAATTTTCCAACAAACCTGGTCAAATTCACAATGCTATTTCGTCTACTGATCTGATAATCAATTGAAAAGCTTGGATCAAGAACGCTCTTCTCTTGAAACCATTCAACTTACTCCTCAACAATATCAAATTCTTGCTGCGTTGTTTAAACAACCTACGTCCAACACTTCCAATGTGCACATTAACCAAGTTGGCACTATCTCTACCAACACTTCTCCAGGTAATATTGTTTCGATTTTTCAAATGCAATCTAGTAATATCTGGCTTCTTGACTCCGGTGCCACTGATCACGCTTGTATCTCTTTAAAATTCTTTACTTCTTATCAAAAGATTAACCTCATTCCTATATGTTTACCTAATGGTAAAATCATACATGCTCATTACAAGGGTACAGTTTGGTTCAATACTAAACTTTATCTTTCTAATGTGCTATATGTCCCTGATTTTTCGTTCAACCTTATCTCTATTTCTCAACTTATAGCTAAACACAAATGTCAATTAATTTTTTCTCCTTCTGGTTGCATTGTGCAGGACATACACAGTCAAGAGAAGATTGGTTTGATTAGACACCACAATTGCTTATATTTCTTTGATCCCTCTACTTGTAACACTGACACTAATTGTACTCCTGTAATCTGTTTTGTTCAGCATCCAAATTTATGGCATCCTCGTCTTGGACATCTATCACATGCTAGGTTATAGCTTTTGCAAAACAAACATGTTTACATAAAAACTGACGACAGTCATAGTTCTTGTGATGCGTGCCATCAGGCCAAACAAAAGAAACTGCCTTACACTGCTAGCACTTCTACTTCACTATCTTCTTTTGAATTAATGCATATTGATATATGGAGTCCTATTACTGCTTCCATGAATGGTTTTAAATACTTGCTAACCATCGTTGACGATTACTCTAGTTATACTTGGATTATTCGTATTGTAGATAAATCTTCTGTCAAAAATCATATCCTCAACTTCCTCTACAATATAGAAAATCAATTCAATAAAAAAGTTAAAACTATACGCATTGACAATGGTGTTGAATTCATTATGCATGACATCTTTTTAAGTAAAGGCATTATTTATCAAACTACTTGTGTGGAAACCCCTGAACAGAATGGAGTGGTTGAACGTAAACATTAACACATCTTAAATACCACTCGTGCTTTGCTTTTCCACTCACATCTACCACTTGCTTTCTGGTGTTATGCAGCTCAACATGTTGTCTTCTTGATAAATCAAATGCCTACACCTATCCTACAGAATGAAACACCTCATGAACGGGTACATGGATCTCTTTGTGATCTCTCGATGTTACGCGTCTTTGGTTGTCTTTGCTACGCCAACACCATTATTGCTCACAGAAAGAAGTTTGATGATCGTGTTGTTCCTGGTATTTTCTTAGGCTTTAAAAAGCACACAAAAGGTTATCTCTTTCTAAACCTCAAAAATCACAAGGTTGAAATATCTCGTAATGTTGCTTTTCATGAAAATGTTTTTCCATATCATAATACTCCCAAAATCGACAACTCTTTATCTCTACCACTGCCAAATCACTACACAACTAATTATGATGATCTATTACCGCTCGATTTTCCACATACTGACGTTTTACCACCTGATCTTGCACTAATGACAGTATTCACAACACATCCACAGATATAACTCAAATAAATGACACTGAAAGTGACACTTCCACTAGCATAAGAAGGTCTTCTCGAACACGTAAGGTTCCTGCTTATTTAAAAGATTTTCAGACTAACATTGTTGTTCGATATCCCATTAGGAATTACTTAACTACAATCGGATTTCTCCTACGTGCAAGCAAACAATATTATCTATTTCATCTAATGTTGAACCAACCTGCTACTCTACTACTTCAAAACAACCCCAATGGGTCACTGCCATGCATGTAGAGCTCGATGCACTGCAGGCTAATAACACTTGGGAACTCACCACTCTATACCTCCAAACAAAACCGCCATTGGCTGTCGTTGGATTTACAAAATCAAATATAATTCTGATGGATCTATCGAACGATATAAAGCGCAGCTAGTTGCCAAAGGATACAACCAGATTGAAGGACTGGATTATTTAGACACCTTCACACCTGTCGCCAAACTCATTACTGTTCGGCTTCTTCTTGCAATAGTTGCTTCTAAGTGTTAGTTACTCAAACAATTGGATGTTAATAATGCTTTCTTACATGGTGATCTTCATGAAGATGTTTATATGAAGATTCCTCCTGGCCTTACCACCGCCAACAAAACTTAGGTTTGTAAACTCCAACGTTCTCTATATGGTCTTAAACAGGCTGGCCGACAATGGTATGCCAAATTACATCAATTTTTACTATCAAATAATTATAATTGTTCAATCTCTGACAACTCTTTCTTTCTAAAACATGATGGCAACCATACTACGGTGTTACTCATCTATGTTGATGATATCCTCATAACTGGCAATGACAATGGAGAAATTCAACACATAACTGACCTCCTTCATTCTACTTTCCGCATAAAGAACCTTGGTGATTTGACTTACTTTCTCGGTCTGGAGGTTGCCCGCAACTCTAAAGGAATACATCTTAGCCAACGCAAGTATGTCTTGGATATCCTTGCTGAAACCGGTCTGCTCGATAGCTCGCCTGTTCCTACTCCCATGGTTCCCAAACACTCTTCTACAAATACCGATCGGTCCCTTGATGATGATGTTGCTACCTCCTATCGTCGTCTCATTGGAAAACTCATATTTGACCACAACTCGTCCTGACATTACATTTGACGTTAACCACCTCAGTCAATTCATGTCTGCCCCTACGACTGCTCATCAACAAGCTACCAATCGTATCCTACGATATCTCAAAGGCACTCCTGGTGCTGGTATTCATCTTCCTAGAACCTCTACTATTCAACTGAAAGCTTTTTGTGAATCCGATTGGACCACCTGTCCTGATACTCGCCGTTCGGTCACTGGGTTCACCGTCTACCTCGACAACTCTCTCATCCCATGGCGCTCCAAGAAACAACCGACCGTCTCCCGTAGTTCTTCTGAGGCTGAATATCGTTCGCTAGCCAGCACAGTGTGTGAACTACAATAGCTCACATATCTACTTCATGATCTCCACGTTGCTTACACGTCTCTCGCTCTTATCTATTGTGATAACCAATCTGCCATACAAATTGCCTCTAATCAAGTCTTCCATGAATGTACAAAGCACATTGACATTGACTGCCACATTGTTCGTGAAAAGGTTGTCGCTGGTCTGATCAAGCTTCTTCCCATATCCACAACAACACAAATAGCCGACATACCAACAAAGTCGTTGCCTCCTCCTACCTTTCAACTTCTTCGTTCCAAGCTGGGTCTCCAAAATATTTATGCCCAGCTTGAGGGGGGCTGATAACACATATATGGTCACTGTTCGGTCTCTTTAGGTTGACCCGTTCGGTTTTATTTCTTTGTTGCTTTGTACATCGCTCGACTCCGCTTATCTTGGACCGATAGGTTTTTACTGTGTATTGTCTTTTCCTTTATATATCTTCCCTTGCTTGTATCTTCAGATATCAATCAATGAAAAGCTTCTTCCTCTCTTTTGGCTTTCCTTTTCTTACTGGGTTGTAACTTTGTGAGTCTGCGATTTAAAAATTGAAATTATATATAGTTGTCATTGACCAATGATTGTTGCATACCATCCAACATGTAACGTCAAAGTGAGTGAATAAAATAGTAAGATGCCAAGCTTATAATATGAAAGGCGAGTTGAATATTATTTTAACTTTTTAGTGTTAATCCATGGGTGGTTGTTGTTTTTAAGGGTTATTTTCTTATGTTCAACGTCACTTTTGAGCATCAGTGTGTATATTGAAATTGTTTTATGTTGTGACTTGTTTGAGAAAGATTCATTATGATTCTTATGTATATTTAAGATGTATTATGATGTTTTTGTTGAGTGATAACATGGTTGAAAATATGTTTGTATTGTTGTTGAGAGAATTTCAAGGAAAAATTGTGTGATGTGGTAATCTTTAGTGTATGTATTGACATATGGAGGGTCAGAAAGATTGTATGTTGAACTCTAATAATTATTCATGCTCAAATAAAGTGGAATAAGTTATGTGGTGAGAGTCGCAATAGGTTGTAGCCAATGGATGGTTAGTCCTAGGCGCGTAGGGAACTAACCTTGTAGGTGGTATAGGATGATAACTTCTTTGTTTGTGACTTCGTAGAGCATAAATACCACTACAAATGTACATCTACATTGATGTCCTATCTCAAAAGCATGTATTATGATTATTTTACATAAATTCTTTTACACATTACCTTATCATTTCTTTTGTGTTTGTTTGTATATATATATATATATATATATATATATATATATATATATATATATATATATATATATATATATATATATATATATATATATATATATATATATATATTCTTCTTGTTTGCAATAATCACCTTAGTGTGTGAGCAGATGAAGAATTAGTATCGCGTGTAGGATGGTAGTGGTGTAGAAACTTCATTGTTAGCAAAGGCCAAATAAGTGGGGAGTTTAGGCAAAGGTTTTGCACAGGCAGGTCAACTTTGAAAATGACATTGATTTTGAAGTGCATAATCTTTTTAACACTTATTTGGCATACAAGTCATGTTCAGCCAATGATTATGACTTTTATATTGAACTCCATCCAGAAGGAACTATTTTTTCTAGAACTTTTGGTGCAAAAACTGCATTGGTACCAAAGGCTAAATAACTGGGAACTTTAGTTGAAGGTTTTTCACAAACAGATCAACTTTGAAAATGACATTGATTTTCAAGTGCAGAATTTTCTTTTGAACACTTATTTGATATACAAGTCATGTTTAGCAATGATTATGACATTTATATCGATCCTATCTACCGAAGGCAAAGATTTTGCACATCTTGGTCAACAAAGTTCATGCCATTCATTTTTAAGTGCACAATTTTTTTTTCAACACTTAATGTGCATAAAACCCTGTATATACCAATTTAACATACATAATGACATCCACATTTGGTGAGGACGACAATACAAATGTCTAAGACAAAAAATGTTCATTCTTGTATCCAAATTTGTGGTAATCAACACAAAAAATAATAGAAAATTATCATTATTATCTTCAAAACGCTGGAACACATTCAAATGGACACTAAAATATAGGAATCTCAAATTTCATTATCAATAAATGTAAGAAATAGGTCGTTGGGAGGGAGAGTTTCTCTCTTTAGGTTTTGTTTTCACAATCTGAAAATGAATTTGAATTTCGAAAAATGTTTCCTTCCAATTTCTGCTACCGTCCTTCATTTTCCACGTCATTTAATTTTTTTTTATTTTCTTAAGGGTGAACCAATGAGAAGCTGACACGTCATTGGTGTAAAAAATTTGTCACCTACAGAATGTCAAAGAATCATTTTCCTTTATAATATATATATATATATATATATATATATATATATATATATATATATATATATATATATATAATTTTTATTGTTTAGGGATATTATTCGAAATTTTGAAAAAAATGTGTTACAAAATCGTTCTTTTTTTTTAAAACAAATATTTGTATTCGTAATTAATGTTTTAGAATATGTTTATTTCCGGATATAATGAAAAAAAGGAAGAAGAAGAGACTTGATATATATATATATATATATATATATATATTATAAATTTGCAAAGTTTTAATGGTACGCATTATTACTACTTTTAGGTCAATGGAGATACTTCCTTAAATCTTTAAATATAGACTTTTCTATATACAAGATTTGAATCTGAAATTTATTTAAGAAATTAAATACACAATTTGAATTTTTATTTGACAAAGCTAGAAAATGTCATAAAAAGAAAATGATGTAATTATAGATTTCAAATTAGAAAAAAAAAACATAGTTTCCATGAAAATTTGACTAGCAAGAATAAAAAATTGTTAGAAAATTTAAAAGGTTGTTTATTTTATTTTTTGGTGTAATTACAAAACCAACAAACAAGAATAGTAAGAAAAGTGGTAAAAAAAATGATGTTATTCGATAAGAGATTAAAAAATATGATAAAAAAGAAAAGGATGTAATTACATATTTCAAATCAGAAAAAAATATATTTTCCGTGAAAATTCGTCTAGCAAGAATAAAAAATTGTAAGAATATTTACAAGGCCGTTTATTTTATTTTTTTGGTGTAATTACAAAACCAACAAACAAAGTAAGAAAAGTGATCTAAAAAGAAGTGACGTGATTCGATAAGAGATTAAAAAATATATTAATGTATAAGTAATTTTTATATTTCTTGTTTTAAACTTTTGAAGGGAAATCATGTATTGATAAGAAATTTCAACTCATTTTGAGTTAATTTATTACTTTTTTATTATTATACTAATACAAGTAATTATTGATTTTAGTAATAGTTATTTTCTAAAAAAACTTAATCAATTTCTTCGTATAGAAGTTTTCATTTTAACAATCCTTCATAAAAATTTGAACACAAAACACCAAACTTAAATTCAATTTCGATCAAATTTATCCTCTCCTGTATATATATTATTATTATTTTCTATATAAAGACAAACATATGAAAGCAACTTCAAATTTATGTTTATTTTTTTAATTCAATATTCTCTAAATATAATCCATTATCTTTGACCATCTCTTATTATATCACTCTTTCTAACTTCATCCCTAATAATATATATCTTTATAGAAGGATTAATTTTAACAAGTATGAATATAATACACAGAAAATTAAACAAAAAACTTATGTACACAAAAGCACTAGCTATGCACATAAAGAGTCAACAGTTTTAAAGGCTGCAGACATGAAAGAGATAATGTAATGTTATATTTTTATATCATTAGTAAATTGAAAAGTTATTAAAAAAATCTTTTATTTCATTAATATCAAAATAGTTTTTATACAATGCTCGAATATATTTTGGCTTCTATGAGATCAACAAATTTTAGTTTTGGTTCTTGCAATGTTTCTCTTTTTTCACCTCTCAAGAATTGGAAACTAATGTTATTTTTTATAAAATAAATAAATTTTGTTTTTGATCATATTGTAATTTTTATTTTGATTTCTTTCTTTTTAATGTAGATAAATAATTTTTACTTAAAGATCTAAATTTATTTCATTTGTCATGTATAAGAATAAGAATAAGAATTAATAGAACAATGAAATACTCATTTGATTTTATGTTAAAAGCATATAACTAGTTAAGGATAGTGTAAGGAATAGATTTTTGCATTAAGGAAACAATATATCTTTTTTAGTAAAAAAGGAAAATAAAATCATATATTTGTAAAAATATATTTCTACTCTACCTTTAATTATATTTTAAAATTACAAAAGAATAAAAAATAGATTATGTAAATGCTAAAAATAACTACACATAATTTTAATATCATAATATATTCCAAATTACTCCTATTTTTTATATTATAATTATATGTATTACAAACCGGCCACTATATTTTATTTAACCACCATTACTAGTTTTATATGTTTTAAGATAAAATAAAGGAAACTTTCAACTTACCATATAATCGCCAATAAAATTATTACGTAAAAGTAAACTTCTAATTTAGATATTTTAGGGATAAAATTATAGAATTATTCACAATCTAATACCTTTTGTAAGAGTTGTAAAAGCCCGTAACCCTCTGGAAAGGAAAAGCATATTTTCCCACTCCAAAGGAGAGATTGGTTTGAAGGTTTTTGTTACAGATGACCCTTCTATAAGAGCCTCAAACCCTCTTCCTGCTGTGGAATCCTTTGCCGATAAAGTCCGAGATATAGCACAAGACCAAACACCACCTCCAGCATCATTTACAAACTCAATCCCCAAGAACAGGTCCTCCAAAAGTTGTTCAAGCAGTTCCTGGTGCACAATACTTTGTAGTGGAAGAAACAAGCCCTACTCTTGGAGGGGGCCAAGTTGTTGGTGGAAGGGTCATTCCTGGGAGCAAGCCAGCCACATCCAGCAGCTATGACCTTGTTGAACCAATGAAATACCTTTTTGTAAGAGTTGTAAAAGCCCGTGACCTTCCTTCAATGGATATCACAGGTAGCCTTGACCCCTATGTGGAGGTCAAGATGGGGAATTTTGTAGGAAGTACCAATCACTTTGAGAAAAACCAAAACCCTGAATGGAACAAGGTGTTTGCCTTTGCCAAGGAGAATCAGCAATCCTCTATTATAGAAGTTACAGTCAAAGACAAGGACCGAATATCAGATGATATTGTTGGAAAAGTGTGGTTTGACATGCCTGAAGTTCCTAAACGTATTCCACCTGATAGTCCATTGGCTCCCCAGTGGTATAGGATTGATAACAGAAATGGAGAAAAGAAAGGGGAGTTGATGCTTGCTGTTTGGAGAGGCACACAAGCTGACGAGGCTTTTCAAGATGCTTGGCATTCTGATGCAGTAGTCATCCCTGATGGAAGAACTATATCAAACTATTCTCAGATTCGATCAAAAGTGTATATGTCCCCAAGATTATGGTATGTACGAGTCCAAGTGGTTGAGGCACAGGACTTAGTTCCATCTGACAAGTCTAAACTTCCAGATGCCAGTGTTAAGGTACAAATTGGAAACCAGATTTCAAAGTCAAAGCCAATAAGGGGCGTGAACCCGCAGTGGAATCATAAGGCGTTGTTTGTTGCTGCATATCCTTTTGAAGAGTCTTTGATCTTTACAATTGAAGATAGCGTTGGTAACAAGGATGAGACTATAGGAAATCTTGTTCTTCCTATAAGCAAAATTCATAAGCGCATTGATGATAAGGATGTCCATAGTGATAGTGGGTGGTTTCTTCTTGAGAAGTCCATGACATCTGCTATGGAGGAGCAAGGGAAAGGCAAAGAGTCAGAGAAGGATAAGGACAAGTTCTTCAGCAGAATCCATGTCATTGCCTTTCTTGAGGGTGGATACCACGTCCTAGACGAGTCAACTTATTACAGTAGTGATCTCAGACCATCCTCAAAGCAGCTTCATAAGAAGCCAATTGGTGTCTTAGAACTTGGTATTTTGAATGTTAATGTGTTATCACCACCCAAAACTAGGGATGGAAGGGGAACATCAGATACATACTGTGTGGCAAAGTATGGCCTTAAATGGGTGCGCACCAGAACCATTGTTAACAATCTAAACCCAAAGTTCCATGAGCAGTACACTTGGGAAGTTTATGATACAGCTACAGTTCTAACCTTGGGGGTGTTTGATAATGCCCAGATTCACAATTCTTCAATTGGTAACAAGGATTCTAAGATTGGAAAGGTTCGGATAAGGATCTCAACTCTAGAAACTGACCGCGTTTACACTCACAAATATCCACTACTATCGCTGGAAAAGTCTGGTCTCAAGAAGTATGGTGAAGTACTTTTATCTAATAAGAAAGTACCAGATATGATAAGAAATTAAACTGATGATTAGAATGTGGACAATAGAGGCTAAAGAGACAAATAAACGCACACTTGTTCATTTTTATAATTTTCGTGAAAAGGACTATGGACTGTGATGTTTTACCAACTTTTCATAGAGACTGCATCTTCATTTTTTATGTGGATTGAATTGTTGAACTTTGATTATTTTATTTTAATTTAATGTGCAAGTGTGATGTTTGAGTAAGATGTATACTTATCACAAATGGCTGTATAGGTAACAGGTGAAGACCAAAGAAATATATTTAAAATGCTGACATGATGTAATACATAAAATGCCCAAAAGTGACAGAAGTTTATATGTATCTTAAACAACATTTCTTAGCTTATATATACAAATTACTTCATCCATAAGCTTGCAACACATCACACAAAAAAAGAGTACCTCATCAATAGTAAGGGAAAAAGGAACCAATTATCATGACTTGCAAAACCAGATCGGACTAGAAACTGATATCTTCTGTATGATTTTCTAGAAAAGCAAATTCAATTTTTTCTTAAAAAAATAAGAATCAATTTAAAATATTATTTTGTTATTTTATGATAAATTTATAATTATTAATAAGTCTTCATGTCCATTATTAAAATTTCAATTTAAGATATCAAACATATGTTTAATTTAAATATTTGTAAATATTTTAAGTTAATAATATATAAATTTCTAGTGAATTTCCATGTGACTTATTGTGTGGTCAATATCTTATATGAATATGATTCATCTCTTATTTTTATTAAATTTTCAAATTCTTTTTTCAGAGAGTCAATAGTGATATTAAAATTAAGATTTAATAATATTTTTTTTCTTTATATCCTTAACAATGGTTGTATGTATTTTTTTAATTTCTTTTTAGTCAATGTGACTTAAAAAAAAAAAAAAAAAAAAAAAAACTCTACAAGATAGCGTCAAGAAAAAAAATATAAAAATCAAATTAAAAATAAATATATAGAAAAATTATTGAATGATTGATACAATAAAAATTCAATATAAGAATTAAGTAAAAAATAAATACAAAAAAACTATTGAATGGTTTATACAAAGACATAAATCTTTTAAGGTTAAAGTTAATAATTGGTGTTAAGAATAAAAAAAAAATTGTTCGCCTTAAAGAAAGACTTATTATAACTTGATAAATGTTTACTCTTGCAATATATTTCATAGCAAATGAGTGTAATTCTCAATAAAATTAAAGTTATAAATTATAGTTGTTATTATTATTATTATAAAATTAATATTATACTTGTTTGGTATACAATATTGTTATATATACTAAACAAGTATAAAAACGAAATTAGTAAGTAAAATAAGATTTCTATTTTATTAATTTAAGAAAATCTAAAATTCTCATTTATTAAAAATTATATTTGGTAAAATAATTATTACGAAAATAAATATATATATTTAGATGATTAAATACTAATAACTAAAGAGCAATATGTTTTTACATGATGCTTTTTCTAAATTTAAATATAAAAATGAATAATTGTATAGTGATTGAGAATGCAAAAGTTTATTAAAAAATACTACATTTATCATATCATACTATCAATCATATTTTCCAAATATCATACATTTCATCTTTTTTAAATATCTCAAATGTTTTTCTTATGAGGAAAAGGATAAAATGGTTTTAAAAAAATGAATTTTATAATTTAAAAGAAAAATAAAAAAAATAATGTGAAATAAATATAAAATAATTATGTGTCTTAAAATATATTTTTTTTGTCTTATTTATAGATCAGTAAACACTTTAGTTTTGTAAAACACAATTACAATTTGTTGGATTTTTATTTAGTAGCCTAAACGGTTGGTTCCTAAGAAATCTATGTGAGCATGTATTCATAAAATTAATATTAATAATAATTTTTTAAATATAAAATATAAAGTATTTATGTATTTTTTTAAAATAATTACTTTTTGTTTAAAAAATACAATTATTATTTTATAAAATAATATTAATGGTACATAAATATATTTTGGTTATTATCAATGGAACTAAAAAATTGATCATATATTAAGTTATACGTAAAGAAAATTAAGTTATAAATACTTTATTATTTCAATATTATTAGTTCAATTTGTGTGTTTATTTTTCTAAGATAACAAAAAGTAAAAAAAAAATATTATTAAATTTAAAAATCATAAAAGAGGTAATTAAAAAAATGAGTATAAATATCTAGATAGTTTTATTTGTTACTTGTACGTTTTTTACAAATAGCCATTAAGTCATTGGTATTCGATTACAGGCATCATGTAATTGATTACCAACGGATGTATTGGCTTCAAGTGTTGAGGGACTTGAACTACCTTGCTAAAACACCCACATGGAGTCTTTGCTCCAGAATAAGTTGGGCAAAGAAAAGTTTTAATGCACTTGCAACCATCAACCATGATCAACAAGAGTCATCCATTGAAAAAAATGGACAAAGGTAGCCTTAAGTACATAAAAGTCATCATGGGGAGTCACGTTCTCTCAACTAGGGAACCTATTAAGCCACTAGTAATCGATTACAGACACCATGTAATTGATTACTAGAGCATGTCTTGGCTTGAAATGCTGAGGGACTTGAACTACCTTGTTAAAACACTCACATGGGGTCTTTGCTCCACAATGAGTTGGACAAAGTATAGTTTGATGAAGGTTGGAGAGAGGATGAAAAGGAGAGGGTGGAGAGGAATGAAATCTGAGTTGGAAAGAAGGGTGCACAGAGGAGTAATTTCAGAATCCTCAAAAAAGGTAGGTTTAATACTTATTTTGGTCCCTCTTTTCGGGGGGTTTGTTCAAAGTGGTCCTCCCTTTTCTAAAAAGTTCACTAAAGTCTTACTTTTTGCAAAAATTATGGAAGTTAGTCCTTTTTGCTAACGGCGTTAATTTTGCTAACGGCAGAGGTGCCCAGCTGGCAAATATTTGATGAGTTGTAACGTTTTGGTTGTGCTGGTACTGTTTTGTGTTTAAAAAAATGATTAATTGTGACGTGGAATTTAATAAAGTTAGGGTTAAAATAAAAATTGAATTTGGGGGTAATTAAGTAAAGTAATTTTGGTCAGAAGCAAATTGGGGTAAAATTTGCGATTGCAATTGTGAATTTGGCGATTTAGGGTTCATCAAGCACCTTCAAAAATCCACAGATTTAGGGTTCAACAACCACCTTCAACAATGAACAGGCTAGGAAACTGTTTGATGAAATTCCCCGAAGAGATAACTTTTCTTGGAACGCTGCCATATCTGGCTATGTTAGGCATGATTGGCCTTGGTAAGCTCTAGAGTTGTTTAGAGCGATGCAGATTGAGAGATCGAATTGAAATAAGTTTACCTTGTCCAGTGCCTTGGCCGCTTCGGTTGCTATTCCTTGCTTGCGTCTTGGGAAGGAAATTCATGGTTTCTTAATAAGAACCGAGTTGAACTTGGATGAAGTGGTTTAGAGTGCTCTGTTGGATTTGTATGGCAAATGTGGGAGTTTAGATGAAGCTAGGGGTATTTTTGACCAGATGAAGAGCAAAGATGTTGTTTCATGGACTACCATGATTCATAGATGCTTTGAAGACGGAAGAAAAGAAGAGGTCTTTTCATTATTTAGAGACTTAACGAGGTCAGGTGTTAGACCGAATTAATATACCTTTGCTGGAGTTTTAAATAAATGTGCCGACCATGCTGCTGAACACCTAGGAAATGAGGTTCATGGGTACATGATGCGTGTTGGATGTGATCCGTGTTCATTTACAGTGAGTACCCTTTTTCATATGTACTCGAAGTGTGGGAACACTAGAGTTGCAAGAAGGGTGTTAGAAAGGATATGATCAATAGAGGGACAGTGAAGAACCCAGGTAAGAGCTAGATTGAAATTAACCCTAATTTAAATCTTTATTTTAACCCTAACTTTATTAAATTTCACGTCACAATTAATTATTTTTTTAAACACAAAACAGTGTCAGCACAACCAAAACATTACAACTCATCAAATATTTGCCAGCTGGGCAACTCTACCGTTAGTAAAATTAACGCCATTAGCAAAAAGGACTAACTTCTACAGTTTTTGCAAAAAGTAGGACTTTAATGAACTTTTTAAAAAAGAGAGGACCACTTTGAACAAACCCCCCAAAAAGAGGGACCAAAATAGGTATTAAACCAAAAAGGTAAATCTGCATCCTTTTTCACCACACCAACAACCAAAAGAAAAAAAAGTTTCCTAGTCCAATAAGAAGCTGACACGTGCCCGTTGTTAAATTGTTGTCAAATTTTAGTTGTTAACATATCGCGATCCTAAACTTAAATATTTCTTGCATCCTTTCTTTCTGTTTTTCAGAGCTTCAGTTCTCATACATTGATACTCATATGAGTTTTCATTAGGGCTGGACAAAAATAACTTATCTATATTGTACTATACTTAACTGTACTATATTATACTCAAAAAAAATGATCCACTTTTACTATAACTTAAATATATTGTTTTATTGTTCAATTTTTAAAAACTGAACTTAAAATTTTTTGGTACAGTTAACTATAGTTAACTTTACTGTGTTTTTACAATACTAGAGATCCCTTCTGTTTAAAAATATAATTATGTAAATTATCTATGGTGATTTGATTTGTAGATTGTTTACCATATGAAATTGTTATATAATAATTATGGAAAAAAATTAATGCTTTGCGAATGCTTTAAAAAAAATAATTTAAAATAATCCTTTCAACTTTTTCATTACATATAATAAATCAGATTGTTTTAAAAAAATTAAATATAGTTTTTTTCTAGTAAAACATGATGTTGTAATAAATCTTTTCAATTTTTATAATAATTACATTAAATTGTACCATGTTGTATTTTCTAATTGATTAACAATGTAAAATAAATTATGTTTAAACTCTTACTTTATAGTGTCATTAAAGGTTGATTGTTTAATGTAAAAAAAATAAAAATAAAAAATCGGGACGCGTAATAATGTTTTTTAGCAATGGTTTGCTACAAATTAATGCGTAGTGTATAATCGAATGTTAGGTTAAATGACCGTGACAGAGTTTTTTATTCCAAATAAAAAAAGAAATCTTTTATTCCAAATAAATCACTATGAAAGAGTTTTAAATCAGTGTGACATCCACTTTATCAAATTTTTATTCCAAATAGAAAAAGAATTTGTTTTATAAAACTTGCAATCAAAATGGTTCAATTTCAGATTATAATATAAAGTTACTTTGTTATTAGATAGTGTTAAAATCAGATTTTAGAACTAGTGTAATATTAAAATTAGTATAATTCAATTTAAAATTAGTAGTTTAGTTAAAATTAGTACAGTTTAGAATTCAATTAGTAGTTCAGTTCAATCTATATTATAGTTTAGTACAATTTAGTATAGTTCAGTTCAATTCAGTTTGATAAAACAAAAAAAAGTTCAGTTTCGGTTATCAGAACTATTTTACAATTTACTTCAGTTTAAATAAATTAGTTTTTAGTTCAGTACAGTTTTTAGTAGTGTAATGCAATTCAGTTTCATTTGCTCACTCTTAGTTTTCATGACTGAATCCTGGCAACTGAACTTGAAAACAAAGGCAGAGTAAGAGTTCATGGTGAATCATAATCCTTTCACGGAACATAATTGATTCTTGCCCAAGCAAAATCAATTCTCTGCTTCATTTTCAAGCAGAATCGATTCTCGCCCATGTACAATCGATTATGGCGTTAACAAAATCAATTCTCCACCCCAATACTCTCATTTTAAAGTGCATAGGTTTATACCTTGGAAAATCTGAAGAATTCAGAGGTGTGAACTTCAAGAAAAGAAGCTTTTGAATGGTAATTACTCAGTGATGAGTTATCTGAAAGATAATAAAAATGGCAAAAGTGGACTATGTTTTTCTCTGTCTATCATATCTTGAGAGATGAATTTTTCTTGTATGTGTGGAGAATGTTTTGGAATATAAGAATATGAATAGTCATATCTTTTTTCTTCTCAAAGTTCTTACACTCCAACTAATGTAAGTGTCCTATTTTTTTTTTTTTAGAAAAAAATTGTCTGAAATTCAATTTTTGGAACATAAAATGAATGTTTAATTCTATATGTTTTCTTATAATCAGTTTTTAACTGTAAGTTTTCTATTATATATTTCTCTTTTGGCAATTAAGTCTGAAGAATTTAGTTAAGATTTAATTATGGAGGAGTTCAAGAATTTGAAGAAAAAAAATCCTTTAAATATATGTGATTTTTTTTTTAAAATTAAAGTTATATTAAATTGTGTCCTCACTTTTATTATAGTGACAATGATAATATATTATTTTTAAATAACGGGTTGCTTAATTCAAATGCACTACAATAGAAAATTTGAACTCTAGGATCCCACATTAGGTGATATATGGAGTTCTATTAATAAATGATATAACAATCTTTAGAAGCATCACATAAAATTTTATTATTTCTAACTAATTTCAATAACAAATTGGAGTTGAACCTTTGAAATAATAGAGACCAGAAAAAAGGTCGATGTAGGAATCTATTCAGTCCTCAGATAACCTCGTCCTCGTCCAACACTTTTCTGTTACGCCCTGCTACTGACAACAAAAATAGTGCAATCGAAGTAGTCACAGATTGAAAAATGGACATTAAAAAATTATAATAATCAATCATACAAAAATATATATATATATATATATATATATATATATATATATATATATATATATATATATATATATATATTATGAAAAGTAACAAAAGAGAACTTGAGGTACATTTGAGGAATTTGAAGAGAAGGGTTCAATTTAGGCATAGAAATTTGGAAAAACATCTATAAAATGTTGTGGATGAGATAATCCTCTCGTGGTTAGAAAAATCTCAAATAGTTTAGATGCTTTAAATATTCAAATATAACATAAAACAATTGAAGATAGTTGTGAAGGAAAGAATAGTTGATATGGAGGGACTGCACTCATAACTCCCTAAATTTGCATTCTTTTAGGTGCTTAGAAGTCTAGGTTAGTGTATTTTAGTCTTTAATTTTTTAGAATTAGGATAAATTTTGGTTTTTCTTTAAATTCTCTAGTTTTGTAAAATTTTAGTTAAAAATAGATTTTTAAGTGCATTTTTAGTATTTTTGTAAATAAGTAGGAAATTGGTATTTTCTGAAAATTCTTTTGAAAAAAAAATGTTTTGTTTTAGTTAGATTTTAATTGTATAATTTTCTTCTTTTTCTTATTTGCAATTTAACCCTTTAATTCAATAATTTTTGGGCTGTTTTGCTAAGATGAAAAATATTGATTAGGCTGATTTGGTTGTGTCTATTTTCTGTGCAGGGAGGTGTTTTTAACTAGTGCTAATTTTTAACGCTCCACTTGATTTTAAATTGCCCTGAAATGTTGTGTTGTTGCTGCCATACTTGGTGTACTTTTGATTGGAAACAAATTTGGGCCGACACTGATGCTATTTCCTTGACCAATTTGGGCCACATATGAGATTGGAAGAGATACCCTGTCAACCCTTTTTCTGGTCAACCAAAGTGAGGGTTGATTGCCTAATTCAACACTGCCGTTTTGGACCATCGGCTTTTAATTGAAGCGCACCGTTTCAGTGAGGCAAAGGCTGATGTCTTCTTTGGGGTTCCTTACCTCACGACTCATTTGGAGCAATCACCCAAAAAGTTAGGGCCTTGCGTAAGTGAGAAAGAGAGGAGAAGACGAAGCTTGAGCACGTGACGGATGTTGATCAGCGAGAAGCTCAAGTTGATCGGAGGGTTGAGAGACGTGGTTCGGGAATGAGAAGAAGGAGGTCGTCCGATTGAAGACGAGAGCGAAGCGTTGAGGTTTTCTCCTTTTATTTTTCCCTTCTCTTCTGATTCTTACCCTATAAAAAGGGTTGTAAATATATTTTTGGGGCGAATCGCGAGAGGGGGACAGACTCCGCGCGAGAGAGAGAGCTTTTACATTCTTTAGTTTCATAGAGTAGAGAGTGGCGAGTGACAGACGTTGCGTTCTAGGTTTATCGCTTTCATAGGCTAGGGTTTATCGCGCTTTTCTTCGATTCTGGATTTTGCCGAGTTGCGAGGGTGACAGGCCGTGATTTTCGGTGATTTCTGGTATTGTGTACTTTTGCCTTCACAGTTAAATACAATTCTGAGTTCCTTTATTGTTCTTGTTCTGGATTTTTATTTTGATTTTGTTCTTGAATTCAGTTCTGTTTCCGTGCTTTGTTGAATTTGATTGTGATTTTTAGATTGATGAATAGGATAATTAATATTGGTTGTACAAATTAGTGGAAAAGAATCAAATTAAGGTCTGAAATATGACCTAGAATACCCTGGATTGGGATTCACATTATCAGGATGTCTTCCTGAGAATTCGTAACACTCTTTTATTCACACCACTATGCATTTCACCTATGATTCAATTCTGCTTTTGTGATTGTTATCTTGTTCTTGATTGTAATAGACTTTGATTCTGTTTTACTTTCTTAGAATTCTAATTAGTTGATTTGTGCTTGTTACATTTTCTGAGTTGATGTTATTCTATTTCAGTCTTGGATTCTAGTTAAATTGCATATTCGTACATACTGGTTCTAGGCTTTCTATTGCATTTTTGTTCACTTTTAGGTACAAGTTCTAAGTCTGTGAGATGTTGAATTTTGATTAATAGTTGCTGTTAAATTTTTTTTAATTGGTTAATAATAGTCTAGGTCTTATTACTTGATTTCATTTACTATTCATGATGAGTTTTTTTTTGGCAGTTTGTTTTCATTGAAAGTTTTATAGGTTTTTAGAGTTACATAGCTTTTCATATAGGTTATTGTTCATTTAGAATAGTTCAGTTTAGACATTTTCTCTTTTGATTAATTCCATTCTTTCTTTTAAACAGTTTATAGATTTTAAATTCTCTTTTCCTTTATAAATTTCATTCCTTCATTTTTATTTCCCCACCTTGCATTAGTTAATAGGTAGTAAATAAATAAATAAATACAAGACAAAACTATACATTTTAAACTTAATTGTAGTCGAGTCCGAGGATTGATACCTAGGTTGTCCATATACTTCATTAGTGGGGAAAACTTAGTTTGTTCTAATTTTGTGCGACCAACATCAGTTTAACATGCACCACAAAAAGTTTCACGTCATTCTTTGAGTTTAATGATCCCAAAAGCAAAGTTTGTTTCTTCATGCTTTGTCCTTGTCTTGAAAGAGAGAATCTATAATATTTATTCACTAATGGAAAAACGCTGTTTAATGTCACCACATAGACGTTGGTTGTTATTTGCACTGACGTAAAACGATGATCGGTGGCAACTTTGTAATGAAGTATGGCAAGTAAACGTCAGCCCCTGCTCTAACCGATGTTTGAAGACGTCTAGACGTCGGTCCCCCTACAGGGCGACTTCTAAAGGGCTGCCACGTAAGGTGAACAGTCGACCTACAGACATCGACAAGACAACCACCGACGTCTATAGGTCTCAGGATGGTGAAAAGTCGCGAGGTAGACGTCGGTGCCCCATCAATGGACGTCTATAACCTGACAGGTAGTTGAGTGCCATTAATGTCTGAGACATAGACGTTGGTGCCTCCCCTAATGGACGTCTATAACCTGACAGTTAGGTGAAACTGTAATGATTATGCTACAAACTAGACGTCGGTTACCATGCAACCGACGACTATGTCCAACTAGACGTCGGTTGTTCACATACCTGATGTCTATAATCCATGCCAATATTAATATTTAAATCATATAGACGTCGAATTAGTGATAGCACTGACGTCTATAACCTTACAGACGTCTGTCGCGATAGCTAACCGACGTCTAGAATGACATAACTTTAGAACGTGAACCCGCAAGCAGTTTCCACTATTCATTGTCTTCTTCTTCGTCGAGAGCTTTTCTCCGTCGCGCCATTAGAGGTTCGTTTTCTGTGTTTTTGACCGTTTAAATTTAGTTTTGCTCTAATTGAATGTCTTTGATGAAAAAGCTTTCATTTGAACCGATCATAATTTCATTTCATTGCGTTTTGTTGTAGTTTCAAACATCTTGTTGGGTTGCGTTGTTGACTGTTTTGGACTGCTTTTGTGACCTATATTTGGGCGTGGACTACGACAACTATCTCGTTTGGTTATATATAATCTGCTAAAAAGGTTAGGTTGTTTGTTGAAAACTTAATTTGTATGGATATTATTGGCTTTTGTGTATGATGTTGGCATTTTGAATTTTCATTTTATTCGTTTTTTTTATGATTTCATATTGACGTTTAGGTATGCATGTGTTTGCAAATTGTTAGTATATGCATGTGTTTGTAGATTGTTAGTATGTGCATGTGATTAAGTTTAGTTATGTTATTATAATTTACATGCATTAGTATGAAATCACTGAGTGAAACTTAGTTCCCGTTTGAAATTTAACACAAACGATTAATCTTTTAATCGTTTGTATTAAATTTTGAATTGTCCGATTGTCCAATTTTATACTGATGAAGTATGTTACGAATATAGTATAGATCGAAGCTGGATGAATGCACGTTGCCTCTCTGAAGAATATGAGAAGGGTGTTTCGGTGTTCTTGCAATATGTTAAAGAAAAGGCAAAGTCTGTGAACATGACATATTTTAACCTTGTGTTCGTTGTCTTAATCAAATACGACAAGACTTGGGCAATTTGCATGATCATCTATTAATGTTCGGCATAACGAGAACGTATACAGTTTGGACTTGGCATGGAGAAGTACTGGACCAACCTATGACGTCACGAGGAACAAATTATGTAGAAGAATGGATGAGTGATCATTTAGTGGACATGATATGTGATGTTGGTGAAGATAACTTTAGAAGAGCTAATTTGTATGATTCTGTAATCAATGATTCTGAGCAACCGTTGTACCCAGGCTGCACGAACTTTACACTTTTATCTGCAACTTTGAAGTTGTTCAGTTTAAAAGCAAGGAACAGATGGACCCATAAAAGTTTCACGGAGTTGTTGGAGTTGCTGAAGGACATGCTTCCAGAAAATAATACTCTTCCTATTCGAAATTACGAAGCCAAAAAAGTTTTATGTCCAATGGGTCTTGAATATCAAAAGATACATGCTTGCCCCAATGATTTTGTTTTGTACATCAAGGAGTTTGCTTCACTAAAGTACTGCCCAACATGTGATTTAAGCCGTTTTAAAAAAAATCTGACAAAAACACTAGTGAAGAAGGTAAGAAGGTAATGATGGTGCACCAAGTAAGGTCATGTGGTATTTGCCTATAATACCTAGGTTCAAACGTATGGTCTTTGTTAAGGAGGAAGCAAAGATCCTTAAATGGTACGTTTTAGGAAGAAAGTGTGATAATCTTCTTCGACGCCCAGCAGACTCACCATAGTGGAAGAAGATCGATGAAACATTTCCAGAATTTGGTGCAGATCCAAGAAACTTAAGACTTGCACTTGCAACTTATGGCATGAATCCGTACGGGAACTTAAGTAGCAAACAAAGTTCTTGGCCAGTTATGTTGATGATATACAATCTTTCTCCTTTGTCGTGCATGAAGAGAAAATATGTCATGTTGTCAATGATGATATCTGGTCCTAAACAACCTAGCAATGACATTGATGTTTACTTGAAACCTTTAATTGATGATTTGAAATTGTTGTGGGAAGAAGGTGTCAAAGTGTTTGATTCAGATGTTGAAGAGAATTTTTGTTTGCGTGCAATGTTGTTTTGCACTATAAATGATTTCCCAACCTAAGGAAACTTGAGCGGTTATAGTGTTAAAGGGCATTTTGCATGGCCGATTTGTGAAGAAAACACTAGTTACCTTCTATTGAAGCATGGTCAGAAGACGGTTTATACAAGACATCGGAAATTCCTTCCTCGCAATCACCCTTATCGTAGATTGAAAAAAGCATTCAATGGAAGTGTCGAGGATGAGGTTGTGTGCAGACCCCGAAATGGTGAAGAGGTGTACAACGAAGTCAAAAACATTGACATTGTATTTGGAAAATATCGTAAAAGTACATATGCAAAAAATGTTTGAAAGAAACGATCAATATTTTTTAATCTTCCTTATTGGTCTTTACTTGATGTTAGACATTGTATTGATGTGATGCACGTAGAAAAAAATGTTTGTGATAGTGTCATCAGAACTTTATTAAACGTCAAAGGGAAGACCAAAGATGGAATAAAAGCAAGACAAGATTTGGCTGACAATTGGAAATGACGGAATAAGACTACTATGTCAACTGAAAAATGAAGGAATAAGACTACTATGTCAATTGGAGATGTATTTTCCACCTTCTTTTTTTGATATCATGGTTCATTTGATCGTTCATCTAGTCCAAGAAATTCAAATATGTGGGCCGGTTTACCTAAGGTGGATGTATCCTGTTGAAAGATACATGAAAATCTTAAAAGGATATGTCAAGAATCAGTATAGACCAGAAGCTTCAATCATTGAGCGATACATTGCAGAAGAAGTCATTGAATTTTGTTCAGCTTACATGCCAAGTTGTGAACTCTACCGAAGAGCATACATGAAGCAAAATGTGAAGGTAAGGGTCGTGGTGTGAGGATTCAATGTGTAAGTAGACAAGAAGTTGATCAAGCTCATTTGTACATCTTAAACAACACTGATGATGTTATTCCTTACATTTCTGAACATGTTAATGAAATAAAGGCATCACACCCAAGAATGAGTGAAAAATGGGAGCTTAATGAACATGTCAAAACCTTCTTACCATGGTTTAAGAAAAAGATTTATGCGACTCCAAATGTTTCTGAAACTCTATTGAGGTTATCTCGGGGGCCAAACACAGATGTCATTACATATGGTGGGTACTATATTAACAATATCTCTTTTCAAACAAAGGAAGAAGATGACAAAAGTAGAGTTCAGAATAGTGGGGTTACACTAAAAGCTGAGTCAGTTCACTTCTCTAGTTCTAAAGACAAAAATCCAATCACTGCATCAATTAGTTATTTTGGAGTAATACAAGAAATATGGGAGGTGGATTATGTCAGGTTTAGAGTCCCCGTATTCAAGTGTAAATGGGTTTATATAAATTTTGGTATGATTACAGATGGCTCTGGTTTCACATTGGTAGATCTTAAAAAAATGAGTTTCACTAATGAACCATTTATTATGGCAAGTCAAGCAACGCAAATATTCTACGTCAGCGATCCAGCGAATGAGAAATGGTCAGTGGTTTTGGAAGGGAAAAACCACCATGGTTTTGATGATGAAGAATCTCTTTGTGTACTTCAGCCACCATGTAGCACATCAATTCCCATTGAAGACTCAATTGATGACGTTGTCGATGACATACATGCAATTCGTAGTGATCATGATGAAGGGATCTGGGATAAAACAATATCTTAATAAGTAACGTCTTGTTTTTTGTTTAGACTTTCTACGAATTTATATTTACATGAAAATTTCAATTTCAATTCATAATAACTAACCTTGTATATATTTTTCAGGTATGTCAACCTCAGACTCAGCATCAACACAAAGTAGACGTACAAGAGGAGTGACACGTTTTCCAGAAGCGACATCCGGACAGGTTCCTGGGCAGAGGAAACATGTTGCGATGGACCCAAGAACCGGTGTGGCCTCAGGGCCAAATGCTGATAATTTTAGTAGTTATCTGGGTAAGATATCCAAAACCCATGTTTCTATCCTTCATGCAACTTGGGATGACGTCCCAGAGGTCGAGAAGAACCTTTTATGGCAAGATGTTCAGGTATGGTTACTTAAAAGAAATTTGATATAATTATTTCTTTGATGTTATTATGTCATTCACACGTTCCTTGTTTTAAACAGGTAAAATATGATGTTCCAAACACCCAGGACATGAGGCAAAAAATCTTATCGCACATATGTAAGAGATGGAGGGATTTCAAGACAAGGCTGACACGTTTGTATGTATTTGGAAAAAGATAACATGAGAATCCATCTCAACATTATTCCTTCATAGAAGAAGAATGGATGCAGTTTCGTCAATCTAGAGAGACTGAGGAATGGAAGGTATTTATCTTAACCAACAATGTCTTCAAAGAAGTTTTTATTATTATATACCTATGCGTAAAAATTGTTTTACAGGGTAAAAGGGTAGCTGCCCAAGAAAGGCAAAGGCTAAATGATGCACCACACGTGTTATCACGAGGTGGTTATGCGAAACTGGAGAAGAAACTTAGGAAGGATCGAGCGGATGAGTTGGGGCTTGAGTCCCCGGACCTAGCACCTCCACCTACAAGGTACGAGATGTGGAAGGCTGCTTGGACGAAATCTGATGGGAACATGACATCTGCCTCAGCTGTAGCGATCTCACATAGAATTGTAAGTTGAAATTGTAAACATTACTTTATTGGCTTTTTATCATATCTTGCAATTTAAATAACGTAAATTTTTTAATGTGCAGGATGAGTTGGTTGAGCAGCAGACACAGAGAACATTTACTCCCCAAGGTAGGGAGGACATTTTAACAACGGCCATTGGCAAACCGGAGCACCCAGGACGTGTACGTGCAGTTCTTGGGTCCATTGGTCTTCGTGAGTACTTTGGCCCTGTACAAAAAAAAAACTCAATCAACGAATCAGGAGGCACTGAAGTAGATGGATCTTCAGTGGGAACAAAGAATTCGTCAAATGGAGCAACGCTTCACTCAGCAACTAGAAGAACAAAAACAAATACAAAGAGCATTGAAAGAAAAGCTGCAATCCATGACGCAGGCCACCGTGGGTGTGCCCACTGAAACTCCCACACCACTTCCTGCCAGCACCAAAGGATCCTACTCTACTGTTGAACCTACTAACTACATTGGTCAGTATGACTTGTTGGTTGATGGGGATCCAGCATGCATTGTGGCTGTCGGACGAGTAGTTGAGGGAGGCCAGACTATTCATGGTGTTCCCATATCACCCATGCACGTGCATGTCATGATTGACGAGGTTCGGGATCCACAAGCTCAGGTCCCTGTATCGACTCCTGAAGTTCAATTTGTGGGGGAGGCGATAGGAACTTTTTTTGCCTGGCCTAGAGCATTGGTTATCACACACATTGGTACACAACAGGTATAATATTGTTATCTTCACTAATTTTATATTATCAATTAAAAATATTTGTTCATAACTTTGAAAGTTTTATGTTCAGTTCACACGACCTCAAAAGCAGCCGATGCATGACGCACCAATACCTGAATATGATGATGCTGATGATGGTGATGACACGACTGACGCAGAAGATAATCCCATAGCAAAGCTAATGTCAAACATTCCCAAGTTCAACAAAGGATCAATACAAATATACTGGGAATTGCGAGTATTTGGTCTCCCCCCCATATGCCAGTATATATCACATTCAATGATGTATCGGAGATCATCCAGGGAGACGGGGAGTTGAATATTTCCATTCTTCAACTCTGGTGCGTGTAAGACAGTTAATTTTGTCAACCATATTAGTTTAAGTTAGATGCCTACTTTGTAACAAGTTAACTTTGTTGTTATAGGTACATGGACACAGTCATTGTGGACCAAGGTCGGTCTTCCGTTTACGGATTTGTTGAACCTCAGACCATTCAACGTTGTGGTAACACAGCTGAAATCAAACAAAATTATTTGCAAGCATGGATGGCTGAGTCAAACAGAGACATATACCTTGTGCCATACATTGATGGGTATGTGTTGTTTTATGTAAAAGGTAATTAAAGTTTACTTAATTAGTTTACTAACTATTTATGATGTTCCAAACAGGGCTCACTGGCAGCTGGTGATCCTCATTCCCAAACAAAGTATAGTTGTCTTCTTCTGTTCGCTGCAAAGGAAGATGAAAAATGACTTCAGAACCATGCTTCAAGGGTAAATAAATGTATGCTAAAAATGACTTTTAAATTCATGTAGGCCTTAATTTTTTATGATTTCATACTTATATTTACATTACTTTCTGTTTTAATGTAAATAGAGTAATGGGTAAATCTCGAGGTCAGCTAAATCAAGTCGTGTATCCCAAGGTTTGGTGCATTTATAGTTTTAATTCATTTACTATGTTATTCAATGATCTTAATATTTGACTATATTTAGTTTGTCATTTTAGTGTAACAGACAACTAGATTCATGGGAATGTGGGTACTATGTGATGTCTTGGATTAAGACCATCATTCGAGCTGGCATTACAGATAGCTGGAATGAGGTAATAATAAGGCTTACTTTGAAAACATAAAAAATCAATTAATTCTTTTGAACATATATGAAACCATAATCAATATTTCTTAATTGTGCAGCGCTTCAACAATCCATCTGCTTTACCCGAAGACACAATAAAGCAGCTAAGGCAGGAGTGGGCAACTTATCTTCTTCAAAAGTGGAACTAGTGCAAGACTTATTTTTGTTGTTTTCAATTACTTAGGTTTATTTTAAGTTTATAATTTCATTTTTTTGATCTTTGATTGAATTATACCTATTTATAGCTAAAATAAACAATTCTTTATTATAAACAATTGTTCCGGGAAAATTTTCTGATTTTCGGGTGTGGTTATATTCGAAATATAAAATATTAATTAAAAAAAGATACCCAGTAGACGTCAGTTAATGCAAAACTGACGTCTACAGACGTCAGTCAATGCACAAGGCGACGTCCATTAAGTAACAGTGGCCAAAACAATCCAGTGCATACAGACGTCGCTTTTGTTGACCTCTAACGTCTACGTTAACGTCTATTGTAGCTATGCTTGACGTTTATGTAGACGTCGCCTGTGTACACCTGTCAATACCTGACTGATATAAAGTTAACGTCATTGGAATAGACGTCGGTTCTGTAAGTGACATCAAAAGCCCAAAATAACCGACGAGCGTTTTTCCACTAGTGATTATGCTTTGGATATTAAGATTTCTATAGTGACTCAGGCACTGATTTATGATTGAGAGATTCTTTTCAGAAAGTTTTTTAGATTGGCAACATGAATAAGGTCATGCGGATCGTAGCCAGCTGTTGAGCGCACGAACATGAATAAGGTTATTGGCATTAAACTTAAATAATTCTTCCATCCTTTCTTTCTGTTTTTTTCTTAATTGTGCATACAGAGCTTCAGTTCTTATACATTGAAAACAAAGACAAACTAAGAGTTCATGACGAATCATAATACTTTCACCGAAGAATAATTGATTCTTGCCCAAGCAAAATCAATTCTCTGCTTCATTTTGAAGCAGAATCGATTCTGCCCCGTATAGAATCGATTATGGCGTAAAGCAAAATCAATTCTCTATTTCATTAGATGGATTCATCAGGCACATTTTAATTGTATGACAATTTTAGTAAACACTACAAGAAAATCATTACATATTAACTAAGTTCAGAAACCAAAATAATTAGTCATTTCATTGACTAAATTAGACATCATTTTATAAATTAAAAATTATTAGTATCTAAAATAGTTTTTATTATTAATAAAAAATTATAATTATTTTTTGAATTAGAGTCTAAATTAATTTCTAATTTAGAATCAATAACAGTAGTTTAAGGTGTCATGTTACACATTCTTCAACATCCCTGAATTTCTAAACATAAATTGTATATAATTTCTTCCTTTATTATGTCTTAAACAACTTTCAATAACACCTTCCGGAAACATACAGTAGAATAGAAGTTGAATCTACTTTCTTGTTAATCCTTACTCTGGAGAGTCCCGATTTGGTTACTATAGTCTGAGCCTGTGTCATGTTTTGGATGAACATCCAAGAAAATTATTAGCAAGGTATTCTTTTCCAATGCATGAATGTATAAATCAATAGGACGATGTTCAAGTCTTATTTATATAAATTTTACACATCAATGATAAGGTATTCATCCTCATCAGCTGAAATTCTTGAGTGTTGGATGTGCATAGGCTTCTTTTGCCTTGCTTGACATAATATTTCACATACTGAATATACTTGATCAGCACCCTCAATGGCCAGAAAATAATTACAATTATACAGCAAAGGATTGTAATGCAAAACAAAGAATCCCTGTAAAGAGCAATTTAAATTTAAGTTTCACGTCAAAAAGTGGTACTAAAGCACAACATTATCACAGAAATGATATATTATTTATTTTGCATTTTCTTTTTCCTTTCTTTATCTACAGCTTAATTTCTATCAGTGGCAAATGATTGTATTAGAATTTGTAATTTCCTGTCAATCTTAAACATTATAAGGAAATTGGAATCTTGTCATGCAATGGCATATCTGCTGGCTGAAAGAAACTGAGAATTCATGCCCATATTCTGCTTAAGCATGTTCTCTGAAGACAATGTTTGTTAGAATTTAAGTACTTGATTAGTTTCTTTGCCTAAAACTAGTGAAAAGACATAACAGCCATATTAGCTTAATTAGTAAACTAACTAAAGAGAATCCAAAGCACAATACATGAAAAGTAGCAAAGTAGGTAGTTCTTCAATTTTAAAAAATAGGGTTGAAGCGAACCTGGATTTGAGTTTTGCTGCAGGTGATGGTGGTGCATGGAGCTCTTTTGTTGAGTTGCGATTTGCGATTTCTGTTTTGAAATCTCTATGCAAAGAAGATGGAGGTCAAGGGTGACGAACCCATTGTGCTTCGGTGATAGCGGCGCATGGTGAGAATGCGATTCTAGGTTCCCTATGATTCTAGGCTTCTGTGTTTTCTCTGGCAGGTGCGAGATCGATGGTGACGCAAAGGCGGCAAGCTTTCTGGTTGCTGCCATGGAGGAGATTGAATCTTGCTATTTGGCGGAGAGAAACACGATACTGGTTGTGCTCTGCGACGGCGGCGGCTTGGTGGTGGTCCGGTGAAGAGTTTTTTGTTTAGAGGATTTGGTGAAGATGATGGAGGGAGTGGAAGATGGAAGGAAGGAGACGGAGGGAGGGAGAGGGAGAAAAGCTGGGAAAGATTGACACTAGTGTCAGAAAATAACAATGACCTGCCATTACACCGTTAGCCACATCATTTATCTATGTGTATTAGGAAAATAACTTAATTAAGCATTTATTTTATAAATATTTATCAAATGAAAGTATATTTATATGCAAGTTTCACTATAAAACTAATAAACCAAAAAAAGAAGCTGGGTGTTGCTCCCTCCACCACCATCCCTTGCTCCCTCCACTTCCCCAACCCTCTTCAAAAAAAATTTAATTACAAAAGTAGTATTTTTTTACTTTTAACTATATTTATTTACTTTATTCTGAAACCGTAAATTCTTACCTATTTTTACTCATCCATTTTCACTCCCGCAGCCCGACCCCCTCCAACTCTCACCATATTTGTTTCTTCTCATCTCCTAACTCTTACTTCTCTTCTCCATATTTGTTTGGTTTTTCTCCATATTCTTGTCTCTATTTGTTTGGTTTCGTGGTGCGTTGGTGTAGCTTTATGTGGTGCGGCGATGCGGGGTGTTTGCGATAGTCATTCGGTGGTGCAGCGATTCCAAACGATAATGAATATTTTATGACTAACATCATAAAAAATATTTGTATTGACATTGATAAAAAAAATTCTAAATGACATCAATGGAAACATATATCATTAATGTTGGTAAAAAAAATGATTGCAAAATAAATCTGGAAATTAACCGCAATCGATTGTTAACATGAGAGAAATATTCATTATTATTAGTAAAATGTGTTAAAGTACCTCTATCTCAATTTCAAAACTATAACGGAATAAAAATAATGAAAAATGTATACATAAATTAATTAAAAAAAATTCAAAAGTTCAAAATTCTTACAATTTAATTATAATTTAAAATTTTCCAAATTTAAATGATCAAATTCCTCTCTTAAAGTTTAAAAATTTCAATATTTTAATTTTTGTATTTAAATGATTATATAAAATGTTTCAACTTTTTTTTAAAATTAACTATCATCCACAATATTTTTTCTCACATTGCGACATATATTTCTTCATCATGTATTATCATTTTTTTTATGTGAGATTGCTTAACTCTTCATACGTTGGTGTGGGTAAGATAAACAATCAGAAAGTTCAAAAGATACAACAATGGAAGGAAGCGTAAAAAACAGAGAGAGACACAAAAAATGAAACACAAAAACATGGGTTCACCATTAAAATGGTTGTATTGTTGGGTGATGAGATCAAAGAGAGAAAGAAACAGCTTAACTGTCAATAACAAATGCTTGTTGGTTAAGCATAAACTAGACTATCGCATTCATATACGGAATTAGAGTGGGTAGAAGTTAAAAAATATTAATCCTAAAAATAAAATTATACTAAAGGGTAAAACAGGAATAGGAAGGTGGAGGGAGGGGTAAAACAAGAATGGGGAAGTGAAAGGAGCAAGGAATGGTGGTAGATGGAGCAACACCCAAAAAAGCTTATACTAATGAACTTCCCATAAAGCTAAATAAACAGTTAAAAGAAACTTATAACAGGTTAAAAAATCACAAGTCACTCTCAGGTTTCACGAAGATAAATAAGATCTTTTAACCCATCTGCCCCCTATGAAGCTGGAAACCATTCCAATCCACAAATTTCCCTTCTACTTATTTCTGTGATTATATCAGCAAAAGTGACTTTTGGCAAATGTCACCCGTTATAGTTGTTACTTTGGCAAATGAGACAGTCTAGAATACATTATACATAGCATTTAATTGGGAGATAAAAGAAATTTAGTAACAAAGAGAAACCATATTTATTTTTTCCTTGTCATTGAATTTTGTTCACTCGTACATCCACACTATATACAGAGAAAGACATTTGGGAATAGCATGACACCACTATTCAGAGAACAAAATAAACAAACAGAACATGTTGACATGAGCATAACTCTCCTCTCTTTTCATTCGACATTTGATTCATATTATAAGTTCCATTGATGCTCAATGTATGAATGGTTTGAGATTTGTTTAATTTCTACATATTTCAGCGCAGGAAACCATACTTTCAAATTGTTTATGTCGACATTCAATTGCTTAAGGTACTTCAGACGCAATATTTCCACTGTCCAGTTTCTAGTCATATTCACACTAAGACTTTCCAGTTTTCCTCCAGATATATTTAGCTCACATGGCCACTTATCAGAACGTGGAAGACATTTTATCAACCTCTTTCCAGGAAAACATTCAAAATGCAACTTTCTCAAATGTAGTGGCAAATTCATGGGAATTTCAGCATACCTTGGGTCAGACACACCCCAAGATATTTTCAGATGCTTCAGTGCTAATAAACTTCCCAAACTTTCAAACTCTTCATCCCTGATCAAGGCCTCACTTCCTATACGTATGCTGAGTCGCCTTAGTTTTCTCAAATTTTCAACAAGATCTGATCATCTGCAAGGAGTCTTTTCAGAAGTACTTATTAAAAATCCCTTGAGTACTTGCAGATTAGTGAATGGACCTGAGAAGGAATTTGAAATTTATTGACAAGGGGATCTTTTCCTCTACCACAGCGTACAATCATCTTAAATTTCAAAAGATAATTAACCACATCCTCACCCAATTCGTCTGCTGTTTTCTTCTCTGTATTTTCAATCAAACCCTCCTCAATCCACAAATTAATTGCATTTCTTTTCCTTATGCTAGGTAATAATGTTCCATAGTCCAACTCTCCTTTTGATGGGGCTGCACCAACTCTTCTGATGAGTGAGATATTTTGCCACCCTTGTTATAAAAAACAAGCTTTGGAAGCAAATTGTGAGCTGAATCTCTGATACTCTCGCAAATGCTATGCATGTCTTGATGCAGCTTCTTGCTTTCTAACCTATGAAGATGGTCATACACCTCTGCTAATGTGTCAAGCAGTTTTTCTTCATTCTTCTTAACTTCCACAAACACATCCTTTATATTGTTCAGAACCAACAGCAACTTCTCCAATTGCCCATCAAATGATTCATCTCTTCCTCTCTCATGGAATTTCCTCCTTGATGCCCTCAACTGCTTCATCAACACACCTACAGCTTTCATTTTGTTTGTTCGAATTGACATTTTACTGCAAACAAACCAATATACACAACGTCACAAAATTTTTCCTACTTCAATTTTTTTTTTTTGCTTGTGTATCTATATACTCACACCAACCTTTAGAGGCGAAGACAAGTTCTGGAAAATAATTTTTATTGACCAACTATAGTTTTCATTGACCAATTAGGAAAATAATTAAAATATAAGCTAAAATAATTAAAGATAGTTTGGAAGGAAAGTATACTTGATGTGGAGGGACTGCACATTCTTTGAGTTTAATGATCCCAAAAACAAAGTTTGTTTCATCAAGCTTCGTTCTTTTCTTGAAAGAGAGAATCTATAATATTTGTTATACTTTGGATATAAAGATTTAATTAGTCGGACACTGATTTATGATTGAGAGATACTTTTCCGAAAGTTTTTAAGAATGCCGATATGAAGAAGGTCATGTAGACCGTAGCCCACTGTTAGGTGAAGAAGGTCATGCGTTGTTATTGGGGTTGACAAACCCAAGTTTGACAGAGAGAGAGACGAACACAGTGATCTTCGCGTGTTAAATTTTTCCGATATGTTTTAAAATATCAAAGTATTATATATTTTGAAGGTTGGACAAAAAAAAAATAGTACTAACAAATTACACAAAAATCAAACTTTAAACTTTTTCTTTTTAATTTAAGTTCTCTGCTAAATTTTTTATGCTATTCGATTTATATGCTTTTAAAATAAAATAATGAGTAAATTGTTAGGTTTATCAACGGGAGAAAACATTTTTTCGAAATTTTGAATAATTTCCCAAACCATAATTTCTAATATAATCGACGTCCTTATAAAACTTTTGTAAACAATACTCCTATTATATGCTACATTTCCGTATATATATATATATATATATATATATATATATATATATATACATATATATTTATATATTAAAAATTTGCTCGTTTCCAAAATCCAAGTATAAAATTACATATTATAACTATAATATAAGTTTGGTATGATATTTTAATTGTGCTAAATGAAAAATCAAAGTACACCCTAACTCTTATAGTTTTGTCCTTTATATAAGACTATATAAACCAAAAACATAACAATTTCCTTTAATAGTCTCCTGATTTAATTTAAAGAAAAATAAATAAAGATAATGTTATTTCCTTAAGTCATGAAAGATCTTAAAAAAATAATGAATTGAAAACGATGAAAAGATAAAGATTGATGTGACTTTTGTCTCTAAGTAATTAAACAAAGACTTAAGCAAATTACTTGCTAGACTTCCTTCTCTCTTTCAGAGTTGATTTTAGTTTTTCTTTAACTCTTAGAAACACTAACCACCAATGAATTAATACTAAAACAAATTGTATGACAATTTTAACCAACACTAAAAAAACCACTAAATAGAAACCAATTTTAGAAGCTAAAGTAATTAGACATTATGTTGTCGAAATTAGAGATCATTTTATAAATTAAAAACGATTATTATCTAAAATAATCTTTATTTTTAATAAAAAAAATTATAGTTAGTTTTTTGAATTATAGTCTAATATCTAAAATTAACTACTAAGATTTTAACAATTTACTATTATTTTTTCTAAACTAGTCTCTATTTTAAATTAATTTGAACCATAAAAACAAAATTGTAATATTACAATTTTATCATACTTATTAAATCACTTACCAACTTTTCTTTTATTTATCTACACTTTTCATTATGTTTTTCTTAATCCAAATAACTTTTCACTTCTATCATATACATGTGACCAATTTTTTTTTCCAAAGAGGGTTGTTATCTATATAGGTTGGGAGCAATGTTTAGGAAAATAGATATCAAATTTTATCAATTTAACAGCCTACAATAGATCAATTTTGAAATTCATTTATCATATTGATGTCATCATTTTTCACAAAAAAAAAAAATCATATTTTTCTCCAAAGTGTAGACATTGATTTAATAAGTTTGTAAGTTGCACACAACTGGCTTTTGTGAAATTTTCTATTCATACAACATTTATCCATAACAAATTGCAACAATGATTTCAGTCAATATTATCAAGTTTTTATTGTACTATATATTATATATATGTACCTTGTGGAGGAAAGCAACTGAGATTACACATTAAAATGGATGAAGTATGCGATTTAAAAATTGAAATTATATATATAGTTGTCATTGACCAATGATTCTTCCATACCATGCAGCATGTAACGTCAAAGTGAGTGAAGAAAATAGTAAGATGCCAAGCTTATAATATGAAAGGTGAATTTAATATTATTTTAAGTTTTTAGTGTTTCTAAGGGTTAAAGAAAAACTAAAATCAACTCTGAAAAAGAGATGCAAGTTTTGCTTAAGTCTTTGTTCAATCTTTATCTTTTCATCGTTTTCAATTCATTATTTTTTTAAGATCTTTCATGACTTAAAGGAAATTGTTATGTCTTTGGTTTATATATATGGTCTTATATACAGACAGGCCAAGGGACAAAACTATAAGACTTAGGGTTTACTTTGACTTTTCATTTTAGCACCATTAAAAATATCATACCTAACTTATATTCTAGTTTATTATATATATATATATATATATATATATATATATATTTGTGTGCGCGCGTAATTATTGTTTACAAAAGTTTTATAAAGACGTCGATTATAAATAAATAAGTATTTTTTCTATTAGAAAATATGGTTTTGGGATATTATTTGAAATTTCGAAAAAACGTCTTACAAAATCGTTTTTTTTGTAAAATAAATATTTTTATTCCTAATTAAAGTTTTAGAATATGTTTATTTCTGGATATAATGAAAAAGAGGAAGAAGAAGAGATTAAGCTATATATATAATATAAATTTGCAAAGTTTTAATGGTACGCATTATTACTATTTTTAGGTCAAGAGTATATATAATGGAGAGAGTTCCTTAACTCTTTAAATATAGACTTTTCTATATACAAGATTTGAATCTGAAATTTATTTAAGAAATTAAATACACAATTTGAATTTTTATTTGATAAAGCTAGAAAATGTCATAAAAGAAAAGGATGTAATTACAGATTTCAAATTAGAAAAAAAACATATTTTCCGTGAAAATTCGACTAACAAAAATAAAATATTGTGAGAATATTTACAAGGTCGTTTATTTTATTTTTTTGGTGTAATTACAAAACCATCGGTTTAGAAAAAACGTGATGTGTGATTGGATAAGAGATTAAAAAAGATAGTATTGTATAAGTAATTTATATATTTCTTGTTTTAAACTTTTGAAGGGAAACCATGTGTATTTATACGAAATTTCAACTCGAGTTAATTTATTACTTTTTTATTATTATACTAATACAAGTAATTATTGATTTTAGTAATAGTTATTCTCTAAAAAAAACTTAATCAATTTCTTGGTAGAGGTTTTCATTTTAACAATCCTTCATAAAAAACTTGAGCACAAAACACCAAACTTAAATTCAATTTCGATCAAATCAACATGAATTTGATCATATATATATATATATATATATATATATATATATATATATATATATATATATATATATATTACTATTATTTTCTATATAAAGACAAACGTATGAAAACAACTCCAAATTTATGTTTATTTTTTTAATTCAAGGTTCTCTAAATATAATCCATTGCCCAGCTTCCCAAGAAGTTTATCTTTGACCATCTCTTATTATATCACTCTTTCTAACTTCATCCCTAATAATATATATATTTATAGAAGGATTAATTTTAACAAGTATAAATATAATACACAGAAAATTAAACAAAAAACTTATGATAAACCACACAAAAACAATGCATATAAAGAGAGTCAATAGTTTTAGAGGATGCAGACATGAAAGAGATAATGTTATGTTATATTTTTATATCATTAATAAATTGAAAAGTTATTAAAAAAATCTTTTATTTCATTAATATCAAAATAATTTTTATACAATACTCGAATATATTTTGGCTTCTATGAGATCAACAAATTTTAGTTTTGGTTTTTGCAATGTTTCTCTTTTTTCACCTCTCAAGAATTAGAAACTAATGTTATTTTTTTATAAAATAAATAAATTTTGAAAAATTGTAATTTTTTATTTTGATTTCTTTCTTTTTAATGTAGATAAATAATTTTTACTTTAAAGATCTAAATTTATTTCATTTGTCATGTATAAGAATAAGAATTAATAGAACATGAAATACTGATTTGATTATATGTTAAAAGCATATAACTACTTAAGGATAGTGTAAGGAATAGATTTTTGTATTAAGGAAACAAAATATCTTTTTTAGTAAAAAAGGGAAATAAAATTATATATTTGTAACAATATATTTCTACTCTACCTTTAATTACATTTTAAAATTACAAAAGAATAAAAAATAGATTATGTAAATACTAAAAATAAATACACATATTGTAATATCATAATATATTCCAAATTACTCATATTATTTATATTATAATTATATGTATTACAAACCGGCCACTATATTTTATTTAACCACCATTACTAGTTTTATATGTTCTAAGATAAAATAAAGGCAATGTTGAAGTCACCATATAATCGCCAATAAAATTATTACGCAAAAGTAAACGTCTATTTTAGATATTTTAGGGATAAAATTATATAATTATTTTTATCTATATCATAATCGTAATTTAAAAAATATAATTTTAGGTTTGAAGTATATCGCTATTTATTTATTGTGAATATATAAAATAAGAAGAAATAGTAATAACAGCAATAAAAAGAAATAGTAATAACAGTAATAACTTGGACACGTGTAAGACAGGGGTTGGGAGAGAGAAACTGAAACGAAGAAGGTTGTCTTAAACAACAGAACAAACTGAAACAGACGACAGTTCTTACAATTGCATTCTCTCTCTTTCTATTTCCCAGCAAATATAAAAGACATTAGACAAATTCAATTGTCTCGTCCATGTTTCCAATTTCACTCGTTTTCAACGACTTTCTCCATTTAACGTGCGAACCATCCCAGAAGTCGCTTCCTTAGCCTTTTTCTTGTTCTTTAAGCCTCTGCCTTAGTCTATGCTCTGATCTCTCTGTTTTTTCCAACCACTCAAAAGCCTTTGTTTTTCTTCCTCTTCTTCTTTCAGCTCTTTCTTAAAACTCCCAGGTGCCTTTCTTTCCGTTTTTCATTCTCAGTGTGTGGAACATTTTGCTGATTTCTAGTTGGATTTTGTGTCTGGTGAGAGTATATAGTCTTCAAAGCTTGAACCTTCGAGACAGTATCAGCTTTTAGTATCTGATCATGTCTCGAATGAGATTGTATCAGAAGGAATATAAATGTGAGAAACAAAAAAGTTTGGGCTTTTCGATGTTAAGGGGTGGGATTGTTGGTCATTGAGAGAGTAGTTGAAGCTTTTCGTGTTTACATAAAATGTGTGCAACAGTTTTTGTTTTTGTTTTGCAAAGGTTCAATGGAAGTTTTTCGCTGTTCATTAAAGCACCTACTCCACTAATACTTTTGACTTTTATTTTAATTTCAGTTTTGAAAATTTTTGTGGGTGTTTGTTTTCAGTTAGAAGGCTTAAACTAGAGTAGAACAAAAGGGACTAGTTTAGTTCCATGCTTGGAGTTCAAGAATCTTTTGAATGTTTTTCTTTTGCTTTATGCAACCTGAAGCTTTTTGTCTCAATCTCCTGTAATTAGGTCAACACACAAGGAGCTGCGCCTTTTAGTGTTCTGTAATTAGTATAAAACAAAGGTGTTGTTTTTTATTCTGGTATTGTTTTTTGGTCGCGGAGAAGACAGTTGAGGGATTATTTGGTTGATACTTTCAGAATCTTCCCTGCTTTAATGTTCTCTATTAAGTTTACTTGTTTTTCACCACAATTTTCCTTTCCTTCTTTTGTTATGTCTTTCCATATTTCCTTCCTATTTATGATTGGAAAAACTTAACAACAGTAATTCACAGTTCGTGTTGTTTTTTCTTTCCTATTTTAGATATGATATCAACTTCTTAGATGGGTATTAAAAACTGACCATTCCACAGATATATATGTATTGAGTCAAACTATGGTAATTTGAGGACATCTCTCATTATGTTATTAGCATGTTTAAGTATGATGATTCCTCTGGGCATTTAACCTGTTTCATGAAACCAGCATGCTGCATCAAAGTCAATCATTCCACTGAATTTGAACCTGACACTTGGTTATCTATGCACTGCCTGATAAATAACAAAAACTAGGCTGTTAATTTGTTTATGTACAATATCTGTTGAAATTTGTAATTGATGCGTTATAATATTAATATTGAAGCTAACTGGTTTTTCTTTCCTCCGGTACTAATTGTATATCTTGAACCTGACACTTGGTTATAATATCTCCGTCGGACTTTTGCTGGCAGCTACTGATTGGCGATGAACAACCTCAAACTAGGAGTAGAAGTTGTGAATGCTCATGACCTTGTTCCCAAAGATGGGCAAGGTTCATCTAGTACTTTTGTGGAACTTCACTTTGATGGCCAGAGATTTCGGACAACAACTAAAGATAAAGATCTGAGTCCTGTGTGGAATGAAAGCTTTTACTTCACCATTACTGATCCAAGCAAGTTACCAAGCCTCACTCTTGATGCATGTATCTTTCACTACAACAAAAGCAATGCCTCCAAAATACTCCTTGGGAAGGTCAGGCTCACTGGAACCTCATTTGTTACGCATTCTGATGCTGCTTTTTTGCACTACCCTCTGGAAAGGAAAAGCATATTTTCCCGCTCCAAAGGAGAGATTGGTTTGAAGGTTTTTGTTACAGATGACCCTTCTATAAGAGCCTCAAACCCTCTTCCTGCTGTGGAATCCTTTGCCGATAAAGTCCGAGATATAGCACAAGACCAAACACCACCTCCAGCATCATTTACAAACTCAATCCCCAAGAACAGGTCTAGAAAGAAAACTGAGTCGAGGCACACATTTCATAACATTGCAAAACCAAGTAATGAACAAAAGCAGCAGTCAAAGCCTGCAGCAGATGCCAAGCCAAGTACAACCTTTGGGATTCATGCGATGAAATCCTCACAGGCTCCTCCAAAAGTTGTTCAAGCAGTTCCTGGTGCACAAGACTTTGTAGTGGAAGAAACAAGCCCTACTCTTGGAGGGGGCCAAGTTGTTGGTGGAAGGGTCATTCCTGGGAGCAAGCCAGCCACATCCAGCAGCTATGACCTTGTTGAATCAATGAAATACCTTTTTGTAAGAGTTGTAAAAGCCCGTGACCTTCCTTCAATGGACATCACAGGTAGCCTTGATCCCTATGTGGAGGTCAAGATGGGGAATTTTGTAGGAAGAACCAATCACTTTGAGAAAAACCAAAACCCTGAATGGAACAAGGTGTTTGCCTTTGCCGAGGAGAATCAGCAATCCTCTATTATAGAAGTTACAGTCAAAGACAAGGACCGAATATCAGATGATATTGTTGGAAAAGTGTGGTTTGACATGCCTGAAGTTCCTGAACGTATTCCACCTGATAGTCCATTAGCTCCCCAGTGGTATAGGATTGAAAACAGAAATGGAGAAAAGAAAGGGGAGTTGATGCTTGCTGTTTGGAGAGGCACACAAGCTGACGACTCTTTTCAAGATGCTTGGCATTCTGATGCAGTAGTCATCTCTGATGGAAGAACTATATCAAACTATTCTCAGATTCGATCAAAAGTTTATATGTCCCCAATATTATGGTATGTACGAGTCGAAGTGGTTGAGGCACAGGACTTAGTTTCATCTGAGAAGTCTAAACTTCCAGATGCCAGTGTTAAGGTACAAATTGGAAACCAGATTTCAAAGACAAAGCCAATAAGGGGCGTGAATCCGCAGTGGAATCATAAGGCGTTGTTTGTTGCTGCATATCCTTTTGAAGAGTCTTTGATCTTTACGGTTGAAGATCGCGTTGGTAACAAGGATGAGACTATAGGCAATCTTGTTCTTCCTATAAGCAAAATTTATAAGCGCATTGATGATAAGGATTTCAAAAGGGATATTGGTTGGTTTCTTCTTGAGAAGTCCATGACATCTGCTATGGAGGAGCAAGGGAAAGAAAAAGAGTCAGAGAAGGATAAGGACAAGTTCTTCAGCAGAATCCATGTCATTGCCTTTCTTGAGGGTGGATATCACGTCCTAGACGAGTCAACTTATTACAGTAGTGATCTCAGGCCATCCTCAAGGCAGCTTCAGAAGAAGCCAATTGGTGTCTTAGAACTTGGTATTTTGAATGTTGATGTGTTATTACCGCCCAAAACTAGAGATGGAAGGGGAACATCAGATACATACTGTGTGGCAAAGTATGGCCGTAAATGGGTGCGCACTAGAACCATTGTTAACAATCTAAACCCAAAGTTCCATGAGCAGTACACTTGGGAAGTTTATGATACAGCTACAGTTCTAACCTTGGGGGTGTTTGATAATGCCCAGATTCACAATTCTTCAAATGGTAACAAGGATTCTAAGATTGGAAAGGTTCGGATAAGGATCTCAACTCTAGAAACTGACCGCGTTTACACTCACAAATATCCACTACTATCGCTGGAAAAGTCTGGTCTCAAGAAGTATGGTGAAGTGCACTTGGCCATACGTTTCTCATGCAACTCAATGTTTAACATGATGAGTTTGTATTTCAAACCCCATTTGCCAAAAATGCACTACACAAAGCCCCTTAACATCATTGAACAGGAAAGGCTGAGACTTCAGGCTGGGCTCATTGTGGCAGCTAGATTAGGCAGGGCAGAACCCCCTCTCAGAAAGGAAGTGGTTGAGTACATGTCAGACACAGACTCTCACCTATGGAGCATGCGGCGAAGTAAGGCCAACTTCAACCGTCTGCGGGAAGTGTTTTGCTTCGTATTTGACATTGCAGATTGGTTTGGAGAAGTTGCCAAATGGAAGAACACTTTTGTGACAGTGCTTGTGCACATTCTGTACTCAATGTTTGTGTGTCTCCCAGAACTTATTCTACCGACAATATTCCTATACCTGTTTGTGTATGGAATGTGGAAATGGAGGTTCCGTTCAAGATTCCCTCCTCACATGAATGCTAAGAGGTCTTGTGCTGACATAACAACTCCTGAGGAGTTTGATGAGGAGATGGACACTTTTCCAACCACAAAGAGTGCAGATATAGTGCGTTGGAGATATGACAGATTGAGAAGTTTGGCAGGGAGGGTTCAAAGTGTTGTTGGACAGATAGCAACTCAAGGAGAAAGAGTCCAAGCTCTTCTGAATTGGAGGGATCCACGTGCCACTTCCATATTCATGGTGGTGTGCCTTGTGACTGCCATGGTTTTGTATGTGATACCACCAAAATTGCTGTTTATTATATCAGGACTTTACCTAATCAGACACCCTAAGCTTAGGGAAAAGACACCAGCAGCACCAGTCAATTTCTTCCGCAGGTTGCCTGCTCTCACAGATACAATGCTGTAGATATAGACCCTTGGTTTCTGCAAACAACTTTTTCTGCTATCAATATTTAAATCTGGTGTAAGCCCTTTTGGCAGTGCTTGCACTGCTACTACTTTTTTGTTCCCTGACTCATGATTGTTGATTCAAATATTGTATTGTGTTCTGCACTAAGGATTACATCATATGCTTGTAGTGAAACTGTTGGCAGGTAAAAAGAAGAAAATCTCTAAAATGTTTCTACAGTACTTTTATCTAATAAGAAAGTACCAGATATGATAAGAAATTAAACTGATGATTAGAATGCGGACAATAGAGGCTAAATAGACAAATAAACGCACACTTGTTCATTTTTATAATTTTCGTGAAAAGTACTATGGACTGTGATGTTTTACCAACTTTTCATAGAGACTGCATCTTCATTTTTGATGTGGATTGAATTGTTGAACTTTGATTATTTTATTTTAGTTTAATGTGCAAGTGTGATGTTTGAGTAAGATGTATACTTATCACAAATGGCTGTATACGTAACAGGTGAAGACCAAAGAAATATATTTAAAATGCTGACATGATGTAATACATAAAATGCACAAAAGTGACAGAAGTTTATATGTATCTTAAACAACATTTCTTAGCTTATATATACAAATTTCTTCATCCATAAGCTTGCAACACATCACACAAAAAAAGAGTACCTTGATAACATTTATATTGTTACCTTTTTATCTTTTCCGTTAGGTTTCCTTTTGTTTACTCGACCGGATAGCTCGGTTCCTTTCTTTTCTTCGTTCTTTTGTTTCTTCCTTTTGTATTGCCTTTCCTATATATATCTTTCTATACTTGTATTTTTGATATCAATCAATGAATACAACATTTTCTCCTTTTCTATCTTCACTTTCTCTCTTTTGCCACGTTATAATTCTATGATGGTATTAGAAGAATTTCATGCTGCTGCTCATTGATTTCTTTCTTCCTGTTCTTGGTTTTCTTTTCTTCTTCTTCTATCATGGCTATGACCAATTCATCTTCATCCATCCACGATAATACTCCTTCATACCTTTATCTACACCCCAATGAAAACCCTGCCATAGCCCTGGTCTCACCTGTTCTAAATGCCACAAATTATCATTCATGGAGCAGATCTTTCATCACGGCTCTTTCTGCCAAAGACAAGGTAGAATTTGTTCTTGGATCCGCTCCTCAACCTTCCAAGACTGATGCCTCCTTCCCTGCTTGGTTCCGCTGCAACAGTATGGTAGTTTCATGGCTTATACATTCTGTCTCTCCTTCAATTCGCGAAAGCATTATCTGGATGGATCTTGCTATCGACATTTGGACTGATCTGAAACATCGTTTTGCCCAAGGCGATCTTACAAGAATCTCCGCCCTTCAAAATGGAAGCCACTACTCTATCACAAGGTGAGCTTTCTGTCACTGAATTTTTTACAAAACTCCGGGTCATTTGGGATGAGCTCGATTGCTTCCGTCCGGACCCTGTTTGTACCTGTCAGACAAAATGCTCATGCACCGTCTCTACCGTTCTTTCTCAACGTAAAAATGAAGACCGTGCCATGCAACTTCTACGAGGTTTGAATGATCACTATACCAACATACAATCTCATATACTCCTTCTTGATCCTATTCCTCCTATTTCCAAAATTTTTTCCCTTGTTATTCAACAAGAACGTCAACTGATGAATGACCATATCACTGCCTCTGTCACCACTACCCCTTTTCCTAGTTCCACACCTACCTCTGTTACTTGCAATTACTGCAATAGAGTTGGCCACCAAGAAAATACATGTTTCAAAAAACATGGTTTCCCCAACCAAGAACACAAGACTGTCAAAACCACCAACAGTAATTCTCGCAAGATTTGCACTTACTGCCACAGAAATGGCCATACCATAGACATTTGTTTCAAGAAACACGGTTATCCACCAGGCCACAAATTTTCCACCAAATCCGGTCAAGTTCACAATGTTATTTCGTCTACTAATGCCGATAATCAATTGAAAAGCTTGGATACTGAACGCTCTTCTCTTGAAACAATTCAACTTACTCCTCAACAATATCAAATCCTAGCTGAGTTGTTCAAACAATCAACGACCAAATATTCAAATGTGCATAACAACCAAGTTGGCACTGTTTCTACCAACATGTCTCCAGGTAATATTGTTTCAATCTCTCAGATGCATTCTAGCAATATCTGGCTTCTTGATTCTGGTGCTACTGATCACGTTTGTATATCTTTAGAATCCTTTACTTCTTATCAAAAGATTAACCCAATTCCTATATGTTTACCTAATGGTAAAATAATACATGCAAATTACAAGGGTACAGTTAGATTAAATACCAAACTTTCTCTTTCTAATGTGCTATATGTTCCTGATTTTTCATTCAACCTTGTTTCTGTTTCTCAACTTATAGCTCAACACAAATGTCAATTAATTTTCTCTCCTTCTGGCTGCATTGTGCAGGACATACACAGCCAAGAGAAGATTGGTTTGATTAGACACCACAGTGGCTTATATCTACTTGATCCCTCTATCTGTAAAATTGACATTAACTGTACCCCTGTTGTCTGTTCTGTTAAGCACACAAATTTATGGCATGCTCGTCTTGGACATTTATCACATGCTAGGCTACAATTTTTACAACACAAACATGGTTACATAAACACTGATGACAACAATAATTTTTGTGATGCATGCCATCGGGCCAAACAAAAGAAACTGCCTTACACTGCTAGCACTTCTACTTCTTTATCTTCTTTTGAATTATTGCATATTGATATATGGGGTCCTACTACTGCTTCCATGAATGGCTACAAATACTTGCTAACCATTGTTGACGATTACTCTCGTTATACTTGGATTATTCCTATGATAGATAAGTCTTCTGTCAAAAATCAGATTCTCACCTTCCTCTGCTATGTAGAAAATCAATTTCAAAAAAAAGGTTAAAACTATCCGCACAGATAATGGTGTTGAATTCATTCTACAAAACATGTTTTCAAGTAAAGGAATTATCCATCAAACTACTTGTGTGGAAACCCCTGAACAAAATGGAGTGGTTGAACGTAAACATCAACACATTTTAAATACCACTCGTGCTTTGCTTTTCCATTCACATCTACCTCTTACATTATGGTGTTATGCAGCTAAACATGTTGTCTTCTTGATAAATCAAATGCCTACACATGTCCTACAGAATGAAACACCTCATGAACGGCTACATGGATCTCCTTGTGATCTCTCTATGTTACGTGTCTTTGGTTGTCTTTGCTATGCCAATACCATAACTTCTCATAGAAAAAAGTTTGACGATCGTGTTATTCCTGGTATCTTCTTAGGCTTTAAAAAGCACACGAAAGGTTATCTATTTCTAAACCTAAAAAAATCACAAGATTGAAATATCTCGTAATGTTGTTTTTCATGAAAATACTTTTCCATATCATAATACTTCCAAAACTGACAACTCTTTATCTCTACCTATACCACATCAGTACACAAACAATTATGATGATCTATTATCGTCCGGTTTTTCACACACTAATAACCCCCTCCCCCTTGATACTTGCACTAATGACACTGAAAGTGACACTTCCACTAGCACAAGAAAGTCTTCTAGAATGCGTAGGATTCCTGCTTACTTAAAAGATTTTCAGATGAACGGTGTTATAAGATATCCCATTACGAATTACATTAATTACAACAGGCTTTCCCATACTTTCAAGAATACAATATTATCTATCTCATCTACTGTTGAACCAACATGCTACTCTATTGCTTCAAAACAACCCCAATGGGTCACTGCCATGCATGCCAAGCTCGATGCCCTGCAAGCTAATAACACCTGGGAACTCACCACCCTACCTCCTAACAAAACTGCCATTGGCTGTCGGTGGATTTACAAAATCAAATATAATTCTGATGGCTCTATTGAACGATATAAAGCGCGCCTCGTTGCCAAAGGATACAATCAGATTGAAGGGCTAGATTATCTAGATACTTTTGCCCCTGTTGCCAAAATCACTACCGTTCGGCTTCTTCTTGCCATAGCCGCTTCCAAGTGTTGGTCACTTAAACAATTGGATGTTAATAATGCATTCTTACATGGTGATCTTCATGAAGAGGTTTATATGAAAATTCCTCCTGGCCTTACCCCCGCCAACAAAAATCAGGTTTGTAAACTCCAACGCTCTTTATATGGCCTTAAACAGGCTGGCCGACAATGGTATGCTAAATTACATCATTTTTTACTATCAAATAATTATCACTGTTCTATCTCTGGCAACTCTATTTTTCTGAAACATGATGGCAATCATACTACGGCGTTACTCATTTATGTTGATGATATCCTCATCACTGGCAACGACGATGGAGAAATTCAACACATAACTGACCTCCTTCATTCTACCTTCCGCATAAAGAACCTTGGTGATCTGACATACTTTCTCGGTCTGGAGGTTGCTCGCAACTCCAAAGGAATACATCTTAGCCAACGCAAGTATACCTTGGATCTCCTTGCTGAAACCGGCCTTCTCGACAGTTCGCCCGTCCCTACTCCCATGGTTCTTAAACAATCTACTACTAATACCGTCCGGTCTCTTGATGATACTGATGCTGCCTCTTATCGTCGTCTCATTGGTAAACTCATATATCTGACCACGACTCGTCCAGACATTACCTTTGCCGTCAACAACCTCAGTCAGTTCATGTATGCCCCTACGACTGCTCACCAACAAGCTACCAGTCGCATCCTCCGTTATCTCAAAGGCACTCCTGGTGCTGGTATATTTCTTCCTAGCACATCTCCCATTCAACTGAAAGCTTTTTGTGACTCCGATTGGGCTGCCTGTCCTGATACTCGCCGTTCGGTTACTGGGTTCACCGTCTACCTTGGCAACTCTCTCATCTCGTGGCGCTCCAAGAAACAACCAACCGTCTCCCGTAGTTCTTCTGAGGCCGAGTATCGTTCACTTGCCAGCACGGTGTGTGAAATACAGTGGCTCACATATTTGCTTAATGATCTCCACGTTGCTCATACGTCACCTGCTCTCATCTATTGTGATAACCAATCTGCCATACAAATTGCTTCCAATCAAGTTTTTCATGAACGTACAAAGCACATTGACATTGACTGCCACATTGTTCGTGAAAAAGTTGTCACCGGTCTCATCAAGCCTCTCCCCATCTCCACAACAATGCAATTAGCCGACATCTTAACCAAACCGTTACCTCCTCCTACCTTTTAACTTCTTCGTTCCAAGCTGGGACTCCAAAATATTTACGCCCAGCTTGAGGGAGGCTGATAACATTTATATTGTTAACCGTCCGGTCTCTTTTAGAATCACCCGTCCGGTTAACACTTACATTGTTAACCGTCCGGTTCTTTCCCCTTTTTATCTTTTCCGTTAGGTTTCCTTTTGTTTACTCGATCGGATAGCTCGGTTCCTTTCTTTTCTTCGTTCTTTTGTTTCTTCCTTTTGTATTGCCTTTCCTATATATATCTTTCTGTACTTGTATTTTTTATATCAATCAATGAATACAACATTTTCTCCTTTTCTATCTACACTTTCTCTCTTTTGTCACGTTATAATTCTATGAAAGAAAAAGGAACCAATTATCATGACTTGCAAAACCAGTTCGGAGTAGAAACTGATATGTTCTGTATGATTTGCTAGAAAAGTAAATTCAATTTTTTCTTAAAAAATCAAGAATCAACTTAAAATATTATATTGTTATTTTATGATAAATTTATAATTATTAATAAGTCTTCATGTACATTATAAAAATTTCAATTTAAGATATCAAACATATGTTTAATTTAAATATTTGTAAATATTTTAAGTTAATAATATATAAATTTCTAGTGAATTTCCATGTGACTTATTGTCTGCCCAATATCTTATATGAATATGATTCATCTCTTATTTTTATTAAATTTTTCAAATTCTTTTTTGAGAGTCAATAGTGATATTAAAATTAAGATTTAATAATATTTTTTTCTTTATATCCTTAACAATGGTTGTATGTATTTTTTTTAATTTCTTTTTAATCAAAGTAACTAAAAAAAAAACTCTACGAGATAGCGTCAAGAAAAAAAATATAAAAATCAAATTAAAAATAAATATATAGAAAAATTATTGAATGATTGATACGATAAAAATTCAATATAAGAATTAAGTAAAAAATAAATACAAAAAAACTATTGAATGGTTTATACAAAGACATAAATCTTTTAAGGTTAAAGTTAATAATTGGTGTTAAGAATACAAAAAAATTGTTCATCTTAAAGAAAGACTTATAACTTGATAAATGTTTACTCTTGCAATAGATTTCATAGCAAATGAGTGTAATTCTCAATAAAATTAAAGTTATAAATTATAGTTATGTTATTATTATAATAAAATTAATATTATACTTGTTTGGTACATAATATTGTTATATATACTAAACAAGTATAAAAACGAAATTAGTAAGTAAAATAAGATTTCTATTTTATTAATTTAAGAAAATCTAAAGTTCTCATTTATTAAAAATTATATTTGGTAAAATAATTATTACGAAAATAAATATATATATTTAGATGATTAAATACTAATAACTAAAGAGCAATATGTTTTTACATGATACTTTTTCTAAATTTAAATATAAAAATGTATAATTGTATAGTGATTGAGAATGCAAAAGTTTTTAAAAAATACTACATTTATCATATCATACTATCAATCATATTTTCCAAATATCATACATTTCATCTTTTTTAAATATCTCAAATGTTTTTCTTATGCGGAAAAGGATAAAATGGTTTAAAAAAAATGAATTTTTATAATTTAAAAGAAAAAAAAAATGTGAAATAAATATAAAATAATTATGTGTCTTAAAATATATTTTTTTTTCTTATTTATAGATCAGTAAACACTTTACTTTTGTGAAACACAATTACAATTTGTTGGATTTTTATTTAGTAGCCTAAACGGTTGGTTCCTAAGAAATCTATGTGAGCATGTATTCATAAAATTAATTTTAATAATAATTTTTTAAATATAAAATATAAAGTATTTATGTATTTTTTTAAAATAATTACTTTTTGCTTAAAAAATACAATTATTATTTTATAAAATAATATTAATGGTACATAAATATATTTTAGTTGTTATCAATGGAACTAAAATCATTGATCATATATTAAGTTAGACGTAAATAAAATTAAGTTATAAATACTTGATTATTTTAATATTATTAGTTCAATTTGTGTGTTTATTTTTCTAAGATAACAAAAAGTAAAAAAAAAAATATTATTAAATTAAAAAATCATAAAAAAAAGTAATTATAAAAATGAGTATAAATATTTAGATAGTTTTATTTGTTACTTGTACGTTTTTGTACAAATAGCCATTAAGTGATTGGTAGTCGATTACAGGCATCATGTAATCGATTACCAACGGATGTATTGGCTTCAAGTGCTGAGGGACTTGAACTACCTTGCTAAAACACCCACATGGAGTCTTTGCTCCACAATAGGCTGGCCAAAGAAAAGTTTTGATGCACTTGCAACCATCAACCATGATCAACAAGAGTCATCCATTGAAAAAAATGGACAAAGGTAGCCTTAAGTACAGAAAAGTCATCATGGGAAGTCACGTTCTCTCAACTAGGGTACCTATTAAGCCATTAGTAATCGATTACAGACACCATGTAATTGATTACTAGAGCATGTCTTGGCTTGAAATGCTGAGGGACTTGAACTACCTTGTTAAAACACTCACATGGGGTCTTTGCTCCACAATGAGTTAGACAAAGTATAGTTTGATGGAGGTTGGAGAGAGGATGAAAAGGGGAGGGTGGAGAGGAATGAAATCTGAGTTGGAAAGAAGGATGCACAGAGGAGTAATTTCAGAATCCTCAAAAAAGGTAGGTTTAATACCTATTTTGATCCCTCTTTTCGGGGGGTTTGTTCAAAGTGGTCCTCCCTTTTTTTAAAAAGTTCACTAAAGTCCCACTTTTTGCAAAAACTATGAAAGTTAGTCCTTTTTGCTAACAGCGTTAATTTTGCTAACGGTAGAGGTTCTCAACTGGCAAATATTTCATGAGTTGTAACGTTTTGGTTGTGCTGGCACTGTTTTGTGTTTTAAAAAAATGATTAATTGTAACGTGGAATTTAATAAAGTTAGGGTTAAAATAAAAATTGAATTTGGGGGTAATTAAGTAAAGTAATTTTGGTCAGAAGCAAATTGGGGTAAAATTTGCGATTGAAATTGTGAATTTGGCGATTTAGGGTTCATCAAGCACCTTCAACAATCCACAGATTTAGGGTTCAACAACCACCTTCAACAATGAACAGTCTAGGAAATTGTTTGATGAAATTCCCCGAAGAGATAACTTTTCTTGGAACGCTTCCATATCTGGCTATGTTAGCCATGATCGGCCTTGGGAAGCTTTAGTTGTTTAGAGCGATGCAGAGGTGTGAGAGATCGAATTCAAATAAGTTTACCTTGTCTAGTGCCTTGGCCGCTTCGGCTGCTATTCCTTGCTTGCTTCTTGGGAAGGAAATTCATGGTTTCTTAATAAGAATCGAGTTGAACTTGGATGAAGTGGTTTAGAGTGCTCTGTTGGATTTGTATGGCAAACGTGGGAGTTTAGATGAAGCTAGGGGTATTTTTGACCAGATGAAGAGAAAAGATATTGTTTCATGGACTACCATGATTCATAGATGCTTTGAAGACGGAAGAAAAGAAGAGGGCTTTTCATTATTTAGAGACTTAACGAGGTCAGGTGTTAGACCGAATGAGTATACCTTTGATGGAGTTTTAAATAAATGTGCCGACCATGCTGCTGAACACCTAGGAAATGAGGTTCATGGGTACATGATGCGTGTTGGATATGATCCGTGTTCATTTGCAGTGAGTGCCCTTGTTCATATGTACTCGAAGTGTGGGAACACTAGGGTTGCAAGAAGGGTATTAGAAAAGATATGATATATAGAGGGACAGTGAAGAACCCAGGTAAGAGCTGGATTGAAATTAACCCTAATTTAAATTTTTCTTTTAACCCTAACTTTATTAAATTCCACATCACAATTAATTTTTTTTTTAAACACAAAACAGTGTCAGCACAACCAAAACATTACAACTCATCAAATATTTGCCAGCTGGGCAGCTCCACCGTTAGTAAAATTAATGCCGTTAGCAAAAAGGACCGACTTCCACAGTTTTTGCAAAAAGTAGGACTTTCGTGAACTTTTTAAAAAAGAGAAGACCACTTTGAACAAACCCTCCGAAAACAGGGACCAAAATAGGTATTAAACCAAAAAGGTAAATCTGCATCCTTTTTCACCACACCAACAACCAAAAGAAAAAAAGTTTCCTAGTCCAATAAGAAGCTGACACGTGCCCGTTGTTAAATTGTTGCCAAATTTTAGTTGTTAACATATTGTGATCCTAAACTTAAATACTTCTTGCATCCTTTCTTTCTGTTTTTTAGAGCTTCAGTTTCATACATTGATACTCATATGAGTTTTCATTAGGGCTGGGCAAAAATAACTTATCTATACTGTACTATACTTAATTGTACTATATTATATTCAAAAAAACTAATCCACTTTTACTATAACTTAAATATATTGTTTTATTGTTCAATTTTTAAAAACTAAACTTAAGAAATTTTTGATACAGTTAATTATAGTTAACTTTACTCTGCTTTTACAAGACTAGAGCTCCCTTCTGTTTAAAAATATAATTATGTAAATTTTCTATGGTGATTTGATTTGTAGATTGTTTACCATCTGAAATTGTTATATAATAATTATGGAAAAAAAATTAATGCATTACGAATGCTTTAAAAAAACAATTTAAAATAATCCTTTCAACTTTTTCATTACATATAATAAATCAGATTGTTTTAAAAAAATTAAATATCTAGTAAATCATGATGTTGTAATAAATCTTTTCAATTTTTATAATAATTACATTAAATTGTACCAGGTTGTATTTTCTAATTGATTAATAATGTAAAATAAATTATGTTTAAACTCTTACTTTATAGTGTCACTAAAGGTTGATTGTTTAATGTAAAAAAAAAAAGGGACGCGTAATAATGTTTTTTACCAATAGTTTGTTACAAATTAATGCGTAGTGCATAATCGAATGTTAGGCTAAATGACCGTGACAGAGTTTTTTATTCCAAATAAAAAAAAAGAAATCTTTTATTCCAAATAAATCACTATGAAAGAGTTTTAAATAACTGTGACATCCACTTTATCAAATTTTTTATTTCAAATAGAAAAAGAAATTGTTTTATAAAACTTGCAATCAAAATGGTTCAATTTCAGATTATAATTTAAAGTTACTTTGTTATTAGATAGTGTTAAAATCAGATTTTAGAATTAGTGCAATGTTAAAGTTAGTATAATTTAGTTTAAAATTAGTAGTTTAGTTAAAATTAATGTAGTTTACAATTCAGTTAGTAGTTCAGTTCAGTTTATATTATAGTTTAGTATAATTTAGTATAATTCAGTTCAATTCAGTTTGATAAAACAAAAAAAAAGTTCAGTTCCGGTTATCAGAACTATTTTACAGTTCATTTCAGTTTAAATAAATTAGTTTTTAGTTCAATACAGTTTTTAGTAGTGTAATGCAATTCAGTTCCATTTCCCCACTCTTAGTTTTCATGACTGAATCCTGGCAACTGAACTTGAAAACAAAGGCAGAGTAAGAGTTCATGGTGAATCATAATCCTTTCACGGAACATAATTGATTCTTGCCCAAGCAAAATCAATTCTCTGCTTCATTTTCAAGCAGAATCGATTCTCGCCCATGTACAATCGATTATGGCGTTAACAAAATCAATTCTCCACCCCAATACTCTCATTTTAAAGTGCATAGGTTTATACCTTGGAAAATCTGAAGAATTCAGAGGTGTGAACTTCAAGAAAAGAAGCTTTTGAATGGTAATTACTCAGTGATGAGTTATCTGAAAGATAATAAAAATGGCAAAAGTGGACTATGTTTTTCTCTGTCTATGATATCTTGAGTGATGAATTTTTCTTGTATGTGTGGAGAATGTTTTGGAATATAAGAATTTGAATAGTCATATCTTTTTTCTTCTCAAGTTCTTACACTCCAACTAATGTAAGTGTCCTATTTTTTTTTTTAGAAAAAAATTGTCTGAAATTCAATTTTTGGAACATAAAATGAAAGTTTAATTTTATATGTTTTCTTATAATCAGTTTTCAACTGTAAGTTTTCTATTATATATTTCTCTTTTGGCAATTAAGTCTGAAGAATTTAGTTAAGATTTAATTATGGAGGAGTTCAAGAATGATAATATATGTGATTTTTTTTAAAAATTAAAGTTATATTAAATTGTGTCCTTACTTTTATTATAGTGACAATGATAATATATTATTTTTAAATAACGGGTTCCTTAATTCAAATGCACTACAATAGAAAATTTGAACTCTAGGATCCCACATTAGGTGATATATGGAGTCCTATTAATAAATGATATAACAATCTTTAGAAGCATCACATAAAATTTTATTATTTCTAACTAATTTCAATAACAAATTGGAGTTGAACCTTTGAAATAGTAGAGACCAGAAAAAAGCTCGATGTAGGAGAATCTATTCAGTCCTCAGATAACCTCGTCCTCGTCCAACACTTTTCTGTTACGCCCTGCTACTGACAACAAAAATAGTGCAATCGAAGTAGTCACACGATTGAAAAATGGACATTAAAAAATTATAATAATCAATCATAAAAAAAAATAAAAAAAAAAAGATATATATATATATATATATATATATATATATATATATATATATATATATATATTGTGAAAAGCAACAAAAGAGAACTTGAGGTACATTTGAGGAATTTGAAGAGAAGGGTTCAATTTTGGCATAGAAATTTGGAAAAACTTCTATAAAATGTTGTGGATGAGATAATCCTCTCGTGGTTTAGAAAAATCTCAAATAGTTTAGATGCTTTAAATATTCAAATATAACCTAAAACAATTGAAGATAGTTGTGAAGGAAAGAATAGTTGATATGGAGGGACTGCACCACAAAAAGTTTCACGTCATTCTTTGAGTTTAATGATCCCAAAAGCAAAGTTTGTTTCTTCATGCTTTGTCCTTGTCTTGAAAGAGAGAATCTATAATATTTATTCACTAGTGAAAAAACGCTGTTTAACGTCACCACATAGACGTCGGTTGTTATTTGCACTACCGTAAAACGATGACTGGTGACAACTTTGTAATTAAGTATGGCAAGTAGACGTCGGCCCCTGCTCTAACCGATGTTTGAAGACGTCTAGACGTCGGTCCCCCTACAGGGTGACTTCTAAAGGGTTGTCAGGTAAGGTGAACAATCGACCTACAGACATCGACAAGACAACCACCAACGTCTATAGGTCTCAGGATGGTGAAAAGTTGCGAGGTGGACATCGGTGCCCCAGCAATGGACGTCTATAACCTGACAGGTAGTTGAGTGCCATTAATGTATGAGACATAGACGTCGGCGCCTCCCCCAATGCACGCCTATAACCTGACAGTTAGGTGAAACTGTAATGATTATGCTACAAACTAGACGTCGGTTACCATGCAACCGATGACTATGTCCAACTAGACATCGGTTGTTCAATACCTGATGTCTATAATCCGCGCCAATATTAATATTTAAATCATATAGACGTCGAATTAGTGATAGCACCGACGTCTATAACCTTACAGACGTCTGTCGCGATAGCTAACCGACGTCTAGAATGACATAACTTCAGAACGCGAACCCGCGAGCAATTTCCACTATTCATCGTCTTCTTCTTCGTCGAGAGCTTTTCTCCGTTGCGCCATTAGAGGTTCGTTTTGTGTGTTTTTGACCGTTTAAATTTAGTTTTTCTCTGATTGAATTAGTCTTTGATGAAAAAGCTTTCATTTGAACCGATCATAATTTCATTTTGTTGCGTTTTGTTGTAGTTTCAAACATCTTGTTGGCTTGCGTTGTTGACTGTTTTTGGACTGCTTTTGTGACCTATATTTGGGCGTGCACTACAACAGTTGTCTCGTTTGGTTATATATAATATGCTAAAAAGGTTAGGTTATTTGTTGAAAACTTAATTTGTATGGATATTATTGGCTTTTGTGTATGATGTTGGCATTTTGAATTTTCATTTTATTCGTTTTTTTTTTATGATTTCATATTGACGTTTATGTATGCATGTGTTTGCAAATTGTTAGTATATGCATGAGTTTGCAGATTGTTAGCATGTGCATGTGATTAAGTTTAGTTGTGTTATTATAATTTACATGCATTAGTATGAAATCACTGAGTGAAACTTAGTTCCTGTTTGAAATTTAACACAAACGATTAATCTTTTAATCGTTTGTATTAAATTTTGAATTGTCCGATTGTCTAATTGTCCAATTTTATACTGATGAAGTATGTTACGAACATAGTATGGATCGAAGTTGGATGAATGCACGCCGCCTCTCTGAAGAATATGAGAAGGGTGTTTCGGTGTTCTTGCAATATGTTAAAGAAAAGGAAAAGTCTGTGAACATGACATATTTTTGTCCTTGTGTTCGTTGTCTTAATCAAATACGACAAGACTTGGGCAATTTGCAATAACATCTATTAATGTTCGGCATAACGAGAACGTATACGGTTTGGACTTGGCATGGAGAAGTACCGGACCAACCTATGACGTCACGAGGAACAAATTATGTAGAAGAATGGATGAGTGATCATTTAGAGGACATGATACGTGATGTTGGTGAAGATAACTTTAGAAGAGCTAATTTGTACGATTCTGTAATCAATGATTCTGAGCAACCGTTGTACCCAGGCTGCACGAACTTTACACGTTTATCTGCAACTTTGAAGTTGTTCAGTTTAAAAGCAAGGAACGGATGGACCCATAAAAGTTTCACGGAGTTGTTGGAGAAGGACATGCTTCCAGAAAATAATACTCTTTCTATTCGAAATTACAAAGCCAAAAAAGTTTTATGTCCAATGGGTCTTGAATATCAGAAGATACATGTTTGCCCCAATGATTGTGTTTTTTATATCAAGGAGTTTGCTTCACTAAAGTACTGTCCAACATGTGGTTTAAGCCGTTTTAAGAAAAAATCTGACAAAAAACACTAGTGAAGAAGGTAATGATGGTGCACCAAGTAAGGTGATGTGGTATTTGCCTATAATACCTAGGTTCAAACGTATGTTCTCTGTTAAGGAGGATGCAAAGAACCTTAAATGGCACGTTTTAGGAAGAAAGTGCGATAATCTTCTTCGACACCCAGCAGACTCACCACATTGGAAGAAGATCGATGAAACATTTCCAGAATTTGGTGCAGATCCAAGAAACTTAAGACTTGCACTTGCAACTGATGGCATGAATCCGTACGGGAACTTAAGTAGCAAACACAGTTCTTAGCCAATTTTGTTGATGATATACAATCTTTCTCCTTTGTTGTGCATGAAGAGAAAATATGTCATGTTGTTAATGATGATATTTGGTCCTAAACAACTTGGCAATGACATTGATGTTTACTTGAAACCTTTAATTGATTATTTGAAATTGTTGTGGGAAGAAGGTGTCAAAGTGTTTGATTCAGATGTTGACGACAATTTCTGTTTGCGTGCAATGTTGTTTTGCACTATAAATGATTTCCTAGCCTATGGAAACTTGAGCGGTTATAGTGTTAAAGGACATTTTGCATGTCCGATTTATGAAGAAAACACTAGTTACCTTCAATTGAAGCATGGTCAGAAAACGGTTTATACAAGACATCGGAAATTTCTTCCTCGCAATCACCCTTATCTTAGATTGAAAAAAGCATTCAATGGAAGTGTCGAGGATGAGGTTGTGTGCAAACCCCGAAATGGTGAAGAGGTGTACAACGAAGTCAAAAACATTGACATTGTATTTGGAAAACATCGTAAAAGTACATATGCAAAAAATGTTTGGAAGAAACGATCAATATTTTTTAATCTTCCTTATTGGTATTTACTTGATGTTAGACATTGTATTGATGTGATGCACGTAGAAAAAAATGTTTTTGATAGTGTCATCGTAACTTTATTAAACGTCAAAGGGAAGACCAAAGATGGAATAAAAGCAAGACAAGATTTGGCTGACAATTGGAAATGAAGGAATAAGACTACTATGTCAATTGGAAAACGAAGGAATAAGACTACTATGTCAATTGGAGATGTATTTTCCACCTTATTTTTTTGATATCATGGTTCATTTGATCGTTCATCTAGTCCGAGAAATTCGAATATGTGGGCTGGTTTACCTAAGGTGGATGTATCTTGTTGAAAGATACATGAAAATCTTAAAAGGATATGTCAAGAATCAGTATAGACCAGAAGCTTCAATCATTGAGCGATACATTGCAGAAGAAGCCATTGAATTTTGTTCAGCTTACATGCCAAGTTGTGAACCAGTGGGTCTACCGAAGAGCATACATGAATCAAAATATGAAGGTAAGGGTCGTGGTGTGAGGATTCAACGTGTAAGTAGACAAGAAGTTGATCAAGCTCATTTGTACATCTTAAACAACACTGATGATGTTACATTTCTGAACATGTTAATGAAATAAAAGCATCACACCCAAGAATGAGTGAAAAATGACAGCTTAATGAACATGTCAAAACCTTCTTACTATGGTTTAAGATGAAGGGAAAAACCACCACGGTTTTGAGGATGAAGAATCTCTTTGTGTACTTCAGCCAACATGTAGCACATCAATTCCCATTGAAGACTCAATTGAGGACGTTGTCGATGACATATTTGCAATTCGTAGTGATCATGATGAAGGGATCTGGGATAAAACAATATCTTAATAAGTAACGTCTTGTTTTTTGTTTAGACTTTCTACGAATTTATATTTACATGAAAATTTCAATTTCAATTCATAATAACTAACCTTGTATATATTTTTCAGGTATGTCAACCTCAGACTCAACATCAGCACAAAGCAGACGTATAAGAGGAGTGACACGTTTGCCAGAAGCGACATCCGGATAGGTTCCTGGGCAGAGGAAACATGTTGCGATGGACCCAAGAATCGGTGTGGCCTTAGGGGTCGAGAAGAACCTTTTATGGCAAGATGCTCAGGTATGGTTACTTAAAAGAAATTTGATATAATTATTTCTTTGATGTTATTATGTCATTCACATGTTCCTTGTTTTAAACAGGTAAAATATTATGTTCTAAACACCCAGGACGTGAGGCAGAAAATCTTATCGCACATATGTAAGAGATGGAGGGATTTCAAGACAAAGCTGACACGTCTGTATTTATTTAGAAAAAGACAACATGAGAATCCATCTCAACATTATTCCTTCATAGAAGAAGAATGGATGCAGTTTCGTCAATCTAGAGAGACTGAGGAATGGAAGGTATTTATCTTAACCAACAACGTCTTGAAAGCAGTTTTTATTATTATATATCTATGCATAAAAATTGTTTTATAGGGTAAAAGGTTAGCCGCCTAAGAAAGGCAAAGGCTAAATGATGCACCACACGTGTTATCACGAGGTGGTTATGCGAAACTGGAGAAGAAACTTAGAAAGGATCGAGTAGATGAGTTGGGGCTTGAGTCCCCGGACCTAGCACCTCCACCTACAAGGTACGAGATGTGGAAGGCTACTCGGACGAAATCTGATGGGAACACGACATCTGCCTCAGCCGTAGCAATCTCATAGAGAATTGTAAGTTGAAATTGTAAACATTACTTTATTGGCTTTTTATCGTATCTTGCAATTTAAGTAACGTAATTTTTTTAATGTACAGGATGAGTTGGTTGAGCAGCAGACATAGGGAACATTTACTTCCCAGGGTAGGGAGGACATTTTAACAACGGCCATTGGCAAACCGGAGCACCCAGGACGTGTACGTGCAGTTCCTGGGTCCATTGGTCTTCGTGAGCACTTTGGCCTTGTACAAAAAACGACCCAATCAACGAATCAGGAGGCACTAAAGCAGATGGATCTTCAGTGGGAACAAAGAATTCGTCAAATGGAGCAACGCTTCACTCAGCAACTAGAAGTTGCAATCCATGACGCAGGCCACCGTGGGTGTGTCCACTGAAACTCCCACACCACCTCCTACCAGCACCAAAGGATCATGCTCTGTTGTTGAACCTACTGACTACATTGGTCAGTATGACTTGTTGGTTGATAGGGATCCCGCACGCATTGTGGCTGTCGGACGAGTAATTGAGGAAGGCCAGACTATTCATGGTGTTCCCATATCACCCATGCACGTGCGTGTCATGATTGACGAGGTTCAGGATCCATAAGCTCAGGTCCCTGTACCGACTCCTGAAGTTCAATTTGTGGGGAGGCGATAGGAACTTTTTTAGTCTAGCCTAGAGCATTGGTTATCACACACATTGGTACACAACAGGCATAATATTGTTATCTTCACTAATTTTATATTATCAATTAAAAATATTTGTTCATAACTTTGAAAATTTTATGTTCAGTTCACACGACCTCAAAAGCAGTCGATGCATGACGCACCAATACCTGAATATGATGATGCTGATGATGGTGATGACACGGCTGACGCAGAAGATAATCCCATAGCAAAGCTAATGTCAAACATTCCCATACATGGACACAGTCATTGTAGACCAAGGTCGGTCTTCCGTTTACGGATTTGTTGAACCTCAGACCATTCAACGTTGTGGTAACACAGTTGAAATCAAACAAAATTATTTGCAAACATGGATGGCTGAGTCAAACAGAGACATATACCTTGTGTCATACATTGATGGGTATGTGTTGTTTTATGTAAAAGGTAATTAAAGTTTACTTAATTAGTTTACTAACTATTTATGATGTTCCAAACAGGGCTCACTGGCAGCTGGTGATCCTCATTCCCAAACAAAGTAGAGTTGTCTTCTTCTGTTCGCTATGAAGGAAGATGAAAAAAGACTTGAGAACCATGCTTCAAGGGTAAGTGTATCGCAAAAAATGACTTTTAAATTCATGTAGGCCTTAATTTTTTATGATTTCATACTTATATTCACATTACTTTCTGTTTTAATGTAAATAGAGTAATGGGTAAATCTCGAGGTCAGCTAAATCAAGTCGTGTATCCCAAGGTTTGATGCATTTATAGTTTTAATTCATTTACTATGTTATTCAATGATCTTAATATTTGACTATATTTAGTTTGTCATTTTAGTGTAACAGACAGCTAGATTCATGGGAATGTGGGTTCTATGTGATGTCTTGGATTAAGACCATCATTCGAGCTGGCATTACAGATAGCTGGAATGAGGTAATAATAAGGTTTACTTTGAAAACATCAAAAATCAATTAATTCTTTTGAACATATATCAAACCATAATCAATATTTCTTAATTATGCAGCGCTTCAACAATTTATCTGTTTTACCCGAAGACACGATAAAGCAGCTAAGGCAGGAGTGGACAACTTATCTTCTCCAAAAGTGGAACTAGTGCAAGACTTATTTTTGTTGTTTTCAATTACTTAGGTTTATTTTAAGTTTATAATTTCATTTTTTTGATCTTTGATTGAATTATACCTATTTATAGCTAAAACAAACAATTCTTTATTATAAACAATTGTTCTGGAAAATTTTTCTGATTTTCAAGTGTGGTTATATTCGAAATATAAAATATTAATTAAAAAAAATACCCAGTAGACGTCGGTTAATGCAAAACTGACGTCTACAAATGTCAGTCAATGCACAAGGCGACGTCCATTAAGTAACAGTGGCCAAAACGATCCAACGTGTACAGACGTCACTTTTGTTGACCTCTGACGTCTACGTTAACGTCTATTGTAGCTACGCCTGACGTTTATGTAGACGTCGCCTGTGTACACCGCTGACGTCTATATAGACATCTGTCAATACCTGACTGATGTAAAGTTAATGTCACTGGAATAAACGTCGGTTCTGTAAGTGACGTCAAAAGTCCAAAATAACCGATGTTAAACAGCGTTTTTCTACTAGTGATTATGCTTTGGATATTAAGATTTTTGTAGTGACTCAGGCACTGATTTATGGTTGAGAGATTCTTTTGAGAAAGTTTTTTAGATTGGCAACATGAATAAGATCATGCGGATCGTAGCCAGCTGCTGAGCGCACGAACATGAATAAGGTTATTGGCATTAAACTTAAATAATTCTTCCATCCTTTCTTTCTGTTTTTTTTTTTTATTGTGCATACAGAGCTTCAGTTCTCATACATTGAAAACAAAGACAAACTAAGAGTTCATGACGAATCATAATACTTTCACCGAAGAATAATTGATTCTTGCCCAAGCAAAATCAATTCTCTGCTTCATTTTGAAGCAGAATCGATTCTCCCCCGTGTAGAATCGATTATGGCGTAAAGCAAAATCAATTCTCTATTTCATTAGATGAATTCAAACAACTTTTCTAAGTAATCAGGCACATTTTAATTGTATGACAATTTTAGTAAACACTACAAGAAAATCATTACATATTAACTAACTTCAGAGACCAAAATAATTAGTCATTTCATTGACTAAATTAGACATCATTTTATAAATTAAAAATTATTAGTATTTAAAATAGTTTTTATCATTAATAAAAAATTATAATTATTTTTTGAATTAGAGTCTAAATTAATTTCTAATTTAGAATCAATAAAAGTAGTTTAAGGTGTCATGTTACACATTCTTCAACATCCCTGAATTTCTAAACATAAATTGTATATAATTTCTTCCTTTATTATGTCTTAAACAACTTTCAATAACACCTTCCGGAAACATACAGTAGAATAGAAGTTGAATCTACTTTCTTGTTAATCCTTACTCTGGAGAGTCCCGATTTGGTTACTATAGTCTGAGCCTGTGTCATGTTTTGGATGAACATCCAAGAAAATTATTAGCAAGGTATTCTTTTCCAATGCATGAATGTATAAATCAATAGGACGATGTTCAAGTCTTATTTATATAAATTTTACACATCAATGATAAGGTATTCATCCTCATCAGCTGAAATTCTTGAGTGTTGGATGTGCATAGGCTTCTTGTGCCTTGCTTGACATAATATTTCACATACTCAATATACATTATCAGTACCCTCAATGGCCAGAAAATAATTACAATTATACAGCAAAGGATTGTAATGCAAAACAAAGAATCCCTGTAAAGAGCAATTTAAATTTAAGTTTCACGTCAAAAGTGGTACTAAAGCACAACATGTTATCACAGAAATGATATATTATTTATTTTGCATTTTCTTTTTCCTTTCTTTATCTACAGCTTAATTTCTATCAGTGGAAAATGATTGTATTAGAATTTGTAATTTCCTGCCAATCTTAACATTATAAGAAAATTGGAATCTTGTCATTCAATTGCATATCTGCTGGCTGAAAGAAACTGAGAATTCATGCCCATATTCTGCTTAAGCATGTTCTCTGAAGACAATGTTTGTTAGAATTTAAGTACTTGATTAGTTTCTTTGCCTAAAACTAGTGAAAAGACATAACAGCCATATTAGCTTAATTAGGAAGCTAACTAAAGAGAATCCAAAGCACAATACATGAAAAGTAGCAAAGTAGGTAATTCTTCACTTTTAAAAAATAGGGTTGAAGCGAACCTGGATTTGAGTTTGCTGCAGGTGATGGTGGAGCATGGATCTCTTTTGTTGAGTCGTGATTTGCGACTTCTGTTTTGAAATATCTGTGCAAAGAAGATGGAGGTTGAGGGTGATGAACCCATTGCTTCGGTGACAGCGGCGCATGGTGAGGATGCAATTCTGGTTCCCTATGATTCTGGGCTTGAGTGTTTTGTTTGGAGGATTTGGTGAAGATGATGGAGGGAGTGGAAGATGGAAGGAAGGAGACGGAGGGAGAGAGAGGGAGAAAACCTAGGAAAGATTGACACTAGTGTCAGAAAAAAAAAAAACAATGACGTGCCATTACACCGTTAGCCACATCAGCTAGTTTTTAACGGTGTTAGTTTTGGAAGACTAAAATTAAAGTCTCCTTAAGGAGCATGACTAAAATATACTTTACTTTGAAAGAGACACTAAAATCAAAACTGCTTGATGGTATAGGACTAAAAACATATTTAACCCTAAAAAATACATAGAATTTGTTTAGCAAAAATAATTGACAGTATTATAATGCAAATAACGTAATTTTGTTTATGGCAGATGAGCATGATATATCATCTATCTATGTATATTAGGAAAATAACTTAATTAAGCATTTATTTGATAAATATTTATCAAATGAAAGTATATTTATATGCAAGTTTCACTGTAAAACTAATAAACCAAAAAAAGAAGTTGGGTGTTGCTCCCTCCACCTCCCAAACCCTCTACAAAAAAATTTTAGTTACAAAAGTAGTCTTTTTTACTTTTAACTATATTTATTTACTTTATTTTGAAACAGTAAATTCCTACCTATTTTACTCCTGCAGCCCTACCCCATCCAACTCTCACCAGATCTGTTTCTTCTCATCTCCCAACTCTTACTTCTCTTCTCCATATTTGTTTGGTTCTTCTCCATATTCTTGTCTCTATCTGTTTGGTTTCGTGGTGCGATGGTGTGACTTTTCGTGGTGCGGCGATGTGGGGTGTTTGCGGTAGTCATTCGGTGGTGCAGCGGTTCCAAACGATAATGAATATTTTATGACTAACATCATCAAAAATATTTTTATTGACATTGATAAAAAATTTTAAATGACATCAATGGAAACATATATCATTAATATTGGTAAAAAAAAATGATTGCAAAATAAATCTGAAAAATAACCACAATCGATTGTTAACAGAGAGAAATATTCATTATTGTTAGTAAAATGTGTACCTCTATCTCAATTTCAAAACTATAACGGAATAAAAATAATGAAAAATGTATACATAAATTATTTAAAAAAATTTCAAAAGTTCAAAATTCTTACAATTTAATTATAATTTAAAATTTTCGAAATTTAAATGATCAAATTCCTCTCTTAAAGTTTTAAAATTTCAATATTTTAATTTTTGTATTTAAATGGTTATATAAAATGTTTCAACTTTTTTTAAAATTAACTATCCTCCACGATGTTTTTTCTCACATTGCGACATATATTTCTTCCTCGTGTATCATCATTTTTTTTTATGTGAGATTGCTTAACTCTACGTACGTTGGTGTGTGTAAGATAAACAATTAGAAAGTTCAAAAGATACAACAATGAAAAGAAGCATAAAAAACAGAGAGAGACAAAAGAAAATGAAACATTAAAATGGTTGTATTGTTTGGCTGATGAGATCGAAGAGAGAAAGAAACAACGTAACTGTCAACGACAAATGTTTGTTGGTTAAGTATAAACCAGACCATCGCATTCATGTAGAGAATTAGAGTGGGTAGAAGTTAAAAAATATTAATCCTAAAAATAAAATTGTACTGAAGGATAAAACAGGAATAGAAAGGTGAAGGAAGAGGTAAAAAAGGAATGGGGAAGTGGAGGGAGCAAGGAGTGGTGGTAGAGGGAGCAATACTTAAAAAAGCTTATACTAATGAACTTCCCCAGAAAGCTAAATAAACAGTTAAAAGAAACTTATAACAGGTTAAAAAATCACAAGTCACTCTCAGGTTTCACGAAGATAAATAAGATATTTTAACCCCTCTGCCCCCTATGAAGCTGGAAACCATTCCAATCCATAAATTTCCTTTTTACTTATTTCTGTGATTATATCAGCGAAAGTGACTTTTGGCAAATGTCACCCGTTATAGTTGTTACTTTGGCAAATGAGACAGTCTAGAATACATTATACATAGCATTTAATTGGGAGATAAAAGAAATTTAGTAACAAAGAGAAACCATATTTATTTTTTCCTTGTCATTGAATTTTGTTCACTCGTACATCCACACTATATATATAGAAAGACATTTGGGAATAGCATGACACCACTATTCAGAGAACAAAATAAACAAACAGAACATGTTGACATGAACTTAACTCTCCTCTCTTTTCATTCGATATTTGATTCATATTGTAAGTTCCATTGATGCTCAATGTATGAATGGTTTGATATTTGTTTAATTTCTACATATTTCAGCGTAGGAAAGCATACTTTCAAATTGTCTATGTCGACAGTCAATTGCTTAAGGTACTTCAGACGCAGTATTTTCACTATCCAGTTTCTATTCATATCCACACTAAGACTTTCCAGTTTTCCTCCAGTTATATTTAGCTCACATGGCCACTTATAAGAACGTGAAAGACATTCTACTAAACTCTTTCCAGGAAAACATTCAAAATGCAACTATCTCAAATGTAGTGGCAAATTGATGGGAATTTCAGCATACCTTGGCTCAGACACACTCCAAGATATTTTCAGATGCTTCAGTGCTAACAAACTTCCCAAACTTTCAAACTCCCCATCCCTGATCAAGGCCTCACTTCCTATACGTATGCTGAGTCGTCTTAGTTTTCTCAAATATTCAACAAGATCTGATAATCTGCAAGGAGTCTTTTCAGAAGTAGTTATTAAAAATCCCTTGAGTACTTGCAGATTAGTGAGCTTCTCAATCCCCTTTGGCATGCCTTCCAGTAAGCAACAATCAGACATAATCAGTTGTGTCAGACTTTTCATTGATGAAATATCATCAGGTAGTCTTTCCAAATTATGACATGCTTTCAGATCAAGAATTACTAGACTCTCAAGTTCAGCAATGGAGGATGGAAGCTCGAATATTCTTGATATCCCACGCAGACTCAGATATTTCAACTGCTTTAGAGTTCTCAACTCTCTCAAGAATTCTTCACTCCCAACTTCAATATGATGCAAAGGTGAATCTTGCCAACGTCCTAGTTGAAGCACCTCTAAATTCTTCAATTGATCAGTGACCCATTGCGGTCCAAAATTCAGATAACTTGCACCAATATTATAAATATTACGTAAAGTAACATTTTTTTATCAACTCCACCAATTGTAACATTTTTTTTGTCAAGCAGTAACCGCGATGGTCTAGTAAACCCTATAGCTCTATCTGAATATAACGTCAACTGCCAATGGACCTGAGAAGGAATTTGAAATTTATTGACAAGGGGATCTTTTCCTCTACCACAGCGTACAATCATCTTAAATTTCAAAAGATAATTAACCACATCCTCACCCAATTCGTCTGCTGTTTTCTTCTCTGTATTTTCAATCAAACCCTCCTCAATCCACAAATTAATTGCATTTCTTTTCCTTATGCTAGGTAATAATGTTCCATAGTCCAACTCTCCTTCTGATGGGGCTGCACCAACTCTTCTGATGAGTGAGATATTTTGCCACCCCTGTTATCAAAAACAAGCGTTGGGACCAAATTGCGAGCAGAATCTCTGATTCTCTTGCAAATGCTATGCATGTCTTGATGCAGCTTCTTGCGGTCTAACCTGTGAAGATGGTCATACACCGATGCTAATGTGTCAAGCAGTTTTTCTTCATTCTTCTTCATTTCCACAAACACATCCTTTATATTGTTCAGAACCAACCGCAACTTCTCCAACTTCCCATCAAATGATTCATCTCTTCCTCTTTCATGGAATTTCCTCCTTGATGTCGTTAACTCCTTCGTCAACACACCTACTGCTTTCATTTGTTTGTTCGTATTGACATTTTACTACAAACAAACCAATATACACAACGTTACAAAATTTTTCCTACTTCAATTTTTTTTTTTTTTGCCGATGTATCTATACACTCACACCTACCTTTAGAGGCGAAGACAAGTTCTGGAAATTATGCTAGACTCTTTAGAATGATGTCGATAAAAGAAAAAGCGAGCATGAGTAGAAAACTTGATGGTAGATGGTACATCTTACATGAACCAACTATAGTTTTCATTGACCAATTAGGAAAATTTTAGTGATTGGTAAGCTATACAAGATCAAGCTTATAAGGAGTATCATCAAGAATCAATAATCAGTCATTCTTAATGAATACTGTAAAACATAATATAAATAAGCTAATATGTATTCAAATCAAACTTTCTCTACAAATAAAACAACATAAATTATACGCTCAAAATTATTTAATTCAAAGGATATACAATACAGTAGAAAGTTTGAACTCTAAGATCTAACAATAGGTGATATATGGAGTTCCATTAACAAATGATATAACAATCTTTAGAAGCATCATCGCACAAAACTTTATTATTTCTAATTAATTTCAATAACAAAATGGATTTGAACCTCTGAAATAATTGGGACCAAAGAAAAGCTAGATGTAGAAATCTATTCAGTCCAACTCCTTTCAATTACACCCTGCTACTGACAACAACAAAAATGTAGCTTTAGAAACAGTGCAATCGAAGCTAGTCATATGATTGAAAAATGGACATTAAGAAATTATAATAATCAATCATAAAGCAACAAAAGGAGAAGATGAGGTATGTTTTATCAAGAGAGAATCTATAATATTTGTTATGCTTTGGATATAAAGATTTAATTAGTCGGACACTGATTTATGATTGAGAGATTCTTTTCAGAAAGTTTTTAAGAATGGCAACATGAAGAAGGTCATGCAGACGGTAGCCCACTGCTAAGCGCAGGAACAAGAGCTTGTGATTGTAGAGTGTGTTACATGCGTTGTTATTGGGGTTGACAAACCCAAGTTTGACAGAGAGAGACGAACACAGTGATTTTCGTGTATTAAATTTTTCCGATATATTTTAAAATATCAAAGTATTATATATTTTGAAGGTTGGACAAAAAAATAGTACTAACAAATTACACAAAAATCAAACTTTAAGCTCTTATTTTTTTTAATTTAAGTTCTCTGCAAAATTTTTATGTTATTCGATTTATATGCTTTTAAAATAAAAGAGTTAATTGTTAGGTTTATCAACTGGAGATGTTGATTATAAAAATACAACATTTTTTCTAAATTTTGAATAATTTCCCAAACCATAGTTTTTAATAGAAAAATTAGTTAGACTTTGTTCACTTGTATTTGGGAGAGAGTGATTGATGAATTTGAGAAGATTTAAAAATAAATTTTTTATTGTTTATTTGAGTGGATTTAAAGATAAGTTAGAGTGGATTTAAAAGTAAATTTTTTAATGTCACATGAATCAAATCCTAAACTTTATTTTTAAATATATACTATTTACCTCCAAATCCACTTAAATAAGCAATAACAAAATTTTAACTTCAAATTAATCCTCTTAAGTTTATTTCATCACTCTCTCCCAAATCCATTCAAGTGAACAAGACATTATATATTTAGTAATTGACGTCGTTATAAAACTTTTGTAAACAATACTGCTATTATATGATAAATTTCCGTATATATTATACATATATATTTATATATTAAAAATTTGGTTGTTTCCAAAATTCAAGTATAAAATTACATATTATAAACTATAATATAAGTTAGGTATGATATTTTGAATCGTGCTAAATGAAAAGTCAAAGTACACCCTAACTCTTATAGTTTTGTCCTTTATATAAGACTATATAAACTAAAAACATAACAATTTCCTTATTAGTCTCCGGATTTAATTTAAAGAAAAATAAATAAAGATAATGTTATTTCCTTAAGTCATGAAAGATCTTAAAAAAATAATGAATTGAAATCGATGAAAAGATAAAGATTGAACAAAGACTTAAGCAAAATACTTGCTAGTCTTGCTTCTCTTTTTCAGAGTTGATTTTAGTTTTTCTTTAATCCTTAGAAACACTAAAAACTTACAATAATATTAAATTCACCTTTCATATTATAAGTTTGGCATCTTACTATTTTCTTCACTCACTTTGACGTTACATGCTGCATGGTATGCAACAATCATTGGTCAATGACAACTATATATATAATTTCAATTTTTAAATCGCATACTTCATCCATTTTAATGTGTAATCTCAGTTGCTTTCCTCCACAAGGTACATATATATAATATATAGTACAATAAAAACTTGATAATATTGACTGAAATCATTGTTGCAATTTGTTATGGATAAATTTTGTATGAATAGAAAATTTCACAAAAGCCAGTTGTGTGCAACTTACAAACTTATTAAATCAATGTCTGCACTTTGGAGAAAAATATGCATTTTTTTTTTGTGAAAAATGATGACATCAATATGATAAATAATGAATTTCAAAATTGATCTATTGTAGGCTGAGGTTTACCAAATTGATAAACTTTGATGTCTATTTTCCTAAACATTGCTCACAACCTATATAAATAACAACCCTCTTTGGAAAAAATTGGTCACATGTATGTATATGATAGAAGTGAAAAGTTAAAGAAAAGTTGGTAAGTGATTTAATAAGTATGATAAAATTGTAATATTACAATTTTTTTATAGTTTAAATTAATTTAAAATAGAGACTAGTTTAGAAAAAAAATAATAGTAAATTGTTAAAATCTTAGTAGTTAATTTTAGATATTAGACTATAATTCAAAAAACTAACTATAATTTTTTTATTAAAAATAAAGATTATTTTAGATAATAATCGTTTTTAATTAATAAAATGATCTCTAATTTAGACAACATAATGTCTAATTACTTTAGTTTCTAAAATTGGTTTCTATTTAGTGGTTTTTTTTAGTGTTGGTTAAAATTGTCATACAATTTGTTTTAGTATTAATTCATTGGTGGTTGGTGTGTTTCTAAGAGTTAAAGAAAAACTAAAATCAATTCTGAAAGAGAGAAGGAAGTCTAGCAAGTAATTTGCTTAAGTCTTTGTTTAATTACTTAGAGACAAAAGCCACATCAATCTTTATCTTTTCATCGATTTCAATTCATTATTTTTTTAAGATCTTTCATGACTTAAGGAAATAACATTATCTTTATTTATTTTTCTTTAAATTAAATCCGGAGACTATTAAAGGAAATTGTTATGTCTTTGGTTTATATCGTCTTATATACAGACAGGCCAAGGGACAAAACTATAAGACTTAGGGTTTACTTTGACTTTTCATTTTAGCACCATTAAAAATATCATACCTAACTTATATTCTAGTTTATTATATATATATATATATATATATATATATATATATGTACCGTCCCCGTCCGGCCACACCCGGCCTGGCCCTACCGTTCGGTCCTGGTTCAGAGGACCACCAGGACGACCCCGGCCAACCATAAGCCATAATAAATGATTAAAGCCCCTAACGAGGGTTAAGATGTGATTGGGCCGTCATTAGGCCCACGAAAGGTAAAAGCCCATTACACCTAGTATAAATAAGAGTCTCAGGTATGACTTCTGGGGGGCATTCTTTGCTTATTATACATTCTTTTTCAATACCGTTCGGTCACTTAACTGACTTGAGCGTCGGAGTGCCTTTAACAGGTACCCGCCCATCCGGCTTGGAGTACTAGGAGGGAGAACGTGTGATTCCAACAGGAGAAGCGCCCGGCCTACACCACCCGTCCGGCTCCACAAACAGTCCAACCCTAACCGTCCGTCCGGCTCTCCACACTGTCATGGACGCTCCAGCTTCGTCCGCCCCGCTTTCGACTCTCGGCACTAACTTATACCGAAACATTAATGGCGCCCACCGTGGGGCCGAGTGTGCATCCCCATTTGTAACCGCAGGGTTAGGGTAAGCAGTGCTCTTCGCAACCTCGGGAAAGCTTCTCCAGGCACTCGATCCCGGCCATCATGCTTCAACCGTCCGGCAAAATGGTAACTTATACAAACAGGTGTCGGCCAGCAGGCCTCAACCGCTCTGCCAACATGGCCACCTTTCAAGGCACTCGGCCTTTCCTGCTCGGCCACCACTGTTGGATCATGAATCCGACCTCATGTATTTTGGCCTCCAAGGTCTCAACCTCGGTCGTTCGACCTCATGGCCCTTCGGCTCAACCGGTCACCATTCAGCCTCCAACCATCCGGCCATCAGTTGGCCTCCACGTCGGTCTCCTAAGGCCCCTACCATTTGGCCATCCCGTGGCTCCACCTCGTCGGCCATCCATTGGGCCTCAACTCCTAGGCCTTCGACATCAAGCTCTCGGCCGTTCGGCCTCATTCTTAGCCAAATTTTTTGGTATCGTCACCCAGGCCTCAGCCTCAAGGCTTCCTGGCCTCAATCTCTTGGCCCTCTTGGCCATCAACTCCTCGGTCAACTTTACCTCTCCAGATACTTGGCCTCAGCAACTTCTTTGTCATACTGCCTTAAGACTGTAGCAATTCAGTCATAGCCTGACATTTCAGGTAATTCGCCAAAACCTGACTTCGCAGGTACCTAGCCAAAATTGGCGTCATCTCAATCGCACGGCCCATCTGTCCCTATGACTCGGCCATCCAGTTTCAACGATCCAGCTTCTTGGCCACAAACTGAGCTAGTCAACCCTAGGCTTTAACCGCTCGGCCATATCTTGACCTTTCGGCTTTCGGCCTCCAAAGGCCTCGACCTCTTGGCCCACCGAAGAGTCGGGCAATGCTCTTAGGAATGTCAAATGAACATCTTCACCGGTTCGGTCTCGGCCAGCTTGGCCATCCCTCTCAACCCGTTCGATCTCGGCCATCAAACCTCAATTGGTCGGCCCACCCCTCCGGTTACTCGGTACCGGTCCTCAGGCCTTCAACCGTCCGGCCTCTAGGCCTCAAATATTTTGCCATTCGGCCTCATCTATTTCTCGGGCAGACGACTTCAAGGCTCAACCGTTCGGCCAGAGGGCAATCTTTCCTATCATTCGATGTCGGCAATTCGACCTCTGCCATCCGGATAACTTGACCTCCAGTTCTCGACCTCAGCTATTCGGCCTCAAAATTCAACCATTCGGTCATAGCTTGACCCCTTCGGTAAATCTCTCAAACTTGATTTCGCAGGTACTTGGCCAAAATTGGTCTCGACCATTTCGGCCATCCAGCTGCAACAATTCGGCTTTTCGGCCTTAAAATTCTCGGCCATCAGGTCTTACACCGTTAAGCCTTCCGGCTTTCGGCCTCAATGACTTGCCTCAACCTCTAGGCCGTGTGGCCTCGACGATTCGGTCTCACGACGTCACCCACCTCTCGGCCAGTTGGTTTCTAACCCCCTTCAGGTACCTTTCAAAATTTGTTTCGCAGGTATTCGACCAATTATTCGACTCTTAGAATCCATCTCTGACCACCGTCTTGAAGACACCGAAGTTGATGAACGGAGTATTACTCCTGTTAACTCGGTCGGGTGGTGAACGGGGATGCCTGCCACCCTCAACCTCATGAAGAGACCCAAGTTGATGAACGGAGTATAACTCCTGTCAACTTGGCCGGGCGGTGAACGGCGATGCCTGCCGCCCTCAACATCTTGAAGACACCCAAGTTGATGAACGGAGTATCACTCCTGTCAACTTGGGCGGGCGGTGAACGACAATGCCAAGTTGATGAACGGAGTATTACTCCTGTTAACTCGGTCGGGTGGTGAACGGCGATGCCTGCCGCCCTCAACATCTTGAAGACACCCAAGTTGATGAACGGAGTATCACTCCTGTCAACTTGGGCGGGCGGTGAACGACGATGCCAAGTTGATGAACGGAGTATAACTCCTGTCAACTTGGCCGGGCGGTGAACGGCGATGCCTGCCGCCCTCAACATCTTGAAGACACCCAAGTTGATGAACGGAGTATCACTCCTGTCAACTTGGGCGGGCGGTGAACGACGATGCCAAGTTGATGAACGGAGTATAACTCCTGTCAACTTGGCCGGGCGGTGAACGGCGATGCCTGCCGCCCTCAACATCTTGAAGACACCCAAGTTGATGAACGGAGTATCACTCCTGTCAACTTGGGCGGGCGGTGAACGACGATGCCAAGTTGATGAACGGAGTATCACTCCTGTCAACTTGGTCGGGTGGTGAACGGCGATGCCTGCCCCCCTCAACCTCTTGAAGACACCCAAGTTGATGAACGGAGTATCACTCCTGTCAACTTGGTCGGGTGGTGAACGGCGATGCCTGCCACCCTCAACCTCTTGAAGTGTTCAGTCATCTTAGCCGTTCAGCCTCGTGTTCTCGACCACGCAAGGCCTTAACCGTTCAACCTGTCGAATTCAACAAAAATTGGCAATCTCCAAGCTTTCGGCCATTAGGCCTCAAACCGTCCGGCCATCTCGGCGGCACGCCACTCGATCTCGGTCAGAACCGTTCTACCTCTCGGCCGCCTAAAGGCCCCCACATCTCGGCTTTTAAAAGCTCTTGGTCTTTCGACCTCACCGTTAACCGGGTTTGACATCAATGTCTCCTTAACCGTGCGGTCATAGCTGGGCCCCCAACTTGTTGGCCATTCGGCCTCCGAGCTCTCGGCCATCCAGATGCTCGGCAGTGGTCGGCCATTTAACCTTCAAGCTTTCGGCCATCTCGGCCACTCAACCTGTCGGCCATTCGGCCTAGACACTTAGCCAAGTCTGGCATCAACATTCGACCTCGCCGTTCGGCCTCATGTCCTCGGCCTCCTAAGTCCTCCAATGTCTCGACCGTGTCGGCTTCATGTTTTCGGCCTCCAAAGGCCTCAAGCTGTCGGCCATTCGGCCCAGACGCTTGGCCAAATTTGGCATCAACGCTCAAACATGTCGGGCGTCCGGCTTCAACAAATCAACTTTTCAGCCTTAAATTCTCTACCAGTCGGCCGTTTGGACTCAAGCCTCTCGGACTCCAGAGCAAAGGCGACTAAAAAGCGGTCACAAACTGGATGAACCCGCCCTTTCCATTAGGGCCATTTTCAAACCCTTCGCATCATTAAAATCATGCTCGGGCTTGGGGGGCTGATGTACCGTCCCCGTCCGGCCACACCCGGCCTGGCCCTACCGTTCGGTCCTGGTTCAGAGGACCACCAGGACGACCCCGGCCAACCATAAGCCATAATAAATGATTAAAGCCCCTAACGAGGGTTAAGATGTGATTGGGTCGTCATTAGGCCCACGAAAGGTAAAAGCCCATTACACCTAGTATAAATAAGAGTCCCAGGTATGACTTCTGGGGGGCATTCTCTGCTTATTATACATTCTTTTTCAATACCGTTCGGTCACTTAACTGACTTGAGCGTCGGAGTGCCTTTAACAGGTACCCGCCCATCCGGCTTGGAGTACTAGGAGGGAGAACGTGTGATTCCAACAGGAGAAGCGCCCGGCCTACACCACCCGTCCGGCTCCACAAACAGTCCAACCCTAACCGTCCGTCCGGCTCTCCACACTGTCATGGACGCTCCAGCTTCGTCCGCCCCGCTTTCGACTCTCGGCACTAACTTATACCGAAACAATATATATATATATATGTACGTAATTATTGTTTACAAAAGTTTTATAAGAACGTCGATTATAAATAAATAAGTATTTTTTCTATTAGAAAATATGGTTTTGGGATATTATTCGAAATTTCGAAAAAACGTCTTACAAACTCGTTTTCTTTTGTAAAATAAATATTTTTATTCCTAATTAAAGTTTTAGAATATGTTTATTTCTGGATATAATAAAAAAAGGAAGAAGAAGAGAATTGAGCTATATATATTATAAATTTGCAAAGTTTTAATGGTACGCTTTATTACTATTTTTAGGTGAAGATTATATCTAATGGAGATAGTTCCTTAACTCTTTAAATATAGACTTTTCTATATACAAGATTTGAATCTGAAATTTATTTAAGAAATTAAATACACAATTTGAATTTTTATTTGACAAAGCTAGAAAATGTCATAAAAGAAAAGAATGTATTACAGATTTCAAATTAGAAAAAAAAAAACATATTTTCCGTGAAAATTCGACTAGGAAGAATAAAAAATTGTAAGAATATCTACAAGGTCGTTTATTTTATTTTTTTGGTGTAATTACAAAACCAACGAACAAGCATAATAAGAAAAATGGTTTAAAAAAAAACGTGATGTGTGATTGGATAAGAGATTAAAAAAGATATTATTGTATAAGTAATTTATATATTTCTTGTTTTAAAATTTTGAAGGGAAATCATGTGTATATTTATACGCAATTTCAACTCATTTTGAGTTAATTTATTACTTTTTTATTATTATAGTAATACAAGTAATCATTGATTTTAGTAATACTTATTCTCTATAAAAAAAAACTTAATCATTTTCTTCGTTGAAGTTTTCATTTTAACAATCCTTCATCAAAAAACTTGAGCACAAAACACCAAACTTAAATTCAATTTGGATCAAATCAACATGAAATTGATATTATATATATATATATATATATATATATATATATATATATATATATATTTATATTTATAGAAGGATTAATTTTAACAAGTATGAATACAATACACAGAAAATTAAACAAAAAACTTATGCACACAAAAACAATAGCTATGCATATAAAGAGTCAACAGTTTTAAAGGCTGCAGACATGAAAGAGATAATGTAATGTTATATTTTTATATCATTAATAAATTGAAAAGTTATTAAAAAAATCTTTTATTTCATTAACATCAAAATAATTTTTATACAATGCTGAATATATTTTGGCTTCTATGAGATCAACAAATTTTAGTTTTGGTTCTTGCAATGTTTCTCTTTTTTCACCTCTCAAGAATTGGAAACTAATTGCTTTTTATCATATTGTAATTTTTTTATTTTGATTTCTTTCTTTTTAATGTAGATAAATAATTTTTACTTTAAAGATCTAAATTTATTTCATTTGTCATGTATAAGAATAAGAATTAATAGAAGATGAAAATCTCATTTGATTATATGTTAAAAGCATATAACTACTTGTAAGGAATAGATTTTTGCATTAAGGAAACAAAATATTTTTTTTAGTAAAAAAGGAAAATAGAATTATATATTTGTAACAATATATTTCTACTCAACCTTTAATTGTATTTTAAAATTACAAAAGAATAAAAAATAGATTATGTAAATACTAAAAATAACTACACATATTTTAATATCATAATATATTCCAAATTACTCATATTTTTTATATTATAATTATATGTATTACAAACCGGCCACTATATTTTATTTAACCACCATTACTAGTTTTATATGTTTTAAGATAAAATAAAGGCAATGTTGAAGTCACCATATAATGGGCAATAAAATTATTACCTAAAAGTAAACGTCTATTATAGATATTTAGGGATAAAATTATATAATTATTTTTATCTATATCATAATCATAATTTAAAAAATATAATTTTAGGTTTGAAGTATATCGCTATTTATTTATTGTGAATATATAAAATAAGAAGAAATAGTAATAACAGCAATAAAAAGAAATAGTAATAACAGTAATAACTTGGACACGTGTAAGACAGGGGTTGGGAGAGAGAAACTGAAACGAAGAAGGTTGTCTTAAACAACAGAACAAACTGAAACAGACGACAGTTCTTACAATTGCATTCTCTCTCTTTCTATTTCCCAGCAAATATAAAAGACATTAGACAAATTCAATTGTCTCGTCCATGTTTCCAATTTCACTCGTTTTCAACGACTTTCTCCATTTAACGTGCGAACCATCCCAGAAGTCGCTTCCTTAGCCTTTTTCTTGTTCTTTAAGCCTCTGCCTTAGTCTATGCTCTGATCTCTCTGTTTTTTCCAACCACTCAAAAGCCTTTGTTTTTCTTCCTCTTCTTCTTTCAGCTCTTTCTTAAAACTCCCAGGTGCCTTTCTTTCCGTTTTTCATTCTCAGTGTGTGGAACATTTTGCTGATTTCTAGTTGGATTTTGTGTCTGGTGAGAGTATATAGTCTTCAAAGCTTGAACCTTCGAGACAGTATCAGCTCTTAGTATCTGATCATGTCTCGAATAAGATTGTATCAGAAGGAATATAAATGTGAGAAACAAAAAAGTTTGGGCTTTTCGATGTTAAGGGGTGGGATTGTTGGTCATTGAGAGAGTAGTTGAAGCTTTTCGTGTTACATATAATGTGTACAACAGTTTTTGTTTTTGTTTTGCAAAGGTTCAACGGAAGTTTTTCGCTGTTCATTAAAGCACCTACTTCACTAATACTTTTGACTTTTATTTTAATTTCAGTTTTGAAAATTTTTGTGGGTGTTTGTTTTCAGTTAGAAGGCTTAAACTAGAGTAGAACAAAAGGGACTAGTTTAGTTCCATGCTTGGAGTTCAAGAATCTTTTGAATGTTTTTCTTTTGCTTTATGCAACCTGAAGCTTTTTGTCTCAATCTCCTGTAATTAGGTCAACACACAAGGAGCTGCGCCTTTTAGTGTTCTGTAATTAGTATAAAACAAAGGTGTTGTTTTTTATTCTGGTATTGTTTTTTGGTCGCGGAGAAGACAGTTGAGGGATTATTTGGTTGATACTTTCAGAATCTTCCCTGCTTTAATGTTCTCTATTAAGTTTACTTGTTTTTCACCACAATTTTCCTTTCCTTCTTTTGTTATGTCTTTCCATATTTCCTTCCTATTTATGATTGGAAAAACTTAACAACAGTAATTCACAGTTCGTGTTGTTTTTTCTTTCCTATTTTAGATATGATATCAACTTCTTAGATGGGTATTAAAAACTGACCATTCCACAGATATATATGTATTGAGTCAAACTATGGTAATTTGAGGACATCTCTCATTATGTTATTAGCATGTTTAAGTATGATGATTCCTCTGGGCATTTAACCTGTTTCATGAAACCAGCATGCTGCATCAAAGTCAATCATTCCACTGAATTTGAACCTGACACTTGGTTATCTATGCACTGCCTGATAAATAACAAAAACTAGGCTGTTAATTTGTTTATGTACAATATCTGTTGAAATTTGTAATTGATGCGTTATAATATTAATATTGAAGCTAACTGGTTTTTCTTTCCTCCGGTACTAATTGTATATCTTGAACCTGACACTTGGTTATAATATCTCCGTCGGACTTTTGCTGGCAGCTACTGATTGGCGATGAACAACCTCAAACTAGGAGTAGAAGTTGTGAATGCTCATGACCTTGTTCCCAAAGATGGGCAAGGTTCATCTAGTACTTTTGTGGAACTTCACTTTGATGGCCAGAGATTTCGGACAACAACTAAAGATAAAGATCTGAGTCCTGTGTGGAATGAAAGCTTTTACTTCACCATTACTGATCCAAGTAAGTTACCAAGCCTCACTCTTGATGCATGTATCTTTCACTACAACAAAAGCAATGCCTCCAAAATACTCCTTGGGAAGGTCAGGCTCACTGGAACCTCATTTGTTACACATTCTGATGCTGCTCTTTTGCACTACCCTCTGGAAAGGAAAAGCATATTTTCCCGCTCCAAAGGAGAGATTGGTTTGAAGGTTTTTGTTACAGATGACCCTTCTATAAGAGCCTCAAACCCTCTTCCTGCTGTGGAATCCTTTGCCGATAAAGTCCGAGATATAGCACAAGACCAAACACCACCTCCAGCATCATTTACAAACTCAATCCCCAAGAACAGGTCTAGAAAGAAAACTGAGTCGAGGCACACGTTTCATAACATTGCAAAACCAAGTAATGAACAAAAGCAGCAGTCAAAGCCTGCAGCAGATGCCAAGCCAAGTACAACCTTTGGGATTCATGCGATGAAATCCTCACAGGCTCCTCCAAAAGTTGTTCAAGCAGTTCCTGGTGCACAAGACTTTGTAGTGAAAGAAACAAGCCCTACTCTTGGAGGGGGCAAAGTTGTTGGTGGAAGGGTCATTCCTGGGAGCAAGCCAGCCACATCCAGCAGCTATGACCTTGTTGAACCAATGAAATACCTTTTTGTAAGAGTTGTAAAAGCCCGTGACCTTCCTTCAATGGATATCACAGGTAGCCTTGACCCCTATGTGGAGGTCAAGATGGGGAATTTTGTAGGAAGTACCAATCACTTTGAGAAAAACCAAAACCCTGAATGGAACAAGGTGTTTGCCTTTGCCGAGGAGAATCAGCAATCCTCTATTATAGAAGTTACAGTCAAAGACAAGGACCGAATATCAGATGATATTGTTGGAAAAGTGTGGTTTGACATGCCTGAAGTTCCTAAACGTATTCCACCTGATAGTCCATTGGCTCCCCAGTGGTATAGGATTGAAAACAGAAATGGAGAAAAGAAAGGGGAGTTGATGCTTGCTGTTTGGAGAGGCACACAAGCTGACGAGGCTTTTCAAGATGCTTGGCATTCTGATGCAGTAGTCATCCCTGATGGAAGAACTATATCAAACTATTCTCAAATTCGATCAAAAGTTTATATGTCCCCAAGATTATGGTATGTACGAGTCGAAGTGGTTGAGGCACAGGACTTAGTTCCATCTGACAAGTCTAAACTTCCAGATGCCAGTGTTAAGGTACAAATTGGAAACCAGATTTCAAAGTCAAAACCAATAAGGGGCGTGAACCCACAGTGGAATCATAAGGCGTTGTTTGTTGCTGCATATCCTTTTGAAGAGTCTTTGATCTTTACAATTGAAGATCGTGTTGGTAACAAGGACGAGACTATAGGCAATCTTGTTCTTCCTATAAGCAAAATTCATAAGCGCATTGATGATAAGGATGATGATAAGGATGTCCATAGTTATAGTGGTAGGTGGTTTCTTCTTGAGAAGTCCATGACATCTGCTATGGAGGAGCAAGGGAAAGGCAAAGAGTCAGAGAAGGATAAGGACAAGTTCTTCAGCAGAATCCATGTCATTGCCTTTCTTGAAGGTGGATACCACGTCCTAGACGAGTCAACTTATTACAGTAGTGATCTCAGGCCATCCTCAAGGCAGCTTCATAAGAAGCCAATTGGTGTCTTAGAACTTGGTATTTTGAATGTTGATGTGTTATTACCACCCAAAACTAGAGATGGAAGGGGAACATCAGATACATACTGTGTGGCAAAGTATGGCCTTAAATGGGTGCGCACCAGAACCATTGTTAACAATCTAAACCCAAAGTTCCATGAGCAGTACACTTGGGAAGTTTATGATACAGCTACAGTTCTAACCTTGGGGGTGTTTGATAATGCCCAGATTCACAATTCTTCAATTGGTAACAAGGATTCTAAGATTGGAAAGGTTCGGATAAGGATCTCAACTCTAGAAACTGACCGCGTTTACACTCACAAATATCCACTGTTATCGCTGCAAAACTCTGGTCTCAAGAAGTATGGTGAAGTGCACTTGGCCATACGTTTCTCATGCAACTCAATGTTTAACATGATGAGTTTGTATTTCAAACCCCATTTGCCAAAAATGCACTACACAAAGCCCCTTAGCATTATTGACCAGGAAAGGCTGAGACTTCAGGCTGGGCTCATTGTGGCAGCTAGATTAGGCAGGGCAGAACCCCCTCTCAGAAAGGAAGTGGTTGAGTACATGTCAGACACAGACTCTCACCTATGGAGCATGCGGCGAAGTAAGGCCAACTTCAACCGTCTGCGGGAAGTGTTTTGCTTCGTATTTGACATTGCAGATTGGTTTGGAGAAGTTGCCAAATGGAAGAACACTTTTGTGACAGTGCTGGTGCACATTCTGTACTCAATGTTTGTGTGTCTCCCAGAACTTATTCTACCGACAATATTCCTATACCTGTTTGTGTATGGAATGTGGAAATGGAGGTTCCGTTCAAGATTCCCTCCACACATGAATGCTAAGAGGTCTTGTGCTGACATAACAACTTCTGAGGAGTTTGATGAGGAGATGGACACTTTTCCAACCACAAAGAGTGCAGATATAGTGCGTTGGAGATATGACAGATTGAGAAGTTTGGCAGGGAGGGTTCAAAGTGTTGTTGGACAGATAGCAACTCAAGGAGAAAGAGTCCAAGCTCTTCTGAATTGGAGGGATCCACGTGCCACTGCCATATTCATGGTGGTGTGCCTTGTGACTGCCATGGTTTTGTATGTGATACCACCAAAATTGCTGTTTATTATATCAGGACTTTACCTAATCAGACACCCTAAGCTTAGGGAAAAGACACCAGCAGCACCAGTCAATTTCTTCCGCAGGTTGCCTGCTCTCACAGATACAATGCTGTAGATATAGACCCTTGGTTTCTGCAAACAACTTTTTCTGCTATCAATATTTAAATCTGGTGTAAGTCCTTTTGGCAGTGCTTGCACTGCTACTAGTCTTTTGTTCCCTGACTCATGATTGTTGATTCAAATATTGAATTGTTTCTCTGTTCTGCACTAAGGATTACATCAGATGCTTGTAGTGAAACTGTTGGCAGGTAAAAAGAAGAAAATCTCTAAAATGTTTCACAGTACTTTTATCTAATAAGAAAGTACCAGATATGATAAGAAATTAAACTGATGATTAGAATGTGGACAATAGAGGCTAAATAGACAAATAAACGCACACTTGTTCATTTTTATAATTTTCGTGAAAAGTACTATGGACTGTGATGTTTTACCAACTTTTCATAGAGACTGCATCTTCATTTTTGATGTGGATTGAATTGTTGAACTTTGATTATTTTATTTAAGTTTAATGTGCAAGTGTGATGTTTGAGTAAGATGTATACTTATCAAATGGCTGTATACGTAACAGGTGAAGACCAAAGAAATATATTTAAAATGCTGACATGATGTAATACATAAAATGCACAAAAGTGACAGAAGTTTATACGTATCTTAAACAACATTTCTTGGTTTATATATACAAATTTCTTCATCCATAAGCTTGCAACACATCACACAAAAAAAGAGTACCTCATCAATAGTAAGGGAAAAAGGAACCAATTATTATGACTTGCAAAACCAGATCCGACTAGAAACTGATATGTTCTGTATGATTTTTTAGAAAAGCAAATTCAATTTTTTCTTCAAAAAACAAGAATCAATTAAAAATATTCTTTTGTTATTTATAATTATTAATAAGTCTTCATGTATATTATTAAAATTTCAATTTAAAATATCAAACATATGTTTAATTTATATTTTTGTAAATATTTTATGTTAATAATATATAAATTTCTAGTGAATTTCCTTGTGACTTATTGTCTGGTGCCAATATCTTGTATGAATATGATTCAGCTCTTATTTTTTGCCTTTATATCCGTAACAATGTGTATGTATTTTTTTATTTATTTTTTAGTCAATGTGACTTTTATAATAAAACTCTAGGAGATAGCGTAAGAAGAAAATATAAGAATCAAATTAAAAATAAATATATAGAAAAAATATTGAATTATTGATACGGTAAAAATTCAATATAAGAATCAAGTAAAAAATAAATACAGAAAAACTATTGAATGATTGATACATAGAAAAAAAAAATCTATTAATTTTAAAGTTAATGATAGGTGTTAACAATAAAAGAAAATTGTTCATCTTAAAACAAAGTTTATAACCTGATAAATGTTTACTCTTGCAATAGATTTCATAGCCAAAGTTGAGTATAACTCCCAATAAAATTAAAATTATAAATTATACTTATTATTATTATTATTATTATTATTATTATTATTATAAAATTAATATTGATAATTATATACTTGTTTGGTATATAATATTGAAAGTTATATACTAAACAAGTATAAAAACTAAATTAATAATTAATAGAGTTAAATATGTTTTTGGTCCCTTAACTTTCAGTGAAAATTGGAATTAGTCCCTTTTCAAAACTTTGGTCTAATTTAGTCCCCCAACTTAAAAAATGTATGAATTTAGTCCATTTAACTAAATTTTGTTAGGTTTATTTGATGTTTCAAGTACATTTCATAATAGCATTTGGGTTGTTTACACTGTTTGACACATATTTGCTTCATTGTCAACTGAGAAACGCGTTTGAAACATCAGATAAAGTTAACAAAATTTGGTTAAAAGGACTAAATTCATACATTTCTAAAGTTATGGGACTAAGTTAGACAAAAGTTTTGAAGAGAGACTAATTCCAATTTTCACTGAAAGTTAAGGGACCAAAAACATATTTAACTCTAATTAATATAAGAGTTGGATTTCTATTTTATTAATTTTAGAAAATCTAAAGTTCTCATTTATTAAAAATTATATTTGGTAAAATAATTATGACAAAAATAAACAATTTTTTTTATGATGAAATACTAATTAACTAAAGAGCAATATGTTTTTACATAATACTTTTTTCTAAATTTATAAATAAAAATGTATAATTTTACAGTGATTGAGAATGCAATTAAGTTTATTGAAAAATACTGTATTTATCATACTATCAATCATATTTTCCGAATATCATACATTTAATCTTCTTTAAATACCTCAAATGTTTTTCTTATAGATAAGTAAACACTTTACTCTTGTAAAACACAATTACAGTTTGTTGGACTTTTAGTTAGTGGCCTAAAGGTTGGTTCCTAAGAAATCTATGTGAGCATGTATTCATAAAATTAATTTTAATATAATTTTTAAATATAAAATATAAAGTATTTATGTATTTTTTTTAAAAATAGTTATTTTTGGTTAAAAAATACAATTATTATTTTAAAAAATAATATTTATCGTATATAAATATTGTAATGACCTAGAAAATAAAGTATTAAAGTTGGTAGGTGGTTTAAAATAATGAGTTCATTCTAAAATAATTGAACAATATAAATATAATTTTTTTAACTTGTCTCATTACTTAAAAATACATTTTATCTCTCTAAAACTTTTTCTCCTTGTTTCCTCTAACTTCTTTCTAAGAATTCTGACTCCTAAATCATTTATTTGACATCAGGTAATGCCTAATCAATCACGACGACGAAGTCTACCTTGCTAGCTGATCAATTTCTGTTATAGAGCAAGTAAGTTTCGACTCATTTTTACTCTCTCATTCCTAATCTGTTTTTAGAAGAGATAAGGATTATTGCATGTGTGATCATGCTTCTCTTACTCGTTCTTGGTTAATTTAGAGTTCTAAGGACTATGTCCGCCTCTAATTTAGTGTTTCGTAGGTGTTCCTAGAAATTTCCTTGTGCGAGAGTAATCAGGGTGTTCTTAGAGCTTTGTATCGTTGGTTTAAGGTAAGGAAAGCTAGTCTTATTTGATTTTGTTTGATAGACGAGTTCTAATTAATGTTTATATGGTAAAATATTGATTTAATTGGGAAATTGCATTTAATTGAGAAATATAGTATTTTGAGTTGTTTGTATATGTCTTGTATTAACGTGAAAACTGATAAATGATAAGGTGATATGTGATTTCTGATGTAAATGTTGTGTGTGATGATTTTGAGACACTAAATTGGATGAAATATGCGTTATCAAACTGTCATAAGTCTTTGTTTTGTATTCAGCAGAAGAAATAAGTAGTTTTTAGGTTAGAAAAGGGGTTTTGATAGGTGAAAAGTTAAAGGAAGGGTTATTTTGGTTAAACTGTGTTTTGGTAGGGGTCTAAGGGTTAATTAAGACTTGTTTGAGTGTTATGACAGAAACATTCTGATGTAGAACTAGTTGTTAGCTTTTTTAGTGTATTTTGTATGGTTTTTGGTTCATTTTCAGGAGTTTTCACTAGTGAGATTTTGAATTAGATGTTATGGAATAAATGTGATGGTTTGGGGAGTATTGTTAAGTTTATTAGATTTGTTCAAGTTGTTATTTGCAGAAAATTTGTGTTGAAAGGTATAGATTTGAGTTTAATTAAGTTTGAGTGGTTTAAAGTAGTTAAGTTGGCTTGTGATAACAAATTTAGTTAGGAAAGTGTTTTTCAATGTTGCTCAGCGCATAGGAGGTCTTAAGGAACATTAAAATGTATGAGGAAAGTGTCCAAATTGAGATTTGAAGTGTATCTATGAGAAGTTACTAACTACTCTGGAAAATTCCACAGCGCATGAAAAAATCCACAATTTGCTTGTGTTCTTCTCTGTTTTCAATTTCACACTTCCTGATGTAAATCCACAGGTTGTGGAAAAAACCACAACTCAGTTGTTGAACTTGCTGATTTTCAATTTGTTTCTCTCGAGACAAACCCACAAGTTGTGAAAATGTTCATAGTTAGGTTATGGACCTCTCTGGTTTCAAGGTTTAGATCACCCTGGTTACTTTCGTGCTTATGTTTTAATTAAATTGTGATGCATTATTGGATTGTTTATTGTACTTTGATGTATGATTGGTGATGATATATGTTGATATTCAAATGTGGAAGTGTATTGATCTATATATATGGTTTCATATGGATATAAATGGTTTTAAAGGTATGGAAGAGAGTTCCAAGGAGGAACTTCTTAGGGAAAGTTTCAAGTGTTGTTAGTCTGAATGCAAGAGCTCAATATTGGGGGTTATCTTGACACTGTAATGGTCATACATTCTCAAATAGAGAAGTTTGACATATGTGATAAGAGTAGCAAGAGGTCCGAGCCTGAGGAGCCTTTATCCATTTGACAAAAAGGGCGTTTGAGGACTAATCTTGTGATGTATGGTAGGGTGAATCCAATTGGCAAGGGTTTTGAAAAGTAGTAGTGGCCACCACAAGTGTACAACCCACCATAGCTCGACATTCATTCTAAGTTTGGACAATCGGTCTAGGTCTTTCTACACTTAGATGTTTGAGTTGATTTATGTTATTTGTATGATTATTATGTGAGATATTTTAATTGATATGATGTAATGTTTGAATCTAGCTTACCCTGTTGTTTTGTTTGTGTTGTTGTTATGTTTCCTTTGTTTGGTTTGACGATGATCATCTAGTGGGTGTAAGCAGAGAGTGATGATATATAAGTGGAGCAATATTGGGGGAGATGTTTCTGATGCTCCGTTGCAATGAGAGTAGATTTATCTGTTTTAGCTTTGTTCTATTTTGTGGTTGAGATGACATTTCTTGTATATAGTTTTGATATAACTATATTATATATAAAATTTTAAATTTATAATTATTTTGGATAATTATAAATTATACTTTATAGTTCTTCCTCCAACTATTAAACATATGATAATTATTATATAGTTTATGTGGATATTACAAATATATTTTGGTTATTATGAATGGAAACTAAAAACATTGATCATATATTAAGTTAGACGTAAAGAAAATTAAATTATAAAGACTTGATTATTTTAATATTATTTGTTAAATTTGTGTGTTTATTTTTCTACGATAACAAAAAGTAAGAAAAAAATATTATTAAATTAAAAAATCACAAAAAAGTAATTATAAAAGTGAGTATAAATATTTAGATAGTTTTATTTGTTTTATAGATAGTTTTTTTTTAATTTAAAAAAGTATCATTTAAAAGATAACAATAAAATTTAAGTATACAAAGATTTATTTATAATGTTATAGATAAATATAAATATTTTCATAATTTTGTTATGGATAGTTTTACTTATTATGTAGATGATTGTTTTATTATATTAATTAGTTTAATTTTAAAAAATGATTATAGAAGATAAAATAATAAGAATATGGATACTATTAAAATAATTCCTTTATTATTCTTCACATTTAACTTCACCCTACTAAAACACCTTTTTTGTTTTGGTTTTATGAATTAGGTTTTGTCGTAGTCTCAGACTCAAGCAAGGTCTTGTTCATTGGTACATGTTTACAGTTGCACTTTGAATTCGCATCCAACTTCTCAACTCTGTGGTTTCGCTAATTTCAGGTACTCACTATTTCTTTTCATCAATTTCTCTTTCGATTTTTCTGCATTGATGCTTTTTGTGCATGGAAGTTTCTCTCAGTGGCTTCGAGTGTGGCGGTGACGGGGCTGAGAATTTGGAAAATGAGAGAGTCAAGAGTTGTATTCTGTACCTACTCATCGATTTGCATTTTTTTTTTTCTTTCAATGCATTGAGTTTGGGCTTCATATGGAGAGCTTCAATTGTTTGTTCTTCTGGTTTACCCCTTGAGTTAAAACATGATTAGGAAACTAGTTGATTTAGTTTATGTTTTGACTATAGTTGGAGGGGGTAAAAATACTTTTACTTTGGAAGCAACAATTTGTCCTTGATTGCTGCAAAAGTTTATCTGGTTTTCTCTTTCCCAAGTGGTACATTTTGCTAAAGTTTTGGCATTCTTTTGTTTTTAACCCTTTTATTCTGCTTCGTTTAGTTTTCCAGCACTGCAAGGTTGACCGTGTAGCTTTCCTCTTGTTTCTTCTTCGTTCTAGTATTTTGGGTTCCCCAAGGTGGGGCGTAAAGGGTTGAGATTTCAATGGAGATTGATAGACCTGACGGCCGGACTCCTGATCAGCTTAGACCTCTGGCCTGCTCATGTTCTGTCCTGCATCGTGCCCATGGCTCGTCCAGTTGGGCTCAAGGAGAAACCAAAGTGCTTGCTGCTGTTTATGGACCCAAAGCTGGAACCAAGAAGAATGAAAATCCTGAAAAAGCATCCATTGAAGTTATTTGGAAGCCGAAGACTGGACAAATTGGTTGGAACAATGCTAAACTCATCTCTTCCTTTTCATTTTAAAATAAAAATTTAATATCTGTTTTCCATGGTTTAGGAAAAGTGGAGAAGGAGTATGAGATGATATTGAAGAAGACTTTGGAAAGCATTTGCATTCGAACGATATATCCTAACACCACAACTTCAGTTATTGTCCAGGCAAGTTTTGTTCTCAGTATTGGAAATGTGGCTTGTTACGTATTTTATAATTAGTTAAACTCAAAGAACTTGGTGCAAAGCAGCTAGGTTTTATTTTATTTTATTTTTTACTAGGATAATAACTATTCTCTTGAGCTGTTGTTTTGTGTGAATGTTGTCAGTTAAAATTGGAATTTTATTTTCTTGTAAATATATCATGATATGTGTTATTTGTGTTTATTAATAACTTAACTCTTCACTCATTGATTCTACTGCAGGTTCTCAATGATGATGGTGCTGTATCCTACTTAAAAGTTCAGTTCTAATATGTTTGATATGGTAATTTTTTTTTATGATGTGATTGGGAGGGGGAAGGAGTGGAAATAGGATTTACGAATTTGAATCGGTTGTTTGGTATATTATAGAAATAGGAAGGAGAGAATTAAAAGAAAAAATTGGTCCCACCAATACTTTTTCACTCTATTTTCTTACCTTAGTCTCTTCTTCTGTCTATCTCTCTCCTGGTTTCTTCTCTATTTCTCTCCAACGAAATAAAATTATTTTTTTTCTTTATTTCTCACTTTTTTTTTTCAGTTACCATTTTTATATATATTCATTTTATTTCTACACCAAACAGACCCTTAAGGTTATGATATTGTGGACTGGTATATTGTCATTCTGTTCCCGGGGGGGACGGGGTTTACTACTTGCATAGGACTGTGAAAGAACAAATTAGATTACCATCAATTCCATCAACTACTTTTCAGTTTTAAATTATATGTTTCTGGATTTTTTTCTCCTTTTTCTTGACTTAGCTGAATATATAGCTTCTTCCATGTGCAATAAATGCTGCATGTGCTGCGCTTGTTGATGCTGGAATTCCCCTAAAGCATCTTGCTGGTAATCTAGACTAGTTAGTTTGTCTCTTGGTTTATTTCTCTGTTTTCATTCTATTAATAATAACGAATTCTCGTACTTGTCTCTACAGTGGCAATATGTTGTTCTGTAACAGATAGTGGTTCTATTTTATTGGATCCAACCAAAGATGAAGAGGAGGTCAGTAGAATCGTTTTTGGTTAAAATGTCATTTTATTTCCATCTAATTTCTTGGAAATTTAGTCCGCTGAGTAAAATTTGGTCTACATTTTACTCATTTGTATTCTACATGCCTTGTGGATAATATTTGAAAATGTAACTAAACCTTTGTTTCCCATTTAGTTATTGGTGTCATGACACGCCTCTTTTCACTGATGTTATAAGGCTAAATAAATTACATTATCCTCACTTTAGGGGTGATTAACATTAATGCTCTTATTGAAAACAGAAACAGTCACAACTTTATTCTTGATGGCATTTCATTTTTAAACTTTTTATAAACTAATATTATTTAACCTTTTGCCTTTATGTGCTTCTGTGATATTAGAAGACATGGTCAAGCACATTGTTCAGTAATACCTAGTTTATTTGCAATGCAAACTCAACAGATCTTTATTCTTCCATGTTAAATTATAAGATTGGAGTCTTTAAATTCATGATTAATGGGAATTTGGTTTTCCTTGTAACATTGGCAACCTTATTTTACTTTGGCAAAGGCAATATCTCAACTGTGTTAAATTAGATACTAAGAGTCCACATTCTGACTAGTAACTAATTGTGCATCCAATAGTCAATTTGTGTTTTATCTTTGAGAAATCCATGCATGCATTTAGTTAATGACATGCTGCGAGGCTTAGTGGACTCAACTCATGATATATATTTTTTGCCCTAAACCCATAATAATTGTATAGTTAATGTTTTCTTGTCCCTGTAGCACTGGTGATTTCTTTTACTGGAGTCCCAGGTCTCGTGCTTCTTGTACATAAATCTAATTCAATGCTTTTTAATTTTATGGCAGAAACTAAAAGCACGGGCCAATTTAGTTTTTCCAAATGCTATTGTTTCAGTCCTACCCGATAGATCATTGCAGGTGGGTAGTGAGCCTATGGCACATGGAATCATGACATCTGTTACGCAAGGTGCTATGTCAGGTATTCTGCAACACTTTCTTCAGCTTTTCATATTCAGTTCCTTCAATGGGAATTGTTTGTGCCATAAATATTTTAACTTTACCTAGTATTGCTTAAGCATATGCTTGCATAGACTGTGCTTGTGTTGGTTTTCTCTTCTACTGTGATTGTCGTGACCATGAAAATGAGGGGAGCCATCACCAATTTTATTACATTCTGGGAAAACGTTTGAAAAAATTAACAACATTTTAACCATATAAAGTTTGGGAATTAATTGTATGCAATGTGGAAACTAAACTGGGCCCTATACCGCGTCCCTTACCCCTGACCTGAGACAATTACCCTAAATTAATTATGCAAATAAAAACTTCAAGCTTTTTGACAAGCATTTTTAAGGATCTATCAAAATAAAAATTAAATACCTTTTATCACCTAATCCAGTAATGAGTGAGAATCAATGTATGGAGTGTTTATTGTTAATTTTGTTACTAATCCTAAGGAATAAAAATCCAAAGTAAATCACTGAAATATTTTTTGGACCATTTTTTGTTAACCAAAAAAGTTCAATTTAAGATCATAGGTAGGAATTTTTTTTTACTTCATCAAGTTATTTTTTAATTTGAATTTCCTCCAATGCTAAATCAAATTCAAATTATTGAAGGTGATTTTTTGTAAAGTTCATACAAATAAATGTAATGCATTATATTCACCAAACCACAAGATGAAAAAGATGACGGGGGAGCATTATATTTTTCTCTCTTTGGAGAGAAGGAAAGTACTATTGCTTGCAATTAGCTCTTGAAACGTCAAGTTAGCAATGATATTTCCTGTATGTATGGTCATGATGAAGTGATGGCCGAAGTGGTGGAATTTAAATAGGGTGCTAAAGGCATTACTGAGTTATGATGCAAACGTAATATGATGATTACATTTTTAGTAACATTAGAAGGGCCTCTTATGTCCAATAACAACACTGGCATAAAGAATTATTAGAAAGGAAACCAAAAAGGAAGAAGAAAAAGGGTTGGCTACATGAAATCCTAACCCTTGTAGATGCTTTCAACCTATATAGATTGTACCTTAAATCTTGACTACTTTGGCCTGTTTCCTCCCTTGTACTGGATTCATTTAGGGTTTTCTTATTTATCACTTCTACCATAATAATTCGAAATTCCACTTCCTAAAACAAAATACCAACTACCATGTGTGGACTTGAACACATGCTAGTCATATCAGCTGTGTTAGTAACACCGTCTAAGCCTGGAGACTATAAACATCATTTTGAAACGTTGGAGGATTAAAAAGAATAGTACTCCTGATAGAGGAATAAAAGTGTATGTTAGGAGAAATAAAGGCGGGAAAGGAAGTTAAGAGGGAAAGTCTGTTAGAAGTTTGTTAGAGGGGCAAGATAGTATAAATAGTAGTAGAATAAGTGGAGAGGGGTTTTTTATCAGATATTTTACTCTTGGGGAATTAGACTGGACATTTTACAGTGGAGGAAGGGAGGCTTCCTTGGGATTCTTACTTGTCATTCTGTTTTACATACTTTCCAGAATTAATGAAATACTCATACATTCATTTCTTTGTTATTGTTTGAGTGCTGTGAGAGGGGAGAGTCATCTGTTACGGTTCTCTGCATAAAAGAACCTAACAGATTTGGTCCGACCTGCCGGATCCATATCGGAGGAGTTGCACGATGGAGAACAGGATGAATGCACTGGAGGAAAGGTGGGAAGGAAAGTTCGAGTCCATGGAAGCCATGTTGGAAGAGATTCGAGCGAAGATGAGAGGAAGGGCTCGAGACGGGAATCGTGACCGTGGAAGACGATTGGTGACCGTGGAAGACGATTGGTGAAACGCGAGAGAAGAAGGAACCAGGGGAGGAGTTCGGAGGGCAGTCATTCGATTAATGGAAGTCGAGAGACGGAGGAGGAGGAATCGGAGGATGAATCGGAGGAAGAAAGGGCTGACGTACAGAAGAGTTGGATGAAGAGAGTGGAATTACCCACTTTTGAAGGGATCGATCCAACGGGATGGATCGCGAGAGCAGAGAAGTTTTTTGAAATACAGAGTGCAACCGAAAAGGAGAAGATGAAACTGGTGTACATCTGTATGGAGGGGGAAGTGAACTACTGGTTTCGCTTTTGGCGGAAGAAAGTTAAGAAACATACCTGGGCGACGTTAACGGAGGCGATGGTCAGGAGATTCGGAGGTAGACATCGGGGAACGATCTTCGAAAAATTAGCGGCAGTGAGACAACGAGAATCGGTGGCGGAATATGTTCGGGAGTTCGAAATCCTGGTGGCTCAGGCGGATGGCGTGACGGAGGAACAGTTGCTGGGGTATTTCTTTGCGGGACTCCAAGAGGAATTAAGGGATCTTGTCCGACCATACGACCCTTGCGGTTTGTTAACCGTGATAAAAAGGGCATGAGACGTGGAGCAATCGGGGCTGGTATCGAGGGTGATCAAAGGAGGCGCGGGGAGTAAAGGAGGACCAACGTGGGGGAAATACGCTGCCAGTGGGGGAACAGTAGCTAGCACGGAGATCTATCGGGGGCCATCGGAGGGACGCACAAGCAGCAATGGAGGTATGGGTCAGAAGAAAGAGGCTACGACCAGAACCGCCGGTTCGAAAGTCGAAAGTACGTCCGGTGGTGGCGGGTCGAATCGCGAAGTGCGAACACTGCCATATCCGGAATATCTCAAAAGGAGGGAGGAGGGCCGTTGCTTTCACTGTGGCGGACCGTATAGTCCCGGGCATCGCTCTGCAGAGAGGAGTCTTAAGGTGATGATTATGGGAGCCGATGACGAGGAGGAGGAGGCGGAGACGACGGAAGAGGCAGAACAGCGTTGCATGGAGCTGTCGGTCTATTCAGCCGGGGGGGTGACGCAATCCAACACCATGAAGCTGGCCGGATGGGTTCGGGAGCGGAGGATCATCGTACTGATAGACAGCGGGGCGAGTCATAATTTTATCTCAGCTCACTTGGTCGACGAACTGAGGTTAGAGAAAGAGGAGACGCCACCCTATCGGGTATGTTTGGGAGATGGCCAGAGAAAGGAGACACAAGGGTGTTGTAAAGGGTTGTCGGTGGCGTTGGAGGGAGCGGAAGTGCGAGAGGATTTCTACATATTTGATTTAGGTGGAGTGGATGTAGTGTTGGGAGTGGCGTGGTTGGCAAAATTGGGAGAGATAAGGGTGGATTGGAAGAAGATGACATTGAAGTATGGGTCAGCAGATGCTGAGGTGGTGATAAGGGGGACAACACATTAATGAAAAAATTAATTACCCCTGAAATGTTGCAAAAGGAAGCTGAGATAGAGACAATGGCGGTGGTATGGGGTCTGAAAAAAGCTGAAACAGCAGAGGGACAACTAAGGGAAGAAGACTTAACCATCATGCAAAAACAAAATTTAGAGGAAATTTTGCAGGAATTCGAGGTGGTGTTCGAGGAAGTGCAGGGACTTCCTCCTGTCAGGCGGGTTGATCACCAGATAACCCTTAAAGAGGGCACCGAACCTGTAAACGTAAGACCGTATAAATATCCTCATCTGATGAAAGCTGAAATAGAAAAACAGGTACAGGAGATGATGGGTTTGGGCATTATCAGGCCCAGTAACAACCCATATTCTAGCCCGGTTATTTTAGTTAAAAAAAAAGATGGGAGCTGGCGTTTCTGTATTGATTACAGAGCTTTAAACAGAGTTACCATCCCAAACAAATACCCCATACACGTGATTGAAGAATTATTAGATGAACTTCATGGAGCAGATTTTTTTTCCAAAGTGGACCTTAAATCGGGGTACCACCAAATACGGATGAAGGAAGAAGATGTCCCAAAAACAGCGTTTCGGACTCATGTGGGACATTACGAATTCCTCGTAATGCCCTTCGGCCTCACGAACGCTCCGGCCACTTTTCAGGATATGATGAATTCACTGTTGAGACCTTTCTTGAGGAAGAGCGTGTTGGTTTTTTTTGACGACATCCTTGTGTACAGCAAATCGTGGGAAGCTAATGAAGATCACCTCAGACAAGTGATGGAGGTGCTGCGGCAGCATAAGCTATTTGCAAACAAGAAAAAATGTGAATTCGGTAAGAGACAGATTCGCTATTTGGGCCATATGATATCAAAGCAAGGAGTTGAGATGGATGGCGAGAAGGTGTCAGCGGTGACTGATTGGCCGGCACCCAGATGTATCAAAGAGCTGAGAGGTTTCTTAGGACTCACCGGTTACTATAGAAGATTTGTAAAAGATTATGGGAAGATCGCGAGGCCTCTCACAGATCTCTTAAAAAAGGGAAAGTTTGAGTGGACGGAAATGGGGGAGGCAGCCATGCAAGCATTGAAGAAGGCAGTCACTACTGCTCCTGTACTAGCTCTGCCTGATTTTTAACAGGCGTTTCAAGTGGAATGTGATGCTTCCGGGAAAGGAATAGGAGCAGTATTGTCACAAAACAAGAAGCCCATAGCTTATTACAGCAAGGCGTTGTCAGAAGGTTCATTGGGCAAGTCGGTGTATGAGAAGGAGTTGATGGCACTGGTGCTAGCCATTCAACATTGGCGTCCGTATTTACTGGGAAGACGTTTCAGTGTATTTACAGACCAGAAAAGCCTGAAACATTTGTTGGAGCAACGCATAACCACTCAAAACCAGGAGAACTGGTTAGCAAAACTCATGGGGTATGAGTTTGATATCTATTATAGAACGGGAGCTTCAAACAGAGTGGCCGATGGATTATCTAAAAAAGGTGAAGATGGGGGAGAAGGGGATAAGATGCTGCAAGGGATATCCAGGCCATATTGGCCTGATTTTCAAGAGCTTTTGGAGGAAGTAGAGAATGATGAAGGGCTGAAAAAAATAGTGGAAGAGATAAAGCAGGATCCTGATTCCCATCCCGCTTACACCATGGAGAACGAGAGATTACATTTTAAAGGACGACTCGTCCTTTCAGAGAAGTCTGAATGGATACCCAAACTTTTAGCAGAATTCCATGATTCGACTATAGGGGGCCATTCAAGGGTATATCGAACATATAGGAGACTCGCTCAGGCTTTTCACTGGAGGGGTATGAAGAAGAGGGTGACCGATTATGTAGCTGCTTGTTTGATCTGTCAGCAACACAAATATATGGCATCATCTCCCCAGGGCTTCTACAACCATTGCCAATCCCCAAGGCAATCTGGGAAGAAGTAAGTATGGATTTTGTGGTTAAATTGCCAAAATCTCAGGGGTTCGACACGATAATGGTGGTGGTGGACAGGTTGAGCAAATATGGGCACTTTATCCCCATCAAGCATCCTTATACAGCAAAGGTAATTGCAGAAATTTTCGTAAGAGAGGTGGTGCGACTGCATGGGATACCCGTATCAATTGTTAGTGACCGGGATCCTCTCTTCATTAGCACTTTTTGGAAGGAGCTGTTTCGAATTCAGGGCACCAAATTGAGAATGAGTACTGCCTACCATCCAGAAACGGATGGCCAAACTGAGGTATTGAATAGGATATTGGAGACCTATTTACGGTATTTCTGTTCAGAACAACCGAAGGCATGGAACGGATGGCCAAACTGAGGTATTGAATAGGATATTGGAGACCTATTTACGGTATTTCTGTTCAGAACAACCGAAGGCATGGAACACCGTGTTAGCATGGGCTGAATACTGGTATAATACCAGCTATCAAGGAGCAGCAAAATGCACTCCTTTTGAGACGGTTTATGGCATAGCCCCGCCCACACTAAACAGATTCATTCCAGGAGAAACGGTAGTAGAAGCGGTGGCACAGGACTTACAAACGAGAGATGAAGCTCTCAAGCAATTGCAACATCATTTGGCTAGAACGCAAGAGCGGATGGTGCAGTATGCGAATAGAAAGAGGAAGGAGTCTAGTGTGAAAGAAGGAGATTGGGTCTTCCTTAAGATAAGGCCCCATAGACAAGTGTCAATGCCAACCAAGTTGCATCCCAAGCTGTCTGCTCGTTATTACGGACCTTTCTTGGTTGAAAAACAAGTGGGTCTAGTGGCTTTTAAATTGCAGCTGCCAGAAACAGCCATAATACACCCGATCTTTCACGCGTCACAATTGAAGAAAGCTGTAAGGGAGAATAAGGTGGAAGGAGAATTGCCGGAAGAATTACAGGTGCAAGGTCCATTATACAGACCTTTGAAGGTATTGCAGAGGCGACACAAAGATCACAAGGAAAGGTGTCCCAAGTTCTGATCCAGTGACAAGAGGGTGGAGTAGAAGGAGCAACTTGGGAAGAGGAACGGTACATCAAGCACCAGTTTCCGAATTTCAACCTTGAGGACAAGGTTGCTGAGATGGAGGGGGGTATTGATAGAGGAATAAAAGTGTATGTTAGGAGAAATAAAGGCGGGAAAGGAAGTTAAGAGGGAAAGTCTGTTAGAAGTTTGTTAGAGGGGCAAGATAGTATAAATGGTAGTAGAATAAGTGGAGAGGGGTTTTTTATCAGATATTTTACTCTTGGGAAATTAGACTGGACATTTTCCAGTGGAGGAAGGAAGGCTTCCTTGGGATTCTTGTCATTCTGTTTTACATACTTTCCAGAATTAATGAAATACTCATACATTCATTTCTTTGTTATTGTTTGAGTGCTGTGAGAGGGGAGAGTCATCTGTTACGGTTCTCTGCATAAAAGAACCTAACAACTCCCTAATGGAAGGAATAAAAATATAAGGAATATATGTATGCATGAATGTTCTAGGCCTGATAAGCTATAATAAGTATAATAGTAATAAAATATGATAAAATCAAAAAAGGTCTTTACCATTATCTAATTAGTTTTCTGTTTAACCTTTTTGTAGCGAATGATTATCTTCACTGCCTAGAAAGAGGTCGTGCTGCTAGTGCAAGGTTGTCTGAATTTTTGAGGAAGAACATAGGACTGAAATCTACAAGTGAGGGATCTAAAGCAGGGTGATTTCCTATCTTTTTGGATGTAGTTTATTAGTGTCTAATTTCCCCCCTGCAGCAAGGGGGGAGGATGGGATATCTCCGCAGGTAGTGTTGCATATATGTCCCATTCATGAAATTTTCGTTGAAATGATTAAAAGATTTTGTTCGTGGTTGATTGTAAAATTTCGAAAGCCAATCAATCTGGCCTTTCCCGGTCTCTTGGTTAGTTGTATATTATCTGTCCTTAATGTATTTTTGAGGTAATTTATAAGTTTAAGCAAAGGATTGCAATCAGGTGCTCTCAAAGAAAAATGTTTGAAATAATTTGTAGAAGTTGTATGATCCATGATTATAATTTCTTCGCGTCATGGCTCCTGTTTCAGCAACTTTTTGTACGAGAGACTAGGAAACTTTTATTTCTACCTATGCTAATTTTAATGTATTTCTATGTTTTGATCTGTATTGTTTGTAGTCCATGCGTATTGCTGAAGTCACTTTTTTAGTTTTTAAACACTATCATATTTAGTAACAGGGAAAGACTTTAGGGTGAACATTTGGTTCTCCTCTTTGGATTAGATAGCCACTGACAAGGTTTTGGGTGTTTCGTCAGTCATTTGAATATAGAATTAGGTCCTGACTTTGGTGTTCTGTTTTGAGATATTTCTGAAAAAACTGTTAGGAACACAACTCAATGTAGGTCGAAATTTGTCTTATAGATTGAAAATAAAAGTTTTACAGAGGAGAACCCCTGTAATCCCAGAGCATAAGCTCCGATAGAAATTATTTATCTGCCTAATCCACCCCCAGACACCTCTCACGTTCCCTCAATATGTAACCCCATTTCTCCTCTCCTCTCTCTAACTATTTCCTCCTTCGGTTTTCCCTCTAGCGGAACCTGAACATTTGGCCCGTAGGCACCCCATACTGGGTTGTCCTGATTCATTAAAGCTGTCAACCCTGTTGCATAAAACCTTTATTTCTTGTGTAATTCAAACTGTTAACAGTTTATGATATGCCACCTTGCCTTGGTATTATAAAGGGAGCCTCTCCCCTTTGTTTTTCATAACTAGGCAGGAAAAGAGTCCTAGTGTTGTAGCACATTAAGGAGAATAGATCAAATGGGGTAGACGCAGAGAGAGATGGGGAAAAGCTATTTATAGGATCATGTTAAAGAAGATCTAAAAGCCAATTTGTTTATTAGTATGACTTGCTACTAAAGATTATAACGGCATTTGATTTAGGTAGCTGACTTCTGTCATTGAGAAAAAGCTTTTGGGTTGTAATTTTGATTGGTTAGATCACTTACGAAGGGAAATTTGGAAAGTTGAACAAAACTCATAAAACTTGCAATGAAAGTATTTATTGCACGAAAGTTCTTAATTTACAATCTAAAATACGTGATTATAGAAATACGCATTCCTTCTTGAACAAAACACGTTGCAATGAAAGTATTTACTGCAGGAAATTTCATAATTTACAATATAACGACCACCAACATATACCTGATTATAGAGTTAACAGAATCAATTACAAAGGTTTAAGTGTTTATTTTGTCTCCAGTTTCGATCAAGTGTGTCAAGTTAGTCCATTTTTTTAAAAGTGTCAATTGCGTCTCCACTTAGTAAAATTTATCTTAATCAAACCTTTTCTATTAAATACGTTCAAACGACGGTAATTTTTTTTTCTCCTTCATATGCTCCTTTGTAATGCAGCAAACCTTTCTTTTTTTGTTAGTACTATCTTTTCATCCGATGCAAATACTATTGATTTCAGTCCTCAAATCCGTTGTGAAGTCTTTCATCTCATCATATTCCGTTGCTTTGCAACAATACCCTCCACTATTTTTGCCCTCCTTTCCCTTTGCCCCAAATAGATCATCAATTTCCTCTCTCAATTTCACAATCATCAACTTTATCTCGGCCAGTTGATTCACCACAATTTAAGCTTCTTTCATCCTCATGTTCTCCTACTCTTCTTTGAGAGTTTGAAACCTGACATGTTTTACACGATTATCTTCCTTATATGTCTTCTCCAAAATGTTTCAGTCTTCTTTTGAAAATGTAACATTTCTTATCTTCTCAAAGTCAGACTCATTGGAAATTCACAATCCTTCAATGCTTGATGGTTCTTGGTGGCCATTTTAAACCACTTCCCATACTTCTTGGGTACAAGGAGCCTTTATGTGCAAACTATAGTTTTCAAAGTTGACACCTTTTATTAACTTAGACAAGGATATGTTGTTTGCTTGGTCATCTCACTCAAGCTTTCAAATACTCTTTAACTCTTTAGCTCTTCTTTAAGCATTAAGACACTCAAACTCTCAAGCTTTGTGTTGGTTCGTTGGCAAGTGCACCGAATCGTTCCAGTAATAAAACCATGGTAAAGTCAGATATCATTTTTTCAAAAAACTCGTAATACTAGAGAATTGTGTGATTAATAACTCATCTAGATTCAATAGAACAACATTCATTTACAGACATGTGGAACAAGATATAATTACAAATATACATGGTTGGACTTTGGTATTGAAGGTACATAGATATGGCATAGTCTAGAAATTATATGAAATGACATTGTTAAGGTTAGTTTTCTCCTATTTCACTCTTGTGCTTACCCAATTTCATCCCCTCTCCATCAATTTATTAAAGTCAATCTACAAAAACACTTTAACTCTAATCCATTAGGTGAAAGAGCCTAGGTGTTCCTTAGTAAATTCCAATCCCTTAGAAATTCTAACAACCAAACCCGCATTAAAAAGCTAGGATCTTAAGACAACATGTGAATCATCTTCCATCCCTAAAATTAGAGCTGTCAAAATGGGTAACTCGGCTCGACCCGGCCCGGCCCACCACGGGTTGGTGGATAAACGGGTTGGCTTACTAGTCCATTTAATTACAATTTTTTTAAAATAAAAACATTATATTTTTCTATATTCAAATTTAAACAAATTTCACTCCCAAAAAATGATGTTAAACTGAAGACAATTCAAAATAATAATAAAAGGTACAATATAATCCAAATGTCATCCAAAAACAAACACAAAAAACATACAAATAAGTTTCTTATATTCATCAATTCCGAAAAACAATAAGAAAATATTAGTTAAAAAAAAAAAAGAACCAATACTCAACAACATCAACAAAAAATTAATAGTTTAATCTGTAACACAATTTCCCAAATGCAAAGATATCAAAAACAATTTGTTCAAATAATATATACTCAAATTGTTTAAATAAAATGAACAAACTCTTATATATAGGGTTTTCGAAAACTCTATTTTTGTCATTATAAGGTTTTCGAAAAAAAAAAGATAAGTGAGAAAACAAAAATGTGGAGAAAAGAGAAGAAGAAAGGAAGGGTGTTTTACCTGCTCCTTGAAGAATTTTAGTGAAGAAGTGAGAGTGATAGCACCGAAATGAGAGCAAGTTCTGTGAGAGCAGAGGTTACTTTTTTGGTACACACAGTAAGTGAAGAGAGTATTTTATTTTTTAGGGTTTCATATATAAAATAATAAATTAAAAAAATAAAATTAGGTAAGTGGGTTGGCGAGCCAACCCGGCCCACCACAGGTTCAACCCGCATGAGCCGGGTTGAAATCTAACCCGCATAAAAAAAAATCAATTTTTTCAAACCCAACCCGGCCTGAACCCGTGGTGGGCCGGGTTGGCTCGCGGATTGTGACCCATTTTGACGGCTCTACCTAAAATCAATGACCACAAAGACTCTTGTTTCAGTTCTAGGTTCCATATTACGTCCCCATAATCCATGAAACCCCAAAATCAAGTAATAAACATTCCTATTACATGCAAGCTTTAAGATTGGAAACAAGAATACTAGCAATTGATAGAAAAAGCATATATAAATACAAATCAATCATCATTACACAAGAATTCATAGGCTACAACAATCCTTAACAAGATGAATCTAGTTCTCCACTTCCATGGAGAACCCTAAAGCTTACAATATGGAAAATAGAAGCAGAAAGAGACCCAAAGGAAGAGGAGGAGATGTTCCCACAAGCTCCTCACGCCCTCCATGAGCTCCAATAATGAAATTGTGCCTCCAAAGATCCCAAATGCTTTGCGTTCCTGAGTTAAATAGGGCAAATCTGCCATGCCAGCAAAAATGACACTCAAGCGCCTCTAAAGAGTGGACGCCCAGGTGTGCGTTAGTCGTGGTGCACTGCGCTCAAGCGCCCATAGAAAAAGGGCGCCCGGGCGCGGATCAGCAGAAGTCTGATTCTTCATTTTTTATGTTCTTTGTGCTTTCTTTGGGTTTCAATGCCTTGATTTGATGCAGAAACTTCTTCCAACTAATTTAAGCATATAAAAACAGGGATTAGTGATGATATTACATAAATGTAGCCTAAAACATACTTATTTATGAAAACAAGATAAAGAAGAGGATTAAGCAAATTTCAAGCTAGAAAAAAGTTGATTTTACTACTAAAATTATGCTTAGATAATAGTAAGAATTAGTATTATCACTTTGATGTCAATTTGTTGACAATAAGTCTTTTTAAATAAACACACTTTATATTACTACTTATTGTAAAATACTTTGAGTTATATACGAACTATTTATAAGGTCTTTGACTTGATCGTTGAACTACATGCATTAAATACGGTTTAGTACTAAACCACAATTAATAAATTCTATTGCATGCCGTAATCATTATTAAAAGCACAACTAACTTTTGCAATCTCCTAAAAGCTTATTATTAAATAGAACTACTCACTTTTAAGATTAGCTAATAGATACACAAAAGTCAAATATTAAGAAAATTTCACATGCCTTTTACCACTGAAAGGTCTTACAGGAAATCTCCAGCACGTAATTAAGAGGATTTACGCGCCAAACTAATGCCTTGTTCACTTGAGTGGATTTGGGGAAGAGTAATTGAGAGGATTTGAGAGGATTTAAAGATAAATTTTTTTGTTGTTTATTTGAATAGATTTAGAGATAAGTGAGAGTGGATTTGGAAATAAATTTTTTTAATTTATCACATAAATTAAATTCTATACTAATTCTCACAAACTTTAGTTCCAAATCCACATTCGTTTACCTCCTAATTCACTCATATAAACAACAACAAAAATTACTTTCAAATCCTCTCAAATCAACTCAATTACTCTCCCTCAAATCCACTCAAGTGAACAAGACCTAAGAGAAACCGGTTGTTCTGCATGGTAAATTCGGACTGAAATTTCATAATATTTGAGAATAATTAAATCCAAATTGTTGTTTGCTGTAACTAGATATGTGTTCAAAACGTAACTCTAACTTTCATGATTCGAATTGAAATTTGAGTTACTGGAATTGTTAAGAACGTGGTGCGTATCATTTCGACAAAAGAAGACAATACAAATCACTGCTTGACCGAAAAAAGAAAACCTATATTTCGAAGAAAAATCATGTGTTATACAAACTAATCTCCAGATCCAAGCATCAAACACTTGAGAGAACAACAAAAGGTAGTTCAGAGTTAGAATGAAGAAGTTTTGCTCAAAAGCATCCTTTTATGACAGATTAACTTTCCATTTCTCTTCGATCCAAGACTCAAAATTTGAGTTCTTTTGGAATTTTGTTTCATTTCTGCATACCTAAGGAAAGGAAAAAACTTAGACAAATTTGTTAACTCAAGTTTGAAATGCTTTAGGTACTTGAGACGCACTATCTCCATACTCCAACCGATATCATCTTCATGGTTCATACTTTGGAGCTTTCCTACCATTAGTTTCAGCTCTTTGATTCCCCGGGCAGCTGGCTAGGCTTTAGCCATTCTGGAATTATACACTCGGGATAATGTATAATGAAGAAAAAAATCTAAAAAATATAAAAGGAGGAAAAGTTTCCGTAGCATAGAATATTATTTAGACCTAAGTTCATATATTAGTGATATGAAATTAACCTATGCATAGCATGGATTACCACAGTGAACGTAAACTTGTAGTAAGAAGAGGCATTGTAAAATGTGAGATCAATGAAAAGAGAAAAAAAAATGTTAAATAATAGAGTGTAAAAACGAATCTCAATAAAAAAAATGAGGGTAGGTATTTGCTCTGAGAGTGAATGAAAGATTGTTGAATATGTATACGTGGTTTAGCTATAACCATGCATGGCCATCAATTTAAACTTTTATAGAGTTTGCAAGGAATGAATGAATCAAACAACACCTCAATTCTTTACGTCCTAGTTTCAAAGAGAATCCAAATAACTATTTTCTCCTACCAAAGTTATCCCTAACTTCTTCCACAAGATAATAATATAATAATATAATAATTATTTTGTAAATGTGCTTGTTTTTCCTTAATCTCTCTTAATATCCACATTAGAGAGAGATGATCCAAGAACGCAAGTTTTTATTATAATCATTATAAACTACCAGTGGATGCGTTTCCAATTTCGGTTTCTATGTGTTTTCAAATCTTTACTATTACTTTTCTTATTTAGTGATGAGCAATCGTCTTAACTATATTTACTAAATTTTCAAGCTTTCGTATTTTTATTTTTTTAAATTGAAGACGCCATAAAAAAAAGATATTGATAAAACTATATCATAATTAACTTAAAAATATTAAAAACAATGAGAAAAGTTTTAACTATTAAAAAAACATAAAGAAATAAATTAAAAATAAAAAATTATTTATTTCTATTAGAGATTCCAACTAAAAATAAAATAATGCAAACTTCATTAGTATAGGTAGAGAAAAGAAAGAAGAGGAGACCATTAAGGTGGATGCATTCGTAATAAACATAGGTTTGATAATTTTTATATGGAATAACGTCCATGGCCATGCAAGTGTTTATTCTATTATTAATTTAGACTAACTTTTTGGCGCTATTCAAAATCAAAAAACAAGTTTCCTAAACTACGGCAACAATGTTTCACATGTTAGCATCCAAATAATATGCAACGAGCAGAGATATAACAAGGACAAATATATGTTCCAGATCAAATCAAACGTTGTTTTAATTTATGCTTGTCATTTTTATAACAAGACAATTTATAAATCAGTGCTTGACCCTAAAAGAAACCTATATTTCGAAGCAAAATCATTTACCTGACAAGAGACCTCTATATATACAAAGTAAAATCTTCACATTCAAGCACCAAACACTCAAAAGAAGAACAAATAGTAGAAACAGAGAAGTTCATGGATAGAATGAAGAGGTTTTGCTCAAACGCATCCTTCATTTTATTAGCCACTCTCATCTTAACAAGTTGTATTGAGTCAGAGGCTCAAAAGTGTCGGCCAAGTGGGAGAATCAGAGGAAAGAAAGCACCTCCAGGACAATGCAACCAAGAGAATGATTCAGACTGCTGCATAGAAGGCAAACTTTACACAACATATGAATGTTCACCACCTATGTCCAGCAACACCAAGGCCTACCTCACTCTCAACAGTTTTCAGAAGGGTGGAGATGGTGGTGGCCCTTCAGAATGTGACAACCAATACCATTCTGATGACACACCTGTGGTCGCACTGTCTACAGGCTGGTTCAACCACAGAAGCAGGTGCCTCCACAACATCACCATCAGTGCTAATGGAAGAAGTGTTGTGGCCATGGTGGTTGATGAGTGTGACTCGACTGAGGGATGTGATGCAGACCATGACTATCAACCTCCATGTCCCAACAACATTGTTGATGCTTCTAGGGCTGTCTGGAAAGCATTGGGAGTACCCCCAAATGAATGGGGTGGCCTTGACATTACATGGTCTGATGCTTGATATTATAAGTGTAATGTCTAAATGAATGTCTATGTTTCTATGTTGTAAGCTGTCTGGAAATACTGAATCTTTTGTTTTCTCATTCACAATCAATACAAATATAAAAATAATAGTTGGAGTTCAAGTGCTACAACCTAGTTTAAAGTCAAAAATTATTTTTAAGTTACATATATATGTATACATATATCGAGAATTTTCGACCAACTTTTCTCTATATTTCTCTGATTATCCAAACACTTGACCAATTAACCAGTTCAACCAACCAGTTTGGCCTAATTTTCAAACAGGGGTATTCCCAAAAGCCAGAAAGGAAACCATGATCACAATATCCTTCTATTTTCCTTTCTTACCTTTCATCCTTTGATGACCACTATATTTTACGTATGGTTGGATTAAGGATGATGGTTGATCATGGAGTGTACAGTGCATGTGTTCAGCTACAAGATAATCTACGATCTCACTACCCCACAACATTACCAAACAAAACGCTTTCAGATCATGCATTCTCAGCACCAAATCTCCTTGTTCCCCTTGTCACTTCCTTCTAGAAGACGGTTCTACGACAAAAATCACATGATAGATACTGTGTCACAATCGATGCCCCTAAACAACATAAAACATCTACCCCAATGTCAATTATTTTTCCAAATAGGACATAAATTGTATCATTACCAATCAAGAACATACAATCTTCAAATTTAAATTCCTCACAGCTACAAAAATATGAGTACAACCCCAAGTCAATAATCATGGGTGTAGGGATAGGTGAGATTTATCAATTGCAAAAGTCAGCTGGCTCTACTCTGTTGTTGGTACTTCCCACTCTGTCATTTACTACTACAACAAAATTAGATGAGTGAACATGAATCTGAAATATATATACACAGCACTAGTGTGTATTGAATGAAATGTCACCCACGCATCAAGTCAATGTCCACATGGGAATTACGCATATCCAACGGCCGCGATTGAGACCAAGGACTCAAAGATGAAGGGTTTGGAGATAGATTTTGATTTGGTGAGATGCTGTTCAGTGCCACTGGATTATGAACTCCCTGATGATCTGACTCCACAGCAACTTCTGCAACTTCCGCGCTTTCCTTCTTCTTGTTCTTTGTCTTTGATCCACCCCATTGAAAACTCCCAACTACCACCTATAGCCATCACTAATTCAGTCTGATATGATCCTGATCTGAATAATCTAGCTTTTCATGTTTGTTCGCAATTATAAAAAAACACACTTGAAATGATTTTACAAGAAGCTACTCAGAATAGCTTTTGATTAGTTTGAAAGCTTGAAACAAACACATGAAAAACTTTTGAAAGTGATTATCCTCCTAAGAAGTGTTTCCATAACTTTCAACATGAGTAGCTGGAAAATTTTCATTTTTAACATGTGGGAATCAGAGATGTGAATTCAAGATATCATCTTTAATAAGATTTGATGGCAACACTAAAAATGGTGTTACCTGAACAGGACTTGATGCAATAAGAACTCCACCAACTCCTCCACCAATGACACGACCATCAGGACTAGCAAGGGACACACTCAGTCCACCAGTTCGATTGCGTGAGCCACCACTATCAGTGACCAAATAAGAGCCTGAAAGGCACACTATCTCGAAGCGCCCCTATCAAATCAAAAGTCCACCAGCAATCAAATATACATACGGAGATAAACATTATCATATAGTGTTATGACTTGGTAAAGGATAAAAACATAAGCAAAATAAACATTATACTCATTGATACAAAGGTTTGAATCTATGATTTTCACTACAAAGGCTAACAATTACAGATACTTCTCAATCAAAATCTACGTATAAAGTTGGGATAGTAAAATATTTGTAGCCATTGCCATTTCTAAACAATATTTACTTACAAATAACATTTAGAAAAATAGTAATTACTCGATATGTCTCGTTTCCCTCAACAGAGACACATATATGCCCTTCATTCTCTCCATCAGTTAAAGCCATTTTCTCTTTCCCTTATACAGTGGGGTTTCTTTTCTTTTTTTCTTTTTCAATCTTTTCCTCTGCTGTGTAAAAAGCATGCAACTTCTGATTAAGATTAAAAATTAAAAGTTAAATGAAATTGATTACCTTAATTGCATTTGGACATGTTTGACAGATAAATGTTAAATGAAATTATATTAATTGTAATAGAACTTTTTAGGCTTAAAAAAGTTCTATCTTAAAGTTTGTTCAGGCATAAATAAATGTTAGGTCGGCCCTGTTTGAATCCTCCATTTTCTCCCTTGGAATTAATTCCCACCAACCAAAAAAGTCATGGTAACTCAGAAGGTCAAAAAGATCCTTGGAATTAAGTTCCCACCAACCAAAAAAGGTATGGTAACTCATAAGGTCAAAAAGATTCAATGCAAAAGATTCTTTTGTTTCAGTAGTCCCATAGATTGAAGTTTGTTGGTACCATTAAGCCATTCTATATACATTCCTGAATGGAAATACATTCTAATGTATTTATTTATGAATTATTTGTCCAATAAACATCATGCTTCAAGTTTACAAATTCTGTTTCAATCAGTTTTTTCTTTGCATGCTGGAAAAATGTTCTAAGACTTTTGTCTAACAAAACAAATGCAAAATTTTAATCAATCAATCATAGTATTTCATAAAGGATTGCCATTTAATTTCGTGCATTGTTATGCATGGCCGCATGCATAAATGTAGACACGTGTCTTTATGTGATCACAGTTCCATATGAACCTATAATATTGTAAAGAGGACAGTTGCAAAAGTAGATTATTTTAATAATCAATCATGTGTACAGTCGATTATAACAATAGTTTTAGTTGGTAGGTTTACTAAAAATTAGTTAACATAATTAATTTCCTTTGAATACATAAAAAATCAGCTTTCTAGATAAGAAAAGAATATGTATGAAGCTTTATATTCTCAAGAAACATTTTATATATTCTTTATTAGACGAATTTTCAGATTTACAAAAATGGCTTGTTTTGCAAGAAGGAAAAAAAAATCGTTTTACTAAATTTAGGTTGAGGTTCCAAACATGTTCTATCTGCATCATCTTCAACAAATACATAACACAGAAAATGCCAAACCTCGTATGTGACAGTGCCGCCTGAAGTTGATGGCTGTCGAAGTGTGACAGTTGACACGGCGCCATTGGCTGACAAAATACAAACAGCTCTAGGTCCCTGCTGAGAAAATGCCATGATTTTTGTTGCAATGTCCTACAGGAGAGACAATTTTAAAAGATTAATTAATTAATATTTACATAAATACAAGAAGATATGACACAAAGTCAACCAACATGGTTTTGGCATTACTAACTCTACTTTTCCTTTTAAGAGAAAAAAAAGTACAAAAACATGAGTGGCTGTTTAGTATTTAACAGTGAAGTTATCATTATTTTGAGAGGCAAATAGTACAAAGTGCCACCTTTCTTGGGCCAAAGATGCCAAACCTTGGTTGCATAAATAATTAAGCACATGCATAAATAGTTTAACCTAAATCATAGAACAAAAATACCGACAAAAATCACAGAGTAATGTTCGTCTAAATACAAAAAAAGAGATTTATTTTCATTCAAATTTATAAAAAAATATACACATACTTCTCCACTTGCAATGTTGATGATATGAGGAGTGAATCCCATCCCAGCTGAACCAGACATCAATTCACCTGGCAACATTAACAGCTCGAAATGTCAAAAACAAAGGTTTATAAATGCATTAGACACTCACAAGATTAGAGGATGCAACTGGAGAACAAAGCAAACTTATGAACACCATTATTCTAACTATATGAAAGTTCCACCAAATATTTATTAAATTCTAACTCGCTTCTGGTTAGAATTAGATAAGCTTTAATTTCAGAATCCATTAGGGAACCACCCAGTACCCCACAACTGGGAACAAGGCCTTACAATAAAAGAAATCCAATATATATATATATATATATATATATATAAGGAATATGAACTATACATAGAACTAAAGAATCCAACTTCCCATACTTAATCAAAACAGTAGGAGATAGAAATCCAATGGCCTTTTGTTTTTAGAAAATATTTTCTGTTTTAATTTTTCTTGTTTTCACTTTTAATTACAGAATTGTCACATTGTTTTCATAATTTGTATAAAAAATAGTAAAAACAACTTTTATTTTTCACTGTTTTCTATGCAAAACCTTCGAAAATATAGAAAAATAGTCACATTTTCGTAAATAAAAGTAAAATTAAAAAATGGAAACAAACATTTTTTTTTCAAACCAGACCGCTCCTCAAAACCTTATCTTTTATGTAAGGCGCATATTAGCCCTCTTAAAAATCTTATCAATACAAGCTACAGTTTTATGAGCTTGTATTGTATCCCATGCTCAACCTCTTATATACTATAATTATTGTAACGTACAATTCAGATCATTTATCTCACATGCAACCAAACTTGTATGTGTACTTGGTTAGAAACTTTTAATTTGTGAATGTGGTGAATTTATTTTCAAATAGCTTAATTATAACAATCTGATGCGGTGATTACTGAATAAGGTTGCAGTGCATGATTTGGAAAGATTACTCATGTGAAAATGATAATTTTTTAACCGAAAACCAATTGGAACCTGGAAAAATAAGTAATTCCCTAGCATAAGCTAAACAAAACACATTTGTTTTCTGTAACAATTCTACAAAAATAGTGGAAAGAAATTAATAGAAGATGCATCTTTCTCTTGAGGATCAGAAAAAATATATGGAAATTAATAATATATAGCATACTATGTTGGGATTTAAAGCCACTCTGCCATTGTTCATCCAGGTAATCGGATGATAATAGCATGTAAACATACAAAATGAATAAACAAATATTGAGCTAAAAACGAATTTCAACCAAATAACACTTAGAGAAGGATTTGCAAAATTCGTAACTCATCAAACTTTCAGCTTCAAATAAGTATGATGAGTAAGAACAGGAAATACTGAAAGAGTTGCATTGCAATAGAGATTTACCAAGAGAAGCCAACTGCTGTTTTTTTCCAGTACCAGGTGGTCGGCCTCTGCCACGTTTCTGGTTCTGTCCCAAGGCTCCAGGGTGACCAGATGATGTTGGAGTTGGAGTCAATGCCAATGACACAGTTCCATCAGTGCCATATTTCCTAGGCCTTCCTCTCTTCCTTTTAACAGGCTCCCCTGGAGGTGCCCCAGGAGGAGCTCCCATATTGACTCCATGAGCTGAAATTGAAGAAGACTCTAATGGCAATGTCGATCCAATGGAACCACCACCAATGCTGGATTGAAATGGTAGATTCGGATTGGAGAGTGGTCGAATATTAGGTGACATATGCAACTCGGGTTGTGCTCCAGATCCAGGAATTCCCCTTTGCTGCATATAGTAAGACCCGGATAACGCCATTTGGTCCCCACGATCCATGCATTTACTTCAATTGCCTTCAGAATCTTTCACCAGAAACTTTCACACCAATATTCAATACACCGAAAATTATCACCTAGCTCTGTTCCCAAATGGAGTGTAGTGACAAATTTTGGAGGAAGAAAACACCATCACATCAGAATACCATAAAAAGTATGAAATCCAATTAGCAATGACCAACAAGAGAGTCAACAAAATTTCTTAAATTACATTAGCTTTAAGTAACTGTAGCTTGAGAAGAACAAAACTAACTCCTCAATATTAAAATAGTGAAGTTTCCAGCAGATAAAATTTCTCACTGATAGCATCATTCTATAAAATACATAAATGCATCCATACATGTAAGCATAGAGTAGAAGATAGATCAGAGAAAAAGATGGAAAGCCAAGAAGGCATAAACACAAACAAGAGAACTACTCTCTAACAGCAATATGAACATGTCCAAGAGAAGACAAAAAAATAAAAGAAACTACTTACAGCTTACCAAACTATAAGAAACAGCAAAAAAGGCTTCCTGTTCAAGATACAGGACCAGAAGAACATGAAAAAAGATCCACTCTAACCAACATCCATCATAAATCTTTAAAACCAAGCAACTAAAGTACCAACACCCAGAAAAAACAAGTGGAAAAAAATAACAAAATGAAAGAATTACTCTAAGGCCAATGCAATATAAAAGCTTCCAAACACAGTTCGTAAACAGAGCAGAAAATGCAATATCACACCAAAGGGAGCCCAAAATCACAGAAAAACGAGTAAATTATCAACCACAACGGTTTTGCTATGGGAAAAATTACAAACTTTGGAGAATTGGGTTTAAAACTAGTACAGAATCAACGCCCCAGATACACAAGAGAGAGAATGTAACATGGGTTTCAACGTGCAGATACAAAGAAAAGGGAAAAGGAATCATACTAACATTTTAACAACAGGATCAAAAAGCTGTGGTGCACATTCACAGTTCCACCTGTGAGGAAATGGAAGCTAGTAATTGAATCAAAAGAAAAAAGTTCTACAGTTTTTTTCTTACTCTTGGGAAATGAAGAGTGTGGTGGCAGAGTTGCACAGAGAAAAAAAGAGGTGAGAGAACCAGGGTGTCAGTGCAATGAAGCAAAATACTTATCAACAATGAAAAAAAAAAAAACTTAAAACAAATAAAAAATAAATCTTGAAAATTGAAAAGGAAAAGTAAACTAAGTCTCTCTCTCTCTCTCTCTCTAACTCTTCTGCAGTGTCTCAGCTGCAAAAGTCCTTATCTGGTTGCAAATTTTTCTAGGGCTACCCTCTCTTTCTCTCTCTAAAAAAAGTTTCTTTTTTTCACTTTCTCTCTCCTGTTTGAGTTGTGATATGATGACGACGATGCTGTGTGTTTGTGTGAGTGATGGTTCTGAGATTTAAGAAAGGGGTTGAGAAGCAAACAAAGATAAGCAGAAAAAAGCAGCTCTTGTTTTGGATAACAATGAAATATTTTTTTTTTATTTATTTTGAAATAATAAAATAGTTTATTTATTTTGAAAATAAAAATAAAAATTAGTAAAGATTTGAGATTTAAATAGGGACAGTGGTGGGGAAGTTTGGGACCATAGGGATTGTAAGAGAAAAGAGTGTCTATCTCTATTCACGCGCCCAGCTTAAATGATCTGCTGCATCACTCCCACTGAGATCCTCCCTGTTGCCTACTGCCTTCGCCTCAATATCATGGAAAATATCTATCAAACTTTCCACAATCTATATTCTTTCTCTCTCTACATTATTGAACACTCATATCAATTCAGTTTTATGTTTTTCTTTTTATTTTTTAAATTCATCATAAAACTCCAAAAATAGTTTACCATTACTTAGAATAATATAATCAACTTTTCTCCATCTACTACTATTTTTTTCTTCATCATTCGAGTTCTTATACCATATATTAATTATTGGGACACATAATATTTATAAAATATATACTATAATATATATATATATATATATATATATATATATATATGTCATAATTATATAAAGTTTTTTAATCAATTTATAATTACGTCTACGTATCTTCGTATATTTATAAGTAGACTTCATTATTTAGAATTCAGTAATAAGGTCAACTAACTCATTCAATTTGCCCTGAGAATAACAGAAAAAATATTTGTAAATTTATTGTTATATAAATAGAAATAGTTTTGAAATATATTTTAGATTATGAATTAAAATTGAATAAAAATGAAAATTATTTATGCAAGAGATAGAGCGCGTGAGAGATGTGGGACAGTGAGTGACAGAGAAAGGTGTTTTTGCAGAAGGAAGGAACATGGCTGACTTTGTGTTCTTGCATTTCACACATACTCTCTCTCTCTCTTTTCTTTTCCATATTATGGCAATGGCCCATGCACCCTAAAATATCTCTCAAAAAGAACCATAACTCTTCACCCACCTCTTCCAAACCCTCCCTCCATCACACAAAATCTCTCCATATTCCATCACCTAAGGGCCATACACATCATCACATTATTATACATCATCAAGTTTTTCATAATAAGAACTTGTCTATCTAAATTCGGTGAGATTTAATCCTATTTATATATTTTACGACATGTAAAGTAAGATTTATATTCCAGTTATATATTTTATAATATGTAAGATAAGATTTACATCCTATTTATATATTATTAATTAATTTTATTTTTAATTAATATGATACTTCCAAACATTATAAAAAAAATAATAAATATTATTAATTAATTTTATTTTTAATTGATATGATACTTCCAAACATTATTAAAAAAATAATAATTGTGCTACATTAGTTTTTATAACAATCCCATTAGTTTTTATAACAATCCTTGATATAATATGCAATTTGCTACTATAGTAATCAATCTAAAATGTCGGTTCATATCACTGTATATATGTAAGATTGGATTACAAATTATGAACTTTGCTTAGTTTGTCGAATCAGAAACTAATAATTTTCATTATACTATCAATGTCTATTGAACAGCTTTTCATACAAAATTCTTCGTTAAATAAATTGATGAGTTTGTATTATAATGCAAATGTAGTCACTCGATTAAATAGAAATTGATATAAGATTATTTATTTTAACTAATATATTAAAATTAATATATATTTATTTAAGTTAAATATATTAAATTGAAATTTGTTTGTGATAGGTTCGAACAAGACTATGACGTTACTATCTTTCAAGAACTCAAAAAGTAAAATTATACAAAAGATATTTTGTATTATAAGATTGGACCATAATTTGGTCTCACTGTATATACCCTTTTTCTGAGTTCAATTAAAAGAAAGTATAAATAATAATAATAATAAGATCTCAATGACCACTATAAAGTGAAGATATAATTAAAAAAAATTATTGATTTGACCCAGGTGGATCATTATACACACTAGATTCCTGGCTCGTCCAAATATGGAATTACTTGAATTCTCAATTATATAATATAATATTTCCCAAACTTCCAAAGACATCTTTAATGTTTTTATATTGCATTGGATCCACGAACAAATCTAAAGTTGTCTTTATTAGTACTTCTTAACTTCTTTTTCTTTTCTTTTTACTACTATGGCAAGTATATGAAGTCATTGTCCATATTCATAGCAGTTGCGAGATATATAATATATTTTAGGGATATAGTTATACTTATTGATTTGTAATATAATAACATTACAACTTAGAAAGACATCTTTAATGTGTTTACATTGCATTGGATGAACTTGTCTCTTAGCAAAATCTAATGTTGTCCTTATTAGTACTTAAGGATTTTTTTTTTTTATCACTCTTGGCCATGACAAGGTTTTCATTTTATAATTCTATATTCCTCGAACTATGCTATCCAAATCCTCAAAAACGTAATCATTTTCTTAGTATAAGTTTTTATAATTTGAATGGTAAAATGCCGGAGTCCTTAATGATTGTAAGATTTCGATTAAGATTTATTCGTTAATAATGTGCACTCTTAATTAACTTTAATATATGGAATATTTCTATCAAGTAATTTGGGTTATATATTTGAATTTTTAAATAATTTTTATAATTTTACAGAAATTTACAAACATTCTTATGAAACTTAGAGGTGATCCATTAATAAATAAATAAAAACAGAATTATTGGAAGCTCTCAAACACCAAGTTTTTATTTTATTTTTTTCATACCTACCAAATTACTGGTAAATAAGTGTTGAGGAAAAAGTCTTAATTAGTCGGTGGAGTTAGAAACTTTTTGGTAAAAGTCAAAGAAGAGAAATAGTGACATAAATGTGATTTCCGTAAATGGTGCATAATAATAAATGTGAAGCCATTATGTTTATGGTTGGACTTCAATATTCCCTATTGAATGGAGAATGATTCCTTTTACTTCATTTTTTTATGAGATAGGAATTAGGATTATGTAAAAGAATTGTATTTGTCTTTCAAATTCAAAAATGACTAATAAATGGACATGATTCTACCTTGTATATGTTTATAAAGAGAAAGAATTAAAATTAAAAAAAAAACACATTCTTTACATAAGTAAATAATAATGTTTATATATTAATGTGAGACAAGCAATAAGAGTTATTCTCCGACCCAATATAAGAAAATATGGAGTGCGTTAGATATTTGAGTTTGTATATAATTAAATGTTTTTATTTAGTATTTTATTAATAATGTATATTTATAAGTATAAATTTATTCAATTTAATATTTCTTTTTGTTATGGTATATTTTGTTATTTATTTATGATAAATAGTAAATTATTGGTTTTTTCTTTATTTTGTAATTGTTATACTTCATGTAAATTGTTGTATTTATAAGATATTTAAATTTAATTTTAAAAAGTTATATAGGACTTTTTAAATTATTTTTTTTATTTTCTTTTTTTTTTAATATGGAATATTTGTGAATCCATAATTCTATAAAATAGAATAAAAAATCTTATATATTTTACCGGAAACAATTCATTTCAACTCTTTATTGATAAGTGAGAATGATCATGTTGCAAAAAGTTCCACAAACATAGAAGTATAAGTACGAGACAAATTGAATTTTTTAATTTGATGGTTCACTTTGATTCATTCTGCATAACTCATAAAACTCGAATTGATAATCTACTCTTTGATACTAAATCAAAAGAACGACTCATAAGAACAATAGTAGAAGAAGAAGGCAAAGCAAGAAAGTTAGAAAAGTAGCTTATATCCCTGATTCTTCTTTCATATCAAGAAGAGAAAGATATGACTCTGAATCCTAATGATGAAGGAGAAAGACAAGTGTTGTCAATTAAACCTGATTAATTACAATTTTAACTTTTCTTTTTAACCCTTATTTCTTCCTCACTTTAACCTAGTATTCTTGAGCATTCTTCTCTACTTCTATATTTCCACATGCATCTCTCTCAAATCTCTCATCATTTTCTTCGTTCTCTTCTAGCATTCCATCATCGAAGTAAGTACAATCTGTCATCCTTTCTGTTACTATTTTGATGATTAAAGTTTGTTTTAGGTTTAGTTTTTTTTATTTAATCTTTCTATATCATGGAACTACATGGTGTTTTATGTTTGTAGTAGATAGGTTGCTTTCCTGCTTTCTTTACACATGTTTTTGTTCTGTTTGTGTTAATACTCAATTCTTTTTGGATAAAATAATTTTATTTTAAAATTAAAATTAAAATAGGTAAATAAAAATGGTTGTAAAATTTAAATTTTAGAAGAAAAAAACATAAATTATAAATTTTTTAGAAAAAATTTCAACAATAAAAATAAATAAATAAATAAAACAAAATAAAAAGATAGATTAATCAATTAAAAATTAAAAAATATATTATTCATTTTACTATTTTACACCCCCTATTTATCTATTTAAAATCATATCCTTCAATTTTTCACTTTTAGCCTTCCTTCTAATGAGCCAACTAACCTAACACATTTTTACTTCCTTACCATCCTATTTCTTTCTTCTAACACCGCACATTCCATGTCATCATCCACATCACCTACTTTTTCATCTAATCTCTCCACTAATTTTTTTATTTTTTTCACTCACTTTTTTAAATTATATTTTTTTCATTTAATTTCTCTACCCATTTTTATATTATTTTTTCTCAACCCATCTTCTACAATAACTTTTTCTTTTTATTTCTTCCACTCACTTGTTTTTCCACTCACTTTTTTTTATCTACTTTCTTCGTTTAATTTCTCCACAACTTTTTATATTAATTTTTCACCACATATTTTCTTGATTTTTTTTTATTTCTTCCATTCACTTTTTTAAATTATATTTTATTTCTCCACCAATTTTTTATATTATTTTTCTCTACCAATTTTCTCCACCTAATTTTCTCCATTAAATTTTTTATTTTTCCACTCACTTTTAAAATTAATTTTTTCAACCTACTTTCTCCACTCATTTTTTTAATTACTTTTTTTTTGCATTCACTTTCTCTATTCATCATTCTATAAATATTCATATTTTTTCGGTTACAAAATAGTTTTCACTTCATTCTTAAAAATACATATCTTCTTTCTAACACCATCAATCTTTTTAAGACACACATATTCTCTTACACACCATATTTTCATTCTAACATACATCGTCGTCTCTATGCATGTAATCTCATATCTCATTTCTTCCTTTACACTCAAGACTAATCATCAGTCATCACTATTCCAACATTATCATTTTTCATCTTCTACATATCTCCTTTTCACTTCATTCTTAAAAATACATATCTTCTTTCTAACACCATCAATCTTTTTAAGACACACATATTCTCTTACACACCATATTTTCATTCTAACATACATCGCCGTCTCTATGCATGCAATCTCATATCTCATTTCTTCCTTTACACTCAAGACTAATCATCAGTCATCACTATCCCAACATTATCATTTTTCATCTTCTACATATCTACTTTTCACTTCATTCTTAAAAATACATATCTTCTTTCTAACACCATCAATCTTTTTAAGACACACATATTCTCTTACACACCATATTTTCATTCTAACATACATCGTCGTCTCTATGCATGCAATCTCATATCTCATTTCTTCCTTTACACTCAAGACTAATCATCAGTCATCACTATCCCAACATTATCATTTTTCATCTTCTACATATCTCCATAAACAATTGTTTTGAGCAAGGTCCTCCTCTATCATCATTCTCTTCCCATTTTTCAATAATGTACACACATTTTTCTCGTTATTCCATTTTTGCCACACACTTTTCTTACTTTTTAAGGTTTTAGGTTTCTCTTTTACTTTTTTTACAACGCTTATTTCATTCTCCATGTTCTATTATACTCTTTTATATTTGTGTCTCTCACATTTTCAAACTCTTTTTTTTTCTTAAAAAAACAATAGAAGTATTTGAAAATGTAAATTAAGAAATAATTTTGGTGTTTCTTAGGTCCCTCATGTACTCTTCAAATAATTCAAAAATAAAAAAAGAATAAAAACTTAAAAAATAAAAATAAATAATTTCTCTATTTCACTCTTTTGGTTTTTGTGTAGCCTATCAAGTCGTGTGACACCCTTTTCAAATAATTCAAAAATACAAAAAAAAAAATTGTTAAAAAATAAAAATAATAAAATAAATAGTTTCTCTTTCACTCTTTGGCATCTATGTGTAACACTCATTTTTAAATAAATAAAAAATACCAAAAAAGTTAAATACTTTAAAAAAAATATCTTTCACTTGCTTTTTTTGTCTGTCCTGTCCTCGTGTCATGTGACAACATTTTTCAAATAATTCTAAAATATAAAAATAAAATAAAATAAAATCTTGAAAATTAATAAAAAATTAATCAACATTTTCAAATAGATTTTTAAGCAGTTTTTCAAATAATATTCTCAAAGAACTATGTGATCTTTAATTCTCCATTATAAATGGGACTAAGGTCAATCCTTGTCAAGTTCACTTCCTTAAAACTATAAAATAATCCATAACCATTTAAAAAAAAAATCTCCAAAAAAAATCATAAAGAATTACATAACCTTGATTTCATATTTTAAAATGAGAATATGTAGGAGCAAGGTACATCTTTATCGGGTCTAAAAAAATTATTTTTGTTGCTTATCGTACAATTTTTCTCATTTTATTTTTAGGGAAAATAAATATTTTGAAAATCAGATCTCTTTTTGCACATTTAATTAAGGTACCACTTTTGTACAGGCATTATAGGATGCTAAAGTCATCCTTACGTGTAATCGACTCCAAACCCAAAATCCAGTTTCATAGATCACACTTTATCATTCCGATTTTTCTGTAGTTTTTCATAATAAATTATGATGGTGACTCCAAACTATGCTTTCAAAACCATTATTTCTTTTGTTCCTCATCCTATCAGGATTTCGGTTGCGATTGTGCGTTGTTGTTGGGTCATTTGTTTGCTCACCCAATGACTACAACATTTTATACTACAATTTGGGGTATTCACCTACCTCGTTGGGCCACTCATATGCTTGCCTAACGAGTGTAAAGTTGTTGTATTTCTAAGTTGAGTTCATTGCCTCTTGTTGGGCCTATTGAGTTTTCTCACCTAACGAGTCAAGTTTTGCTCACCCAATTGACTTGTGTCACCTAGTGAGTGTTGCTCTTTGACTTTGTCCAATTGCTCCTGTTTTGCTTCTTGCCCAACGAGATGGTTACTAGCTTAACAAGTAGACCCCTAGGGCTCATTTTTTGGCTAAGGAGTTTTGTGTTGTTTAATATATAGTTATTTGTTTTGTGTTGTAAATGTATATTATGTAAATGACATCTATGACTAATATGAACTTTATTTTTCATATGGCTCCTTCCAAAACCTCTTGAGAAGCCAAAAGAAAGAAGGTAAATCATAGTTCTTCTTCCCGTGCTCCCCAGCCTGACTTCATCAAGACAGACTCGATATAAAACTATGATCAACATAAATTCTCTTTGAGAGAAGGCAGGCAACTATTTTGTTGAGATCATGCCCAAAAGCCTCATAGTTGAGAGGAAGGTCAAACTGTATCCAAGGGAGTATGATGATTTCCGTGTGGAATTTGAGAGAAGAAATTGACATAGAATGTTAGGGAACCTCCCCAATGAAATTAATGAATTGCTTGTCAAAGAGTTCTATGCAAACGTTGATCAACCAAAGAGGATTAGACCGCGCTAAGCTAGGATGCGAAGGAAGTTGATAAAGTATTATAGAAGGACCCTTAATGCCTTTTTGTGGAGGACTTCAGCTTCCTCCGACCTAGTAGAATCCTTTAGTCATTTTTTTAGTGGTTACAAGGACTATGAGGATATGCCTTAGTCTTATGTATCACAGACCATACTTATATGTTGGGTGTCAATTGCATAACCATATGCATACTTTGGAAGCATCTAAACTCATTCACACAAATGTGGAGCACCTTTTAATACACCAACCTCAACCGTAATATGCATACTTCCGATCTTAACCTTGAGAAGTCCAATCTCATATAGGATAGTGAAAGGCACAGACATGCATGATAGATTCCACATTTCTCAAGACATTACCTACATTACTGACGCCCCCAATGTCAATTTAGGTTTTCCCGAACTCATCACAACACTTTGTCAGGAAAATGGAGTCAATTTTAACAACCATGTACTTCTCTCTCTTCAGCCCACCATAGATAAAAAGTTCATAAGGAAGAATTGCACAAACAGGGCAAAGCAGTCTACTTTCCATTAACATGCCCTACACCCACAGTTGTTAGCCCCTCAAGTTCTACACATGACTCTTTTTTTTCCTTTAAAGTTACTGTTGATAAGGGGAGCTTAGCTTCTTTACATCTTAGTTTTTGATGATAAATAGGTTAAATTATTAATAATGGTTTCTTGCACAACAAAACGGCATAACAAATGTTTATATCTTTACAATGTTAGTGTTAGATGTTTAAATCCATTCATGATGAGTGAATCAAGCCTATCAGAAATATAGTTTCTGGTATAAATAATTGATTACATAAGTAATATAATATGTTAGATTTAGCCAAAACACTTAGAAAGCTAAACAAGGACAAATCACTATGTTATAATCGATTATATAAGTTACATAACCGATTAAAAAAGAGAGGAAGCCATAGTCTATTATATAAGTAACATAATCTGTTAAGAAAGGAAAATGAATGACTTATGAGGCTAAGTGTAAATATAATCGATTACATAAGTTTGATAATCGATTAAAACAGAAAGTAAGGTCTAATCCATTACACATGAAGTCTAATTTGTTAAGACTGTTAGAAGAAGCAGTTATAGGCATAAGTATTCAAATAATCGATTGTACACATGAGATAATTTGTTAAAAGAAAGGCAAAATCATAATAGATTACACAAATAATATAATCGATTAAACTGCATCAGGATTTAAATTTTCTATATAAACCGGACTTGAGACTTGATTCTTTAACGTTCTAATTTTCATATACTAACATATTTTTTGAGTTTTGAATACAGGTGCTCTCAAGAATTGTTCTTGGAGAATTCAAGCTTCATTTGGTGATTACACATCAAGATTTCTCTCAAGACCATTTGGACTTCAACATTATGATTCATCTACACTTTGGAGAGTGTGTTTCGATCATGTTTCTTTTGCAATCAATGTTTGGATACCTGTGCGAGGATAGTTAGGGGTGAGAGTTGGGTTTGCTCTTGTGAGTTGTAAAGAGATTGAGTGATTCATCTCTTTGTTGTTGGAGAGTGAGAGATTCCTCTCTTTGTCTTTGTTATTTATGATTTAAATTGTGTGAGGAGTGCAATTGGGAGGTTCATTGTATTCTTGTAAACTCAAATCATTATTAGTGGATTCCCTTCAACTAAGGTTGTTGAAGGAGGACTGTATGTAGGCTTGTGATAGTTGAACCAATATAGATTGTTGTGTCTTGATCTTTCTTTTCTCCTTTTTTACTTAGTTGATTCATATATCTTTGATTGTTGATTTCAAGATCCAAGAACTCATAAAGATTTGAAAAAGATTTTGAAGAAGGGTAAATTCAATTCACCCCCTCTTGAATTGAGATATAAGGCCTCTCATTTTTAACAGCTACCTTCTATGCGACCATAACCAAAATGTTTTGTTAGAATCGCGTAGTGGACTGTTCGCGTGTGGACTACAACCAAAAGGAGGGTGAATTGGTTTACTTAGTAAAAACTCTGCCTTTTAAAAATTTCTCCTTTTTAAAAACTAATTTTATAATAAAAATTGATTATTTATAAATAGCAACAATAAAGATAAAGAGTGTAGGGAAAGAGAAATTCACACAAAGAATCTTATACTAGTTTGATCAAAAGACCTTATGTCCAGTTGTTAATCTCTCTAAAGATGGACTAACTAATGACTAAGAAGTAACTAGAACTTACAATAATAGAGAATTGAGTTAAGGTTAGAAAGCACCTATCTTGAAGACACAAGAGATGAACAACACCTCCTTTGACATACAAAGGATGAACAACACCTCCTTTGATACACAAAGGATGAAGGACTTTCCTAGCAACAACAACAACACTTAATCACTTAAGAAACACTCAGTTAAAGTTCTCGCTCTACCCACACTAGATTTTTCAAAGTCCCTTTTTCACAAACATTAAAAGTTTCTCTAGTACACAACTATTAAACCTCTAAGTGAAAAGTTCTTTTTAAGTTTAGTTTAGGAAAGATATATATAGACTCAATATTTGAAAATTAGGTCAAAGAACTGAACAACTATCACTGATAATTGATTATCATAAATGGTAATTGATTATTCCATAAACTATTTCAAAAATTATTTTCTCATGAGATAATCAATTACCAAAAGGTGATAATCGATTATTCCATAGGCTTTTTAGAAAATATAAAATTCACTGATATTATTAATGATAATCGATTATCACAAAGGTTTTTTTGAATAATAAAACTTTTCTTGAGTGCTCTGTTGTTGCTTAGGTTCTATCTATTGACTCTTGGTCTACTAATTTAAGTAAAATACACAAATTACAAGACTATAACAACATTAATGTCTTTAAAAATTCAATACTTTTCCATGAGTCATCATCATCAAAAATCTTTCTTGCAGCAATATGTTCATCTTCTTCTTTTGCTAACATGTTTGCCAAGCATGAGGATATCATGAACAACATGTACCAATTATCTCTAGGTGTTTCAGACTTCCCAAATGACATTTTCATGATAGGAACCTAATTTGAGGTGAATGTTCCTTGTCTTGAAGTAAAGCCTAAATCTTAGTGAGGGCGAAGACACTGATGTTGTTAATGATAAGGGAGCATGTGGAGCAAGAGCAGTCGAAGAAGAAAGCCATGAATGTCAAGGAGGTCAGGAGGACCCTGACATAACTTGGAGAGTCTGGCCATAATGGCTATGATGTTTGATGATATTTGTTTTGTTGTTTTTGATGTTTTAGTTATGTTAGTTTATTGTAGTTTTTATTTTCTATTAGTATGTCTTAGTGTTTATTTTTAGTACTTTATTCTATGATAGAACATTTTAGTTTGATGTTTTAAAAAGAATGGTTTTTAAACTTTAACTCTTGAATTTTTGTGGGTCAGTCTTGTTTTGGATGCCTTTTTTTTCTTTGGCATTTGGAGCTTTGAATCTTTTCCATGATAGTTTGTATGATCTTGAGGATTATTCAAGTGTTGGGACTTATGGGTGTGGTTGCATTGTGATTCATTCCTTATCCTATGTTTGAATATGACCTGGGGGATTAAATATTTAAGTGTGTTCATAATCTATTTAGAGAGAATGTGAAAAAGTTGTTGTTGCTATGAATTTGATCTTTGCATGATTCTTATAAATGTATACACACACTTGATTGAAAATGAGAAAGACATTTGTTATTTTTTGTAAAATGTAGCTACTTGGCCAAACGACTATCCCTGATACACAAGATTGAATCCTTTATGAATCTTTTAGGCTTTGTAATTTGTCTTATGACCCCTAAGCCTGTAAAAGAAAAATACACCTTGTCCCAATACAGTAGAATAAAAAAAACAAGTATTATGTTGATGAAGGTTTGAGATGGAATTAAGTTTTGGGGAAAACACAAATGATTAAGAGAGAGAGTTGGGAGTGAATTAGTTAGGAATCTTTATTGGTAATGATTAAATATCTCTCAAAAAAATCTCAAATCAAATTAAGAAAAAAAAAACAAGGAAAAATGGTCCCATGAATTGAAAAGGGGTTGAGTTATAAGAGGAATACGTGGGCCTATTTTGTATATGGGGTAGAGGATGTTGATGAATGACTTACACATATATTTGTTCTCCTTTTCTCAAGTGGTGTATTTGAATTCATATATATATATATATATATATATATATATATATATATATATATATATATATATATATATATATATATATATATATATATATATATATATATATATATATATGATATATGTGTGTGTGTGTTACTCTTGTGTTTTACTTCATTTTTCATGTGCGTGATGGGATATCTACGCCTTTTGGGTGGTGTTTATTCATTGGAAAATGATTTGGAACCTATATATTGATAGAAAACCAAGAGGTTTGGTTCTATACATAGATCAAAGCTATTGGCCATTCTAAACATCTTTTATTAATACAAATATTGTGTTTGAATATCTAAGTCATTAGTATATTCACATAAAGATTTAGAACTTGCTTCTAAAGCATTAGGGCTTGTATTCTTGTGATGTGAATGCTTGAGTATGTTAGAAATATATTGTGTAAATGATTTCATAGAGTTTGGGTTATGAAAACCAACCTCAGTGAGTATTTACCTTAATCATTTCATAACTTTCATATTTAGTCATTTTATATGCTTTCAACTTGTTCCCAGTCAATCAATGTTCATATTCACTACTTAAATTAGTAATTAATCATAGTTAGTTAAGAAAACACAAATTCTTTGGAAAAACGATACTTGAACTTACCATTTTCACTACTTGTACGATTTGGTATACTTGCTAAAGAGTTAACAATTTTGTTAATTCATGGTTATCATGGCTAAGTTTTAATCTGACCTGTATTATACAACTAGTTGGTCTGTTTGTCGGTCTAGGTGATCAACCCAACAGTGTACTGGTCAGTCTGGGTGATCAGCTTGGTCAGTTCATTAGTCAGCCTGACTTATTGACCAAAAGGGTATGTACCTAATGGAGTTTTCGAGAGAGGTTCCTTTCTTGGAACTCGCCCTTACCCAAATGTTTTAGTTCAATTGTGAGAGGATGAGGTTGAGATGTCAAGACCGAGAAGTCTAAATTATGAAGCCGGTGCTAACAAGATGAATAGGCCGATAGGTTGAGGCCAACTAGCCAAGTCAACTAGCAGCGTTCAGCTGTCAAGATTGAAAAGTTGACAGAGAAATCGAGTGGAGAGGTTGAGGTCAATTAGTCGAGCCAAGTTGTAAAGACTAAAGTTGATAGAGAAATTGAGGCCAAGAGGTTGAGGTCGACTAATCAAACAGATCGAGAGGGTGATGTCGAATAGATGTGGCTGAATGGTCAAGGCCAAGTGGCCAAATAGGTCGACAATATGAGGCTAAATGGTTAAGGCTGAATGGCTAAATAGGCCGACAAGATGAGGCTAAATGGTTGAGGGTGACTAGCTAGATAAGCCCATTGGTTAAGGACGATTAGTTGAGGCTGAGTGGCTAAGCCAAGTGGTTTGACAGTCCAACATGATGAGGCTAAATAGTTGAGGCCAAGTGGTGGAGGCCGACTGGTTGAAGAGGTTAACTGGTTGAGGTCAATTGGCTGAGCCAAGCTATCAAGACTGAAAAGTCAATAGAAAAATCGAGGTCGAGAGGTTGAGGCCAACTAATCGAACCAACTGATTGAGGCTGATTGGCCGAGGCAGAGTGGCTAAACAGGTCAAGTGGTTAAACAGGCCGACTGGTTAATGTCGACTAACCGAGCATACTAGTCGAACAAGCTGACTAGTTAAGGTCGACTAACTAAGCCGAAAAAATAAGGCCAATCGATCGAGTCGAGTGGCCGACACTAAAGGTCTAAGTTGATTACATCTTCTACCACAATGTGTAAAAAATCATACTTTGGACCTTTATTTATAATAATTGTTATGAGTTTTTACCTTTTTACTAGCCTGATCACGATCTCATCATACTTTAATCAACATTAATTATTGATTCATAGTTACATTAGCTAAGTGTTAATTTGACCTTTATTTTATCATCAATCGATTTAGGTGATCGACCCAAAGATATATTTCATCCATCAACAAAACTTGTTAACTAGAAAAATATGTATAATAAATAAATAAATATAAAATAAGCATTGTTTTAAGATAATTTTTTTTTTCAAATAATTACATACTTGTTACCTTAAAAACACCAACTCAAACTAGCTAGAGTGTTGGAATGATTTTACATATGCATCCTCTTTGTAGAACTACATCAATTTGAAAACCAAAGAGAAATAAATTTAGAATCAAAATAATATGACCTTAATATCTAAAGACTGAAAAATATATTAATAATTTATAAAATTACTTCAACCTTATAATAACCATTCATATATTAAAAAAATCATAATCACATAATTTCCATACATAAGAAACTTTAACAAAAATCAATAAAACACTTTTTAAAATAAGCATATATCTTATGACTTCCATTCTACTTATTCCTTACTAAATTATTTTCCAAAATAATATAATTCCAAAGTTTATTGATTTGACCTACCATCCCAACCCTTCACCCCCACCCTCCAACCAACCATCTCTTCATAATTGAATTCTCCAAGATCCCATCCTCATGTCTATATTTAGGTCAAACCAATATTCTTCTTTGTTTTCTTTAATGGAAGTACAATACAACTTTATAACATATTTGAACTTTTGGTTTAACTATAACTCAAACATCAAAATTACTCATTAAGATCAGTGAAGGGAACTACAGCCAACCAACTTGGGTGCATATATTTCAGAAGATGCCATTCAGTTTGTCAAAATTAATACATCTTTTTCACAGAACATGAAAACTAACTGGGAGTGGCTTTGGATCCGTCTTTATTTATTTCCTTATTATTATATTTTCCTTTTGTCTCAAAAATATTTTAAGTCTCTATATTTTAAAATACACCGTTTTACCATCTAACGGTTATCTAAATCATTTTAGTCTCCCTTTAAATGATATTTAAATCACTTCAAATTAGTAAAAGTTATTCATTTCAAAATTAAAGGAGATAAAAATTAACAAAAAATACTTTAACGTGAAATTAAAATTTTAAAAATTGATACATTTTCATTCTTAAATTTTAAAATTAAATAAATATAACTATTTTAATTTAATTATATTTTTTTTTACATGTTCTAAATTGATATTTAAGCTTTGAATTAAAACAAATCGAACACTACAAATAATTTAAACATCAATATAAAACGTGTTTAATATGTAAACAAATTTAAAGTAATTAAGTTAAACCAAATATATCCATTTATTAAAAAATATATAAAAATATATTTTTCGTTATTTAGTAAAAATGTCATAGATAGACAAAAGGTGGGAATTGAAATGAGTAGCATAATAAAGAGGAAAAGGTTTCTCTACAAGTATGAGTAATTGGTTGACTCTAATAATAACTAAACAAAGGAAATTCAGTACAACTAGTGATTAAATAATCACTCAATCTTGAAAATGCAATGGCAACAGAACTACACAATATAGCTACAAATTATTAGAACTATAATTAAAGTAAAATCAAGGATAAACCAAAGGAAAAAACTGATTGACTTTCTCAAAGTTTGTCTGATGAATATGCCTACATATGTACTGGTCTAAGAAATCATGATATGGTTATAGCTGCACTTTAATAATTGAAGCAGATAAAACATTCCTCAAAAAAAAAAAAAAAACATCCAAAACAAATGTCTGTTTAGTGTAGCCTTAAATTTGTTATATTCATGTTTTATATGTAAAAATTGAAAGTTATTTTAAATAATTTTCATTCAAAAATAATCTGGTTTTATATGTTTGACATGACTTAAGGTAAAACCAAATATGTTTTTTAAAGTAATTGAGTGAAACCAATTTATTTTTATTATTATAAAATTATATATATTTAAACTGATCTGCTTGGATGAACAATCATGGTAATTTTAGAATCTTTATGATAGAAACGCTTTCACAACACATAAGAAAGTTTTTAGCTTTTTCATATAGTTGTCCATATCTCTTGGTTTGATCTTGGTTTCATCCCACGCTACTATAGAAACTTTTGCTTGGTTCTCCCTTTTGGCAATGCTTATGGATCAATTTTCTTGTGATAGGTCCATTTCATTTAATGTCTTCTCTTAATTAAAAAATAATTTCTTATGCTAATTTATTTAAAGCTTAATAAATCTAGTATAATAATTTTTGAAATATTTTATTTTCAATATAATAAAAAATGATAATTTTAGTAAAAATGTCTAATCCTGTTAATTATTTTAATTTTATTAGCAATTATGGTAATTGAATACATATTTTGTCTTTAATAATGGTCAATTATAGGGTTAAATATGTTTTTTTATCCTTAAGTATCACACGATTTTAGATTTAGTCTCTATTCGAAACTTTGATGACTTTTAATCCTCATAGTTTTGAAACTATTACTATTAGTCCTTAAAATTGAACGACGTTAGATTTTGGCTAACGGCAAGCCATATGTAATGTCAACTTACTCTTGTAACTCGTAATTGTGTGCCACGTTGCTCTTTACTTGGACTACAAATAGCGCACCTCCATAACCACCGTGAAATCAACTCCATCATCACTGCTGCACATTCATCTTCATCACCTTCAAAACTAGAAATCAAAAAATCCCAATTGCCAAGAAACCCTAGAATCACCATCCTTCTCGCATTGGACCACCACGCTGTCAGCAACAACCACCTTGCATCGCGTCACATGCCTCCACATCGAAATCCAACAACCTGCAAAATGAAAATCACAAGTTCGTGAACCCTACTCACGCAAGATTCACTTGAATCATAAATTGAAAACAAAATTCGCAGCATCTTCATCTTCACAGAAAACCCAGAATTGCGCCACTATTGTTAGTGGTGTGTGAAGCTTGCTTACGCAATTAGGATTCATTGCGATTTAGGTTTTGTTGCTTCTGTGTTTCTGGTTGCAGGTTTTTGGAGGTGCATTAATGACAGAAATTGGATTTGCAGGTCTGGTGATTGTGGGGAACGTGGTGGCGGCGAGGAGATGAACTGATTTGCACGACTTGAGTTCGTGCGTTTGAGGTTTTCTCTGGTTTTGATTTTCTGGGTGGCTACAACGGGTGGTTGTGCGTTTTTTAGGTTTGCCTCTTGTAGGTTTCTGGTGATCTCTACAGCGGGTGGTTGTGGCGCGGCAGCAAAGGTGGAGTGATTTGCTCAATTTGGGTTTCGTGCAAGTTTCTGGTGCGATGGTTGTCATGGTTGAAGGTAGTGGTTTGGTGTTTTTTGTGGTGGCTGGCAATGGCCATGAGGGTGGCGGTACAAGGAAGGAGAAAAAAAAACGTGACAGATAATAAACTCATACCTGACATCAGACGTGGACTAGCCGTTAGTTACGTCAAACAAAAGTTCATGTTGTCCATTTTTAAGGACTATTTATAACACTTTCAATACTATGAGGACTAAAAGTCATCAAAATTTCGAATAGGGACTAAAACCAAATAGCGTGATAGTTAAGAGACTAAAATAATATTTAACCTGTCAATTATATATTCTTATATATAAAAACATAACTCTTTTTTACATAATTTTACTTTTATTTTGTCCTTTATGATATAATTATTGATTAAATTTGTAAAGGGACATGTTATTTTGAAATATTTACACCTATATATAAAGAAAATATTTATTTTCGAGGTACATAATTTTACTTTTATTTTGTTCAATTATTAATTAACGTTTTAAAAGATATAACTATTGATTTTTCAAAAGCAACCGCTATTTTAAAATGTTTTTATAAGATTGTCACACTTTTTTTTTCTTTTTTTATTATATTTATAATTTGTACCGATTAATATTTAAGTGTTTCTTATTATTTTACTTTTTTTCTTATATATTAACTTATTAGTTTCATTATATTTATAATACAAATATTTAAAACATGTGATCGCGAAGTATTAATGTTAATATTTATAAAATAACTAATATTAATGTGTAGTTAATATTAAAAAAAATTATTTTTGTTTATGTAGATTTTAAATTTTTAATAATGTTTTAAAAGTTAAAAGTTATTTATATCGATTAAAAATGATTCTTATATTGGTTTTAAAACTAATATAAAGATAGAAACATGGAAAGTTTTCACTTTCTATATCAATTTCAAAATTAGGGCAAAAATTGTTACTTTTTAAATTGGTTAAACGCCGAATCGATATGTAAAAATTTTCAAACAACAAAGCCCTTCTTCTCCAACCTTTCAAACATCCACTCAAAATGTCAACGCAAATAAGATATTGTCATATTCTTTCAATGCACATAGCAACAAAATCCAAATCACCATTAAATCATAAGCTCCCAAATAGGTGAAGAATAGAACAAAATTTGTTTTGGCAAATTTGCTAATAGTCCAACAGGAATGAAATATGAAACAGAAAATGGGAGGGAGTAGATGAACTTGTTTCCTATATATCAAAGGGTGAGGATGCTAATGCACGAGCAAAAAAGACCTAGAACGTGCTCCCGATGATAAGTGCGGTGGAAGAATGGCAAATGACTAACATACGATGGTTCTTGCTGATAAAACCCTATTTTGGTAAGGGTCGACGGTGGATGCCAAAGGATGCGGTGATTGGCGTGAAGATGTATAAAAAGAGTCTAGTGTTTTGATGCTAAAGATAAGTGATGTTATAAGAAAAGAAAAGATGAATATTATGTATCTTATTTCATAATAAGGAGAGAATACAATTGATATATATATATATATAGCTGTTTAGAGCAATATAAAAGTGGAATATAAGTATAAAAACAGAATATAAATATATGAACATAAATGCCCATATATGAACAAAAAATAAATTAAATCCAATATTCCCCCTTAAGCTACAACATATATATTCTTAATGTTCAGCTTGGACAACAAAGATTGAAATTGTGCTGGATACAAAGCTTTAGTATGAATGTCTGCAAGTTGTGATGAAGTAGAAATAGGCAGGAGCTTAATTACACCAGCTTGAACTTTATTCCTTATGAGATGACAATCAATTTCAATGTGCTTTGTCCTTTCATGCATGGCTGGATTTTGTGCAATTCGTATAGCAGATTGATTGTCACTAAATAGAGGAACTGGTTGTGTATCTTAGAAAGATTACAATTGATATATATAACTGTTTAAAGCAATATAAAAATGGAATATAAGTATAAAAACATAATATAAATAAATATATGAACATAAATACACATATATAAACGAAAAATAAATTAAATACGAAAAATAAATTAAATCCAATAAGTGATGATGGTTGATGAATGGTGTGTTATACCAAAACAAGAAAAAATGAACAACACGTGCTTAAACAACAGAAAAGGTAGTTTGGAAAATTTGAGATAGAATTTTGTGAGGAAGTAAAGAGTTTTCAAATAAATAATAAAATAAAAAAAGTACTTTTAACAAAATATCACCACATTCACTTTTTATATAAATTATAATTAAAATCAATATAAAAAAAGTAATTCTTTATTATGAAAATAACATTACATTCATTTTTTTATATCAATTATAACTAGAATGAATATAAAATATTTTAATTTTTATTACAAAAATATTACTCACATTTACTTTTTATATATATTATAACTATCATCGACATGAAAAAATGTCATCATATTTGAAAAAATATCATCATATTTACAATTGGGTTAATGCGTTACTTTTTATTCTTAATAAATTCTAATTAATATAAATAATGTGAAAGATTGATTTTTTATCATAAATAAACAGAAGTTAACTTCTACTTTAAAATAATATATTTTAAAATAATCATCAATTTATTTTGTAACAGTATCTTTTAAAAATTTTGAATGTACATACTAACGATGATTTTCAGTTGTATTAATTAATTCTCTTGATCTATAGAAGGAAAAAAAGTCAGTTGAATGAGTAATTATGAAAGATGAGTAACTGTAATAGAATTAAGTAAGAAACAAAGAGAGAGTAAAGTAGTTGAAGGTGAAAAGAGCTTTGCGCGTCTATTTAGTAGTCTGCAAAGTGAAGCTAGGTTAGCAGGTGGCTACAGTATTTGTTGTACTATATTGTCCTCATTCTTTATGACCATAACAATGACAACCACTTATTGTAAATGCATATTGTACCACAAAAACATTCATGTCATGTTTACTTTCCAACAAATCGTCTTAGATTCTTGATTAAGATCTTCACTATACAACTTTCTTCTAATTTATTACTTATGTATGTCATCATCATTTTCTCTTTAAAGTTCCAATTTAATAGAGTTAAAGATGTGGGAGTTTAAATTTGTACATCCTGTAAAGTTTAACTCTCAAGATGTGATTTAGTTATTACATTCAAATAAATCACTTTTATCTTCTGTTGAATAGAGAAGACAAAAAAGAAAAATTGGAATCTAGTGTATTTATATTTGGTTAAAAATAAAGAAAACATAAAAAATAAAAAAAATATTTCAAGAAAATCATTTATATTTTCTCTTTAATAAATACTGTGACGATGTAAAAAATATAATAATACATATACTTATAATTTATTATAGATAAAATATATATAAAATCACATATTATATCTTATATAACCAGGACTTAATATATTAAATACAAATTTCATAAAAATATATATTTGTAGAGTGATGTACTCATAATGAATCAATAGATAATTAAACATATCTTTATATATATATGAACTGATTTTCAATTAATTTTGATGGTGTCTTAACTCAAGGGAATGAATTTGAGGAAAAGAGATAAATGAATTTAAGGAGTTTTCAGGGTGAAATTTGAAAGTAAAATTTGTAAAAGTTTATGTAAGATTTGACTGTAATAAAAAAATATTTTAATTGATAGAAATTTAAGATTATTAAAACACTTTTAATGATAAAAGTAATATAAAATTATATTTATCAATAATATATTTATTGATAAAAAATATTATAAGTAGAAAAAAATTGAAAAAAAAATTGTATTTAACATAAGTAAACTAGAATCATTTACATGGAGAGTATGCCCAACTAGAATTGGTTACAGTTATGTGGAACCTTTGAATTGATTCCCGTCCAAGTGTAATCGGTTACTCCTCTTATTCATTCGTCTTTTTCAATTGGAAGGTTTTCATGCATTGACCCACAAAGCTCTAATAGTGGAAGACTAATTTCCTTTATAATGGTTGCTTCATCTCCATCTTCAACCTCATGTTTAAACCTTACTTGATCAAACATAACACCACAAATGAAACATGACGATTCACTTGAAACAACGCTCAACAAGGCTCTTTCTACCATAGCAAAAATCTTAGCTTCTCCTTCAACGCATTGAATACTCTAAAATCTTTAAAAGGAACTCAAAGACCATACCCTTTACACCCGAGAACTGAGCTTATACTTGTGGAGTCAGCTATATTTGCATAATACTCCTCGGTGAAGGGTTCAAAATTTTCAAAATGAAATACTCTAGTCAGGAATCTTGTGTTGATCGTTATGTGTTATTTATGATGTGTTTTATCAACTCAAGAATCTTCCAGACATGCAAAAAATGTAATTTAAGTTACTCATGACAGAATCATTGCATACAATATACCTTTATTTTCATTTATAATATTTTATTAATTAATATTATTAATAAGAGAAAAATATATAGAATCGATTCCTATTATACATAACCGATTATATTAAACTGAGATCAAATATTACATTTCTCCAAAAATCACATCAAATCTACTCATATGCATGAAAATGAAAAAAAAAATATTTATCCTACGAATCTTTATTTTTAATCGCTTACAAATCTATAAAAACAAACATGAAAGTTCATGCAAATTCATCTCCACTAATTCGTTTTAACAATAATTATATCAAACAAATACAATCTTAATGTTAAGTTTGAAAAAATAATAGTTGTAAGAAGTTTTTTTTTTTAAAAAAATCAAATAGTAACCTTTATTATTTTAATAGAAACATTTTACATTAATTATTTTATATATTATAGGTTTAATACATATTTTGGTCCTTCTTTTCGTAGGGTCTGTTCAAAGTCGTCCCCTATTTTTTAAAAAGTTCACTAAAGTCCTACTTTTTGCAAAAACGGTGGAAGTTAGTCCTTTTTGCTTACGACGTTAATTTTTCTAACGGCAGAGCTGCCCAACTATCAAATATTTGATGAGTTGTAACGTTTTGGATGACGTGTTAAATTCAATTGCTGATTCATCTTGAAAGCAAAGTGATTCATGGTTGTTCCCAAATTTAAAAGCAAAGTTAGGGTTGGTGAATTATTTCTTAAATCTAACAACAAAGTGTTAGGGTTCTTGGAGATTCGTGGTACTGTTGTTCCCAAATTTGACAGCAAAGTCTTAGGGTTAGGGATGGCTTCTTCACAAAGTTGTTCTTCTTGTTCGAAGGCAACAAGCAAAGGATTTTCGCAATCCTCACACGGTGCTTTTTCAAGGGGAGTTGGGATAACCCCTATTTGCCACTTTGGTGATAGTGCTGTAACGAAAGTTGCCAGAACTTCAAGGAATGCAGGGAGGAAATTTTGGGATGTCATCATCACAAGGTGTTTTGAATACCGTAGTCACTTTTATGTGTATTGGATATTATGTGTTAATACATTTTTGTGTTCTTGGTGAATAATAGGGTGGATTTTCAACTGGGATGTCATGTAATTTTTTCAAGTGGCGCTCTGAAGACAAAGCTGATGATAGAGATGGTACAAGTATGAGGCAAAGCAACAGGATATGTGATCTCAAAAATAATGTTAGAGTTGCAGAGAAGGATAAAGTTCTTAGTTGGAGTTGTGTTTGCTCTTATTGTGGCTGTGTTTAGCTTGATGTTAGGTGTGCAATGTATGTTTTGTTCATGTAATGGCTTAGGTGTTTAGCTTCATGTTTTGTTCATGTAATATCAGCTGGTGTTGTAATATGGATCAACAATATGAGTTCGTGTAACAAAGTTCATTTTAGTCCCCCTTTTGTTTTAAAAATGTTAAATTTGGTCCCCCTTTTGTTTTAAAAATGTGCAAGGTGATCCCTAACCTATATGACTGTAATACATATTAAGGATACCTGACATACTAACAGATATAATTACATCCAAATATGAGAACATAATATCACAATACAGTCAAATTAACATATTTAAATAAAGTGCTTAATAGCACTACAAAATTAAAGATCTTAATAAGAGTATAACATATATAATTAAAGTGTTTAATAATAGTACATAATATATCCAAATACATCTAAATTTCCACTATAATCTATGGATCTTTTCTTCCAATGTTTAACTTCTTCCTTGCTATTGGAGGTGTGGAATCTGGGATGGAATCTTGAGTTGGTTGTGTTGGGTGAGGAGATTGGGGACTTGATGGCTGTGATGGTGCAAGGGGTTGTGAACTTTGTGCCTGTGGTGGTTCTGTTGGTTCTATGATGGCTGGACGTAAAGGGCACACTTTTTTGTTGTACCCCACTTCACGGCAAATGCTACACTTCTTTTTGTGCCCACCAACACTCATTTGGGTCCCATTCTTAGTTAGTTCCCAGGGCTTCATTCTTCTTTTTTTCTTTGGTCTCCCTGGCATCTTCCTTTTCAAAACACCTTGTAATGACGACATCTCCAAAATTTCCTCCATGCATTCCTTGAAGTTCTGGCAACTTTCGTTACAACACTATCACCACAGTGGCAAATAGGGGTTATCTCAACTCCCCTCGAAACAACACCGTGTGAGGATTGCGAAAATCCTTTGCCTGTTGCCTTCGAACAGGAAGAACAACTTTGTGAAGAATCTATCCCTAATCCTAAGACTTTATTGTCAAATTTGGGAACAACAGTACCACGAATCTCCAAGAACCTTAACACTTTCCTGTTAGATTTGAGAATAAAGGTAATTCACCAACAACCCTAACTTTGCTTTTAAATTTGGGAACAACCATGAATCACTTTTGCTTTCAAGATGAATCAGCAATTGAATTTAACACGTCATACCAAAACGTTACAACTCGTCAAATATTTGCCATCTACCGTTAGCAAAATTAACGCCATAAGCAGAAAGGATTAACTTCCACCGTTTTTGCAAAAAATAGGACTTTAGTGAACCTTTTAAAAATAAAGGACGACTTTGAACAGACCCTACGAAAAGAGAGACCAAAATAGATATTAAACCTATATTACATATTATAGATAGATATAGAGAATGCACTATTTGAGAGAATTATAAAAAAAATTGATGTAGTATATAACTTTTTATATTAGTAAGAAAAGCAAGTCGTATAATTTAGACAAATTAATAAAAAGTAATTCCTATGCATATTTTAATGTTAATTTCTCCAAAAGTGATATTATATATTATCAATGTAAAATCATTGTTGTGGACTAATGATCCCATAGGAAATTTAATTAAAGAAACAAGAAGAAGAAAAAAGACAAGTGAACTGTTGTAACATAACATTTTAAGCGAAGTGTTTTTTTTTAAAAAAAAAAAACACAATAAAGTTAATAAACATTTTACATAAGTAACACATTTCAAAAAAATAATACAGATATCTTATATTAACAAAGGAGGGTGGTAGTGGGATGAATAGTATTCATAATGTTAGGAAACAGTTCAAGTACAAGGAGATTTGAAAGTAGGTTCTCTTCCATGACCTTGATAGTTATAAATCACATCTCATAACAATACAAACATATATGATTTTGTTTATACTACTACTACAATGATAATTTAAGCATAAAACAAATACAATTCTATATACTAGAATTCATAATAAATATTTTTAAACATATCCTTGCGTTTTAATTTAGAATAAATAATTTAATTTATGCTATACAGTTATGAAATTTAAATAAAAAATCTAAAAACTATACATTGTACCTAGCTGTTAAGTATATCTCTGAAAGATACAATAGTGTTGAAAACATCTAAATGAAAAAGACAGAGAGAATAAAAATCTTATTCTGTAATCATATGGGTGAATTTGTCAAAATCAGTTCCAGACTCACAACTTCTAAAATAAGAATATATTCAGTCTAAGTTATTTCAACATAATTAAAATATAAAAAATTATTTAAATTAAGTATAAGTAGATAAAAAGTTAATTTATAGTAATAATATATTATGAAGAAGTTTGGATTGCATTGGTATTGGTGAATAGTAATGTTTGTTGTTGTTGCATGGAGAAGTGAAGATGACTATACTGGAAAAGAAAACAATAGCATGTGGGTTTTGATGTGATGTGACTGCACTTAATTGGTCACTGAACCACCAAACAGCACACATGACTTTACAATCTTTTCATTCACACTTCTTCCACTTCTCCACACACCAAAATAATTCACTCTCATATACCTAATTTTCTATTCTTCATTGCATCAAAACATTATTATTATTTCAGTCTTTTCATGAATTGCTCTAATGAAATTATTTTAATAAAAAAATATCATTTTTTAGATATTACTATGTTATTTTCTCTGGTTTTCTTGCTGATGAAATTTTGGCATTAAAAAGAGGTATTTGAAGATATCACAAAAGAAGTTGACTCTCATTAATGTCCACTTTTATTCTCTTAACTAATCTTGACAGAAAAATTGAATCAATAAAGTAAAACTATTAAGAAGGTTCTATACTTGTCACAAATACTGTGAAAACAAAGTCAAAGAAAAATAAAAGAAAAACAATAAAAGCTCCATTGAACTACATTATTATAGATTTGAAGAAATTTATTACGTTTTCTTATAAAAGAATATCACACTACAATAAATTTTCCTTGCTAATGCTTTTTATAGAATAAATTTATTATTTGAGTGTGCTTTTTTTAAAGATGAATTTGAATAAGAGTATATAGTAAAATTTGTATTATTTCTTTTAAGAAATTTGAAAATGAAAATTAGTGGAATTGGATATCAAGTTTATGAAAAGCTATTAATGATTTAATTTATAGATTAAAATATAATATTATTATTTTGTTTTTATTGTAAAAAGTAATATTATTATTATTGTTATAGTTAAAAAAAAAAATGTTAGATTTGATATCCTCAAATCATGACATATATGAGAGGATGCAATCTTCCGTCAACAAATCTGCATTTCCAAATTCATGTTAATTAGTTAAAAGAAATAAGGTGCATCGGTCCTCTTTTATCTTCATAAACAGGAAAGTATCCAATAAAAACATTGTCTTAGTCTCTTATTTATAAAATTTAATAATTTAATTATTGTATTATTAAAATTTCTAACTAAGTCTTAATATTGATATTAGTATCTCATTGCGTCAATAATATAAATCACGTTGTTTAAATTTGATAATAATTAAAAATTTGAGAGAATTAATGAAAATTTATAATAACAAAATGATTAAATTGAATAAATTATATAATTATGCACCCAAATTGAATATGTTTATATTTCACTAATAAAAGATATAGCATTTATACTTATGCATCACTTTGTTTTTAACTTTGATTTTGCATTTGTTATTAGTCTTTTTGATGTTATATAGCATCGAGGACTTTCATACGTATGTCAAAAAATAATTCAAGTATAATATTTTATTATATTTCTAAGAGTTTAGAAAATTGTATTCTAAAATTGGTAATGTGTTTAAATAATAACACTTAATTATTTAAATATTAAAACTTTTAAGTATAAATAAAATTTCGATAAATAAGTTTCATTGTCTTAAATCACATAATGTTTCTAAATTCTTTCTTTTAGAGTTTTCTCACTTTTTTTAGAGAGTTTTTAATTCTTTGTTTGTTTGTTTGAAAATCGAAGACTGCTAAGATGATCTTTGAAATAATGAGACACAATTATTTTAATATTAAAAATTTAGAGTATAAATAAAATTTCTATAATTGAGTTGTATTATCTTAAATAACATAATTTGTTTAAACTCTTTCCTCTGGAGCTCTTTCACTTCTCTTTAGAGTTTCTAACCCCTTTTTCGTTTATTTGAAGGTTGTAGACTGCTAGAGTGATTCTTGAGACAAACTCTCTACTTCCATTCAATTAGTTTCTCCAATAGTGTAAGTTGGTTTTGTTAGCCTTATACAGAAGAAAGGTTACATTTTAATATTATATTATTTAATATTATATCATATCCCATTATTTTATTTCTTTTTCAGTTAATATTATAAAGCAGTTAATATATATTCTGAAAGTGGTCCATTTATTTTTAAGATAAAAAACCGTTTTTAAAACGTGTGTGGGTGTGCCCATGATTCCCACTACAATCTTGTAACGTTAAATACTCTGTGATGGTTTTTGGAGTAATACAGACTCTACAGAAAATTTTATATCAGGTCACTGAACCTACTCTTTCCTTCATATACATCACCATCGTGTTTTAAGAGCAAGGGTTCAGAAACCAGAATTTAGGCAAGCGTACAACATACAACAATGGCTGGAGGTTGGTCTTTCTGCTTCCGCTTTTATTATTGTAAATCTGAATATGATTAAACGTGCTTGTTTGATATTTAGATTTATTGAATCTTCAGTTTGTATGAACATGTTTTTACATTTGGTATCAGAGTATGTTTATCCTCTGCCTTGTTTGGTTCACTCCTTTGCGTATTGTGTTTTTATTTTTATTGATTGTTTTGAAACTGGAGAAAGAAGAAATTTTTGGTGAAATTTTCTGTAAAAATTTTGATGCTGAAAGGTTGAAGATGATTGAAACGTTACGTTTCAATTTGGCCGTATTTCTGAAAAATTATATTCAGTTTTATTTTTCTTCTTTAACTGTCGTATACGCACGATTGGAGATTAAAAGGTACGCTTGATTCTGGTTTTAATCAACGTTGTACAATTCTGGTTTTATCCAGAGTTGTTGTTTCTGCACATTGCTTTTCATATATATTATTTATTGTTGCGTTTTATATTGATGTTTTTTATGTTAATATTATATGCACGTTAGTTAATATATATGTATATATATAATATATGTTATGGTGTTTTGGTACGCATTACGGGTTGAACTTTCATTTTGAAAGTACTTTTCCAGGATTATGCTTATATGCGTATAATATATATGTTAGGCACTGTACGTTGTAGTTTTACCTTCTGCGGATTAAAGTGCTTTTTCCATGCCATTTATACACGCCATTTATTATATATGCGTAAGCACTGCACGACATTTATTATATATAATGTGCATGAAATTTATATATTGGTATAATAAATATGAATATTATATATTTATAATATATGATGCTTATATTTATTTAGATTAAATATAAGACCTAAAGATAATTTAATGTTTAGTGATAAATATAATTCTTAATAATTAGAGAGTAGCCACAACATCTTTAATTAATTAAATTATATTATAAAGATCACTCTATTGAAACATTAATTGTAATTAATTATATATAGCGTGATAAAATATACCCACAGGATTTTTGTTACATTTATATAATTAATTAGAATAAAATATTAATTATAATTCTTAATTTTCCTACAGGAATTAGGAATGAAATATAATTTAATAGTTTTATCATAAGGTTAAATGAGTCTAATTGAGTAAGACTTTAGCCCACAGGCAAGTTTTATGTTAATAGACTTATTGGTAAAGACATGTTTTGCATTGGTAAAACATGACATTCTTTTTAGTCTCAAATTATGATAATGAACATGATTTTGAATTTGCAGTTTCTCAATCTGTGAATTTTTCTGATATCAAGTGTGGTATTCCCGAATTGAAAGGAGATAATTATAAGATCTGGAAGGAGAGAGTTCTTCTTCATTTAGGCTGGATGGACATAGACTATGCTATTAGAAAACCTGAACCACCGGGTATTACTGAGACTAGCACTCCAGATGCCATTGAACTTTATGAAAAATGGGAGAGGTCAAATCGTCTCTCCGTAACGTTCATAAAAACCAATATTTCTGCTGGAATTCGGGGTTCGGTTGATCAGTATGAGAATGTCAAGGATTTACTAAAGGCTATTGATGAGCAGTTTACGACATCTGATAAATCTCTTGCCAGCACTCTTATAATGCAGTTTTCATCCTTAAAGCTCACTGGAATTAGAGGAGTGCGTGATCATATCATGCGCATAAGGGACATTGTGGCTCAACTAAAAGCTTTGGAAGTTACCATGTCAGATTCTTTCCTAGTGCACTATATTCTGTGCACTTTGTCTCACCATTATGCTCCCTTTAAAATCTCTTACAACACACATAAGGACAAGTGGTCTATTAATGAATTATTGACCATGTGCGTTCAAGAAGAAGAAAAACTATTGATTGAAGAAGGGGAGAAGGTGAACTTGACCACTTCGTTTAAGAATAAGAAGAACCAAGTTAATAAGAAGGGAAAAATTCCTGCTCAGCCAATTATTAAGAAGGAGTCCAGATGTTTCTTTTGTAAAAAGAAGGGACACATGAAGAAGGAATGTCAAAAGTTTAAGGATTGGCTGGAAAAGAAAGGTAACTTGTTTGCTTTTGTCTGTTATGAATCTAATTTGACTAGTTTTAATCATAACACATGGTGGATTGATTCTGGTTCTACAATCCATGTTTCTAATACCTTGCAGGGTATGGAAAACCTAAGGAAACCGATGGGAAGTGAACAACGCATCTATTCAGGAAGCAAGATGAGTTCACATGTTGAAGCCATTGGGACGTGCAACTTAGTTTTAAGCAGTGGTTTTGTTTTATGTTTAGAAAAGACCTTTTATGTTCCTAGTTTTAGCAAGAATTTAATTTCTATTTCACAACTTGCACCTTTGGGTTTTTCTTTTAATTTTACGGATTCTGGTTTTACTTTATTGAATAAATCCAAAGTTATTGGCTTTGGGGAATTATGCGATGGTCTTTACTTTATTAAATTGAAAAACAATGCCGCTTATAGTTCTATGCATGTTTCCGCTGGGTTAAAAAGATGTGTTATGAATGAGGATTCTTTTGTTTTATGGCACCGAAGATTGGGACATATCTCCATTGAGAGAATTAAGCGATTAGTAAGTGAAGGAGTACTTAGTACTTTGGATTTTACTGATTTTGAGACTTGCGTGGATTGCATAAAGGGAAAGCAAACTAACAAGTCTAAAAGAGGTGCTAAGAGAAGTTCAAATTTACTAGAAATTATTCATACAGATATTTGTTGTCCGGATATAGATGCAAGTAGTCCGAAATACTTTATCACCTTTATAGATGATTACTCACGATACATGTATCTATACTTACTTCGTTCTAAGGATGAAGCCTTAGATGCCTTTAAAGTTTTTAAGGTTGAAGTAGAATTGCAATGCGGAAAGAAAATTAAGATTGTGAGATCAGACAGAGGTGGAGAGTACTACGGTAGATACACGGAGAATGGACAAGCACCTGGTCCGTTTGCTAGATTTCTTCAAGAACATGGGATTGTTGCCCAATATACCATGCCTGGCTCTCCAGATCAGAATGGTGTAGCAGAAAGAAGAAATCGAACCTTAATGGATATGGTGAGAAGTATGAGGAGTAATTCAAAACTTCCTCAATTCTTGTGGACTGAAGCACTTAAGACGGCTGTGTATATAGTAAATCGGGTCCCAACTAAGGCTGTCTTAAAAACACCTTTTGAGTTATTCAAGGGTTGGAAACCTAGTTTACGACATGTACGCGTTTGGGGATGTCCCTCTGAAGTAAGAATTTATAATCAACAAGAGAAGAAACTAGATCCAAGGACTATTAGTGGGTATTTTATTGGATATGCTGAAAAGTCCAAAGGGTATAGATTCTATTGTCCAAATCATAACACTAGGATTGTGGAATCAAGAAATGCAAAGTTTCTTGAAAATGACTTGATTAGTGGGAGTGATTTAAATCAAGACGTTGATCTTGAAAAAGATCACTATGAAGCTCAAACCTCTCAATCAAATGAAAGATTGATAGTCATTCACGCTCCTCCATTTCAAAAGCGTATTGGACAACCAATAATTGAAGTTCCACAAACTGCTGAGAATGATAATGTAGATCAAGTTGTTGACGAGGAGCAACAAGTAAATGTTGAACAACCAGTTCAACAACAAGCTTCTCATCAAGATGTTGAGACAACATTAAGAAGATCTACTAGAATCAGAAGACCAGCAGTTTCTAGTGATTATGAAGTGTATTTACAAGAATCGGATTACAACATTGGAGCCGAAAATGATCCTAAAACGTTTTCACAAGCCATGAATTCTAAAGAATCAAACCTATGGTATGATGCTATGAAAGACGAGATGGATTCTATGGCATCCAACAAAGTCTGGGATCTCGTTCAATTGCCTGATGGTGTAAAATCCATTGGATGTAGATGGGTTTTCAAAACCAAGAAGGACTCAAAAGGCAACATTGAGAGACATAAGGCAAGACTTGTTGCCAAAGGATTCACTCAAAGAGAAGGAATTGATTATAAAGAAACCTTTTCTCCTGTGTCTAAGAAGGATTCTTTACGAATAATAATGGCATTAGTAGCTCATTTTGACTTTGAGTTACATCAAATGGATGTGAAAACAGCATTCCTTAATGGTGATCTAGAAGAAGAGGTTTACATGAAACAACCTGAAGTATTCTCTTCTAAAGACAGTGAGCACTTGGTATGTAAGCTTAATAAATCCATCTATGGATTAAAACAAGCCTCCCGCCAATGGTATCTAAAATTTGATGATGTTATCACTTCATTCGGTTTTGAAGAAAACATCATGGATCAATGTATATACCAAAAGGTCAGTGGGAGTAAGATTTGTTTCCTTGTTTTATATGTGGATGACATTTTGCTTGCAACCAATGACAAGGGTATGCTATATGAAGTGAAACAATTCCTCTCAAAGAACTTTGACATGAAGGATATGGGAGAGGCATCTTATGTTATTGGCATTAAGATCCATAGGGAAAGATCTCGAGGCATTTTGGGTTTGTCTCAAGAGACCTATATCAACAAAGTTTTAGAGAGGTTTAATATGAAGAATTGTTCACCAAGTGTAGCTCCCATTGTAAAGGGTGACAAACTTGATTTAAGTCAATGTCCGAAAAATGATCTTGAACGGGAACAGATGAAAAATATTCCATATGCTTCAGTTGTCGGAAGTCTTATGTATGCTCAAGTTTGTACTAGACCTGACATTGCATTTGCAGTTGGAGTTTTAGGAAGATATCAGAGTAATCCAGGTGTTGACCACTGGAAAGCTGCAAAGAAAGTAATGAGATATCTTCAAGGAACAAAAGATTTCATGCTCATGTATAGACGAACTGCTAATTTAGAAGTGATTGGCTACTCCGATTCAGACTATGCTGGCTGCGTTGATTCACGAAAATCAACATCTGGTTACATTTTTATGTTAGCTGATGGAGCAGTATCTTGGAGTAGCAAAAAGCAGACCTTGACTGCTACTTCTACTATGGAAGCTAAATTCGTTTCTTGTTTTGAGGCTTCTTCACATGGTGTATGGTTGAAGAGTTTTATATCAGGGCTTAGAGTTATGGACTCAATTGCTAGGCCACTGAGGTTGTACTGTGATAACTCTGCTGCTGTTTTTATGGCTAAGAATAATAAAAGTGGAAGTCGAAGTAAGCACATCAACATTAAATATCTGGCCATAAGAGAACGTGTTAAAGAAAAGAAAGTGGTTATTGAGCACGTTAGCACTGAGTTGATGATTGTTGATCCTTTAACTAAAGGCATGCCAACAAAGAATTTTAAGGATCATGTAACGCGAATGGGACTTGGTTCCATGATGTGACAATCATTGTAAGTACTTTCATTTTGATAAAACTCTTATTCAGTTTAATGTTTTCTCAATTATTTGTGCACATAATTAATTACTTTGAGAAAACTCATTTAATTGTGACCTAGAATAGACATATGGTTTATTCATTAAAGTTAAGAGATTGTGACGTGAGACTAAATACATCGTAATACATGGGAGATAATACTCATTATTAGAGGAACTATCACCATGATTCATATATTTGGTCTCTTATTACATTTGATGGTTGAATAAAATGGACCAAGTGGGAGAATGTTAGCCTTATACAGAAGAAAGGTTAAATTTTAATATTATATTATTTAATATTATATCATATCCCATTATTTTATTTCTTTTTCAGTTAATATTATAAAGCAGTTAATATATATTCTGAAAGTGGTCCATTTATTTTTAAGATAAAAAACCGTTTTTAAAACGTGTGTGGGTGTGCCCATGATTCCCACTACAATCTCTTGTAACGTTAAATACTCTGTGATGGTTTTTGGAGTAATACAGACTCTACAGAAAATTTCATATCAGGTCACTAAACCTACTCTTTCATTCATATACATCACCATCGTGTTTTAAGAGCAAGGGTTCATAAACCAGAAATTAGGCAAGCGTACAACATACAACAATGGCTGGAGGTTGGTCTTTCTGCTTCCGCTTTTATTATTGTAAATCTGAATATGATTAAACGTGCTTGTTTGATATTTAGATTTATTGAATCTTCAGTTTGTATGAACATGTTTTTACAGGTTTTCTATCCCTTTCTTTGGTTTGTTGAATCTTTTTATACATGTGCATAATCTAGGATTGCATGTGGTGTTTAAGTATTCTTTAAAAGTATTGATCAATGGTTCTAATGGTATGTCTTGATCCTGTTTGTATTGTTCATAGGAACAAATGTGACTTTTTGTACTTTTAAAGATGTTTTGAGGATTGAACCGTTTGATCATCTTTTAGGTAAGGAGAACTAATTACCTTGTTTTAAAGTTATAAATTCTTTAAGAATGTTAAGTTATATGTGTGTTTTGTCTGAAATTGGTATATTTGCTAATATTGGTGTTTGAGCTACTAAATAGTTTGGTTGTGTATATGTGTGAGTGTTGTTTGCATTGGTTGATATTCATGTTGAACTGAGAAACTTATGATCTGATCAATTGAGCAAGTTGGTATGTACTATGATATTGAAAACTATTTTTAAACCAAGTACACTAAGTAGAGAATACCAATTTGATCATTTCAGCATGTCTCTTTTTCCCCAAGTCACAATTTTAAGTCTGATGATTTTTCATGCAGCATTGAGGAATGGTTAGCTGCGCTGAGCGCCAATTCCTTGTGCAAGTATGAACATTTTAACTCTAGACCGTTGAGTATCAAGCTTCTACTTTGTTGAGCGTGCAAAAATGAAAGCGCTTTGGCATTGAGCAGTGGCAAGCCACCATTGAGTGCCACTTTTCACTACAAGTCTTGAACAATTTAATTTCATGTCGCTAAACGGTAGAAGAGTGTTGTTAAGTGATATAAGAGTGTCGTTGAGCGTGACATTTTGCGAGAAGAATGGTGTTGAGAACTAAGATTTTTTCTGAGCGTAACCTTTTGCCAAAGGTTTAGTGTTAAGGACCAAGACTATCGTTGAAATCTCTTTTACGAAAGGTTTAAGGTTGAGCCCCAATTTGAGCGTTAGTGTATATGTTATGATTTTCTGATGTTTCGATATTTTTTTAGATGGATTACTATAGATATGAGGTATGTTTCAAATGCATTATGGACTAATAACATTGTTGTGAGTAGGTACGGTGAATGTTGTGAAAAGAAATTTTAAGCATAAATTTATTGTCGTGATTTCAATTGATGTATGGATTTCGTATTAGGAGTTATCTTGTCGCTTTAATAATTATCCAATCTCAAGTAGAGAAGGGTTAGATATGTGATGAGAGGAACAAGAGGTCCTAGTATAAGGACTTTACCTTGGTCAAAGATGTTAACATACTAACTTTGTGTGTGATAGGGTGAAACCTATTGGAAAATGACTCTTTAGGTAGAGACCACAACAAGTGCATAACTCGCTAGAGTTTGATATCGATACATGCATTTGAATCGTCAAGTCTAGTATTAATGATTACATGTGTTAGGAATTGTTGATATGAATGTTTATATGTGTTAATATCTCTATAAATGTTTGTGTAATTACTCTTTTTGGTACATAAGCTCACCCTTTTTTTGTTTGTTTGTTTGTTTGTTCTTCTTGTTTGCAATGATCACCTTAATGGTGTGAGCAGATAAAAATGTCTCAATGGATATAGTGCAAGACGAGAGTGGTGCTGAAGCATAGACTTACGATGTTTGATTCCTATTTATGTTAGTTTTTGAAAAAATTTATTGTTCTCTTTAATTAGTGTAAGAATACCTTTTAGTTGTATAGGACATTTCTACATATATTTTTGGTGTTATAGTTATATTTAAGATACTTGTAACAATATTGTTTATATTGTTTATATGTTTATTTAAGTTATTTGTTCTTAAATATTGAAAATGTGATGTTTCCTTTAATGATTGCATATTATGCAACTGAGATGTTACAATATTAGTTCATAAAATTAGGGATTTAAAAAATCCATCCCATCTTCATACTTATAGTCATTTACTATAACATTTTTACCTCATCTCCATTCCCATCCAATAACGACTATCATGCAATTGTTTATTTACTATTTCAATATTAATTAATTAAATTTTATAAAAAATAAAAATTACGACAAATGAAACAAAATATTATCAAATATTTAATATTAAAAGAATATATTTTCTTATTATCAAGTATTTATAAAGAAATTATAATTATATACCTTTCAAATTAGAATACCAAATAAAACATTATGAAACTAAATTTTTTATTAAACCTTAATAAAACAAAGTTAGTAAAATTAAAATTTATTTTTAAAAAACAAAAACAAATCCAAAATTTAAAACTTTTTAAATGACTTTTTACTTAAGTCCTCCAAATTCTAATTACATCTTTTTTTTAACAAGATAAAAATTATAATACATCCTTAAACAAAATCACACAAGAATAAAAGTTAAACTGATAAAAATTGAAATTTAGCATAGATATTTCATAAGTTGGAATTTCTATTTACATTGAATGACGATGAGCAAAATTAACCACAATAACATTAAATTATTATATTACAGTAAATAAAATATCTTTATATAATTATAGTGATAAAATTATATTTATGATAATGAGTTAGAAAATAAAAGTAATTATCTTAAAAATTATCAAAATAATATTCTATATGAAAAAATAAACAACAATTAAAAGAAAAATAATAAAATGTGTGTCTTAGAAAAATTTTGATACATCATTCAAAGAAATTGCAGGAAAAAAACTATGTAACTAAAAACGTAATAAAACGAGAAATATCTTAAATATCTAAACAGGCTTTGAAGATATCTAACTAGTTTAGAGATATTGAAAATTATTTAAACAAGAGTAATTCAAATGAAATAAAAATTAATGATTAAAGAGAATAAAAAGGATAATTTTTTTTATGTCATCTACTAAATGAATGATTTATACATCACTTAAAATCGAAAAAATTAAACATTTTTATTTTAAAAAATAATAAATAAAAACATTAAAATATAGTAAAATATTTAAATATAAGACATAAAAATTATTGTTGTAATTGATAATATATAATTTGAAATTAATTAAGAGAAAAAATATTTCAAAGACGTTAGTAAATTTCAAGGATATAAAAAGAATTCATTTTTCTACGTTGATATATATATATATATATATATATATATATATATTTTAATTTTCACTTTTTAATAAGTAACTATTTTTTAAATTAAAATGATTATTTAATATTTTAAGAAATTATTTTTTAAAATTAAAATAATTATTTTATCTTTTAAATTACATTTATTTTATTTTACTTGTTTTTTCTAAAATTAAAATAACTATTTACAATAAGAAAACTACCTATTAAATAAATAAAAACTATCTGTAATAAAATTATAAAAAAATAAATACATATGCTTTGATATTAATATAAATAGAATGATTTTAAAACATCTGAAAACAAACACTGGTACAATTGATTAAATTTGTTAGATTTGGGCCGCAGTGGATACTGCAGTAAGAAAATTGTCTTAATAAATGGATCCATTTTAATGGTAACCATCAAATGTATCTCACATCTCGTCTCTATTATTTAGGGTTTACATTTTTTTTCCTCACCATTTTTTTCATATTAAGATTAATCTTGTATTTATAGTATATATTTTTTTTAATTTCATTTACCAAAATCCAACAGGACTATGTTAATTTGTAATTATTTTATGCACAATTTAGCACAAAGTTCTTAGTCCTACCTAAATCCATACCTTTCATGAAACATAAATTATGGATAACATTTTTTAGATTTCTTATATTGGAATTTAGATTTCTTTTTCAGTGTAAAATTTTTCAAAAATTCTTATAACTCTGTGTCCAAACATATTCTATCTCATAATAAGCTTTAGCTCCTGGTAACTCAAATATAAAAATCATCTTCATAAGGAATAAATTCAATTACCGCCTAATTATACAATTATTAACTATTGAAAACACAAGTATTCACATTTTTCTTACATTAAAAAAATATTTTTATAACTAATTAATTAAAAATGGAAAAGTAATACAATTTAAAATATGTAATAGTTAAAAATATTATTAAAATGTATATAATTATTTATTTTAAAAAGGAATTATTTAATTTAATTTAAAATTATCAAAATTATTCAATTACTTATTTCATTAAATGAATAAATATTTAAATAATTTTTATTTAATAAATGATAAAATATTTAATTAGAAAAATTAAAATAAAAAGTTACCAAACAACATATTCTTTTATATAATGATATAAATAATAATAATAATAATAATAATAATAAATTTTATTATTACTATTATTATTATTATTATTATTATTATTTTCTTTACTATCAGTATAATAAGTGTTACAAGAACAACATCAATCATACTAATTAACTCTGTTTTACCAGAAACTTATAATAGTTGTTATAATTATTATTGTTAGTGTAAATTACAGTCATATTGAAGATTATTCGTATAAAAATATACTGATATAATTAATGAAAAAATTATCAAGATAATTAATCAGTGTAAATTTAACAGTATGTTGTTTGTGTTATTTATTAATAGTCAATGAAATAAAATAAAAATTTGTTTTTATAACTTTTATACTTAGCATGTATAAGCATGCCATTATTATGTGAAAGAAGCTAATTTATTTCAAGCCAAGAGCAAAGATAAACAAGAAAAAAAACAAAAGTCTGATCAAGAGTTTTGTTTTCTTGAAATAGTAATTTATTGATCATACGATGGAAACAAAGTCTAAGTGACTTTGTCTGACATCTTGGTTATTGAAACATGCTCATTGGTTGAAGGTACAAGGATCGTAGCAGAAGCTGTTTTGATCCATGCAACGACACTGAGGAGGTTCCGATGTGGCACAAATGCAAAAGTCGCAAGCTGAGTGACAAGAATTCTCTACAATGTCAAAGCATTGGCATTTGGGAGGATCATTCCTGCAAACACATTTATCACAGCAAACATTGGCGGTAGATTTCACAGAGTTTTCAGCTGATTGATGAAGTAATGTTGGATCGAAGCGAGCATCCACAGCAATAGTAGTTGCACTGAAAACTATCAAAAACACCACTAAACTTACCTTCATCATTACCTTCAACTCCACCATAGCTTCTCTCACTTTCTCTTTCTGTTTCTGCATCTATCACAGATAATTTTCTTCTCTCTCTCGGAAATGAATACGCATCATTACAATATATATATATATATATATATATATATATATATATATATATATATATATATATATATATATATATATATATATATATATATATATATATATATATATATATATATATATATATATTATTATATTATCTTCTTTCTTCTTTTTCAACTATCATGATAAGAATCACGTGGCAATAAGTATTATTTCTTTGGAGTTGTTTTGTCGTATCTCAACAACTCGAGAATCTTTCTGCTACTGATAGCGATCACTTTTATCTTCGTCCATTCCTTTATATATTTATGTGGGGCATATTTCTTTTTTAGATATTTTTTTCAATTATACTATTCAAAAACAATGATTACTCGTAATATGTCGATGATTAACTTTTTGTTTTTTAATTTAGTATGTCTTTATATGTTGAAGGAAATGATTATTTTAGTATTTGGAAAGTTAAAAAATGTTAAAAATAAATTATTATAAAAATCTGTAGTTATTTAAGTTTGACTATTTATCATGTTACCAATTAAGGACATTTAAAATTAAAATTAATGTGAGTGAAAAATTTCATTATTTGTATGGTTGCTTTGAAACAATAATATTATAATCCCAGGATTTCTTTTTAATCTAAATTTTTGTGATATTTTTATCAAATCATGGGTTGGTGTGGCTTCAGTAGTGTTGGGTTCTGGAGGGTTTCGAGAAAACCCAGAAAACCAGAGAAAGATAAAAGAGAGAGAGCGGAGCGTGAGAATGTGAAATGAATCGTATTGAATGTTCAAAGTTACAATAAGGAGCGGGGTTGGTTATATATATAACCAACACATGCACGCAACAGGCAAAACCGGCAAACGAAATGTAACCAACACAAGCGCAAGCGCGCAACCGGTCAAACAAAAGCAAAACTCAACAGAACTAATCAAACCGACCGGACCGACCGGTCAACAGAACTAACAAGAAGCTAAGTCTAAATAACAATTTTCCACCTAGACTTGCTTCAAAGAACAAAAACAAAACACAAACACGGCCGGTCAAACAATTAGTGACCGACCGGTAGAAACCCAATCCTGGACAACAACAAGAGAAACCTCTCCTTAGCGAGCGGCTTTGTCAGCATATCTGCAGGGTTGTCTTCGGATGCAATTTTGCAGATTTGAACATCACCGGATTCTACAATGCTTCTGACAAAATGCAGCTTGACGTCAATATGCTTGGTTCTGGAATGATAAATCTGATGATTGGCCAGATGAATGGCACTCTGGCTGTCGCAATGAATACATACAGATTTTTGATTAAAACCAAGTTCCTGAACCAAACCTTTCAACCACAGTGCCTCCTTAACTCCTTCAGCTAGAGCATAGTACTCAGCTTCCGTAGTTGACAAAGCAACAACCGACTGTAATGTAGACCTCCAGCTAACAGCAGTCCCAAACAACGTAAACACATATCCCGAACGGGATTTTCTAGTGTCCATGCATCCGGCAAAGTCAGAATCAACAAAACCTTCAATATAACCTCCACCTTGAAAGTTATTCTGGAAAGACAATCCAGTACCGAGAGACCCCCGTATATATCTGAGCATCCACTTCAACGCTTCCCAGTGTGTTGGTCCAGGATTAACCATGAACTGACTGAGAACACTAACACCGTGCGCCAGGTCCGGTCTTGTGCAGACCATGCCGTACATAATGCTCCCAATCCCATTTGAAAATGGAACAGATTCCATCTTCCTTCTTTCCTCCTCGGTCTTTGGGCATTGTTCCTTGGTAAGTTTCAAGTGTTGACTGACCGGTGTGCTGGCCATTTTAGATTCAGCCATCCGGTACCTTGAAATTACCTTCTGCAAATAACACTCCTGAGACAGAAAAAGATTACCGCCCGGTTTATCCCTTTTAATGTCTATGCCCAAAATCTGCTTTGTTTCCCCTAGCTCCTTCATTTCGAAAGCATCCCCCAACCTTGCTTTCGTCTCACCGATCATGCCCCTGTCACTGCTAGCAATCAGGATATCATCCACATAAAGCAGGAGATATAACATTTCACCGTCATGATTCAGAGTGTAAACACAGTCATCATAATTGCACCGCTTGAAGTTCAGCTTTATCAGAAAATCATCAAATTTCCTGTACCACTGCCTTGGACTTTGCTTCAAGCCATAAAGTGACTTCTGCAACAGACACACCCTATCATCCACAGCGAAACCGTCTGGTTGCTTCATATAGATGGTTTCCTCCAAATCGCCGTGCAGAAAAGCTGTCCGAACATCCAACTGTTCAAGATGCAAATTGCAATGAGCAACTATTGCCATCAGAACTCTGACCGAACAATGCTTAACCACTGGAGCAAAGATCTCATGATAGTCCACACCTTCAATCTGAGTAAAGCCTTTGGCAACAAGCCTAGCTTTGTACCTCGCTTTCTCACCGCCCGGTATAGCTTCCTTTTTCTTGAAAATCCATTTCGAACCTATAACCTTCTTACCCTTCGGCAGATCCACCAATCTCCAGGTGCTATTCTTTTTCAAAGCCTCCAACTCTTCCTCCATAGCACCCTGCCAAAGATGTCGGTCGCTGCTGTCAAGAGCCTCCTTATAACTTCTCGGTTCATCCGATCGGTTAAGATCTTCAACAGCATTCAGGGCATAGCAGATTAGATCTGCCTCTCCAAACCGTTTGGTTGGCTTAGAGATCCTTTTTTCTCTGTCACGAACAAGCTGATAGTTTCTCAAATCAACACCAGCAGCTTTTCCATGACTTCCCTCGCCAGACATACCATCTGTATCATCACCAAGGTCTGTTCGAAATTCATCTGATCGGTTCTCCTCTATCGTCCGACCATTTTCAACTTGCCCTTCACCCGTTTGGTTTTCCTCAGTCCCACCGGGCGTGCCAGCTCCATTAGTAGTATGCTCCACCTCCACGAGAATCTTCTTCTCACTTCCAGAGTTTTCAGGGTGCATTGCCATCCTTGTTTCATCAAAAATGACATCCCTACTAATGATTAGTTTTGAAGGTCTAGAATCTAACCTCCATAACCTGAATCCCTTAACACCTTCGGCGTATCCAAGAAAGATACATTTCGCCGCCCGGGAATCCAGCTTATCACCCCTGACATGAGCAAACGCCAAAGAACCAAACACTCTCAAGTGTGAGTAATCAGCCGGTCGTCCACTCCACACTTCCATTGGCGTTTTAAAATTGAGAGCAGAAGACGGACTCCTGTTAATCAGATAGACGGCCGTATTAGCAGCCTCTCCCCAGAAAGCCTTTGACAACCCTGATCCCAGCAACATGCACCGAACCCTCTCCAGAATGGTTCTATTCATCCGTTCGGCCAAGCCATTCTGTTGAGGAGTTCCAACGACCGTTTTGTGCCTCCTGATCCCTTTCTCTTTGCAAAACCCATTAAACTCCTCTGAAACGAACTCCAGCCCATTATCAGTTCTTAGGCATTTCAGCCTACACCCCAATTGGTTCTCAATCTGTGTGTGCCACTCTTTGAACTTCTGAAACGTTTCAGACTTATTTTTTAGAACGTAAATCCACACTCTCCTCGAGAAATCATCAATTATACTTAAGAAATACGCTCCTCCACCATGAGTTAAGGTTCTTGCCGGTCCCCACAAGTCAGCATGGACATATTCAAAGGGGCGTTCGGTTGAGTGTTTCCCTTTTCCGAACGGTATCCTGTGTGATTTCCCTAAGACACAATGGTCACAGAAATCCAGCTTCTGCAGTTTGTCTCCCAGAAGCAAGCCTTGCTTTTCCAATTCTTCAAGACCCTTCTCACTGATGTGTCCCATCCTCAAGTGCCAGAGCCGGGCAGCATTCTCGGTCCCACTTGCTACTGAGACATGACCAATGACAGTTGATCCCTCCAGAATGTACAAGCCGTTCCTCCTTCTGCCTTTGGCAACCACAGAATCTCCAGAACAAACCCTCATTACTCCATCTTCAACTTTAGTGGTGTAACCTCCAAGATCAAATGCACTAATAGAAATCAAATTTCTCTTTAGTTCGGGCACATACCTTACAGCCTGCAACACCATCTCACGATTGTCAAACATCTTCAGCCTCACCGACCCCACACCTTGCACTCGGCAAGCTTTGTTATTTCCGAGCAGTACATTTCCATGCTCTTTCTGATCAAGATTCTCAAAAAACTCCTTCACCGGGCACATGTGATAGGTGCAGCCGGAATCCATGACCCAGCTCCTTTGAGAATCTTCAGACGAAGCCACCAGCACTCCAGCAGATTCATATCCCTCAGACGCCTCTGCAACATCAGCGGTTTCTTGTGGCCGGCCGCCCTTTCCTTTCTCCGGGCAGAACTTCTTGATATGACCCATCTTCTGGCACTTGAAGCAACGCACCTGCTTCGTACCCGTCCGGATTCAGCTTCTTCTCTTTTCCAGCCTGCTTCTTCCATTTCCCTTTCACCGAGATCAATCCAGACGCTCCCTCCTCGGTTGCCTTCAAATCTTGGAGTTTTTGGAACTCCTTGGTTCGAATTGACGTCACAACCTCCTCTAACGTGATCACTTGATCTTTCCCGTAGAGTAACGCATCCCTGAAATGCTCGAAGGTTCTTGGAAGCGCATTCAACAGGATGACAACTTTATCTTCATCCTCCAACTTCACTTCAATATTCTCCAGATCATCAACTATCTTGCTGAATTCTGCAATTTTCTCCTTATCGTTCTTGATTCTGACATCTTGAACGCAAAGAGTTGCTGCTTCAGACACAACCTATGAGCCAACGATCTCGTCATGTACAGAGACTTCAGTTTTGCCCAGATTTCAGCGGCAGTCTTCTCCTTCGCAACCTCCCTCAGTACCTTATCACCAAGGCACAAGATGATTGCACTCCTTGCCTTATCTCCCATCTTCTTCTTCTCTTCTTGAGTCATGGCATCACTCATCTTCGACTCACCCTTCAACGCTTCATCACATCCCTGCTGTATCAAGATAGCCTCCATCTTGATCTTCCACAGCCCGAAATCATTAGAGCCATTGAACTTCTCCACGTCGAACTTGGTTGCCATTGTTTCTTGGGAATTCTTGAATCCTTGCCCCACGGTGGGCGCCAATTGTTGGGTTCTGGAGCATTTCGAGAAAACCCAGAAAACCAGAGAAAGATAAAAGAGAGAGAGAGCGGAGCGTGAGAATGTGAAATGAATCGTATTGAATGTTCAAAGTTACAATAAGGAGCGGGGTTGGTTATATATATAACCAACACATGCATGCAACAGGCAAAACCGGCAAACGAGATGTAACCAACACAAGCGCAAGCGCGCAACCGGTCAAACAAAAGCAAAACTCAACAGAACTAATCAAACCGACCGGACCGACCGGACCGACCGGTCAACAGAACTAACAAGAAGCTAAGTCTAAATAACAAGTAGCTTAGAATGAGACCCTCTTTTACTTCAATATATAAAAGAGATGTTAAAATATATCATAAGAACTTACTAAAAATCATTATTAGGTAGATTTAGGTCCACTTATTTTTGTTTGAGAGTTCACACCAATATATCTTTTAAGTCTCAACAAAGGAAGATTTAGGCCATGAAGTGTTAAATTATGAAGAAAAGAGATATTTTTCTTTACTGGTCCATTTATAAAGTTGGCTATATATATATATATATATATAAAATATTAAAACTCTATTAATTATATGAATATTTTTAATTTTTAATTAATTAAGTTGTAATATGATAAATCAAAGTAGTTACTATTTTTATATATTAATTATTTATTATAATTAATATTTAAATAAAAACTAATGATTTAAATTATAATATTATTAAATTTTTTCCTTTACACATTAATATAATACAAAAATTTAATATTATAAATTATTTTAATTTTAAAAAAAAGTATGTTGATAAATGGGTCTGTTTCGTCTACTTTTATCCTACTAGTTTAATAAGTTAGGTGAAGTGGACCAAAGCAAGCTAAGAAATAAAAATAGCAATTTGGTCCATCGAAATTTAGCAAGTTTAAAAGATGAATGTCTATTTGTTACCTCTATCATTATGGAACTTAATTTATCAAGTTTAGAGATGAATGCCTATTTGTTACTCCTATGATTATGAAGCTCAATGAATGCATATTTTGTGTAATGTTTTTGTGAAAAAATAGAAATTCAAGAATAATGAACCTTTGGTAAAAAAAGAAACCATCAAGAGTTAATAGTAACTGTGTATCTTGTACAAAACCGTGTAGAAAAGTTAATTTGGAGAAGATAATTTATAACAATTATCTCATGTATTTGGTTCTTTCTATTATCTAGCTAGATACCCATTCTTTTATGCAGGTATCCACATTATTACTAAAGAGAATTTTTTTTATTGATAGACTCAAAGAGAAGTATTAATTATTATTAGTGAGCATTTTAGTAGGTATATAACAAGTTTTTCTTTCTTAGGTTTCCACACACTATCGGAATTATGTTAATTATCGATGTATTATTATTGATCACAATGAATATGTTAGTAAATTAAAATTTATCGATATATTTTCTTTTATATATATTTCACAATGTATTTTATCGACGAATATTTTTATTAAAAATGTCTGTCAAAAAGATATGTTAATAAATTATAATTTTTAGGTTTAATAGGTTCGCAGGTCCCTATTTTTGCAGGTTCGTTTCAATTGGGCCCTCCTATTTTGAAAGTGTTCAATTGGGTCCTTAATTTGATAAAATTGAATCAATAATGTCCTTGTCGTTAATTTTAGTGAACGACATTACTTTAGTGTATCGTGGCATGCTGACCCAGTAATTAATTATGGCGTGGCGCATGTGATGAAATTTATTTTATTTTAAGTTTTAAATAAAATCCTTCAAATTAGGTTCCACCTCCACCTCCGCGTCGCTGCCATGCCCCTCCTCTGCCATCTCCACCTTGGCGACAACTTTTTCTCCAACAGATTCCTCCCGAATATGGCACCTGGTAGCACCTCTAGTACCTCGCCGTCTCCGGCAACGAGCTCATGGGAAACATCCCTCCGGAGCTTGGAAACCTCACCACGCTTCCTCTTCCAGATCCCTTCTGACTTCAAACCTTCCTCACCTTCTGGAAGAAAAGCTCTCCAATACCAATCATGGTCTTTCACCCTCACAAAGTACTTCCCATCCAGTTTCTTCTCTAACTTAGTTCACTTCTCCCCACCAATATCAACTAACACTGAAGTGAAAATAAAAAAGAGACACTTGATTGATTCCTCTATTCAGGTAACTAGGTCACTGAGTTGAAAGCTTCTCCCCTCTAATTAGATAACACGGGCACCAGGCAAAAAGTATCATAACATTATTAACAGATCAACAAGAGAAAAGTTGACAAATTAGACCAGAATTAACGATTACAAAAGGGTACGAGCCTTACAAATCTTCAGGAAAAAAAGAGGAATTTTCAACTTGCGCCACCAGATCAAACTTTAATTTTCCAACTTTCCAAAAAAAAAAAGAAACAAGAGGCCTACATGGACGAAATACAAAGTATAAGAAAAAGCCTAAACAATCCTAAAAACAGCATCCTCCTAATCGAACGGGTACCATGATTATTAACCAAACCAAGAAAGGTAATAAAAGAGACAAAGACAACCCTATGTAACTGAGATAGGTTTTCAGTCATTGGCCTTTCAATTGAAGCCAAAGATTAAAATTTTCCCCCAAAATCAACAACACCTATTGTTGAAAGTCATGTCGTAGAACTTGGAAGTGAGTTCCACTTTGGCGAAGTCGCTTGACGCGTCCTTGGCGAGCTTCCGGATGAGTCTGTGCGTTTCGTCCCTTCGAATATCGGTAAAGGAATTGATGCGGTGTGTGGAGAGGAGTTCGAGGACGGTGATGCGAGGGAGTGGGAGGAGACGACGACGACGAGGTGTGATCCGAACCAGAGGGAGATAACGTGGCCGTAGTTGTCGGAAAGGGCTTTGAAGGTGCGGTGGAGGGGGCTTTCTGTGAAATTTTCATAGAAGCACCCTTTCAAAGGTTTTTTCTTTTCTAATATTTGTCTGTGGGTTTTCTTTCGATTAATTGGAAGATGAAATCTTTGATGTGGTTTTTTATGGGTTTTTGTTAAAATGTCCGAATAGGCTATTGGGTGGTTGTTTTTGGGTGGATTCCTGTAGAGATCTTTGAAATGTGAGAGTTGGATTTTTGGAGTGTGTTGTGTTGATGCTGTTTTTCTTTCGGTTTCTTTTCTGTAACATCATTTTTTTTCTACCAGGTTAGCTTCAAAGGCTTCAAAGGCACTTAGAGAAACCGGGAAAGGAGAAATAGGAGGAGGTAGGGGAAGGTCCACATAATCACCTCTTACTTTGCCACGTGTTTATTCAATTCTAGCTCAGCATGCCACCACTCTGCAACGTGTTTATTCAATCCTAGCTCAGCATGTCACCTGCTTAACAAGTTAACGGCGTTCATTACATTTAATGAAAAGGGTATTATTGACTCAATTTTATCAAATTAAGGACCCAATTGAGCACTTCCAAAATAGGAGGACCCAATTGAAACGACCCCGCAGAAATAGGGACCTGCAAACCTATTAAACCTAATTTTTAATATTAGATATTTTTGTAAGGAACTTATAATTACAATTATCGACAAATATGTTTGTCAATAACTTATTACCATTACCAAGATGATATTCTTTCATTACTAGATATGTCATAATTTGGACAACAAATTTTTCGCCCAATTTGATGGAGATTTTGTATATTAAGGGGAGATGAGTGGAAATAAGAGGAGTAGAAGAAGAGGAGAACAAGGAGGGGAGGAGGATAAGGAGATGGAAGCTCTATGATGAGTTACCAATGGCTCGGTTGACATGCGAAGGTGGCTAAATGATGATGTGTTAGAGGTTTGGTGGTGATGTAAAGGCGCACTTGTGATGCGGAGGCACATTAGTGATGCAAAAGTGACACGAAGGCGTGACAATGGTTATTAGAGTTATGAAAGGAGAAAGAGGAGTAGGCGGTGAAGAAAGAGGAAGAGGTATGTGACTAAAGACAAGGGGAGACTCCCAAATGAGTGTTGGTTTGTGGAAGCTTGATGATGGTGAGAATATGGTGTGCATATGGTGGTTTTGATGTGATGAGATTATGGTTCCTCCTTTAAACTATATGTGACTCAAGCAAGTATGAAAGACTATGGTGGTGTTTAGGTTCTCTCAAGAGAGGTTGGGTCAACTCTTAAGAAAAGGTGACTAGAGAAAACTTAAAAGGGGTCTTATAACTTTGGTAACCTAAGTTGAATTGTATGACACAAATTTGGCAACATAGTGAAACTCAATTCAAAGGTGAATTTACATGGGGGAGACACCTCTATTTATAAGCTTAGGTAATCCTAAAGGTGTCTTCAAATTATAAAAGAAAAATCCTAACACTCTAATTTGGAGACCAAGGTAAAATCCTTTCCATTAAAAGGATGACACACATCACTACTACTAAGGAGAAATCCTCTTTACTAGGAACATGACACATGACCACATGGTAAGAGAATATGTCTCATAAAAAAGAGCACCTTGGAGACCATACTAGCAAAGGGCCTAAGAGCTTCTAGAAGGTTTGCTCTCTAAGCTATGGTTTTTATCATAAACCCATGTGTCTCCTTAGGATTCATCTCTTTTAGCTCCAAAACTCTACATTACAACCCAAAGCCCAAACACAAGGCCCAGAAGAAACCCTAGACTACTTGACCCATTATACAAGGCCCAAAATAAACTTAATCTACTAAAAAAATCATGGCCTTGATGATAAGAGCTTGGATCTACCTTCCCCAGATAATTTCAACTCTTCTTAAGTATGCTTAATGAGGGTAAGAGATATGCGATCAAAGAAGAAAAGGAAGGGAATGAGACCCAAACACTCTAATTTGGAGACCAAGGTTAAATCCTTTCCATTAAAAGGATGACACATCACTACTACTAAGGAGAAATCCTTTCTACTAGGAACATGACACATGACCACATGGTAAGAGAATATGTCTCATAAAAGAGAACACCTTGGAGACCATACTAGCAAACGGTATAAGAGCTTCTAAAAGGTTTGGTCTCTAAGCTAGGGTTTTTATCATAAACCCATGTGTCTCCTTAAGATTCATCTCCTTCAGCTCCAAAACTCTACATTACAACCCGAAGCCCAAACACAAGGTCCAGAAGAAACCCTAGACTACTTGACCCATTATACAAGGCCCAAAATAAACTTAATCTACTAAAGAAATCATGGCCATGATGATAAGAGCTTGGGTCTACCTTCCACAGATAATTTCAACTCTTCTTAAGTATGTTTGGCAAAGGGTAAGAGATACACGACCAAAGAAGAAAAAGAAGGGAATGAGAAATGAGAAGAAGAGGATGAAAATGAGCTAGAGAGGGTGGTGGTGCTGTAATGATGACAACGATAATGCAAGGAGGAAAGGAGGTGGGACGAAGAAGATGAAGAAAAAAATGAAGGAGAATGGGAATAAGAGAAAGAAGAAAAAGACTAATTCGTATTTACCAATAGTCATAATATGTCGGTAATTATTAACAAATATTTACTAACAGACACTTATCGATGAACTCATTATCGTTAGTAATTATCGATGGATTTTTAGACGTTGGTAAATTGGATTTTTACTATTATTGGTAAATTGATAACATTTTTGATGTTTTTGGTTTCTCTTTTTTATTTTACGTCATCCTTTTTCTTTTTGTTATGGTTTTATTATTTGATACTTTTTTAAGTTTAAAATAAGAAGAACTTATTTGAATTTTACTTTTACTTATTATTTTTGTTATATTCCAACACTTAATTCATTTGAGATAAAGTGAATAAAGAGAAAAAAAAAAGTTGACTTCACATTAGAGTGAATAAAGAAAAAAATAAGTTGACTTCACATATTAAGATATGTTTTCAGGCAATAATATGGAAAAAAAAGAAGATTTCACAAAAATAACTATGAAGATTGTAGAGATAGTAATAATAATCATTAAAATAATAATAATAATAATAATAATAAGAATAATGATGACATCAATTATTATTAATAATTATAGTTTGAAAAGTTTTTTTAAAATTGTATTATAGATACGATGCTTTTTTTTAACATTTATTTGTATAATTAAAATATTCTTTTATCATATAGTACGAGAAAATATAATTTAATCTTTTCTTTTCTCAATACACTGATTTTTTTTAGTACACATAATCTAATCTCTTTTTTCTGTTTCACTATAATACTTTTTGAGAAAACGTCACTTTTTATAAATTTACAATAACACTTTTTATATAGATCTACAAAAATAATTTAATTTTTTTTTACATAGAATTTGTTAAAATAACGAAGGTTTAATGTCTCAATAGGCCTTTATTTTTGTCCAGAATCTTAAATAGTTTCCTGACTTTTTTGGCACCTTAATTGAGTTCTTATTTTTGTTAAATTGATACAAATAAATCCTTTCTGTCAAATTTATCAAATGGTGTTAATGAATGTGTCACGTGGCATGGTGACAGTGTAATTTCAATAGACGTGTTATTAAAAACGTGGACCAATTCTATTTTTTAAATTTTAAATTAAAAAATTAAGTAAACATATTGGAAATATAATTAAAGAAAGGGCAAAGTTGGAAAATCTCATTCATCTTTATGCTGAAAGCCCCGTCTCTCTACAATTGCAAAATCAGAAATGAAATCAAGGGAATTGGGTTTTAGGGCTCGTCTCTCATCCGAGCTTGGTGGAACGCATTCAAGCAGCTGCAACTGCCTCGGTCACACCCCAAAGAACAGTAGCACCGACTTCATGACTTCCTACTTCATGATCATTCTCTAAAAGGAGTTGCTACCTTCAAGAGAAAAAGCGAGAGGGACCGAGGATCTTGGTATCGGTGACGTGAAGCCCGGGACTTCAACAACATCACCAATGAACGTAGAAGGGTGCGGTTGTGCAGCTGGATCAGAATCAGCAAGAACAAAAACGTATGCAATGAAAGTCAACATTCTAGCTGAAGAGGTGAAGTAAATGTAATTGGGACAAAAGAGTTTGTCAGAAATTGAGACTACAACGGAGATTAAGGAAACATTGTAGATGAAAGCAAAAAGTGGTGTTGCAAGTGAAGATAGGATTGGAAGTAGAAGGTGAATGGAATGGTTTGAAACTGAAGGTAAAAAAGGTCAATGTTGGTGGAAATTGTGGTTGGATCCAAAGGAATGGGATTGAAGTCAACTTGACTTACTTGATGAGGGAAAGAAGAACAAAAGCGAGTTATGAGGTTTGATTCAGCCATAGATACAATGGGTTTGGGAGTGATGAGAGTGACTTTGCATCCATGGCGAAGGAACACTAAGGCTAGTCTGAGACATGGGTTGAGGTAACCCATGCCAACACTTGGGATTCGCTCATGAACAATGACTTCTCTCATCGAACCTTCCCTTAAGAACCCTAAAACTCCAATTCCTCCAATTTCATTTTTGATTTCGCAATTGCAGAGAGGATGGGCCTTTCAGCATAAAGTTGAATGAGATTTTCCAACTTTGCCCTTTCTTTAACTATATTTTCAATATGTTTACTTAATCTTTTAATTAAAAATTTAAAAAAATAGAATTGGCCAACGTTTTTAATGACACGTCTATTAAAATTACACTGTCACCATAAGTAAGGACCCAATTGAGACGCCAAAAAAGAGAGAGACCTATTTGAGATTTTGCACAAAAATAAGTCCTATTGAGACATTAAACCAATAATGAAACATTATGTTGTAATAATATAAAAAACATATTTTTTCTTTATTTTTTAACACTTATATTTTATTTAGTAAACATTATTTCGAATAGTATGATATAATGTTTTAATAAGAATAGAGTTTATTTATCTGAATTTATATTTTCCTATATATAATACTATGAGTTCTGATTTGGTTTTTTCATATTTTTAATTATTTTCACATGCTTTGCATGTCACTGTTTTCATTAAAAAAATAAAATAAAAAAAGAAAAGCAACACTACATCGATTTATTTGGAAAATCACAAAATCTTGGCCAAATAACTTTTATTGTGAGAGAGAAGTTATTTATTCCAAAAATACAAGACCTAGATATTTTGTCACCTTACATTAATTGTTCATTTATAGTGGTGAATTTTGATTTGGAAGGAGTTAGATGTGTGATATCAATCACAATATTATATATATCATTATCAGAGTTTTTGTCATTGTATTAGCGAGTTATAATATAAAAAATATTTTTTAACACACCTAACTTTTTTATATTCATTTGACACTATTCTTTCTTATTTTTTACTTTTTTCTTTTTTGAAAATATATAAAATTTTACATTTTTATGATCATTTTACTCTTATACTCTGTATCAAATGAATGTAAAAGTATGTCATGGTACCATTACTCTTACACTAAATGTATGTTCAAAATTCTTTTTTATAGGTATTAACTTTCCAATAGATAAGTTGTTTCAATTATGTAAGTCATTTTTATAAGTTTATATGTTTTTTTAAGAAAAAAAATGAATGGATGAATTTGAAGGAGAATAGAAGATAAATTAATATTATTCATTTTTAAAAAATCTGAAAGTGAAAGTGAAAAGATATTTAAAGATAAAATTTATAAAAGTTTGTGAATAATTCTATAGATACGAGAGATAAAACAAAAGTTTAATAGATTAAGTAGTAAGATTACATATTTATCCTTATAATTGGAGTTTATAGAAAATGAAATATAATCAGTTAAAATTTGGATTATTTTTTAGAAAAAATTTAATAGGTGTAACTAATTTAAAATATAGAAAAGAGTTTTGACATCAATTATTTTGGATATTGTATTTCGATTTAACAACTAAAACATATCCTTATAAGGTAAAAATGGGTGACTTTTTGGCTTCGACTATGAATCAAAGCCTAAACTCTCATATTAGGTTTCAGTTCTTTTAGAATCGGAACATAAATAAATAATGGAAAAAAAAGATGGGGGAATTGGACAATGGTACCTTATTTATAGAGGTTTCACATTCAAACAATGAGTAACGTAAAGGCTTTGAAGTGTTTCACGTTCATAGGGAGAGACTTGACATTTGCTTTCGAACAAGTGGTGATGAACGAAATGAAGGAACGAAATGAAAAAAGGGAGACAAAGGAGATGAACGAGTGGATAACCTTTGATATCAAAAGAAGAGATTGAAAATGGAGAAGATGTGTAGATTAACTACATGTTCTTCAATAAAGAATGAAAATAGAAGAGATGATAAGTATCATAAAGATACGTTGAAATGACAAGGGAATGAACTTTTGTTGAAATTTTAATCCTAGTAGGAGAATAAGTTTCGATTTTATTAATAACCAAAACATATTATAGAATATGCTTTGGTTATTAGTAGAACCAAAACCTATTGCCTTATTTAAAAAAATAACATTTTGAAAATTTGTGAAACCTTTTAAACTTTGATTCTATGTCAACCAAAATCTATTTCTAAATAAACTTCAATTCCCTGACAAGAGAATAAATTTCAATTCTATTAATAATCGAACATATTATGCAATAGGCTTTGATTATTAGTAGAATCATATCCTATTGTCTTGTTTAAAAAAAAATATGACATTTTGAAAATTTATGGAATGTGACAACTAAAACTAATTCTTAAAGAAACTTCAATTTCCTAGTAAAAAAATAGATTTCGATTATATTAATAACCAGGACATATTATGGATTTCACCCTTTAATTTAGGGATTTCATCCTTTTATAATTTTTCTATGCACTTGAAACGGTGTCATCTGAAAGCGTCAGCGTACCACATGTTCAAAAACTTCACGATGTTAACTGCATTTAACGGAAAGACTTTTATCGATTCAAATTGACAAAATTAAGGACCTAATTGATCACTTCCAAAATTGGAAGATCCAATTGAAACAAACCCCCAAATATAGGACCTTCGAACCTATTAAACCTAAATTTTTCGTTATTAATAAAACCAAAACCTATTATCTTACTTTAAAATAATGACATTTTAAAAATTTATAGAACCTTTTCAGTTTCAGTTTTATAACAATCGAAACCTATTCCTAGATAGATTTCAATTATTAATAATATTAAAACTTATTCCATTTCTTTTATATATATATATATATATATATATATATATATATATATATATATATATATATATATATATATATTTTGCATTTTAGAAATTTGGCTTTTAAACTTCGATTATAAAGACAACTGAAACAAACGTTTGGCTTTAGCTAAATCCGAAAGTATAAAGTTCTTTCATAATTTAAAACCACATTTTTTAAGATTTCGGGTTTAACAAAACTGAAACATATAAAATGATTAATTAAGATTAATTTTAAATGAATATTAAATTATAAAAAAGCTAATACTATTATTAGTTAATTACTTTTGTCATTATAAATTTTATTGATATTTAATTTAAATTTTGTATTATTTTCTTCATTAATATTTTATATTTTATTATTATTTTGTTATAATTATTAGTTATCATAAATAAATGATTGTAAATTTTAGAAAAAACCAAATATTTTTTTATATCTCTTCAAGTCACTCCACCTTAAAGAGAGATAAAATCTCACATCTCTCCCTTAAATACTCTCTCATTTATCCACAGATCCCCCCTTTAAAGGAATAACCATGTCATCTTTCCCTCTCCTTAGGGTCTAAAAGGCAAATTGGAATTATTAGTTTCCTAGAAATTTATTTTAAGCAATCATGTGTTCATTACTCATGTGTTCAATAAGAGTAATTTTCGTTTTTTCCCCTTCTCCAATTCTCTAGTAGTGATTGGATGAGATACTCTTTTACTATAATATTAATTGTTTTTTGATCGTGTGTTGTAGTCAAAACTAAGTGTGTGTGTATATATATACATACATATATATATATATATATATATATATATATATATATATATATATATATATATATATATATATATATATATATATATATATATAAGTGTGTGTTATTTTTTGGGATACAAACTGTATTTCATAAGTGAGGCATATTGCTGTCAAGAGACCAATTAATGAACAAAATATATCTAAATATACGTTTTACATTTAGATTTCTTTACAATTTTAAAATATTTTAACCAAATTTTTGAGTATATATATATAAAATTTATTCTTCACAATCTAAGTTGAAGATTTTCTTCATATTCTAATTTAAAGAAAATATTTTTGTAGTTGTTCTGTAAATATTTTATAAGTTACAAAATTTTAAGATTATTTATTTTTTATTAATTTATTTATTTATAATTATCCATATTTTTTATAACTATTTTTCTTCCACTTTTGTTTACAAATGTGTTAAATGTCCATATAAATCCATGATTATATAGTAGGGTGTTCACATTTTGGGAGTTTGTCCTTCTACCTCCAAGCTTTATGTGTAAGAACTTAGAAAATAGAGTATTAGAATAGATAGGTGCATTAAAATAATGATGCCAATTATTTTTTTTTTAAATAATCTTATAATATAAATAGAATTTTATAAACACATCTCATTATATAAGAACACTTTATCTCTCTAAAAACCGTTTCTCTTCGTTTCTCTCACTTCTCTTTACAAATTTTCACGCTTGAATCATTTGTTTGACGATCAAGAGGTGCCTAGACGACCACGGCGTCAAGGTCTACCTGTCTATCCGATCAAATTTTTTTATAAGAGCAAGTAAGTTTCGTTCCCTTTTCTTAAAATTTTCCCCAAATTTGTGAGCATGCAAAAGAATTTGTTTTTGCATGTGAAGAGAGTTCTTCTTTCTTGATTCTTAGGTCAATTTAGGTTCTAAGGTCGAAATCTCCTCACAAATCGGTGAATTATAGGTTTTCTAGACATTTTTTGTGGTGCAAGTCTCGGTTGGGGTATTTCTTGAGCTGTGCAACATTATATTGGTAAGGGAAGCTGAATTCTTTCTTTATTGAGTGAATGATTTCGTGCATGTCTGAAGAGTATGCTAGTATTAGATGTATTGAGATGAAACTTTGTTTTTGAATGGTAGAATTAATGTGCGTAATGTGATTGTTTTAAGTATGCATGGATGAACTTTAGATATGAACTATATTGTATGATGTTTGGACTGGTTTGAATGTGTAGAATGTGATCATTTGTGTTAAGTATTGGCTGATTGTGAAAAGATGCAAATGATATTGGTTTAGGGCTCTTTTAGAGGAAGTGAGATGGTGAAAAATTGATTTAGAGGCTAGATACTGATTTGGTCTGTTGGGACAACTTGAGTAAGTTAAATGTGACTTGTTTGAGTCATTGAATTGCTTAAAAATGTGTTAGAAGTAGTAGAATGAGATTTGGGTCCCTAGGTTGAGAAATTTGGTGTTTTGAAGGGGGAATTGGTTAATAATCACTTTAGAATGATGTTAGAAAGGTTTAGACACCCTTGTTCAAGTCTAATTAGGTGTATAACAAAATTTAGGAGAGTTAGTAGTTGAGAAATATAGTTGGAATTGGTAAATTTGGTGTAGGTTGCGTAATTCTGCAAATTTAGTGTTGTAGATTATGCAAACTCGCTGAGCGAGTGGATTCGCTCAACAAGTGGTTGTAGAGGTTGGTCTTCTGCATGAGGACTTTCGCTCAGCGAGAGGGTGCGCTGAACGAATGGTTGGGGTCTGGGAACACTGTCAATTTTATTCGATAACGAATAGGTGTGTTGAGCGAGTGAGTTAAGGGTCTGGTCCACTGTCTGGAGAGTTTTGCTTAGCCATAGATGTCGCTAAGCGCGAGTTCAAGGTCTAATACCATTGAAAGTTTATTCGCACATCTAGATGGGTCATTGTGTGAGAAACCTTTGGATTCGCTCAGCGAGGGTATGCGCTGAGCGAATGGTCCATGTTTTAGTTAATTCTTTTCTTAATTCTTCTTGTTTGATATGAATGATGTGGTGACTTATTTTTGGTTTATGTATGAATGTGTACTGAGTTATATAAGTATCAAAGTTTTGAGTTATGATTTAAATGGCAATAAAGTATGATCTCAAAGTGATGTGTTTAGTTTCAATATGGAATCTCTTGGTGAGATTCAAGTTTATTTAGAATGAATGCAGAAGCTCAGTCTTGGGGGTTATCCTGAAACTCCAACGGTCTTTCATTCTCAAATAGAGAAGATTGATCCATGTTGTGAGGAGTAGCAAGAGGTCTTAGTCTTAGGGGCTTTCAGTACGCCTCAAGGCCCGGAACAAACTAACCTTGTGAGTATGGTGGGGTGAAACTCGTTGACAATGTCTTCGCAAAGCAGTAGAGGTCACCACAAATGCACAACCCGCCATAGCTTGACAATCATTCTAAGTCTGGACGATCAAGTCTAGGTCATAATACGTTAGGATGGTTAAATTAGTTTATCTTGCACGAATACTTTAATACTTCACTTTATATTTTAGCATTTAACTGTTCTATCTTATCATAACTGTGATAACTCTTTTATATAATTTTAGACTATATTTTTGGGGTGTTACATTCTAGTTGTACCTAATTACTGAAAATAATTTTATTTATTGAGGTAGATAAATAGTTACGTTTGTAAAAAAATATCCAATGAATTTCGAAATCTAATGAAGGTAGAATCGGTTTTCAAAATATGATTTTTCTAAAATCAACTTTCAAAATAAAAAGTTTTACTGCAAACTAGTTTTAGCATTTTGAAGAAAATTAGAGGTGCAGGAAGAAATTTTCTCATATTTTTTTTGTTGAGTATGACTTAACCAATCTATTGCAATATAGTAAAGGGTGTTTCACCCTGCACCTCCAAATCATTCATCCTACACCTCCAAAGTTTTATAAAATACCCACATTACCTCGTAATTAAAAAACTTTTAATATTTTTTCAAAAAAATAGAAGTGGTCAAAGATTCATGGTGATTGGCAGTGTTGTTGAGATTGTTGACAACATAATATCTATATCACTCTAGTTTTTTATGATGACAACACGTTGCTTAATCACACGCATATGTTGTTGTTGTGTTACATGTTCTTTTGATGATTGATTGATATATCTGTTGAACATGTTTATATGTTTATTGATGTATGAATGCATATATATGAAGCTTGTACTTGTTACATCATTTTTGGATGCATTGCACATGTTTTCAAGCATGAAAACCACAAACACTTTTATGAACTTATAACTGTGTGACAAAACAGTAATACAGTCGACTTCATTATTAATATACTCGACTATGCTAAAATCTTTGTACAGATTTTGGGAATCAGTGCTTTGTGAGATTTTGAGAAGGAAAGAATTTCAAAATCTTTTTACATGTCGAAGTCGACTATGTGCGCCACATATTTGACTGTATTAGTTATCTGTGTTGAAATTCTGTTATGCTCTTGCACTATAACAACTATATTTTCAAAAGTTAGTTTAGCATTGATTAGTTGGTTAATTGTATTAAATGAGTTTTTATTTTGGTTGACTGTATGCTACGAGTTTGACTGAACTGTTATAACTGTCATAACTCAGTCGACTGAATTAGTAGGATATTCGACTAAGAGACTGTCTGTTAAACAGAAAACTATAAATAGACTGAACACAAATCTGTTCAGTGAATTTTGCTGATCTAACAATTTCATTTATGTTTCAGATTGATATCTCTGTTTTTAGAGCTCCAAGAATTTTCCAAGAAGACGGTGGTGATCTTTCTTGAAAGAGATTCAAAGGGAGACTGACTGCGCACACATTGCTTGATCACATTCTACAGAGTGAAGGTGTTTCTGGTTTAATCAAGATTCTGGCTTGGCATCCTTGAAGACTGTTGTATTGTACCTGTTGTGATTACAGGGGATAGACTCGTGGAGTCTGGTTCACTTTGAGGATTGTTCAAAGTGGTGGTTGGCAGATTACAGGAGAGGGGACATCTTGTTGCAAGTCTTGCTGTTTTTGTTGCTTATATTTTGGTTAAGGGTTAGAGAGGAGATTTATATTTTTGATGTGGAGGTCTTCTATAAATTCCTTGTTGTAAAAACCGCAACCATTATAGTGCATTTGCTTCCTAGGTTGGAAGGACACTGGATGTAGGCATTGTTGGCCGAACCAGTATAAAAATCAGTGTTTGATTTTCTCTATCCTTGCACTTTTACTTTACAATCGACTTTACTTCTAGCGCAGTCAACTACTTTTTTCCGCTGCATACAAATTTTCGTTGCTTGCATTTCAAGAAAGTTTGAAAAGTTTAATACTTTGTTTTTAAGATTGCGAAAAGACTTTATTTTTGATAAACCACCAATTCACCCCCTCTTGGTGTAAAAAGAAGTCTACCTGTTTTCCAACAAGTGTACATATAACTTCCCTCATACTTCTCTCTTTCGCATTTCAAATATCCATCCCATCTCATTTTTCCTTGGCTTTCTTCGTCTCTCCATTCTTCCACACATAGACCACCCTACTCACGGTTCCTTCTCTACCTTTCCTCTTCCTTTGTTCAGCAGCACACACAAGCATACACAGGCACACAGTCACGCGCTTCCCTCTTCCTTTGCTTTCATCTTCGTCTCTCCATTCTCCCACACAGAGCGAGCCTTCATCGCACTGCAGCCACAACTTTGTAAAGGTGGTGCATTCATTGAGATTCATTGACCTTTTGAGCAAGTGGCACTTATGTTGCTCATTTTTCAAAAACCGTCTTATCTGATATAATTTTCCCCCTTTCCCCACTATCAGTTGCTTTTGTCTACTTTTTCATGGTTGTTGCTTATGTCCCGATATTATGTATTCAAACTGATTATTTAAAGTTGCATTAGTGAGCTCTAGTGTAATTGTAAATATATTAGTTTTATATGTGATTGTGTTTCTTTCCAGAGTTTTTTATATTTATTGCTTTCCATATCCGATGACTCTTCCATCGGATATTAATATGCGACCACACCTTTCTAGGATTTTCATATCCAATATAAATTTTCATAAATTTAATTTTTCTAAAATATTTATATTAAATCTCAAAAACTCATAAAAAATATTTTTTAACACTTATATATTATCTAATTAATTTATAATTCATAAAAATTGATTTATAATTTTAAATATAATTATAAACTAATAAATAATGATATAAGTAATATAATAAAATTTTTATGTAAAATATTAAACCTAAATCGGATAGGATATCCGATAATTAAAGCATCGAATTTCCACAGTATAATCTGATTCTCACCGATAGGTACATTTTCAATTTTTTTTATTCTAAACTAGTTTTATTAATTTTAATAAATTTATACAATTAAATCTATATTAAAAATTATATAATTACATTATAAAATGATACATAAATTTAAAAATATAAATTAATATAACAATAATTAAATATATAACGAAGATAATTTAAATATATATTAATGATTATCAGACAGATATGCAATTGAAATGGGGTGTTTGGGTGTAGGATTGCTTAATACAAATGAAAAAGGTACAGGAAGTGCAGGGGTGCATGTTTAGTGATTTTTTTATTCAGGTGCAGGAAGTGCAAGGGGACATGTTTGGTGATAGAGAGATAATGGAGGTGTAGTAAGTGCTAGAGAGAGAAATAGTCAATAAAGATAATATTAATATATAACTACCTCATTAACTATGGATATTTTAGGAAATTGGAAGTGTAACATGAAATGCTTAGAGGTGCAAAGACAATAAAGATAAAATTAATAAATAACCACCTCATTAATTAAGGATATTTTAGGAAATTGGAAGTGTAGCATGAAATGCTTAATACAAATGAAAAAGGTACAAGAAGTGCAGGGGTGCATGTTTGGTGATAGGTGTAGGATTTCTTAATACAGGTGCAGGAAGTGCAAGGGTGCATGTTTGGTGATAGGGAGAGAATGGAGGTGTAGTCAGTGCTGGAGAGAGAAATAGTCAATTAAGATAGTATTAATATTTAACCACCTCATTAACTAGGGGATATTTTAGGAAATTGGAAGTGTAGCATGAAATGCTTAGAGGTGCAGAGTCAATAAAGATAAAATTAATAAATAACCACCTCATTAACTAGGGATATTTTAGGAAATTGGAAGTGTAACATGAAATGCTTAATACAAATGAAAAAGGTGCAGGAAGTGCAGGAGTGCATGTTTGGTGATAGGTGTAAGATTTCTTAATACAGGTGCAGGAAGTGCAGGAAGTGCAGGGGTGCATGTTTGGTGATAGGGAGAGAGTGGAGGTGTAGTCAGTGATGGAGAGAGAAATAGTCAATAAAGATAAAATTAATAAATAACCACCTCATTAACTAGGGATATTTTAGGAAATTAGAAGTGTAGGATAAGATGCTTCGATGTGCAGAGTAAAACTCTTTATAATGATAGTTTTTGAATCAATTTCCATCCAAACAAATCTAAATATAACCCAACCCATTTATGAGAAAGTTTTGGTCAATCAAAATTTTGAAAAAACATATTTTTTTTAAAAAAAATATTATTTTCAACTATTAGCCTAATCAAAAAGAATAATTTTAGAATTAAAATAAGTTAATGAGTAAAGTTATAACAAATTTCTCTTGGTTGAATTCAGTTGAAGTCAGGATAGTTAAAAGAAAATAGAGGGAAAGAATGAAAAATTATAAAATGTAAAACATTTTACTTAAAACACAAGTATAGATAAGATTGTGTTGGAGAAGAGATGACAAAAACAAATAATGTATGTGAGCAAAACTAACAAAAAAAAAAAGTTAATGAAGACAAACAATTATAATGAAGGAAAATGGTGGAGGAGAACGACAAAGTTTGAAAATGTTAGGATTGATGTAAGGATGTTTAGGTTTGTTTGTGATGTTAGGGTTGAGATGCAACAAAAGTGAATGATGGAGACAAATAACAGAGGCCATGAGAGTTTTTATCTCTAATGACTTAAACATAAAATACACTCTAAATTTATGAACTCTAATGACTTAAACATAAAATACACTCTAAATTATGAACTCAAATGACTTAAACGTAAAATACACTGTAAATTACCTCTAAAGTTAATCAATGATACACAATTTAAAATTAAAAAATGACATCATTTAAAAATATACCCTAACTGACATCATTTGGGTAAAATTAAAAAAAAAAAATACCCTATGTAATTATAAAGTCAAGGAATTAAAAAACATTGTATACACTAAATTACCTCCAACATTGTCAATGACATCATTTAAAAATACTATCTAAATATTCTTTAGCATCAATTTTATCAACATATAGGGGAAGATAAAGGTAAGTTATTAAAAATTGATCAACTATATTAGTTACTTTATTGTTTGACTCAGTTACATTTTATGACTAAATTATTATATTTTATGAGTTTATTGCCTATTTTTTTTCATATATTTTAATTCTCACACATTTAATTTAACTCATTCATTAAATATATAACGGTGCAACTACAATTTTATTGCTTTTCTAATATATGATAATAAAATTGAAATAATAAAAATTGCTCGACAGTGAAAATGGAGGGGTAAGATATGTAATAAAAAAAAAACTTAATTACATTTTATGTTTTAAAATAATTGTTCTATTAAATATTTAAATTATAATTTTTTATCTTCTCGAGGTGACTTCTCTCTGACCTTCAAATTTAATTAACCTAAAAAGATAGGATGTGTCTTTTTTTTTTTTTTCTCTATAAAATCCAACAGTTAAGTCTTTGTGGTCACTTCTTACAAACTAGAGAAGGGAAGAGACATTCAGCCGCAGAAAAAACTGTTCCAATGGAAAAAATGAAAGCAGCGGTGGCTCCTCCTTCGCCCTCGTCGACGAAGAAGAGGCAGCAGCCGATGAAGAAGAAGTCAATCGACTCCAATGCTCATCCCACTTACGTAAAAATTCGTGGTCTTCTTAAAGACGTTCGTCCTCACATTATAGAGGTTCAATATTCCAGATCTCTGCTCTCTTTTTTTCATACAGCAACCATTGGGATGTTTAATGTAGTAGTTGTTCATGAAACTAGTTGGCTGGTGTTTTAACTCTCCCTGTTTTCTATCTTCAAATCTTGGTGTGAAAATCTCAAGAAAAGAATGAAGTTTTGCATGTCACTCTTAAGGAACTGGAACTATGGTAAATATGTAATCAACACTAGATCCAAGTTATAGGATATCGTTTCTTTATTAGAACAGATTAATTACTTAGAGATGTTCCGATCGAAAGTTGCATGCAATTCTAAAGTTCTGAACTAGCAACTAGATTCTTTTCAGTATCATGTACTTCAAAATAACTTGTCTTTCTAAGCTCTTTTTAATGTCAAAGGTGTTCTCGAAGTGTCAAATAGTAAAGCTATTGAAGTATATATATGGCTGTGATCCAAAATCTTTTCATTAGTCCTCTTGCCTGTTCTTCCACCTTTCAATCACGATTTTTTTATTTTTTTATTTTTTTTTTATATTTTTTTATTATTTTTTTTTATTTGGTGATCTTCTTCGATGTTTTAAATAAGTTAAGATTAATTAGTTAAAATTATCTTATATAGTTTTTGCATGTGCATCTTTGTTTGGGTTAATATATCATCAATCTAGAGAAGAGTTGAGGAGAGATTTTTGTGTTTGATTGTAAAATTTTGGAACTTTCCTCTTTTATTTTCTGTATTTGGTCATGTCGGAACCAAGAAGGTGAGATTATTTCTTATCATTGCATACTTGAAGTTACATCTTGAGTGGATGCTACATTAACTGACTCATGACATGAATTATATCATTATGTATTGACTATATATAGGTTGATCTATATTACCATGTACTGAGTAACTAGTTTCTTTTATTTGATGCAAGGTGGTGTTATGAGTTTTCAATTAGTATTTTAGTAAGTTATTATTATCTTTGAAACTGATTTTGATACGTATGGACTGTTGAATAATTTTCCTAATAGTTAAGATCATTTGAGTAAATTTCCAATGTATTACTTTCCTTTTATCTGGTGTGTAATAGAGTAGTGGCCTTTTTTCACTTGAAACACTGGATGAAGTTCCTGACATTGCTGTTTGATCTTGAAGGTTCTCAAAACTCCTGACTTCAAAAAGTGCGAGGCATCCCGGGAAGTTGAACAAAGTAAGCTCATCCAGGCAAAATTATATTCATTTCATGATTCATTACATAATCAAATCATATATATACATATATATTTATATATGTAGGAGATTCATGTGTTTTATGATTGGCATATAAGTAGGACCCATGCTCCTTTAGTCAAAATTATATTACATGATTAATTGATTAAATAATCAAATGGTAATGATATATTTGTTTTATTTCTGACTTATTTGTATTTTATTTATATGGGTTTCTCCACTGAGCATAAATAATTCTGCTGTCTGCATGTGCTAGTGCTTGTGATGATGCCACCTTGTAAAAATAGTGCATGTGCTAAATATGGGCTTTTGACTTGAATTGCAGAGTTGAAGATGATAAATAATTTATATGAAAGCTTGCAAGCGGAAGGTCTTACAATGAAAGGGAAGAAGCTACAGCTACGACCATCTGGAATTAAGCTTACTCCACCATCAGTTTCTGGCTCTCAGAAACTGTTTAGAGATGGTCTTCCAGAGACATACATTGTTGGAGGATCTGTATTTGGCTGGAATTTTATCACCTTTATGGGAAAACAACCTGTCTATTATGGTAAGACAAAGGAAGAACACCGTGCTGCAAGAAAAAAAGTTTCTAAGTAATCCTATGAAACTTTAAACCCCCATTATTGATGGTCTATGAGTTATTAAACATTTCTTTAATGATAAACTCTTTTTAAATAAGATACAACGCAGTTGATGGATGTTGTACTTGTTCTGAGATGGGTTATATTTTAATATTCAAAGCAAATGTATCAGACGTGGAAAGTTTTATTCAATTCGTGATCTATATTATCTATATTGTTTCTTCAAATGTGTGGTTTGTTTGATTGCATGATATTTCAATTAAATAGTGATTTTTACATAGCTAAAGAAGGAAATAGGCATTCAACATAAATTCTTATTTTCTTCTCAATAAATGGGAAAAATATTGAGGTTTTTGTTAATTAAGCTGTATAAGTTGCAAGTTTCTTTGAAAATGAAAAGGGAATTGTAGTACTTCTCTCATTTAGGTTTAGGCCAAACCACTTCTTTAGCCCTCAAAATAAAAGAAGAGGTCATATTTAAATAGATTCAAACAAAGTTTAGCTGTCATCTTAGTCTTTAAATTTAATTATTTATTGTCTTTGTTTATTAAAAATATATCCATCTTATACTTTAAAATTACATGATATTTTGAGTTTGAATTAAGATGAATGCCAGATATTTTCAAGAACTAAAATGTCAGGTTTAACATTTTCAAACATCAGTATGGAAAAAACTAATTCTAAATCTCGCAGCTTTTTAAAAACAGCAGCTGTTTAAAAACAGCATATTAAAATTGTCCTAATAATATCACATAGGATTTTCTAAAGAGTATCACAACATACGTAGCTAAGTCCTTTAAAAGTGCCACAAAATATATATATATATATATATATATATATATATATATATATATATATATATATTCAAATGCTTAGAAAGTGAAAGAAAACTAAAATAAGCACCATGACCAGCAATTCAAAACAAATGCTTAGAAAGTACTTTTTATTTAAATATATAGTTTTTACTTATATTGATGCATGCATACAGAAAGGAGAGAAATAGTAGGTGAACTCTGGACCGGTTTTAGGTGAGAGAAGCCATACTGAGTTATGTTTGACCATTACCAGCGAGCTTTGGTTCATCTGAGTGACATGGTTTATAGCAGAAATCAGTTATGTCCTGGCAACGACACTGTGGAGGAATTGAGCGCGTGCAAAAACAACTTTTACATGCAGAATGACAAGTTTTTCCAACATCATTGCAACGACACTGTGGAGGAATTGATTTTGTGCATGGACAGGAGTCACAGCACGCTTTCTCTGTAGATTTCGCGTACAGGTTTACATCGTCTTTGGAGAGCAACTGAGTGATTAAGGAAGTTGGATCGAAGCGAGCATCAACTGTCGTTCCGGCGAACCCTAGGAGCAAAATAAAAAAAGCTACTTTCAGCAACCCTTTCGTCTTTAAATCCATCTTTCTCTCACTATAAACTCTAACCAATAGTATCTCTTCTTTTACCACACCAAAAGAATAGGTCTATTTATAACCGAGTGTTCGTGTAAATAAACGAGTCTTAGGTTTTTCTTCTTTTATCTTTAAATATTTTTTAACTTTATTACAATATCTATTTTTTTTTATAGAATTTTAAAAAATATATTTTTACACATTAGTTATAAAAATAATTTATTTTAATTTCAATTATAATTTCACTTTTTACTTGTTAATTTTGTTATTGGTTGTGTGTATATTTTAATTCTTCCAGCAGATTTAATTCTAAATCTTAATTTACCTCTACTTTGTGACCATTAAATGTTTTACCTTTCATTCTTTCTAACTTTCATGATAAAGGTAGCTTCATTAATCTGATTTATGGAGTCAGAAGTGGTTTATTCAAACACGGTGGATAATTCGATGATCCATAAAGTCTTCATTTACGGCGGCGTTGTTAGGTTAGCTATTGACTATTATTTCTATGATTTTGGATCACAGAATCAGCTAAATTTATTACAAATTTATTATTACAAGTTATTGACTATTACTTTATGATTTTGGATCACCAAATCAGCTAAATTTATTAAAAAATTACCCTTACCAACCTCCATCTAGTTTAAATTTGAAAAAATTAATTTTGTAATATATAAAATAGAATTACCCACAACCTAAAACTGATCACAAAGTGAAAGTGATATTTGAATGGACTTTCGTAGTGTTTGCTCATGTTTTCTGATGAAAAAGTTAATTCAACTAAAAATGTGATTAATTTCTTTGTTTACAAAGGACACTGTTGAAACTTCTGAAAAAAAAAGAAAGAAAAATAGGATTACAAGGTGAAGTCGATTTTCCTGTAATACTTTCTTCCTAAAGTTTCAAACAAAGACAGGTCATGCAAAAGACTTTCTTCCGAAAGTTGTCTAGAGCTATTAGAAATTAAATATAATTAAATATTATATATGTATATTATAATTAGCTATTTTATATTTTATTGTTCAAATTTGTTCCATTTAAATTATTTTACTTCTATTTCTTTATTTCATGCTATTAGAAATGAAATTTTTAATGTTTAATAGACTATTTCTAATATTTCTAATAGTTCAAGTTCTTCATTGTTGATTTTGTTGGCTAATGTATGTGACATAATCCTAGCACACCACAATTCTTTTTATGCTAACAAAGAACATCAAGTCTTGTTCAAAACTAAAGATTCTCGGTACTCTCCTATGCTTCTTAGGCTTAGAAATAGTCAAATACAAGGACATTTCCTTGAGTATAATAGAAAATATGTTCTGTCTTTGCTTGATGACACTAGTATCTTAGTAGCAATCCAATCACATTACTCATGAATCTTAGTTTACAACTTAGCCTTAATAGTGATGACCTACTCAGGATTCCTCTGTATATAGAAACTAATTCGAGGACTCGTGTACTTCACTATTTCAAGACCAGAGAATTCATTAACCATACATTTAACTGCATCATCCATCACCTGATATAGTACTTAAAGTTCACTCCAAGTAAAGGTCTCTTATTCCCAACTAACAAAAATTGCATCTTTGTAATTAGGATGATAGACCGGTGCTGTGAAAAGGTATTGCGTCCAAGTATTTAACATAATTAGAATGTCCAAGTCTTTAGCATAGTTAGAATATCTTGTCTAATCCTTAGTAGTCAATGAAATGGTTTGACTGCAAGAATTACTCAAACATTTTGAAGTCTCAATTGACATAATCATGTTTTTTTTTACAATAAACCCCTACCAAGAATAAAGACACATTCGTAGGGAGAATAAACATATTTATAAGGGGAGTTCTTTTACCTTCTTTTGATTTAGTTTTATGTTAATTTTTCTTTTTATCGACTTAAGTTGAGTTGATCTTGTTGACTTGATTTAGTTTCATGTTGATTTTTCTTGTTATCTATTTAAGTTGAGTTGATTTTATTGGCTTGACTTGATTAAGTTGAGTTGATTTTGTTAACTTGACTTGAGTTGACTTGTTAACTTGATTTGAGTTGACTTGTTAACTTGATTTGAGTTGACTTATTGACGATCTTGTTTAGTTATTTGTTTTATTTGTTTTGTAAGAATAAGTTAGTCCCAACTTGAAGGAGGATAGCACAAATGGAAGTGGAGGAGAAGCTTGGGCTTGGAGCCAAGCACCTTTGGAGCACATAAAAGAGTCTTGGAGGGCATTGGGAGGCAAGGTTCACCTTGTCCTCTAGGTCTCTCTCCATTTCAAACACATCCTTTTTTACCTAGCTTCTAGAACCTCAATTTCTGTTATTGCTTTTGTACCATTTAGCTTTGTACTTTTGCCAAGACACCCCTTCCCATCACTTATAAAAGGTGCTCTTCTAGACTAATAATCATAAGCAAAAGGAAGAGGGTCCACAAAAACATCAATGTGAATGAGAAATGAAAGTGCTTATTCCTTCTTTTTTGAAAGTATATGTACCTACCAAAAAAAGAACTAACACAGAAAAGTAAAAATATACCCTGAAGCAACCCAGTAAAACAACGAAATCATCAAATTTATGAACCCTCATAAAAACTTGGAACCAAAGGTTTCAAAGTAATACACGACATAGCAAAAACTTGCAGATCCATCACCTGGAAAAATTGAAAACTATTAGAATGAAGAAACATCTACCTTTCTTAGTTTATCCACTTCCACACAATGAAATATTCACCTGGATGGTTAACCCCACACACACACATATTGATAACTGTTAGAGAATCATAGTTTGACCATTTGACTTACATGCCAAATCTAACCACTTTTCTGTTGGCAATTTAGCTGCTACATTATGCAACTCCTCCATATTGCTTCAACTGTCCATTCTGGCAGGAAACATCCATGAGAGATAATGACATCCATAATCTACCAAAGCAACTCAAACAGAATGAGCAAACATTTCATGACGTAACTCTTTTTCTCCAAATTATTTCATGATGCTACTAATATAGAATTTTATCAACGTCATACCCGACATTTGTCAATCTTAGTTGGTGGTAGGATCCTAGAAATGTGTAAATGGGAGTCTTGGGGTAATAAAACTCGAACTTGTGACTCTGCAAGAGAACGACATAGAGCATATGAGTGTTAGTTATAATCAACACAGAAATGACATTCAATGCTGACAATTTGCAACATTCCAGAATGAGACTATTAAATTAGAAAAATGACAACCATAAATATCTTGAACCTACCTCTTTAGTAAGAGCCAAGTTAGCGTCATACAAGGATTTAATGTCTTCCTAATAATCTATGAAAAAAATACTACTGCAAAAAGAACAAACATATAACTCGTTTACTTCTGCCACAACTGCAATTAGAACTCTATTGTCCAAAAACATTTGAAAGAAGATATATTAATGGAATTTTCTCACAGCTGCAGGGATGATTTTAGATCTGAAGTCATTGGAGGTGGATGCCTACAGTTGAGAAGATGGAGTAAAACATCAATCTTGAATACATAAACCCCCATAGACGCAATATATGGTGACTTCGGTGCATCTGGGGTTGACAACACAAGAAGAGAGATGTTCACTTGCTACGAGAATACCACAGGAATATGGGTACACATCAGACAAAACCTAGCAAAGAGAAAAAAATCTCAAATGAATCAAAAATCAAATTTTCTTAGAAAAAAACCCAAAATACTTACCCTCAAATTTCAAAAGAACAACAATTTAACAATAAACGACACCTGCAGAAAAGCATTAGCACATAGAAAAATGAAACAAAACGACAGACCCTAAATTTACCTTTTCGGAAAAAGGTACCGATCGTATGGGACCTTTTTCAACGAAGTGCTACACCAAAAAGCTAAAGAAAAAGAATTACAAGAAAAATGTAAAAGTTCTACACATATAAATTCACATCACATACAAACCAACAATAAGAACTACAACTATAACAAAAATAAACCAAACAGACCTCTACAACAACAAAAAAAAATAAAATACCCTTTTACTAACTTTAAACGTTGTCTTTGTGTTTGATTAAGAAAACCGTAGAACAAAAATCCATTCAATCTATGCAGAACCGGAAAGCAACGGGAAAGTTCAAAAGACAAAAAGATCAATGGGTTGGGTTGTGTGATGATATAGGTGTAAAAAGCTAAGGACAGAATGGACAATTCAAAAATGAAAAATTGGAATGATAAGAAACCTTGAGTTTTGAACAAGTGTCCGTGAAAGAAGGAGGGTGAATATTTGGTTTAATGTATAAGCACATTACTATTTTGGTCTGAAATTTCAACTTAGTCTTTTTTTTTCCGTTTCAATTGAGTTTTTTTTTTTCTTTTTAAAATCGATCCAATTAAGGGTTTGTTGTCAAATTACACTAACTGTGGTTTATGTTTTGTTTACATGGCATGATTAGAGTTGACATTAATGAAAGGTGACGTTACAAATGAATTTTGCATTAAAAAATTTGAATGCACATAAGTGTAATTAGCTTTTTCGAAGGACAAAGTGGGAATAATCAAAAGATTTAAATGCAGTCTCTTTAATTGAGAAATGTGATTGAGATTGGGGAAAAAATTTGGGGTAGGGTTCGTGTGAGGAAATTGAGAAAAAAATTGGTACTCTTTCTTTCTTCGATTCGAAGAGATAGTTAATGAAATGCAGAAGTCGCATTCTTGTTCATCTTCCACATGCAATGGGTGGCAGAATCAAAACTCTAATGTCGTGTTTCGTGGTGGTGGAGTATCAATGATTGATGGTGTATCACCCATTTGCTTGTGTGGAGAGAAAATGGTGGTGAGAACAGCTCGAACTACTAAGAACAAAGGGAAGTAATTTTGGGGCTGCTCTAAGTACAAGGTAAAAGAGTGTGGATGAGTAGTGTTTTGTTTGAGTAGAAAGTCGTTCTAATTGATTTTTATTTTTTTTACAGAATGGACATGAAGGTGGTTGCAATTTATTCAAATTGTGTTGTGACGATGGTATTGAGAAAAGTTATACGAATGTGAAGTGGGAAGAAAACCATGACTGTTTGTCAAAGACAGGAGAAATGGGAGGTGAAACGGAGATGATTACTGATTTGCAGAAATCTGTTAAGGTTTTGGAGAAATGGATGAAGGTGTTGATAGGATTGATTTTTTTTTATTTGTATGCTTAATATTATTGTAATTTCAATATGGACGATAAATCCATAAAGTAATAGTGTTGGTCGTTTTGGTAAGATGCAATTAGCAATGTATATGAACGAATGAAGTCATGTTACTGAAGTTGGTTTAATGTTATATGAATTTGAAAAAGGTGGTTTTGTATTGTATGAGCAAAAACTTTCTTTACAGCGTGTATGAATTTCTGGTTAAAGAGCAACATGTGTATAAAATGTATATGTGTAAGGAATCTTGTGTATGTGTTTTGTCTGACTGAAATAAAGATATTTTATCTGCGTGAATTATAAGAAGCATTGTTCAATGTATAAGTGATAATTACAAGTAATTACATTAATCCATGTGCTTAAGAGAATGATTTCTAATAAAGCACTCTTTTGGAGACATGATAATCCAATCATATTATGATAGAATGATCACAAGTTATGAAATATAAGTTTGATGTCCAGGACATGATATCCCATCTACAATCACAACAACATAAATATCTCATCTGCCAAGATAAATATCCATCTGTTTTCACTATTATAAAACATGTCAATCAACCTTAGAGAATATGGTATAGAGTAACAAATATAATGTGCCCAACAGAAGCAGAATTTAGAATCTTCAATTACTAAAGCAGATGGAAGATAATTAGCCCATTATTAGGCAACATCACTGGATCACATAATTTTCAGCTGCTATAACAAGTCATGAAACCAGTTCTTGTCCAAAAAGTACCAACATCCAAAAACATACACAATTGGCATCATTGTCATTAAATAAGTACATAACCAAAAAAACCATCGACATTGTTCCTCAGAGTCAACTATTACATAATGAGATCCTTAAACAACCCATTATTGTCATTCATACACACTTCTATTGTTGAGATTCAGGGTCTTGAGAAACTGAAGATAATTGTGATGACATCATGATTGGATCTTGGGTTGCTTTGGGGCAATGACTCCTATTATGCCCAACCTCCCTACATACCTCACATCTCTTGCATAAACCACCCTTGCTCATTCGAGAACTATCCTTTATGATTTCCCACTGTTCCAGTCGTTTTTTCCTTTTAGGTCTTCCAGGCATAACTTTTTTCCTAGGAGGCATGACATTCAGATATGGTGTTAGGTCCCACATGTTGTTACTGTTGATTGGGTATACAATTGATGCATATGTTTGCTCATAGGTGGACTTTAGAAAGCAAGTCAGTGTGAACTGCGCTCCATCAATATTGAGAAACCTTATTGCGGCAAGGGAGTGACAACATGGTATTGTTGTGATGCTTCATCTCCTGTAGGAGCATTCTTGCTCATTTATGTTTACAACAAATTTTTCTCCATTTTGGGAGACGTGTCCCACTTTAGACAGTTTATTTGCTGACCAACTGTGAACAAATTATAAAAAAAAATTAAAACAGTTTCTCTAGGAGTGAAGAAAGTATAACACATTGAAGAAGTGTAGAAGAAAGTTACTTAGGGATCCAATTCTTGGTTGCTTGGGATTCCTTTATAAATCTAGTATGGATCTTTGGACATATTGATCCTGAAAAGGATTGTACCTTAGACCTGTTTTTTTCCCATTTTTGCATGATGTAGACCCTAATTTCTTCCAGCATGTTATGATTGGTTTAGTCTTGGTGTGAACCAAGACACTGTTGAATGACTCACTCATATTGTTGACCAATGTGTCACATTTTGGATGTGGACTGAATCTGGTCCTTGACCAATATCTGCAGCATATGATATAAACAAATGTTAAGAGTATAAGTTAAATAGGTGAAACACATTGTTATTGCTACAGTATAAACAACTTTTCAGTGTACCTTGGAGGGATGACAATCAAATGTTTGAATGTGTCTTCATTTACATGTTTAAGGTTTCTCATTTCCCTCTCCCAATTTTGTGGATGAGTGGTAGTAGTTACCCTCCACGTCAACTCAGGAAATTTTTTCCTAAAGTTTGAATATAAGTGTCTGACACAAAATCTCTGGTCAACACCAGGGAGTAGCTCTTGTATGGCTGGTAGTAGACCCTGTGGTGTTAAAAAAAAACAGTTACGACCATATCAAACTAATGAATCATTATATGAAATTAATTTATATGAAATTAAATATTACCTTTTGTTGGTCTGACACAAAAGTTATTGATGAACATACTTCTTGACCACCCAGATCATCAATCAAAAGATCAAAAACCATGTCCATGAATCTCTACCACCGAATATGCATGGGCAACATTGATCATTGCCATCTCTCCCAATCGTTGTTAACAGCTCACCTCCATACTTCCCTTTAAAAAAGGCTCCATCTAAACCAATTATTGACCTACAACAGAGAAAGCTTTTACATGCCTTCAGACAACAGTAAAATCTCTTGAAAATGACCTCACCTTCGATATCCTCAACATGCACCTTAATTGTAGATCCTGGATTTCTTCCCAACAACTCATGTGCATAATCATATATCCTTTTATATTATTCATTAAAGGACCCATCAATGTGATCAGAAGCAATAACTTTGGCTCTATAAGCCATACACCTAGATATACCTATGTTCCACTTTCTTTGAATTTTTTCACGTATATCTACACCCTTCATCTTAGGATTTTCCCTTACTGTTTTCACCAATTTTTTGCTCAACCACTTGGCGTCAAGTAACTTGAGGTTGAACTCCCTACTACATGTATGAATGTCTTTTTTAGTTCTCAACTGCCATGATTTTACAGCCTCCATATAACCAAAGTATATGGTCCATGGGCATTCTCCTTTTGCACCAAAGCACTTCAGTCTCAATCTTCTTTTGTCATTTTTTACAAACTTTATATTCCTAACATTTTCCAAGGCATACCCTTTAAAGTCTACCATACTTTTTGGCATACAAAAAGTACCAAACCTCCCATAACCTTCACTGTCATTAACATCTTCATCGCTATCTGTAGCACTAAGTAATTCCTCAGAATTCCACTCCTCATCTGACAAACCTCTATCATCATCATCATCATCATCACTTTCAGCACTCACATAATCACTGTCATAAAGACTTTGTGCTTCTACTTCTACCTCCATATTACCATCTACAACACCATTTATATCACATTCAACACTCACATCCACTAGCTCCTCTAAGCACTCATTATTTCCATGTACATCACCTTCATCAGTAGATGTAGTCCAACTACAAACATCAACTTCATCCTCCATAATTCCTTCACACACGTTCAACTCTTGCTCTTCTTCAACCTGATGCAACTCTTTTACATCAGCTTCAACATCTACTTGAACAACATCGCCTTCAACATCTACTTGAACACCATCACCTTCAACATCTACTTGAACATTACCTTCAACATCTACTTGAACACCATCACCTTCAACATCTACTTGAACACCATCACGAGCTTCTTCACCTTCATGCACCTCTTCTAAGTCACCATCACCTTCAACATGTACTTGAACACCATCACCTTCTTCCACCTTTTTTAAGTCACCATCACCTTCACCATATACTTCAACAAGATCACCATCTTCTTCACCCTCATGCACCTCTTGTAAGTCACCATCAACTTCAACACCATCACCGTGTTCTTCACCCTTTTTTTGTACTTCACCATTACCTTCAACTTCATCATTACTAATATATTGAAGCAGATGCATGACTTCCGACTCAGAAGCAACATGCACAACGTATAAATGAACCTCACCATTAAGTCTAGCTAAGTTAGCCATATGCATGGCACCAATGTCATCAATTAATTGTTCCAACCTATTTTTCAACACTAAACCACCTCCTACACAGTACCATAAATATTTAAAGTTATCATATCCAAAACTTTTCAATACACCGACATCCACAAAATAACTCCAAATGTTAGGGTCAAAGGACAAGGTTGTTGTCTCCCCTTCATACTTTAGGGTACCATCATTAATGAACTTTCCTCCATGGTGGAAAACACACTCAATAGAGTCGTCCATTACACACAACACAATATAAATATATCTACACACCTATTAGGCAAACATATGATGACAAAAAAAATATTATTAAAAGACTAAGAACACGTACAGAGACACAATCAAATAACTTTAAACATACATGGGGGACCACATTATCCTCAACAACGTAGACCAAAACATACATCAATGAGGGACCACCAACGAATATTGTAGTTTTCCAACTATAAAAACAAAGACAATAAAGCACAAACACTAACCTTCCTTCAGATTAACCTCCACTGACCACGTGATTCAGCCTTGTGCTTCCAACAACACAAGGACCCACACCTCACCTCGTGCTTCAACTTCTTCCAGGAACCCGCACATGCACCCTCGCTTCCAAGCCGATGTTCTTCAAAGGAGAAACTCTCTCGCGCTTCGAATCAAATAAAGAAAGAATGCCAATTTTTTCCCAATTGCCTCACACGAACCCTACCCCCAATTTTTCCCCAATCTTAATTACATTTCACAATTAAAAGGGGTCTGCAGTTAAAGTTTTTAATTATTTCCACTTTGCCCTTCGAAAAATCTAATTACATTCATAATTTTTAATACAAAATTCCTTTGTAATGCCACGCTTCATTAATGTCAACTCTGGCCATGTCACGTAAACAAGACGTAAACGATCATTAGTGTAATTTGACGACAGACTCTTAATTGGATCAATTTTACAAAAAAAAAAAAAACTCAATTGAAACGTCGAAAAGAAATGAGACTTATTTACAATTCCAAACCAAAATAGGAACTTATAAAGATTAAACGGTGAATATTTTATTTTAACTAATGCTACTTTTTCATATATTTTTTTTTCTTTTTCTTTCCGTAAACTCCAACGGTGAAACCTGGTGGTCACTTTTTAGAACTCGAGAAGAGAAGAGACCCTAAGCCACTGAAAAAGCTCTGTTTCAATGGAAGAAGTGAAAGCAGCGGTGGCTCCTCCTTTTCCCCCGGCGACGAAGAAGAGGCCACTCGACTCCAATGCTCACTCCACCTACTTCAAGATTCGTGCCGTTATTCGAGACCTTCGTCCTCACATTCTCGAGGTTCAATATTCCATTTTTTTTTTTTATATACAACAACCATTGGAATATTTAATGTAATAGTTGTTCATGAAACTTGTTAGCTAGTGTTTTAACTCCCTCCCTCTTTTCAATTTTCAAATCTGTGGCTAATTGGTGTGAAAATCTCAAGTTTACTCCTCTTGTTGATTCGGTACTCTTTTGTGCTTGGGGTATTATTCATACGGAGTTTTGCGATTGCTTTTTAATATATAGTTAGTAGGGTTTCTGTTAGGGTAATTCTAGGATGGGATCCAAGAATTACACAGACAGACTACGGAGGCCAAGGAAGAAAAGCATCCGAATCTTGTTAGAGGAAATTCGAGGTTCAAGAGTGTTATTACAAAATTCTGATCCCATCCAAGAGGGTCCTCTGCTATTTATGGTTTACTGTCTGTATAACTGTCTAACAACTTTCCTCATTCTAACTATCCATTGACTAATTACAATCGAGATACTCTCTTATTGCTTATTTACAAAATATCCCGTAAACAAATGCCTTCCTTAGCTTCAGACTTGTCCTCAAGGCGGGAAGTGAGGGTATTTCTACTTCAAATCAAAACAACATACCTCTAAAACTTTAACCCCTGCTTATATGAGTGAGAGAAGGGCACAAGGGCTATGTTATTTCCGTGATGAACCCTTTACTCCCCAGCATGGATTAAGCCATAAAAAGCTGCAGTTGCATGTGATGGAAGTAGATGAGTTACAAGATAATGAAGAGAAAGAAGTACTGCTTGAAAACTCCATGGGACCCAATTTTACATATCCTCAAATTTCTGTACATGCTCTCACCGGAATTACCAATTTCCAAACCATGTGTGTGACCTTTTACCACCAAAAGACGCCTCTCCAGGTTCTGATTGATGGTGGCAGTACCCACAAATTTTTGGACATTGAGGTACCTAAAAGATTGGGTTGCAGGATTGATGCTTTGGATTACTGAGTGAGGTTGTTGCGGATGACACAAAGTTAAATGTTTCTACAGTAGTTAGAGGATTTCAGCGGACAATCCAACAAACAAAATTCACTTCTGATATGTTGCTCATTCCATTGGGGTGCTGTGATTTGGTATTAGGGGTCTAATGGCTAGTGTCGTTGGGTGATATTGTATGGAATTTTAATAAGTTGTAGACGGAGTTTTATGTTTAGAGAAGGAGAAATGTATTGAGAGGAGCCTCTTAGGGGTTGAAAACAGTTAAGAAACAACAATTGGGGAAAGCTATGGCAATTGGTGTTCATTTGTCATTTTTACAAGTTTGTGATGGCCAAGGTGGTCTTCTAAATTCTCTTACTACTCAGGCTGTTGTTGCTGAAGTCCCTCTTGTTGTTGCCAAATTGTTGGATGAGTTTGTTGACCTATTTCAAGAACCTAGTGAGTTATTTCCTAGTAGACTGGGTTATGACCATCAGATTCCTTTAGTCCCAGGAGTTGGCCCAATCAGTAAGAGACCCTACATGTATGCTATTGGACTTTAATCGTAGATACTCTTGATATTCATTCTCAGTGAACTTGGAGTTGGTAGTTTTAGCCTCAGAGGTATTGGCTACTTTGGAAGGAAAACTGATAGGGAATACAGAGGGGAAGACGTGTTAGGATACCATATCATGGTCTACTATTTTGAGAGATGCAAGTTTGTTTGTTGTATCATAGAGACATTGAATATAGTTGACATAGATGTTTTGAGCTTTCTTCCAAAAGGAGTGACATGTTTTGAAAGTTCTAAGGGATATCAAAAGTCTTGGTTATGCGGATTGCCACAACATGGCACACAATTGGAAATCTGCTTGTTTCCATTGTTAAGCTTTTTCAACAGACACATGGCTTCCATTTTGCTCAAGGTGGTCATGATGTCCTTGGCCAAGAAAACACATTTCAAAAGATAGATAACTTTTCCCATTTAGCTTCTCATAAGTAATTGAGGGGCTTCTAGAAAATGAAATAACACTTCCAGTCACTATCTGTGATCAAGGGAACAAAAAACAGTGAGGGGATGCAAAAATACAGAGATGATGTTCCAATGAGCGGACGACAACGCGTGGACAGCACATGCCTGGTTGTAGCAGATAGAGATGATGCACGTGGTGGAGAACTGACCCTCGGCACCGTTAGGCTTGGTCATCACTGTTAGAATTATTGGTTAGTGTGTGTGAGCAGTGTGTATCTTAATGTTAGAATAATCATTAAGTCTACCTATGATTAGTATAGTTAGTAGAGCCTAAAGTAGGGAGTTGTGTGTTGGTTTATCTATAATGATTGTTCCTAGTAGTCTAGGACAATCCTTTCATCTTCTATCTCTCTTTGTATCAAATCTTTATGTATATAAATGATAGAACATGAGGAGGGTCCATTAAGCCCTTTAGAAATATTTCTCTGTTCTAATCTTAACAATCACTTGTTGAGGCGATCTAGATTTGGTGGTCGCTAGATGAAAATGAGATGGCAGAAGGCGGCAGACGGCAACAAATGGCGACAAAACAGCTTAGAATAGTGGTTGACATTGTTGAACAGTCTCAAACGGTATCAAGTAGTTGTGGACAACAATGACTAGTGTCGATGGATAAGATGAGATAGAAACCAGAACGGGATCGACTCGTTGTGATACCAACTTGAGATTAAAATAGAGAAATATATTTCTAGAGGGTTTGAAGAACCCCTCCCATGGTTATCTATTTATATATTTGAAGGTTTATACAATAGGGAGATTAAACATCAAAAGCATATCAATCCCTTACCTTATCTATTTATATATTTCTAGACTACTTGGACAGAGAACTATGTACAGCGGTTATCTAACACTCAATCCCTTACCTTAGACGTAATGATTACATATATCTACTAATTATTTCAACCATATCAATCTAGAGAAGTGTTGAGGAGAGATTTGCAAATACATAATAAGGTCCCTTCCTTTGTTACAGGTGTCTTGTGTTGAATTGTAAATTTGTTTCCTTCAAAGAGAGTTTACTATGCAAAAAAAGGACATGATTTGTGATTATGTTTATGTAAAGTCTCAAGTCCAATAATAAAGACCTGAAAAATCAAACAAATTTCAAGTAGCTTGATTTATATACCCGCACACCCTTAATTTGCTTAATCTAGATTTTCAATTGGTATTTGTAATGAAGAAAGACCTTGTAATAGATGATTTCTGAAGTATAGAACCATTTATAGAGTTTTATCCATTTTATAATTAGAAATAGCATGCTCAATAAGACTAACCCTAATCAAGAAAGTGATCTTACGAAAAAAGTGAAAGCTAAGAACATAAGCTCGAAAGAGCAAACTACTCTCTGCATAATGGATGTAGAAAGTCCCCTGAAATACCAAATGGCCAACGCTAGTCTCGGGTTTTAAGGACTTATTATCCAAAATATCAATATGGAACAAGTAAAACGTGTACACTTTACATGCTGATTCAGCAAAGTTTGGAACTTTCCTCTTTTTAATTTTTGTTTGTAGTCATGTTTGAACCAAGAAGGTGAGACTATTTCTTATAGTTGCATACTTTGCATGTACATTTTATGTGGATGCTTCATTAACTAACTCATGACATGAATTATATCATTATGTATTTACTATAGGTTGGTCTATACTACCGTGTACTGAGTAACTAGTTTCTTTTATTTGATCCAAGGTGGTGTTATGAGTTTTTAGTTAGAAATTTAGTAAGTTATGTTTGAAACTTATTTGGATACGTATGAACTATTGAGTCATTTTCCTAATAGTTAAGATCGAATGAGTAAATTTCCAATGTATTTCTTGCCCTTTATCTGGTGTGTAGAGTAGTGGCCTCTTTTCACTGGAAACACTGTATGAAGTTCCTGTTTGATCTTGAAGGTTATCCGAACACCTGACTACAAAAAGTGCAAGGCATCCCGTGAAATTCAACAACGTAAGTTCATCCAGGCAAAATTATATTCATTACATAATGAAAACACACACACACAGAGGCATCCCGTGAAATTCAACAACGCAAGTTCATCCAGGCAAAATTATATTCATTACATAATGAAAACACACACAGTCATGAAACTAGATAATCTATTGATTTGTCTGTTTGTATTTGGACGTCTTCTGAACAAAACCTAATGTTTTGTCTCTCTTGGAGGACCTGTGTTTTGAATGTGTCTATTTTGTCTAAACAAAAACACGTTTTTAATGATTGGTAGGACTTATGGTCCTTTAGTAAAAATTGTATTACATGATCGATAAAATAATATAATGCTAATGATATATTTGTTATGTTTCTGACTTATGTCTATTTTATGTGTTTCTCCTCTGAGCATACATAATCCTGCTGTCTGCATGGCTGTGGGCTCGTTAGTGATTGTCAAACAGACAGAACCTTGGTTCCTGATGATGCCACCATGTCTATGATATCTAGTAGTTTTGGTGTAGGTTGTGTAAAAATACTCCATGTGGTAGCTTGAAATATGCCTTTTGACTTAAATTGCAGAGCTGAAGATCGTGACAAGGTTATGTGAAAGCATGAAAGATGACCAGTCAAAGGCTGGTCAGAACATTGATGAGAAAACACCCAAAGAGCAGCAGTCTCTACCATCTGAAATTAAGCTTACTCCACCAGTTCCTGGCTTTCAGAAGCAGGTGGTTGAAGATGGTCTTCCAGGGACCTATGTAGTTGGAGGATCTGCATTTGGCTGGAATTTTATCACCTTTTCAGGCAAAGATCCTGTCTATTGCGGTAGGTCAAAGGAAGAATTTCGAACTGGAAAAGTTTCTAAGTAATCCTATGGAACTTTAAACCCCTATATTGATGGTCAGGAAGAACAATAGAGTGTAAGTTGTCTTAAACATTTCTTTAATGATAAACTTTTTTTAAGATACAAGACACTTGATAGATGCTGTAATGGTTCTGAGATTGGTTAGATTTTAATATTGAAAGCAAATGGTATCTTACGTGAACAGTTTTACTCAAAAAGGAAAATTATGCGTCTGAAGTAATTTATGATGTTCCTATACCATGTCTTGTGTCGTGATCTATATTGTCTATATGATTCCTCAGGATGTGGTTTGTGTGACTGCATTCTCAACTTTGATATTTCAATTAAATAATAATTTTTACACAGCTAAAGAAAGAAATAGGCATTCAGCATATATTTTTATTTTCTTCTCAATCAAGGAAAGCATTGATACAAGTATTGAGGTTTTTTTTAATTAAACTGTATAAGTTGCAAGTGTCTTTGGAAATTAAAAGGGAATGGCAGCAGTTCTCTCATTTAGGTTTTAGGCCAAACCACTTATTTAGCTCTCAAAGTAAGCGCTGAGGGCATATAGTTTCTTAAGTAAATTTGTTAGGTTCCTAGGTTTGAACCTAACAAAGAACTCTCAAAAACAGTAGAAAATAGAAAAGAAAGGAAAGAATTCTCTTATTCAGAATGTATGGAATGTATGAGCACTGTATAATGAATGGGGATGAGAGCATAACCTCCCTTGAGAAGATAACCTCTCTACACAAGCCAAAGCCTGACTTTACAAAATATATTCTCCATCCCCTTAACAACATAACAGGATCTATTTATATAATTCTCTTGCATGTAAACCCATTAACCATTATATTTCTATCCTCCTATACCCTATCAAAATTCGAACAAAGTTTAACTACCATCTTAGTCTTTAAATTTAATTATTTATCGTCTTTGTTTATTAAAAATATAACAATATTGTATTTTAAAATTACATGATATTTATTGACTTTGAACCAAGATGAATGACTACGTTTAACATTTTCAAGTATAGGTATAGAGCAAACTAGGGATGGATCAACTCGTTACTTTGTCCAGAAAAGTTAGGTCGAGATAGAGATTTCAACTCCTCAACTTGTATTAGTTTGGTTTGTCCAACCTGTCAACATGTTGAGTCAGCCAGCGGATCAAGTTGAGTTAGCTTGTGATTTGTTTTGAAAGAAAACAGATGTTGAAAAATATGCAAACGGGAATTAATGAAAAAAAAAACAACTCTTAAAGCTAAAATCATTAAAATATTCAAACGGGAATTAATGGAAAAAAAGCCGTTTATTCATTTTGTTAAAAAGCTTCAGAAAATCATGAGATACAGCTCCTAGAGCCATTTCATTGCTGCTCCATTTCAGTTATCTAACTTGTTTCTGCAAGTGCTTTAGATATCTTCAATGATTTAAGCTCATCTATCAACTGAATCAAGTTGTTGTAAGAGTGTCCACCCTTCTCTATAGTCTTCTTGGAAGCATCACCCAATTTTATTGCTCTCCTTCTCATTTCTCTGCCCTCTTCTGTCTCCATCAACTGTAAGACAGCCTTGGTAATCTCTACCCTTTCCACCACATCATCTTTGTCACCTAATGCCCAAAACTTGTTTTCCTTAGTTCCCACTGAAACTCCAACCTTCAACACATCAACTACCAACTTCTCATTGTAAAATTGTTCTGCAAACATAGGCCATGTGATGACTGGCAATCCAGCACTCAAGCTTTCAAGAAGGGAGTTCCAACCACAGTGAGACACAATGCCTCCTATGGCAGGGTGATTCAATATCAGCAGCTGTGGTGCCCAGTTCCATATAATAAAACCCTTCTTGCTTTCTTTCATCTTATCCTCAAACTCTTGCAGGAAACTGTATTCATTCTCATTTGCATCTTTTTTCCTGATGATCCAGATGAAACTATGACCAGAATTTTCAAGCCCGTAAGCCAGTTCTACAAGTTGAGCATGATGGAGCCTAGTGAGGCTTCCAAAATTCACAAATTACAGAGTCATTCTGCTCATTGTTAAGCCAAGTTAGCCACTCTGGCTCTCCTGGAAGGTCCTCCTTGTGTTCCCTATTGATCTTTTGTCCATCATCATCCTTGTTAACCCAGGCTGAAACTGGTCCAATACTCCAAGATTTGATCCCCACTATACTCTTATGAAGTTGCTCATACTCGCTTTCAAGTTCATGAAAACTATTATAGATTGCTCCATAGCTTCTTCTCTCTGATGCAAACATTCCCTCAAAATAGTATGAGACTTCTTCACGAACCTTTTGCCAGTTTGCTAGCTGTAGAGGGGTCATCTCTATTCTATGAGGAAAACCAGGAATTGAAAACTTTTCGGTATCGGACACTAACCTCTCATGAGGCCTGTGCCTCATGACAAAATGACTAGCACAGTCGGATAGGTAGCTTGAGCTATAAAAGAAGATTCTTGGAATACCCAGTTCTGCTGCGGATTCCACAGTCCAAGGATAAGACATGTCACTCACTATGCAATCTGGATGCAGATCTTGAAACAGAAGTTCAATATGACCCTTGAGCATTGATATTCCACGGCTGATTCGGCCCAGTAGTTCTAGGGAAGTGCCATCTTTGATGTTTTCAACCCCTTCAGGAAGACCTACTTGAGCTGCAGGGAATGGAAGCAGTTGAGTTCTGATATGGTATCCATGGCTGAAGTCACTGTCAATGGCATTTTGGAAAGTTAAAGCATTTGCAGGGGTTGCTATAATGGTGACATTAACACCATGCTTGGCAAATAACCTTGCTGTGTCAATCATGGGGTTCATATGGCCAGGAGTTGGATATGGAAGAAAAGTGACATTCAATTGGTGTTGGTGTTGAGAATCCATAGCTTTGGCCATCTATTAGGTTCTATTTCTTTGCTTTCAGACAACTTTCTGTGATACAATATAGACTTATATAAGCTTAAGAAAAAGATTTCTGTCCTTATAAATATCCTTTCTTTAGTCATCTAAAAATAATAAAGATGCATGTTTTTTTTTTTTTTATATATAGAACATACATCTTTTAACAAAAATAAAATATAAAATTTTTTAATTAAATAAAAATAACTGTGAATCAATGATATATTTGAATTAGTGCGGAATACATGCAAGGAGGTTATGCGTGGCATTGAATTAGTTGACATTATGAGAAGGTCGGAGGAGCACAGTACTTATGTTGTCTTCGTGGCTAAAAACTGCTATTTCACATTTGAAGTGTCGACAGTGCCATGTTACACGGATCCTTTTTTTGTTTTTATTGTCTGCCATCATCAGTATAACGAGGGAAACGAGTACTGTAATGATATAATAATAGTTCAAGTCATCAACCATTCAAACTTTTCTTCAAAATAGCTAGTAATTAAGAACCTCCCCCCAAAACAAAACTTTTAAAAAATAAAATAAAATGAACTTCCCTTGTGTTAGGGTGTTGCTCCCTCCACCTCCCGTCATGCACCTCTCCACTATTTTAATTTATTTCAAAAATATTTTACACCTTCCTACTATTTTTTTTTATTCCAAAAATATCCTACACCTCTCCATTATCCTTAACTATCTTTCTCTTTTTCTCTTTACATTAATGGAGCATAACTTCAATAGTACTTCTACCATTTCCATTTTATAAAATTAAAAGTTAGATGCAAATATAAAATAATAAACATAATAATATTAATAGTAAATAATGATATATTATTATTATGTACTAACTTTATAATGACGAAAGAACTAAATAAATTCTAAATCTTTAACAAATAACTTTTTTTTTTATATTTTAGGTATTTAATAATATTTTTATATTATTTATATAATAAATTAAATATTTTATTCAAGTTATTTGAGTCAAACATGTCGGTGAGTTAAAACATAATATAATGTTAAAAATTATAGATATTATATGTAAAAAAAACACACATATATAAACATTTTTCTAGAAATTTAGAACAAAATTTTACTATTTATTAAGTAATTTGAAAAGAAAAAAATATATTCAACAACGAAAATAAGATTGAATCAAACTTATTTAAGAAAATATATTAGAAGTTCAAATTTAAGTCATGTAAATACTCCATTAATAAGCCATGTAAATGTTCCATTAATGTAGAGAGAGAAAGAGAAATATTGTTAAGGATAGTGAAGAGGCGTAAGATATTTTTGAAATAAAAGAAAATAGTGGGAAAGTGTAGAATATTTTTAAAATAAATTAAAATAATGGAAAGGTGCAAGATCCACTTGGGAAGGTAGAGGGAACAACACCCCTTGTGTTATGCATAAATTACAAAGAAAAGTTTTAAAAAGAGAGGCAGAAAGCCCGAGATGAAAACCTTGGCCTTTACGGTCCATAACAAGAATAATAAGGAAATGACCTGCACCTCCATTAATTTCTACCTACAACCCATCATTTTTTGGAATTCTACTTTTGTTCTTTTTTTTTTAATTTGAAGTTTCTTCTTCCTGTCTTACTAAGTGTTTCGGTACAAAGGGTTGAGATTAAGTCTACTTCTCCAAATGGTCTGCAATATCAAAGTTCAGGTCAAAATTCTTCTTTTAATCCGTTTTAGCTACTATTGAGTCGAGCTAGGGTGCTACATATAGAAAGTGTTTTGATGCTAAAGTTAGTGTTTATCTGATAATGCTGACAATAAATAATCAATATAACCAACTACCTGAATATCAAACCTATATTTATAGATTTTGGAATGGGTTTTTTCTTAAGGTTAATGTAATTATTCTTAAGGTTAATTATGTTTATAGACAGTCATACAATACACTAAGGTTTGGTGCGTTATGGTTTGATTTCTCCTAAAGTTTTGGTGGATTTGTTAGTTAGGTCTTGGAGAAGTCTCGATGATTTTGAAACTCACACAAGCTATGACAGGTACGTCGAGGCATGGATTGTTCTTTTCATGCTATAGAGGTGTGTGAAATAGTGAAGGTGAAGTTTCCAGAAATCAAAATCCAAAATTAAACCATTGAACAATTGATCCAAAATAGACGTAGAGGTAGGAAGTGGTTTTCAAAATTTTCATTTTTTGAAAGAGTAATGTATAATTCCGAAAATTTAATTCTATAATAGTTTCCACTAGTGTACTTCGAAAAGATGGTTACAGAAGAGATTGTGCGTAGAAATATAAACACCAACATTTTAGACTATTCTGGATTTGTACATTGATTTAGACAACATAAAATGTTCACTTGTCATGAGATCATAAAAAGATGAATCACAAATTCGCCAAAATTACAGATTTTGATCCCATCTTGGCAGTGTAAGTTCACTTATAGACTCACAAGAAAAAGGGTCTTACCTTAAATCCCTGTATAAGAACTTCCTTCAACTATCACCTAAACTCCACACTCTATATGAGTTTGTAAGTCTAGTAGAGTTTAAGATGAATTCACCAAAAACGTGTATCCTTAGTCAATGTGTAACATTAAGCTAACAAGCATTGCATTTCTCCTTAAAACTACTAAAACTCATACAAAACATCCAAATCCATAAGCCAGGCATTTCATTCCATTCCTTTCACTTTCATAGTCTTAAAATCACCCATTTTTCATATGATAAAAATTTCTTAACAAATTCTCCATAGTTCAAACCTTAATCCACCATCATAATTTGGAAGACATGCTTAGCGAGCTTAGTTACTTGCCTGACGAGCTACCTTTGCGAAAGCACTCGCTTAGTGACTAAATGGTTTGCTCAGCAAGTCAAGCACTAGAATAAAATACAGATCAATGCGCTCAACGATAGGAGACTTACTTAGTGACCAAACCCCTACCTCTTTACCAAATTCAAAATTGTTTTTCATCCAGTGACACTTTCCCACGCCCAATAACTTATGCCCTGGAAGTTTCATCCAACGAGCCTGACTTGCACAACGAGTGAAAGAATCTGGAGGTCCTTAGAATCCAGTTTCTTTTTATTTTCGCTCAGCGAGGATTTGGCTCGTCCAAGGAAACATATTTGCATAGTGCATATTTACAAATCTACACAATCAATGGTACCCCTAATTCAAATGAGATTTTTCTTTCTCTAAACAACTCATAAGCAAAACCAATGCGATAAAAATGACCCATTTGAACTAAGAATACCACTCCACATTTAAAACTCAATTCCACAACTTTAACTATCATTTTCATCATTCACACAATTTCACATCATCAACCAAATTTCCACTCAATTCAATCAAGATCAATAATAATTATATGCTAACTCATCAATCTGTAGAACACAGATCAACCAAACCAACCAATGTAATTCAAGAAGTGAAAAGATTAAAATTAATTTCCCTTACCTTGATTAAATAATTTTTTTTCCTCACAAGACATCTTAACTAGACCAATAAAACCTCAATTAGAAATCTAAAAATATCATGATAATCATAAAACAACAAAGATTTACTTAGACTACTTTTAGATCATATGTACAACTCTTACCACTCACATGTAACTTAAAGAATAAAATCACCTCAAAAAGAATAAAAAGAGAATTTATTTTGTTTTTCACATTGAACTAGTGAATATGTAGTATTCTTTACTATAAGTTTTTTATATTCAAAATAATAAAGTTTGGAAAAAAAAATCTAGAGATGATAATTTTTATAAGATGAATTTTAGTTTATAGAAAATCTAATTGTAGTTTAAACATTTTATTATCTATTTGCTTAAATCATGATAGAAATCCTTGTTTTAAGTTCAAAACTTTCAACTTATATATTAAATTTATCCTTAGTATTTAAACATATTAGATAATTTGATTCAACATTATATTTAAAATTTATTTTTCAACTTTAATCTAAATCAACTAAAAAAATGAGTGATCAATTAATTTAATTATAACAAAATCAAACCATCAATATTAAAAAAGTATGTAAAATTTATATATAGAAAAATGAGTACAAAGAATTAGAAAATGTGATGTTCAATCTCAATAGGATAAAGATCAACCACCATGATGATGATGATGGTTCTCCCTTTTATAATATAATAGACTTAAGAGAGGAGGAAAAGAGTAAGTCTTAAATTTTTTTCCAATTGTTTTGCAAAGAAAAATCATTCTAAATTAAAAGAAATTATAATTGGACTTTAAAGGAATTCAAGCTGTTAAGTAACAACTCCAACTTCACTTTCACTTAACAGATAATATTATCTGTAAATCATATATGTTTGATTTAATTAATTCTTTTATTTCTTTTTTCCTCAATGCTACATACAAGGAAGAGGAATCTTGGAGCTATTTATATTGATGCAAAACTACTTCAAGTAAGAACCTTTCTTTTGAGGAACCATTCTGTAACCTATAATACTCTTTTAAGGTGCTAAAATCACAGGCACTTCTAGTTAAGAAATAGTGAACATAAAAAATTGAATTAAAAGGATTGTCTGAGCCCAGGTTCGAACTGGGGACCTCTAGTGTGTCAGACTAGCGTGATAACCAACTACACCACCCAGACCCTCATATTACATTATTTTTCAATTATGTAATTTCTCATAAAACAACTGGTTAAAAGTGATCTTGATATACAACTTAATATAAAACAATATTATATAACCAAGCAGAGATGAATATAGTGGTGATATTGTGTAATAAAATATATGGATTTGACATTGGTAATGTAGGTTTTAATTATATTTTATTACATTTGATCACTAATTATCATTATTTTATAAATTTTATATTTTAAATTTATTGAATGGTAGATAAATGAATATAAATTAGATCTGACACTATTTTGTCCATTCACTTTTGAAATGCCCTCAGACGTTGTAATCAACAACATTATGTAATTAACAATATTATGTAATCAATAACCCGTTTTGATGTACTTTAGGATAATGCAATGTAAAATAACTTATGTATTATTAAGGTTTCAAATGAATTAAATGGTATGTGATGAATTTGGGTGGAAATAGGAAATATATGTATAATAGGTGTGATAATTCAAGATTATACGAGAATGTGATGTATGTATTGTGTTTTATTATATATTCTTCTTTGGTTGAAATGTATGATTTGAGATCATAATGTAGTAGTTTTAAAGGTGGTAATTCTATTGTTGATATGAGAATTAGAGTGACACTATCTTGATTTTATTAACTGACTCTGAGCAAATTTGTTTGAAAAAGCTCTTAATGTTAAGCATGCTATGCTCAGAAGGAAGCTAACCCCTCTAAATGTGAAATGGAATAAGCATTGTCTATATCATTGTAACTTTTGGCACACGACTAAAGAATGCATTGTGTTGTGTGATAAGATTGAATAATTCATACGAGTGGGGCATTTAAAGAAGTTTGTATGAAATCCAAAGGTATGAAACAAATTAAAAATGACAAGAAGGAGAAACAAGGATCTTCTTCAAAGTACAGATGCTATAGTTGTGAAGAAGAATGACATGTTAAGACAGACTGTCCAAATGGCAAAAAGGGTGAAGAAAAGGAAAATAAGTTCTTCAAGAAGAAGATAACTTACATTGCATAAGAGGATAATGCATCAAGTTCCTCAAGGTCAAACGATTATGATGAACAAAAAAACCTTGCCTAATGGCCTAATGTCAATACTTAATCATTTGGAAGCCAAAAAAATATATCTAGCAATAATTATAATTATGATTATGATTAATTGCATTATGTTATTCAACAATTATTGCATGAATAAAAAAAAATTAAATATTGCTTGTAGGAAATTAAAAAAAAAAAATTTTAAAGAACTGCAATCAAAATTTGAAAAATCTCTTGAAGAGAAAGAAATTTTGAAAAAAAAAATATCAAATTTAGAAAAGAAATAAACTACAAATATTGAATGTGAATCGTGCAAAAATCACTTGTTTGATATTGATATTATTGAGAAAATGCTTAAAGAGGTAACTAAAAATGAAAATATTGAAAGGACTACATTTAAGAAAGATGCTTTTAAAAATAAAAGTGTTTCTAAGACTAAGAATAAGAATAAAAGGCTGCATAGGATACGAGTTGAAAAAGGTAAGCCTTCTAGAAATATAAATTGCATAACATGTTTTTAATGTATAAAAAAGGAACATACTTCTAATAAATGTAGAATCTAACATTTTGATGTTACAAATAAAAGATATGTTCGGATTCATGTTATAAAGTAATATGCTTGTAATATTAAAAGGAGCTAAATAAGATTTTGGGACCAAAATTCTTGTCTTATTTTGCATGTTAAAATTCAAAAATCAAGAAAGGCTATACTATCATGGTAAATTTTATGAGCTTTGAAGATATTTATGAATATTGAATATGTATTAGAAGCTTAATAATAGTTAAAATTTGATTTTTTTTTTCTTTTGAAAACTTACCTAAATAATGGATTATCAAGAGTCACAATCAATTATCAAGTTCTTGGAATGTTTAATTTTGACTCTAGTATTTTCCCCTAGAATAATTAATTATCTTAAGTAATAATCTATTATCTTAAGTTCTAGAAAAAAAAACTGTTTATTTTAAGGATCAGTTTTAGATTTAGAGGGGATTACTAGTCCAAAAAGATTTATTTTAATACAAAATGGAGAATATTACATTCAGGAAAGTAAACTTTTAATGGTTGAGGGAGAACTAAATTCTAATTGAATTAACAAATTTAGGATGAGCATATAGATTAGTTACTTTTTAATCATGATAAAAAAGGGAGAAATATTTTGCTTCACATCTTGTGATAAATATTTAGGTTGACAATTTATGATGACTTTTACCTATTGAAGGGGAAAATACATGATTATGTTGATATCTTGTTATTTATATTTATTCTAGATTAACTCCTTTATCTCTTAAGTTGATTGATTAAGGACAAGACTATCACATGTCTTCAACAAATTTTTGATCATCATAAAAAAGATGAGATTGTTGACTAAAAGATGGACATCTTGTTTTAATAAAGAGTTTTGGTGATAATGATTCATGCGTTAATGATTTAAAGAATGTTTGGATTCAAGGATAAAAGACTTAAGAATTTAGTTATCCAAGTTTTATAATTTGTGATGTGATAATCAATTATCAGTAATGATATCTATTACCATTTATGATTAATAGACTCTTCAGTTTTGTGACCTAATTTTCAAAATAATGGTTTGTATGTATTTTTTTCTAAACCAAATTTATAAAAAAAAAAAATTTACTTAGAGATTTAAGAATTGTGTTTTAGAGAAACTTTTAGTATTTGTAAAAAGAGACTTTGTATCTAAGTGATTGAATGCAGTTGTTAAAGATTAACAATTGGACATAGATGATAATTACATCTTCTTTCCAATTGCAATGAAAAATCATTCTAAATTAAAAGAAATTATAATTAGACTTTAAAGGAGTTAATTTTCTCTAGGAATAGATATAAGAGGCCATTTATATTGTTGTTGATGAAAAACTACTTCAAGTTTGTTCTCAAGGATAAGAAAAGGCGAGGAACCATTCTGTAACGCCTCTACACAGCAACAAATTGTTTAATCACAAATAGATTACCACCCTAAGGTTGGCTTCTATTCATAAATTTGGAGTTTTGTCCATCGTTCTTGATCTGTATTTATTACTTCTATAATACTCTTTTAAGAATTAATGAGTAAGGATTAACAAGACGAGGCCTATATATACTCCATTAAGGTGCGAAAATCACAGGCCCTAAAGCACCCTTTGCAGTTAAGAAGAAACATCACAAAATATTTTGTAGTTCACTATTTACACAAATCACAATAATGGATAATGCAGCATAAGAAGCAATAGAAGAAATGATGTTCACTGAAAAAAATGCTTTGCAAGTATAACAATGTAAAATGATATTGAGTGAATAGAGTTCATGGTAACAATGAGTCTAGTTACTCAATTTAAAATATGTTCCAACTACAACATTCAAAATTTGAGACCTCGAAATGTTAATTCATCACTTGTTCTTCATTCCAAACTGTAAAATATAAATTAAATGGATTGTCTGAGCCCAGGTTCGAACTGGGGACCTCTAGTGTGTGAGACTAGCGTGATAACCAACTACACCACCCAGACCCTGCGGTTTCATGTTTTTCGATTACTTAATTGATATAAAACAACTGGTTAAAGGGTGATTTCAATAAACAACTTCAAATAAAAAACCAAGCAGAGATAGATAGGTGATGTTCTATAATAAAATATATGGATTTGACATTGATAATTCTGGTATGGGTTTTAATTAGATTTTATTACACATTTTATCACTAATTTATTGAATGGTATATAAAGAAATATAAATTAGACTTGACACTAGTTTGCCCATTCACTTTTGAAACTGATGCGTTTAGACTTGGTAATCATCAACATTATAGATTATATTATGATATTTTTTTTATAGAATATTATGAAACAATATTTGTATATACAAGAGATTGTGGAAGATAGCAATACAATAGATCTAACACAAAATGATAATGTATGGAATAATGAGAAAGAAAAAATGCATTATTTCATCATATTAACGAAGATTTTAACATACTTCTATAGTCATTAATTTATAATTAATAGCAAACTGTTCATAAGCATTCATATTTGAAATAAGCATTTGCGTATTTGCAGAACTCCAGTTTTTTTCTTCCTTCTTTCAATAATTTGGTTTTTTTGAAAGTGCAATTGGGTTTCAATATGTCTATGTTTATTTCTACCATGTGTTATTGGACTTTTGACCAAACTTATTGTCCACTTGTCTCCACTGTCAACAAAATGCTTTCCTCAATCCTTATCTTTAATTCTTCAAACAAAGTCCTTAGCAATAGAACTTGGCATACACCCCCAGCAGGAGACAAAGCCACAATATATTGTTTTCTTGAACACTAAGAAATTGGAGCATCTTCAATTATGAATGCATTGCTTAGTGCTTTTTCTATCAATCTTATTTATACACCAATCAATATCAGAATATCCGACCATACCCTGATCAGAGGCTGCAAAATTTGTTAGGAAACATTAAACTATAACATATTGTTCTCTTAACATACCTGAGGAACCTCTTAATAACAAGCAAATAAAATTGTTTTAGTGCCTTTATGTACTGCTAACAAGCCTTATATATACACTATCTTAGACGCTTATCCCAAATCATACTTTCAATTCAGATAGAATTGAAAATCCTAGAAAGTTCTTAGTTGGCCATTCCAACAAAAGCAACAAAGACTAAGCAAATCTAACAGAAGGAAAATCAGAAAGACATGAAACAGGACTAACATTTCCCAGGTCAAAATTAATTTGCAAATAGCGCACCTCTAATCCTAAAGAACCAAGAAGGCAAAATTTCCATTACTTCAATGAAACACGCAACGTTCGACAATTTCCAGGAGAGAGGGCTCAAACACAAATTTATCAAGTGACTGTGAAGTGCACGAAAAACATAATCATGTTCCAAAAGCTTTTCTACCCGAGCAGAGCACAGCAAACACATAATGGCATAAGAAACACAATGGAAAAGAAAATAAAATTATAGAATCTTTGAGTTATAGAACCCATGCTGCCAACAGTGAAGACGCAGAGATCACGGTAAGTGGTGATATAAGAGTAAATTTTGGTAGGAGATGGGATGCAAGCAGACAACAAAGGAGCCAGTTTGTAAATTCAGTTAATTGTAAAAAAATAATCTAACACATCAACCTGTTCTCAATCACACAATAACTTTATGTGATGGTGCTGCTGCATAGGTGCACCACCGATTAGATGGTTCACTCTAGAATTCATCACAGAATGAAAGCAAAATAATTGTCATGACCATGCTTTAAAAACAAGACAGAACTAAAAAGAAAATCACAAGTCCTTTGCTCTTTTGGCTATTTACAGATTAGATTTGATGGCTGAATTTGCAGAAATAACTTCCCTCATTAGACCTTCTTGAACCACTGATACAAGAAGCTGCAAGTTCCCAAACGGAAAAACCTTTAGACAAAATGAACCAGGGAAAAGAGGAAAAACTAATGCCGGAAAAAGATAGCTCATGCATTAATCGCATATTCGACTAATTTAACCAAATAAAAACTGATAAAAAAATTAATGGTTAAGCTTACTGAAATAAAGTAATAAAAACTTATTTAATAAGTGTTAGTGGGAATCCTCATTTAACCAGCTAGAATATTGAAAGGTCATGGCTATTTTGTAGACCAAATATGATCTGTACAGGTTAAATATATCGAACTTTCCGGCGTTAAAAATAATTTAACAACCCCCAGTTTGAAAAAAGTTGAGATGTTTAAAAGTTGAAATACATTGATTTTAACATACACAGATATTTAATTCATTTTGTTGGAGGAAGTTGATTTCACGATATAACTTTACATTTCCAAGAATTATATTCCTAGGAATATTATGCCCAAAAATATATTTCCATAGACGTGTTTGACTATTAATTATCTAGTAATTTTAGACAAAAAAAGTACATTAAACTTACTACGTCAAAAATTAAAAGCGAAAGAAAAGTAGAATGTAATGAGGATGAGTAGTTATTTGTTATAATAACTAGTGGAAAGGAAATATCCATCTTCTTTTAGATATTAACAGCTTAAAATGTTAGAGTATAATTCTCGAGAGAATAAACATTGGTGATATTATATTTTCATAGTCTCTCAACTAAAAAAATATATTTATTCTCATCCCCATTTTACTGGAAACAAAAGAAGATAGCTGAAACAAGCACCCTCTCATTTTTTTTTTCTCTCATGAAGGTGTTCAAAAGGTTTATCTAACTAAAATTATGGTTATATAAAAAAAACTTATGTATTCTTCAATCTGTCTTCTCCCCCACCCCTCTTGCACGCACGCATATAGGGGGCATATTTATTGAGAGCGTGAAATAAATAAATTGATCAAACAACCAAACATGGATAATCAAGAGTGTGTAGACAAAGTGATGTGAAGAGATAATCCCTTACCTCTCCCTTTTGGTTGAACATTTGGCCAGTGACATAGCCCCGGGCATTACAGGAAGTAGGACTGAAGATCTGTAAAACAAATTGGACGTATTAATTAACAACTTTGCGGAATGAAAAAAAAAATAAAAAGAAAATTTTTTTGGGGGAAAAGTATTTTTTAATTTATGAAAAATGGACTAATTAAATAGTTAGTGATATTCAAAGAGTGGTTAACGAGTAGCCACATATTAGCGGATTGAATGATTTATTGTTCCTAAAAATATTTTTAACAAGAATTTTGTTGTTTTATCTTTCCTAAAATAACGAAAAACTTAACGGTACTCACCACAAATAGAACCCAGTCATCGGCTCTTAAAGGTCTGTGAAACCACATGCTGAAATAAAACCAACAAAGCATTAAACAAAAAAGAAGAGAGAATATTCATAATCATAGCTCGAAAACTTGTTTTTTTTTTTTTTTTTCAAATTATGTTATTGATAGTAGGAACAACAACTTAGTTGAAAACTTTTAGTTAGTCTCAGTGTTATGTTACTATACTCCCTTCTACACCAAAACACATGTTAATATACGCTGTCTGTTTCACAGTGACTGTAGTTTAAGGTCATTTCACACAAGCAACAATAAATATACCAATTTAAACAATTTTACTGAAATAGCATCATTCTTTTAGTAAATGCATTACTTTTTACTGAGATGAAGAGTGTAATTAATTTGAAGACAAATTAGGATGAGAAAAACTAATGCATCATTGGGAGCTGAGTAAATAAGTCAATTGGAAAATTTTAGATGACTAAAACTATAGTCGTTGTGGGACGGAAGAAGTACAAATTAAACATCACACTCCGATACTTACGAGTGGTCCAGACTCACAGCACGTGTCTTCATGCCCTTCCTACGGTTGGGATTCAAACTCACTTGAAGAAAGATTAGATCTGAAGTATACGCTACCACACACCTGCAACACAAAACCCGATTCACTTACTATTAGATATAAAAGCAAGAACTGAAGAGCTTTCACTACAAAAGCGTTAATAAGCTTTTGGACTAGTTGTTCTTGATATGGTACTAACCCACTATGACCATCAATCAATAAAAAAGAGCCACTATGCACAATAGGTCATTAATTTCATCATTGCCTCTCTCATTCTTCTACGTGAGAGTTGAATTTCGGTAAACTAAAATGGCCCTATGCATTGTGTCTCAAACTCTCCAAGCTTGGTCTCTCTTACTACATAAGTTTTCCTTTTCCCAAGTCGACACAAAATTTAACAGAACTTCAGTAACAGGCTGTCCAAGGAATGCAAGCCTTAGCACATCAATAAAAGCCCTCCTAGCTCATCCATACGCCAATTTCACAAAGAACTGAACATATCCAAAGGTAAATAGAAATTATGTACCTATGCAAGGCCTGATCATCTGAAAGTTTTCCCCTTGCTCTGAACCAGTATCTCAAACTGCAGTCAAATTTTTAATAAGATATTATAATATGCAGCATTAAAGTCCCATGACATTAAGTCTTAAAAAATGTTTTACGGAGAAGGCAAAGGATTGAATAATGATGTCTCTCGAATGGTACACCAATCCTTTCTCTTCTCTCTCCAAATCTCTGCCACCAACGTAGCATATAAGATCAGTAAAAAAGCACAAACACAAATTGGCAGAGTATCAAGCTAACCTAGGGGGAGATTTGGTCTGATTTGTTGAAGTTCTAGGTTCACAGAACCGTATCTCTATGGGCCAGGGAATGAATTCAACTGTAGCAACCTTGTTCCGGTAAGTTCTGAAACAAAAATTTTATAAGTTAAGGCAAATAAAATCTTCATACAGTCTTCTTAGGAGCAGAACCAAATAAAAAGTAAAATAAAAAACTGTAGCATCAAGCATAATATGCTAGATAGTAATTACTACCTTGGAAGGCGAGGGTCGGTAAGACGTTGCTCCCGAAGCTCTTCCAAAGACAAAAGCTATATACCAAAGAAAAAAATATGACAGTCTAATACCCAAAACTGTTTTTATGAATATAAGCTAGTAACTTGCCTTATCTGGTGTAGGGACTGATGGGATAGACACTTCCTGGTGGTGAAAGCCTAATTCCTCCTTCTGTAGAGTTAGAATAATAACAAAGTTAAATGTACTCCTGAATTTCTAGAATAATCATTGACAACAGCAAGAGCATATATTCATGTTAAAAGATCATATGTCAATCAAAATGAAAACGGCTTAAAGAATACTTCATTATATGCTATATTTTGTAATCATTAAAAACTCAAACTAGAAAAGCGATACTTACCATAGATTCATATTCCTCCAATATTTCCAATGCTAGATAGCATTTCATGTACTAAGTTAATATTGCATCAACGTACCTACTACTCCTAACAGTACTAAAAGCTGCATGACCATAACCCAAATAAATATAAATGCTAGTCATCCCAAAATCACTGATGGTATTCCACTTGTGCATAGGTGTTTTATTGCATCAATGACAAGGATACCATGATATATAGTTACACTGGCTCAGTTGTCCCTCAGTTCTCCAAATGGCATTTCATCTTTTAGTTCCATATTGTACAAGCAGGGATGACAACAGGTTGAAGTGTGGAAAGGGATAGTACTATCTTACTATCTGCCCCATCTAAAGATATTCATTCCATTAACTGCTTCACTACCTCTAAGGTATCTACAAAACAATACTTACATATCTTCTTAAGTAGAGGTGGGTGGAAACACGCAGAAATATACTTTTTTTTTTATATTTTCTAAATTTTAAAACAAATTATTTAAAAATAATTCCTTAAAACTAAGATAAAAAAAATAATTTTAAAGCATAATTCAAATAAAACTGTATAATTTTAACAAATAATTTTTTTAAAATAAACTTCAATTTCATAGATATAAATTATATATAAATATCTAAAATTCAACTATAAACAATTCTTTCATGATTAAAACTTCTCTCATCAATAACATTGTTTTGATCACCTGATTTTTTTCTTAAAATATCCAAAAGAAATCACTAATAATGACATGCTATCGTAGGTTGGATATTATACTCGTACCTACCTCATCAACAAACGAACAATTAAAATACTCATACCCATTATTTGTAAGTATCATTAAATATATTCATTTAGTATCCATTGTAGATTTTACCCCTAGATATTAGCTGGTATGAATTTATGTGTCATCCTTGCAAATATTAAACTAATGAAAACCAAATTATTAACCTTAATATGCAATTAAGAATCATAACCGAAAATACATAAAATAGAGACAAAACATTACTTAACCAGATTCAGAGCTAAATAAACAGAGATTTTATCTTATTCCAAGTCAAGAAAAATGAGGAATTGAGAAATACATGAAATGAAGCCAGCAAAGTGAATATGACGTTTCCGTTTTGAATTGCATCCACTCTCCTAGTAGCAAAACTCTTCCCATCACGGAGACGGCTAACTTGATATATAATGGGTACTGGAAGACAAAAGTTTACACTACAAGTGTTATCAACGGCAAGCCAGAAGTCCACAGTGAAATATGGTAGATGGTATTGTGGTTTGTTGCAGAATGCATGCCGGAAGAAATAAAAATATAATATATATAGCTAATATAAGAATTCCAAAAAATTTTCAATGAAGAAATAATAAAAAAACAGCCACATAACTAACAACAATAGCAAGTTAAAACCTTCAAATAACAGTTAAATGATAATAAAACACCAAGTTCAACACTTCAAATAATGATAAAAGGATAATAATGAGTAGGATGAGCTGCTTGATGTTAGAATTGGTCAAAAAGGATTTTATCCAATGAAAATATATGAAGGGGAGAAGATTAAGGAAATCAACAAATTAAATAGAAAATAAGTTAATATATATAAGAGAAAGAAATAGATAATAAAATGTGTAGAAAAGAAAAGAAAACCTAGAGTACAAATAAAGGAAGAGAGAGAAAAGTGATATTGTAATTTTATTTTTATCATTAATACATTTGCACTGAAATCTAAAGAGTTTTATTTTGAGTGTTATTATTCCGCATTTATATTTTCTCTCACAAATCTGATAAGAGAAATTCTGCTGAATTTCCTAACAACTGGTATCAGAGCCGGTTGCTATTATTATAATCAACGGTTCAAAGGGAGTCAGATTTAAGTGGGAGAAATGACTGCAGATGAAGGAAAGATAAAAATTGAGAAGTTCGATGGTACGGACTTTGGCTTTTGGAAGATGCAGATTGAAGATTATTTGTATCAGAAAAAGCTATATCAACCTCTCTCGGGGCATCAACCAGAAAACATGAAGGATGAAGATTGGATTCTTCTCGACCGACAAGCTCTCGGAGTTATTCGATTAACATTATCCCGCAATGTTGCATTTAATATTGCAAAAGAAAAGACCACAGTGGGTCTTATGACAGCTCTTTCAAGTATGTATGAAAAGCCGTCAGCCTCAAACAAAGTTCATTTGATGAGGCGATTATTTAATTTGCGGATGTCAGATGGCGCAATGGTAACGCAACATCTTAATGAACTCAATATAGTCACAACTCAATTGAGTTCAGTTGGAATCGAATTTGATGACGAAGTACGAGCCTTGATACTTTTGTCTTCTCTACCGGAAAGTTGGAATGCTACAGTCACAGCTGTGAGTAGCTCATCAGGCAGTAATAAATTAAAGTTTGATGATGTTCGTGATCTGATTCTTAGTGAAGAGATTCGACGGAAAGAGTCAGGAGAATCTTCAACCTCTTCAGTTTTGCATACAGAGTCAAGAGGAAGAAGTTCGAACAAAGGATATGGACGTGGAAGATCCAAGGAAAGAAGGTCCAATTCTAAGAATCACCGTAGTTTCCAAAACTCAAAGACAATTGAGTGTTGGAATTGTGGAAAGGTAGGACACTACAAAAACCAGTGCAAGAGTGCACGGAAGAATCACGAGGATAAAGCAGAAGCAAATGTTGCTTCAACCTCGAGAGGAGAAGATGCATTGATATGTTCTTTAGAGAACAAGGAAGAGTCTTGGGTGTTAGACTCTGGAGCATCCTTTCATGCCACCTCACAGAAAGAATTCTTTGAGAATTATGTTCCTGGAAACCTTGGAAAAGTTTACCTTGGGAATGAGCAGTCTTGTGAGATTGCTGGTAAAGGTGCGGTGAAGATTAAGTTAAATGGGTCTGTATGGGAATTGAAAAATGTTAGACATATTCCCGACCTAACAAAGAACTTAATCTCAGTAGGCCAATTGGCCAATGATGGTTACACAACAATCTTCCATGGTGATAATTGGAAGATTTCAAAGGGTGCAATGACAATTGCTCGTGGTAGGAAGAGTGGTACTCTCTACAAGACAGAAGGAGCTTGTCATTTGATTGCAGTTGCAATGAATGAAAATCCTAACCTATGGCACCGGAGGTTAGGTCATATGAGTGAGAAAGGGATGAGAATCATGCACTGAAAGGGGAAACTACCAAGTCTTCGGTCAATAGAATTTGACATGTGTGAAGACTGTATACTTGGAAAGCAGAAACGAGTAAGCTTTCAGAGAAGTGGAAGAATCCCAAAGAAAGAGAGACTTGAACTTGTTCACTCTAATGTTTGGGGTCCAACAACCGTCTCATCCATTGGTGGTAAGCGATACTTTGCGACTTTTATTGATGACCACTCTAGGAAGGTATGGACATACTTTCTTAAAAATAAGTCTGAAGTATTTGAAGCTTTCAAAATTTGGAAAGCCATGGTAGAAAATGAGACAGGATTAAAGATAAAAAGCTTAGATCGGATAATGGTGGTGAATATGAAGACACTAGATTTAAGAAGTTTTGCTATGAGCACGGGATAAGAATGGAGAGGACCGTGCCAGGTACGCCTCAACACAATGGTGTGGCAGAACGTATGAATAGAACATTGACAGAAAGAGCCAGAAGCTTGCGTTTGCAATCAGGCTTACAGAAGCAATTCTGGGCAGAAGCAGTCAACACAGCAACTTACTTAATCAACCGAGGTCCGTCGGTTCCATTGGAGCACAAAATACCAGAAGAGGTATGGAGTGGTAAAGAGATAAAACTATCACATCTCAAAATTTTCGATTGTGTAGCATATGTGCACATTAGTGATCAAGGCAGAAATAAGCTTGATCCTAAATCAAAGAAGTGCACTTTCACCGGTTATGGTGAAGATGAGTTTGGCTACAGGTTATGGGATAATGAAAATCAAAAGATGATTCGTAGTAGAGATGTGATATTTAATGAAAAGGTTATGTATAAGGACAGGAACAACACATGCAATAACAACTCAGAACAGAGTAGACCAGTGTATGTGGAGATGGATGATGTCCCAGAAACTCCTGTAATTGAGACTCCTCAGTCAGAGGAATCATGAAAATAATGATAACGAAGAACTCGACACACCAAAACTTTCTATTCCAGCTCCTGTTTTGCGAAGGTCTTCTCGGCCTCATGTACCTAATAGAAAATATCTGAATTATATATTGTTAACTGATGAAGGAGAGCCTGAAAGTTATGAGGAAGCATGTCAGATGACAGATGCTAGTAAGTGGGAGCTTGCCATGAAAGATGAGATGAAGTCTTTAATGTCCAACCAGACATGGGAACTACTAGAGTTACCTGTTGGGAAAAAGGCACTTCACAACAAATGGGTGTATCGGATGAAGGAAGATCATGATGGGTCCAAGAGATACAAAGCCCGACTAGTTGTCAAAGGATTTCAACAAAAGGAAGGAGTTGACTACACTGAAATCTTTGCTCCAGTTGTAAAACTCACTACCATCAGATCTGTTTTAAGTATTGTTGCCAGTGAAGGATTATACCTTGAGCAACTAGATGTGAAGACTGCATTTCTTCATGGAGACTTAGATGAGGAGATTTACATGCATCAACTTGAAGGCTTCTTAGAAGAAAGAAAAAGGAACATGGTGTGTAGATTAAAGAAAAGCTTGTATAGTTTGAAACAAGCTCCAAGACAGTGGTATAAGAAGTTTGAAAGTTTCATGCACAAGGAAGGTTTCCAGAAGTGTAATGCCGACCACTGTTGTTTCTTCAAGAAATATAAGTCCAGTTATATCATTTTGCTACTTTATGTTGATGATATGTTAGTAGTTGGTTTAGATATGGACGAGATCAGAAGTTTGAAGCAACAATTATCAAAAGAATTTGATATGAAGGATTTGGGTTCAGCAAAAAGGATCCTTGGAATGCAAATCACAAGAGATAAGAAAAAGTGTATTTTGCAGCTATCTCAGGCAGAGTACATTAACCGTGTTTTGCAGAGATTCAACATGAGAGACGCCAAAGCAGTTAGCACACCTTTGGCCAGTCATTTTCGTTTATCCAAAGAACAGTCCCCTCAGACAGAGAAGGAAAAGGACTCCATGGCTGAAATTCCATATGCTTCAGCTATTGGAAGTTTAATGTATGCGATGGTCTGTACAAGGCCAGACATTGGTCATGCAGTGGGAGTTATTAGCAGGTTTATGTCAAATCCAGGTAAAGCTCATTGGGAAGCTGTTAAATGGATTTTGAGATATCTACGAGGCACTATAGAGAAGTGTTTGTACTTTAGCAAAGGAGAGTTAAAAGTACAAGGTTACGTAGATGCAGACTTTGGAGGTGAAGTAGATCACCGAAGAAGTACTACATATTACATTTTCACTGTTGGTACTACAGCTGTTAGTTGGATGTCACAAGTGCAAAAGATTGTTGCTTTATCCACTACAGAAGCTGAGTATGTAGCAGTAACAGAAGCTAGTAAAGAATTAATATGGCTTCAGGGATTGTTAACAGAGTTGGGATTCATCCAAGATATGAGTGTTTTGCACAGTGATAGTCAGAGTGCAATACATCTGGCAAAGAATTCAGCATTTCACTCTAGGACAAAACATATTGATGTTCGTTATCACTTCATTAGATCTTTGCTTGAAGATGGGGTGCTAACATTGAGAAAGATTCTCGGAAGTAAAAATCCAGCTGACATGTTAACAAAAGTGGTAACCATTGACAAACTGAAATTGTGCTCAACTTCAATTGGCTTGCTACAATAATAAACTACAGAAGATTGGAGTAATGATCAAGGTGTGAAGACAACTTAAAATCAGTCTTCAAGTGAGAGATTGTTAGAATTGGTCAAAAAGGATTTTATCCAATGAAAATATATGAAGGGGAGAAGATTAAGGAAATCAACAAATTAAATAGAAAATAAGTTAATATATATAAGAGAAAGAAATAGATAATAAAATGTGTAGAGAAGAAAAGAAAACGTAGAGTACAAATAAAGAAAGAGAGAGAAAAGTGATATTGTAATTTTATTTTTATCATTAATACATTTGCACTGAAATCTAAAGAGTTTTATTTTGAGTGTTATTATTCTGCATTTATATTTTCTCTCACAAATCTGATAAGAGAAATTATGCTGAATTTCCTAACACTTGATACTTAAGCCATAAGGCTTTTCAACGTAATGGACTAATCTTTTGAGTTAGCAATTGGCTTTTTTATTGAGAGTTGGGCTACGAAAAGATGATAGAAGCCCTCCCAAGCAGAAAGGTGCTACTGCTGGGTCAATATCAATAGAGTGGAGCCTTCGTAAACATCAATCCTTAAATAGGGTGGCAATGTTAGAAGTCCCGCATTGAGTAGGATGAACTACTTGATATGAGAAGCCTTGAGACTCTCCTACGTAATGGATTAGTTCTATGGGTTGAGCTATTGTCTTGCGCTTAAGTCCTAATAGTGCCACAGTAATATTTTCTTTTCCATCTCATGTAATTTCTTGTGTACCCACACGATCATCTTAACATATTCATTTTTGGTACTCCCACATTTTTCCCTTTTACCTCTTTAAAGCACACCATTCACTAGATGATATGCTTAAATATGATTTGTAGCCTTAGACAATAGAAACTTTGTTAGTTGACTATAGAAAGTCAACATAAAACTAACTCAAGAACTATTCAGAGCCTGCAATTGTTCTAGAACAGGAAATTACTTGACAGTCTTGACTTTAGCTAATAACCCATAACGTAGTTCAAATTCTTTATTTTCTTTTAAGCACAAATATGCAGTACAAGCCATCCAACCAATATAAACATGCACATAAGTAAAAAGAAAATGGTGATGAAAACATGAAAAGCCAGGAGTGTGATTTGTCTGCAAGAAAGTCATTAAACAGCAATTGTTTAAAAAAAAAACTGCTGCCATTGGCAAATTTAAATCGCAAAAATAATTAGATGAAAAAGGTTCTTTCTACAAACAATGTATCAGGTGGACCAAGAAAAGAAAATGAATCTTTCAAGTAAGGGAGAATAGTAGAAAGAGACAAAGAATGAGCTACGTGGGGAGTATTGTCAATGAAGTTCAGATTAAGCACACTTACTGTTAAAATCCCCCACAAGAAGAAAATAGACATGCAAGCTATGAACAACTTTAAGACAATCAACAGATTTTGATGCTGCAGCCAGTGCCTGTCAATTATACATTATGTTGTAAGAAATCATTACCTAGAAAGTAATGCTAGCATGAGTAGAATGCTATTCATGGCATAAAGAGGTGTTTTCATACCTGTCCAACTATTTGTCCACCAAATACTTTTCCAAATTTTGGAGCATCTAGAGGAGTGATTCCTCGGAAGATATCTACCTTCCAAAAAGAAATAATACATTGATATAAGGAGGAACCATACAAAATATAGCCTACTTAATATCAAAGATAAACTAGGACAACGATCTCTGACTAGTTTCCGTTTCCGCCTCAGTCTATTACATTATATACTATGAATGGATACCTCTATAGGTTCCAAATGCAGTATATGCTCCACAGGCGAGCATGTATCAACAGATTTTTCTGCACTCCAGATAGACTTCGATTGCAGCAATGCTGAATGCTCATGGGGCAGTACCAAGCACGATAGCTGTCACATCAACATAAGCAATTGCTATAGGATAAAACATCGGAATGCAACTGCGAAATAAACCAAAAGGCACCTTTGTCAAAGCCATGACATCAGCAAGGTGAACTTCATTTGATAACCCTGCAAGTTTTGAATTCACATTAGTCTTCTGTAATTTTAGTTATATAGCAATATTATATCTCACTGCCCTTAACGTAACATGATAATTCTAGACAAAAAGCTTATTCACAAAAGCATCAAATTAGATGCATGCATTTTCGAGAAGTCAAACCTCATTTGTGTGAGATTACAAAATTTAAAACTAATAGTTGTTTAAACTATAAGGGTTAAATCAAAACTAGGTATGAACTAAGAGAGAAAGGAGGCTTTTTAATTATATTATTTTGTTTATGTGTAAATTACAAAACATTAAAATCAATTGACACTAGTTTGAACTCCTCATACTAACAAATAAATAAACAAGTCTGGAAATATAATAAACTCTAGAAGTGATTCTGAGAAGATGATCTTAGATACCCTAAAATATGGTACGATAGAATAAAGATATTTTCTAAACAGTCAAACTCCACTCAAAGAAAGAAAACAACACAAACATAAAATGTGCTCCATAAAAAATGGCTGAAAGACAACTCAGACGCAAGAGATATCAACACTATCAGATTTTATCTTAAAATCAATTCATAGTAAGAAAAGTTGTCCAACTGATATATAAACGGCATTCTCGACTAAAGTGAGAAAAACTAATTCAGCAAGATGGTTGTAATGATCATCACCCTAAGGCAGTGCGTCAGAGTGTTTCATGACCAATAAAGAAGAGATTTTGTCAGCATGAACATCAACAAAAATTTCCTGGCAAGCAATTATACAGCAAGAACTAAAACTTCTTCTCCAAGATCACCAAGTACAGTATATGTGTATATTATGGTGTGTCAACATGACAAAAAGTCACCATTATTGTGATTGTTAGTGGAAAGCCAAAATTGTTGCCGACAAGAAGGCATAATCAGTAGAAAGGTTTGTCAGAATTATCAAAGACAATTTTATCAGTTTTACTCTTTTCTTCCATACTGTCAGAATTGGAAAACCAACAAATCAGAAAGGGAAATGAGCAAAAATCATGCTTTAAAAAGGTAACCAAACAACATAAGAATGTTCGAAGAACAGACATCCAGGAAAGGGGATAAAGGGTAGAACACAGAGAAAACAAACACCACAAAGGCATCCAAAGAATACAATTGCAGAGACAATGATAGTAAAGAGCATGCACTCTTGTACCACAATATTCAGGTTCACCTTACCTTCTCCTTAAAGCCATTCTTTTTCAAGGAATGGAAGTGGCATGGTTAGAACTCTTGACGACTGAGTCATAGCGCACCAAGTTAAAATAAAATAGTTTAGGTAGAGGAGAAAAATAGTCTTTCATTAATAGAAAGGTGATTTTACGAATATTCTTGCACATAAAGATGTGTTAAAATTTAAACCACTAAACCTTATCTGTACTATTACTTAACTTCAATCCAAATTAAATCAGGAAATGAAACAAAATCAGAAAACCACTTCTACTACATCTAAGATGCTCTAAATTGTCTAAAAGATACAATAAAAATATGACAAGATATTTTCCAGAATATCTAACCGATACAATTAAGAATAACAAAATCATAATGACCCAAACTCCTAGACAACAAGCCTACACCTTTGAGGATGTTAGCAACAGTCTTGAAGCATATCTTTTACATAAGAATGAAGTTTATTACCAAAACCAAAGTAGTCATATCTTTTCAATTGAAACTCTGGATGATCATCATCAGCACTAACAGAGTCAACAACCTCAGCCTGCAAGCCAGGAAACTGAATATTCAGCACATAACTGAAACTTTGAAATTGCATAAACAAAATATTTAGATCTGTATCTTACATCACTTCAACTGATCCAATGACCATTTTGTTCATAACTTTCAATTCTAAAATATAACAATAAAAATGAGCATACCTCTCCTTCCCAGATGAAGTACAGACCATCCCCACGTTCCCCCTTACGAACAACATACTCTCTCGGCTCTACATAGTAATTCACCATTCAAGAATTGAAAACAATTAATGCTTATACCAGTTAATCAGGCATCCTCCCAGAAATGAAAAATCACTTGCAATTGATTGTCGAAATTCTGCACAATATAAATCTTCTAAAATACTCTAAATAATCACAACACGTAACTACATTATTTAGTTCCTGAAATTTGAGATTAACTTTTGGTTCCCAAATTAAAAATTAAAATTATCATTTTAGTCCTTCAAATGTTAAAAAATACATTACCATTTTCCATTTCCGTACAGGACTAAGAATATTATTTTTTTTTATATCTAAAAATTAAAATGAATTTATTACTTAATTTTGGTAAAAAAAAACTTATTATTACAAATTTCTGGACCAAAACAAAATCATGCCAAATAGCAATAATAATAAAACTACAGTTACGTGAACATATTTTTTAACAGTTTCCCACCTAATTCGCCGGACAAAATCTAATTCAACAGCAAAAGAGGTCAAAACTTCAAAACAAACTTTCTATTACCATAGTATTTGGGAATTACAAGCTCAGATATCTTCCGAACAGACGAGCCAGGAAGCCTCTGTAGCAGAGGCACGTTCCCGAGAAACTCAAACACTGCAACAAGATCAAACAGACAAAACTAAACCTAAGGATCGCAACAGAAATTCGGAAGCATTAAACTGAAAATCAATAAAAGTATTACAAATTATCCGTCCTGATTAGTTACAGATAAATCACGGAATAGCAGAAACAAAAATCGCAAGAGACTCCACTCACCTTCTTCCTTCGCCATTACAGTGATTGAATTGGATGATTGGAGGACTGTTATGGATGTAGTGACATTAACTTGTATATGTAATATTTTATATAAAGGAAAACACTTCTTTATACTGTTTTGGTGGTTAGGTATTATTACCAGTGGAAAAGGCACACACGTTTAAATGTCTATACTATTTTTTAGGTTAAACATTTTAGGGTTTAGGGTTTAAGGTTTAGGGAGCGATTTTGGTTTTAGTCTCTCTTTCAAACTATTTTACAATTTAGTCTTTTAACTTTAAAAAACTTTGTTTTTAGTCCTTTTTATCAAAATTTTTTAATTTTATTGTTTCAAGCACGCATTTGGATTATAGTATCAAACGTGCTTGAAACAACAAATAAAGTTAAAAAAATTCAGTAAAAAGAAATAAAACCAGAATTTTCTAAAGTTAAAGGACTAAATTATACCTTAGTTTAGTTTGAAAGAGGGACTAAAACCAAAATTGTCCAAAGTATAGAGAGTAAAAAGATATTTAACCATATTTTTTATTACAATTAGCAAAAGAGCACATGCATTTCTATGTTTGTAATTTTGAAAATTAAAATAAAATATTACTCATTAAATATTTTATATAACGGAAAACACTTCCTTATACTGTTTTGGTTGTTGGCTATTATTAGGAGTAAAAAGTGCACACACATTTAAATGTCCATAGTATTTTTTATTACAATTAGTTCATTTTCTTATTGCCAGAATTGATTTTTTTTACACTCTTTACAATTTTAAATCTCTTAAATAATATTTCAAACTTCAACAAGGTTACACAAAAATAAATAAAATTATAAATATATTTTTAAAATTGGACAAGTCATTAAACAAGTAGAGAGATACTTATTTATGGTTTGATTGTGTTTAAACTTAAATTGAGATTAAATTAATACAGATCATACCATCTCCATATCTTTTAAAGAGAAATACAAAGTTGGATCCTATAAAACTATTTGACTCAAAATATAGTACCAAGTGTACCGTACGGTACCGTCCGGCCACGCCATCTCCTTGGACCGATCGGTCCTTGTCCGGCCACGCCATCTCCTTGGACCGATCGGTGCTTGTTAAGATGGTCATAATGACAATCCCGTCCGGCCAAGTTAACAGATTATGGATAATAAATGATTAAAGCCCCTAACGAGGGTTAAGATGTGATTGGGCCGTCATCGGGCCCACGAAAGGTAAAAGCCCATTACACCCAGTATAAATAAGAGTCCCAGGTATGATTTAAGGGGGGGCTTCGATTCTCTGCTTATTATGCATTCTTTTCTGATACCGTTCGGTCACTTAACTGACTTGAGCGTCGGAGTGCCTTTAACAGGTACCCGCCCACCCGGCTTGGAGAACTAGGAGGGAGAACATCTTATTCTACCAGGAGAAGCGTCCGGCCTTCACCACCCGTCCGGCTCCACAAACTGCCCAACCTTCACCGTCCTTCCGGCTCTCCACACCGTCATGAACGCTTCAGCTTCATCCGCCCCACTTTCGACTCTCGGCACCACCTTATACCGAAACACCAAGGATTTAGTATAATAATTTATAGTCAAAGAGAAGAAAAACGAATTGTGAAATGTATACAGCACTTAAAATTCACCATAATATAATTTAATATGATTCATGGTTTACAGATTAATTTTTACTAATCTTTAAAATAAATTTTTTTTTTATTTGTTAGATGAGTGAATTAAAAGAGTCATAGTATCAAATCTCCTACGTAAATTCGTTTAGAGTTAGAACCAAAATGAACTTAGCTATTGAAACAAAATCTTAATTAGTTTATGAATACTTTTTAAAATTTTATAAACTTTTAAAATATTTTAAATTATAAATTAATCTCTAAATATTTTATATTAATTATGAAAATTGACTTTTGATAAATTTTTATTATTTGAAAATTAATTACAAGATTAAGGTCTAGCATAATCTATCTAGACCAAATTTGACTTAACCTACCTTAGTTATGATTCAACCTAATTTGACTTTGAAAGGTTTAGGTTTAACTAACTTGAAGTATTTTTTACTTAAATGTAATATCACTTGCACTTAACATGATTCAACCTAATATTGATCAAACCTGATTTGAGTTTAACTTAGGGTTAGTTGACTAAGACCGATATTATCTTAATTTATTTCAATTCATATTAACTAGGATAGATCCAGCCTAGGAGGCCCAAACTAAACCAGGCTTAACTTAATTTAATCACAATCTAATCCAAACCTAAACCCAACTCAATTTAACTTAACCTAGGTTTAACCCAATCCACATTAATAAGTTTCATTTCAATCTAAATTGACTCTAACTTAATCCAATTTGATATTTCTTGACTAAGGCCTAATCTAACTTTGGGCCTAATCTAACATAGGCCTAAGCCAACTTGGCTTGGTTTGAGCCACGATCAATTTAGCTTGATTTGTGTTGACTATCTTAACCCATTATGATTTGGTTGATCTAGACTCGACACATCATGTGCCTAACCCAACTTACTATGATATAGATTCAAGAGAATTTAACTTTACGTAATAATGCATGACTTGAGCCTAATTCAACTCAAACTTGCATGATTTGGACTCAAATTTTCAAAATCATACAACACCAACATATCGTATGTTCAACTCAACTTATTATGATGTGGATTCAAGAGAGTCTGGCTTGACTTAATAATGCATTACTTGAATCTAATTCAACTCAAACTTGCATAATTTAAACTCAAATTGTCAAAATCATAGCACACCTAGATCTAAGTTACATAACTTTACATAATATGAACGGACTCAATCACACCTTAATTTTAGATTTTTAAAATAAAAAAATAAATATCAAATCCATATATATTTAAAATCTCATTAATTATATTAGAGTTAAAATCTAAAAATATGGATTTGGACTTTTTTTGTCATGAGTAAAAAGAAATTGGAGCAATTAATTTTTTTTTCATGTGTATGAAGTTTATTTTAAATATTTTTTTCTTTCTCATTTAAAAAATGTTTTTTACTTGAAAAAATACCCATACAAAAAAAACTGTGGATAATTTTTAACCGTGATCCATATATGTCAGGATAGACCTCTTGGAATGGGTAAGATTGAGAGCTCTCATTTTTCAAAAAAATAAATAAAAAATATTGGTGGTGAAATATATTTCAGGTAAAAAATTACTTCACTGTATTATCCAATTGGATTGCTTCAATTAAAAATTGGCTTGATTCCCGTATGAACAAGATTACTTGTCTATTTGTATAATATGTAATATGGAGTATTGTTTTCATTTATTTTATTGGTTTAATCATTTAGATTGTCTCTATTTATGTTAGGTTTTCTCAATTAGATTCCAGTATTTTAAAATGTCTCAATTTAGTCTCAATTTAGTCCCTATTTTTGCCGTTAACTTTGATGGACGGCGTTAAAATTGAGTGTGCGTGGCATCGACTGAGATGGCAGTGTGTTCTGAGGTGAGTTGGCTTTAATACATTTTTTAATTAAATTTCATTACAAATGAAAACGTGCACATAAAATGCAACGTTTAATTAACTAAATTCTAGCAAAATCAAAAGGTGCGTTTTGATTGTGGAACATTGTAGAAGAAAGTGGAAATTGGGGAAATTATTTAAAACCCTAAATTGGAAGAAGAGAAGAAGTGAAACCTGGTGGACTTCAGCTCTGGTTTCTCCTTTGTTGTGAATCCTAATGGCTCAACCCTTCATGCTGATGGTTTTGCTTTCTTTCTTGCACCAGCCGACCTTCACTTACCTGGAAACTCAAGCAGAGGGTATCTTGGACTTTTTAACCCAAAAACTGCATTGGATCCTTCCAAAAACCAAATAGTGGCGATTGACTTTGATAGTTATACCAATGATTGGGACCCCAATTCACCTTCTCAGTCTCCTCACATTGGAATTGATGTTAACTCCATTAAGTCAGTGGCAACCATAGGATGACCAAGTGAACTTGAACCGGATAATGTTGTGGCACATGCAAGCATAAACTATAACTCTGAGTCCAAGCATTTGAGTGTGTTTGTCGCTTATCATGGAGACAATAGGAATGCCACTGTCTCTACTACTGTTGATTTGAGAACTGTTTTGCTAGAATGGATCAGAGTTGGTTTCTCTGCTGCCACCGGTGATTTGGTTGAAACACATGACGTTCTTAATTGGGTTTTCGAAGCAGCCTTGTAGATCCAGTCACTCTTACTTAAAGGAGATTCACCATTAGCTTTTATTAAAATCAAACCTTGTCATTCATAGGGTTTTAAATCCCTTCTTCTCCTCTTCCAATTTAGGGTTTTAAATCCTTTCTTAGTTCCCAATTTTCACTTTCTTCTGCAATGTTCCACAATCAAAACGCATGTTTTGATTTTGTCAGAATTTAGTTAATTAAACGTTGTATTTGTGTGCACCTTTTCATTTGCAAATTTGCAATGAAATTTAATTAAAAAATGTATTAAAGTCAACTCACCTCAGAACACACCGCCACCTCAAGCCTGGATGTCACACACACTCAATTTTAACGCCGTCCATTAGAGTTAACAACAAGCCCTTAATTGATTCAATTTTACAAAAACAGAGACTAAATTGAGACGTTTTAAAATACTGGGACTTAATTGAGAAAACCCAACGTAAATATGGACAATCTAAATGATTAAACCTATTTTATTTTACTCATGGGGTATTGTTCCATTTGAAACTATTTTTTTTAGTATTTTTATCACATCAATTGTTTTCAAATGAAATATGTTCCGTGTTTGAGAATATACTTAATAACATTTGTAATTAAAAACGTTGCTTCTGTTTGGTTATAAAAATTTGTATTCTGAAATTTAAAATTGATACTAATTGGAAATATATTTTTTTCTCAGGATACCTTTTTTTTTTGTTTGCAGAGTTTGTAGCAAGTTATTTTTATTCTAAATTTGATCATTTTCAGAATCCAGTTTTTTTGACACTCACCACACCCCTTGTTTACTTTTGTAGTATATCACTTATCATATTCATTACTTTCATATTTTTTTTCTATTCATTTCTATATGGTAGATGCATTTTTAATGTTGTCAAATAATCTTTACTTTATTCTTTTTATTTACACTAGCTTAGGGAATCTGTATCACGGCAAGTTCTCGCCATGTATGATGACAACTCTTGAGGAAAAAAATGACATTCTCAAGGTTAAAACTATGCAATGTACCTACTGTGCTGATGATTTGAAATAAAAATTATAAATGTTTCATACAATTATATTAAAAAATACAATCAAGCCTTACCACATATTCTGGCATGTAATTATGTTATCCATTGTTCAAGATAAATTTAATGAATAAATGTATACTAGACATCATTTAAATTATATGTATGATATTGGTGTAATTATAACATATAAAATTAGTCTCACAACCAACAAAAATGTCAAACAAATTCTTAACTTCAAAATTATGATTACTAGATTAAAACTCTAGTATGCAACCTATCTACAGCTCCTTACATGACAGTTCAGAGGAATCTGACAATTAACATTATTTATTGTAAGAGTAAAAAGCTGCATGAAACTGACCTAAGCAGTTAATCATATCATCATTTATATGGGTGTGCTATAAAGTTGCAAGTGCAATAGTTGTACAAACAATTGTACACTGGCTAATAAGGTTAATGAGTAGCTTGGGTAAATTATACATCTCTTATGTGAGTTGTTTAATCCCAAAAGAAGGGGGAGAACAAAAGCTCATTCTAGTCAAACTAAATGACTAACAAATATGTGCCGCAGCAAATAACAACCCTATTTTTCCTATTCTGTAGCAGAATACCCCAACCATTTTGTCAGGGGAATTACAAATACAAATCCTATTTTTCATGGGTTATACCTGAAGATCAAGAACAGCTTCCCCTGCAACGAGAAATAGTGCAGTCAACAACCCCAATATGATCAATGTCTCAAAAGATAGCAACTTTAGCATATACTAAACGTTTCGGTGTTCTGATAACTTATATTAACTTTCATATAAAATTACTTGGTAAATGATTCCAATCAGATAATAGGCATTACTAAAGATGCCAATCAGATAATAGGCTCATGGTAGGTGGACCAAAGAACAGCACCAGTGGGAGCAAATAACGACATCCAGAGTTCATAAAAAATTAGTAGCTGCTGAACTATAACTATGAAACAAATTTGGTCTTTCTTCGATAAATATTTCCATAAATCAAGAAGAGGCTAAAGATACATTTGAAATATTCATCAACTTACCATGCATCCTTTTGACAAATCGTTCAAACTCTATGAAGTTTTGTCGTTCCATAAGAAGTGGACTAAGCCTCAGGTAAGTAAACGATGAAAAGTGCCTTCCATCTGGATCATTCATGGGCTTGGCATGATCCAAAACCTTGTTATAGCTAACTCTGTTTAGGCAAGGAAATCCATTCTGACTAGTAACTGGTAGGTCAACATCCCAACCGGCATTCAACACCTGCAATACACCATCAGCCAATCAGGGGTACACTTTACATTAATCGGCCTTAATTTTTGAAATAATATTCAGTGTAAATCATTCTTTCTATATTTTAGACCAACACACATAAATTATTCCAACAAATTCTTCCTAATTAAATTGCTTATACATGACGCTAATCAGACAAAAGTATAAAGTTTGGCAAAGATTAGACACGTACTTGCCAGACTAATCCCTCAGGATCTGCAAATGTCTCTGGAAAACCCTCATGTTGGTTTAATGTGTGCAACTCAACACAAGGAATGTTCAAGCTAACTCCATTTATCTTTAACATTGTCATAATTGCAGCATAGCCATCACGATTGCATGGGTTATAGTACCCAGCAGTTAATTCAGCTGCATGACTTGCAGTCTTGTACCACCAGTAAATACCTGATAACTGTATAAAACTTAAAATATATCAGACTGTACATGAACAAAAGAGATATGCACCACCATAACTAAAAAAATATACCAACAAATGTGTAACTCGTAGTCAAATAGGATTAGCTTTAAAGTAGCATTTTGGGTTTTCTCTTGTTCTTACTTTTGGGGCTTGGTGCAGAAAATTATTCTTTTAGATTGTGGATAAAAGTGTATTATTAATGGATATCAGTCAAAATAGAACACTCCCTTGGTCAGTGGTGGACAAACCAATCTGAATAATTAATTAAAAAAAATTACATAAAGGGAAAGTAATTTTTAAGCAAAAATCCACATCATGAAGATTAGGGACCTTTTTTTTACCAACTTTTTTTTCCAAAATATTTTCTTACAATGGAGTAGGCCACAACACATGTAGCATTAATTTTATAAAAATTATTTTTTCTCTTATAATTTGTTAAGGGAGGTGCAGACAAGGCCGTTGCTCTTTCTTGTGGATGAAAATTTATTACTTAGCAATATCCATGATCAGTCTACCAAAGATGATTCCTTCCTCTGTGATAACCTTCGCATATTGAAGAACCCACCCCACACACTAAACAAATTTAAGATAGTGTTGGTTCTTAAAATTTTCTCAAGAAAACAATATTTTTCACTGAAAATAAGTTCTCTGATAGGAGTCCGATAATGAAACCTAGCCAAGACCCCATGATCCCCGAGATTTAATGTCCGCCATGCTAGTCGCACGAGACGTATCTCAAACACCCTATATCCTAACATTCTCACAAGTGACACTTCAAATAATTGAAATTTAACACCACGTATATAAGATAAGGGCTGATCAATTATTCGATTCCTTACATACTATAAGACAAAATCATTAGTTTTGGATGCAGAAAAGAATCAAAGAATTTTTCATGATTTGGACTGCAAAATTTTCTCCAAAATAAATTTCTTTATTAAATTACCTTTGCAGTAACACAAGATCCCTCAAAAGCTAATTTTGCCAGAGAAAGTACCCGGTTTCCATGATCAACTAAAACCTGAGAGTACCAGCTAAGAAAAAACCTGCCATAGAAGCCATCATAATCACCCCCATCACAAAAGAAACCTGTTTCATGTGGCTGAGAATTATAGGTACCAGCATTATCTGGTCCTCTAGCCCAAATAGCGTGACCTCTTGCTTCTGCAGCTTTCCTAAGACTTTTCAACATATAATGATCATAACACTGTACACAGGGGGGGATGATGAGCAAACTGGTTAAAAAAAGATCCAAGAATAAAAAAATACATTTGAGCCAAGGTTTGCAAGGGCAAACAGAATCTTAAAAGTTGAGAGACATAGATAACTATAATACACTTAATTACCTGGAATTCACCAATACCAGGATATCTCCAACCATGCTTTACAGGACAAGATGGATATCTTAGCTCTCCACATGGACCGAGTCCAACTTCAATCATGGAGATTAAGCCATCCTCAAAATACTCATCAAACTCTACCCGGAAACTTCTCATGAAATCAAAGTACACCTACAAAGTACAACACACTTAATTTTATCAATGTAAATAAAATGGAAACTAGTCTTCAATCGTAGCCACAAAAGGCATCAGATATATAATTCAAATTGATTTATTTGGAAGGAAATGATTTGAAACTAAGAAATTAACAGTCTAACACTGGTATTATTGTCATTGCATAATGTCATCATTACCTCCACAGCGGTACGTCCTCTTAAAACTCGTTCCTTATCTATTCCCCAAGAAAGACATTCAGGGTTGTGCCTTCCCTCTCTATCAGTGAAAAAAATGTCAGGATTGCTCCTACCAATTTCGGCAACCCAATGCGGCAATGGAATACAAACATCATCACCAAAATTCCCACCACATTCATGAAATGACATAACAACCTGGCCAATTGTCAAAAGGACATATCACCACCCATGGCAGATCGAATCAGCAAGAGAGATTGAACTATGAAACGTACCTGTAGCTTAAGCTTAACTTCTCGCACCATTTGAAAGAGTCTCTTGTAACCATTCCAATTATACTCTTGTGGAGCATGGGCCTCCACGATTCCCCACCAACAATCTACCATAACACCGTCGACATGCACTGATTTCAACACCCTCAGCTGCTTTAACAAACCATCAGGATCAACAAGCTCACATTTTATATTGATCACCCCTAACTGTCAAAAATATATACAGAATGTTCCAATATAATGTTAGATTCATATTTACAGATAATTTCCTCAAGAAAATTACAGTTTTTTTTTTCATACCCATATATTATGAAGAACTACTCAATATAAGCATATAAAAGAAACAGAACTTCAATATATTAGTGAAAATAAGAGTACATTAATAGCTTACCGGAAGCATCACATAAACTGGAACATATGGGGTACCAGCCAAATCACGCTCGGGTAATCTAGCAGGCAAGTCAGCAATCTGCAAACAAGAAGTATAAAACAATGCCAAGATATACCTTGCAAAGGCACCATACTGAAACAATTTCGTGGAAAATAAAAAGAACTAACGTGCCCTTCTTGATAATTATCCGACTCAGGGTTCTTTTCAAGTTTTCATGATACTGACTTCTACTGACAAAAACAATAAGGTTATCCCTTTGCAAGAACAGAGCATGTAAAAAGTAATAGACAAATCAAGAGTTCTGCGTATGCACTGAACCTCTAGCTTTAACCCTTTCCTCTTAATTCATCCCTACCTTGCACTATCTACCCTTTTTGAATATTCTGATTCCTGCAAACTGATTTTCCACCATCCATTATTCCTAGCCAGCTCAGGAAATAGTTATGCTCTAAACTTATGCCACTCCTTTGTGTTTGTCTACTCATGTGTTTATTCATTTACTTCTCATCCCTTTAATTCTAACATGTTGTGTTTCTATACAAGCAGGAATGGTGAACTGGGTACTGATATACCAATGAATAATCAAATTGACACCAGTTCATGCTATCTGCCTATCACCCGTCACCACAGCAATAGTAAGAAGCTTTAGAAAAACAATTAACATGTTGGTCAATCGCCTTTATTAAATACCTGTTTCTCATCAGCATTATCAATTGAACCACCAATCAGAGGATGGTTGTCTCTTTGTGCTTCTCCATCCCCTACAATAGATGTTTGAGATCGGGAAGTTGAGGATAGATCATAAGGAGATGGAGTTGGCATAAAAACACCTTTTGTTTGACATGCACTATACTCTAAAGGGCTCCGATAGCCAGAAGCAACTCCCCTGAGAGAAGGGGATGGAGTTTGTTGCGAAGCCACATGGGGAGATGATGAAGTGAGGATTGTAGAATTACCACCAGCTGGCTTTTGACCCTGTAAGGTTGAGAAGAAAAGTTTCCAATGTGGGAGTTTTTCTGAGATTTGTCAGAACTGAAATTTGCAGATGCACAACAATAATAAGACATTAAAATATACAATATTTTAACTTGACTAAGCCAAGAATTATACTGCACAGTAAGTACCATGTATCTATGTATACACTGCAGATAAACAAAACATATTTTTCAGCAACAGAGACCTCCAAAACAAATATTGTTGATAGGGGAGTTTCAAAGTGAAATAACCAGGTTAACAAAAAAACATAATGATCAAGCCATAGTCCTCCCATTCTTGGGGAAACCACATATGATGCCTGCAGATGCAGACCAAAAGTCACAAAATTCAACTACAGATTTAGTCTCAGAAATAGAAAGTTTAACTTACATCTTGCAAGATAAATTACCTGAGATCTTGAGGGAAAAGTAGTACCATCTGGAAGAACCACCCATCCAGCCTCCCTTGCTAGAGCAGCAATGACATCATTTATGTCAGCCCTAACTCTTAGATTGTAGTTGCCATGCCTGCGAAGCCCAGCCAAGATCCTTGCAGTGATGGCCCTCCGGCGCCTCTCTCTTAGCTTTGTTCTCTCTTTCTCTTCTACCGGCCTAGATCTTCGAGTACCTCCACCAGGGGTACCTACTTGTTCATGAAACTGCTGGTGCTGTGAAAATCTGTTGTCACCAGTGGCAGTTCCTATCTCATTCCCACCATCAATCCCCACCATCCCTGAAGCATTTCTCTGCTCACCTCCATTTTCCTCGTAATCATCTTCATCATCATCCTCATCCTTCACATCCATTCCCAATTCTTCATCATCCTCACTCGTTCCCACAAGCCTTTGCATATCAGTTGCCATAATCCCAAGTCTGAACCCTCAACTGTTCAATTTAATTAAAAACTATCATTTGCTCATCAAAATTTTGGAACAGCCTCCATTTCAAACCAAAAAGCTCATGTAATCAGGAATTCCACAAACTGCACAAAACAAGAATTAGTCAAGTTATTTTAGTGATCATTTAAGTCACTACAATTTCCTCTTCCTTAAATTTTGAAGTACTTCCCAGCATCCTCCACTGCATACACTATCAGACCTAAAACTAACAACTACTCACTCCAAATATTTTTTATTCATCGAAGAACTAGCTATTCTGGCACACACATATTTTCTCATATAGAGCTGCTAGGAGAAAAAAATTCACATACTTAATTTACCTCCCAAATTGAAATCAAAACAAATTATCCGGCAGATCTGTCTTCTCCTCACCGAAATCTACAGAACTGACTCCGCAATTCCCGGCGACCGACACGGAGGTCCGGCGAGATCGACGGAGAAGGGGAGAATCTGACGGAAAAGTGTTCAGACTAGGGAACTGCGGTGACTCCAAGTGTCCGGCAGCAGGAAAGGGAAGAAGTCCGGCCGGTTAGGGATGAGTGAGCGTGCGAGCGAGTGAAGCATGCGAGTAGACAGACGTCTCACGAGGTTGGGTTTTCGCTCGTGTCGTGTGCGTGCGTGCGGAACCAGCGTGTTTGCGAATTTGACACGATTGATCCGTGTCAACTTTTAAGTAAATGGAAAATAAAATTAGTATGACTGGGTTACACATAAAATGCATGATTTTAGTTTATTATCATTTGTGGAGTTTTTTAAACCAAGTGGTTATGTCACATTTATGATATGATGCTAATATTTGGCTAAATTTTTATTATTTTTTACTTTATATTTTTATTTTATCAATTATATGAATATATATATATATATATATATATATATATATATATATATATATATTTTCAAGTCTTTACATACTAATTATTTATTGGTTAAATATATCTTTTAGTCCTCATATTTGTTTTCCATTCTCAATTACGTCTTCATGTTTTTTTTTGTCCCAATTGCATCCTAATATTTGTAAATTTGAGACAATTAAGTCCTCTCCGTTAATTGAAACTAACGTCGTAGGCCAATTGAGAGGGCTTAATTGTCTCAAATTTACAAATATTAGGATGCAATTGGGACAAAAAAAAAAACAAAGAGGGCTTAATTGCCTCAAATTATAAATATTAGGATGGAATTGGTACAAAAAAAAACATGAGGACCTAATTGAGAATGAGGAACAAATATGAGGACTAAAACATATATTTAACCTTATTTATTTTAGTTAAACATATAATAGTATTTATGAAATTGGATAGTTCTTAGATATAAATATTAAAATGTAAAGTTTGTTTTACCATGAATAATTAAATTTAATATTAATGAGCAATAATTAAATAAAAATTTATATTAAAAAAAATTTAATATTTTCTAAAATAGATTTTGAACTTATTTCTGATTTAAAATCAGTTTTTAATATTTAAATATGTTTCTAAAAATATGTTAAAATTTATGTAAACAAAAATAATTTAACAAGAATAGTTTGTTTTTCTTTATTAAATAAGTTAGGGCATGAAATTCAACACCTAAAATATCAATCAAAAAACACATTCAAGGATGAAAAAATGGTAACATTTAAATTATATTTATTTTATTTTTTAATTTAAAAATTTAATGTTTTGGTATAGGGTCCAGTATCTTCATGAACACAACTTCACACTTTTACTTAGTTTAGTGTAACATCCCAAAAATATAACTATAAACTATATTTAAGAGTTCTTATATTTATAATACAATAGAACAATTACAAGGAAAACTACAGTTCATTTAGAATTATTCTAAAATAACCATAAATTTGAAACTGTACAGAAAACCTAACCTGATACAATTTCAAGTACAAACCGAACAATCATACAAGCAACGTAGACCGAACAGTACTACATTAGTGCAAAAAGAAATACAAGATTGAACGGTCTTACTCCTAAACTACCTTCTTCGTCCAACGCTTGCTCCCGAGATACTTCTACAGCTTCTGCTCACACCCACAGGGTGATCATTGCAAGGACAAGGACAGACAACGTGACAAGACAGAAAATAAGGATAAACTAGTGTAACTTAATTAATTATGCAAACATACAATTTAGGTGAGCATATAATAAAATCATATATACAGAACAAGCAAACATGTTATAACCGACCACATTACTCTAACTGTACGGACTGTATGAATATGTAGCTTATACACCCGGGTGGTGTAGAAACTAGAAACCCCTCAGCTGCCACCCGAGGTTAGCCCGTTATACCTCACCTAAGGACACCCCCCCTCCCCTTAGACTAGGGCCTCCTGCCATTCTTACCACATGACTTACCCATCTCTACTTCAGAATTGGTAATCATTAGAATTTCAGGATGAACGCCGTGAATTTCACTATCCATATTCATACTTTACCAATTCAATAAACAATCACTAAGACCTTCCTCCTTGGAATTCTCTTCCAAACCACTTGAAATATCCACATCCATCCTCATCCAATATACATACATAAGTAAAATTAAACCAAACAGTAATTCAATCATCAGCGTTGAATACAACCGAACAAAAGAACTTAACTTAATCTATGAACAAGACCGAACGGGAGATCATTCCCTATATGTGTACATAACCGAACGTCCCTAAAGTCGGACATCCGAACAACCCAATTCTAAAGCTAAATCGGACACTTGAATATTTGACCGAACGCGTATGACCTATAAAGAACACCATTGTCTTAGACCGATCCCTAATGACTTATCCTAAATAATAGAAGTTTCGACAGAAAACTATTGGCTTGGACAAAATACTATTACCTTACGTCGAACACTAACGAATTGAACAAGACATTGTTAACTCAACCCGAATACCGATAATATAACAGAACAATTTATAATTAAATATTTATTCATATTAGCCGAACATACTAAGAAACCGAATGATAGTACAAGACCAAGTACTTTAAGGAACCGAGTTCTACTACAAGACCGAACACTACCAAGACCGAGTGTTAGCACAAGACTAAACACTCTAAGGAACCGAGTGCTAGAAGACCGAATACACTAAACATTTACAAACATTTATAAGTTTGATCATTGAAATAATGAAACACTGTTTTACAGACTGAGAGTATTTATAATATTGAAACTTAAGTTATATGTAATATCTTATCTAAAATGACTACTAATTGGGAATGAAAAACCATGCTTAGACCAAACGCTATACTCTAGTATACATCATACGAGACTGATCGGTCATTAACTAAAGTTCTACTAAAGAAGAACTCAGTTAAGACCGAACACACATAACAAAAACTGTACAGTCACGAATGACTCTCGACGACAATTAATAATTCTACAGAATACTACAGACTTATGATCGAGCCCTATTCCTACCCAGTTCACGCCATTTATCAATCATCAACACCTTCAGACGAACATGTAGCAACACGAACATTTTATATCCATCAAATAACCAAACAAAACATCATTCAAACATATAACCATTCAAACCAGAGAATCATAATTAAATTATACAAGCTCCCTTACCTCGAATAAACCGAACAATCTCTTTACTTCCCAGTATTGTCTAACCCGCAAGTTACTTCTATGGATTCTTTGAGACTTTTGATTGGTGAAAAGAGATCAATCCTAGAATCAGGGTACAAAACGGTTCTCAGAAAATGAAATGATGAACACATGCAAGCCAAATAATGCTTGCATGCATAAAAAACACAACACCTCAAAGGATGAAGATATTTTGAACTTACCAGCTTACAACTGAAATTCGATCGGTGCAAAGTGAAACCCTTTTGCACTAGGAAGACTCGAACATCGCTTGAATGGTGATCAGAAGTAGAAAAGGATGAGAATTTTTTAGAGAGACGATGGAGGATTCTAGAGAGAAGGAGGAGAAAACAAAAGTTGCAGAAGCTTGGGGAAGAAGGTGTATGCAGGAAGTGGCAGGAAATTTAAAATCCCAGCATTTATACCGTCCTCAAAAACCACTCGGTCCACTCCCTTGCAGCCACCTGGATCCCACTAAGCTGCTGAATTTATGGGTTCTGACACTTAGGTACTTCTATCTCCCCTATGATTATATATGTTAAAACACTCTGATGTTTAAGTCCGTAATTAATTCAATTGAGGTTATTACGTTTGACTTTCTATTTACAGTTTTTCAGATGGGCCTGAGATTAGTGAAACTCTAATCACGGTCCAATAATGATCCATTACCTACTAAATAGCATTTATCAGTAATTTTGATTTAAGATGGTGTTTAGACATGTTTACTGCTAGGAGCGTCTGTCCGGTCTTTAATCATGTTCAACCGAATGCTCATCTGGATTTTTCAGTTTGACCTATGTGGTCTGTTTGTCCTCTTAAATGGTCATTGTACGATTGATTCGTGCAAACATATACTACATCTAATAATATTATTATATTATTAAAGTAAATTGTTGAGCCAGTGTTTTCTTTAAAACCTATTATTTACCATAACATTAGGCAAAAATATCTTTCTTAGAGTGACTTTACAAAGTAATTTCCTATCTTCTTTTTATTGTTATATATGTTATTTTAGTTAATATAGACTTTCTCCTCATGTACCATGATATCACGTTTATATACTAAAGTTTCATATATTTTTCTCATGAATTTAATAAGTTTTATTATTACATATATTCATATCTAGTTGTACCGTAGGGCCAGACGACCTTACAAAAGAATATGCACAAAGTAGATCGGACGACGCTCACAAAAGGAAAAATGACTAAGCAATGAATGAGTGTGGATGGGCAAACAGGTAAGACCGAACGACTAGAATCAGAGACGTCTGGTCGTCTTTGACGAACAAGTTTTCTCCATAAAGATTAAGGTAAATAATAATTAGTGGTAATGGACTGAGATTGAGCCGATATTAAGATATCACTAATCTTAGGCCTATCTCAAAAACTATAAATACAGGTCAAAGGTAAGAGGTAGGTGGTCATGTGCATTTAATACCCTTGTTCTAAATCCCATACGAACAATTTGCTGACTTAAGCATGGAGAACCTTTGGTAGGTACCCCTCCAAACAGTCAGAGTGAAGACGAAGACTAACTGATTGACTACCCAGACAACATCCAAGAAAAATTGTGTAAATGTTTAAAATGACTTGACCTTATACTCAAAATACTGGTTAATGAATTTCCTCGTGAACTTAATGAATTTCCATTATTTCATATCATATATAATAAGATTATTTAGGTTTAAATATTATTTTGGTTATTGAGGACTTTTTAATTTTCTCTTAGGTTTTTTTCTACAAGTTTTAATTTTTTTTCTAGCATCATTTAAATAATTAATCATGTAAACGATATATGTCACACTTGTCAATTTGTAGTTTTTTTTTTTAATTTTTCTTAATTTTAAGAAAATGGCACATACATCAAGTTAACACTGTGTAATGCGGCTGTGTTACTTATTAGGATTAGTGTTATATGTTATTGTTTTTATTTAATTCAGTATTAATTTTTATTAGTTTTGTTCATTTCAGTTTTAATTCTTTTTTAAAATAGAACAATTTTGTTCATTTTCAAGTTAATATCAAATTTAACTTTTATATAAATGTTACACTTTTTATTACAATTCATATTTTTATCAAATATTTTTGAAATTATTTTTAAACATATTATAACTATATTATTATAATATAAATTAAATATTTTTGAAATTATTTTTAAATATATTATTCTTTTTTAAAGACATTTCAGTACTCCCTTTTAAACAGAGATAGTATTATAGTAGTTAACAACTCAAAATATTGTTATGATTAGAAGTTTGATGACTTCAAGTGATAAGGATAATAGATTTAAAGAAGAATATATTAGAACTGTACTTTCATTAAAATTAGTTGTGTTGACTAGAAAGAAAGGATTTTGTGTTGACTTGAAAAAAAAAATTGAGGAAAAAAAAAGTAATGAATTTGAGAATAAATTGTATTTATATTTTTTTTAAAGAATTTAAAGGTGATTGAGAATAAATTTAGAAGTAAGTTTGTGAAAATTTATATAAGATTTAACAATAAAATAAAAAAATATGTTTTAAAATGAATAAAAAATAAAGATTATTAAATTGTTCTTGATAATAAAAATTTAGTATTAATATCGCTTTATTAAATTAATTATAAAATTATATTTAAGAAAAAAAAAAGCATAAAAATATATTGGTTAGTACTAATATATTTTTATTAAATTAATTATAAAATCATGTTTAAGAGAAAAAAAAGGTCTTAAAAGATATTTTTTAGTATTAATATATTTCTATTGAATTAATTATAACTTTATTTTTTAGAATAAAATTTAATTAACTTATTATTAGTGTTGATTACTTTTTATTGGTATTAAAAATGATATTTAATTGTTAAGACAAAATAATTTATAAGGCTAAAATATCTAAACGCTTTCATATGTTTTTAAGTTTAACAAAACAACATTAAACAAAATGAGAATATGAATATGTTATCATAAAAATATCAAGAATAGCTGAAACATAGGTGATAAGTTAAATACTCTGAAAACCTAGTATCTTAGAAAAGTCTTAGAAAAACACCTAGGCATAAATCAGATGCAACACTAAATGATTACCAAAATTAAAACATTAATGAGAGTCTTGCTAAATGTAGAAACTATATTGTACCAAATGGTAATAAATCAAACTCTCAAATAGATAAGAATGTAAAAGTGCCGAGACAATGTTTTTGGTAAACCATTTAAAAGTCTCAATTAATATTCCAAAAACTTGTGGAAGACAACTTGTTAAATGCACTTGTTGAAGAAAGCAAAATCTTAAAGCGTTTACAATAGACTAAACGATTCTATGAGCTAAACTATCCACTTCATCCAACGATGAAGTCTTTAATCATGTTTGGTGTCTTCGTAAAGAACTTAAATGATAAAATGCTACCCGAACGATAGAAAATGTAAAAAGCACTTTGTTGTTTTGAACAAGCATAAAATGCTCAACGTTCAAAAACAACAAAAGTAATAAGAGAAAAGACATATATGTTGCATGCATATCTATTCTACTTTGTATAGATAACCTACTACACGCATCCACCTGCTCCATTCGATATATATCAGAAGTAAACATTGGAAACAAAGAAGACATTCGTGGAATGTTCTCTTCATCAAAAGTCGTGCTAGATAAATACAACCTACTTTTGTCAAAGTACTGAGAAAGCAAGCCTGCTCTGACAAGTTGACTTTAACCAACACTGCTTCATACAACAAGACTAAGAACAGTCTAACAAATATCTTTTGAGAAGCCTTTAAATAGAAGATGATTCGAAGATAGAATCAAGAGAATAACATACGAAGATAATAGCCTATGAAAAGAATAGCATACAAAGAGAAAAAGAGCATAAGTGAATATCGCCGAGAGAAAAGCATAAAAGAGCTGATGTCAAAAAAGAATATCTGAGAAGAGAAAAAGCTCAAGTCTAGAAATACTCTCAAGCTTCATTGTAGTATAAGCTTACTATTTGTAAGTAGAGAGAAAAGAAAGAAAAACATTTATCGAGTCTGTAGATTGAATTGTATTGAACAATATCCTCTCTGTGAGAGTAATCATCTATTGACTTGTAAGCAATCATATTGATTGCACATTCTGAAGAGAATTCAAACACTTGTTGATTAACTCAGGTGAGTTAAGGATTACTAGGCGTATTAGATTGATATCAAGCTTGTTTAGTGGAAACTAAGAGTGGGTGAAACTCAACTAGATGGTGTATCATGTTGATACCAGAAATGTCTAGGAATACCACAAGTGGTGAGAATACTCTATTGTAATCTTGTTGAAGACTACAGTGAAACCCTCTAAAGTTAGTGGAGACTGAACGTAACTCAGTGGGAGTGAACCAGTATAAAATTAATTGTACATTTACTGTCTTGCTCTATCTCTCTTAACGTTTCTCTTACAAAACCTGCAATTATAATTTTCTTTTTAATACAAAACTTTCTATATCAAAGATCTTTTATTAAAAATAGTTTTATTAAAACGTTGCAGCGAATATCTCTTAACCATTGAATAACACTTGAAAAGAAATCTTTGCTTAAATCAATTTCAAAGTCAACTTATTAAGCAACCTACATAAAATCTTTCATCCTCGATAAAGGTGCTAAATTATATCAATTGTGAAATTTTTTTTCCGATAACATTATTCAAACCCCCTCCCTTATAGTTTTTCAAGTACTTCATTAATGAGTTAAAACATCTTTTCAATAATTTGCAATTTTGTTTACAAAATAGAAAATGATTAGTTATTATATTATCTTATAATCAATTTTAATTTATATTTTCTTATTTTATCTTTATGTTATTTTATATGTTATTGCATTTGTATTAAAATTAAAAATGTGTTTCTTTTGTTTTTTTTTTTTTACTTTTTTATTAATGAGTTTTGAGAGTTTTTCTACCTATATTTTAACAAGGAATTGAATTGTTTTTCTTAAATTGAATTGCAAAACTCTTAAATAGGTTAGGGTTTAGTTTTTTTGTGGATAATAAAGATGAAATCTCTAATGAAATAAACCACAAACATAAGTTAGGATTAAAAAATAATGTAAAAATTAAATGAAATTAATTATAATAATTTAATAGATAATTTTGTATAAAAAAAATAAATTTTAGCTTTAAGATCTTATTCGTAAGTTTGCTTTAAACCTCTTAAACCATTGAGTAATCCCTTTTTGCATGACCACCCCACATTTTCACCCCTACTCGTTGACATTTGTCCAATCCAAATGGAGATATACTCATTAAATCAATGATTTTAAATACATTATGACTAACATAAATAATTTACATTGTCAAACATAAAACAGAACTTAACAACTTTAACACGCATGAGGAACCATAACAATGTTAAGCAAACAAAACAATAATCACTCTATTTCTTTATTTTGATGACATAATGACTCATTTAGATGATAACAATGTGGATAAACTAATCATCCCAGTCATGGCAAAAATAATTAGTAGGTCCACCTATTCCTCTGTGCCTACAAAATTGCTTTTGTTTGATTTCCCAAATGGCACTTTCACAACAAGTGTACTTGCTTGGAGAATACATATCAAGAGAGTGATGAGCACCATTCCATCGAAAGAAATAGAGCAATGATGATTTTCCTGGTACTGCTGGAAGCCCACCATTGTACTTCCACTTAATTCAATCACCATTGGTGAGACTGTGTTGCTTACCATCAATATGAGGACAATAAACGTTTAACATCACCCAACATATTTTTTACCCCAATAATGGATCCATTTGTTCCCATGATAGCATTGTTCGCAAGCCACACGAATGCTACAAGCACCATCCATGATGGCATGGAAAAGTTTCTACATATGGTTGCACCTTTGCCAACCTTTTTCTTTTCTTTAATGATTAATCTATGAAGGTTGGGGAGTTCATAATGCTTGTTTGTGAGAGGTTTTTATATATAAAAGGTTTAATAGTCAATTTAGTCCCCACTTTGGTTGAAAAATCTCAATTTAGTCTCTCGTTATAAAAGTGTTTTACATTAGTCCTAACTTTTAAAATAGTGGGTCAGATTGGTCCCTTTCGTTAAATATAAGTTAACGAAGTTAATGGATGATGATGTGACACAGGTTAAAGCAGATGTGTTAAATTGGTCCCTCGTTAGCTTTAAGCTGTACATCATCATCCATTAATTTCGTTAACTTATATTTAACAGAAGGGACTAATTTGACCCAAGTTAGGACTAATTTAAAACACCGAGGGATTAAATTGAGATTTTTCAACCAAAATGAGAACTAAATTGGCTATTAAACCTATTTAAAATATAGTAATATGGTGTAATGTAACGAAACCTTCCTTTTGAGAATAAAGTCAATAGTATTTGTGGAAACAACTCATTCAACTTTTGAAATAAAGCAAAAGAAAATTGATGTTATTCATTACTATTTGTAATTGTATCTCTCATTTGTTAAGTATTTAACAAAGAGTTACGTTTTCTTTTTTTATTTTGTCAATCGAAAGTGTGTTACAGGTAAGGACTCGCCTTTGACCACAATGTAACGTCACAAAACAACTAAGTATTTTTAGTTAATAATAATCACATATTTTGTATATCTATTAATTATTAGAACTTAACATATAATTAATTAAGTTATAATACTTATTTCAAAGGTTCTTGGCCGGACTTGTAAACAATCTTCAACATCGAGTATTGTTGATTTCTTACGTGATTGTCCTGATTGTTCGGGTATCCTTGTTATGTTTTGTGGTTAGACAATGCTATGTTGTCATCTGCTCGGTTTCCCATTGTTCAAAGTCCGTTTGAATGATATTTGGAGAAGATAAATGTTAAAGTCAATATATGACCAATTAGTTAACAATTAAAATGTAATGATACATATTATGTGCATGTATATGAAAGTCATACTTTAGACCTTTGTTTATAGTAGTTGTTATGTGCTTTTACATTTCTGTCGGTCTATTGACAACTCAATCATACCTTAATCGGTATTAAAAAGTTGATTTGTCATTATCATTATTAATTTGAGACCATTATGTAACCAGTTGATCATATTGTTGGATCAGAGTTGTGGACCACTTGTTACCATTGTTAGACAATTATGTAATCAGTCAATTATACCATTCGATCAAGGTGGTCAATTATGTCGTTCGATCAAGGTTGTCAGCCATGGAGTTATGTCCAAGAGATCGATCTAGAGTAGACGACTTAAAGGAGCTTGGCCAAGAAGAGTTAGATAAAGGAGCTATGTGCGGAGTGATTAGTCATGTAGTTCGATCAAGATGTTCATCCACATAATTATGTCCAAAAGGTCAACTTAGAGTAAACGACCTAAAGAATAATCGATCTTGGAACTCAACCTATCGTTCTAGAAGAACTCAACAAAACAAACTTACAATACTAATACCTGTCCATATTTGTATATAGATTACATGACACAATACAAAAAAGAAATCAATGTTTAAATTTATATATATATATATATATATATATATATATATATATATATATATATATATATATATATATATATATATATATATATATATATATATATATATATTGTTTTCTGTTCATTGAAGCTTTTGTTTGATCGAAAATTTTAGAGAGTAAGTTTTATATCTCTATTTTTTTTCTACTTAGAAAGAGTATCTCAATTGAGTGAAAATAAAGCAGAAATGAAAATATGCATCATTGTAAAAGACATTCTACAACGTCTAAAATTAATTCAACACAATTCACAACATTTCCAAGAAGAGAAAAATAACTTTAGATACCTGTTTTTCGGTTCATAACATAAAACATAGTGGTTCTAACTCAAAACCTATAACTTGAAATGGCTACTCAACATTGCTGATTCATTTCAAAGCTTAACTAATTTATTGACTCAATCGATTTCTTCTTCAAACTTCATTAACAATCCAAACAAATCTACACCTTAAACCAAACAACTTTATGGATGGGAGAAGAAGACTGATTTCTAGAGACTGTCTAGCAGTAGTATGACAGACCGTCTAGTGCGGGCATTTACGAGGTTTATCTATCTTAATGGTTTTTTGTTATTTCCTTAATTTATGTTTTGTATAGAGACTGTTATAAGCTTAGACAGTACACTATATTTGCATTAAACACTGTATAGAAACTTTGTGGATAAAAGTGTTTTTTTCAATCTTGTTCTTGGGTTTTCTTGCTTGTTATTGTTGAGAACAAACAATTGACGCTGTGTGTGGGTACAAGAAAACAAAAGTCAAGAAGTTGAAGACATGATTACCAAGTTTGACATCGAGAAGTCTTTCATGGAGAACAATTTTGAATTATGCAGAATGAAGATGGATGCTATCTTGATCCAACAAGGTTGTGTTGATGCTATGAAGGGTGAGGTAAACATGGTAGTGTCTCAGAAAGATAAGACTGACATGATCAACAAACTCAGGAGCCATAAATTTATATCTTTGGAGATAAGAACAGGCAGATTCTCAAAAATACTCTCTCTTCCCGAGTACAACTTTTCACCTGTAGGAAGTCCTGGAAGGGATTTGTTGCATCATTATGTGACTGCACAGGCAAGATTTTCTTCCTCAGGAAAAACTAGGAAAGTTAGTGAGGATAATTCGTCCCCATAACCAGCAACCTCAATTGGTCTTCCAGACCAAGAAACTAACAATTCATGATGAAATCTCTAAAAATAAAGTACAAGAAATTAAGCCAGTGTCAAATTTCTCCCATGATGTTGGTCCTATTGATACATCTGAAGTCTGTTGTCCTATTAGAGATGAGACAGCCCAGAAGGTACCATGTTCAACTTCAAAGTAAATGACCTAAGCGGTAGATGCTGTGATAAAATTTAAGTTTGTATTCATGCTTATATATACCTCTTTTGGCTTATCATTTCTGAACTTTGAAGCAGGTAATGCTGAATCTGCAGAAGAGAAAAATGAATTGGAATCAGATCCAAATGGCTTCATCAAAGGAAAGGACAAAAGAATAGATATCTCATAAATTATTGATGGTGCAAGATGTTCTGGATGTTTGAATCAGGTAATGTCACTTCCTACACAATACTTTTATGTAAATAATTTGGGAATGAATAGATTATGATGCCAGAAATATAGTGTTAGGGGCTGGAAAGTATATGAGAGGAAAAGATATAAGAGGGACCGAAGGGTAGAGGGACCGAACGGGTCAAGCGGGAACCGAACGGTAGAAGCTGGAGCCTAACAGTACAAGAGGAAAACCGGACGGTAGAGGCGGGAATCTAATTAGAGTAACAAAGGAGATATTCAGAGAGAAGATATTCCGCAGGACATAATTAGAGTAACTAGATCGTATCGTAATATATTATTAATGTTAGGGGCTGGAAAGTATATGAGAGGAAAAGATATAAGAGGGACCGAACGGTAGAGGGACCGAACGGGTCAAGCGGGAACCGACGGTAGAAGCTGGAGCCTAACAGTACAAGAGGAAAACCGGACGGTAGAGGCGGGAATCTAATTAGAGTAACAAAGGAGATATTCAGAGAGAAGATATTCCGCAGGGCATAATTAGAGTAACTAGATCGTATCGTAATATATTATTCGGTAGATCGTAATATATTATTCAGTATAAGTTAAATATAGTAAATAGGATTATTTTCTATTATTCAGTACATTTTGAGAGGGAATTAATTAGTATAAATAAAGGGGGAGGCCTAGGGTTAAAGGCACGCTTTAGATTGTGAGTTTTGTAGAGAGGTTATGCTCTCAGGGTAATTGACGGAGGTTATGCTCCCAGTTATTGGTTGTTTTCTTTGATTCAGTATTTTCCATTCAATAAAAGAGGTCTTTATTCATTTGTTTTGCCATTATTTCTCTGTGAGGGTGTGTGAGGGAAGCACTCTAGTTACGTTCCATTCTCGGATACGTAACAATTGGTCCGACCTGCCGGATCGAAAGGAGGAGCGAACGGCCAGCGAGTACTGATTGATGGAAATAGTAGAGGCCATGGAGGGAAGAATGACTACAGTCGAAGGGAAATTAAAAGAAGTGGAGGCAACAGTGCAAAGTGGGTTCCAGGAATTGATGAAGATGATTGAAGGATTAAACCGACAGCGAGAGGGACACGCAGAACAGAGCCAATCCTCGGTTCAAGGCGCATTGAAGGATAACGTGAGCGAGAAGGGTGATGGAGCGAACGAGGGGGAGAGGAACGAACCGAACGGTAACGTCGTAGGCGGACCGAACGGTGTCGAAGGAGGAGGTCCGAACCCGGACGGTGTAGGACGACCGGAGGAACAATCAAACTGGAGGAAGCGGGTAGAATTACCCGTGTTTGAAGGCTTTGATCCACTAAATTGGATCAATAGGGCGGAAAAATTCTTTGAGTTGCAAGGGGTAACAGAGGAAGAAAAGTTACGACTTGCCTACATCTGTATGGAAGGCAGTGCGGGGTTTTGGTTCAGGTTTTGGAGGGAGCAGACGGGAAACCGAACGTGGACAAGGCTAAAGGAGGCGATGGTATTGCGATTCGGAGGAAGGAGCCAGGGCCCAATCTACGAAAGATTGGCAGCTATTAAACAATCCGGATCAGTGGAAGACTACGTTCAAGAATTCGAAGTCTTGGTGGGACAAACCAAAGGGATTGCCAAGGAACCTCTAATGGGGTATTTCATGGCCGGGTTGAGGAATGAAATTCGGAATCAAGTCCGACTCCTTGATCCACAGGAGCTAATGATAGTCATAAGGATGGCAAGGGATGTGGAGGAAATCCAAGGCGGTATGAAGATGGGCAGTGGGAGTACGAGCAGAACACAATCCTGGAGCAGACCGAACGACACAAGAGCGCGAATAGAAAGCAGCCGTTCCAGCCAAACCCGTACGGGAATTGCCACAGGGAACCGAACGGGGCCCACGGAGAATGGGGGGACTGGAGGAAAAGAAGGAGCGCCCAGGAACGACCGAACCGCCAGCAACAGGGAAAGAAACGTACGGAATTTACCGCACGCGGAATATTTGAAAAGAAGGGAAGAGGGAAGATGCTTCAAGTGTGGGGGACCGTTCGGACCAGGCCATCAATGCCCCGAACGCAGTCTGCGGATGACCATATTAGCCGAGGATGAGGAAGACGAGGACGAAGAAGAAGGGGCGACCGAACTCGACCATATACAAATGGAGTTGTCAGCCTTCTCAGCTGAGGGCCTAACCCAACCCCGAACGATGAAGTTACATGGCCAGATAGGAGGAAAACAGGTGCTGATCTTAATTGATAGTGGTGCCAGCCACAATTTCATAAGCAACGAATTGGTGAGGGCGCTCGGCCTAGCCGTAGAAGACACTCCTCCTTATTCGGTGAGTTTAGGAGACGGGCAGAAGAAGAAGACTCGAGGACGTTGTGAAGGGGTGACCATAGAGGTGGGGAAGACGAAAATTACCGAACGGTTCCATTTGTTCGAACTGGGAGGGGTTGATGTGATATTAGGAGTGGAATGGCTTGCCAAGCTGGGAGAAGTAACGTTAAACTGGAGGGATTTGACAATGGTGTTTGGGCAAGAAGGAAAGAAGACGACCATAAAAGGAGACCCCACTTTAGATCGGAGAGTGGTTGAACCAGAAACGTTGTTCAAAATGAAGGAAGTGGAAGCATGGATGATAGTATGGGAGCTCGGGTGGACAAAGAAGAGTGAGGAAGAAAAACCGTTCGGTCATAAGCCGACCGAGAAGCAGAAACAGGCCATGGATCAGATCCTTAAACAGTACGAAGGGGTTTTTCAAGAAGTCAGAGGGTTGCCACCGGACAGAGGCATGGTTCATCAAATACCATTGAAGGAGGGGACGAATCCCGTGAATGTAAGGCCATACCGTTATCCACATATGATGAAAGGCGAGATAGAAAAACAGGTGTCTGAGATGTTGAAGACCGGAGTCATAAGGCCGAGCACGAGTCCCTACTCTAGTCCTGTGATACTAGTAAAGAAGAAAGATGGCAGCTGGAGATTCTGTGTAGATTATAGAGCACTTAACCGAGCAACAGTACCTAATAAGTTTCCTATCCCACTGATAGAAGAGTTGTTGGATGAATTAAAGGGGGCCTCGTATTTTTCAAAGGTGGATTTGAAGTCAGGCTACCACCAGATTCGGATGGGAGAAAGAGACATAGAAAAGACGGCCTTTCGGACACACCAGGGCCATTATGAGTTCATGGTGATGCCGTTCGGACTCACCAACACACCAGCCACATTCCAGAGTGCGATGAACAATCTGATGCAGTCTTATCTGAGGAAATTCGTACTCGTATTTTTTGATGATATTCTGGTCTATAGCAGGACATGGGAGGAACACTTGGGGCATGTCGCGCTGGTACTGAGAAGACTCAAAGAGAACCACTGGGTGGCCAATAGGAAGAAGTGTGAGTTTGGCAAGGTCCAAATAGGATACTTGGGTCATCAGATATCGGAGAAGGGAGTTGAGATGGACCCAGACAAAGTAAGGGCGGTGATGGATTGGGAGAAGCCCAAGACGGTGAAGGCTTTGAGAGGGTTCCTGGGTCTGACAGGTTACTATAGGCGGTTTGTAAAAGACTATGGGAAAATTGCCAAACCACTGACCGACCTTCTAAAGAAGGGGCAATTCACGTGGACGAAACAGGCGGAGGAAGCTATGGCTCGTTTAAAGAAGGTCGTCATCATTGCCCCAGTACTGGTTCTGCCTGACTTTAACCAACCCTTCCATATCGAGTGCGATGCGTCCGGGAGAGGAATAGGGGTGGTTCTCACACAAGGAAGGAGACCCATTGCTTTTTTCAGCAAGGCTTTGTGGGAGAGATCACTGAGTAAGTCGGTTTATGAGAAAGAACTGATGGCTTTGGTCCTAGTCATACAACATTGGCGACATTATCTGTTAGGACAAAAGTTTGTGGTTCACACGGATCAGAGGAGCCTGAGATACCTCTTGGAGCAGCGCATCACCACCCAGAACCAGCAGAATTGGATTGCGAAACTCCTAAGGTATGATTTTGAGATTGTTTATAAGTCGGGAATCACCAATAGGGTAGCAGACGCCCTATCCCGAAAGGAGGAAGAAGACACGGAGGAGACAAGGGAATTGGGAATGGTGGCCCGACCGTTCTGGCAAGATTTTGGGGAGATCCTAGAGGAAGTTGAGAAGGATGAGGCACTAATAAAGGTGATAGAAGACCTGAGAAAGGACCCCAACTCACATCCCCCGTTTACTATGGAGAACGATCGTCTACACTATAAGGGGAGGCTTGTGATTTCAGCGCACTCAACCTGGGTGCCCAAGCTGATAGCAGAGTTTCACACAACTCAGACCGGAGGACATTCAGGGGTTTATAGGACGTATCGCAAGGTAGCACAATCACTTTATTGGATCGGGATGAAGAAAGCAGTGACTGACGTCGTAGCAAGCTGCCTGGTATGCTAACAACATAAATATCTGGCATCATCTCCACAAGGGTTGTTGCAGCCGTTGCCCATACCGAACACCATTTGGGAAGAAATAAGTATGGACTTTATAGTAAAGTTGCCTAAGTCCCACGGGTATGACGCTGTTTTGGTAGTCGTGGACCGACTCAGTAAATATGGCCATTTCATACCACTGAAACACCCCTATTCTGCTCGTACCATAGCGGACGTATTTGTGAAAGAGGTTGTCCGACTGCACGGGGTTCCAATATCTATTGTCAATGACCGGGATCCACTGTTTCTGAGTATTTTTTGGAAGGAGCTTTTTAAACTGCAGGGTACTCAACTGAAAATGAGCACGGCCTATCATCCTGAATCAGATGGGCAGACCGAGGTCGTAAACAGAGTATTGGAGGGTTATCTGAGGTGTTTCTGCTTAGAACAACCAAAGGGATGGAGTGTCGTCCTACCCTGGGCAGAATATTGGTACAATACCAGCTACCAAGAGGCAGCAAGGTGCACACCGTTTGAAGCAGTGTACGGACGGTCCCCCCCTCTCTGCATAGGTTTATACCGGGGGAGACCTTAGTGGAAGCGGTCGGCCAGGAGTTGCAGACAAGGGATGAAGCACTAAAACAGCTGAAGTTTCATCTGGCAAGGACCCAGGAACTAATGGTGAAACAGGTCGACAAAAGAAGGAGACCGGCAGACTTGGAAGTGGGTGATTGGGTGTACCTGAAGATCAGACCGCACAAGCAGTCGTCAATGCCGACCAGATTGCATCCTAAACTAGCCACACGGTATTTTGGACCGTACCAGGTCATACAGAAGATTGGGGAAGTGGCCTTTAAGCTCCAACTACCAGAGACCGCACGGATACATCCAGTTTTCCATGTGTCTCAATTGAAGAAGGCGGTGGGGGAAAGAAGTGTGGAGAAGGAGCTACCGGGAGATTTGCAAATGGAGGGACCTTCCTTTTGGCCGATCAGAATTTTGGATCGGAGACAGATACAACAAGGGGAGGACGTGGTACACCAAGTGTTAGTAGAGTGGCAAGAGGGAGGGACGGACGGTGCAACCTGGGAAGACGCCCTGACTATTAGAGATCAATATCCAGACTTCAACCTTGAGGACAAGGTTGATCATCAGGCGGTGGGTAATGTTAGGGGCTAGAAAGTATATGAGAGGAAAAGATATAAGAGGGACCGAAGGGTAGAGGGACCGAACGGGTCAAGCGGGAACCGAACGGTAGAAGCTGGAGCCTAACAGTACAAGAGGAAAACCGGACGGTAGAGGCGGGAATCTAATTAGAGTAACAAAGGAGATATTCAGAGAGAAGATATTCCGCAGGGCATAATTAGAGTAACTAGATCGTATCGTAATATATTATTCGGTAGATCGTAATATATTATTCAGTAAAAGTTAAATATAGTAAATAGGATTATTTTCTATTATTCAGTACATTTTGAGAGGGGATTAATTAGTATAAATAAAGGGGGAGGCCTAGGGTTAAAGGCACGCTTTAGATTGTGAGTTTTGTAGAGAGGTTATGCTCTCAGGGTAACTGACGGAGGTTATGCTCCCAGTTATTGGTTGTTTTCTTTGATTCAGTATTTTCCATTCAATAAAAGAGGTCTTTATTCATTTGTTTTGCCATTATTTCTCTGTGAGGGTGTGTGAGGAAAGCACTCTAGTTACGTTCCATTCTCGGATACGTAACATATAGTCAAAGTTATATTATGGCTCCTCAAAGATTTCTTCCAATATTTATTGAAAGTCAAAACTACCATTTGGTTCTTTTACAGGAAGAGGGTATAGCAGAAGAGAACAAACTATCATCTCTGGCTATGTTCTTAATAGTCAAAACCATATCTTAAAAACAAGACCTTGCAACTTTTTGTTGCAGTTGTTCTGTTGTCTCTAAACTCTAAACTAGAAGTAGAAATAGAAACAGGGTGATGGTTGTCAGGGTTCCAGAATTCTACTCTTTATCTCGATAATAAAATGTTATAATTAAATTTTCATATCAATACAATAAATTAAATTTTATCCTAATATAATGTTATCTATGTCATTTTTTGTTTATTTAAAATATGTTAAGGCGGAAAAAGCTTCTTAATATTACAAAAATTTGAATTTCTTCTTATCTGATATTATTTTTCTATCTTGTTATAGATTATAATAACAAAATTTTGAGCCTTGGGAGTGAAAGTTCAGTGAGTATTCGATTTGAGTTTAAGGACAATTAGAGCAACTTCCACTTGTAAGACTACTTACTGTCTTTTGATCATACAATGTTTAAAGGAATTCCTACGTGTGAGGTGGAAGCGAAGCAAAGAGGGGATAGAAATTGATTAACAAGTACACTAGAGAGTTATAGAGTTCTTCAAAGCATTCTTGGGAATTTGGTACAGTTTCTTTCATCCTACCAGACTAATTTGATATTGGATAATATATTGTGAATAAGGATACTCAAATAAGGAACAAGAAGTAAATGGGGAGGCAGTGGCAATTGCATCTTGCAGAAATGAAAAATCTAGGTTTGTTTACTATTGAAGGCCAAAATTGCAGATTTTGTAAAGTTTGATTTGCGGATCCCATTAGAAGGTTTTTTATAATTTTGTTTGTATCATCTTTTGTATATTTGCTTTTTGGTTAACCTACTGATTTCACGAAGTTATAAAATAATGTACAATCAGCTTTTTGTAGTTGGGATGGGAACTGAGCAGAAATATGAACGATATGTGACAACAAAGAAATTCGGAATCTGTCTCTGAATTATTATTGTTGTTGCTTTTTTCTTCGTTTCTTTCCTAATAACTAACTCCTCCATCGATAGATTTAGCTTTGATGTTTTATTAATTTTAACCGAATTCACGCTTTAGATATATCAGACAAAAACTCAAACTTATAAACAATGATGCGTCTGTAGTTTTTTGCATATATTAGTGGTGTATGTGATCCAAAATGTTTAAGAATTGCAACTTGAATGTTATAAAATAAGGTAGAAAAAAAAAATCTTTTCTCTTCTGAATGTCTAATTTCAAGCCAAATAGTTGGGATAATTTTATAAACATATATATATATATATATATATATATATATATATATATATATATATATATATATATATATATATATATATACAGAGAGAGAGAGAGAGCTAAATATATCCTTTGAAAAGAAAAGAAAAGTGTTTGTAGCGAAAACGTTCATTCAGATAATAGTGAAGAATTTAGCCAAGTCGCAATAACTGGTATAAAGTAACACATTAAAGTAAAAATAAGTAACTAGAAAAACGCCATTGGTCATGTCACTACAGCTTCGCATAAACAATTTATGCTAATATTTTCCCATTCACTATAGCGGTCACAATACGTAAGAATCTGCACCTAGTAAAAAACATCATGGACAAGATAAATTGGGCATACACAAGTATGTGTTCCCCGACAAACGACACCAATTCTTCATTAAAATTAGTATCAATTACAAGTAAAAGTATGTGCTAAAATGTTAAAATGTCAATCAGGAAAAATGTATATTAAGCCAAAATTCCAACAAGGCAAATGCAAAATGTGATACTTTACAGCCTTGCAGTAAAACAGAACTCATCAGCAAATGTCACTTCTGCTTCTTTTTTTGCAATATAGATGAGATCAAAGGTGCCGTTGCCTTCCTCTTAACAAACGCATTAGTTCTGCTATCCAAGTCCTCGCTGTCTTCATCGTTATCTAAATCATCTCTCGCAGTTGTTGCAGACTCCTTAGCAATGTTGGCAGCTTTTCTTTTTTCAGCAGTCAATTTGGCATACAACTTCTTTTCAACAGGGTCATCGGACGGTACAAATTTTGATCGGCGTGAAACTTTTGCACCTAGACCAAGCCTATAAAGTTGTGTAATTATATAACATAAGCAATATCTGTCATGACAAACAAACAAGTGCATCATAACATAAACGATAGATTTGCTACTAACCCGGAAGGTCTACCCTCTAAATCCGCATTTGTTCTATGATCATCAACATCTTTACTCATATTATTTACCCATGACTCAGCCTGCCAATCAGAATGGTTGACGTTTAAGTACAAGCAGCAAATTAACAATATTTTGATATAAATCAAGAGCAGTAAATTGTTCAGAAAAATGGAAATCACTCTCGTATATATAATAAGTTCCAGTCTTTAACCAAGCTACTTTACTAACTAGTCACACACAACACAAGTTTAATAAAATGTTCATTGTTGTCAGGGTAAGTAATAATTTGCATGAATTAACATTAATACTGTCTAAAACCATTTGACAACCACAAAATTCATATGGGAAGAGGGGTAAAAATTGCTTACCAATTTCAATGCCTTGTCCAACTTAACAATTTGGGGAGCACCAGTTTTCTTGGATGATTCTATGACACTCATTTCAAGCTCTTGTGCCCTGATAAATTGAAAAGAACGAATTGATATACACTCATACTACCACATTTTAAATATTTGAAAACATGATAGCTCTCTTTCAAAACAAACAAATTGCTTACATACATATGCTTTCTATTCTGACATATTCCCTAATTCAACGAGCCCATGAATTAAGTATTTTAATAACTATGGGGTGACTTATGGCAGAAGGCTCCCACCTAGATGTGGGGAGTGTAGGGGTTAGATGCACGCAACCTTACTCTCATAAGTAGGGAGGTTTTCCTGATTTGAAGTTATGAACTCCGTATCACAAGACTTTACTCATGCAGGGAGAAAAGGCATATTTTAAACAATTTTTAAAAATTTAAAAGCTATTTTATGGTTCTAGTTTTCCTTATTCACTAGGAATAAAATCTAACTAAACAAGCTTCTAGTGCTATAGCTTCACACAAAAAATGTCGCTGGAGAAACATTCTGCGTTTTAAAATGACACTTTAAGAATATCTATCTCTAGATATCATCTATCTATCTGAGCTCCTGTTAGGAGCTTCTATTCATACTTCATAGTGTAATGCACTTAGATAGAGACAAGATTGGACATGATAGAGAGAAACCGAGGGATGTCTAAAGGAGCACAAAGATCAGAGGGCCGAAGTGTGTGAAAAGGAACTCCAAGAATCTGAAAAAAACTCCAAGAATCACTGCCTTACTCTCCTATTCCTACTTTCATACACTCTCCACATAATGGGGCTATTAGCAATCTGAAAAAAAAATACTAGTCTTTGGGTCTAAAGGTTTATTTACAGCCGACATTGCCTCTTTCTTGAGAATCAATCTTGTCCTCAAGACTGAAATATGGAAATTGACTCTCGATGGAGATTCTTCTACCCGCGTAGCCTCTTCAATTGGTTTGCCAATAACTTATTATCCAACAACACCTGCAAAACCTCAGTAAAGTGTTTCATATGGGTCTCCCAATCCTGACTGTATATTAGAATGTCATAAAAAATTCAATATATATTCTCACAGAATGGGCTTGATCTCATTCGTCAAGGCTTGAAACATAGAAGGTGCATTATAAGTCCAAAAGGCATCACTAAGTATTCAAAATGACTTTGTGAGTTCAAAAAGCAATCTTATGCACATCACTAGCTTTCACCTGAGCTTGGTTAAAACCAAAATTTCAAATCCAGATTAGAAAATAATTTAGCCCCATAGACCTCATTGATAATTCATCAATGACAGGGCTGGGCCAATTTAGCCTCATAGGCCTAGTCATAATAGCGATGGTGCTCGAACAATTTGAGTATTCAGCCTTAACAAAGAGAAATGCATGATGGTGCTCGAACAATGAAAAGATTCTGAAGCAGTGACAAACTAAAAGCAATTAACAAATCGATGATGATATTTAATAATACTTACGGAGAATACGAATTCCAAACAGAGGAAAGCTTGATCCACCAAAGTAGGGACCTAGGGTCGCAGTTCTGGAAAAAAAAGTAGTGGAAGCTAGACAATACTTTGACCGAGGCAGGACAACAAAATTTACGGAATGCAGTGCTAGAGAGTTATTCTAGAGTTTTGGAGGGCCTAACACTCGACATTGTTGCATGGATCGAAGATGTTATTTATCGAGAGGTTTAGAAACTACAGAGATGTTTTTTACAACTGCATCCTAACAATGTTGTCTTCCATCCAACAATACTTTTGTAAACTACATGCAAAGGTTCAAGAGTGAAGCGAGTACACTTACATTCTCAAACCTGCCTTTCATTTAGTAAATTATCGTCTATCTATCTATTGAGTATACCATGACAGAGAATATAATTTAGTATGGATAAACCTCATTCCTCATTATTCAACTCAACAGTAAAGGACAGTAAGATGTCCAATTTATACAAAAGCTAATACAAGAGATGATTCTAGAAAGGTTAAATAACCATCCTAACAGACTAACAAATAAAGCAGCAAAATGAAATATGCGGTGGGGTAAAGGAAATATGCCAGCTGTAGGCTAAAACAGAAAACTGTGTCTTTCTTACATCTATCTCTCTCTGTCTATAATTAGAGCAAGATTTTCCCTAAAGACACCTTATCTCACTAGATGAGATGAATTACATATCATTCGGCTTGGTTAAAATCCAATTTCTCAAGAACATTAATCATCATGAAATTGCTTCCATTAATTTCTTCTAACGTCTTAAACCAGTAGATTAAAACCAATTGCTTAACATTCCACCACCCCCACACACATATGTTAAACTTTACAGCAACACGGGAAGCGGAAGCTCGTGATGAAGAAGTAATATAACTTCAACAGTAGACAATAAAATAAAGTAAAATGTCGCAATGAGACTTCCTACCAGACACAATCTAAAGCTCAAGCAAGATCTCTAGGTTCAAAAGCAGCAATTTCTCTTACAACTTTTCAACTTCAAACTGTTCTTTCAATAAATGTGAAATCAGCTAGTTTCTTTTGGGTAGCAGCAAACAGGTGCGTGGCAAGAACAAATCAATATAGAGAAGCAACATATGGAATGTAAAAAGGAAACAAACAGAGAGCGGAGCACTGCGAACCTAACCCAGAGAAGGGGACACGCCGCACGGCGGAGTTGCGACCAGCCGTCACGCAACGCGGCACAGGTTGGGGATTTGGAGTCGTTGAGGGATTGGAATCGCCACTTGGGAGGGAATCACAAGTTCTGTATTTTTTTTAGTTTTTATAGTTTTTATTTCTAAACATAAATAACTTTTTTTTTAGGAAAGTTCTTCCAAAACAAATGATAAATGGTCCATGAAATTATTTACGTATATGTTTTATACCGATACACGTTACATAACACTATTGAAACACATCAATTACATTTATGAGTGTTATTCCTTTTATGATGATATAAAATAATAAAATTATTATTATTATAAAAATAAATAAAAATGATTTTATTGTAAACTTTTTTGCAGATAATTTTATTATTATAGGTAATTTCTTTAATTTTAGTAAATAATAAAACTTTAAAAAATGATCAAATTAAAAAAAAGGATTAAATTTAAAAAATATCACATAAAGTTAATAAAATGATTATTTTAATATGAAAAACAGTTAATTAAAAAGTAAAATTCTTAAAAGAATATACACCAAAGAATGTCTTTTTACAAGATATAATATTTTTAATATGTTAATGTAAATACAATTAAGTAAATGAAAATAAATGAGTACATAATAGCCCATTTTCTTTATAAGGCAAAGCGAATGCAGAAACAAGATTAACAAAAGTTAAAAGGATAATGATATTTGAGAACATTTTTTTACAACATTTTAACATTAGTTATGTATTATGATGTGATTGGTATATAATAGTGTTTATTTATGATTATTATTATTATTATTATTAATTTTAAAGTAATTTTGGATCAATAAAAAAATGATACGTAAATGATGTTAAAATATTATTAAAAAAATGTTATCAAATATCATTATCTAAATTGAAAATACATACCAATATACTATAACAATGCCAGTTAAAATAAATCAAAACTTAATGTTTTATCCTAAAAATAACATTTAAAAAAGTTAAATAATATATATTATAAAGCTCATAAAAGATATTCGCCTTATTAAATAAAAGTAATTTTCTTTTAGTATTATCATTATTAATAATTTTATGGTAGAAAATATGATTAATGAGAAAATTACACAAGAAAAATAAAATTTTATGACAAATAATTAAAATGATGGCTTAAATGTTTTAAAACCTATTTTTACAATTTATAAAAGGGTTTTCTAAAAAAAATAATAGTGTCAAAGGGATAAGTCATCCACATTGCACTGACTCAAATAAAATCAGATTGGATCCAATGGTTTATTAAAATATAATAAAATAATATTTTTTAAAAAAATTAGATAGTAAATTTTTTTAGCTATAAATAGCCAAAGAGAAAGAAAGATTAATTCTACACAAGAAAGAAATGGAGAAAAAAAATTAGAAAGGAGAGAAGAAAAAAATAGAAAGTTTTGATTGTAAAAGGAGTAGAGATTGGAAGTTTACCGAGAACAACCTTCCATCAAGAAAATAATTTGGAAAAAGAACAAAGGAAGCTAACTTTTCTAAACTTTTATATTATGATGTGTTGTATAACTATCCATATTTGAGTTTTTGTGTTAATAATATATGTTGTTGTTTTGAATATGTAAATAAAAAATTTGTTAAGAACAAGTTGAGAAACACTTTGATTAAGAAATATCTAGTACTTAAGTTGTCCATTGTGACACACCTCTCTTTGTTGTAAGTCTACAGTTTTCAACTTAATTCTTATCGAACATATTATATATCTAATGTTAAGTTATTTTATAATATATTCAATTGGTATTAAATCTTGATGGATGTATTTTATTATGTTGGATATGAATTTATGCATCTGAACATGGTATGACTTTTGTGGAGGGATTTTGTAGTGACATGATATGAGTTGATGAATATGAATATGATATGAGTCTCGTGGAGAAATTTTATAGTGACATGGTATTAGTGTACACATTGATGTTGAGGGTCCTGATAGGAAGGTCATCCTGATACTTTAATAATTTTTCAGTCTCAAGTAGAAAAGGATGATTATGTGGTGAGAGGTGTAGGAGGTCATAGTCTATGTACCGGTTTTGGACATAGGTGTTAACGGACTAACCTTGTGGTGACAGGTTGGATTGTATTTGGCTATGATTTTTGTTGTATGGGAAGTGAAGGTCACCATAAGTACACGATCACCCGAGACTTCCATCAATGTCCTATCCGGATAATAGAGTCTAGTATAATATTTGCATCTTACATGAATATAAGTTATGTGTGGTAGTAGTATTATACATCATTTTTAATAGTCTTTAAATGGTAGTTCACCCTTTTATTTGTGTTTGTGCTAGAAAAATCATATTTGTGAGATGATAGTATAACATGAGTATTATACAAGAGCAGATGAAAGAATAATAGAGAAGAGGTTCAACTTATCTTTATGAATGTTGTAGTTGAAATCTATGTTTAAAAATATGTATCTTGAATGAAATCATTAAAAATGTTATCTTGTATGAAATCATTTATTCTTCTTGATGGAAGACTATATAAATGTTAATTTGGGATGTTATATATATATATATATATATACCTCCCCCTACTACTGCAATACACCCTTCCCCTACTACTGTAGTACACCGTCCCCCTACTCCTCCTACCCTTGCAGTACACCCTCCTCCTCCTACCCCTGCAGTACACCATCCTCCTCCTCCTACCCCTACAGTACACCCTCCTCCTCCTACCCCTGCAGCAGAGTCGATTCCTCCTCCTCCCCCTGTGATTATTACCCTCACTCCTTCCCCTCACCCTACTTTTATACCTTCCTCATCCTTTAGACCGCCTTCTGAGACTGCCACACCATGTGCTGATTCAGCTGGTGATGGTGACGGTGTTGACTCGCCCCTCCATGATCGACCATGGATTGAGCCATATGGCAAAGGGTAAGACTTTAATTCTTTTTTTACACCTTTTTTATGTTTAAAGATTCTATGTATTTGAAATGACTTTGATTCATATGATGCAGGTTTATCCCATCCAGGGTTGCTTCACAGGCCATCACACGAGTCATTAAGCAACAATATTTGACTCCATGGCCTACTTGGGGAGCAGTACCTATGGACGATAGAAAGCCATTCTGGGAGCGTTTTAAGGTGAACAACTTTAAACTAATTGTCATTCTTATTTGACTATGTTCAATAATCAATGTTTGTTTTCTTCATCATTACAGATCAAGGTGCAGTGGAAAGCCGAACATGAAACACAAATACATAGAAATTTCCACATGAAAGCATCTCATCAGTTCTCAGAGATGTTTAGGGATGCCTGCAATGCAGGGGAGCGCCCTTACTGGATGGGCGAGAACATTTGGAACGATTTACTTGCACATTGGAATTCAGCAGAGTTTCGCAATAAGTGTGCTACAACCAAGAGAAACAGAGCGTCTGAAAAGGGTGGTGCCTTGCATACTGGCGGGTCAATCACAGTTCACGAGCATGCCATTCGTATGGTAAAATTTCTTTACTTTTCTATTTCTTTCATATATAACTTATGTATTTTCTATTTCATATACACTTCTAAGTCTAAATTATGTTACAGGCACAAGCTCTGGGACGGGCGGTCCATGTTGACGAGGTCTTTGCACAGACCCATGTTCGGAAGGGCACTAATGAATTCGTTGATGAAAGATCTCGCAAGACTCATGTAAGCAAGCAAATAACAGTGCTAGTATTAGTAATCCACATGATTATGTTATTGTATATATCATTCCCTAACGTTGCTTTTAATGTTTCAACAGGAAGAATTTTCTACGAGACTTTCACAGGTTAGATCCGAACATGGGTCAGCTCCTACATCGGATGATGCGAGTAATGAAGATGACGACATCCGTAGGACACAGTGCCGGGTCGATGTCGTTGGTGGGAAGAAAAAGGGACGAGTCTACGGTGCAGGACAACTTGCTGCAAACTATACATCATCGAGAGGAGGTACACTGAAGCACCAACCTTCTTCTTCTTCCACCCCTTCTGCTGACGAGGCCATCCATCGCTTGACACAGCTACTAGAGCAACATGACCAGGGAAACCGTGAATTGAGAGAAGAATTTACAAACTTCAAGTCCCTGGTCATGAGAGCGCTGCCTCAAACTTCAGACACTCCTTCGACCGTCCCTCCGACCCAGCCACGACCCTCCTTGTCACCCGTCGTCCCTCAGCAGCCCACATCAGTCCAGCCATCTACAGAGGATCAGCAGGATGATGAAGATGATTCTGATGACTATGTAGTATTTTAGTTTTATTTTGTTATTGATCATAGGTGTTAGAACGTACTAATGTTAGTACATTTGAATTTTAGTACATCATGATTTTAGTACATTATCTTTGCTCAGAAATGGATGATATTGTTTTATGTTTCACATTTCATATTGAACTTTACAGATCATGTTATATGCCTTTTTTCATCAATGATAATATTGGATGATTTTGAGATGCACAAAATGCAGCTCTGTCTGTGGTTTGAAAGTTGTATACAGGTCTGTCTGTGTTGTTGTGAACTTTGTTATGCAGGTATTTGTGGTTAGATAACAAATACAAATATGACTTTCTTTTTTTCCGACTATTACCGAAAGCTTCTGTTCTTCGGAAATTACCAAAGACTTTTAATCTTCACAAATCACCGAAGACTTTTGGTCCTCGGAAATTATCAAAGGCTTTTGGCCTTCGATAATTACCGAAAGCCGTCGCTATTTTTTTTTATCTCGATATTAAATGAAACTAAATAATTGTCATAAACAGAAGATCAAGTAACGCATTATAATGATAAAAGCCATAGAAAAACTTGTAAGAGTAATCCTAAAAGAGAGAGTAAAAGTTAAATTGAAAACTGAGAAAAATTAATGTCTTTGGAACTATGCAGTCAAGGAAAGAAAAACCAGGAGGAATAAAATCATAATAAATTGTCGGTTTAAACTTCAAGGAAACAGTTTTATCAAATTAACTGCACTTTATTCTTGGCCAATATTATGTCTACATATTTCTTTTTACCTTAAACTTCTCAGCTGCATGCTTCTAGTTTTAAACCTTTTAGGGTTTAGATAATAAAAGATTAAAATGTGTGTTTGTAAGAAGTATTTTCTTAGTTTTATGGCTAAGGCTACTATATCAAGCAGCAATGGGTTTGAAATAAGAAGTCATACAAGTCATGTAAGAGTCACAAATTCTTTAGAAGAAGGATTGATCCTAACCCTTCATTGCAAATCTGCAGATGATGATGATCTTGGACTGCAAATTCTTTCACCCAATTCTTCTTTTGTATTGACTTTTGCAGTTAATTTCTTTTCTTCAAACCTTGTTCCATTGTTCTTTTCAATGGCAACAACATGTTATTCATAAGTTTCCTATATATGAAGCAAATTAAATAGGGATGAGTTTAGATGCATGACCATGTTTGTTTTTATACCATCATTTCAACTCTTGCTATCCTTCGAATCATTAATCACAAAAGAACATCTTCGATCCTAATTTATATATGACTCGGGATTCAGATCAATACATGAATAAAACTGAAAAAAAAAATATTATTCATGGCTTTCTATATTTATTTTCATCTTCTCTGTTATTTAGAATATCCAATTCAGCTAAACCATTTGCTTGTTTTTGCACATTATCTTGAATTCTGAAAATGGTTAAATTAAATAAAAATAAATATGTTAAAATAATGTAACACTCTTTATCTACAAGAAGAGGAGAATTATGATAATCAGGATTGTTAAACTATATTTAAATTAATACTAAATTGAATTGCATAACAATATGAACTTAAATTATTTTGTTAATTTAGTTTTTAAAATTTAAATTACTCTAAACAAGATAGTTTGTGAATTTTACATATAGTCATTCAATTTAAACCATTTTTTAATGTTTTTTATTTGATGTGAAACTAAATAAGTTAAAAGAATCCTAGAACAAAAAATTATACACATCCCTTTTAGGTTTTACCTTGAATACAAAACATTACGTTATTCACATTCATCTTGATTTAAAATTATATTAGTCATTATTACCCATGTAATAACTTCATAGGAGGCTATATATCCATAACATTAATAATAATAATAATAAAAAGTTAACTGAAAGCTAAAATTAGTATTATACTGAAACCAAACAAACAAAAATACATGCCTCAACGAAAGTGATTCAGAAATATAAGAGACAGAAAGTGCAGTAGAACTTAGCTTGAAACAGAGATGATTATGATTAATATTGATTAACAGTCTTTATTAGAATGATAATACAGAAATCGAAGCAAGAAGAAGATGAGTCTAAGTTTTCCAGGGAAAGCAAAGAGAAGTTCCATTAGGTGCAAACCTACATGGACCATCTTGTTTAATAAACCATGAGCAAGGGTTTGAACCTTCATCCCTAGATTTTACGAACATATCAAAGGAGTGAAAGCCGGAGCTAACACCTAACCACCGAAAGAAACATTCGAATTCCTTATCAAAAGAATACTTCCATTGATGGTAAGCTCCATGTTTCACAGTAATGGGTGGACCTCTATCAACGTTGCATTCAATCTCTAAGTCCACATTTTTCTCAAAAGAATTTCCCTCCAAAGAATTTGTTGCCCTAACAACAACTTCCTCTCCCATACCATTCTTCACCATTGATAATACCAACATAACCACCCATACCACTGCAACACTTCTACCTGATGAACACATTTTCTTCCTCTTCTTTTTACACTCTGTCTCTATGTGTTTTTGTCTCCCTTTATATAAAGATTTTACAGGCATTCATTGCTCTTGAAATTACATATTCTCTTTTTCCAACATTGAATTTTTACCCTGACCTGTAACCCCCTTGTCTTGACATTTCTAAAGGATTTAATAACTTTTTAATGCCTTAAGGTTTTTCCATTACTGTTATTTACTCTCAATCATGGAAAGATTTCATCTCAAATATATCTCTTTCTCATTCAAATTAACAATTTCTTTAGCACTTGAATTTCAAAATATAATCTTTTCTCTCTTGCTATTAACAAGGTTGCCTTTTTTTTATACCTTAACAAATTGACAAGTGTACTGTAAAAATTTACTTTTAATATTTTTTTTCTTTAGCTTGTTCTTTTGAGAGATGCATGTGTGTGGCTTAAGTTTGGCAACAAATGAGATAATCGTCCTTTATATGCATTGAAAGCATATATTTAATAGTTGTGTTAATAGTAAATAAGGAAATGTTAATAGCATAAAAATTATTTGCATGCTTCTTTAATAAAAGAATTTATTTCCTCATTATTCTATATAATGAATAAGAAGACGTGGAAAATGATTATATATTATTGTGTTTAAAAATAATTTATAAGTATATTATAGTTAAGAAAAGTTACTCAAAAATATTTGTGACACATTTTCACAAACCAACAAAAAATTATGGTAAAATAATGACGATAATTTTCGCAATGTATGGCTGCTGTAAAACTAAAACGAACTTGGTTGCAAAATGGTCATTCTTTTGGTTTTGGCCTAATGTGCTCAAGGTATTCATTCATTCTATTTTTAACTCATCATATGTGAATTATGCTTACTTTGTTTTGTCTAAGAAAAAAGAAGAAGAAAACTTCACCACTAATAGTACCATTGACATATGTCCATTTCAACTAGATAAGTCCTCACTATCTAAACGTGATTTTATGTTAATTTATATTATAATATAAGAAAAAAATATTAGCAAATTTATTAATATTTTCCATTTTATTTAGTTGACAAGTGATTTAAAAGTGAATTTTTTAATCATCTGACATTTTCAATTTCTTTTTTATTTATATTTATTTTATTATTATATGTGCATAGTTATTTTATTTTCTTAACTATTTATTTTAATTTTAATTTTTTTATTTATATTTAATTTGTTATCACATGTGTATAAAATTTACTTTACTTTTTTTTATCTATTTATTTTATTTTCAAACTAATTCATCTATACTATTTTTTAATTCTTAATTATATCCTTTTATAACTTTTAATTAATTGGTCATTTAATACATTATTAAAGAATAATTTATATTTAAAGTATAATTTTTTTATATTATTCTTTTCATTTTTAATTTTATCTTTTTATGATTTATAATTATTAGGTCATTAATAAAATTAAATTTAGAAAAATATATTTTATTTTCATTTCTTAAAATAATATTATAAATATAAAAAAAATTTGATAAAAAATTTTCTTTAAAGTTATTTTATTATTTTATTCATTTGATTTGTTTTTAAATTGATTTATTGTAAAAATAAACAATATATTTCAACTCTATCATTTAATATCTAACAAATTATTATTTTAGTTCTTAAATAAATATTACTTTCTAAAATTTGAAATTTTCAAAAATGTCAACTTATATAAAGTTTGAATTATATTGTTAATCAATTTAATTCATGATATACATTCCTAAAAATTAATTTTAAAATTTTTTTATTTTTAAAATAAATAAATAATTTTTTTAAAGTGTGTCCTTAGCTACATTTTAATCCTAATTAAAAAGTTTTCAATGTATTTTTAATATATTTATTATTAAAGAATAACTTATATTTAAAATATTAACTTTGTTCTACACTAATTTCTTTCATTCTTAATTCTATCCAATTATAATTTATAATTACTTAATCATTTAATAAATTATTAAAGATAATTTATATTGAAGAATTACTTTTTTTATACTATTTTTCATTTTTAATTTTATCCTTTATGATATTAATTACTTAGTTGGTCATTTAATAAAATTAAAATTTAAAATAATATTTTACTTTTATTTCTTAAAATAATATATATTTATTAACAATACAAATAGTTTATAGTGCCATATAAAAATATCTTTCTCATATGAATTTTTTTTCTTAATCAATTTAAATCATGATAGGCATTTCTAAAAATTATTTTAAAAATTAGTTAATTTTTTAAATAAATAAATTATTACTTCTAAGATACATTTTAGATAATTTAAAATTTTTTATCTAATATTTTTCATCATATTTGTCAAAAAATAAATTAAAAGATTGTACTTAATAATTTATTTCAAAGGTTTAGTAAATAAAAATCCCACTTCTTAATATTATAAATGTTGTTTTTTATTCATTATTTACACTAACTTCAAATTCTTAAGCTTGTGACTTTAATAAGACTAAAACAAAAAGTATACACTAACCATGTACAAATTAGAAGGGTTTGTATACATATTAAATGAGTTTTACAATACATAGTTTATCCATATATAAATTAGATGATAACAGTTTATCCATATAATAATTAAATGATAACAGTTTATCCATATAATAATTAGATGAGCATATAAAAAACTAATAGATGAGTCATTCCATACATTAATTAAACGAATATAAAATATACATCAGACGAGTATATCCATACACTGATCAGACAACTCTTGTAACACACATTAGACGAGTTTGTTTGTAAACTGATCATATGAATCTAACAATATATGTTAGACAAGTCTTTTCATACACACATCAGATGAATATATTAATACAAATAAGATAATTATACTCGTTATATGATTATACGAGTCTTACAATATACATTACACAAGTTTGTCTATATACTAATTAGACGAGTCTAACAATATATATAAGACAAATGTATTTATATACTAATTAGACGAGTTTAACAACACATATTAAACATATTTGTCAATTCTTTAATTAAATAAGTCTAACAATTCACATTACACTAGTCTATATATATTTATACCAATATTATGAAATTTTGGTACATTGCATTTATTTTATATATTATGGTTGATTTTGGTTTTACTATTTCTATTTTGTTTATATAAAGGTCAATGCAAAATGTTATTAAAATTTTGTAAAATATAAAAATTATTGATTAATATTTATTCACTAATAAACTATAAAATAGTAAATTTTATTGAATGGAATATGTTCACACTTTTGTTAAAAAAATAATATTTATATGCGTGGTGATAACACTACCAATCATGCATATGCAAGACATACACTTTAGCATGTGTGAATGGTGATAATTTAATTGTAGGATGTTACATTTTTTTTTTAAATCAAAGCGGTTTGACATTTAGATAACTTAAGGTTGTCGATTTGATGTGTTTCTTTTGCAAATGAATGTGTTTAAGTCTAGTTTAGAAAGACATGTAAAAAGTTTTAATGAATGTTTGATAATGATTTTTGAAATCATGTTTGAACTTAAGCTAAGTAAATATTAAAATGAAAATATAAATATTATGAAAAAAAATAATATTTATAAATACAAAATTGGTGAGGGAATATACTAGTGACTAAATCAAGATGATCCCTATCTTAATTCTAAAAGTTTGATGTCTATATTTAAGTGTTTTTTCATTATTTGTTATTAACATGCATGTTACTTTATATACATATATCTATATCTGTGTACGTGTTCAGTGTGTACTAAGTGTTAGAACTTTTATATATTATATTTTGGAAACGGAATACTTAATTGAAAGGAAAGACATTATTAGTTCCATTTATAGCATTTGCGACTTGCTGCGTCGGTGGATTCGTCCCTGCATGGTCCATTTTTCTTAATAAACCATTGGCAGTCTCTACATACATCGAAATCTCTTATCTGACTGTATGCATCAAAATAGAAGACATCACCATTTTCCCATTGAAACGAACAAAAGAACAGTGTTTTCCAAAATATGTGAGTTCCAAACCTCCAATGGAAGCTTTCATTAAAACGAAGAACATGCATTGCAAGATCATCGTCTTTTGATTTGCAGTGAACATTTAGATTTTCTTTTCCTTCCAGATCGTTAGTCACCGTCACAGTAACTTTTCCTGCCCATGCCAACGAAACCATCGACAGCAAGACAACGCTTTTCGCAAACACAGACATGCCAACTTCTCACACTCTTCTTCTTCCATTGAATCTCTTTTATACATATAGATGAAAAGCTGACAGAATGTTCAAGGAAAAATGTCTTTCCATTTTTTATTCTACTCAATTTAAACGCATTAAAACGTTTAAAAATCAACCCATATAATATTACAGTATATCATATTATATCATATAATAACATGCGTTTAAAATAAGTATTTGAATTATATTTTATTATATTATACAAAATTGAATATAATAAGTATATTATATTATATTGTTTGATATTATATTACTATATTATATTATATTATATTATATTATATTATATTATATAATATAAGACGTGTTTAAAATAAATCTATTATATTATATTATAAGTTTAATAATTTTCAAAGTCCATGTTTATGCTCTCAAACAGGTCTTTCTATTATTTGTTGTCTAAATTAGATCTCTGTTCATATAAAATTGATTCAATTGCATCTTTTCCGTCAATTTGAGTAAACGACGTTAAGATTGCATTAAGGTGTGGCCTGCTGAGTTTGCACAGTTAGATCACATTACGTTTACTTGATGACATTACGTAAAATTTAATTATTTTTTGTACAAAATGAGAATGTGTATATAATAAAAGTATACAAATTAAAGTTCAACAATCCAACAGACAAATTTCACAATCAAATAAATCATCAAATAATCTAACAAATTACACAATAGTCTCAAGAATTAAACACAATTTTCCAAAGTTCAAGAATAATGCCAATCGTCATGAGGAATTATCAACTTCACCATCTCTATTTGGTAGCAACAACCCATTAGAATGCACCCAATCGGCCCCAATCACCCTCGAAACGGATCCAAATCGAGAAAGAATACAAAATAGAGAAAGGAGGGAAAAGTGTGATACGCGCACACAGAGAAACGTGCCAGAGAAGATGATGGAAATAGTGTGATTAAATCTCATCGGAGATGGTAGCGGTGGGTAGCCTAGGTTCCAACGTCGCAAAGCAGCAAGAAGATGAGGGCTCCAACGACGGTGAGCTTGCGGCGAGCTCGTGCGGAGGAGGAATGGCTAGCACGGCTGACGTGTGACGATTCTCGTTGACGCCATTGATGGTTAAGGCTTGTCAGAGTCTCGTTAGAATTGTGTGGCAAAAAGAAAATGCTTTGTTCTGGGTCAGGTGGTGAAGAAGATATGGCCACTAGGCTAGGGCGAAGGAGAAGTCATTGCCATTGAAAGTCAAGGCTCGCCAACGTCTTGCCAGCGATGACAGTGGATTTGGAGTCCGCCCCTGAGGATGGAGATCGCGATTGCCTCTGCAGTGTGCATGGGAGGAGTATATGAAGAAATTTGAGAGCGAAGGAGAAAGATCTGTTTAAGTTGGTCAAGGAGAAGAGAAGAAAAATTATATTTTATATAAACCCATGTCATTAACACCTTCAATGTGCCACATGCTTCACATTTGCAAAGTCAGCATGTCACCTCACTACAATCTTAACGTCGTTAATTCAAATTGACGGTAAGAGTGCAATTGAATCAGTTTTACACTAATAGGAACCTAATTCAATAGAGATGGACCTTGAAAATGATTAAATAGAATGATCTATTTGAGATGTTTCTCAAATAGAATGATCTATTTTAGACGTTACTCAAATATAATGATCTATTTGAGACGTTTCTGCATATAATTTTTCAGGAGTGATGGTGGTTTAAATATAGTGAAACTCGATTATTTAATATGAAAAGGTATTAATGTAAATAGTTTTGTTATAAACAAGTTTTATTATTTTAAAACTAACAATCTTTTTAGAAACCATTTTTCTAGAGTTTTCTGTCTTTTCTTAAAGGGTTCTTTTTCTCTCCTCGTCTGATTAAAGACTGAGACCGTATGATTGATCATTGCGGTAAACTTTTCAATTTAGATTGATCAGTTTCTTCTTTTGTGAAAGTTGAGTTTCAATCCCTTTTCTTGGTTTTTTTTGTTATCTGTTGCATGTGAGTCTTCTTTCACTTGTATGTGTCTTTTTAGTCATTTATATGAGTCTATGCTGATCAAGTATCATAGTATGTCTTGATCATTCTTGTGATGTTTTTATGTGTGGATAAAACATCTGCAAACTGGGAGAAGTTTCATTGGTAAGGATCTTAGGAACTGTTTGTCAGGTAAGAGAAACTAATTGCACTGTTTTTAAGTTATAAATACTTTGTAATATCTATTTTTATGATTGTATAGTAATTTGATTTAATGATTGGTCTAAGTAATGAGAGTGATCATGAAAATGATATATGATTTGTGTTTCATATGAAATTGTTGAGTTAATGGAGATTGTGTGATATGAAATTTGTATCTTTTAGCATCTTTGATTTGAATGTATGATTCTTGAACTCATGCATTAAGAAAGGAGTGGTAGTTTGAACAATTGAACAAGTATAAGTTTCCTCAAGGACAAAATAAAAGTGTTGATATGTAACTATTTTAAATATATTTTATTATTATAGTTATTTGATATCTATATTAATGCTACTATGATACATTTATAACTTCAAATTTTCTTTAAGAATTTAAGTTTTATTTCTTTTGTCTTATCTACATATTTCAATAAAAAAAAATGTTTTATAAGATTATATCTTACTATCGAATAATGTATTAAGATCATTCCTATTTAAAGAATATCGATACGAAATTTTATTTTATTTTTTAAAATTTATTGCACTCTATTTTTTTTAATCCTCATTATTTTTATTTCAACGTAAGAATTCTAAAAATTTATACTTTAATAAATTTTCATTTAATAACTTATAAAAGGCCGTGCTCTTAAGATAAAAAAAAAATTATTTTATTTTTATGATTTTGAATTTTGTATAACATTCGAAGTATTAAATTTAATGTTATTTTGAATGAGAAAATGTTAAAATTAAATTTATGACACTGGACTCGACTTCTTGAGGGCTTTGATAAAAAAATGTTTCATAAACATAAATTTTGACAATTATGATCTTTAAAAACATTAGTGACTATAATTACAATATTACATAAATGATTTACCAAACATAGCTTAATTATCATTTATTCTTATTTGATTCATTTTCATCTTGTTAATAAAATACTTAATTAAAAATTTCAATTTTTCAAACATATGTGATATTTTTTTCAATTATTATTAAAATCGTTACTAATTAAATATTTAAAATTTGAATTGATATATAATACAATTTATGATTAATGACATTATAAGAAAATGTTAAAAAATTAAAATTGTTATATTTTAAAAAATCAATAAATATATGTTTGAAATGGTCACACAATTACGAAATTTAATTGGGAAATTTATCAACAAAAAATAAATTAAACTAAATAAACTAAAAAGTAACTAAGCTTTCAAAGATAAAAAAAAATATATAAGAAAGAAGAAAAACAAGTGATTGAGAAGAAGACGCAATTAAAACCAGTGAAATGAATAAAGCTTCTGAACTCAAATTTCAAAGACATGAACAATGATATCAGTGTTTTATTCAGATGAAAGAATAGGGGAAAATCTGGGAACACAAAACTTGATATTGTGAACCCTAAATTCTAGAACTAATACCAGAAATTATGAATCCCAATTTGAGCAAATTGTAGGCTTATTAGGACGGTCATAGACCCTACATGGTCCAGTTTCTTTGATATACCAATGACACTCTTCACAATCAAAATCCCTAGCAGGATTATACATGTTAAAGATGTGAGATGCACCTTTCCATTGAAAGGAACACTTGAAAAATGGCCCTCCGGATGGAGACGAATCACCATTGTCAATCCATTGATGGTATTGACCAGGGTGCAGAAGGAAGCTTTTGTTCTCAATATTGGGACATGTAACGGTTAAGTCCAAACTTCCATTGTCCAAACGATTTGTGACTTCAATAAGCACCACTGCCGAAACCCTAGAATTGTTTGCAGATGACAGTACAAGGATCAGCACCCATAGGAATGGAACACTTTTACCAAAGATAGCCATTGTTGCACCTTTTCTCAGTCTTTGATGAAGAACATTCATGTATACAACAGAAATGAGGTTGATCAGAAATATATAATGGGAAAAAAGGAACAACTGTTGCAAGAAAAAATAATGACAAACTAAAAAAAATGCAGTGCATTCAATGGTACTTTGGAAAACAACTCAGTCAACCATTAGAATTATAACAACATAAATATTTCTGCTTAGAACTAAAAAATTGTCATCAAAATATAATTAATTTTGATTTTCATGTAGATTTAACATATTTTAATTTAACTTAATTAGTCCTTATTTATTTTTAAATAGATGTTTCTTTATGCTTAAAAAAAGATTACCTGAATTAGATTGAATTATCTTTAATTAGGTAAAACAAATGTAGTAAAAATGGAATAAGTAAAAAATGTGTGTACCTTATGGATAAGATACGACAAGGATGGTGTTGGAGCAGTGATGAAAGATGAATGGTGAAAAAGATATGTGTCTGTGTGTTCCTCTTTTTCATACGATAATTTGTATATTTATATATACATGTTGTAATATTAGTCTTAATTATAAATGAAGAATATAAAAAAGAGTTGATCTTGATATTGAAAAAGAAAATCAAGTCATAATATAATATTCATGATATTAATTCTAATTATTATAAAATATATTGCTTTAAATTATTAGAATTATATATTTCTCTATCTGAAATACGTAAGAAGCAAATCATAACATAATATTAATGATATTGTTTCTGATTATTAAAATCGCATCTTTCTTTAAAATTAGATATCTCAAAATATATTTTTTTTTTATTTAGTGAAGGGTGTGAAAGAAAGAATAGGGATGAAAATATATATAAAACCCTTAAGGGAGTTGGCTCACAAAATGGATTAAAAAGAAATTGGATTATTTCATTTTATTATTATTTTTGTTATTATATTTTTTTATTTTCTTGTGCTAATATTAAAGTTTAAAAATTAAAAAAAATATATTTCTTTTTTTGTCTTTTTACCTATTATTATTAATTAAAAACATTTTTTTTATATTTTATGTTTTTCATTTTCTTTATTTTTTTAACGAATATATATATATATATATATATATATATATATATATATATATATAATATGATGCATATGTAATTCCACCTCTCTTCCCTTGAAAATGAGCATGAGAATGAAATAATTGTATATATCTTTAGCCTTAACTAAATTTCGTGATAAATTCGCAAACTTCGACTAAAGTTTTAGTAAAATTTAATAGTATATTGAGTTTTCAAAAAATTCAAAACCTTTTAATCAAGTTTCTAACGTTAAAACTTTAAATCAATTGAGTGATGTGACACTTAAATCAATTATGTGTGACTATTATTTGTAACATCACCTCACTTTGTTACATATGATTTTATAATTAAATAATTTTATAATTGCATAATTTTATAATTTTATAGTTTTATAATTTTATTAATAAAAAATAAAGAAGAAGAGTATAAAGAAAAAAGAAAGAAGAAAAATAAAGAAGTAGACCATATCAAAATATTTAATGAAAAATTTTACTAAAGAGATATTGATCATCAATAATTATGGATGATTATATAATACGTCTATCTTGACTTTAAATTTGTATAAGTATGTCATAACTTTCAATCAAATCGGTTAGGATTGATTTTTAGTCTAACTCGACATAATTTGGAAAAATTTTAGTCAAGACTGATTTAGTTGAATTTGATAAAATTTTAATAAGGATCGACTTGGTCAAATTTTATTAGTTTTTTTTGCTTAAAAAGATAATTATGAGGTTTAAGATGTTGATTTAATTGTGACAAAAATATCTTGTGTGAGAATTTGAGCTATTTTATGTTCTTTCTTGTGTGTTATATCTCTTGATTGCTTACATGTATGTCTTGGCTTGATTCTTTTTTATTATTCTTAATTGATATGCATGTTATGAAGTGATAAAGACATTTTTTGTTCTTGAGCCTCTAGCCAAATAAGCCTTGATCTAATCCTTTGATAACCCCTTTGAGCCTATGCTTTTCTCTTTTCTTTGTTTTGAAGCCCATACATTAGCCTCAATTGAAAAACCATGATCATCTTAACCTTGGGGAATTTTGGAGGTTTCGAATTGTTTTGGGAACAAGTGTGGTCTTCACTGGATTCTTATGATTTAGCTAATTGATTTTCTTGATTCCTCTCATTGTTTGTTTTGTAAATATGTTATGTATCTTGTCTCTTGTAGTTTGTGTTCTAAAAAAAAGAAAAAAAAAAGAGATAAAGTAAGAAAAGAAAAAAAAGAGAAAATGAATAAAAAATGAATGGTGCAGTCAAGAAAAGGATTGAAATTAGAGGTTTTGGATGTGCTTGAATTGAATTTTCACTTGTTTCCCATTGCTCCTCTATTTCTTTTGGTTTGTAGCTTCTCATCCATATTTTATCATCCTTGTCCTTGGCCCCCTTACAACCCTGAAAAGACCTTTTGATTTGAACATGCATATGTTTTGAGTGTTCATATTAGAGGATTGCCAAGTATGTTTGTGCTTGCTTTCTTGAGTGCATTGAGTTGGAACTGTTTACCCTAGACACTTCAGACGTACAGTGATAGTGCGTCTTGTGAGGTTCTGTTGCTTTTGATTCACCTTTTGAGTTGATTGATAATTTTGCTCGGATGATTTCCATGAGTATTTGATTTCTCTGCTCTTTGTGAGTTTGATGTGTACTCCTTTTATTTTTCCAGTGTGAGTTTGATGTTTACTCCTTTTATTTTTCCAGGATTCATTGATGATTCTTGTTGTGTCACTCTCTTGATGTCTTTCGAATTTGTTAGAATCGGCTGCAGCGAAATTGTTAGCGTGGAATAACAAACCAAGAGGGTTTTTAATATTAATGTGTGCCTTTTAATTTCTTCTCAAATTATCTTACTATGCAAATAATAAATATAAATAAAAGAGTAAGAGTGAGAGAAGTTTACACAGATGATTTTATCCTGGTTCAGATCACAAAGATCTTACGTCCAGTCGCTTATCTCAAAAACAAGATAAACCTTTTTCACTAAACACAAAACAATTACAATTAATAATCACGCAGAAAATTAACTTGTAAGAGTTTAGAAACCACCTCTCTTGATACCATAAGAGATGAACCTGCACCTCCTTTGAGTCTTCACAAAGGATGAACCACCTCCTCCGAATAATTCACGAAGGATGAAACACCTCCTCTGAATACTTCACGAAGAATGATCCTCTTCCACACACCTCCTCAGACGCACTAAGGATGAACCAGCTATTCCTGTCACCGTAGTAGCAATGTACCAGCACCACAGACAAGAGTTTCCTTAGCTGAGCAAGAGCACATACTTCTCAAAGAATTCTGAGTGTTTTAGCACAAGAGAAGAGTTGCTATTGATGGATAAAGAGAGCCTATTTATAGACTCAAGCAAAAACTCTTCCATTCTTCGAAACTGGCCATTTAACGCTTTTAATCGATTAATATTAGTGTTAATCGATTAAAATAAGTACAACGGCTAGTTTTTCAAATCAGAAATCTCCAACGGCTAGTATTAATCGATTATTCTCAGGATTAATCGATTAGTTAATCGATTAAAACTTGCTTTAATCGATTATTCCAAAGCTGATTGGGTTTTGGCTTCTCCAACGATTTTAATCGATTATATCAGGAATTAATCGATTAAAACGGAAAAGTTTTGATTCTAAACAACAAATACAAAATATAAAGGTACAAGAATCAAAACCTACTACAAATCTAAGTCCTATACAATTAAACTACAATTATTACAAAAGCTTTTCATAACAAAAATAAGTCTTCAAAGGATCTTCATGAATCTTGATAAATCTTGACTTGATTTGGACATCATCAAAGCCTCATCTTCATCATTTTGCTAACAGAATTATTCTTTGATCTGCGTCTTGATTTTGTCCAAGAGTGCAAAAGTGTGGTCTATTTTGGTGAATCATTACATTATTTTGTCCTATTCACTTAGCTTTCCACATCGAATTTAATGAATGAAGTGTGCTTAATTGTCCATTATTTTCTCAATTTTTCTATTTGGACTTAATTTGACCAATAATTATTATTTTAATTATTTTTGAATTTTCTGAACTTAATTATTTCTCGTTATTATCTTTAGGGCAACTTTGGAATTATATTTTGGGACATAAAGAAAGATGTCACGTCATTTACTATTGTCCACATCAGCATTTGTTTTTATTTTCTTTTGTAATTTTGTTTTTATTAATTTTTTACCAGACTTGGACTTAAGGCCCAAGTTTAGAATTAGGGAGAAGCCCATTTTAGAGGGGCAAATTTTTGACTTAGGTGATCAAGGCCGTACCCGAATGAAATTTAATGTTCAAATATAGTGCAATATACTAGGAGATTGACCTTTAGGTCGTCTCTCAAAGACCAAATGTAGTTCTCAAATACCAAACGTAGTTCAGGAATTAGGTCGAACATGTGGTGAGGGTCGAACATGTGGTGAGGGTGTTTATGTGGATAGTTATACTAACTAACAAAGACTCAGATTAAAACAATGATTAAGACAGACTGGTTGTTGTCTTCCCTACAATGATTCCAATCCCTGATTACCACTAATTACACGCTCTCTTCACCGTAATCCAACACCAATCAACCAACTAAACGAAGATTGATTGGGTTTTCATAACCACGAATTAAGCAAACGTGATTGCAACAATGAATCAATTTTGCACACACGAATTAGGAAACTAAGAGTCTACCTAATTTGAAAAACTCAAAATAGATTAATATTATGCAAGTTCAGGAGCACAATGACAACAAATTAATCTCATGGAGACAATGCAGTTCACCAATTACCAACCCAGCGAATTAAGCTTCCATTAAATTAATTGCATAACAGAACCAAGCATGAAAAACGCAAACAAAATGCACAAAAGTGGACTGGAAAATGAACAACTTAAAAAAAGAACTTCAAATGCACAAACAAATTGACACAGTGAAAACGAAACCCAAAAAGAATCAAAATTGAATTGGAACATTCGAAAACGAAACCAATAGCAGAAACAACAACCCAGAAACGAGAACCCAATGATGGATGCAACTGAACACGAAATTAAACACAACAATCAAACTCAGAAAACGAAATGGAAGACAAACCCATGTGCAGAAACGAAAATGAGTGCTAGAGCAAAATGTAAATCGAACTTTAAGCTTCAAACAGAAAACGAAAATGGCCAATGGAAGCAAAAGAGAAATGGAATTGCATTGATAAATTAAAATACGAATTCAGTACAAAGAAAGAAGAAAAAAAAAATAAACCTCCATGGGAGCCTCCCTTGCAAGCTAAAAACGCAAAATGTAGAATAAGAGAGGTCTCTAGGGTCTGCCCCCATTTTAGCACTAAGGCCTAGGTAAGTGAATCAACCCACCACGAGTTGGACCTCACAAAATCTGGCTAAAGCTTTAGGCCCAATAACTAAAATCTGCCCAAAAATACCTAAAAAACAAATTTACAATTTAATTAAATCTAAAAAGTTATGTGGCAAGTGGAGAATGATGTGGTGGCCTCTTTAAAATATGATTCCAAAAATTCCCTTGCAATTAATAATGACAATAATTAGTCTAAAATAATTCAAATTAATTAAAATAAGAATTTTTGGTTAAATTAAGCACAATTAGAAAAAAAATGAGAAATACTGGACATTCAAGCACAATTCCCTGATTAAATCAAGTACAATAAGCTAAGTGAAGTCAAAAAAATATTGACTCATCACTAGGATTTTGTACCGAGAAGGCACACACTCTCTCTGGTGTTTTATTCTCTCTGAACGTGAACAGTACGACTTTTTTTTGAGGTTTTTGGAATTTTCTTTTTCAGTTTTGTTTTGTAGTTAATAACATTTTCTTTCTTCCAAGTTCAGTTTCATTTTCCTCTTTTCTCATTTTCATTGAAATGCATTTTACGTTCTTCGTTTTATATTTAATGGAAGCTTAAATCAGTTGGGTTGGTAATTAGGGATATTGCATTGTTTCCTTCATATTATATCTCTATATTACAATTCTGCTCTTATTTCCTTGCAGCATATATAATCAGTTTTGTTGCTGCAAATTGGGTCTCGCTTAGTGGTTCAATTTGTGTGTTTGAAGTCGCAATTGCTAAATCTGTAGTGCGTAAATATTAAATATGTCCATTATGTTTTCTTAATTCGTTTTTATGAAAATTGTTTTAGTCTCCATTTAGTTGATTAATTTGTGTTGGATTAGGAGTTCGAAGAGTGAATGATTTATTGTTAATCCGGGATTGAAGACATTGCAATCGAACCAATAGCTAACCTGTTTTTAATCAGTGTTAAATCTACTTTTTTTTAGTTGCCCTGTTCATTTTATTTTTTGAATTATTATAAAACCCCACTAAGTGTTTAATCCTTTGATGGAATCCAATTTGGTGATTGAGAAATGACTTAGGAGTCACTTCTTAATATACTCACTTTAATTACAAACATTCAATTTGATCGAGTACTTCTCTACATCACAATGCAAATCAAAAGATGATGACTTTGGATTCCACCTTCTCCTTTCCAACCAAAGCTTCCAATGGAGTTTTGGACCTAACTTTTTTAAGAAAACACTGTTCTTTTGTTCGGGTAAATGTTCCTTTGTTGCGTTTTGATGCCCACGTTCAAAAAAGGGATTTTAGTGAATGTTCACTCTAGCAAATGGTATATTAAGAAAGATGGACATATAGATATGGAGACTTCGGCTTCCGATGCTATATTGATATTTTATTATTTTTTAATTTTTCATTTAATTAATTAATTCTCTAAATTTTATTTATAAAATTAATTTTAATTATAAGAAAATATTTATTATAAATTTCTTTTCTTTTATACTATTTTTTTATCATTAATTATTGATATTTTATTACTATTTTAATTTTTGTGTTAATTAATTAATTAATTCATTTAAATTTATTGCTAAAACTAATTTTAATCGTAAGGGAACATAGTATAAGATTTTTTTCAAAATTAAATATTGATATTTTTTTTCTCATTTATTTTTGGGTCAATTAATTAATTTAGAAAACAATTCTAATTATAAGAAAAAATTTATTCCAATTTTTTTTATAATATTCTTTTACCATTAATTAGCAATTTATATTTTATTACTCTGTTAACTGTTGTGCTACATTCGATAGTTTTTCATACGTTTGCAAACACTTCTTAGAACCTTTTATCTCTTCTACAAGTAAAATTAACAACGATTTTGTACTATATAGAAGTGAAAATGAGAATTTTTCAATTCTAACCCTACTAAAGAATGACATGACCTCACTTATCCATGTCAATTATATTAATTGAATTAATTAATTTAGTACAACAATTAAAAGAGTAATAGAATATAAATAATTAATAGTGAGAGAAGATTATAAAAAAAGATCATTTAAATAAATGTTTTCTAATAACTCAAATTATTTTTACCAAATGTGAATGAATGAATTAATTAATTTACACAAAAATTAAAAGAGTAATTTTTAAATAAATGTTATCCTATAATTAAAATTTTAGAATAAATGTTTTTCAGTAACTCAGGTCAAATATAACAATGAAAAGACCTTTTTGTCTTTAAACATTAGGCCATTTGTTTTTCAGACTGTGTATATAGACAACAGATTCAAAAGCAGAGAAAGAACTGTAAGAATTTGCAATGTCTCTGTTTACAAAAATTGTTATCTTGTTGTGCATGATTACGTTGAGATGGGCAAAAGGAGCTACTGTAGAGATTATGAATAGTTTGGAGGGAAAAGAAAATCTAAACGTTCACTGCAAATCAAAAGATGATGATATTGGATTCCACCTTCTCCCTATTAATCAAAGCTTCCAATGGAGTTTTGTACCTAACTTTTTTGGGGGAACACTATTTTTTTGTTCGTTTCAATGGGGAAATGGTCCTTTATTGTATTTTGATGCATACATTCAAAAAAGAGATTTCAATGAATGTTTACTGTGCCAATGGTATATTAAGAAAGATGGACCATGTAGATACGGAGACACAGGCTTCCAATGCTATAATTGGAATTGATGCGGTTCATTTCAGTTATGTATGATTTTATATATAAAAATGATAAACCTATTCATATAATGCATACTTACATAGTTTACGAATCCAAGTTTAAAATAATTTAAATATTTTTTATTTTATTTTTTAATATGTGTTTTGAAAATAAAAAATAACAAAATTACACATTCTAAAAGATGATGATCTTTAGAAGATATTATGATGTTAAGGTTAGTTCAATATTAACACTTTGAATACTAATAAAGTAGTAAATACAAATTGTCTTCTTATCTCAACCTTATATTTATTGCATTTATAGTGGATTTTTTATTAGTATTAATTTAATTACGGTTCAATTGTGGATAACCATATTTTAAGAGAGTGTGGGAAGAAATTGAAGACCTAATGTAATCTACTAAGAATAACGATGAAGAGAACCATAAAGAGAATATGAACAAATATCATGTCATGGGAATGAAGATGAACAAAGATAATACAATTAGTAATTAAATTTAAAATAATGGAAAACAATTGTAGTAATTAAAAAAAATTAACGGTAATACAAATATTTCTAGCCTTATATTTAACCGTTACAAAATAATGGCTAGTAAAAAATATTTTTTTTAATACATAATGAAAAAATCATAAAAAAATAGAATATAGAATCTTTAGCCTAAATAAAAGTTTATTTTGTTTTTAAAAATATGATAAAATACAAACAAATTTTCTTTGTTTAACATGATTAAATTATAAGAGATAAAAATGAAAACAGAAATATAAAGAGTGAAAGTTTGAAGTGCGGAAAATAAAGAAGAAAAAAGAAAGTACCTAGGAAAAGAAAATAATAGACGAAGCATCACATGTGTAAGATCCTTGAAATTCAGAGAGTAACGGTAAGTCTTAGATAATTGGAAGACTAAGAAAAAAAAAATTAACAAGTTGTAACAAAAGTTCAAGATATAAGTAAAATACAATATTGTCAAACTTTGACATGATTTCCTATTTTACTTATAACTTTTTGTACAATTTAGATATTTAGTTGATTCTTTCTTCATTATAAAGTAAACTTAAATAGTTTCAATTTGAGTACTCATATGTGTATTTTCGATTTTAGGAAGCGTTCAACTAGATTGTCAAAGTTGCAAATATTTTCTCCACTCGTTAGGCGAGCTGACACTTTCTCCACTCGCTAGGCGAGCTGACACACTTGCTGGGTGAGGGGCACTCACTGGGCAAGTAGTAAAATTCGCTAGGCGAGTGAATTTTCTTCCAGACAACCCCCGACATCAAAAAAAGATGTATGGAGACTTTTTGGCTCGCTGGGCGAGCCAAACCACTCTCTGGGTGAGCGTGTTCGAGGTATAGAATGCATTTTTTCCTATTTAAGGACCATCTAGGGGCTGAGAAAAGTTCCTGGGAGGAACCTAAGGCTAGTGACGTGCAGAGCTTGGAGCAGGGAACTTCTGGAGCTGATTTTGGAGCCATTGGAGAGGATTCTAAGACAGAGGAACGTCCACAAGTGTTGTTGAAGAGCAAGCTTAGGAGAAAACCGTAAGGGGAGCTAACTTTGAGTCCTTTGGTTGATTTTGATTCTGTTTGTGGTTTAGATGGAGATTTTGCACTATTGTGCTTCAATAGATAGATGCATGTTACTAGATCAAGAGTGCATTCGCCTCTATTCAGGAGGCTTCCACTATTAGTCTTTTATCACTCACAATGTTTAGTATGAAGAAAGATCAAAGGTCAAAGCAAAACTCTATGATGATGTCATTACAAGTGACTGAAAGGGTTATGTATTAGTTCTAATAGCAGTTTGATAGTTATGTCACTAGTGAAAAATATACTTTTTATGGCGATTTTTTATACTGGTTAAAATTTACCAACTATAGAAAATGACGCAGTGGAAATTTCGTAAATAAGAGAAACTTTTCTACCCCGGTTATAATGAAATCAGGTATAAAAAGTGATGTAGTGGCAAAATTGTAAATAATACAAATAACTTTATAACGGTTACATTGAGAATTGGTATAAAAAATCCTTTATTTTACACCGATTAATCTTAAGACAGGTATAAATCAGTGATCTATACCGGTTAAATATTATAACAGGCGCGAAATAATTTAAGTGTTCAATTTTGCATCTTCCTCGAGCTTCATTCGTCTCTCCCGAGCTTCTTATTCTTGAGACCACAACTTCATCATTGCGAGTTTCTATCAGGTTTTTCGTTTCACTGAATCACTTCACCTTCTCCTATCATCATTTCTTCTCATCATTCCACTTTTATACACCGAATCGTTTTCAAAACCCATGGTTCTTCCTTCTTTCACCATTTCATTTGAGTTTAACCGATTAAAACCACTTTTGAACCGATCAAACCCTTTCTCACCGATTATTTTCATTTTCCACCGATTGAACCCTTGTTTGCTTCAATCTAGCCCATTTCCATCGATTATTCACTTGTTTTCACCGATTAATCGGTCTAGTTATTGTCTCTTCACTATTCTAGGGTGCCTTGTGTCCGGTTAGGGTTCTCACCGTTCATTTTCTTGTTGTTGTGAAGAGGAATGACATCCTCGACCAATCAGGTTGGAACATTAGTTATTGCAATCTATAGTTCTTGTGACTTGGAGTTAACATAACTAGATTATGCTGCAGAGCTTTACATTGGTCAATATAGAGCAAAGGTGGGTGGGTGACAAGGTGGGAATTAGGAGTGATGTATGACTCATTGTGGTAGGGAAAACAGCTTTCATGAAAGACAACATTTCTAGAAATCTCAATGGCCCTGGTTTTGAGGTTGAAAGTGATGAAGCCTTTTTTGTGTGGTTTATAGCCAAGGAAAATAGCGGGTAAGGCTCTTGGATCAAGTTTATGTCTATTGTTTGACAAGGTGTTGACAAAGCAAAGGCAGCCAAAAACTTTAAGGATATTAATATCAAAAGGAGAACTGAATAATTTTTGGTGTGGAGAATGGTTATTGAGGAGAGGAGTGGGAAGGCAATTAATGAGGGTAGAGGCATGAATAAGAGCATAAGACCAGAAAATGTTTGGTAAGTGTGCTTGAAAAAGGAGGGAGCGGGTAACATTTAATAAGTGCTGGTGTTTTCGCTCAACTAAGCCATTTTGTTGGGGGGGTTTCAACACAAGTGGTTTGGTGAACAATTCCAGTATTTTTATAAAATTCGGCCATAATAAACTCAGTTCCATTGTCAGATCTAATGGTTAGGACCTTGGTTTTAAACTGTCTTTCAGCATAGGTAATGAAGGATTGTAAATGTGACTGAGTTTCAGCTTTTGAGATTAAAGGAAACACCCAAACATATCTAGAAAAATCATCAAAAATGGTTAAAAAATATTTATGACCATGAATGGAAGTAGCAGCACAAGGGCCCCAAATATCAACATGTAATAAGGAAAAAATAGAAGATTGAGAAGTACTATGAGGAAAAGAAGGTTTTCTTTGTTTAGCCATATGACAAGGAGTACAAATAAAAGAGTGATCAAAATTAATCACAGGATATAAATGTTGCATTACACGTAATCTCTCATGGGAGGGGTGGCCTAATCTGTAATGCCAAATATCAATGGCTTCCTTATTACAAATTGTGGTGTTGATGGAGCTAACAGAGGTCTTGAGTGTATACAATCCATCTTGAGCATCAACTATACCAATCATCCTCTTGCTGTGTCTGTCCTGTATAAAACATTGATTGTCAAGAAATATTAGTTGACAATTATGGGCTGTGGTAAGCTTGGAAACAGATATAAGATTGAAATTAAATTGTGGAAGATATAGAACATTAGAAATAGACAAAGAATCATTAATCTTTACTGTTCCAGAATATGAGGCTATGGTTTGTTGTCCATTTGGTAGTTTTACAGTGATGGGATCAATATCCTTATAGGATGAACATAGATGTAAGGAAGAAGTTACATGATCACTGGCTCCTTAATCTATAATCCACATGGCATGGTCTGTAGCATGAGAAATTGGTAGCACATTACCTATAAAAGAAGTATTTGGAGAGAAAGTTGTACTAGTTTGATTGATGTGGGAAGTAGTTGTAGAGGATCCAAATTGTGTTTGTTGTTGTAGAAGGGCTATCAAATGTTGATATTGTTGAGGAGTGATAACAAGTCTGTGCAGTTTATGCCCAGGAGGGTAACCATGCTTCTTAAAACATTCATCAACAGTGTGTCGAGTGATATTGCAAAAAGTGCAAACGTTTGAGTTGTATGAACCTGAATTTGATCTTCTGCCAAAGCCTCCTTTATTGTAGGAGAATCCTAAAGATCCTGATGGATAGTCATTCTTTTTGTAACAATTTTTAGCCGTGTGGTAATGATCAATGACAACCATGAGTTGGTTTGGTAAAAAACACAAAGAAATCAAGAAGGGGAAATCATAGAATGAAGATCAGAGGCACAACAGAACTCTTCAATTGAAGAGCTCTGATACCATCTTAAATAATGAGAATCATGCTGATAGGAGAAACAGGCAAAAAATAATTTGTGTATTATCTTAATTCTGCATAATGCAGATGTAAATATTTATAGATCAAGATTATAACAAAATTAGTTATAATTCTATCTAATCTATACATACATATGGACGTCTATATGGACGTCGGTGGGTATCGTGAATCGACGTTTATATGGACGTCGGTTGAGAGGATTTCCGAGGTCCCATAGACGTCACCCGTTTAGATGTCGGTTGTGAAAGTGACGTTAAAAGCTCAAATTAACCGACGTTAAACAGCGTTTTTGCACTAGTGCTATCAGCTATATACAAAGAATAATAACAAACAAAAATAATAACAAACAAAATCTTAAAACCTAACAAGATATCAAATATTAAATCAAATATTAAATCCTAACACAAGGCATTCAGATTATACAAGCTACTGCTGCGACAGGGAGGACAATGTTGATCAGTGATTTTGGGCAGGTTTATGCCTTTGGGAAAGACTCTTTTGGTGAAGCTGAGATTGGAATTCAAGGATCTAAAATGGTTACATCTCCTCAGTTAGTTGAGTCTTTGAAAAACATATTTGTTGTGCAAGCTGCAATTGGAAACTTTTTCACAGCCGTTTTGTCAAGGGAAGGCAGGGTTTATACATTTTCTTGGGGTAGTGATGGAAAACTCTGTCACCATACTGATCCAAATGATGTGGAACCTCGTCCTTTATTAGGAGCTCTGGAGCACATACCAGTAGTGCAGATAACTGCCGGTTTCTGCTACCTCCTTTGTTTGGTTTGTCAACCAAGTGGAATGTGAGCTTCCGATCTTTTTTTTTTCTCCTTCTCTTAACTGTTGGATTTTTTCTTTGGCAAGAATAGAATTGAGAGTTATATTATGTATGCAAGTTGCGTACTCATTCATCATTTTTTTTTCTATGCCTATAGCTAAAATTAAAAGAGAATATTTTGTATTATGATTTATTCCTCTAATGCCAACACATACATCTCACATACTGTTTTATTTAATTCTCTACATGTATTTTCATCCTAAGTTCCTACTTCAAGATTTACGAAAGTGCTTAAGCATTGCTGATTTTTTTTTTCTTAGTAAATTATATTTTACCTTTCCTTTCATTTTTATTGCAATAACTATGTGTCTATATGTGTGTTTATTGATTAATTATGTGATCCTCTTCTGAAATCTTAATAGGTCTGTCTACTCTGTTGGATGTGGTTTGGGTGGGAAGCTTGGCCATGGCTCAAAAACTGATGAGAAGTATCCTCGTTTGATTGAACAATTCCAAGTGTTAAACCTTCAGCCAAAGGTGGTTGCAACTGATGCTTGGCGTGCAGCTGTGGTGGGGCAGGATGGCCGGATTTGCACATGGGGGGTGGGGTCGTTGTGGCTGTGGTGGGGCATGGATGGCCGGATTAGGGAGATTTCTCCTAATCTTCTTCCTATTTCATATGGTATCTAGAGCTTAGGTTCTGTTCTAACCTCTTCCACGATCTCCGGTACTCATCACCGCCGCAGCCGCCGCCGTCGCCGTCGTCGTCGCTGGAGTTCCAGAATCGACCAGCGACCACTCCATCTGAATCGTCTCGGTCGGGTGACCATCGTGGTCCAAAGATCGCGGTGATCGGAGCAGCCACACGCCGCCGCAAAACTCACAGATTGCAGAAAAAGGAGTTAGGGTTTGGGGTTCTCAACGGGAGAGGAAGATTAAGTAAAGTTTGCGATTCTTGAGGGGTTCTGAATTGAGAGAGGAAGAATTGGGGAGAAACTTGCGCGAGAACACAATTTGGGAAGAATGAGAGAGGGAAATCCTAAATTCTCATTTCATTAAGTCGATGCTTATGCCGACGGTCGTACTCCTTTAGTAAATTCGCTACACCATTATCGATGGACATAGATCATCCGTAATCACCAACTCACATGACTGTCGGTAATTTCGTTGGTAAATCAACATTACCAATGAACCAAAGGCCATCAGTATTAGTCCTTCGGTAATTTCCCTTTTTCCTATAGTGATTGTAAAAAAAAAAACCACTATCATTTGAATTATGTACACTTTTATATAGAAAAATAGTACACCTACACTTCTCAAATATACTTATTTTATACTTCTACTTACATTTAAATTATGTATGCTTTTATAGAGAAGAATATTATATTATAAAAAAATTTGGATTCAATAGTTTTGTATTACTAAAATTATTTTTATCAATAAAATTTAAATGAATGAATGAATTAATTAATCCAAAAATTACAAAAGTAAAAACATGTAATCTCTAACTAGATTGATTCCACTATAGCGTGGGGGAAGGAATTTACTACCTAATATAATCTAAAAATAATGATGAAGAGAACTATAAAAGCAGAACAACTATAAAAACTAGGGATGACAACGGGTCGGGTCTGGCACGGATAGTGTCTACCCGCAACTCGACCTGCCAAAAAAAAAAATCCACTCGCTACCCGACCTGCTATCCGCACGGATACCCGCTTAAAAAATATCCACGGATATTTTAAAACCTGCGGATATCCGTGGATATCTGCAAATATTTTAAAAACTACATTTTTATAAATTATTAAAATAAAATTTAAATAGAATTATAAAAAAAAAATATAAAATATAATATAAATTAAATTAAACATGAATTAAAATTTAATTTTTTTTTCGGTTGAATTGGTCCGAGGGTCAGTCGTCCTTCTTTGCTTTGTTCTCTTTTGATCTTCAATCCTTATCGAAGACACCTCGACGCTCAGGATATAAAAAGGTCTAAATTTTGTGAGGATAGAAGAGGAAGAATGTATCTAGACATCATATATATATATATATATATATATATATATTTATAGAGTCTGTGGCAGACAAGCCCATTCATTAATCATTAGTGCAGTATATTTTTAGGCAATCAAATCCAACAATAATCAATAATTAATACAGTATATTTTGTAAAGAGGAAAACAATCTGACGTATTAATTAGTGCAGCAATCAAACCGAATAATCCATAATCAATACCGTATATTTTGTAAAGAGTAAGACAATCTAACCTATTAATACTTATTAATTGTCCATAAATGACAATTAATTCTGATCGGTATACTTCATAGTACAATTTTAATTAAATTTGACCTTGTAAAATATAAATTAATGTTAAATTTAATTAAATTTAACTTAATAAAATAAAAATTAAATTTTTATTTTTATTTTTTGCGGGTAGCGGATATCCGCGGGTACGGGTAGTATAATACCGACACCCGACCCGTTTATAAGCGGGCATTAAAATTTCCGCTATCCACAAGTTTCGGTAGTAAATATCCGCGGGATCAACTATCCGTCGCGAATTTTATCCGCGGTATCCGCGGGCGCGGAGTTTTTTGTCATCAGTAATAAAAACCATATGAACAAATATCATGAGAATAAAGATGCACAAAAACAATACAATTAGTAATTAAATCTAAAATAAAAAAAAACAATCGTAGGGATTAAAAAAGATTAACAGTAATACAAATATTTCTAGCCTTATATTTAACGGTTACAAAATAATGGCTCGTAAAAGATGTATTTTTTATTACATAATGAAAATCATAAAAAAATAAAATATAGAATCAACCTAATTTTTTTATTTTGTTTAAAAATATGATAAAATACAAAACGATTTTCTTTGTTTAACATGATCAAATTATAAGAGATGAAAATGAAAATACAAATATAAAGAGTGAAAGTTGAAGTGCGGAAAATAAAGAAGAAAAAAGAAAGTAACTAGGATAAAAAAAGAAAATAATAAACACAGCATCCCATGTTTTGAGATTTATTTTATATTTACTAAAATATTTTTGGAATTAATAATAAAATTATATCAACGAAAATAAATTCATTGATAAATTTGATTAATTAATGAATTTACCTACGAAATTTCTCATAATATATACTTTATTTAATAGTGAATTTTTTTGATAATGAAATATATATTATTAATAAATTTTTCTATTAATAAAATTTGTCAATAATTAAAATTATATAATTAGTAGGTTAAATTCTTCCGTTAAAGTGATGTAAGTATTTTTAAGTTTTAATTACTTATATTTTATTATTTTTTAACTTTTGTTTTAATTAATTAATTCCCTAAATTTTATTTACCAAAGTAATTTTAATTATAAGAAAATATTTATTACAAATTCATTTTCTTTTATACTATTTTTTTATCATTAATTAATGATATTTTTATTACTCTTTTAATTTTTATGATAATTAATTAATTAATTCATTTAAATTTAAATGATAAAATAAATTTGAACTTATAGAAAAGCATTTATTCCAAAAAAATTTCTTTTATAGTATAATATTTTTTAAACCATTAATTATTGATGTTTTATTACTTTTTTTTTAATTTTTGTGTTAATTACTTAATTAATTCATTTAAATTTATTCCTAAAACTAATTTTAATTGTAAGGAAACATAGTATAAGATTTTTTTAAAAATTAAATATTGATATTTTTTTCTCATTTATTTTTGGGTTAATTAATTAATTAGTAATTTACATTTAATTGATAAAAATAATTCTAATTGTAAAAAAAATTATTCCAAATTCTTTTATAATATTCTCTTACCATTAACTATTTATATTTTATTACTCAGTTAATTGTTGTGCTACACTCGTTAGTTTTCCCATATGTTTGCAAACATTTCCTCATCATGTCTTCTACAAGGAAAATTAATAATTATTGTGCTAATTAAAAGTGAAAATAATAGTTTTTCAATTTCAACCCTATTAAGGAATGACATGACCGTCACTCATCTATATCAACTATATGAATTGAATTAATTAATTTAGCACAACAATTAAAAGAGTAACAAGATATAAATAATTAATGATGAGAGAAGATTATAAAAAAATAACATTTGATATAAGTCTTTTCTTATAACTCAAATTATTTTTACCAAATGTGAATTAATTAATTGATTAATTAACAAAAAAAATTAAAAGAGTAAATTTTAAATAAATGTTATCCTATAATTAAAATTTTATCATTAATATTTTTCAGTAACTCAGGTCAAATATAACAGTGAGAAGACATTTTTGTCCTTCGTTATTAGGCCATTGTTTTCAAGCCTGTAATTATATATATATAACAGATTCATCAGCAGAAAAAATTGTCAGTTTGCAATGTCTATATTCATGAAAATCGTTCTATTGTTGTGCATGCTCACGTTGGCATGGGCAAAAGAAACTACTACTGTGAAAATTACGGATAGGACATTTGCAAGAACTACTGTGATAGTTACGAATAGTTTGGAGGGAAAAGAAAATCTAAACATTCACTGCAAATCAAAAAATGATGATCTTGGATTCCACCTTCTCCCTCTTAAGCAAAGCTTCCAATGGAATTTTCTACCTAACTTTATCTTGGGAGGAACACTTTTCTTTTGTTCGTGTCAATGGAGAAATGGTCCTTTGTTATATTTTGATGCATACGACCAAGGTAGGGATATCGATTTGGATCCACACATTCAATGGTATATACACAAAGATGGACCATGTAGATACGAGATACCAACCATTCGCACATGTTATAAATGGAACTGATGTGCTTTATTTGAACTATGTATGCTTTTATAAAGAAAAATAGTAAACCTACACTTTTATGTCATGAATATTTATTTTTTATTCGCACTTACATTTATTTAATTTTTGAATTACTAGACATTACAAAAATATGCAACCTTACCGGGAGTTAGACATTTTTAATCATTAAAAAACACATTTTTCACAGTTGCATCGGTAAGTAATTACCAACGATTTTTTCTCTAACCGTTGCAATTTTTCAGGGTTTTAAGAAAATCATCGGTATTTGTTGGAGTTTTGATCAAACTATCACTATTTACATAGTTTTTGTGGAAAGTGCCATTATTTGGAAATGTTTTAATAAATCGCCCCAAGTAATTGGGGTTTTGAAAATAGCTGCTACTTGTACGGGTTTCAGAAACCCCCGATAATATCCAAGGTTCTAAATATAATTTTTTAAGGTTCTACTTGTACGTGTTATTCAATATAATTTTTCAACATATTAACATTATTCATACAACTAATTGTTCATACATAAAAATTAAAGAGAAAGATGTTCAATACTAAAAATTAAAGAGAAAGATGTTCAATAATAATCTCTAATTTTTTTCTTTTTCGTTACATTCATCATTTGATACACTTCCTTGATCAGAGATATCTACAATATATCATAATAGTTAGTCAATAACATATTTTAAAAAAATTGAATAAATAAATTTGGCAATTATTACCGATGATGTTTGAAATATGAAAAACTGTGAAAGTAATTAAGTTTGATAATTTTGCAACATAAAGGTCATTAACCCAAGTTTATAGATACCTAAAAGTTAATCAGAAAAGAAACAAACCAAGTAAAATATAGATAAAAAATTCATTAACCCAAGTTTATAATTCAACATAAGAAGGAGAAGTTGAAGATGACCCACTATGATAACGACAATGACTCCAAAGACTTTAAATGGGTAAGGACCCAAACCTAGACTACGAACGCATTCACAATCATTTGACGTTTTGTGTTTAATGTCTTAATGTGAAAATGCCAACATAAAAAATGATCAATGACCATTTTTTCAATAAATGTTGAATTTTGACATCAAATTTATACTTTCCAACATCATATGGTCATTAGATGTTGGAATTCCTAATTTCCGAGATATTGGGAAAATTTGTCGAAAATATTTAGCGCAAAGGTGAAAATGTACACACGTGTGTGCATGTGAGTAGAAGAAAAATTTGACATGAGGGCTACAATTAATCACATTAAAATAATACATTATACATGTGTGTATGTGAGTAGAAGAAAAATTTGACAAGAAAAGGACATATTATAAAGTTCATAGAACTAATGGAAGAAAGAAAGGCTTTAGTTGTAGTTGATGTTATAGGCATTTCAATATCAGTTCTGGTAATCTAAAAGCTTATTAGAAGTGCTACTTATGGTGGTTCTTAAACCTAAGCATTGGGGAAAGAGAGCACGAGGAAGATAGCCATTAGAGTTAGCAGTGAGCTTCTGAAACCGCTTCTCCACCTCAACCCATCCTGCACCCCCATCTGTGAGAGTATGAGCCACAACAGACCTTGTTCTTTCAAAGTGTTTTAGGTCTGGTTTTTAGAAAGAAGTCATACACTTTAGCTGCTTCCTGCGGATATAAGCTCTCCCAAATGGTACATCAAAGGCATATTAATGTTTATCTCCTTATCTGCAACTGGTTTTGGTTTAGCATTCAAATGAGATAATTGATTTATAGTTTTAAAGAACTAACAGAGGTTAAACTAGTCTTTATACTTACTAATTGTTGTCAAGTCGATGGCATTCTCAAGAAATTTGAAACCTCCTTGATAAACGTGTTGTTTCTCTTGGTAGAGAAATTCTATATTTTAAATATCCCCGGCTGTATTATGTGGCTGCACAACATGCTCATATCATTAGTTAAATGCTTAGAGTAATACAACTTGTAAGTCAAAGTAAAAGTAATTAAACAAGAAGAGAAGCTTCATTGCATACTCATTTTTGTTCAAATGGTAAGCAATCCAAGTCCCGAAACAAGGTTCAAATCAAACCTGTCACACCTTTGATCAAAACCCACCCCCTTCACAACCTTATTTGCTCTATTAGGTTATCCTTCAGAGATAACCACTGTAACTTTCGCAGTTAATCATCTTTCTCTAAATCATTAGACATTGTCGCAAAATACATCAAGACATGCGGTTTGAGTTCTAGAATCTATGATATAGGGTTTCATACATTTTCACGCGCCACCAGCGCCCAAGAATCGCAAGTTCCAAACCCAAATCACAGAGCAACTTTGTTCCCACCATCAAAACCCAATCGCGAACAAATGCATCGTGCTTCATCACCAAAATGCAGATCTGAACCAATGAAACCACGCGAAACCATGACGAGCCATCATTAGACCACCACACCCTCCATCACGAACCACACCTGCTACAGAACACAAATAAATAACGCACAACCCCTCAATCGCATCTCCATAATCCTTCAACACCCAAAAGTAAATAAAAACCCTAAACGCTGCAACATTATTCGACCACCGTGAACTCCACCGTGGATGAGAGCTCAATGATGCAACAAGGGTTCCATGATCGCAAAATTAGAACTCAACGAAATGAAGAAATGGCAAGAGTGAAGAAGAAGAAGAGCACATTTTGAAGAAGTGGAACGGAATGAAGAAAAGTAATGAGAGAAAATGAGGGATGCGGAGAAAACGAAATATTAAATAAAACCTTACCGGTGTTAGGAAATAGGTTGGCTTCAATTTACATCAAGAGGGGGGGGGGGTGAATTGGTGTTAATTCAAAAAAATAATCTTTTCACAATCTTGGTATGAAAATTCAAAGCGTTTGATCTTTCCTTGAAATGCAAGTAATGAAAATTTCAATGCAGCGAAAAAACATAGTTGACTGCTCTAAATATAAAGTCGATTGAAATAAAGAGTGCAGGGATAGAGAAAATCAAACACTGATTTTTATACTGGTTCGGCCAACAATGCCTACATCCAGTGCCCTTCCAACCTTGGAAGAAAATGTACTATAATGGTTGCGGTTTCTACAACAAAGAATTTATAGAAGCACCACGCAAAAATATAAATCTCCTCTCTAACCCAAAACCAAATATAGCTGCACACAAAACCAGAATTGCAGCAAGAATCCCCTCTTCTGCAATCTGCACCCACGTTGAACAATCCTCAACGTGTCACCAGCAGTCTTCACAGGATGCCAAGCCTATCACAACATGCTTCACAGGTTGCCAAGCCTATCACAGCATGCTTCCCAGGTTGCCAAGCCTTCAATCAAATGCAGCAGTCTTTACAGGATGTCAAGCCTTCAAGATCAATACAGAAGCACCTTCTTTGTGCAGATGTTGATCAAACAGTATGCGCAATTGGCTCCTCAATCTGAATCTCTCTCAAGAAAGATCACCACCGTCCTCTTAGAGAATTCTTGGAGCTTCCAAAACTGAGAACTTTCTCTAAAACAGGATAATGAAAATGTTAGATCACTAAAGTCTTACAGAACAGATCGTGCTTTGTTCTATTTATAGTTTTCCTGTCATTTTGAGTCGAATATCCTACTAATCCAGTCGACTGTATTAAAACAGTTATAACTAACAGTCAACATAGAGGCTCCTCAGTCAACCAATTCAATGCACATTCATGACAGTTGACTTAGTCAGTCAATTTTAACTAACTTTTGAAAAACTAGCCGTTGGAGCAAGTAGGTATAACAGAATTCCAAAAATAACAACAACACAGTCGAATAGGTGTTCCACCATGTCGACTGACACTTGAAAAACACTTTGAAATTCTTTTCAACTCAAAATCTCATCAAGCACATGTTCACAAAATCTGTACTAAGATTTTTGCTTAGTCGAATCCAATACCAGTGAATTCGACTGAACCAGATCTTTGTCACAATAAATATAAGTTCATAAAAGTGCTTGTGAGATTTTCTTTAGAAATGTGCAGAAGATAATCAAAATCATTTTATCACATATTTCAATACAAACTTGTTCCAAACATATAACACATAATCAATCAAGGGAACATACATGCAAAACAACAAAACATGTTCAACAAAATCATTATACAAAAAAGTATAGCATATCAGCTGAACATGTAATACTGGAACTGATGTACTGTTATTAAGCAATGTGTTGTCATAATAAAAAACCAGTTTGATATAGAGTTTTGTGTTGTCAACAATCTCAACAACCGGTGCTTACTTAATAAACCGCCTAGCATTTTCGGAGGTTTTAAAAAACGCCTATTATATTCCATTATTTTGTAGTTTGTTATGATTGTATTTTAATTTTAGATACGAATATATATTTTTACATTGTTATTTAGAACCTTATAAAGGATAAATTATACTCAACACGTGACTTGTATATAAAAGGTTATTGATTTGGTTTTAATTTCTTCAAATATTATAGTTAGAAGTTTGACTGGAGGTACATTATCTATTTTATAATATAATAAACTTTTCTTTCGCTAAAGTTTACTTTATTTCATTAAAGATTAGTCAGTTTAGTTTTTTATTATTTATCTATCAAATAATAATAACACACCCTTTAGTACATGCATTCAGTCTTCTAACGAGGATGTTCCTAATGTTCTTAAAACTAAACCAATTTATTTGTTACCCAAGTTTCATTGTCTTATATGTGAATGTCCATATAAATATCTGAAGGAATTCCATATTATTTGTTCCAGAATGAAGCTAAATGTCCTGGAATATCACATCTTCTTAAAGGAATTTCCATATTCATTAAAGGGTGTGGCAAAGGATTGGTTGTATTACCTGCGCCTAGGTCCATCACCAGTTGGGATGATCTTAAATAATTTTTTTTGGAGAAATTCTTCCCAACATCCAAGACCACTACCATAAGAAAAGATATTTCTAGGATTAGGTAGCTTGGTGGTGAAAGGTTGTACGAGTACTTGGAGAGATTTAAGAAGCTATATGCAAGTTGTCCACACCACTGGATTTCTGAGTAACTCCTTCTTCAATACTTCTATGAAGGTCTGAATAACATAGAGATGAGTATGATTGATGTTGCCAGTGGCGGAGCTCTTTTAGATTTAGCGCCTGCTAGAGTCAAGCATTTGATTGAGAAGATGGCCTCTAACTCCCAACAGTTCAACGCAAAGAATGACACCATTGTTGTTAGACGAGTTCATGATGTGGTTGCTCATTCTTCATCTACAGATAAGAAGTTGGAGAGCAAGCTTAATGCTCTTGTGAATTTGGTGACCCAACTTGCTACAAATCAAAAATCTGCATCTATTTCACATCTATGTGGCATTTGCCCTTCCAGTGATCATTACACAGATGCATGTCCATCCTTGTAGCAACCTGTTGGCCCAGATGGCCCTCAAGCTTATGCTGCAAACATATACGGTAACAGACCGCCACAACAACAAAAAAATTATGACCTGTCCAGTAACAGGTACAATCCAGGGTGGAGGAATCACCTTAATCTGAGATGGTCTAATGCTCTAGAATATTGTTGGTCCGAGTAGACCCTATGTACCTCCACCAATCCAACAACATCAAAGACAACAACAACAACAACAATAACAAGATATACCTGCATAAACAATTCTTCAACCTTCCACATTTAAGCCTACATTGAAGGAGTTAGTGAGGTAGATGACAATACAGAATATGCAATTCCAACAAGAGACCAGAGCTTCCATTAAGAGCTTAACAAATCAGATGGGGTAGATGACCACTTAACTTAATTAGGCACAATCTCAAAATTCTGACAAACTACCATCTTAAACCGTGCAGAATCCGAAAAGTGTCAGTGCCATCACCCTGAGCATTGGGAAGCAGATTCATATACCCACAGTGTCACCTCCACCTTCACCTACACCTTAGTCTGATAAAGAGGAGGATGGTGATGATCTTGCGACATCTTAGAGAAAACGTCCCGAGCATGAGGGGCATACATGTATAAGCAGGAAATTTGTGGCAGGTGGACCTTCTTCTTCTTCTTCCACCAGTACGTCTTATGACTTGAAGCAGCGTTCTATCCCTCTTCCATTCCCTCATAAGGTGATTCAAAGCAAAAAGATGGAAGAGGCGGATGAGAAGATTTTAGTGACCTTTAGGAAAGTGGAGGTTAACATACCTTTGATGGATGCCATCAAACAGATTCCCAAGTATGCAAAATTTTTGAAGGAGTTATGCACTAACAAGAGGAAGATGAAGGGAAATGAAAGAATCAACATGGGCATAAATGTATTTGCACTGATAGGTAAATTTGTTCCACACATTCTTGAGAAATGCAAGTGTCGCAACCGGAATCGCGACGGGACGACGATCCAAAAAAAAAATCAGCAAGTTTGAAACAATTTTGGAGTCGCCACCATAGTTTATTTTGAAAAACTACGGAAAAACCATAAAATGATAAAGCAAGGTCCACGAAAACCAGATTATGGGTTCGGGAGTCGGTTACGTGTAGGGAAGGTGTTAGCACCCTACAACGCCTGCCCTAAGGTTGATGTGGTTTTAAAAATGTTTAATCATCCCTGAAAATAAAATTCTAAAGAAAAAAAAAATGAGAAATCAAGGTTACGTAGTTCTTTTGAAATTGTTTGAAAGTAGATTTGTTTGAGAAATCGTTGGGAAAATTTGTTTGCAAAAGATATGAATTTTTTGGATTTTTGGAAGGTGAACCTGACAAGGACTAGCCTGCTCCTACGTATCTCCATTCTTGATGGAGAATCAAGGATCACGTAGTTCTAAGTGAAAGATTGTTCGTTGTTTAGAAAAGGATGTTTTATGTTTTGATGTTTTTATAAAAAAGGCAAAGGTTTTAGCACAAGGCCTACGTGAACGGTCGCACGTGTGCTTAAAGCTTTTAAAATAATTTTTGTTAATTTTTGAAAGAAGAAGAAAAAGGTTTTCAGCACAAGGACGACGAAATGGTCGTACGTGTGCTTAAACCTTTTAAGATAAATTTTTGTTGATTTTTTTTAAAGAAGAAGAAAAAGGTTTTCAGCACAAGGCCGACAGAATGGTCGCACGTGTACTTCAACCTTTTAAGATAAATTTTTGTTGATTTTTTTTGAAAGAAGAAGAAAAAGGTTTTCAACACAAGGCCGACGGAATGGTCGCACGTGTGCTTAAACCTTTTAAAATAAATTTTTGATAGTTTTTAAAAGAAGAAGAAACAAAAAGGTTTTCAGCACAAGGCCGACGGAATGGTCGCATGTGTACTTAAACCTTTTAAAACATATTTTTATTATTTTATTTTTTATGATTTTTATATTTTTTTTATTTTTATTAACAAATAAGTATAACAAACAAACAATAATAAAGCAAAATCTAAAGTTAAAGAAATAAAAGTAAAGACAATAAAAATAAAAAAACATTACAGTCCAATAAGCACAATAAGATAGGGACAGAGATTAAAAACCAGGGTGCTGAACAAAATTGAAGCTCTTCTGGTTTAAGCCCAAGCCCTCTCTCCAACTTTATAATCTGCCAGGGGTGCAAGATAGGGGTGCAACACGAAATTTATTGGCCCATGACCAAAGGTAGGGGTGCAGCAGTCCAATTTGGGGGTGCCACTGAATATTTTGCTGACCAGGCCCAAGGCCTCTTTTCTTGTTTGCAGAAAGGGAAAGGTGGTGCAAATAGAGTTGCGCGGTGGCGGGCAGAGAAATTGCAGCCCAAAGTTAGGCCCAAAGTCCTTTGTTCAGAAAATAGGGGTGTCTCTAATTTCATCTCATTCTACCAAGCACTTGAAACCAAGGTCACCTTCTTCTCTGATCGAACGAACGAGAGAGGCACCTCCACTCAACCGGCCACCACCGTACCGACCGCCACTAGTTGTCGTCCAAGGCGTCGCATAGTGGCGCCGATCACCACCACAACCTCTGCCGGCACCGCACCACGATCTCTCCTCTTCTTCTTCTATTCACCCGAGAACAACCACCCCGCCCTAGGTCACGATATTGTTCGCTATCAGGACTGTCGGCGACGATGCTGGTACCGCCAGGGCTCCTCCTCGCATCGCAACCGTCACTGCCTCCACCGAAATCGCGCCACCGCTAGGGTAGTCGCCGCAACTATCAGCGTTCTCGCTCACGCCGCTCTTAATAGTAGTATCTTCTCGTTCGACATGATTTTCCTCATCCTAGATCCTTTCTTCCACTTTAGACCACCTTCAATGGCGATTTTCCTTCTCTTAAGCGAAATCGCAGAAACTCCAACGCCCAATGTCGTTTGAGCTCATGTCTTCTCCCTTGAGAAACTTGCTCCAGATTTGTTTAGAAATTCATCGGGATATTTGCGTTGATACGGTTGCTGCCACTGAAATGGCGAATTGTTGCAGTAAGTCGAGGCTAGCAATGAAGTGTGGTCAATGATGGTGAATATTGATGTGGTGATGTTAGGAAAACACGGTAGAGGTTAGGAAATGGGCCAGTTTTTCTCTGTTTTCAGGTGTTGAAGAAGATGGAGGAGAGAATATGTGCGTGATTGGTTCTTCTCTGTTTTGTTTTGGTTCTCTGTTTCTGTGTTCTATGATGGAGGAGGTGGTGGCTAGCAAAAGGGATTGTGGAAGGCGTTTTTCTGTGAGAGTGAATGGAGGAATTATGGGGGACGAATTGTGGTTGCTTTGATTGGGTGAGAAAGGTACTCTGAGCCTATGTTACGATGTTGAGCTAAAATTTGAGAACAAAGGGTTGATGATAATGATGAAAGGAATTGATGCCCAAAGGTTATGGAGGCCTCGAATGAAGATGATGGGTATTGGAAGCCATGGTCAATCCTCAGTGGTGAATTGGGAGAGGTTTTGGAAGATGTCGATGAGTAGGGGAAGTGGTTTGTGATTGAGAATATGGTATGGGAGAATCAGATTCTCTTGTACGTGATGGAGATTTTTATGGGAATGAAGGTTGTGGAAGGGTGCTGGTAACCTCTATGAGTGGCCAGATGATTGGAGTGATGAGGCGTGGTGTGAGTGATGGGAGAGTGATGAATGCCTGGAAGTGGTGCGTGTCCTTTCTGTTTTTGAATATCACTCTGTGATGGATAAATATGAGTTGTGTGTACTAGAGGAAAAATGGTTTTTTTTTTTTTTTTTTTTTTTTCTGTTGAGTCCGTAAAGGGATGGAGAGCCATGTGAGTGTGAGTCTGTTGGGGTAGTTACGGGTTGGGTGGAGCAGAGAGTTGGATTCTGGGTTATGCATAATGAGGTGTGGTGTGTGTGATACAGCGAGAATGAGTGTGTGAGGTGAATCCTCGTGAGAAAACCGTGTGCACCTTCCAGCCAAGAAAAAACAAACCTTCCTCTTAATTCCTAGACTTCACTGAATCCCAACGAAAATGTGCTTCCTCAAATTAAATTCCTCATCAGGCCGTGACATGCTGCTGTACCCTTTTTTCTTTTGAAAATTCAATGTCGATACTTATGTGTGAGCAACATGCCTTTTTGCTGGACATACAGTCTCCAAAATTACTTATCTCATGGACCGTGCTTTCCCTTTTTTTTTCTTTTCTTTTTTACCCTTTTTCTTCTTTTTTTGTTTTTGTTTTTCTTATCTTTCTTTGTTTATTTATTATTTTTTTATTATTATTATTTTTTAAAAGACTAATACAAGAAATCAAATAATAAAAACAAAGTAAAATAATAATAAAATAAAATAAAATAAAAAGAATTAAAATAAGATAAAAATAAAAACTAAGTCCTATTATTTAGTCATCCAGACGAAATTGGGTGTTGACAGCAAGGACCAAGTACATTCCACATCCCTTGTATCATTGGAAATAGTAAATTTGAAAATGTCATGCTTGATTTGGGTTCTTACATTAATGTTATGCCTCTTTCCATTTATAAATCTCTTTCTCTTGGTCCTTTACAACTTACGAGTGTGGTAATTAATTTGGCTAATAAAAGTGTTGACTACCCCACAGGTTACATAAATGATGTCTTAATTCGGGTTGGTGAACTAATTTTCCCTACAGACTTTTATGTTCTTGAAATGGAGGAGGGATTCTCCCATGGATATGCTTTAATCATTTTAGGCAGACCATTTCTGAAAACAGTCTGAACTAAGATTGATGTGTATGCTAGTACTTTATCGATGGAATTTGTTGACATTGTTGTGCACTTTAATATTCTTGATGCCATGAAATATCCATCTAAGGACCATTATGTTTTTATAGTTGATATTCTTGATGATGTTGTTGATGATTATACTGCTGAATTTGATTTTTTTCATGATAAGAACATTCTTTTCTATCCTTTCTGTAGACATGCATTGAATCTAATTTTGATATTGATTATGAATCTTACCATGATGTATGTTCTGTGATTGATATTGATGTTGAATATGATGAGATGTGCGTTATACATTTGGATGTAAATTCTTTAGAGTCAGAATGCACTAACTCTTTTTTAGGAAGTATAGATAAATTTGACTTGCAGGCACCCACTCCAGAGCTTAAACCGCTTCCAGAAAACCTCAAGTATGCTTACTTGGGGGATGAGGAGAAATTGCCAGTGATCATTCCCACCTGCCTTGATGTTGTTCAAGAGAAGTTGTTGCATGTTGATATATGCTATATTATACTATTCACTTAGTTTTTCGCACCTAATTATATTAGTGAATTGTGTTTAATTCTCAATTATTGACTTATTTTCACTATTTGGGCTTAATTTGACTAATAATTCTTATTTTAATTAATTTGAATTATTTTAGCCTAATTATTCCAATTATTATTTGCAGGATAATTTTGGAATTATTATTCGGATGCAAAGAGAACTGTCACATCATTTATTATTTTCCACATCAACATTTCTTTTAAATTTCATTTTTAGTTGAGCTTTGGGCCCATTTATGGCATATTTTGTAGAAGCCCATTACAAGAGCAAAATTGTAATTTGGGGGTTTTAAAACCCCAAATCAGATTTGAAACATCTTTCTCTCCCTCATTTTCGTTTTCTCTTAGGTTTCTCCAGCCCTTTGGACGTTTTGCATCCCCCTTTTGGGGGGTTTTAGGTTTTGTTTTCTATCTTTCTCTTCTATGTATTAATTCTCGTCTTTAATTTCATTTTCATTTTCGTTGCACTTTGATTCTCTGTTTTGAATTGCATTTTCCCCTTTTCATTTTTGCATTTTAAATCCAATTTCGTTCTTTGTTTTAGGTTGCATTTACGTTTCCAATTTTGTTTCTATGTGCATTTGTGTTTTTAATCTTGAATTCTGTTACGGTTTTTGAATTTGTCATGCAATTCGTTTTGTGAATTATGTTCCAGATTTAATGTTGAATTCCCTTTTGCTGTTGTAATTTCGATTTAATGTTAACTTAGGTTTGCGTGGTTGGTCATTAGCAAAATTGCATAGTTTCCTTGAGATTTTTGGACCGCAATTTTGTTTCTGCTGCTCTGATTTGGTTCAATATTGAATTTGTTGTGCACTTGCGATTGGGTATATGCTTAGTTTCTTAATTGGTGTTTAATTTTTGCTTAGTCGATTGGACTATATGGTGCAAAATTGATTAAATTTGTGCATAGCGTTTTCTTAATTCGTTTTTATGAAAACATGGTTAATCTTTGCTTAGATGGTTAACTTGTGTTGGATTAGGGGTTAGAGTAGTTTGTTTTAGGTTAATCTATGATTGGAAGCATGTAATTGAGTTAGTGATCAACCGTTTTAAATCTGTGTTTGCATTCGTGTTTAATTTTTTTTTATTTCAGTACACAAAAATCTCTTCACAAAACCCCCCACCAAGTGTTTGATCTAATTCTTCCTTGAGAGATGACCTTGGAGTCACTTCCTAGTCCATACTGCATTTAATTGAACATTAAATTTGATTCAGGTACGACCTCGGTCACATGTGCTCCGAAAGCACAACAAAGCCATTGGTTGGACCCTCGCTGACATTCCTGGTATGAACCCGGTGACTTTGGATGTTATAAAGAAGGAGGTGACCAAGCTTCTTCAAGTTGGGATCATCTATCCGATATTAGATAATCAGTGAGTGATTCCGGTCCATGTGGTTCCAAAGAAGACCGACCTCACTGCTATAAAAAATGAGAGGGATGGGCTCATTTCCACAAGAGTGCAAAACAGTTGGAGAGTCTACATTGACTACTAGAGGCTCAACCAAGCAACAAGGAAAGATCAGTTTTCATTGTCCCTCATTGATCAGATGCTTGAGCAGGTGATAGGTAAATCTCACTATTATTTTCTTCATGGTTTTTCTAGCAATTTTCAAAAACATATTGCACCTGAGGATCAAGAAAAAACCACATTCACCTGCCTCTATTGCTCTTTTACCTATAGGAGGATGCATTTTGGCCTATACGCACCTGGTACATTGTAGCGGTGCATACTCAGTATTTTCAATGACTTTCTTGAAAGTTGCATAGAGATGTTTATGGATGATTTCACTATGTAAGAATCCTCTTTTGATACATGTTTGGATAGTCTGGATAAAGTTTTGCAAAGATGCATTGAAACCAATCTTATTCTTAATTTTGACAAATGCCACTTCATGATAGAACAAGGTTTAGTTTTAGGGCATATAATTTCCAATAAGGGCATTGAAGTAGATCCTACGAAAATATTTGTTATTTCACAATTGTCTTACCCCTCTTGCTGTGAGAGGTGCGGTTTTTTTTGGGCATGTAGGTTTCTACAGGTGTTTCATTAAAGATTTAAGCACGAAGGCCCTTCCACTATCCATTTGAGTTTATATGAGACACTTATAATTATGCACTGGGGCTGTCTTATCTTAGAGGGTTGACAAGCTGCCTAGAGTGATCTATTATGCTTCCCAGATTTTGGATGCTACCCAAGAAAACTACACCACCACTAAGAAAGAGCTTCTGGAAATTGTTTTTCCTCTTGATAAATTTAAATCATATTTGCTTGGTTCACGTGTTATTGTGTGTATTGACCATGAAACTCTGAAGTTCCTATTGAAGAAGGCTATGTCAAAGCCTAAACTAATTCGGTGGATGCTTTTGCTCCAAGAGTTTGATTTGCAAATCCATGACAAGAGTGGAGCCCACAATTTTGGTGGTAAACCATCTTAGCAGAATTGAAAGAGTTGAGGATAAAGTTGATGTGTTTGCCCATCCAGGATGACTTTCCTGATGAAAATTTATTGACGGTTTCGGTTTCTTACTCTACCCTTTGGTTTGCAAACATTGTAAATTTTTTAGTTGCTTCTATTTTTCCTCCCTTAGCATCTTGAGCTCAGATTGATAAAATTAAGAGTGATGTTAAGTATTATATATGGGATGACCCTTATCTTTGGAAGTTGTGCAGTGACAAGGTAATTAGGAGATGCATACCAGATCATGAGATCGACTCGGTCCTGCAGTTTTGTCATTCTTTCGCACCTAGTGGCCATCTTGGCATACAAAGGACAGCTTGTAGGGTGCTTGATTGTGGATTCTACTAGCCCACCATCTTCAAAGATACATGTAGGACTTGTAGCACTTGTGAGCCATGTCTGAGAGCAGGAGGATCACTTTCTTTGAAACAATAGATGCCTCAACAACCCATGTTGTTTTATGAGGTGTTTGATGTCTGGGGTATTGCTTTCATGGGTCCTTTCCCTGTCTCTTTTGGTTTCTCCTACATTCTTTTAGTTGTTGATTATGTTTCGAAATGGGAAGCGAGAGCCACTAGGACTAATGATGCTCGAGTTGTGGTCGATTTTGTTATATGTCACCTTTTCTATAGGTTTGGACTGCCCAGAGCCATTGTTAGCGCTCAACGAACCTATTTTTGTAACAAATCCATGCAGGCTTTGCTCAAGAAATATGGGGTTGTACAAAAAATCTCTACACCATACCATTCCCAAACTATGGGAAAACCGAGATTTCAAGCAGGGAGATAAAGAGGATCTTAGAGAAGATTGTCCAGCCCAACAGAAAAGATTGGAGTAACAGGTTGAATGATGTTCTTTGAGCGCATAGGACTACCTACAAAGCACGTATAGGGATGTCTCCCTATCGGGTTGTTTTTGGAAAGACATGTCATTTACCTATAGAGATAGACCATCGAGCATGTTAGGCTGTGAAGACTTACAACTTCTCTATGGATAAGGCGAGAGAAGAGAGAAAGTTGCAACTAAATGAACTTGATGAGATCTGCCTTGAAGCCTATAAGAACTCTAAGTTCTACAAGAAGAAAACCAAGAAATTCCATGACAACTTGATATTTAAAAGGACTTCGTGGTTGCGCATAAAGTGTTGTTATATAATTCTAGGCTCGGACTCATGGTTGGTAAGTTACAATAAAAGTGGATTGGACCTTTTGTTGTTACTAATGTTTATCCTTATGGTGCAATTAAAATAAAGAGTGAATCCACAAACAAAAGCATCAAGGTCAATGGGCATCTTTTGAAGCTTTTTCTCAACAATCCTTCTTTGTTGAAAACAGTTGTGGAGGAAACTTCTCCGCTCGATCCCGCTTCTCTTCCCCCCTGACTTAGGGATTTTCTTTCTCCTTTTCCATTTTTTTATTTTATTATTTGCACTTGTCCAGGTCTTCTGTTTATGACACATTGGGGACACTATGTGGTTTAAGTGTGGTCTATTGGGGGAAATTATTTTTTTTGTTTTGGTTTTTCTATTTCCAGGTTGTTTTTTTTTTTTTTAAGCTTGTGTTTAGTGTACAATTTTGCATGCTTCTCTTGATTTTTGGATTTTGTTTAGGTTGTAGAGTCTTCCTTCACTTGTGTTAAAATGGAATGACTTAGTTTCTCACACCAAGAGGGGGGTGAATTTGTGAAACTTAAGATCAGAGTCATTTTAACAATCATAAATAATTCATGGTAAAATAATAATATATTATAAAAGAAAAGATATTTATGATAAACATTTTTCTATAATTAAATTTACTTTTATAAATAAAATTTAAATGAATGAATTAACAAAAAAATTAAAAAATAATACACAAGAATTAATAATTAAAAATTTATAATTAAAATAACTATGATAATAAGTATTTTAAATTATTGACAAATTTTTTTAACGAATGTTAAAATTTTAATTATTTATGAAAAATTTATCATATATATTTATTGATAAATTTTTTTTGTTGGTAATAAATTTCTCGGTAAAATCTTTCAGTAATTAAAATTTAAAATATATTAGTAAAATTTGTTGATAATTTACTCACCAAATCGAAGAATAGTTGGCTGCGCTTAATCACTGCTTACCACCGTGATACTGTTGCAAACCACCACCACCACCACCACAGGTTCTTTGTGTTCTCGCAAGCAAACGAGAACACACAATAGGAGTAATCATGCACAATTAGAAAAATGATGGAATTATAAGGCCTTGTTCACTTGAATGGATTTGAGGGAGAATAATTGAGTGGATTTGAAGATAATTTTTTTTTTGTTTATTTGAGTGAATTTGGAGGTAATCGAGAGTATATTTCGAAGTAAATTTTTTTAATCCGTCACATAAATTAAATCCTATACTAATTCTCACAAACTTTATTTCCAAATCCTAGAGCTGTCCAAATGGATCACAACCCGCGGGCCAATCCGGCCCGTCACGGGTTCGAGCCGGGTTGGGTTTGAAAAAATTGTATTTTTTATGCTGCAGATTTCAATCGGCTCATTTAAACCCGGCTCATGCGGGTTGAACCCGTGCTGGGCCGGGTTGGCCTACCAACCCGCTTACCTAATTTTATTTTATTAAAATTTAATTTTCATTTTATAAAAAAATATTTATTAATTTTTTTTGCTTTAAAAAATTATTTAAGTTCCATATTTTCAAAATTAATTAAACATCCATGTTGGGAGTGAAATTTGTTTAGATTTGAATTATAGAAAGTTTGTATTTTTTTTATTTAAAAAAATTGTAATTAAATGGGTGAGTGAGTCAACCCGTTTACCCACCAACCCGTGGTGGGTCGAGCCGGGTTCAAATTTTTCTGGCTCGCTAATAAATGAGTCGGGTTGGGTTGACTCACTAAATGACCAACCCGTGGTGGACCGGGCCAGGTCGAGCCTGGTTACCCGTTTTGACAACTCTACCAAATTCACTCTCAATTATCTCCAAATTCACTCAAATAAATAACAACAAAAATTATCTTCAAATGCTCTCAAATCTACTCAATTACTCTTCCTCAAATTCACTCAAATGAACAAGACCACAAGGCCTAAAAGAAAGAAATAGAAGGAGAGATGCGAAAGTTAATGAATAAAATCGCAATATTCTGAAATTTAACTACATATATAAATTTTCATGGATAAATATTATACTCTAATTTTACCAATAGATTTCGACTTGTCAAAAATCGATAAAAAAAAAAAAAGTTGTTAACAATGAATTTTTTGTTTTTGATAGATTTTGACTGTCTATAATATTTTTTAATGATTTAAATAGTAAAACTTAAAGACTCTTTAATTTTGAATAATATTTTCTATTCAATTCTTATGTAAGATATAATATAATAAAATTGTTTGGATAGTCAAACCAAATCATAAAATTTGATGTTTTACCTATAAAAATTTAATTTATTTTTATTAAATAAAATTTAATTAAAATTAAAATTTATTTATATTTTATTAAGATAAATTTAATTAAAATTAAATTTTAGTTTATTTATATTTTATATTTTTTTTTCTGATTTCATTTAAATTTTATTTTAAAATTTTATTTTAAAATATATTAATTTTTAATATTTGTGAATATTACCATGTAGTCACGAGTTTTAAAATATTTATATATATATATATATATCTTTTAAAGAGATGTCTCAAAAGTAATGAAACGGATAACAAGTGAATTCTTTTTTTCAAATCAAATAACCAATAGACACTGTTTATCGGTGATGCAATCCGTTACCAAGTTACTTGCAACTTACAATGTTATTAATTATAAAATCAAGTCTAATCAATGATCTTGACATGCAACTTATTGTGAGCATTCCAATCAATCACATGTTGCTTTCATGATATTCATTCTAGTTAGTTGTTGAGGGAAGATTGAATTTTGACCAAAACATAGGTAGGAGGTGATGATCAAAGAGATAAATTTTGATTTTGGTGATGATTAATTCGTTTCTTTTCCTATTTCTACTTGATTTTTGGTTTGATCTGTATCATTTGGAGTGAACACTGTTTGAATTGATACACTTTTTTTACAAGTAATGGAATAAAAATAAGAGTTGTTGGGTGTAAGTTCTGTTTTTTGCTTTCACAATGGTCATATCAGCTAAAGCGGATGCTAAGGAAGACATATTGTTTACAGTTTTTATCGGTTCATATTTAGAGTTATATATTTAATACTGCTGCCGATTTACACAGCATCTTTTTCAGCATATTAAACTGTACACACAATATTTTATGTTTGACAAATATTTTATATATTATTTTTTCAACTCAAACAATTTTTAAAATATTTCTTAAACGGGCCTCATAATATATTTACAAAATACTAAAATCCAAAATATAGGAAGAAACAAGTACTCCATCAAATAAGTAGTCATTTCCTCATTAATAATGTATAAAATCTTAATTCAATAATGTATAAAATCTTACATAAGTTATTCGTATGACATAAAATAAAGAGATAAACTCTTATACGAGTGGTTGTAAGAGTTTAGATATCTTGAAACTTCTGTCGTGTTTTAATGTATGAATAAATGCGTATCATCATTATTATGGGCAATATCTTTCAACTTCTGTTCTTCTTATCAAATGAGTAATATAATATGTAAAAAAGGTTATATTTTATATTTTAAAGGTGTAAAAAAGATTCAATATTTTATAAAGTTAAGAACAATGAGAAACTTTAAGATTATATTGTCAAAAACACAATTATTAAAATGTAGAATATGATATGAAAATGATAGTTATCATCAATAATAAATAATTATAATAATTTTAAATTATTCAATTATTCATTTAAAAATTTTCACCATCTTTTTAAGTTTATTTTCTTAAATTTTCTTTCCTGAAATAAGACCATTTCTTATTTTCTTCTCTTATAACATGTGAAATAATATTCCGGCAGATGAAGTTTTGGTTCAAAATTGTTTTGCATGAATCTAACCTAACATTACCTAAACCCTTTGCGCACACCGTAGGAAGACTTTTATCCGTTCAGTAGGAAGAGATGACAGTCGAAGAGATGACAACATTAAAGAAAAAAGATCGGTCAACATGTTATTTGTTCTAAACATCTAGAGAGAATTAGCAAGGAATGAAGAAAAAAAAAAGATAATTCATAAACATGATTAACAAATAATGAAATGATAAAAAAAGAAATCAAGTCTGTTAATAAGTTGTTATAACTATCGTGCATTATTCTCACTTGTTGTTTGCTTCAATATATTGTTTTCTTGAATATCTTGTATTTTGCATATGTAATTATTTGTTTGCTTGAATATATATTGTTGTTGTGAATTAGTCTTAGTTTCTCGTTTAAGATTTAATACAAAAATTATTTACTATTTCCAGATTTTTTTGAACAAATGTACTTTTTACAAATGAAAAGAGAGGAGATGGTAATAATAATTTACAAGTATTGAATCTTGAATTGTCCGGTTGGATAGTTTAATAAGAGTAATAACTTTTTCATAGTTTATTAATACATATCAATTTTAATATACATGTCTTAAATTTCATGAAATTTTGCAGTTGTGTTTTGTATTGATCTTCGGGTGCATATCTGATTGTGATTTATAATCACTTTCATTTCGTGTAACCTGAAGACCAATACGAAATGCTGGCAAAATTTCGTGAAATTTTAGATATGTTGTTTGAAATTGATATGTTTAATAAACTAAAAAGAGTGAATATTCTTGAATGGGATAGGGTCACACCTTGAATACAAACATGAACAAAGTGATCATTCAAGATTATTGAAATTGTGTAAATAATTTCAGTAAACATGCGTACAGATTGAGGGTGGATTAATTTACCACGCATCAGCACTGAGTACGAGAGAGGGGTAGAAGAATTTATAGAGTTTGCGCAACGTAATGCGAGTACAAGTGGTGATGATGAAGTCAAGTTTAGATGTCCCTGTGTGAACTGTTTGAGTGGGAGGAAGTTGAACGCAACTGATATTAGGGAACATCTTATTTGTGATGGTTTCATACGAAGTTATTGTTGGGACTTTGGCAAGTGTACCAAATCGTTTCAAGTAATAAAATCAGTAAGACCGGATATTGTTTCCCAAGAGACTCGTTTCACTAGACAATCATATAATTTCTAACTAACCTAGACTAAAGAATGCTTCCATAGTTTGGGTTTTAGTGCAATTAAAGTAAATATGAAACATAAATGGTAAAAGTGATCTTAGATACTCAAACGCTTGTAAATGGAAAGATTAGAAATGATATGGAATGATATTGTTGGGGGTATGATTTCACCTACTTCACTCTTATGTATATAAAATTACTTCCTCTTCATTAATATGTCAATGTCAATCTACTAATTTACTCAAACCCCAATCCCTTAGTAGAAAGAGCCTAGACTTCCTCATTACGCTTCAATCCCTTGAAAAACCTAATGATTAATTCCGCATAAAGAAATGAGATTTTAAGACAACCAAAGGTCCTAGTTCTATCCCTAGATACTATTTCCTTTAGGTGTTTAACCCAAGCCAAGATTTACCCAACATTTCCCAATATCAAGTAAACCCTAAAGTCATGTCATGGGTAGCAACTTCACAACAAGCATTAAGAGAAGGAATTAAACACTAACAATTAATGAAAGAGGTATATATTCATTCAAAAGAAAATGCTTTACATAAGAGTTTAGCGGTTACATCAATCCCCCAACAATAATGAAACTAGTTTTCCATGAATGGAGAGCTCAAGCTTACAACAATGGTGGAAATGGAAGAAAGAAGAGAACCTAAGGAAGAAGAAGGATTGTTCCCACAGCTCCTAGCTCGCTCCAAGAGCTCTCAATGAGAGGAATCGTGTTTGGGCAGCAAAAGACCCTAAGCTCTTCGCGTCTCTGAGTGAAATAGGGCAAATCTGCCATGTCAGCAAAGTTGGCGCTCAAGCCCCCCTAAAATGGGGCGCTCAGGCGCGCGACTGTCAAACTCAAGAACTGGTGCACTGGCGCTCAAGCGCCCCTGCGCCAGGGGCGCCTGAGCCTGATTTCAGCATAACTCTAGTTCTTCATTTTTGCTGCTTTTCTTGGTTTCCAGTGCCTTCATTTGATGCACAGACTTCTTCCAATTACATTAAACACATAAAAGCAAGGATTAGTGAACAAAATATCTCATTAAAGCTTGGGGTGCAACCACTTAACAAACTAAAAGAAAACTAGGATTTACAAGGTAAAAAATTAAGAAAGGGTTGACATTTTCTCTTGATTGATCACTGAAATCATGGTAAAATATGACATTATCAGTTATACAACATGGATATAACACAGCGAATCAATCGACTTTCCAACTATCTCACCAACTGAAAATGTATATGATTCCACCGTGGATATGGAAGATCGACCGGAAGAAGACAATTTAGAGGACATGATCCGCGATGTTGGCGTAAAAGCTTTTGCCCAAGCGCATGCGTATGAAACGATGTCCACTGATGCAGAGACTTCTTTGTATGTCGGTTCAACTAAGTTCACACGGTTGTCAGCGGTGTTAAAGCTCATGAATTTAAAGGCGACAATGGATGGATTGATAAGAGTATTACAGAATTGTTGTCGTTGTTGAATGAAATGCTTCCATATGGAAATACATTACTTACTCGTAATTATGATGCTAAAACAATTCTTTGTCCGATGGGTATGGAGTATAAACAGATACAAGCCTGTCCGAATGATTGCATATTATATAGGAATGAGAATGAAGGTTTGATAAAGTGTCCAAAATGTGGGTTATCACGATACAAGTCAAGAAACAACAGTGAAGATAGTGGTCACACAGAAAAGAATGGTTCTGCTTTGAAAGTAGTTTGATACCTTCCACTAGTGGCCAGACTTAAGCGTTTGTTCCCGAATCCCAAAGACGCTAAAAACCTAAGATGGCATGCAAATGAGAGAACAACAGATGGGTTGCTTCTTCATCCAACTGATTCAAAGCAATGGAAAAATATTGATCAAGAATTCCCTCAATTTGGTCAAGAATGTAGAAAGCTTAGGTTTAGCTTAGTTACTGATGGAATGAATCCATTTGGTAATTTAAGTATCCATCACAGTTGTTGGCCCGTTATACTGATAATTTACAACTTATCTCCTGGATTGTGCATGAAAAGAAAGTACATGATGTTGTCAATGTTGATATCTGGTCCAAAGAAGCTCGGAAATGACATAGATGTTTATCCCAGACCACTAGTTGAAGACTTAAAGTTGTTGTGGGTTGATGGGGTTGAAATATTTGATGCCTTTGCTTCAGAAACTTTCATGATGCATGCCATGTTATTTTGCACCATTAATGACTTCCCAGCTTACGGTAATTTGTCGGGGTACAGTGTGAAGGGTCATAAAGCATGTCCTATATGTGAAGAAAACACTGCAGCTCATTAATTAAAACACAGAAGGAAGACAGTGTATATGCGTCATCAGCGATTTTTACAATCTAATAATTCATATCGAAGGTTTTAGAAAGCATTCAATGGAGAACAAGAGAAAGACAATGCACCCATTCCACTTGTTGGACTTGAAGTTCTTGAAAAAGTTAATAGGGTACATCATGTATTTGGGAAAAGGTCCAAGAAGTATTCTGTAACGACCCCTTGGAAGAAGAAATCAATATGCTTTGATCTTCCATATTGGTCAAAGTTAGATGTTAGACATTCCATAGATGTCATGCATGTAGAGAAGAATGTTTGTGATAGCTTGATTGATACACTACTAAACATCCAAGGAAAAACAAAAGATGGAGTGAATGCACGTTTGGATTTGGTTGACATGAAGATCCGAGAAGAGTTGGCACCAAGAGATATTGGTAAACGTACTTATTTGCTCCCTGCATGTTACATAATGTCCAAATAAGAGAAGATAAGTTTTTGTCTTTGTTTAAAGAGTATCAAGGTACCACATGGATACTCTTCAAATATCAAGAGCTTAGTGTCAATGTAGGACTTAAAGCTTGTTGGACTCAAGTCTCACGATTGTCACGTCTTAATGCAACAATTTTTACTGGTGGCAATTCGTGGAATTTTGCCCAAAAAATTTAGGTAGGTCATAACTCCATTGTGCTCATTTTTCTCATTAATTTGTAGTAAAGTCATCGATCCTACAAAGTTAGATGAACTTCAAAGCGAAATTATCATCATCTTGTATCAACTAGAAATGTTTTTTCCTCCATCCTTTTTTGACATCATGGTGCATTTACTTATTCATCTGGTTAGAGAAATAAAGTTGTGTGGACCAGTATACTTAAGATGGATGTATCCTATTGAGCGTTATATGAAGATTTGAAAGGGTACGTCAAAAATCAATATCGTCCAGAAGGTTCAATGATTGAAACATATATTGCTGAAGAAAGTATCGAGTTTTGCTCTGATTATATGACTAAAGCAAATCTGATAGGAGTCCCTCAGAATCATGGTTGAATAGATGTTTTATTGGTAAAAGCATTCGAGGTGTGAATGTGGTGACGAAAAGTCGTGAAGAATTGATGCAAGCACATCTGTGCCTATTAAACAACACAGATGAAGTGATCCCATTTTTGGAAGCACACAAAGTCGTTTTAAAGGACAAGTATCCAAGACAATTAGAGAAATGGCAGTTGATGGAGCATAACAAAAAATTTATGTCCTGGTTCAAATCTGAAGTTTTGAAAGAATCACGGTCCTCTGATACTTTGTTGTGACTAGCAAATGGTTTGAAGTTTGATGTTGTATGTTGTACAAACTATGAAATTAATAATTGCACATTCTATACAAAGACTTTGGATGATAAAAGCATAGTACAAAATAGTGGTTTCAGTCTAGAAGCTGAGTCGCTACAATTTTCCACATCCAAAGATCAAAATCCTGTAATTGGATCCATGAGATATTATGGTATAATTGAAGAGATATAAGAGGTTGATTACACTAAGTTTTCTGTTGCACTCTTCAAATGTAAGTGGGTCGATAATAAGAGTGGTGTCAAAATAGATGAATCTGGTATGACACTTGTTGATTTTCGAAAGGTTGGTTATGGAGACGAACTGTTTATCATGGCATATCAAGCAAGTCAGGTTTTTTATGTCAAAGATCATGCGTCTGACCATTGGTATGTCGCTCTTCACGGAAAAAGACAAATTGAAGATAAAGAAGATAATCTAAGTAATCTTCATGTTGCTGACAACCATCCATTTAAAACGACAATAAATTTGGATGACGACCCTTTAATTGATGATATACAAGCAATTCGGGAAGATCACAATGAGGGAATATACATATGACCAATCCATATGATTATGTATAAATTTAATGTTTGTGTAAATATTTATGGCTTTTGTTAGATAATATATGTTATTTTATAAGTGTTTTATTAATCTTTCATCTTATTTATTGTGACAGTTATATGGCTGAGCCACCTCATTCGTCAGGGGATGAAGTCCCCACCACTTCTAGACGGACGAGAGGAGCGGTAAGGTTACAACAACTTATACTTAAAAGAAATGCAAGTAAGAGGGCATCTGTCATTATTGACGTGGTCACTGGAGTTGCTTTTGGCCCAAATGCAGATGTATTTAGGTCTTACCTTGGAGTACTAATACGTGATTGTATCTTTATACTTACTCCACCCTTTGACCATGTATCTGAGGCTGATCAGAATCTCATCTGGCAAGATCTATTGGTAAGTTAAACAATATTGCTCCAAATTCTATATTCATTATATTGATAAATTTGTATTGATATAAGGTTATTACTTTCTTTGTTGCAAATGACATTTGATATGCCAAATGTCGAGAGCCTAAGGAGTAGGTGTTTATCTACAATTACAAAAAGATTTCGGGGCTTTAAAACAAAATTGACGTCCTTTGGTAATTGGTATATACCGACGGACCAAAGGTCGTCGGCATATGTCCTTCGGTATTTCGCGCATTCCTGTAGTGATTTGTGCAGACTCGTCTCAAATAGGTCATTGTATTTTGAATGTTCTCATTTAGGTCCCTTTTGTGAAAAATTGAATCAATTTGGACCTCGCCGTTAATTGGGATAGACGACGTTAAAAATTGTGCTTCGTGGCTTGGTGACTGAGCAAATTTTATTGACGTGGCAGACTTTGGTGGCATGAGGTGGATTATTTTTATTAACAGTTTTAAAAAACTTTAATTTAATCAAAACACAATATTTTAATTAGGGAAATATGATTAAAAGTTAGGGATTTGTGGTTTGCTTCTTTAGTTCGTGCCAAATTGGGGAAACTTTCTTACAACCGAATGACGCCATTTGAGCACAACTAGCGACGTTTCTCTTACTCTGTTTTACATTGTGTGATGAACTCGTTGTCGCCATTGACGAAGCTCGGGCATGACGGGTTTGGTTCGGTTCACAAAGCGACTTTGCCTTCCGGCCAGACCGTGGTGTTGAAGGTTATGGACTCGCCTGGGTCAATCTAGGGGGAGAGAGAGTCCCACAACGAGTTGACGCTGTGTTCGAATCTGAAGTCGCTGTTTGTTATTTCGTTGCTCGGTTTTTATTTGGACCGGCGCCTTCGGAAGCTGATTTTGGTTTACGAGATGATGCTGAACTAGAGTTTGCAGGACACATTGCTAGACCGACAGTGTCCAGAGCTGATGTGTTGGGCGAAGAGGTTTGACATCGCCATTTCGGTGGCGATGGGGTTGGAGTATTTGCACCACATGTGTGAGACTCCGATGATTCATGGGGATATAAAGCCGAGTAATGTGTTGTTGGGGAGGATTTTGGAGCGAAGATTGGAAATTTTAGGCTTGCTAAGGTTAAGGCGGTGGAGGATCTGAGAATGGTGGAGGAGAAGAAGGAATGTGTTATGGAAATTGCGATCAAGGAGTTTGGGGTGATGGAGGAGGGGAAGAGTGTGAGTGTGGTGGATGTTGACCGATCGCCGAAGAGTTGTCCTGTGGGGGTTGTCGATTACTCAGAGGCGTCGCGTGGTAGGGGATGATAAGTTGAGTGTGGTGTCGAATGGGTGCTTTGAGAATGTTGATAGTGAGAATGTGAATTTGAATAAGAAGAAGGGTGGTGGTGGTTTAGGGAGGGATTGATGGTGGAGGCGGGAGAGTGGGGGAGGGGGGAATCGGGGAAAGTGAGGGATTATGTGATGGAGTGGATTGAGAGTGAGATTAAGAAAGAGAGGCCCAAAAGTGAATGAGAAATCTGATTAAAAGTTGTGTTTTGATTAAATTAAAGTTTTTAAAACTGTAAATAAAAGTAATCCATTTCAGGCCACCAAAGTTTGCCACGTCAATACAACTTGCTCAGTCACTAAGCCGCGAAGCACAATTTTTAACGTTGTCCATCCCAATTAACGGCGGGTCCAAATTGATTTAATTTTTCACAATAAAAGGACTTAATTGAGAACACTCAAAATATGAGGACCTATTTGAGACGATTTTGTACAAGTAGGAATGTCCAAAATGATTAAACATTAAATATTTAATATATTAAAAAAAAAATTAATACACACTCAATTAAAAATATTCAAATCTTCAAGTGATTGAAATTTAATTAATTACTTTTCAATATAATATATCAAAAAACAAGGTATTATATGATATTTTCTAAAATATTTATAAGCGAAGTATATTTATAGAAATGCACGACTAAATTAAATATATCTTTTCATGATATTTGACATGAAAAGCAGCAAGTTAAAAAGAAAATGAAGGAAAAGATATAAGACCTCATGCAAGAAAAAAAAAATGTATTTTCGGAAGTTAACATAATATATATATATATATATATATATATATATATATATATATTATAGTGTCCTAAACTTCCCCTCTCGGACTAATCTTGTTCAATCGTCTACCATATGTAAATAATAAATTGTAAAAACATTTATTTTCCTATATTCTTCTTAACTTAGTTAAAAATATTATTCACTGGAATAATTTTTTCTTTATTTTGAAAATGTTGAATACTTTATTCACTGTGAAAGAATGCTGACATTTAATGTTGGAGAAAACGGGATCTCACAGTATTAAAACTGACTCTAATAGCAAAATTGCGTTGGTCAAGCCGACGAAAATGCGAATATAATTATTTTAACCAATTATTAACGTTCACGAGAATATATATTTTTATTTTTAAATACTTTTCTTTATTAGAGTCGGGATTGCGTGGGTTTAGCTGACGCTGTTTGAGTCGTACTGCATGAAACTCTTTTTTGGAAGTTAAAATCCAACGTTCTGGTATTGATTTAATCAATAAACTCTGAATGAGAGTATTTTTGTCGTTATTAAGAAAGCTACACTTTAAATTATTTAAATTTCACATTACATCACATTTTTATTTTTATATTACCTATGAAAACATGTTACAAACATACTTCTTGAAAATGAAAAAGTCCTTGAAAAAGATATATCTAAAGTGCAACGGTTAAGTAGTAGACTTTAAACCTAACTCAAGCTCACAAAATTGGTTTATAAGGTGAGGTTTACACCTAGTTATATATTATAAATTGACATTATCTATATTCGATGTGGGACTTTCAACACACTTCCCTCACGTCAAGGTATAGATATCATCTTGAGCGTGAAACTAGACATTAATGGATGGTTCGATAACGGCCTGATAGCGGGTGGAACAACATGCCCAACACAAATATCGCTAGGATATGCTCTAACTATAACTCTGATACCATGTTAAGAAGTAGACTTTAAACCTAACTCAACCCTATAAAATCGACTTGTAAGGTGAGATTTGGACTCAAATATATACTCTAAATTAACCATGTATATACTCTAAATTAACCATGTTCAATATAGTGAAAAATGCTGTATGGGATTAATCTCCCTTGTGTTGAATATATACATAGGGTCCTCTATTTATAATAGAATAAATATGGACTAAGCCCAAAATACAAATAAGAAACAATAATAAACTAACTAAAGATAAAAGATAAATATAAAATAAAGATAATATACCTAATACTCTCCTCAAGCTAGTGCTCGTATGTACCAAGCTTGCTACTAATATAATCCATAAAGGCTCAATGAAAATATATGTTACTAATATAATCCATAAAGACTCAGTGAAAATATCTGCTTATGTACTTGAGTGACACCAAATTGCTAATGATTTGCAAGACGACATAGAAGACAAAATACCAACCCAAAAGACTCCCCCTAAGCAACAAAATCTGGGAGGTTGCTTTATGTAAATCTCTTCTTACAAATCACCCTTGAAGAATGTCATCAGTGGATAAAGAGGTAATTGTCGGAAAACCACCATGGCTATAAATAAACTAACAAAAATCATCTTTTGCATGAAGAAAAAAAACATGTATGGACGGGTCAAACGCAATGGTGCCAAAAGAGAGGTCAGAAGAGACAACAGCGGAAGAAGCCATGTTTGAATAGGAGAGAGAAATATTAAAAAAATCCAAGATTCTCCAATCAAGGCACAAGAGCAACATCGATGCTCTGAATAACTGCTTGAGAGGAGATGAGACATGCAACAACGAACAATGAACCTGGAAAAGGAAAACGAGCGACCTCGATGTTCTGCATTGTTACTAGACATGCCACCATGCACGATGAAAAAGGGAGCAAATCCAAAACTTTAAAAGGCGCTAAGAGCGCGTAGGAGTTCCAATGAAGTTGTTGCTGGCAACTATAGATATAGTGGCAGAGGCAACAAAAACTTTTTTCTCAAAAAAAACCTTAGGTTCTGATACCATGTTGAATATAATAAAAAACTATGTATAGAATATACACATAGAATCATCTATTTATAATAGAAGAAATATAGATTAAGTCCAATATACAAATAAGAAATAATAACAAATTAACTAAAAATAAAAAATAAATATAAAATAAAGATAATATATCTAAAATCAATGTAATCATGTGGATGCTTATACCATTGTTATTATTATTATGAGCAAACAATGCCATGGAACTTGTAAAAGTCACAAATTCTTTGGGTGGATATTTGGACTTAACCCTTCATTGCAGCAGTCTTGGTCCTACGCCGTATCTTATTCGCCTAGGTACTTTCTATGAGTTTCATTATTCTAGTCGTAAACCATTTGCGAACGAAAAAAAAAAAAGATTTCCACAACAATTGACAAACGTTTAAAAGGATAATGATAAAAACAAAAAAAAAAACTTGTGGTGGTAAAATTATAATTTCCGTTAAATTTTTTATTAATGGTTGGATAAATAATTAATCTTAAAAGTGAAAATATCACGGTTATATAAAAAATCATCGTCGGATGTACAATACTTTGATTAAAAAAAAAATAGACAAGTTATTTTTTTCCTTATATAATTTAACATTCATTTGAGGTTTTTTTTTTCATGTGCTTTCATGTTTTTCTCGAACAATTTCATTTTCTCTTCTTTCTTCCATTTTCACAGTCATCGTTACCGTTATGGGAACCTTTTGCAAACCTCCACCACTTGCAAAGCACTAATGGTCTTTGTCGCATCATGCTATAAAAACCATGTCACGAGACTCCTTCATGAAGCTCTCTACATTGCGTTGTGAGGCTCTTACATGAAGCTTTTCACACCATACCACAACTTTCACCGCGAGTCTCCACTTCACTTATGGTTGATATTTTATATTTATTGAAGGATTTGTTTTGCTTGTTTTTTTTATATTTATCTTTCTAGCTTTACAAGCAAGTAAATGATGAACCCATGAAAATCTTATATGCCTTGGTTAACACTCAAATGAAGATGTTTTCTGTTCTACTTTGGTAGGTTTGTGTTAGTTAATTCTATCGTGTAGCACATTATTTCTTTTATTAGGGTTAAGGGTTTTTTCTTTTTTAATGCACAACTTTTAACGACGTTTCAAGAATAATTTTTGTCATTTGAAACTTTTGACGACAATTATTTTATCTATCGTCATTTTTTGTTAGACTTTTCACAATGATGCCATCTACAACGGTTCGAAAGTTGTCATGGAATCGCATTCTATAGCAGTGATTCTTTTGTTTCTTTCAATGTCGATTTGATAAAGAAGAAATCATAAATAAATAACATTCATTCTCTTACAAGTATTCAAAAAATATAGGATGTAAAATATAGGATAACAGAAGTATTTTAAAATATATTAGGTTATAGTGAATTATTTGGTGTAATTTTGTAATATATATATATATATATATATATATATATATATATATATATATATATATATATATATATATATATATATATATATATATATATATATATATGTAATTATGTTCTTAAGGCTACATCTATGTTTTATAAAATTCAAGTAGTATATAATAATAATGATTAAGTTAATTATGTTAGACAAGGATAAATGACATATGTATAAATTCCTATTTAAATTTATATTTATGTTTATTTCAAATTTCAGGTACAATATTCTTATCTCTTAAATAATTATTGAAAATAAGATTATCATATATTTGAGAAGGAAAGTCACATTTAGATGGAACTCACATAGATTTCACTTTAATTAAAATTTAGATAGCATTGTTTGTGAGATTAGCCAAAACTCATTATTGGATGAGCCTTTAAAATAGGATTTCTAGTATTTTGATTCATTAGACGAGTTAAGTCTTGTTGGATATCATGACCAATGTTGACTAATAATTTTGGCGAAATCAAAATAGTATAATAAAAATTTATATATTTTAATCATTATTGTTAATAAAACAAAAATAAACAATCGGATCATTAACATAATGTTTCAGAATAATTGAATTTGTGTTGTTTTATGTTACCTTTTATCACTTTTAAAAAATGAACCTATTCTTTTGTTTTTCATAAGCATACATATTTAAAGAAAAGTTTAAGACTAAAAAAGTAAACTATCACATATTGAGGGATGTAGTTGTTAAAAGGAAAATTCATTATAATTAAGCCACAATTTAAATCAGGATATGAAAAAACACACATTAGTTGAATTTTTCTTTCATGTTCATAAAATGACTCATGAGATAAAAGAGAATACAAAACCAATATTTTAATTAGTATTAAGTGAGAAAGAGAGAGTTATCTTTTTTTCTTCTTCAATATGAAACAAAACATGTGAGAAATGAGAGTTTATCTTTAGGTTTTTTTTCTTAAAAAACAAAATATAAAAACCATGTCAAAAGAGTGGAAGATGAACAAAAACAGTAAATAAATTAATAAGCAAAAGGAGAGAAAATAAAAAAATATTTTAATAAGTTCTTTATTCTTTTTAATCTTTAACTTTATATTTTACTATTTATTAGTTTAAATGACGTGTTTTTATAAAATATTTAAAAATCTACCTAATTTAATTTCTATAAATTAACTTTATCCTTATACTGAATTTTAAAAGTTTGAGAGGGTCACGAGATCTCCCAACCTCCAAAAAAGATCCGTTTATGATTGGATGAATCTCTTTTTGTTCACTCAAGCAGATGAATTTGAAAAGATTTGAAGATCAATTAATAGTTATTTATTTATTTGAGTGGATTTGGAGGTAAGTGAGAGTAGATTTGAAAGTAAGATTTATAAAAATTAGTGTAGATTTAATTGATGTGACAGATAAAAAAATTTATTTAATTGGTAGAAATTGAAAATTACCAAAATGCTCCTAGTTATAAAAGTAATATAAAATGATAATTGTTAATATTATATATGATTGTAAAAATGTTTATAAGGAGGAAAAAAATAAAAATTAATTTTTAAAATGTAAAAAAATGGTAATTTAGTAAATTGAAATAATAATAATAATAATTATTATTATTATTATTATTATTATTATTAGAGTAACATCCCAATAAATATAACCAAAGCTATAATTTATTTTTAGGAGTTAAGAAGAATAATAAAGGAGAACAGTAGTGAATAAGCATAGTAGTATGAAATATACTTGGAAATTTAAAACTGAACAATTGGAATATAGATTACAATGTTTACAAAATAGACCGAACGGTCTTGAATGCAATTCATTGACCTAACGGCCAACATCAAAAGGTTTCCTATACTGAACGCTTTTACAAAATACAAGGAAACGAAAACAACTATACTAAGGACCGGACAGTCCTGCATAACGTTCGGGCACGGCCTCCACGGGTTCCTCGGCCTGCACAGCGTCCTCCAGAGTAGCCCCCAAAACATCTTCCAAGCTATCCTCTGCTCACACCCAAAAGGATGATCATTGCAAGGAAGAGGATAACCGAACGGTCAGATACCGAACGGCAACATAGACAAAGACACGAAGGATAAGGGTAAGCTTATGTAAATTTAATTTATCAATTCATCATACAAGTAAACGTACAATACAAGCCAATCAATCATGCAACATACAATTCCTATACTCATGACCGACCACTAAGACACTGTCCGGACGGTATGAACATGTAGCTCGGTCGTCCCTAGCACCCGGTGTGGTGTAGTAACTGTTTTCCTTATTAGCTGCCACCCGAGGTTAGTCCTCAAACGGTTATCTATTCATATAACCGCGGACCTCCTGCCATTCCCACGCATGAGTGGCCTCCCTCTACCTGAGGAAGCGCCCTCACGGAATATCAGGATCAAGGACAACGCCAGAGTCATTCCCACATTCATACTTTACCAATCATTACCAAATTCATGAGATATTCCGCCAGTGGAATTCTCTTACTTAGTCAAATTCAACCAACGTTCGTTATTACTTCCAAGCTGTTAGGGTGTTGAGAGGAGTACCAGATACTCAATAGCGAATCATAACTAGTAGTGACGTTTTTCTCAAGAAGGATAATTTTCATTAAACTGAGCACTTAGTCTATGACCAATTACTCAAACATAATATCGTACGTGTAAAACCGAACGCTTGGTTTATCACCGGACGTTATTAAAATGAATAATAATAATAATATGAAATTGAATGCTTTAGAAATTAAGTGTCAGTCTAATACCAAACACTTATATAATCCGAACGTACAGTTTATGACCGAATGTTCTTAAAATTCAAGTACTGGCATAATACCTAGCACTTTTAATAAACATCATCAATATAAACCGAACGCTCAGTGTATGACTGAACGTTCTAAATAATTAATATGAGACTGAATACTTAGTGTATGACCAAGCATTTCAAGACCGAACGTTCAGTATAAGACCGGACGTTCAGTATAATAAACACAATTAATATGAAACCGAGTACTCAGTTTATGACCAAGTACTTCTCAGGCCGAGCACTCGATTTATGACCGAGTACTTTCAATAAACATTATCAATATAAAAACGAACGTTCAGTGTGAACGAACGCTACTATAATAAACATAGTTAACATGAGACTAGGTAATCGGTCTATGACCAAATACGTTAAAGTCGAACACTCAGTATAAGACCGAGCTTCTGTAATGGATAGATCATTATGACTGACCAAGGAAGGCATTTAAGTTTCGATACAATAGTACAAGACCGATCGTTTTAGGGGAAAACCAAACGGTCCTAATGACCTTCGATCTCAGATTCACATTTTCTCTAAGTTTCATACATACTCTTATCAGTGCAGAATTCATAGTTCATACTTATCATACAACTCATACAACAACATACCATATTCCATTCATGAGAAATCAAGCAACATACTTTAGATATCAAACATGCATTAAATCAGTCACATATTCAAATCATACAGAACATCAAAATTAAACTTTATAAGCTTCCCTTACCTCTAATTCCAGCTAAAACCTCAAAGGTAGTTTTGGTTGACGGCAACTGTTTCTTCTAAGGTTTCAAAGCCAATTGTAACCCGAAACCGAATGTTCAAGTGAAAGATACGAGCACCAGGAGTCTTCAGACGTGATCTGAAGGGTGATCGGAACAGTATTTGGGTTAGAATTTTAGAGAGAAGGTAGGGAGGTTTTAGAGAGAAGGAGGAGGATTTGAGATTTTCAGAAAGACAAGTTTGAGGAAGATGAAGTTTGCATGCAAAAGTGGCGTCAAGATTTTCATCTTACCTTAAATACTGCCTCCACTAAGAACGTCCGTCCATTCTCAGCCTGCCACCTGACTTCCACTTTCTGGGCTTCACTGCTCTGCTGCTGCTGCACGGATCACGAAGGAAGGGAATTAAAAATTGGCAGAGTTGGTCTCCCACTTTACCAGGGAAGACCGGACGGCTGACACGTGTACCCCACGGGTATTAAATGGGGTGTGACATTCCCCCCAACAAATAAAAAATTTTGTCCTCGAAAATTAGGGCTTACCTTCGAATAGGTGAGGATAAGTTTCCTTCATGACCTCCTCTCGTTCCCAAGTTGAATCACCCGTTCGGTCATCCCAGATGACCTTGACGAGAGTCGTGGCTTTACCGGGCGGTCGTTTGGTCATGAATTGTTCAATTTTGACCGGTTGTAATTCGACCGAACAGTCTCCTTTGAGTTGAACGTTGTCAGCTTCAAGCACATGAGAAGGGTCTGCAATGTATTTCTGGAGTTGGGAAACGTGGAAAACAGGATGAAGGTTGGACAATTGGGGAGGCAAGGTTAACTCGTATGCGACCGGTCCAATGCGTCTTAGGATTTGATACGGACCAAGGAATCTAGGAGAAAGCTTCTTTGGCCGGACGACTCTTCCAACTCCCGCCATACGGTTTAGCTTGAGGAATACATGGTCTCCTGCAGCGAATTCCAAAGGCTTCCTTCTTCTGTCAGCATACGATTTCTGTCTGCTTTGAGACGTTTTAAGTCTTTCCTGAATCAACTTCACTTTCTCAGTTGTCTGTTGGATGATATCAGGTCCGGTTAACACTGCTTCACCTTCTTGGAACCAACAGAGGGGTGTTCGACATCGCCTTCCATACAGGGCTTCATAAGCTGTCATCCCAATGCTTGAGTGGAAGCTGTTGTTGTAAGTGAACTAAGCTAAAGGTAAGACTTCATCCCAAACCCCTAAGTGATCTAGAACACTAGTTCTCAACAAGTCTTCCAGGGTTTGGATGGTTCTCTCGGACTGGCCGTCTGTTTGCGGATGGTAGGCAGAAATCATCTAAAGCTTGCTTCCCATTTCCTGTTGAAGTGCTTGCCAAAACCGAGAGGTGAATCTGTGGTCTCGGTCTGACACTATACCGGACGGTACTCCATGCAGTCGGACGACCTCTTTGATGTATAGCTGAGCCAGCTTGGACATTGGCATCTTCAAGTTGATAGGAAGAAAATGTGCACTCTTAGTCAGTCTATCAACTATTACCCAAATAGCATCATGGTTTCTGACCGTACGGGGCAGGTGAGTCACGAAATCCATGGCGATGTTGTCCCACTTCCACTCTGGTACTTCTAGTGGCTGTAAAAGACCGCTCGGTTTCTGGTATTCTATCTTAGCCCTTTGACAGGTTAAACAGGACGCCACAAACCGAGCTACATCATGTTTCATTCCTGGCCACCAGAAAGTCATTCTGAGATCCTTGTACATCTTAGTCATACCTGGGTGTATACTAAGACGGCTTTGGTGAGCTTCTTCCAGAACCAATCTTCTCAAGTCTTCATCATTGGGAACACAAGTCCTTCCTCTATATCTTAAAAGGCCATATGTTCCAGAGCTGAAGTCCTTGTGTGGTGGTACACCGTTCGGTTTACTGATCTTCTGCAATTCTTCATCAAAAGCTTGCCTTTCCCTGATCCGATCAAAGATATCACTTGACAGCTTCATATAACAACAATGAATACCGTTCGGTTCTAGCTCACAATGGAGCCTTAAGTCTCTAAAGCTTTCAACCAGTTTCATCTCTTGGACCATCATGCTTGCCATATGGACGGTCTTTCTGCTCAAAGCATCAGCCACTACGTTCGCCTTTCCAGGATGGTATTGTAGTTCAAAATCATAATCCTTTAAGAACTCCATCCATCTCCTTTGCCTCATATTCAGTTCCTTCTGGTCGAATAGATACTTGAGGCTCTTATGGTCACTGAACACTTGAAACCGGACACCATATAGGTAGTGCCTCCATATCTTAAGGGCAAATACCACTGCCGCCAACTCCAGATCATGTGTTGGGTAATTCTTCTCATGAATCTTCAATTGCCGAGAGGCATAGGCCACTACCTTCTCTTCTTGCATCAACACACAACCCAAGCCTTGATATGAAGCATCACAAAATACAACAAAGGGTTGGTTGACGTTAGGAATTACCAAGACCGGAGCGTTCGTCAGTCGCTGCTTCAATTCCTGGAAACTGGACTCACACCGGTCGGTCTAGACGAACGGTTGATCTTTCCTGGTCAACTGAGTCAACGGCGCTACTATCTTAGAGAATCCTTCAATAAATCGTCTATAGTAGCCGGCCAACCCAACGAAACTTCTCACTTCCGTAACCGAACGGGGTGTTTCCCATTCCAAAACCGCTCGTACTTTGGCTGGATCCACTGCAATCTCTCCAGCCGAGATCACATGGCCAAGGAATTGTACTTCTTCCATCCAAAATTCACACTTGGATAGTTTCGCATACAATTTTCTTTCTCTCAGCACTCCAAGTACTATCCTCAAGTGTTCTTCATGCTCTTCTCGGCTCTTGGAGTATATAAGGATATCATCTATGAACACCACCACGAACTTGTCCAAGAAGGGTTGAAAGATACGGTTCATGTAATCCATGAATATAGCAGGAGCGTTGGTAACACCGAACGGCATTACTACGTACTCATAATGACCGTACCTAGACCTAAAGGCAGTCTTTTGAATGTCATCTTCCTTGACCAAAATTTGATGATATCCGGATCTCAAGTCTATCTTGGAGAAGACCGTAGCTCCATGAAGTTGATCCAATAGGTCGTCTATTCTTGGCAGGGGGTACTTGTTCTTGATAGTCAGCTTGTTCAACTGCCTATAATCAATACATAGCCGAGAGCTGCCATCCTTCTTCTTGACCAACAACACAGGGGCTCCCCAAGGTGAGGCACTTGGCCGGATGAATTTCTTCTCTAATAACTCTTCTATTTGCTTCTTCAACTCGGCCAATTCTGCTGAAGCCATTCTGTATGGGGCTATGGATATCGGACCAACTCCCGAGATCAAGTCAATGGAGAATTCTACCTCTCTTGGTGGGGGTAGGCCTGGCACCTCTTCCGGAAAGACGTCCAGAAATTCATTAATGACCGAACGGTCTCCAATCGAACGGTCTATTCCACTCACGTCCATATACGTCAGAATGAGGAAACTCATGGCGCCTTCAATTAAATCCTCTCTAATCTGGCCGACCGTTAAGGTCAGCTTCTCTTCTTCTCTTGGGAAGATCAGCTTCTTCTTTCCACAATCAATAAGAATGTGATTGGAGGTTAACCAATCCATTCCTAAAATTACTTCTAAGTCTTGAAGAGGCAAACATATGAGGTTCACCTTAAACTTATACCCTTCTACCTCAATAGGACATTTTACACATACAGTGGATGTCCTAACCTCACCAGCTGCTGGGGTTGACACCACCAAGTCGAGCTGCATCTCTCTCTCAGCTAAACTCAGTCTATCAACACATGCCTTCGAGATGAAGGACTGTGTTGCCCCCGAATCAAACAACACACAGCAGGGCATTCCATGCAATAAGCAAGTACTGATGATGAGGTTACCTGCACCGGACGCTTCAGCCCCAGTGATAGCGTAGACTCGGCCAGCTCCTTGTGCTCGGCTACCACTCTGTTGAAATCTTCCAGCGTTCGGTGGCCTTGAGAACGTTCGGCCACCCATGTTACAGTCCCTCTCTAAGTGTCCATTCCTTCTGCACCGGACACAAAACTTGGCATTTCCTTGCCTGGGACAATCCTTCATGAAGTGAGGGCCTCCACAGGTGAAACAACTCACGCTCCCTTGTTGACCGGACGGTCTGGCAAAGCTAACAGGCCGAACGGCCAAAGTAGAAGGACCCGTTGATGACAAGGGCCGAGAATAAGGGGTCGTCCTGGAACCAGAGTTGTTTCTTGCAAAGATAGGTCCTCTAGAACTTGATTGCTGCTGCTTCTTACACCTTTCAGCTTCCATCAGGTTCTTCTCTAGTACTTTTGCCCTCTCCACTAAGGCAGGGAACTTCTGAATGCAGTGGCTGGCAATGACTGGCTTCAAATCTTCTCTCAGTTCATTTTCAAACTTCCTGCATTGCCATTCTTCACTCATCCTCATAGTGTAAAACCTCATCAGTTGCTTGAATCTGTTGGCGTACTCAGACACCGTCATTCCTCCTTGGACCAACTGAAGGAATTCCACTTCTTTGGCGAACCGAACGCTATTTGGGAAATATTCTTCATAAAACTTATTCTTGAATACTTCCCACGTGATAGGGATGCGTTCATCCTCCAGTAACATCTTCGAACTACTCCACCAGTGACCGGCCTCTCCGGTCAGCAAATACTCAGTAAAAGCTAGACGGTTTTCATCCCCACATCTCTTGGCGTCGTAGATCCTCTCCATATCACGAAGCCAGTGATCGGCCTCGTCTGCACTGCATTTGCCATCAAACTTGGCCGGGCGGTGGTGGAGAAAGCTCTCCAGACTCCATTCCGTCTGGTTGTTTGATGAGGAACCGAACGGTCTGCCAGATTGCATTCCGTTCGTCAACAAATCTGCTATCTGCCTCTGTGTTGCTTCTGCTAAGGCTCTGGCTGCTTCAGAGTGCTGCATGGCCAATGCGTTCTGTTGGGCAAGGTTGACATTCTGCTGCACCAAGTTGGCGTTTTGTTGTTGAAGTGCGGCTATAACTGATTCCAGCAAGTTGTTGTTACTTCTGGACGCATCCCGATCGGCAGGTTGTGGGGGTGGTCTTGGAGCCATCTTCTATTTTCAATCAGAAAGAAGGATCCATTAGTCTACAAGGGATCAGAATATTCTGACCGAACATTAGAGTACATAGCAATAAGCATGATATACTCATAACCTACAGGCGTTCTAAGGAAGAAACTGCTCTGATACCATTAATGTAACATCCCAATAAATATAACCAAAGCTATAATTTATTTTTAGGAGTTAACAAGAATAATAAAGGAGAACAGTAGTGAATAAGCATAGTAGTATGAAATATACTTGGAAATTTAAAACTGAACAATTGGAATATAGATTACAATGTTTACAAAATAGACCGAACGATCTTGAATGCAATTCATTGACCTAACGGCCAACATCAAAAGGTTTCCTATACTGAACGCTTTTACAAAATACAAGGAAACGAAAACAACTATACTAAGGACCGGACGGTCCTGCATAACGTTCGGGCACGGCCTCCACGGGTTCCTCGGCCTGCACAGCGTCCTCCAGAGTAGCCCCCAAAACATCTTCCAAGCTATCCTCTGCTCACACCCAAAAGGATGATCATTGCAAGGAAGAGGATAACCGAACGGTCAGATACCGAACGACAACATAGACAAAGACACGAAGGATAAGGGTAAGCTTATGTAAATTTAATTTATCAATTCATCATACAAGTAAACGTACAATACAAGCCAATCAATCATGCAACATACAATTCCTATACTCATGACCGACCACTAAGACACTGTCCGGACGGTATGAACATGTAGCTCGGTCGTCCCTAGCACCCGGTGTGGTGTAGTAACTATTTTCCTTATCAGCTGCCACCCGAGGTTAGTCCTCAAACGGTTATCTATTCATATAACCGCGGACCTCCTGCCATTCCCACGCATGAGTGGCCTCCCTCTACCTGAGGAAGCGCCCTCACGGAATATCAGGATCAAGGACAACGCCAGAGTCATTCCCACATTCATACTTTACCAATCATTACCAAATTCATGAGATATTCCGCCAGTGGAATTCTCTTACTTAGTCAAATTCAACCAACGTTCGTTATTACTTCCAAGCTGTTAGGGTGTTGAGAGGAGTACCAGATACTCAATAGCGAATCATAACTAGTAGTGACGTTTTTCTCAAGAAGGATAATTTACATTAAACCGAGCACTTAGTCTATGACCAAATACTCAAACATAATATCGTACGTGTAAAACCGAACCCTTGGTTTATGACCGGACGTTATTAAAATGAATAATAATAATAATATGAAATTGAATGCTTTAGAAATTAAGTGTCAGTCTAATACCAAACACTTATATAATCCGAACGTACAGTTTATGACCGAATGTTCTTAAAATTCAAGTACTGGCATAATACCTAACACTTTTAATAAACATCATCAATATAAACCGAACGCTCAGTGTATGACTGAACGTTCTAAATAATTAATATGAGGCTGAATACTTAGTGTATGACCAAGCATTTCAAGACCGAACGTTCAGTATAAGACCGGACGTTCAGTATAATAAACACAATTAATATGAAACCGAGTACTCAGTTTATAACCGAGTACTTCTCAGGCCGAGCACTCGATTTATGATCGAGTACTTTCAATAAACATTATCAATATAAAAACGAACGTTCAGTGTGAACGAACGCTACTATAATAAACATAGTTAACATGAGACTAGGTAATCGGTCTATGACCGAATACGTTAAAGTCGAACACTCAGTATAAGACCGAGCGTTCTGTAATGGATAGATCATTATGACTGACCAAGGAAGGCATTTAAGTTTCGATACAATAGTACAAGACCGATCGTTTTAGGGGAAAACCGAACGGTCCTAATGACCTTCGATCTCAGATTCACATTTTCTCTAAGTTTCATACATACTGTTATCAGTGCAGAATTCATAGTTCATACTTATCATACAACTCATACAACAACATACCATATTCCATTCATGAGAAATCAAACAACATACTTTAGATATCAAACATGCATTAAATCAGTCACATATTCAAATCATACAGAACATCAAAATTAAACTTTATAAGCTTCCCTTACCTCTAATTCCAGCTAAAACCTCAAAGGTAGTTTTGGTTGACGGCAACTATTTCTTCTAAGGTTCCAAAGCCAATTGTAACCCGAAACCGAACGTTCAAGTGAAAGATACGAGCACCAGGAGTCTTCAGACGTGATCTGAAGGGTGATCGGAAAGAGAGAAGGAGGAGGATTTGAGATTTTCAGAAAGACAAGTTTGAGGAAGATGAAGTTTGCATGCAAAAGTGGCGTCAAGATTTTTCATCTTACCTTAAATACTGCCTCAACTAAGAACGTCCGTCCATTCTCAGCGTGCCACCTGACTTCCACTTTCTGGGCTTCACTGCTCTGCTGCTGCTGCACGGATCACGAAGGAAGGGAATTAAAAACTTGGCAAAGTTGGTCTCCCACTTTACTAGGGAAGACCGGACGGCTGACACGTGTACCCCACGGAGGGGTATTAAATGGGGTGTGACAATTAGTATTATATTTATTATATTAATATTATTATTATTTTTATTATTATCATTATTATTATTATAATAAAGAGGAAAAAAATCATTATTATGATTATTATTAATTATTTTTACTATTATTAATTATTATTATTATTAATTATCATTATTACTATTATTAATTATTATTATTACTATTATTAATTATTATTATTAATAATTATTATTATTACTATTATTAATTATTATTATTATTATTATTATTATCAATTATTATTATTAGTTATTATTGTTATTAGTTATTATTATTATTACTATAATTAGTTATTATTTTTCTTCCTTTGTTGAAGATGTAATATATAGATAGATAGATAGATACACATGTACATGATAACGTTTAAACAGTAAGAGAGATTTTATTAGGTTAAGTTATCTATAATAAATACTTGAATTTATATATTTTTGTATAAATTTAGGTTGTATTTTGTGTGGATATATTTTTTGTAAATGCTATTAGATGAAGTTTATAACACAGTTGAAAGTTTAATTTTAGGGCAGTACACATTTACATAGTATAAATTAGTAATTGATAATTATCGTAATAATCATTGAAAACCTTGATAGATGTAGAATCGACAATACATATTATAAGATAGAATATATTTTCAAGTTTTAAGCCATTTAAAGCAAACAAGTTTTGTACTGTAATACTTACATGGTCCAGATTCTCTTATGACCCAATGGCAGTGTTGTTTACAATCAAAGTCCCAAAGTGGAACAACCAAATTATAGATATGATCTTGAAGGCCCCATCGAAAGGAACAGAAGAATGGTGGTTTGGAAAATGGAAGACTGCCAGAATAATCCCATTGATAAGAAGCATTGGATTGAAGAAGGTGCTGCGTAGGATCAATATTCTCGCAAGAAACTGTTAGGTCAGAATTTCCTTCCAAAGAATTTGTCACCTCAACATGGAGTTGCACAGACTTTGATACCTTAACATGGACTTCCTCGGACATACCACCTTTTGAAGAAGACAAAAGAACAACCATAATTAACACACATTCTATGGAAACTCTTCTGTCAAATGCAGACATTGTTGCCCCTTTTGTTATACTCTTTCCTTCATGGAACAACATATATAGATATATAATATATATTTCTGAGAGGTTTATGAATATAGGACTGTTTTGGTTAATGGTCAACAATAACAAATATAGAAATATGTGACTGTGTATTAATTAGTTAAAAATAAATAAATTAGGATACATTTATTGATGCGAATTCTTACGTTATGATTTAATTTTGGTTTTATATCATGATGATACGATTGTTTATTTTTCTAATATATTATGTAAAAGTCCTTCTTAACGTTTGATTAGTTCGGGAACAGTGTCATTGTTATACTCATTAACATTATTTTTACTATTAATTATGAATTATAAAATCATGAAAAACATTATTTTCTTAGTATATGTAGATGTAAATATTTTAATTGTATATAGTATATAGGTATGTTAAAACGGATTTTTAATTTTGTAAAGGAATAATATATGATTATAAAAAACAGTGTGGTCATATTAATAGTAAATAATAATACACTAGTGCATAAAGGGCTTTAAATGTAAGTTATTTTGGGCTTTTAACGTCACAAACAGAACCAACGTTTATAGGATGATGTTAATGGGACGTCGGTTTTTTGCAGGTGCGACATTGATATAGACGTTGGTTCAGGTAAAAGAACGACATCGATAAAGACATCAGACATTGCACTAACCGACGTCTAAGATCACCTGAGACGTCGGTCCGTAACACTTTGGACGTCTATAAAGCCGTTAAACATTGCATTAACCGACGTCTTTCCGTCATATAGACGTCGGTTTGTACATTAACCAACGTCTATGGAGTGGTCGTTGTATTTTGGTGCAGTTTTTGTCGTGTCTTAGCATTGTAGCACCTCTTTCCTTTGCTAGTTTCTTCGTAAGAAAAAGTTGCGTCTTTTGAATTTCTCATGACATTTTAACACAAAGACAAACTTGGATCGTTGTCTAGGTCCATTCCAACCGCCAATGAAAAAGAATACGGTGTATTCTCACCGCATATACTTTTTCGTTGGCGGTTGGAATGGACATAGTCAACAACCCAAGTTCGTCCTTGGATTGAAATGCCGTGAGAAATCCAAAAAACGCAAGTTTTCCTTACGAGGAAACTAGCAAAGGGAGAAGGTGCACTACGCTACACAAAGACACAACAAAAAAACCGCACCAAAACACAACGAAAACTCATTTTAATCGGTTCAAACGTGAGATAATTCATCAAAGATTACTTTAATCGGAGTAAAAACAACTTTAAATAGTTAAAAGGAAAGGAAACTTACCTAGAAATGCATAGCAGTGGAGAGAAAAGGAAAAGACGATCAAAGTGTTGATTCGCAAACCGCTGGTTCGCAGTGTTATTTAAAAAGAAATTGGACGTTTGTTTTACACAGTACCGACGTCAATTCTAGCAAATACGTCGGATGCCTGACTAATGTGACATCCATTCGTTTTAAAAATTAATATTTTTGTTGCATATAGACGTCGGTTTGGCGGGATGAGACGTCTCGTGGGCGGAAACGAATAACTTTTCACATACCTGGTAGGATTATAGACGTTAATGTGGCGGGATCCGACGTCTATAGGGCTGAAATGAGTGACTATTCACCTGCCTGGCAGACATATAGGCGTCAGTTACAGTGAGCCCGATGTCTGTATGTCTGACAGGTCAGTGAAGAGCATTAATTTTCGTCATATAGACGTCGAGGCCCGTCAATGTGGCGGGATCCGACGTCTATAAGACTGAAAAGAGTGACTATTCACCTGCCTGACAGACTTGTAGGCGTCAGTTAGTAGGGGACCGACGTCTATATGTCTGATAGGTAGGTGAACAACATTAATTTCCGCCATATAGACGTCGGGACCCTAAACGAACCGACGTCTATAATAATGAAGGAAACGACTTTTGACCTAACGGTCAGAAATATAGACGTCGGGTTGGAAGGGCCGACGTCTAATATACTATAGACGTCGGAGATCCACCTAACGAACGCCTATATTGCCAACTTATTTACGGAAATGCCACCAGTCATCAATATACGTCGATGTGATCCTTAACCGACGTCTATCGTGTGACGTTAAACAATGTTATTGCACTAGTGATAATTAGAGAAATGAATATGGTTTGATATTTCATTTTATTTACCATTTTGGTCAACAATTTAAAGTAATCGCTATTCCTAGAAAAGTAATGAAAAAGTCAAACGAATACACATTGTTTTATGAATTTGAGTTTGCAATTTGGAAATTAATAGAATAAATTGAAATTAATTGACCTGGTATTAGTTATATAATTTTAGCTTCAAATATAATAACAGCTCACAATCATATGATAATGCAAAGCTGTTAAAATAGTGAGTCTAACTAAAGTAGTAAAATCTGTCAAAGTAATTTTTTTTTACTGTAAATTTGAGAAAATTTTGGTTATTTTTAGTGCATTTATTCCAAGCATGTAACTCGTGTCTATGACGTGTTTCATTTGTAATTTTTTTTTTATTTCTTAGAAAAAAATATCACAAATAAATGTATTTTCAAATAAATAAGATTTGAAGTTTTTTAATAAAAATATATAAAATCAAAATAAATGATAACATAAAGAAAGAAAATAAATTATTTACTAAATAGTATGATGTCCTAAAAACATTTTTATATATAGATTATTGGATATTACAATGTGTCGCAATAATCAAAAGAATATAATTATAGACTCCAGAATTTCATTTTAAGTAATTGTCAATACTCAAAAATAAAAGTAAAATAAAAAAATAATAATTATGATGGGTAAAAAAATGAAAAAAATAATTCCTTAAAAAGCGTATGTATATATAATTTTCAAACTTTAATTTAGCTCAAGAACTCAAGAATTTTATGCATATCTTCACCTATTTGTGCTTTTCATATCTCTTACAACACTCATCATTAGAAAATATTTTTGAAATATTGGTTTCTAGATAAAAGTATGTTTTTTAATATGGTAATAATTTGAATCAATATTATGTCGATAATTATAAGTAATATTCCTTATCATAATTAGATATAATATCTTGATATCATCCTATAATTTGTTGTGTAAGCTTCTTTTTAGAAGAGAAAGATATAATTCTAAAAATTGACAAAATTTTTTACGATAATCATGTCTTAGTTATTATTTGATTTTTTTAAATATATTGCAACCAAGGTCATTTCTTTTCCTATATTGTTTATTGTTAATTAATTCACAATTAAGGAAATATTACAATAATATTTTCTGTATATAAATACACACCCTATTATATAAAAAAGGGAGAAAAAAATACTGAGAGGCACACAGAATTAATAAGAACATAAAAAGAATGGAAATGAGAATAAGTTCTCACATAAAAGGGGCTCTGCCAACAACCATGACTAAGGAAAAAATAAATAGTTGGAGTACCAAAAGCTGGGAAGGTATGTCACCTCCATTTTTTTTTCTTTTGATTTGGATATTATATTATATTGTACGCGCTTTTGTTTCCTGCCTAGCTTTGGCATTTTTCTCTAAGGGCATTATTTTTACTACTCGCAAATATCTCGTTTTAAATCATAAAAAGAAAGTCTTAGTTTCCTTTGGTATTGGTTAGATCAAATAAACAATTCCAAAAGGTAAATGATATATACATATTATTTTAAAAAATAAATAAATCATAAAATTGATAAAGATGCTTTCACATTTATAAAGGTATGAACACTTGTGTGATCATTCGCATCGTCTTAGTACTTAATTCTTTCTCTAGATGATTAAATATTGTTTTAAAAAAAGCACAATTATTTGTGTGATCGTCTGGGTCGACCTAGTACTTGGTTCTTTCCTTTTTCCACCATTTCTAAGATACCAAGCAATTACAAAATCTTCAAAACCAAAATATCAACATTGTTAAACAAATTTTATTTACCATAATTATGCGATTCCTGATTTTTCATCATAAATGGATATACATAGGGGCAAAGTTAGCCCTTGTCAGGTTCACTTTCCGAAAATCCAAAACAATCCATAGTAATTTTCAAACAGTACATAATCTAGATATCTCATTTGGAATGAGAATATGTAGGAGCAAAGTTAATCCTTGTCATGTCCATAAAAAAAAAACACTTTTGTTTCTTTATAGTATTATTTTTTGGGGAAAACTAAATATTTTTGAAAATTACGTCAACTTTATATAGTCAATTAAAGGTACTGCCTTTAGGGTGCGTTCACTTGGGGTGATTGGGGAAGATGATTTGGGGGAGAGTAATTGAGTGGACTTGAGGAGATTTAAGGGTAATTTTTTTTTGTGTTTATTTGAGTGGATTTTAGGGTAATTTTTTTTGTGTTTATTTGAGTGGATTTGGAGGTAATTGAGAGTGGATTTAGAGGTAAAGTTTGTGAGAATATTGTAGGATTTGATTGATGTGAGAGTTTTATAAAATTTGTTTAATTGATAAAAATTGAAGATTAGCAAAATGTCCCTAGTTATTAAAATAATATAAAATGATAATTATTAATGTATATTTAATTGTAAAAATATTTATAAAGAGTAAAAAATTAAAAATAATTATTAAAATTAATTTTTAAAATGTAAACAACTAAATGTTAAATTATTTTAAAATGATAATTAAAAATAATTATGATACAATTAGTGTTATATTTAATTGTAAAAATGTTTTTAAAAATAATTATTAAAAATTCTTCAGAGGCTCCTTGAGAATCTCTTCCCTCGTCTTACCCTCCTTCGGGAACTGCCCCAAAGGAAACAACCCTGGCATTTCCACCTGCTTCACGCCCTTCGTGCCAGGCGGTGGAGGATTGAACGAGTCGAACAACAAAATCTTCTTATTTTTTCTCTTCAGCGGCGCCTTCCCCATCCACGACCGCGACATCGTGGGCAACGCGAACGGCAGAAACGCCGGCTCCCGAATCGCAATCGACTTTGCCTTCGGCATCTCCGAGTAGCTAAACTGGAACTCGAAAGGTGCACCGGGGAGTAGGTACGACACACCGGACTCACTAATAATGATCCAAAATCAGAAGCACCCACGACCATGACTGACAGCTTTGTCTTCATCGTCATCAACCATGGGATGCTGGCTGCATCCTCCATCATCACGAACACCGTCGTCTTCATCATCAACGATGCTACATCCTCCAATGACGCTGCATCCTCCATCATCAACGACAGCTTCCTCGAGTGCTTCAACGACCATGTGATGGTGGCTGCATCCTCCATCAGTCCATCAGGCTTCCACCACCAACCTTCTAACCTCCACCGTCATGAAAATTGCATCAACCTCCAACATGCATCAGTCATGCACGAAGGAGGAAGAATGCAGGGGAACCGATTACTGCACCTCAACCATTAATTGGAACCGAATACAACGTTCTTCTCTGCAACTTTTTGAAGGAGTGGAACCGAATACGCATGATGTAACCGAATACAACTCCATCTTCATTTTCTTCTCACCATTGAAACCGGTTACCAAATTTGTGGAACCGAATACACCCCATGAACCACCTTTTTTTCAATCGCAGCTGCTTCAGTAAACTTCATCATCATCCATCAAGTTGTCCTCAACATCAAGCTACAATCAACCCAGTCTTCGTCTTCTCAACCACATCCAACCAACACGAAACTGCAAAGTTACTCCTCGCATGGCCATAATAACTTTTCGTTCTCATCAATGTACAATACACGCTTCTTCCTTCGTGGTATTTAATAAAATCATGAGGGCACACAGGTAATTTGCGAAGAAATAAGTGCAAATCTTCTTGTTTCAGCGGGATGAAAAAAGGAGCCCCATCTCGCAAATCACTGTAATTCGTCACTCTCAAATCCGTGCAAACGAACACCTTCTGCCGCGCAAATCATTGCTCTCCTTTCTCGTTGCACAGTGTTTCACCCTTAAGTGAACACAACATTAAGCAGACGCGATAGGATGCTAATACTTTCCTTGTGTGTAACCGATTCTCGAACCTAAAATCTAATTTTCGTATAACATCTTATTTTATGGTTTTTCATAGTATGAGAACCCTGCATAAACACGGACATACTTTTTCTTTTCTGTTTTTCAAATTTTATTAAAATATTTATCCAATTTTTATTAATTTTTAATATAAATTTTTTAAAATTGTATTTAAAAGTTAAAATTATGTGAAATATTTAGTTATAATGTTTGAATAATGTTAACAGTATTAATTTAATAATCAAATAATAAATAAGTTTTAATGTATGTTATTTATGAACATAAAATTTAAAAAAAAGTTAATGTAGTTCATATTCATTCATGAATTGAGTTTTCACTTAATAAATAAATAAAATAAATTATTATTAATGACTGGAATTTGAGTTGACATTATAGCTATTTAATTTTAGCTTCAAATATAATACAGTCTCTCAATCACATGATAAATGCATTATATCTGTTAACTTTGTACATCTTCAGTGTTAACAAATATAATGCAAAGCTGTTACAATAATAGTCCAATTAAAATAGTGAAATTCTGCTCGATCTAGAGAAAAAGAAATTTTATAGAGGATTTCATAAAATTTAAGTTATTTTTAGTGCATTTAATCCTTGCCTACGTACGCAAGTGTTTCTTATTTGTATTTTTTTAAGAAAAATAATATAATTAAATATATTTTTGAATAAATAAGATTTGAATTTGTTTTAATAATAATATATAGCAAGCAAAAAACATGATATATGGGATAGTAAGATGTACTTGAAATATATATATATATATATATATATATATATATATATATATATATATATATATATATATATATATATATATAGTGTATAGGGATCGGTGAGACGGAAGGGATGATCGGGTAGAGAGAGAGACTGATCGGGTAGAGAGAGAGACTGGTCGGGTGGAGAGAGAAACTGGTCGGGTAGAGAGAGAGATCGATCGGAGGATAAGGGATACCTAGCAGAAAAGTCATAGACCACACAATATGTAGTAATCGGCAAAGTGTGAGCGATAATATCGGAGGCACGTGTGACAGTTACATTTAGTGGCCGAAATACCTGGGATTATGGGCCGACGGTTCCGGATATTTCGCAACCCATAATTATGATTTAGGCCTATAAATATAAGAATAGTTGGCCAGGTAACTCACTTTTGATCTAATTACTTTCATCTTGAATTATAGAGTAACCTTGCTGACTTGATCGTCAGAGTGCTAACGTGCAGGTTGCTCCCGTTTAGGCGTGAAGGAGGATCAATCGGTTTGGTCAGTCGGTTCGAAACCTATCTTGGGACCTACATCCGAAACAATATATATATATATATATATATATATATATATATATATATATATATATATATATATATATATATATATATATATATATTCGATATTAAAATGTTTAATAGTAATCAAATGGGTAAATGATTATACGTTCACCAATTTTTTTTTCTGAGTAATGTTTAAATAAACAAATAATTTAAATGAATAAATATTATCTGAAACCGAGTTACTAGTATAAAAAAGTGTTTTGAAATCTGTTTTTTGTTTTTAACATCCAAAAAATTATCAACGTTATATTAAGAGATATTAAATAGACGTAAGAAATAAAATATTTGACGTTAAATAATGTTGGGAAATGATAATTTTCGACGTTAATCAACGTCTATTTTTGGCATTTTCTGACCTTGATAAACTATTTTAATTAATAGTGATTTATTTTTATAACTCTACAAAACCTAACAAACATAAAAATAATAAATATAATCCAGTTCTTAACACTTTATACAACATGAATTGTATGAACTATAAACAAAAGTACAAATAAACTTGTGATTTTTGGTTTTGATAATTATGGTTATATATTGATTTTAGTTAGATTTTTTTTTTTACCACTCTTTAGAACTTCTATTTTAGGGCAAAAGACACTAGGAGTCCTTACAGAATTTGGAGAGTTTCTGCTTGCACCAACTACAACTTTCTTCCTGCACCTCCTCATTTCCCATTTGTCCTTGTCAAAAATTTATATCGTGGTGGTTAAAAAAATTAACTTTTCACCAATAGATATGGATATGCGTTTTTTCTTCAACAGAGGTTGATATGCAAACTGATTTCTCATATCCGTTTTGATCTTGGCGGTTCTCTTCTTCACATAACCTATCTAAATATACATATAAATCAAATTATCTATCATGCAATCAATCATATAAAAAAAGAAAAAGAAGAGAAACTAACCTAGACTAAAGAATAGAAGGAAAGAAAATGGAACCAATGGAAGAAGAGAAGGGAAAAAATGAAAATGGAGAAGAGAAGGAATGAAGAAGAGAAGTCTTTGGCAGTGGGGAAGATAAACGGATATGGGAAAGGAAAGAAATGAGGAAGAGAGAAGTTTGTGTGGGGGTGGGGAAGAGAAACAGATATGGGAAAGAAATAAATGAGGAAAAAGGAAGTTTGTGTGGGGGTGGGGTGTGTGTGCGACTCATTTAGAGAGTAAGGAATTAAGGTTTTAAAGAGAAGTATAAAAGTAAGGGTAAAAGTAATAAAATTATAACCTAAGGGTATTTTTGAAAAATAAAATAAAATTGGGAAGTGAAGGGAGAAGGTTGTGGTGGTGTACTCAAACGTTTGCTTTGGTTGGCTGGTTTGTTATTATGTATTGATTTGGAGTAGAAACAAATTTCTAATCACTTTGCAGCCTACACGTCGGTTGTTCCTTCTAGATTTTCAAAAAAAATATAATTTTTTATTTTTCGTCAATTTTTTTGTTTTTTTCAAACTTTATAAAAATATTTCACATACTTAAATTTTGAATTTTGATCTAAAATTTTTTGTGGGTGCTTCTCATGATATTCTGGTGCTTTGAACAAATTTTCAATTCTTTTGGAGTTTTTTTAAATATACTCTCAGTTTTACCCTAAGCTTGGATGTATAATGAGTGTAATGAACAACAAATGTATAACGTGTAGTATGAACAACAAACAATCCAAAATATCAATATCAATACCAACAACTTCAACCTTCTTGAAAATGAAAACGAAAACTAACCTTTTTGAAGGTGATTTTGTCAGAATAAAGTGTTGTTGTCAGTGAGGGAGGAAGAAGAACGCACTTATGAAGGAGAAGACAAAAACAATCGATCAAATCAAACGAAAATCACACCTAAAGTATTTAATCAACATGCATTTGCATAAAGTGAAAAAAAGATTACATGTGTTGGTCGTCAAACGTCTTCCGAAAAAAGATTACATTCTGACGTCTTATACCCTTTTGATGTTTGAAACTACGACATCTGACGTCATATGTGAGTACATTTTCACTTTCATGCCAAGAATTTTCGTGAAATTTACCCAATATGACGTCGGATTTCTCAATTTTCGACCTCTAATAATTAACTGACATCGAAAAAGTCCAAATTTCAACCTCTTAAATGAACTTCTATTTACAAAAATATCAACGATCATTTTTAATGTTGACTTTTTTTGTTTTCTGACGTTTAATGCGAAATGTTGAAGCCTTATTTTGCACCAGTGAGTGTAAACATGAGTTGACTTTTTTCTCTATTTTTTTTTTAAATTTTATTAAAATATTTAATAATTTTTTTATATTATTATTTTAACTTGTACTTAAAAGTTAAATTTATGTAAAATATTTATTATGATGCTTGAATAAAGTTAATAGTATTAGTTTAATAATTAAATAACAATAAATGTATATAATTTTAAAAAAAATAAAATTATAAACAATAATAAATATATTAAAATGTCAAATATGAACAGAAAATAAACATTGTAACATCCTATTTTAATAGCATCAAACCATTAAAATAAGAGTTACAAAGATGATAACTATTAAGAAAATATACATATTTCAAAAGAAGAAGATTCTACACCTGAAGAACAAAAAACCAATCTATGTTATTGCTTCACCCTTAACCTCAAAATGAAACAACTAGAAAAAAGTGTTTCTCTTAAGCTCTCATCATTTAAGGTGATCATTGCAAAAGAGAAAGCACACACAAACAGGAAAAGACAAAAGCAATAGTAAGCTAATGATAAAAAGAAATATACATACTTTAATAGAAATCATAAAGCATGCAATTCTAATATCAAGTAAACTAAACAAGCACAGTTTGACACACAGATTCCTAACGCTAGACCCTACCATTTAGATATATATTGGTGTCGAACTATTGAGGGAACCTGCAGATGTGTGGTGAAACAACATAGCTCCAAATTTCCAACATACCTCCAAATTTTCACACAAGGTTAGTTTGTCAAACACTTATGGTCAATTTGAACTGAGGCTAAGGACCATATACTACTCCTCACCACATAACTGCCCCACTCTACTTGAGATCAGATAGCGATTGCAGTCAGAAAACATTCGTCCTACACAGCAAAAAACATAAGGGTCTTCCTCATGAAACCCCTTTTTACATTATTAACAAATCATATCAGAGAAAAGAACACATAACTCATCATCATCATATATCATACATAATCATATATGATCATGTAGATAATCTTGTTTCTAATTTATATTATAAACCAATTCATACTTCACAATAAGTATTATAAACCAATCATTCAAACCATCACCTATATTGAACACACCTTAAGAAGTATATAAAAACTTAGTTAAAAATTTTGATATTTTCGCTCAGCTACCAGATCTGCTCGCTTAGTTAAAAGTGCCATCCGGCCCACTTGCTTAGCCATCATGGGTCGCTCTGTGAATACAAAAACAGTGACTTTTGTTTGCTCTGCGACTACACTCGCTTAACTAGATATAGTTCTACTCGCTCAGCGGCTATACTCGCTCAGCGAGAGTGCATAATTCTACAACATCCATTCTGCAAAATTTGCATCCTTCAACCCCTCATGACCTACCTTATGCACTTTCACCAACTTCTAACATTCATAGATTGAATTCTAAACTAAAATTGACTTAATCAAAAGTATATAAGCCAACCTAAACTTGTTTTGTGTTTTATCAAAAGATTTAAATCCAAAAATAACCAAAACCTTACATTAGAGAACAAAATTTAATTCTACAAGTTTTAGCTCATAACTGAACAACTTATGGGTCTGAACAAGTCAAAAATGACTAAACCATAAACCCTCTAATATACTTTAGACCTATTGTTTTTAAATTTCACTACTCCAAACTTCCCAAAACATACTTAAAACCTTCTAAAAACATAACCAATTATATACTACTATGTTTTAGATCATAAATTTACCAATTCTTAACTCAAAAAGTCAAAACTAACCATACAACAGAACATAAATTACCTATCTCCAGTTAGATCTTTATTTCTCAAACTCATCTATTAAAACCTTCCTTTTTAGACCAAAATAACATACAACTCAGCCTAACTTTTCCTTCCCAATAATTCAAATTCAATTAACATCACTAACTTCACAAACACAAAAATTCAACATCAAGAACACATCTAAACAAATTCATCACATTCTAAAACATCCGTCACAGTACCAAACATCAATTAACTATTTTAAGACATTCAAATCATAATTCATACAAAGAGGGATAAACTTCTAGTTTTAACCAAATTAAACATTGCCTAATTAAATCATCAACTAAAATAACATCAAGAAAGGTCACTAGCTTTCCTTATCTTAAACCAAAAGCTATCAAGCTCTAAACACGCCAAACCTTTGCTTCAAGCTCAAGGAACCTTAAGAACGCCTACAAACCACAGAATAGAGATTAGACTAAGTCAATAGGATCATTGATTGACAAAGAACGAAGAATAGATAAGGGTGGACACGTGCGTCAACCTTCAAAACTAGGGATTTTAGAACATAATAGCGAAAAAAAAAAAAAAAAAGCATAAACTTACTTGCCTTATAGGAGAAATTGATCGAATAGAAACATAGATCTAGCTGTTGTGGCCGTTTAGGCACCTCTGATTCTCAAAGAGATGACTCAAGAGTCAATTACCTTAGAGAGAAGGTAGAGAAATGCAAGGAACGAGTTTTTAAAGAGATGATTTGTGTTTTAGATAATGAGATGTGATATAAACTTTTGTTTATGTTTCTGCTGAAATGGGATGAGGATAACGCCTTTGTAAAGGTCCTATGTGTCGAATGTTCGTCTTGCTCCTTGCTCCGACTAAGTGATCAGTGTATGGGGGTGACCTGCAGAATACACTTCGATGCTCAAGTCAGAATCTTTCTCTGTAGGTCTATATTAATTTAATAGTGAGTAAAAATGAGTTTTCCTTGAAATTAAACCCCTATTAGAGTTTATAAGAATCTCACCAATTAATTTACCTCTTAATGATCATTAACGAAAACCTTAACCACTCATCAGTAGCCATTGTAATATTAATTGTGCCTTAACTCTACTTAACTGTTGTCGGGACTGAGTGACTGTAAGGCGCTTTCTTCCACGTCACTCGCTCGGTCCTTTCAATCTAGTTTGTCACCGTATCCGATCGGTTGGCTATAAACGCATAGTAACAATATATATTATAACATCTTTATTATTAAAATAAGTTAGTCTCATTAAAATAAAGCATCCATCTACTATAAATACTCAAATTTCTAGGTTATCACAAACATAATATAATATTTTATTAAAATATAAAATAGTAATAATTATTGAAATTAAATTTTTCTAAAGTTAAATATAATCCAATAATAAAATTACAAACAATACATCATATATAAAAAATATTAAAAGAATAAAAAAAGTTCAAAATAACCTAATATTAAAATAATAACATATTTAAAATATAATATATTTGTATAAATGGGTTTAGTATATATAAATTTAAATGTTATAATTGTATATAGTATAAAGGTATGTTATTAAAATGGATTTTTAATTTTTTGAAATAATTAAATAATTTCCTTATAACATTTAATGAAAAAAAATATGGTAAGTTTTAATAGAAAATAATGAAAGAATTGAATGTTGTTTCATATTTCATTTTATCTATAAAGCATTTTGAATTAGATTATATATTTAGAAATTGGAAGTAATAATTGTTTTTAACAAAGAAAGGTAAAAATTAGAGCTGTCAAAACGGGTAACCCGGCTCGACCCGGCCCGGCCCACCACGGGTTGGTCACTTAGTGAGCCAACCCAACCCGGCTCATTTATTAGCGAGTCAGAAAAACTTGAACCCGACCCGACCTACCACGGGTTGGTGGGTAAATGGGTTGGCTCATTAACCCATTTAATTATATTTTTTTAAATAAAAAAAATACAAACTTTCTGTAATTTAAATTTAAACAAATTTCACTCATGTTAAAGACAATTCAAAATAATAATAAAAAGTACAATATAATCCAAATGTCATCCAAAAACAAACACAAAAAACATACAAATAAGTTTCTTATATTCATCATTTTTATTCCTTATCCATTTACGATATTAGAATCTTGAATAGATAAATCCATAATATTCTGCTCTCTTGAATCATCCTGAATGTCAAACCTACATGAATGTAGTTGATCACATCAGTTGTTGTAACTCTTGACCCTTGTTCTTGTTGTCTCCAAATTCACTAATAAAGATTTTCCTAATATCAGAACAATTCTGACAATCAATAAAAAAATATTAGTAAAAAAAAAATAAAACCAATACTCAATAACATCAACAAAAAATTAAATCAATAGTTTGATCTGTAACACAATTTCTCAAATTCAAATATATCAAAAAGAGCTTGTTCAAATAATATATACTCAAATTGTTTAAATAAAATGAACAAAATCTGATACAAGCATGTCAGAACATGAAAAAAATCATTCCATGTCTTCAAATGCCCCAGAACAAAAAACAAATTCGCAAACCTCTATTTTTGTCATTATAGGGTTGTTGAAAAACAAAAGGAAAGAGAAGTGAGAAAACAAAAATGTGAAGAAAAGAGAAAAAAAAGAAGGGTGTTTTACGTGCTCCTTGAAGAATTTTAGTGAAGTGAGGGTGAGAGCATCGTCAAATGAGAACAAGTACCATGAGAGTGATTTGTTAGAGTAGAGGTTAGTTTTTTGGTATACACAGTGAGTGAAGAAAGTATTTTATTTTTTAGGGTTTCATAAATAAAATAATAAATTAAAAAATAAAATTAGGTAGGTGGGTTGGTGGGCCAACCCAGCTCACCACGGGTTCAACCCACATGAGCCGGGTCTAAATGAGCCAGATTGAAATCTGACCCGCATATAAGTGGGTTGTATTTTTCAAACCCAACACAGCCCGAACCCGTGACGGGCCGGATTGGCCCGTGAGTTGTGACCCATTTTGACGGCTCTAGTAAAAATCAATGTAATTCCTATTCAGGAAATTAATATGATAAGACAAATTAATTATTGAAAATTGACGAATGTACTTTTAGCTTCAAATATAATAAAATCTCGGAATCATATGATAATATATGTAATTTCTTATATCTTCAGAATGAAATGTCAAATAATAAATCATACACGTTTGCCAATTACTAAATAATACGTGTTCAATTCTCTTAACTATTAGAAGAAATTCTAATGAAGTTAACAGAATTAAAAATTTGTATTAAGACTATATTTTTTTTTTGTTAAATATGTTTTTAGTCCATATACTTTGGGGCGATTTTGGTTTTAGTCCCTCTTTCAAACTATAGTACAATTTAGTCCTTCAACTTTAGAAAACTCTGGTTTTAGTCCTTTTTACCAATTTTTTTTAACTTTATTTGTTGTTTCAAACACGTTTCTCAATTAACATTGAAGCAAAGATGTGTCAAACAGTGTAAACAATCCAAATGCTATAATGTAACGTACTTGAAACAGCAAATAAAGTTTAAAAAATTTGGTAAAAAAGACTAAAACCAGAGTTTTCTAAAGTTGAAGGACTAAATTATACTATAATTTGAAAGAATGACTAAAACCAAAATCGCCCCAAAGAATAGGGACTAAAAACATATTTAACCCTTTTTTTTATTATACTAAAGATAAAATATATCAATGCTTGTTATATTTTACTAAAATTAAAGTATTTGGTATCTAAATATACACATTCATCTATCAAACCCTAAAGCATTATTTTCACCTATTGAATGATTGATTTTGTTTCAGGAATTTATTAAAAATAAAAAATTGTTTATTTACTAAGAAATTATAAAGTGTTTTAAGATTTCATAATTTATAAATGATAGCAAAAATACGTTAAAGAGTGTAACAAAAACACTGTTCCTGACGTAGTCAAAAGTCAACCTAGTCAATAGAAAAATAAAGAATGTTATCTTGATCATGGAATAAAAGTATAATTAATAATAACGTAAGAAGTCATTAATAATCAATAAATGTATCATAATTACAATCTTTTTAAGCTAATTAACTACACACTCATATGATTATATATAGTTGTTATTGTTGACCCAAAAAGAAAAAACTCATATTGATAGAGCTCCTTGAAATATATATATTTTGTTCGGAAGAGGAAAAATAAGAAAAGAGTGGAAGAATGTGTTCATTTGGCAGAAGAGTATGCATAGAATGGATGTTAATTATGGTTGTTTTATTATGGTATGGAAAAAATGGTATGTGTGTGGATGTTCATATTAAGGTTACAAATGCTTTGGATGCAAATGTTGATCTTCATGTGTTTTGCCACCATTTTGAATCTAACGAGCGACTTATTCATCACAATACTTCATTTCAATGGGAATATTCTGGCGATGCTCCGATTTCGAAACCACCATTCCTATGTTTATTTCGATTTGGTGAAGAGTTTCAAGTTTATATGTATAATATGTTTACATTATTTGATTTTCAATGTAAAAAACACTGCGAATGGTTTATTAGAGAATCTGGACCATGTAATTACTTTTACTCTAACAAACTCGTTTGCATGAAATGGCACTTAAATCCAACAACAACACAAGACACTCATCCAAGAAGACTTCACTCCTCTGCTCAGCAAAAGTACTAAGACTCTCATTCAATGAGTTTTAGTTAGCTTAGTCCATGTTCTCTCGATCTTAAATAAACAAATTTCACTTAGTGTGATGTCTCCTCTAAATGAAATATTGCTTCTCTCAAATATATCATAATTTATTTTTTAGTTTTTATTTAAGAAATAATTATATTATATTTGAAATATAATAAAAACACAATACATATGAACACATGTTAGAAATCTATATGAGTCCAAGTTTCATATTGGATAGAAATAAGAAACACTAGTGCAGGGGAAACGACAACAGTTATTGTTATCCATTGACAGCAGTTCTTGAACCGAGACATATATAAGCGAGACAAAAAGTCTAGACTTTTATGCCTCGATTCAAAGAGGAATTTGAAATTTAATAAAAATATAATATGAATTTAAAGAGGATTTATACAACAAATTCTATAATATTTCAGCGTCAAGAAGCCTAGAAGAGAGTTTTTTTTTCTTCTTTAATAATGAAACAAAATACATGAGAAATGAGATCATAAATAATGTTGTTATGTATGTAAGAACTTGTCTCTTAGCTTTTCATGAACTTTTATCTTAATTTATGTGATTTAGATTATTATTAAAACAAAGAAATCTATATTACAAGATAACGTTGCTTAATACAAGAGTCAAACAATTGACATATTATCCTAATGTGACTATAAATTCATATAAATTTAATCATTCTTCATGATTACTTTCAAAATAAATTTAATTTACCATTACAGGAAATATTTCATTTCATACATCATATATACTTCATCTAAATTAAAATGTTAATAATTCAAACCAACCCTTCCATTGCATTAATGTAATACTCGAATATAATAAAACAGTAAAAAATAAATAAATTTTAGCATTTAAAAACTGATTTATTTAAAACTCATAAAATATTCTCTCGCTCATCAGACCCACTCCAACTTTGAGTTGTAAAAAGCTGAAGAAAGGCTAAATGTGAAATTTAAGTTTGTTCAAAAGACCCACAAAGAAGGGACTTTGAAAAACACGACGGTAGAAGCTATACAAAACCTTGAGTTATGAACATGTGTGGTTATTTCTGAGTTTTTCTAAGACATCGTTTTATTAGTTATATAGAAACAAACCACTCGATATTAGATAACAAATACTTTAATTTTAGTAAATTATAATTCACACTCTTTTACAAAAAGCTAGAGAACACTTTAAGTTTGTAATATTAAAAATAAAATCTGAGTAAATACTTCATTTGATATAATAATAATAGTAGAAATATAATATTAATGTCCAAATTTTAATTTTATTAATTTCTTTTAAATTTTATTAATAATTAAAGTAATTATTATGTTTTTTTATACGAAAATTAATATTAATGTTAATATTTAACAAAAAATAAAACTACTGAAGACTTTAAATTTAGATGTCTTTTTATAGAGATCACTACTCATTTTGAGAACATCAACATTTAAGTAATAAATAAATACATTTGATATAATTAATAATTATCATAAAATTATCAATCATCAAAATTTTCATCTTTTAAGTGTTACAAAATTATCAACGGACCAATTCAAAGGTTTAACGTCCCATTTTAGAATGTCACGAGTTAATAATTTTTTTTAAACAGATAACTTAAAAGAACTTTCACTTAGACTGAGAAATTAAATAATAGTCCATTAAAAGTCAATAAAAGACTTTTATTACTACAACCTTGTAACTTCTAAATCAACTTTCAAAAAAAATAAATTAAATTAACCGAAAGTATTTGAAAGTAAAACAAAAGAACTATTTTCCAATTTCTCCTCAATTTCCTCCAGCTTTAATAATCAACTGGAATATCTATATTAACGACGCCTGTATAATAACATGAGTTATACGATCATCGCATCCACACACACAAACAATAAGGATAAACTATTATATTCAACATCTAATAAAACCTCAACTCATCAATTGTTAGTCAACAAGTAATATTGTTAACATGCACATTCAATCAAGTATACCACAACCAAATAAATTCAAGAAGATACATGTTGTCATTTTGTACTCTACCATATGAAACCTGTTCACAAAAATAGGACAGTTCGAGTTATCCTCCATTGTAGCTTTAGATTTATCTCCCATACTCCTCAAGACTTATGAGTAAAAAAAAATCTGAATCTTTCAAAACGACACTATATTCAGCTCAACTGGAAACCTACGAGCGAGACATCCTATCCTTTCTATCCTCTTGAAAGAGAAAAGAGTGGCACTCGAACCTTGTCTCTTCTACCACCTCTTATAGACAAAGAAACCTACCTTTCTATCCTCTCGTAAGAGAAAATGTACTACCTTAATTTTTACACCGATATAATAAAAGTACATATTTCAAATTTGTGATACTACTCGAATATTTAACATGCACTCTTGCAAAACCCCTAGTATTTTATCATCGCCAAGATCATACCGAAAGAATAAATAGTATTCACGTAGCAGTTGAACTAAAACCCGATAAACAACGTGTACTCTACAAAAATTCATGCACAAATACACACCAGCTAAAAAAAATTTCCGAAATAGCCACATTTTTGTTCTCTCTCATATCAGTGTATAGCCTTCCCAATTTTTAAGGCACCTAAACCCCACTTTATTTGACTACCAGTACTAAAGAAGTAAAAATAATGAGTGAAAAAAACTTACATTAACATACTCTGCATCACCTAATAAAATATCTTTTATATTTTATTCTAATATAATATTATTTCTATACTAACCCAATATAATATATTATTTATATAACCTATGCAACGTATAACCTAACCTACATAACGTCTGATCTTATAATTTAACATAATATTATATAACGTCAATCATGTGACATAAATCATAAAATAATCCAATATACCATCATAATATAATATAATCACCTTTTCAAATAATCACCTTTCACGTGCATTCACTAATACACTTAAAGTAACTCATCTCCTACTATTTATCTACTGCACTCAACATCTATACGTCTTAATTTCCAAGATTCTCTTTGCAGCCCCACTTTATCAAGTTAGCGCCTATAAGCCTCAGATTTTCAGATTTACTTGTCACAAAGTCCTTCAACTATGCAAGACACAAACTCCATATAATGTCCTTCAGAAATTGCAAATCATGAGTTTCAACTCGCTCTGCTTCAGAGCAAAGTTATCGTAGTTTTTGAAATAAACTTCAACAGAAGAAAAAACTAATCTTCTAATTTTGTTAAGGCTTCAAAGCAAACTTTTTTTTAAAAGGTATATATAATGTTCTCGGTGAATACTAACAAAAAGGAGAATCATGTAAACAGATCAAACATTGCATAGAAATTTATTATATTTCATCATAAATTTATTATATTTTATTTATTATAAAAATAAAAATAAACAAATAAAAATAAATTTATTATTAAATTTATTATAATAAATATTTGTTAAGTAAATTTATTATATTAAAAAATATAAATTTATAATGAAATATATTTTTTTTGAATTTTTAATTAGAGAATTACAATAATTATAATTATAAATTATTTAATTAAAATAATTTAATAAAAAATTTAATTGAATTACAAAAATAATTAAAACCATAAATTTTATTTATTTAATAATATTAAAAAACTTTAATTATTAATTATATATAATTTAAAATATGTTATATACATTTAAATACATTCTTTAAATATTATAAATCAATTTAAATAATAAAAAAAATTAAAAAGTGAAAGTGTGTGACTTCAACCCATGAAGTCGTCAACCACCTACTATTTTAATTATTTTGATTTTTTATTAATTTAAATAGTTTATATTTAATATTTTTATTAACTAAATAGTTTATAATGAAAAAAATGTTATTAATTAATTATAATTTTCAAAAAATATTCTATAATAACAAAAATTCAAAAAAATAAATTATAATGAAATATAATTTTTTTTCAATTTTTAATAACATAATTACAATAGTTATAAATTATTTAACTAAAATTATTTTATAAAAAATTTAATTTAATTACAAAAATAATTAGAATATAAAATTTATTTATTTAATAATATTAAAAAAATTCAATTATTAATCATTTATAATTTTAATTATTTTAAATATATTTAAAAACATTATTTATAAATTATAAATGGTTTTAACTAATAAAAAAATTAAAAAATTAAAAAAGTAAAAACGTGAGGGGTGCACGACTTTAATAAGAAAAGTCATTAATCCCAAAAATGGCTTGGTAATCGATTATCATGCCTCAAAGTCGTTTTTAGGGTGCTCGACTTCATCACTGTTCATGTGAACAGTGAGAAGTCGTGCATGGGTACGACTTTTTCATTAAAAGTCGTCTGGACCCCCCAGGAATTACCTATTCTCATAATTAATTTTTTTTTGCCTATTCTCGTAGTATCTCCTTCATTTTTTCTTACTACGATTCAAAAACCACACACACACACACACACACACACACACACATATATATATATATAAACGGGGTTTGCTAATTTACATAAGAGGGTTTTTCAGTTGGTACATTTTAGCAAAGTGTACCAAATTTTAGGTTACAAAAATTTCCCTGTTAAAAAAGAAAACCAACTTTAAATCTAAGGGTATTTTAATAATTTTAAAATTTAATTTAAAATAAAAAAAATAAAAGGTAGTTATTAAAAATCCTGATTGGTCCACATGTACGAGAGAAGTTATTAGTTTTTTTGATGATAGGATAGGCCCATAGCATTTAGAAGCAATGCTAAACTGGCTCCTAAATACCTTATCCTATCATCAAAAAAATTGGGGCAATGGCTTATAAGGTACAGTTACCAGTCAATTCCTTAATGCATAACGTTTTTCATGTTTCACAGTTAAAGAAATCAGTAGGAGTTGCACACACTTCAGCAAACTGCCCAGCTACAGAGGACGAAGCTATCACCAAAGAAGCTGAAGCTATCATAGATAGAACAAATGTGAAGAGAGGCAACAAGGCGATCACAAAAGTTCTAGTTAAATGGAAGCACCAGCTGCCAGAAGATGCGACTTGGGAATTTTACTACGATTTGAAAAGAAAGTTTCCCAACTTCAGCCCTTGAGGACAAAGACTTTTTTCGAGAGGAGGGGATTGATATAGGATATTAGGGGAGAATCAACCGAATGGGTTGCGGATAAAAGCTACAAAGCGGTCTATGCGGTTTGTGGATAAAGACCACCGAACGAGTTTGAGACCACTAAACATTTGTAGATTTGTAGAATATACTCTCTGTAATCTTCTGTTATATAAACCATGACATGTTGTAAAGTAATTCATTAATGAATTCAATCAGAAATTTCCTATTCTCTCACATCAATTCCCTTGTGTTCGGATGGTAAATTTTTTTGGAAGCAAGTAGTGTCGCCACTTCTGCACCGCAAACACAACTCCGAACAGCTCTTTTTCATATTTGGATAGTGCTATTTGTTGTGAATTAAAGCTCCTACTGATGTAGGCTATAGGATGTCGATCTTGCATTAATACAACTCCCACTCCTTGCCCTGACGCATCTACTTCTAAAATAAAATCTTTGGCAAAGTCAGCAAGGCCAAAACAGGCGTATTACTTAAATGAATTTTCAATTTCTGAAAAGCTTCCTTTGATTCCTCCGTCCATTTAAACCCCTCTTTTTTAAGCATGTTATGTAACGGCGTAGCTAATATGCTATAATTGTGAACAAATATTCTATAGTAGCCCGTTAATCCTAAGAATCCTCTTAGCTGTTTCACAGATTGTGGTAATGGCCATTGTTGAATTGCAACTATCTTTGTTGGATCAGTAGCCACTCCTTCTGCAGAAATGAAATGCCCAAATGTTCTACTCTTGTCACTCCAAAATAACACTTGGATCTTTTAGCAAATAGAGAATGGATTCACAATGTTGTTAGTACTTTATACAAGTGAATCAAATGGTCCTCAAGAGACGTGTTGTAGACTAAGATATCATCAAAAAATATGAGGACAAACTTCCTTAAGAATTCTTGGAAGATTGCATTCATGAGCCCTTGAAAAGTGGCAGGCGCATTAGTTAGTCCAGAGGGCATCACTAAGTATTCATAGTTTCCTAAGTGTGTTTTGAAAGTTGTTTTGTGTATATCTTCCTCCACCATTCGGACTTGATTATACCCAGAACGTAAATCTAGCTTCGAAAAGAATTTTGAGCCATGCAATTCATCCAATAAATCATCAACTAATGGAATAGGGAACCTGTTTTTGACTGTCCTCTTATTTAATTCCTTGTAATCTATGCACAGACGCCATCCTCCATCTTTTTTCCCAACCAATACCACTGGATTGGAATATGAGCTGCAGTTGTTCTGAATAATTCTAGATTGTAAGTACTACTGTATGAGACCATCAATGATGTCGTTTTGCTCTTTAGCATATTGATAGGGTCGTTTATTAACTAGGTATGTGCCTTGAACCAAAGGAATGCGATGATCATGATCAGCTCTCTTAGGGGGAAGTGTGGCTGGTTCGTTAAACACGTCTTCAAAATCCAGCAGTAACCTCTCAATGCTATTAGGAATATTACTAGGTTCAGCATGAGTTGATAATGAGTGTAATAAAGTACCTTCACCCTTATCACACAATTGTATCATTAATATGTGGACTCCTAACGTAAGTGTATTAGGTACCCTTTGTTTACTAATGGTTTTAAGGTCCGGATTTGGTGTACCCCTTAACACCAGTCTTCTCCCTTGCACCACAAATTCCATGGTTAACTTTTCAAAGTTCTACATGATATCCCCTAAAGTAATCAACCATTCTATACCAAGAACCATGTCACAACATCCTAACGGTAACAACAACATATCCGATTTGAAAGATGCATTATGTAACATCCAAGAAAAAATTTTAACCATTGTGTTAATCTGAACTTTAGCACCGTCTGCCACTATAACACTCAAAGGGTCCATGTTCACGATTCTGCATCCCAGTTTCTTGGCTATGTGAATATCCAAGAAATTATGAGTACTTTCGCTATCAATGAGGATATGTAGAGGTTTCTTTTGGCAAAGACCAGTAACTCTCATAGTTTTGAAATTAGCAACCCTTGTCAGAGCATTAACTAAAATCAATGGCTCCTCTTCCCTGTTACCCTCCGTTTCAACTGGGTTTGTTGTGTCTTCATCCAAAATTGTGTCGTCCTCCAATTCCATGACATGAATCTAGAGTTTTTTGTGGTTTAAACTATGGGCAGGTGTGAACGGTTCATCACAGAAATAGCATAACTCTTTAGCCCTTCTTTCATTCATAACTAGGCTCTGATACCAATTGATACGGTTCTTTTAAGAAGATTACAGTCTCGAATAAGAACCAGAGAAGTAGGGAATTCCAATGAGAAGAAAAAAATCCGAACACAAAGGAATTGATGTGAGAGAATGGAAAATTTCTGATTGTATTCATTAATGAATTACTTTACAACATGTCATGGTTTATATAGCAGAAGATTACAGAAAGTACTAATATTCGGTAGTCTCATACTCATTCGGTGGTCTTTATCCACAAACCGCACAGACCGCTTGGTAGCTTTTATCCGCAACCCGTTCGATTGATTCTCCCCTTATATCCTATATCAAATTTGCTCAAATTGGGATTCATAATTTCTGTTATCAGTTCTACAATTTAGGGTTCACAATATCAAGTTTTGTGTTCCAGATATTCCCCTATTCTTTCATCTGAATAAAAGACTGATATCATTGCTCATGGCTTTGAAATTTGAGTTCAGAAGCTTTATTCATGTCACTGGTTTTAATTGCGTCTTCTTCTCAATCACTTGTTTTTCTTCTTCCTTATATATATATATATATATATATATATATATATATATATATATATATATATTTATTTATCTTTGAAAGCTTAATTATTTTTTAGTTTATTTAGTTTAATTTACTTTTTGTTGATAAATTTCCCAATTATTTCGTAATTGTGTGACCATTTCAAACATATATTTATTGATTTTTTAAAATATAACAATTTTAATTTTTTTGGCAATTGAAATCTAACATTGTTGTAGTGATTTAAAGATTCATCCAATGAGTTTTAGCTGGCAAAGCAACCATGCTATTTGGATTTTAAATAAACAAATTTCACTCAAATATATTTGAAAAATTGTTTCTCTCAAATATAGCATAATTTATTTTTTAATTTTCATTTAAGAGTTAATTATATTATATTTGAAATTTAATAAAAATATAATATAAACTTAAAAAGGAGTTTATACATATATAATTTAATTTAATCATTATCGATGACAAATTTTGACATAATTTTTCGGAAGCTAAAATAATACTACTAAAACTTTTTATATATAATTACTGTCATTAATACAACAAAAATTTATATAAAAATCTTCATCTGTAATTATTTGAATCTTAAAAAATATTAATTAAATAATTGGACTATTAATATTATGTTTTAGAATTTAAAATATGTGTTATTTTTATATATATTATTCTTTTTATAACTTTTAAATAACGAATATATTATTAGTCAATGTAATAAAAAATCTTGAGACAGAATTATTAAAACAAAATTCTATGAAAATTAAGTTATAATTAGAAACCAATTATGAAAAAAATACAAAACTCTTCATGAAATTTATTTAATATGAATTTTTATTTACAAAAATAACACTAGTCATTTTTAATATTGATTTTTTTTTTATTGAAGCCTTATTTTGTACTGAATCAATTCTTAAAGAATTGTTACACACGTAAGTGGATTCTCAGGAGATAAAATGAAATTGAGAATAAATTCTTAGTGGTCTGTACTGATTTTTGTTACCAAGTTGTTTGACCAAAAGAATTGTCGTCGTGCAGTCCTCATACTCCCGTTCGTCGTGCAGTCCTCATAATTATAATAACTTCTTACGTTTGTTATAATTAAAAACAATTATATTTTATTTTAAATTATTTTTATGAATAAGGACAAAAAGGAATTTTTCTATTTTTATCAATTAAAACATATTTTTAAATCTATCAAATATATCACATCAGTCATTATTTTTTATAAACTTTCATTTAAAAATCCTTCATTTCTCATAATTTTTCCTTTATTATTCCAAACAATCTTATCTCCACCTCTTTTTCCCTTCAAATTTACTCTCCTAAATCTATTTTCAAATCCAAACACAACAACTTTTGTCTTTAAGAAGAAAACTAAATTTATAAATTATTTATACTTCACATCATCACACTATAAAATCCTATCACAAGCATTCATTTTCTTCAAAAGAAAAAAGATTGATCAAAAGTGCAACTATGTCATCATCAGTTCTGTGGGTGCTTATGCTGTTATTATTATCAGCAAACAATGCCATGGGACTTGTTAAAGTCACAAATTCTTTGGGTGGAGATTTGGACTTAACCATGATTGCAGCAGTTTTGGTCCTACGCTCTACCTTATTCGCCCAGAAAATTTCACTGAGTTAAATTATTCTGGCAGTAACCCATCTGGGAAGTCACCATTCTTCTGTTTCTTTCAATGGCGAGGTGGATTTCAGAGCTTTGATATGTGTGTGGCAGGTGAAGCTGGAGGTTGCAAACAGTGCAATTGGTTTATAGGTCAATATCAACCATGTAGGTATGAAGCTGCCAATAAAATTTGTGGTAAATGGAATTAAACTATATTTTCTTTCTTAATATGTTATTAATAATTCTTCTTCATGTTGCGATTCATCAGAAATCCAATGTATTACTCTCTTTATCATCTAACGAAGAATGGTTAGCTTTAAGTTAATACTTTTAGTATGAATATTTTACCAAATACACTTTAAACTTATATCTTAATTTTACAAAACCGGTGGTCTGAATTTTCAAGATAATGTTGTGTTCAAGCTTTTCTTCCTGTGATTGAATATGGCTCTGAATTTGATTTGGAATATAGTTATGAACTCATTGTGTTTTCTTTCCCATGTGTCTTTTCTGTGACGTTGTCCATCGCCAACTAGACTTCAGGTGGAATGCCATTAAATTAATTAACTTGAATTATCAGACATAAAATTTTGGGCAGTCTTACGTTTTCAATAAAAAAGTGTTTAAATATAAAAAACTATTACATTTTTTATTAGTTACAAAAGTTAAATAATGCATTTTTTTTTTCAAATAAGGCAAAATATTAATGTATTTATGAATTATTAGGAGTTTAGTTAGAATATATTGTTAATTTAATCGATTTTAATCATCACATACACTAATATTTAAAAGTTAACTTATTGTTTTTCTAGTCAATAATAGTCCAGAAAATAATTTTATATCTGTTAGAAAAAGAAAAAATCTATGTTAATTATGAAATTCGTATAAAAGCAATAGTAGAAAGTATTAATTTTTCTACACCGATTAAAAATAACATAAAAAAAATATTCATTTCCTATACATGTTTCGAAAACCGATTTAGAATTCTATTTGAAAAGATAAAATTATACATATAAAAGTTACTTTTATATCTATTATAGTGTCAACACACTAGTGTAAAAACGTTGTTTAACGTCCTGAAATAAACGTCGGTTTGTTGATAATTCGACGTATATGAGTGGACGGTGGCACTATCGTAAATAGCTTGGTATCCTAGACGTCGGTTTCCAGACAACGCAACGTCTATGATATTTTAGACGTCAACACTGCTGCAAACAGACGTCTAATGGCCTGAGGTAGGTCAGAAGACAGTCCCTTGACATCGGTGTTCCAGGGGGTCCGACGTCTATAGGGCTGCAATTAATGTTTTCACCTAATTCCCAGGGACTTAGACGTCGCGTAGTCAACAGGCAACGTCTAATGGCCTGAATGGAAGGCGGGAAGATGAAAAGTCTTCAATTTAGACGTCGGTGTTCTGTGCAAGCGATGTCGACGTGCCTGTAATTAATTAGATTCACCAAACTCGAGGACCGTAGACGTTGGTTAGAAGGGGCTCCGACGTCGATGTGCCTGTAAGTAATGATGTGCATCATTATAGACGTCGGCGCCCCATCATAACTATCGTCAACATCCTTGACAGGAAATCAAACGTCAATTGTTTCAACTTCCTAGACATCGGTGCCCATTGCTACCGACGTCTACTGGGATTCAAAAGGTCAGTTGAAAAGTTTAACTTGGATGTTGAATTAGTAACAGCACTGACGTCTATAGTCATATAGGCGTCGACTATTTGGAGTAACCGACGCCCTGTTTCATTTTAAATAAACCGCAACTCTTCGCAGCATTCAGTTTCTGATATCTTCCTCCTCTTCCTCTTCTCTCGCGACACTCTTCTTTTTCTCCCTTTCGGCACGTCTTCTTTTTGTTGCGGCATTCTATTGTTATTTCTGATATGTTTATCGTCTTCCTCCTCTCTTTTTCTCTCTTGCGACAATGCATCCCAAGTGCGTGGTTTTCTTTTTATGCTTACCGTTTGTTAAGTCTTTCATCAATTATTATCTTCTGGTTCAACTGATTAAAATTTGCTTTCTTTGTGTTGTGTTTTAGTGCAGTTTTGTTCCTTTCTTGGGATAATGTAGTAACACATTCTCCATTTGCTAGCTGCCTCCCAAAAATAGCAGCGTCTTTTGAATTTCTTTTGATCATTTCAACCCAAAAACGACCCTGGGTCGTTGTCTAGTTTTCGTTTCACCGTGATTTTTGCTTCTTGCGGATGAAAAAGGGAACTAAGCAACCACTCAGGTTCGGTTTTGGGTTGAAGAGACCATTAGAAATTCAAAAGACGCAAGCTTTTTTTTTGGGAAACTAGCAAAAGGAGATTGTGCTACTAGGCTATCCAAAGACGAGAACAAAACTGCACTAAAACACAACCAGTGTATTAGACGTCGGTTAATGTGCACACTGACGTCTATAGTACCTCTTAGACGTCAGTCAGTGTAATGTTCGAAGTCTTTAGTGCCTCGTAGACGTCGGTTAATTCGTTGTTCGACGTCTATATAGTGCCTTTAGACGTCCAGTTAAACCAAAATCGACGTTTATTGACGTCGGTCTCTGGTACTAACGGATGTCATTATAGACGTCTGTGGTTAGAATGTCGGACGTCCCATTGACGTCTCCGGTTTATACGTCAGTTTATTAATAGACGTTAAAAGCCCAAAATAAACGACGTTAAACAGCGTTTTTCACTAGTGACATGTATATATGAATTTATTTAATAATATAATAACATTTATATGACCAATAACAAATATTGTCTGACTTAACATAAAATATATTAAAAAGAATAAATATTTATCAGACTTAAAAATATTAAAATTTAAAATGAACATAATTTAAAAATCTTTTTTATTATATAAATAAAAAATATTCAGTAGTAAAAAATTAATATATATGAATTAAATTAAATTTTAATTGTTATCATTATTATAACAAAGTAATTTAGTATGTAATAACAATAATTATTTTATTTTAATATAATAAATTTGGTTTCGAGTGAGAAATACTATTTTTCAATTATTTAAAATTTAGAAATGAATTGAATAAAAGACAAGCATGTTGTCTGAATTAAAAATAAGGTAATAACAGACCAACACATTATATTAATATTAACATGTGATACGTGCTACAGACCAGACACATGGATAGTAATTTAAAAAAACTTAAGAATAATAAAAAAATTCATTTAAAAAAGTAAAAAGAAAAATTACAATATGACACATGTCAAGTATTTAACGTCGTTAATAAGATATTAAAAAAAATTAATTAAATAAAATTTTAAAAAATTAAAACTTAATTGAAATAAAAATTGTAAGTGAGGACCAACTTAAAATTTTTTAACAAAACTTGAAACAAACCGAGTAATTAAACCAACATAATTGTCGATAAAATAATGTTTATTAATGAATTTTATTGATTATAAGGATTTTATTGATAATTCAAAATTTACCAACATATTTAAGATTTTAATTATTGATAAAAATATTTATCTATAATGAATGTTCAATAAAAACCATTAATAATTCAAAAAATTTAATAGTGATGCATATTTTTTGTCAATAAATTTTTATGATAAAATGAGTGTCAAAATTATTAGTAGCTTTCATCACGTCATGATAAAATTAGTCAATAAATTTGTCGGAAATGATTTTTTCTTTAGATATGTTGATAATTAAATTTTTTTTGAAAATTTGTCAATAAACTCAACAGTAAATAAAATTTGAAAATTCATTCGTAGATTTGTCATTGTATTTTTTAAAATTAGGCAATAACTTTGTCAATAAAATAAACCAATGGCAGTATGTACATACATCGAAATCCCTAATCTGACTGTATGCATCGAAATAGAAGACATCACCATTTCCCATTGAAACGAACAAAAGAACAGTGTTTTCCAAAATATGTGAGTCCCAAACCTCCAATGAAAGCTTTCATTAAAACGAAGAACATGCATTGCAAGATCATCGTCTTTTGATTTGCAGTGAACATTTAGAGTTTCTTTTCCTTCCAGATCGTTAGTCACCGTCACAGTAACTTTTCCTGCCCATGCCAACGAAACCATCGACAGCAAGACAACGCTTTTCGCAAACACAGACATGCCAGCTTCTCATACTCTTCTTCTTCCATTGAATCTTTTATATATATATATATATATATATGGGTTTGCTAATTTATCTAAAGAGGTTTTTCAGTTGAAAGATTTTAGTAAAGTATACCAAATTTTAAGTTACAAAAATATCCTTGTTAAAAAAGAAAATCAACTTTAACTTTAAATCCAAAGGTATTTTAATAATTTTACAATATAATTTAAAATATAAAAAAATAAAAAATAGTTATTAAAAATCCTGATTGGTCCATGTGTACGAGAGAAGTTATTAGTTTTTATTTTATTTTTAATTTTAAAAAACAACTACCTTTTATTTTATTTTTTCTTTTAAAAAACAACTACCTTTTAAAAAATATAATGGTTTAGGGTTTATAGAACTTGACAAGATCGTCAAAAAGGGTTTCAAAGAGCCAGCAAAGGTTGAATCAGCGAAAGGCGACTCTGAAGAAACAAAGCGATACAAAGAAAATAAACGTTTGGACTATAAGGCACGTATGCTTCTACATCAGTGTGTGTCAGCTGCCATTTTCCAGAAGATTTCGAAAGCAAAAACAACAAAAGAAGTGTGGGACATATTGCAGGAGGGATACAACAATTCTGGCAAGGTAAAGAAGGTTCGTTTACAATCTTTGCAACGTCAATACGAACTTCTTTGTATGAACGACCAAGAAACCATTATTGACTACATTGGAAGGATTGAAGTTGTTGTAAATGCGATGAGATCCTGCGACAAAGTTGTGAAAGACAAGAAATTAATTCAGAAGATTCTCATAACCTTGACACCCCAGTTTGATCATATCGTCGTTGTGATAGAAGAGAGCAAGAATCTTGAGGAAATGAAGGTAGAGGAGCTACAAAATTCGCTAGAGGCACACAAACAGAGATTAATTGAAAGGAGAAATGCAGAGAAAGAAGTGGGTCTAGGTACAAACCAAGCTCTACAGGCCAAGAGCAGTTACAAATCTAGAGGACGCGGTAATGGAAGAGGCAGAGGCCGTGCTCGTGGAGGTTGAACAGGAGGAAGAAACTCAAGTGTTTCAGATCACAACGATGAAGATGAAAACGGTGAAAAGAAGAACGGAAGCAAGAGTGGCGGAAGACCTCCGAGAAGATGAGGAAGAGGTAAAATAGACAAAAGAAATATACAATGTTTTACATGTAGTAAATTTGGACATTATGCAAGTGAATGTTGGCATAATGAAGATGTAAAGAAGGATAAAGGCAAAGAGGAGGCTAATCTTGCACAAGATGCTGACAACCCTGACTCTAACCACATGTTATTAATGAGCATAGTCGAGGGTATTGGAGACGAATGCAAGGTTAGTGATTCTGCATATAGCAATAACAGGTGTAGTGGGTGCAAGACCAGTGATTTTGCATGCAACAACACATGTAGCAAATATAAGAATGGTGATTCCGCATGGGATAGATGTTGCAAGGCTGAACGCGTGTCGTTAGCTGATGAAGCGAATCATGTAGAAGACGAATCCTGCTGGTACCTTGACACAGGTTGTTCCAATCATATGACCGGGAAAAAGGATCTGTTATTAGAACTGGATCCGAGTATCAAAAGCAGTGTGCGATTCGTAGATGATGGTGATCATGGCTGAAGGAGCTGGAAGAATTCTGATTAAAAGAAAGGATGGACAACTTGCCTACATGAATAATGTTTTATACGTTCCAAATATGAAAAGTAATTTACTGAGTTTAGGGCAGCTACTGGAAAAGGGTTATACTATGACGATGCGTCAAAAGCACATAGACGTCTTTGATGAAAGACAACGACTTGTTCTTAGAGCTTCACTTGCAAGGAACATAAACTTTAAGGTAAATCTTAATGCCATTGTTGTTCAATGCTTGACTGCTGGTTGATTTCAAGGAAGAAGCTTGGCTATGGCATTACCGGTTCGGGCATCTAAACTTTAGAAGTCTAAAGCTGCTGAAGAGTAAGAACCTTGTAAAAGGAGCTCCTGAAATACAAATTCCTGACAAAATATGTGAAGGATGCGCTGTTGGGAAGCAAACCAGATCAAAGTTCAAGTAAACCATGTATAAGAGAGCAAAGCAACCCCTTGCTGTCATTTACTCATACGTATGCGGCCTATTCGATGCAGAGACAATAGGAGGTAATAAATACTTCCTACTCTTTGTAGATGAGTGAACTAGGAAAATGTGGGTTTACTTGATTAAAGAGAAGAAGAACGTATACTCATACTTTGTTAAATTTTGTGCTTTGGTGGAGAGAGAGTATGGTTTGCAGGTCAGGATCTGTCGAACAAACGGTGGAGGAGAATTTAACTCACTTGAAATGAATGATTTTTGCATTGGCAAAGGTATCACACATGAAGTTATAGCACCGTATACAGCCCAACACAACGGTCTTGGTGAAAGACGAAACTGAATGTTGCTCGACATGACAAGATGCATGCTCAAAGCGAAAAAGCTGCCACACTGTTTGTGGGGAGAAGCCGTTTCTACTGCAGCTCATTTGTTGAATGGGAGCCCAACCAGGTCATTGCCCAACTGCACTCCAGAGGAAGCTTGGTCAGGAATGAAACCTACAGTGAAGAATCTGCGTATCTTTGGATCTGTATGTTATAAACACACCAGATGAAAGAAGGAAGAAATTAGATGATAGAAGTGAGAATCTCATCCTCGTCGGGTATCACCCAACAGGCGCACATAGAATTTATAGTCCAAGGAAAAATCAGATAATTGTAAGCAGAGATGTTTTAGTAGATGAAGAAAGCACTTTTGATTGGAAGACTATAGAAACCGAACCAGACGTTGTGCATGGCATTCTAGAAGACAGCCATGATAAAGAACAACAAGTACCTGAAGATAATGAAAACAACCGCAGAAGGTCACAAAGAGCTAGATTCCCTTCAACGAGGTTGTCAGGGCACAGAGTGTTTGCAGACAGTGAGGTATTGGATTCTGGAGACTTGGTTCATTTTGCATTCTTGGCAGATGCAGAGCCTATCCCTTGGAGACAAGTCATTGACATAAAAGAGTGGAAGGAAGCAATGATTGAAGAATTAAGGTCCATCGAGAGGAACATAACATGGGACATGGTTGAATTACCTTAGCATAAGCGAGCAATTGAGGTAAAATGGGTCTTCAAAACAAAATATAAACCAAGTGGTGAGATTGCTAAGCTAAAGGCCAGACTCATTGCTAAGGGTTTTCTGCAGCAGCAAAGAGTGGACTAGACGGATGTCTATGCACCAGTTGCAAGGCTTGAAACAGTGAGACTAGTGGTAGCGGTTGCAAGCCATAACAATTGGAAGATTCAACAGCTAGATGTAAAATCTGCCTTTCTTAATGGCCCTTTAGAAGAAGAGGTCTACGTGAGGCAGCCACCTGGGTTTGAGAAACAAGGTGAAGAGCATAAGGTGTATAAGCTAAATAAGGCCCTATACGGACTCAAGCAAGCGGCACGAGCTTGGAACAATCATATCAATTGTTTGTTGATCAAGCTTGGATTTCAAAAGAGTTCTATTGAGTTTGGCGTATATGTGAAAAGCACCGGGTTACAGAATAAGCTTCTTGTGTGCCTATATGTGGATGATCTCCTCGTTACTGGAGATTCAGAAGAAGAGATAGATACGTTCAAAAGGAAAATGAAAGAAGAATATGAAATGTCTGATCTAGGTAACCTGAGTTATTTTCTTGGACTTGAATTCATTAAAACCGCAGAGGGAGTCTTCCTACATCAAGCAAAATACATCAGTGAGGTCTTAAAATGCTTCAACATGAGCAACTGTAATTGTGTTCCAACACCAATCATTGCAAATCTAAAACTGGTTGAACAATCTGAAGAGGAACGTGTGGATGCCTCCCTTTATAAGCAAATTGTGGGTTCTTTGAGGTATAACAACAGGCCCGAGATTAGCTATGGAGTCGGTTTACTAAGTAGATTTATGCATGAACCTAGGACATCCCACTTGCAAGCAGCTAAACATGTCCTTAGATACTTAAAAGGAACAACAAACCTTGGTCTTCTGTTTCCCAGAGGTTCTAGCAGCACAGAAGGGGTAATGGAAGTCTGGTGTGACTCAGACTGGAGCGGAGACTATATAGATAGAAGAAGCACCTTTGGCTACTTCGTTCAATACGGTGGAGCGCCTATATCAAGGTGTTCTAAGAAACAAATTGTTGTAGCACTTTCAACATCTGAAGTAGAATATATTTCATCCGCTAAAACAACTTGTCAGTGCATTTGGCTAGAATCACTCCTTAGAGATTTGAAACTTAACTGTAGAAGACCCATACAGTTGAAGGTTGAAAATAAATCTGCGATAAGCCTGTATAAAAATCTTGTGTTTCACGGCAGGAGTAAACACATTGATACTAAGTTTCATTTTCTAAGAGATTTAGTGAGTCAAGGTAGAACTAAGTTGCTACACTACTCAACTGAATCTCAAAAGGCTGACATTTTCACTAAAGCGCTCAGACCATCTAGGTTTCATCAACTAAGAGATCTGTTAGGTGTAAAAGCTTTAGATAGTTATGTTTAGGGGGCTATGTTGTTATAAACATAACTGCTAACTGACTTAAAGTTAGTCATCCATGTACTCTTTAAAGACTCCACTTTGTATCACCTCTCGGTAGATAATACAATACAAAGTTTTCACTTCTCCTTTCTCTCTCTCATTCTCTGATATACACGTTTGCTCCTCTACACTTTCTCACCACAGCTGCGCTAACACGGTTAAACAATTTCTCACAAAATAATTTGATTTTATAATGAGTTTTCATTTCATAATTTTTGTCTTATTTAATTTTATCTAATTTTCACAACATAATATCCGAAGGAATTGGTAATTGGCCTGGAAAAAAAATCAGAAACACTCTCTTAAACAATTTCTTACAAAAAATGATTTTATAATGAGTTTTCATTTTATAATTTTTGTCTTATCTAATTTTCATAAGAATAATGACATTTAAAGGAATTGGTAATTAGCCTGAAAGTATTTTTAGAGATGATGATTGTAACATCCCAAAAATCATATCCAATTTTTCGAATGAATTAACATTATAATATGATAGAACAATTTAATAATAAAAATAAAGTTATAAGTTTACAGTCATCCAAAGTTGACCATAAATTTAATACTTTACTTACAAGGGATGTATTTCAAAACAGATGAGTCAACTAAGAATAATCCTAAGCACTAGGCGGCTGCACCTTCTTCATTCTCCAATGCTTGCTCTAAGGGCACATCCTCAGCTATTGCTCACATCCAAAGGATTGGATGATCATTGCAAGGGGGAAGACAAGCACATACAACACACACAATGCAAGGGTGAGCTAGACCTCAAACAAACATACAAATCATGGCAAATTAATCTAGCATTACCGAGAACATCCATTTATATACAAGCATGCAAGGACCATAAACAATATAGACTATGACCAAATGTATTTTATTGATACCAATGACCGACCACGTGATTTAACCATTCAGACTATGACCAAATGCCTTTTATTGATACCAATGACCGACCAAGTGATTTAACCATTCAGACTATGACCAAATGCCTTTTATTGATACCAATGACCGACACGTGATTTAACCATTCAGACTATTACCAAATGCCTTTTATTGATACCAATGACTGACACATGATTTAACCATTCAGACTATGACCAAATGCCTTTTATTGATACCAATGACTGACACGTGATTTAACCATCCGGACTAGTATGAAATGTCGAGTTCCATAAACGATACAGACTATGACCAAATGCCTTTTATTGATACCAATGACCGACACGTGATTTAACCATCCGGACTAGTATGAAATGTTGAGTTCCAGGGGTTTGTGCACTTGTTATGGCCCTACTGCTTTGCAAAGCCATTGCCGAGGGGTTTCACCCGACCACACACAAGTGTAAGCCCTTTACAGCGGTATAGGCCTACAGTGAAAGCGCCTATCCTAGGACCTCCAGCTATTCTCACCACATGACTCATCACTCTCTACTTGAGCTTGGATGATCATTAGAATGTCAGGATAAACCCCATCCTGAACTCCGGCCATTCATACGGTCAATCACAATAACTAAAGGGCACCACTATGTAACCTCCCTTGAGGATCATGGAATTACGTCCATCAACCATACTTTCACTTTAGAACTTAACTCAAGACGTGAACAAGTGAATACCATAATGTTAATGTTATCACATTGAAATCCATATAAAATCCATTCAATTACATCCAACATAATATCATACATTAAACACAAATTTCATATCCATTGAGTATTTTAATAAAATCAGCAGAATATAATCGGTTTAATAAGGATTAGTTAAAAACACATCGAGTAGACTTCCAGGAAAGAGAGGTGCGTCACAATGGACAACTTAAGAACCTGGTCTTCCAAAGTGTTCCTCAACATGTTATTAACAAATTTCTTATTCACAGATTCAAAATAACAACATAGTTTTACATCAATAATAACACATAATTTTAATACTCGAACAGTTATATAACCAACACATAGGCACACATAATAATTCAACACATCAACATACAACTTCAAAATTATCACACATTCAAGGCATACTATTAAAATGAAAAGAAGAACTAGCTCCCCTTACCTCTTTTCCAGACTTAGTTTCCTACTCTGAAGTTGTTCCCCCGAAAACCTTCCCGAACCTCTGCTCTTCTAAAACTTTCTTTTAAATTCTTTCCTTCTCTCACTTTCTCTCTTATTTCTTGTGTGCAGAATCATTCTCCCCTCCTTGGCTATTTATAGTAAAAAAAAATTACTATTCACTAATATTTTAATATTATTTTAATATTATTTTATTAAATTAACATCTTAATCTCAACCACCACTTACCAACCTTTCCTTAATACTTAAGAATTTTTATTCTTTCAGAATATTTGATTTATTTATTTATTTATTTATTTTCGTTTTTTCTATTCACTTTTTACTATTCACTATTCACAAAACCTTCTAAAATAATTTCTCAAAATTTTAAATCCCCTGTTCCGAAATTATTATAATTTTCTATGATAAATTTAAAATTTTCTAACCTTAATTTTATTTTCTATTCATTATTATTACTAATAATAATGCTAAAACTTACTACTATTTATTGATATTTTTCATGGGTCTTACAATGATTCAACATCCGCAGATGATGAAATTAGAGAGGTTCGTGGGGATGATGAAATTGAAGAGATCTTGAATGAACTGAATGCGAATATGCCAATGACTCAACTCTTTACAAAAGCAACTTGTTTAACAACGAGTGTTTTTTCAGCTGGGACAAGTGTAGGGATGACAGAGAAAATGTTGGACTGAGAGAGATGAAAGAGAAATGATTGAGAAGAATGAGGGAGGTGAGCAAGGGTTTGCATGGTTTCTCTTTTTTTTTTTAAGTTTTGAAAATGAAAATTATTAAAATACTCTTAACCTTAAAACTTAGAATACATTATATATTAGGATATTTTTGTCTACTAAAACCCAATACACATTGTTAAAATGTACTAACTGAAAAACAGACAAGTTAGCAAATCCCATATATATATATATGGGGTTTGCTAACTTACGTATGCCTGTTTTTCAGTTGCGTACCGGGTTTTAGTAGACAAAAATACCTTATATCATGAATTCTAAGTTTTAAGGTTAAGGATATTTTAATAATTTTCATTATCAAAATTAAAAAAATTAAAAAAAGAAACCCCCAAACCCTTACCCACCTCTCTCATTCCTCTTAACCCTTTCTCTTTCATCTCTTTCACTCCAACCTTTTCTCTCTCATCCCTACTCTAGTCCCAATTGAAAAAAAATCAGAAACACTTGTCTTACTCACCTCCTTCATTCCTCTCAACCCTTTCTCCTTCATCTCTCTCACTCAAACATTTTCTTTGTCATCTCTACACTAGCCCCAACTAAAAAAACACTCATTATTAAATAAAATGGTTAGAGAAAAAAAAATTACAAAAAAATTAAAGGACCTAATTTTTTCTTTATATAATTTTAAATAAAATTTCAAGATTTAGAATTTTTATTGTTTGATTTTATCGTTGAGAATTTTATTGTATTTTGATTTGTTTTTTCTTTAGTAAAGGAAAACAAGTTAATGAATTTCTACAAAAAAAAATTAAATGACCATGGAGCAATGTACGTAGTAGTCTGAGAATGTAAAGGAATGATGCTCATAAGTCTTGGTGCAAGTTGTACCCGTCGGCTGTAATATATATAGTGAAGATAATGAAATTAAAGAGATTTTGAATGAACTTTTTCGTAAGGTGAATATGTCAATGACTCAACTCTTTACAAAACTAAATTGTTTAATAATGTGTGTTTTTTTAGTTGGGGCCAGTGTAGAGATGACAGAGAAAATGTTTGAGTGAGAGAGATGAAGGAGAAAGGGTTGAGAGGAATAAAGGAGGTGAGTAAGGGTTTGGGGTTTCTTTTTTTAGTTTTGAGAATGAAAATTATTAAAATAAGGCAAGTGTTTCTGATTTTTTTTCAATTGGGACTAGAATAGGGATGACAGAGAAAATGTTGGAGTGAAAGAGATGAAAGAAAAAGGGTTGAGACGAATGAGAGAGGTGGGTAAAGGTTTAAGGGGTTTCTTTTTTAATTTTTTTAATTTTGAGAATAAAAATTATTAAAATACCCTTAACCTTAAACTTAAAATTCATAATATGTAAGGGTATTTTTGTCTACTGAAACCCGATACACATCGCTAAAATGTACCAACTGAAAAACAGGCGTATGCAACTTAGCAAACCCCTATATATATATATATATATATATATATATATATATATATATATATATATATATATATATATATATATATATATATATATATATATATATATATATATATATAAAGCTCACATAATGTTCAAGGACAAAAGTGTCTTTCCGTTTTTTATTTCACTTAAGTTAAACGCATTAAAACGTTTAAAATCAACCCATATTATATTATAGTATATCATATTATATCATATAATATGCGTTTAAAGGAAACCTATATTGTATTGTATATTACGATATATTATATTGTTTAAGGTGCCCTTGAAATAAATCTATTTTATATTATATTATAATATTATGTTAAGTACTGATAAAGAAAAAGTAATATTATGTTAAGTTATATAATATTACAGTAGGATTCATTTCTTCTAAAATAAATATAAATAAAAGCTTTCAATCGGGGTTTTTATTTTATATTTATATTTTAGATTAATTAGATGATTGGTTCACTATAATCTCTTTTGAAAATATTAATAATGACGTTTTGATAAAAGAAAGCTAATACTAAATTTTTCAATACAAAATAAGGATTCCTAAAATATTATAATAAGTTTTAAAAGTTTGTTGTGAATTGTGAGAGATTTTAATATGTTAAGAAATTTTATCATTGAGCTTTTGCCTTTTACTTGAATTATTTTCTTCATTTATATATGTATTTTTTTTATTAGAGTTTTTTTTTTGCCTACGTATATAACATATTTTTATTATGGATTAGGTGTGGTTCTTCATGCTTTTCTGTTTTTTTTTTTAAAAATAAAATCTCTATATTGTGACAATAATGTTATCATGAACTTATTGGAAAAGAATGTGTAACATACCTTATTTAGAATAATGTGTTCTAACATCTATGACATTTTTAAGAATTTTCTTTTGCACATTTAAAATAATTGGAAGAAAACATCTTTTAGATTCCAAAAAAATAAAACACACCATTAGATATCATCTAATTAATATGTAAATACTAGTATCTATCAAAATAAAATACTATAAAAGTCGGTTACTCACTTTGCAGCAAGGCAAAAGTAAAACTTAAAAACATAAAACTATTTTTAAATTCTAGTTTATATTATACAAAACGTATACATCAATTAAGTTAATGTTAATTACAAGAATAAAATCAGCTTGGTCAATATTAAGTTAATGCCAATTTTCAATAAATAAAAATATTTGTATTAATATTATATTAATGTTAGTTGATTCGATATCTTGATTATAATGAAAACTATGTATAAATTAATCTTTTTTATGTAGAATATACACATAGATATTTTATTTATAATAGAATAAATATGAATTAAGCTCAAAATATAAATAAATAATAATAATAGATTAAAAAAACAAAAGATAAATCTAACCATCTTTCTCAAGCTAGTGCATACAAGACGTCGTTGATGACACGGTGCTTGCCTGGTCGAGAAGATCAAAACTGGTGTTCGATGGTCAAAACTTGAAATCCAATGAGAATAGACAATGTCTTCGTCGATGGCAGGTCAGTGCTAGATGCAATGAATTTTTTTATTTTTCTAAAATAACCTTAGACTCTAATACCACGTTTAATATAATGAAAAGTATATATGAGATTAACCTTTTGTGTGTTGAATAAACAAATAGGATACTCTATTTCTATTTATAATAGAAGAAATATAGGTTAATCCCAAAATATAAAGAAAGAATATCAATAAACTAACTAAATCTAACATATCTAAATAGAAATTATTTAAAGTTTAAATATGATTTTATCTATAAACTTGAACATGAATTTGAAATTTGTTTTTATTCAAAATTCTAAGGGTTAAATATGTTTTTAGTCCCTATAATTTGGGGCGATTTTGGTTTTAGTCCCTCTTTCAAACTAAGGTACAATTTAGTCCTTCAACTTTAGAAAACTAGTCCTTTTTACCAAATTTTTTTAACTTTATTTGTTGTTTCAAATGCGTTTATCAGTTAATATTGAAGCAAAAATGTGTCAAACAGTGTAAACAATCCAAATGTTATAATGAAACAGCAAATAAAGTTTAAAAAATTTGGTAAAAATGATTAAAATCAGAGTTTTCTAAAGTTGAAGGACTAAATTGTACCTTAGTTTGAAAGAAGGACTAAAACCAAAATCGTGCCAAAGTAGGAATAAAAACATATTTAACCCAAATTTTAATACACTTGGATCTTGAAACTTAAAAAGAAATATATATTTTTTCTAACCCAATTGCATTAATTTTATTGACGCATCAAGTGACGTTTTGGGTTGACAGATATGTTTTTTTATATAATTTGAAACGATCTAACTCAAATGTCGTTTAACACATAAAATGATGTTAACGTATTTAGTTTAAGAAACTTATATGTATTCAATTATAAAGTTAGAGACAAAAGTATGTTAAAGACAATAAAAAAAAATTTTAATTTCACATGGAGAAACTAACATTTTTAACTCTTTATTTAATATTAAATATTATTAAAACCAACTTAACTTACTTTAAGTTTCTATTAATTAAAGATGCACAAAAATTATATATGAATTGATGAGGAAGAAAGGGAAACATAAAACACCAGGAGATTGAGGTGTTACTTTATTTCCTTTTCATTTTGTTTGTTGACCTGCATAGTAGGTTCCTTTTGGTTAATCTTCCTATGAGAGTGAACAAGTAACAAGTTTCCATGTCACATGGGATAAATTAAATATACAAGTTCGTCTTTTATTTCTCTATAAGATATATTGAGATATGAGAAAGTACACGAAAAATACATAATTCGAATTAAACACATCATTTCTAAATGAGACTTCTCTACATTATTACTTTTAATATAGGAACATTTAGTTCACATTAGAGTCTCTAAAAGTTGGTTGGAAAGGTAATGGCTTGGTCTTTATTTATTGCATACGTCACATTAATTCTAATTTCAATAAAAAAAATTCCAAAAATACAAAGTTGAAGAGACAATTAATAAACATTGGTATATACTTATTTTACACTACACAATATTACATAAATTTATCATGTTCAAATTATTTATTTTATTATTTTAATATAGGATATTAACTGACACAACTCTGCAAGCAAAGTTGACATCCATGAGACCGAAATTCTATCAAATATTATAAAAATAATTTAATATAAGAAAAGTTTATTTTCGACGGTTTCCAAAACTTTCAGTAATTTTCTGTTAAGATTTTTTTTTTCTTTTGTTTTTGAAATAAATTTCTGATGGGTTTGATATTTTTATTTTTATATTTTTCAATAAATTTTCAACGATTTTATGACAAAAGTGCAGTTAAGTTTTTTAGATCATTTATCATTGTACTATTATGCTTCAACTTTCAGAAAGTATTTATAAAATACATAATGTCATAAAAAAACTCAACAAGGAATAGTTTATGAAATTGTCCATTAAAGTTTCACAACTATATTATCTTAATTAGACTCATGTGTCTAAACAGGCTAATGAAAATAGAGAATGTCTAGCATCTAATAAAACTTTAAATATTTTAATAAATATCTAAATTCATGTAAGTTGAATTAGTGAATTAATATTTTTTACATCATTTAAGTCAACACGCAATGTCACTATTTCAACTTATTGCTAACATGATAGCATTGAGATTTTTATAATTCGAGTCGTAAATTATATAAGATTCGTAGAATAATAACAAATAATAATAAAGAAAATAAATAAGTATCTATTATCATATATATGTAAATATAGGTTTATGATTTTTATTTATAAAAGCTTACATAATTAAAATGAAGCGCATCAGTTGTTGTTCCAATTATAGCATCGGAAAGCGTTGAATTCTTCGTATCTACATGGTCCATTTTTCTTAATATACCATTCGCAGAGTGAACATTCAGTGAGATCCCTTTTTTGAATGTATGCATCAAAATACAACAAATGACCATTTTTCCATTGAACCGAACAAAAAAAGAGTGTTTTTCCAAAAATTTGATGTCCAAAAGTCCATTGGAAGGTTTGGTTAAAATGAAGAAGGTGGTGTCCAAGATCATTATCTTTTGATTTGCAGTGAAGGTTTAGATTTATTTTTCCCTCTAAAGTATTCGTAACCTTCACTTCTATTGCCCATGCCGACGTAAGCATACACAGCGATACAACAACGATTTTCGCTAACAGAGACATTGTAAATTCTCACTCCCTTTTTCTGTTTATCAATCTATTATATAAACATATAGCTAATGTGGTTGAAAGACAAAAGTGTCTTTTCATTTTCTATTTCTATTTCTTCTCGGATATTATAAAGGTTCTTAATTTTCATAAAATTGTCTTTTTCAAAAAATTATTAATCATATTAATGGCTTGTCACATATTAATATGTGATGTTTTTTTTTTCATTTTTTTTCCAATTTTTAAGTTTTATTTGTAAAATTTTGTGTTGTCATATATCAAATATATGATGTAATATGTGACACTATCAATATTGTATAAATAGTATAAATGGTTTCAATGTTTTTTAAAATAAAACTTTTTCGAAGACAATATTTATTATATATAAATATCATACTAATATTTTATTAAATTTTTTTTATATATTACATTATTATATGTATTAATTCATATATGTTAATTCATGTTTTTTATGAGATTAAAAATAATTAAGTATAAATATCATTATTTTTAAAAAGTAAGTATTTAAAATAATAAATTAATTAATACTTTGCAAATAATAATTTTTTTCGTTTTTTAATTGATAATAAATTAATTATTTGTATAAATATTATACTAATATTAATATTAAAATTTAACAGTTAAAATCATGATTAACCAAACATGAGTTTATAAGAAATAATAAGTTAAAAAATTATTTTTAATGTAGTTGTTATTATAATATTTATATATAATAAATTTTATTTTGATTTAAAACAATACAATATTATCCCATTTTAAATAAAATTGAAACTAAATTAAATTATATATGTATATATTGTAAATTGAAATTAAGAAAATAATATTTAAACACCAATGTCAAAGACAAATTTTATCCCATTTTTTTTTTTAAATTAAGACGTAATTGAAAACGTAAAATAGATTCCCTGAAATGGGATGATCCCATTAATTAAACATTTATTATATGATGACTGGCGAGACTTATTGTTGAGACAGATGATGACAAAAACTTAAACCAAAAGTTTTAATTTATTAGTTAGCATTTATTATTTAATTAAATGCATCTGAGAGGAATGGATGGATAATTAATAAAAATAATTTACTAAAACATATGTTATTATTATTTGATTATAACTAATAAAAAAACTAAACTGACTAAAATCTTTGATGAAATAAATTAAAATTTAGTGAATGAAAAATTTATTATCATATCAAATACATAATGTAACTCCAATCAAATTTCTAACTATAATAGTTGAAGAAATTAAAACTATATGCAAGTCACGTATTCACTAGAATTTATCTTGAAATTATAATGTTCTAAATAACAATGCACAAATATATATTCGTATCCAAAATCAAAATACACGCATAACAATTGTCTTCTAGTTTTTGTCTCTCTTTCTTGTTATTAAAGGCAATTGGCATATGTTACAAAATATCATAGTAATTTCACGTCATCTATATATTTATTTACATCATCTCGAAGAATGACGTTGCAAAAGAAATATATGCAAAAGGTAGAGCTGTCAAAATAGTCACAATCGGTGGGTCAATTCAGTCCATCACAGGTTTAGGCTGACTTGGGTTTGAAAAAATTGTATTTTTTTATACGGGTCAGATTTCAACCCAGCTCATTTAAACTCCGCTCATGCGGATTGATCCCGTAGTGGGTCGGGTTGGTCCATCAACCCATCTACCTAATTTTATTTTATTAAAATTTAATTTTAATTTTATAAAAAGATATTTATTATTTTTTTTGCTTGAAAAAATTATTTAAGTTTCCTATTTTCAAAATTAATTAAAAATCCATGTTTTGGGAGTGAAATTTTTTTAGATTTGAATTATAGAAAGTTTGTAATTTTTTTTATTTTAAAAAAATTGTAATTAAATGAGTCAATAAGCCAACTCGTTTACCCACCAACCCGTGGTGGGTCGGGTCGAGTTCAAATTTTTCTAACTCGCTAATAAATGAGTCGGGTTGGGTTGACTCACTAAGTGACCAACCCGTGATGGGTCGAGCCGAGTGAGGCCGGATGGCCCGTTTTGATAGCACTAGCTCCGATATTATCTTCAATGGTGGTTGCATTCACAACAGTGGAGGAAGCAGTGTCGCATGACCACGTAAGAAACTATGCATGACGACCACATAAGTAACAATTCAACAACTCATCCAAACACTCTACAGTCTGTTGTTAACCAAAAGGGCCAAATTTAACATAAATTAAGAAGATTGGAATCACATTGAACACTCGAAAAATGAGTCTCAAAATAGCGAACACAACCGAATCTTCAGCAGATTGTAGAACCTGATCACGAGGTAAACACCCAAATGTGTAGATGGTCAGACTTTCAAAGCACAACAATCTTGTTCTTCAAGAAATCACAAGGAGATGATCATCAAAATCTCTTCTTTGATTCTTGGAGCTTTTCCACTTTCTGTAAGACAACACTAATCTGAAAGATATCACAAAAATCGTTAGATTCTCAAAAATGCTTACAGAAATGAAATTAGCATCAATTTTTAGCAATTCACAATTCTGACGCATTTTAATCGACTTTGCTACTAGTGTAGTCGAGTATAACAAAACAGTTATAACAGTTAGCACCAATCAAAGCAATTCATTGAATTCACAATTAATGCAATCGATTTACATTTAATGCTTGGTCAACATATTTAAAAATATGATTGTTAGACAGTTATATCAATCAATAACATAATTTCAAAACATAACAGATTTAGTCGAATCCAATACACATATAGTCGACTATGTAACAATGTAAAACATAGTTTTGAAAAACCTTCTCTTTGAAAAATCTCAAAGTTGATAATTTTTTTTTGATCCTGTCAATGACACCAAAAACTTGTTAAGATGTCAGCAAGTGTATCGAATCGTATCAAGTAATATAAAATTGTAAGACCAAGTATCGTCATCACGGCACAAACAATTGTTCTTTTGCTTAACCAATTAAGAAAATAATATTTAAACACTAATTAATGTCAAAGACGAAAAATTTTATACGTTGTAACAAAAAATTTACAAAACATTTTTAAAAAATATTTTAAAAAATTAAAAAATATATATATTAACATATTAATTATTAATAATTCTGTTAAAAAGAATTTAATTGAGATTTTTTTTTTAAATTAAGACGTAATTGAAAACGTAAAATAGACTCACTAAAATGGGATGATCCCATTAATTAAACATTTATTATATGATGTCAAGATGATTGGCGAGACTTATTGTTGAGACAGACAATGACAAAAACTTAAACCAAAAGTTTTAATTTATTAGTTAGCATTTATTATTTAATTAAATGCATCTGAGAGGAATGGATGAATAATTAATAAAAATATTTTACTAAAACATATGTTATTATTATTTGATTATAACTAATAAAAAAACTAAACTGACTAAAATCTTTGATGAAATAAATTAAAATTTAGTGAATGAAAAATTTATTATCGTATCAAATATATAATGTAACTCCAATCAAACTTCTAACTATAAATAGTTGAAGAAATTAAAACTATGTTCAAGTCACGTATTCACTAGAATTTATCTTGAAATTATAATGTTCTAAATAACAATGCACAGATATATATTCGTATCCAAAATCTAGAGCTGTCAAAAATGGGTCACAATCCGTGGGCCAATCCGGCCCACCACAGGTTTGAATCGGGTTGAGTTTGGAAAAATTGTATTCTTTTTATGCGGGTCAGATTTCAACCCGCTTATTTAAACCCTGCTCATGCGGGTTGAACCCGTGGTGGATCGGGTTGGCCCACCAACCCACCTACCTAATTTTATTTTATTAAAATTTAATTTTAATTTTATAAAAAAATATTTATTACTTTTTTTTGCTTGAAAAAATTATTTAGGTTCTCTATTTTCAAAATTAATTAAACATCCATGTTGGAAGTGAAATTTTGGAGTGAAATTTGTTTAGGTTTGAATTATAGAAACTTTGTAATTTTTTTATTTTAAAAAAATTGTAATTAAGTGGCCCAGTGAGCCAACCCGTTTATCCACTAACCCGTGGTGGGTCGGACTAGGTTTGAATTTTTCTGGCTCGCTAATAAATGAGCTGGGTTGGGTTGGTTCACTAAGTGACCAATCCGTGGTGGGCCGGGCCGGGCCGGGTCGACCCAAATTACCCATTTTGAAAGCTCTACCAAAATCAAAATACACGCATAACAATTGTCTTCTTGTTTTGTCTCTCTTTCTTGTTCTTAATGGCACTTGTTACTAAATATCATAGTAGTTTCACGTCATCTATATATTTATTTAGATAACGTTGCAAAAGAAATGTGCAAAAGGGTATATTATTTGACAAAATTTAATCTTAAAAACATGTGTTATTATATCGGTTATTTTATTAATCGAAATAATAAAGGGTCCATATAGGGATGACAAAAAAATCTGCGCCTCCGGGTATCAACTGATAAAATCCGCGACGGATAATTGATATTCGTGGATATTTACTACCTGCAACCCGCAAATAGCGGATATTTTAGTACCCGCTTATAAACGGGTCGGATGTAGGTATTGTACTATCCGTACCCGCGGATATCTACTACTCGAAAAAATAAAAATAAAAATTTAATTTATATTTTATCAAGTTAAATTTAATTAAAATTAAAATTAATTTATATTTTACAAGATTAAATTTAATTAAAATTAACATTAATTTATATTATATTTTATATATTTTTTTTAATTCTATTTAAATTTTATTTTAATAATTTATAAAAATATATATTTCCACCTAACGACTCTCGTGTATTAAAGAATTCTACTTTTTCATTAATAATAATGTCACTCTCTAAATTCCTTAAAACCCGATTCCTAGGCGAAGAAAGTCTATCCTTAATTACTAGGTCACAATTCCTTGCATCCCTAATAATTAATTCTACATTACATACGCACATGAGCTTAAGACAACCAAAACCCATATCCCCATTCCTGAGCAATACTGCTTTTGGGAATAATTCTCCAGAACCTGAATTGTAAGATACCTTTAGGTACTCATGCAAATTATACATCATGCTAACGAATGAGTTAAACAAAGCAAGCATTGAGTGAAGAAGAATAACCCTAATAATTAATGAAAGAAACATATATCAATAACAAGAATCAATTCAAATACAAGAGAGTTTAGAGATTACATCTTCCCCAATAACAAATGAAATTAGTTCTCCACCGTCATGAAGTCACTAGTGCAAAAACAGTTTATAATGTCACGCGTTTAACGTTGAACCACCAAATAGCCAACGTTAAAAATGACTGGTGGCATTTTTGTAAATAAATGCAATTATTAAACGTCGTTTAGAATTGCAATTCGACGTAAAACAATATAAAACGTTGAATGTCCCAGCATTAGACGTTAAAAGGTTAGTGAATTCAAAACAAATTGAGCGGAAGATTGAAAATTCATTATCTTAGTGTGCAGGACCCTTTTCTCTGCTCAAACTTTTTTCGAACGAAGTTTGACGACCATCACATGTAATCTTTCTTTCATTTGATACAAATGCATGTTAATTAACTACTTTAGATATGATTTTCGTTTGTTTTCACCGATTATTTTTGTGTTCTTGTCCTTCATAGGCACATTTTGCTTTCTCTCTCACTGGTGACAACACTTTATTCCGATGAATCCAGGTTAGTTTTCGTTTTCGTTTTGAAGAACTTAGTTGTTGATAACTTGTTTGTTGTTTTTATTTTGTTGAACTTGTTTGATTTGTTGTTGTTTGGTCGAACTTGTTTGGTTTTATTGTTCAATGTTTGATTGAACTTCTTTGTTGTTTGTTATTGTTCTTTGATTGATCCTATATTACTGTTCATAGTTCATGCTTTATAAAATACTAAAAACTGAAAATTGTTGTTTTTTCTGCTTTTCAGGTCTCGTAAAACTGTAAAAAAGGATCACAATTATTTAAAAGAAATTAAAAATATTGATTAACGTCGTATATTGACAAAATTCGACGTTATTTAACATCGTATATTGAAAAATTTGACGTTAAATAACGTCGTATATTGACAAAATTCGACGTTAAATTAACGTCGAATTTTTTAAATTCGACCTCAATTTAACGTCTCCTACTATGACGTCGTTCTCAAATTCGACGTGAAAGGCCAAAAATATTCGCCGTTTTAGGCTGTTTTTGTATCAGTGAGTAACTAGGTGCATAGTGGAATGAAAGAGATAAAAGCCCTAGAAAGAGAAGATGAGACTTGTCACATCCCCAAATCTGCCCCAAGGGGTTGAAAAACGTGTTTCTGTGCTCAAGCCATCAAAAGATACAATCCCTAGGACGTGCAAGTCCTTAAATAGATAAAAAATAACAAAAAACAGGTCCAAGCCCAACACGTTGGCGCTCAACACCTAGGCGTGGTGTGGTGCAAATTCTGGCACTCAGCGCCCCTAAAAGGGCCCCCAAGCTTTGGACAACAACTTCTGGCACGAAGGGCCCTTTTCAGGGGCCCTCACTTGGATATATTTTTCTGCACTACATTTTTTCCTTTTTTTCTGCAGCTTTGCCTACTCCTTGGGTTCCAACTCCTTCATTCTTTTACTTCGCTTCCAAATCATACTAATAACCTACAAAATAAGGGAATTTAGTGATAAAATCATAAAGTATAACCTCAACTCTTTTATTCACAAAACTAAAGCAAAAACATAAGTTCAAACAAGTTTCTAAGTCAAAAAGGGTGCATTTAGTATCAAAATTGAATCACAGATAAAGGTATATTTAACCGTTATCAACAACACACTTTGAAAACAATTTGTGCAAAGACATGAGTTTTAAGCAACTCACCCCATAATGAAGTCGACTTAAAACTGTTGATTTGCCACACAATTAAAACTTAACATTAGTGCATGTGGTTTTTCTTTTCCAAAAACAATTGTCATGCATTCAAGTATAAAGTCACATATATAGCATAAAGAAATGCAATGAACAACACAACAACAACATAATCATGCTCTCATATAATCATATAACATGCAAGCATAGAACATGTAACACACAATACTCATGTGTTATTAATTATGTGTTGTCATCTTTAAAAATTAGAAACTCTGATATTGTGGGTTGAACTAAACCAGTGGTCCCCCTATCAACAATCTCAACACTAACGATTCACTTTGCTAGCTACGGTCCCTTAATTCAGTGTTCCTTTTCTTGTGGCTTTGCTTGCTTGCTAATCATTGGTTAATAAACTTCTGGCACTCAGCGCCCCTAAAAGGGCCCCCAAGCTCTGGACAACAACTTCTGGCATGAAGGGCCCTTTTCAGGGGCCCTCACTTGGATATATTTTTCTGCACTACATTTTTTCCTTTTTTTCTGCAGCTTTGCCTACTCCTTGGGTTCCAACTCCTTCATTCTTTTACTTCGCTTCCAAATCATACTAATAACCTACAAAATAAGGGAATTTAGTGATAAAATCATAAAGTATAACCTCAACTCTTTTATTCACAAAACTAAAGCAAAAACATAAGTTCAAACAAGTTTCTAAGTCAAAAAGGGTGCATTTAGTATCAAAATTGAATCACAGATAAAGGTATATTTAACCGTTATCAACAACACACTTTGAAAAAAATTTGTGCAAAGACATGAGTTTTAAGCAACTCACCCCATAATGAAGTCGACTTAAAACTGTTGATTTGCCACACAATTAAAACTTAACATTAGTGCATGTGGTTTTTCTTTTCCAAAAACAATTGTCATGCATTCAAGTATAAAGTCACATATATAGCATAAAGAAATGCAATGAACAACACAACAACAACATAATCATGCTCTCATATAATCATATAACATGCAAGCATAGAACATGTAACACACAATACTCATGTGTTATTAATTATGTGTTGTCATCTTTAAAAATTAGAAACTCTGATATTGTGGGTTGAACTAAACCAGTGGTCCCCCTATCAACAATCTCAACACTAACGATTCACTTTGCTAGCTACGGTCCCTTAATTCAGTGTTCCTTTTCTTGTGGCTTTGCTTGCTTGCTAATCATTGGTTAATAAACTTCACGAACTCCTGAAAGTACTTTATTTCGCACGTATAACTACTAACAGAAACAATAGTAATAGAAGAACCTTATAATTATGGTTTAAATACCACGTAATTAGCATAACAGAATGGTAGCATAACAGAGGAATCTTTTCTGTTTTTAGTGAAAATTCTAGAACAACAATGAGTTGTCAATAGATAATACAAAATATGCCTTTATCCTCAAAGGGTTTAGGTCACACCTATTCTTTTTGTACAAAATATATATATGATGTAATAATTGAGAATCAATAGACTGAAATTTATGCAAATTACCTTTTCTTCTATTTTCTATTATGGTATCAAGAGCCCTCTAAAGGTTCAAGCTTTTTATAGCTTACCTCTCTCATGGCCGATTCCAGCTCCTCTGAAAATGAGGGGGAAGACATTCCACCTCCTCCTCCCTTTGTTGATCCTAACCAATATCCTTCAAGCCCCTTCTACATACACCCAAGTGAGAGCCCTTCATCCGTTGTGGTTTCTCCACCTCTCTCTGTCAATAACTTCCAATCATGGTCCTGCTCCTTCCGCACAAGCCTTATTTCTAAAAACAAGATGGGCTTTCTCAATGGTGCCATCCTCATCCTAGCAACCATCGATCCCTTATACCCCTCTTGGGAAAGATGTAAAACTATGTTAATGTCATGGATTCTTAATTCCTTTTCTCCTTCAATTGCTCAAAGTGTTGTGTTTTTTGAGCGAGCCACTGATGTATGAACTAACCTTCGTGAACGATTTTCTCAAGGAGATTTTCTTTGTGTCGCTGAGTTACAGGAAGAAATCTTTTCTCTCAAACAAGGTGCACTTTCCGTCACCGATTTCTACACCAATCTGAAATCACTCCAGGAAGACTTGGACAACTACCGAACTCTGACCCCTTGTTCTTGCTCTGCTTGCACCTATCATTCACAGGATTTCATTATCCGTTTTCTGAAAGGGCTTGAAAGGAGGCACTGTGAATAATGTTACTTAATATAATTCACACACCGATCATTTAACACTGCACACACACTTAATAATTTTTCACACAACACACCATGAGTAATTGATTCTGGAGCCACCGATCACATCACAACTTCATTAGATAATTTTCTTAAATATTCTAAAATCAAGCCATTAAACATCAATTTACCAAATGGGTCTACTATTCGAGCCCATATATTTGGAAGCACACAATTCTCTTCAGATTTCATCATCCATCATGTTGTTTTTGTTCCAAACTTTATTTTTAATTTATTATCTCTTCCTAAATTATTAATTAGTACTCCTTGCCGTATGATTTTTTCAAATGAGTTTTCTAATATCCTTTGTCAAATACAGGACATGAACACATTGAGGACGATTAGTTCAACTAACTTAAAGGAAGGACTTTTTCATTTGACAATCGGAAAGGAAAGGAGCCCATCTACCAACAATGTTACTGCCACCACCATCAATAACCTTTTGCACTTCAGATTAGGACATTTATCTAGTAGCCGTCTTAATGTCTTGAATCAACAATTTCCTTTTATTTCAAAGGATTCTCATGAAATATGTGACATTTTTCATTTAGCTAAACAAAAGAAGTTGCCTTATTCTCCTAGCTCTAGTAGAGGTTCTAAAATTTTTGAATTGATTCATATGGATATTTAGGGCCCCTTTTCCAAAACATCTATTCATGGGCATAAATATTTTCTCACTATACTTGACGATTTTAGTAGATACACATGGGTTGTTCTGTTAAAATCAAAAAGTGAAGTGAGAACACATATACAAAATTTTATTAACTTAGTTGAAAATCAAATTGAAACCATAATTAAATGTATCTGATCCGACAATGGACAAAATTTTTTCTAAAAGACCTTTTCAATTCTAAAGGAATAATACATCAAACTAGTTGTGTTTACTAACTTCAACAAAATGGGAGAGTGGAACGCAAACATCAATACATTCTCAATGTTGTTAGGGCCCTCATGTTTCAATCCAAAATTCCATCGAATTTTTGGTCATATGCTATCAAAAATGTTGTTTTTCTCATCAACCCAGTTCCCTCACCCATCATTTCATAAAAATGCCTTTTGAACTTCTAAATAAAGTTACACCTCATTTTTCCATGACTCAAATCTTTGATTGTTTATGTTATGCATCCACTCACAATTAAATTCATAAATTTGAACCTCGATCTAGAAAATGTGCTTTTATGGTTTATCAAAACGGTACAAAAGGATATGTTATTCTAGAAATTAATAAAAGAAAAGTATTCAAAAAATATTGTCTTTTATGAAACAATTTTTCCTTTCCACACATCTCCATCACTCTCTACATACCTTAACCATATAACCAAATTCAGATTCTCCATCCACACCACCCAGAAAGCCCTCAAAACCTCAACGCCTCAACCCAAACAAGCCTTCACCTTCACCAGAACGAAGCTTTTCCCTTTTTCCTGAAACCACGACCTCCAACTCTAATTCCATTTCACAAAAAATTCAAACCCGCCACACACCGTCTCCAATTTCTTCTATTTTTAGTTAAATACATATTAGCCATACAAGTTTGGCTCACAAGTAGTAGCAGCTGCATAGCAAGTAAGTCCTAAAAGAAACAATTTAACCAATAACTGAAAACCAATACTAAGTTTGCTAATGTGTTCTAACTTCCATATCTTTTGTCTTAGATAGGATTCTACTCAAGAGTGGTCCGTTGCACAAGTGTGGCGCGGGCAAGTTAGCCAATATATACTCAGAGTAAGACTAGGGTCTCCTTTATTCCCAATATATGCTCCACAGTTACCTGCTTCCTATCTTTCGGTCAGGGGCGAAGCTATATATTTGCCAACATCTCAATCTGGTCTTTCTCGTTTGTTTAATGTTAGTTACAAAAATAAATTTAGCTAGCTCAATAGTTAATACCAATTTTTAATAAATAAAAATATTTATGTTAAGGTTAATTTAACCCAAGTTAATATTAAACAATATTATATTCCATTTAATTAACATTAAAATTGTTAATTATTTTTGTAACATCCCAAAAATATATGTATGTCTATATTATGTGGAATGCATCATATGTAATAAAGTGAAACAATTAAGAGTAGAAGTATGATGAAGTATTATAACATACAGTAATCCAAAATAAAAGGGAATTAAAAGCTCTACATATTGTTATAGAGTCTTTCAAGAGAAGAAAAGAGTAAAGGAATTAAACTATACAAATAAAACCAACAACCTAGACTACTCAGCTGCAGTGTCAGGGACTTCAGCCGTATCAGCTACGTCTAAAACTTGCTCTAGAGGGGCCTCTGAAATATCTGCTCACATCCAATTTGGATGATCATTGCAAAAGAAAACAAGCACAGACAAGAACAAGCAGCAAAAAAAGCAAGGGTCAGCTAGTATTCAAAACATAAACATGTTCAATGCATTTTCAAGAAACAGAGCATACAAGCAACAACAAATCAAACATATATAACTCCTACTTGACCTAGACTCGTCCGGACTAAGAATGTATATAGAGCTGGGGCGGGTTGTGCACTTGTGGTGGCCTCTACTGCTTTGCAAAGCCATTGCCGAGGGGTTTCACCCGACCACACACAAGGCTGGTCCGTTACCGCGGAATAGACCTCCAGTGATAGCGCCTACCCTAGGACCTCCCACTACTCTCACCACACGCGTCAATCCTCTCTAAGTGAGAATGAAAGACCGTTAGAGTGTTAGGGATAACCCCCCATAGTGGAAGCCTCTTACATACATTCAATACACTAATTGATCTCACCGAGAGATCTTAATTTCGTATTCAATCCGACCACTTTAAATCATATGATATTCCTCTTGAATCAATAATGTACCTCATAAACCACTTTGATTCATCAAACGTAAAATTTCATAGTCATTCAAGTGCATTCTTACTATATTGTCTCATACCAAACCCATACACCATCATACAACATCAACCATGTCATAAAAACAACTCATACATTACATACTTTCACAAAACCAACACTTATTAACACAAATTTCTTTTAATATTTAATTACTAATACTAAAGTAATTCAAATGGCTTGGAGACCCTCACCAATGGATCCGGAAGGGTCAAAAACCCCCAAAACGACCTTAAGAACGTCCAAAACGGACGTCCAGAACCCCCCAAACTGTCAAAAAAAAAAAACAACAGCAGAAACCTGCGCCCAGCGCCATTTAGGGGCGCCCAGCGTGACTTTCTGCTGGAAAACAGCAGGAAATGGCGCCTAGCGCCCTTTTTGGGCGCCCAGCGTGAATAATGCAGATTTTTCTGCATAATTGAGCAACTCTACCCCCTAAGTTTCGTTTTAGGCCTTTTTATGGATTTCTAGCACTCCTAACTTGATCTATGTGATGAATTTAACTTGTCTAATCAACTCTAACACTTACTAAACCAAATCCCTAATGATTTAGCATCAATCTACACTCAAATTCCTCAATTTCATCCACTTATCTACCCAAATCTAATTCTACTAGTTAGATACTGTTTTTACCACTTTTAAGGCTTCTAATAAGTCACAATTGACTCAATCAAATTGTTCCCACTGTCCACTTACACCCTAGATCTCAATTACTCAAAAACACCCTCTCACTTCCTCTAAACTCACTTAAAACACTAGTTTTTCTTCAACTTAAGGGCTCAATTCTAAATTTATCGCTTAAGGACTGTTTTTGTTCATTTTGACACTTCTAACAAGTCATATTTGACTTATCTATGTGGTCTAAACTGGTCAATACTCTTTATGACTCCAACTTCCAAATTTGACTACCTTAGTTCCCTTAATATAGCCTAAAACACCTTGATTTACCTAACTTTTCCTTTAAGATCTTTCACAACAGAATTTACTTCCTATTTACACTCTATAATTCTCATTGCCTCTCATCCAATCTACTTTATTAGCTTAGAACCACAGAATCAACATTTGAATATCACATAGCAATTTACTCATATATGCATTTTATCAAACTTCAATTCAAAATAGCAATATTTCACCCAAATCACTTCGAATTACACTCTTCAAACAAAACTTACAAATCATGCAACCAAAGATTTATCACAAAAGAAAAGAAATCTAGCTCCCCTTACCTGGAGATTGAACTGCTTAGCTTAAGAAAATGACCAAACAACGCCTATTTCTGCCAAAGCCTAGACAACACCCTACAAACCATTAAATGGAGATGGAGACAATTCTTAGAGGTCGGCGTTTTGAAGAGAACAAAAAGGGGAAGGAACATTGCATATGCAACTAGTGGACAATTTTGTCCTAAGCCCCAAAAACATCAGAGAAGAAGAGAAATCACTTACCCGTTGAAGAACAAGAATCTGATAGGATTAAGTCGAAGCTCTCGACTCCAGGAACGCGTAGACGTCAACTATACGAAAATGCAACGGTTCAGTGAGAGTGGAAGTTAGAGAGAAGGCAGAGGAAAATGGGCATGGTGTTTCTAGAGAGAGAGAGGACATGGGCAAAATGAACCAGACTTTTGAGAAGTCTTTCCCTAGGACCCTCTTGCCCTTAGTTTAGGGGCTGGGCTGCCCTTAATAGCAGGCCCAATAACTTAGGCCCTTACATTCCCCCCATCAAATAAAATTTTCGTCCCCGAAAATTAAAGCTTACCAGATAGAATACTCCCCAACGACCTGACTAATATGAAAAATCATGCCTCGGTGTTAAAATATTCTAGTGTTAAGTAGTATAGATTGGTCTAACTATTATTCTCTAAACAACTCTGAACTCTTACACTTCAGCTTTTAAGAACCTTTCTTTCATATAATCAACCCTATCGAATCTGCCACACCGCCAACCCTTCATCTATCTTTCTTTCCTTCTTGTAAATCTCTCCTAAGATTTCCACCAATCTTGACTTCGAATGAACCCTTGACTGATACTCATTTACCTCTTCTTGTTTCTTCTAAGAACCACTATACAACTGACTTGATCGCTTACCACTTCTGATTTAACTACCAATTGTTATGCTCTTGATCATCTATAACTACAGCTTTCCTGATAACTTCACATTGCTTTACTTATCTCTAATCTTGAGTAGCATAATTCCCAACTATACTACCCCATTGTCGAAATAAATCTTTACTCCATTGCAGCGGCAAAAACAATATGAGTACATTATCTTCACTTCGTTACCTTACTGACCTGAACCATATGCAAATTCTTGATCCATTAGCCTGCAATCATACTTAGATCTATAACCTCTTCGACTTGAGATCACTAGCTTGATCAGTATCAATCCTACTTATGATACATCTCAAACTAAGATTGTCCAAACTACGCTTTCTCAACCATTTTGAGAAACCCACCAGTCATGGTATTTCAACTATACTAATGAAATCCCTTTACAACTTCCCTAGAGACCCCAAGCTTCATATCCTTCAACCACCTCTTATTCAATCCTTATCAAACTAAGAACTTGAATCTTCTCTATGCTCAAACCATCAATTAACACCACCTTGCCTCAAGATCAAAATTACAACTCAAAACCATAGCTTGAGTCATCGCCTTCGTCCACTGATCCACCCTTCCTGTTCCAAGTTCATCAATACTTCCTCACTTTAAAGTTGACCCTGTAGCTAGAAACTGTAGGCTCACCCATCTTCTCTGACTGATAACTATTTCTTCCATACTCAACTCACTTCGGACTCTTGAGGATTAACAACCACTTCCAACTCATTCTCATATAACAGCACCAATATTGTTTCAAAGAACTCGTCCCTCACAAGCCACCAATCCACAATTATGAAAGTTCTTAATGCGTACCTATTATTGACAATAACACGCTCACCATCATCCGCTGCGTTACTCTGATCCTCAAACTTCATTGTTCACTAGATTACTAATGAACACTTCCTTCATGACATATGCAATCCAAAATGATCACCCTTGAAAACCTTCTTTGAAACTTCCATTACCTTGCAAAGCCTTGATAATTATTCTCTCTCATGATAACCTTGTCATTATGTTTCCCCAACATTGTTCTATACCCCTCAAAACGAACATGCCCTAAACAACTCCTGACTGTTAAACTTATCTCAGACCGTTCCAACTTGTCCTTTATTTCTCTTTTGAGATTCATCAAACTTGTAGCTTTCCTCTTATAATTCCACTGAGTCCAAGACACTACTGTTCTAATTAAACTTCCACCTTTTTCTTATAATACACAACTTCAACAAGAACCATCCATAAAGATATTACTGACACTGGTTCCGTTTAGACACCATTCCCAGAGTGAAAACAACTTCTCCAAGGTATAAAATCCCATATTTGTTGTAGAACACCAACCCAAAATTGTTACACCATAAAGATCTATATTCTCTTCTCCACGTATTCTTGCTAACATATTCTGACTCTTACAACCCTTCGTCTTATCCTTTATAACTTGACCCACTTCTAATGCATAACTAGGCTTCCTCTTCTTAAAACACAGTACTTCTTTTGAAGGTCATAACCACCCGAAACAATTTGAAGACAAACAAACCTCTCTTGTAATCACACCTCAGACTTAGGAAAGACGACATCATATCTTCTTCACTTAAGCTTCTCAAACATCTTGGGTTCCCATAACACTTGTCACCATCTTTCGCTAACAATACCTTATGCATCATCCTTGCTTTTCTTTCTTGCCAAGAAGTTACTTCCTATAAACCTCAAACCCGAGCTCTTATAACGACTCTCCAAATACCATATTCACTTAGAATTTCTCATGTACTTATCATCACCAACGTAGTTTACAACCTTGTCCCAAAATCACCTTCCTCAATTCAGAATTATCAAAATACCAATCCTACCTTTAATCCTATGAACTCCGAATACCCATAGCCCACAACGTCGACCATCTGACCTTATCTAAATTTACCAATTCACCGCCTTTTGTAACCCAAAAATAAACATCCACTTCTATCTTGGTCAAACTTAGCCGGCCACTGAACATCACCATAAAACTATATCCGATGAAAATTGACTTTACCACAACATGCCGCTTCATAACTCTGAACGTCTCAACCAACCCAGACTCTGATCATTCGCGACACCCTCTTTCTCAACTTATAATGTAACCACCCTTTGCCATCTATTCTAAAACCTTTCTTCTCCTCTCCTCATTCACTGTGCTCTTAATTCTTTAACCTTATACTTTCCTACCAAACTCACATTCTGATTTATTCCTTCCATCAACACTTGAAATTCCTCATCTCGGCCAATACTCAAACCTTTCTTCTATACGACCCCTGATCTTGAAACATCCTTCTAAACTTGACCATACAATATCCATTTGCGATTGATGCTTAACCACTCCATCTGATTATTATTCAACTCCCAACCCTACAATACTTTAGTTTTCCTTACAGACTTCATGTTCTATATCTTACACAACTGCTTCTCAAACTCTTCTTCTTCTATTTACTTTCTAGATACTAATTCGCCTTGGTCCACTTTAGAATTCCCATTCTCTTTATAACTTAAACTTCAAACCGTTTACCACTTCTCTTCTTCCAATCTCATACATCCTTGATATATCGAACCATATTGCCAACCGCACCTAAAGGTACTCCAAGCTCATCAACATTTCCTTTCTTCTGGCCTTCCACACTAATGATACCTTAGACCAAGCTGATTTCTTAAACCTTGTTACACCAATACTTACCCAAAGCTTCTTTTATTCTAGTCTCTTGAACTCAACTCTTCTTGTGAATCGTACGATATCTGATCTCCGAACTTTGTGCTTAAAATTCTTCATCCAAAAACATCACCAATAATTTCTAACATCTTCACACATTCCTTGAAACCTAAACTCTGGTCTTCTAACTCCTTATCTTTGAGGCAATAATTTGTCTCAAAGGCTTGAAACAACTCTAAAGAAGGTATACAGATCAAGTTGTCCTTGAATCTGCATTCCTCTACTACTATAGAGCACAATATATCACGATAAAGGCAAGAGCAAGACATGAATATCTATAGGAAACAACACTGGACCCCAACTCTTTCTTACCCCAAACTTTCAGAATTGAGAAAGGAAAATCATCTCTGGTAAAAGTCATGAGTGTGCACCCTCATTCCTTCTATAGAGACATTTTCTGTTATCAAAACTTTCAGTTAGATACATAATTTCATTAACTAGACTTCAAGGAAATGGTACAACATACCATTCAGATTCAACTTTCCACAAGAAAGTCACGACAAACCCACAACCCGTCGGTTATCCTAAGAACCATGGTCTGTTCATGGTAGGAGAATAAAACGACGAGTCTTATTCAAAGAAATTAGAATGAGTGCTTCCGTACGTTTAAGAGCACACAAGCACAAGCATGGTATGCACACAACCTACAGGTTCTCTAAGGATAAAAACTGCTCTGATACCACAAATGTAACATCCCAAAAATATATATATGTCTATATTATGTGGAATGCATCATATGTAATAAAGTGAAGCAGTTAAGAGTAGAAGTACGATGAAGTATTATAAGATACAGTCATCCAAAATAAAAGGGAATTAAAAGCCCTACATATTGTTATAGAGTCTTTCAAGAGAAGAAAAGAGTAAAGGAATTAAACTATACAAATAAAACTAACAACCTAGACTACTCAGTTGTAGTGTCACGGACTTCAGCCGTATCAGCTACGACTAAAACCTGCTCCAGAGGGGCCTCTGAAATATCTGCTCACATCCAATTTGGATGATCATTGCAAAAGAAAACAAGCACAAACAAGAACAAACAGCAAACAAAGCAAGGGTCAACTAGTATTCAAAACATAAACATGTTCAATGCATTTTCAAGAAACAGAGCATATAAGCAACAACAAATCAAACATAAATAACTCCTACTTGACCTAGACTCGTCCGGACTAAGAATGTATATAGAGCTGGGGCGGGTTGTGCACTTGTGGTGGCCTCTACTGCTTTGCAAAGCCATTGCCGAGGGGTTTCACCCGACCACACACAAGGCTGGTCCGTTACCGCGGAATAGACTTCCAGTGATAGCGCCTACCCTAGGACCTCCCACTACTCTCACCACACGCGTCAATCCTCTCTAAGTGAGAATGAAAGACCGTTAGAGTGTTAGGGATAACCCCTCATAGTGGAAGCCTCTTACATACATTCAAAACACTAATTGATCTCACCGAGAGATCTTAATTTCGTATTCAATCCGACCACTTTAAATCATATGATATTCCTCTTGAATCAATAATGTACCTCATAAACCACTTTGATTCATCAAACGTAAAATTTCATAGTCATTCAAGTGCATTCTTACTATATTGTCTCATACCAAACCCATACACCATCATACATCAACCATGTCATAAAAACAACTCATACATTACATACTTTCACAAAACCAACACTTATTAAAACAAATTTCTTTTAATATTTAATTACTAATACTAAAGTAATTCAAATGGCTTGGAGACCCTCACCAATGGATCCGGAAGGGTCAAAAACCCCCAAAACGACCTTAAGAACGTCCAAAACGGACGTCCGGAACCCCCCAAACTGTAAAAAAAAAAAAAAAGCAACAGCAGAAACCTGCGCCCAGCGCCATTTAGGGGCGCCCAGCGTGACTTTCTGCTGGAAAACAGCAGGAAATGGCACCTAGCGCCCTTTTTGGGCGCCCAGCGTGAATTATGCAGATTTTTCTGCATAATTGAGCAACTTTACCCCCTAAGTTTCGTTTTAGGCCTTTTTATGGATTTCTAGCACTCCTAACTTGATCTATGTGATGAATTTAACCTGTCTAATCAACTCTAACACTTACTAAACCAAATCTCTAATGATTTAGCATCAATCTACACTCAAATTCCTCAATTTCATCCACTTATCTACCCAAATCTAATTCCACTTTTAAGGCTTCTAATAAGTCACAATTGACTCAATCAAATTGTCCCCACTGTCCACTTACACCCTAGATCTCAATTACTCAAAAACACCCTCTCACTTCCTCTAAACTCACTTAAAATACTCGTTTTTCTTCAACTTAAGGGCTCAATTCTAAATTTATCACTTAAGGACTGTTTTTGTTCATTTTGACACTTCTAACAAGTCATATTTGACTTATCTATGTGGTCTAAACTGGTCAATACTCTTTATGACTCCAACTTCCAAATTTGACTACCTTAGTTCCCTTAATATAGCCTAAAACACCTTGATTTACCTAGCTTTTCCTTTAAGATCTTTCACAACAGAATTTACTTCCTTTTTACACTCTATAATTCTCATTGCCTCTCATCCAATCTACTTTATTAGCTAACAACCACAGAATCAACATTTGAATATCACATAGCAATTTACTCATATATGCATTTTATCAAACTTCAATTCAAAATAACAATATTTCACCCAAATCACTTCGAATTACACTCTTCAAACAAAACTTACAAATCATGCAACCAAAGATTTATCACAAAAGAAAAGAAATCTAGCTCCCCTTACTTGGAGATTGAACTGCTTAGCTTAAGAAAATGACCCAACAACGCCTATTTCTGCCAAAGCCTAGACAACACCCTACAAACCATTAAATGGAGATGGAGACAATTCTTAGAGCTCGGTGTTTTGAAGAGAACAAAAAGGGGAAGGAACAATGCACATGCAACTAGTGGACAGTTTTGTCCTAAGCCCCAAAAACATCGGAGAAGAAGAGAAATCACTTACCCGTTGAAGAACAAGAATCTGATAGGATTAAGTCGAAGCTCTCGACTCCAGGAACGCGTGGACGTCAACTATACGAAAATGCAACGGTTCAGTGAGAGTGGAAGTTAGAGAGAAAGCAGAGGAAAATGGGCATGGTGTTTCTAGAGAGAGAGAAGACATGGGCAAAATGAACCAGACTTCTGAGAAGTCTTTCCCTATGACCCTCTTGCCCTTAGTTTAAGGGCTGGGCTGCCCTTAATAGCAGGCCCAATAACTTAGGCCCTTATGTCACGTCCCATTTAATTTCTTTCATAAGTGACGTACGCGTGTCACTCTTGCAGCGTCCGGTGAGCTGTAGTGGGAGACAAACTCTGATCTGCATTAAATTCCCCAATCTTGGGAAGCGTCCGGCGGCAAAAAGAAGAAGGAAGGTATTAGGTTAGTGGAAGCCAGGTGGCGCGCTAGGAGTAGGCGGACGTTTTAGTGGAAAACATGTGGCAGTCAGAGAATGGCCGACCGTCCGGTTTGGAGGCCATATTTAAGGTAGAAATTCCAAATTCCTAACACTTTTCTGCATGAAATCTTATTCTTCTTCCACAAACCTAAATTTCTGAAACCTAGTTTCTCCTCCTTCTCTCTAAATTTCCAATCTTCTCTCTAGAATTCCGATCAACCTTCATCTCCGATCATCAACCTCATTTCAGATTAAATACTCCTGGTGGCAAGATCTTTCGTCTTCAACGATCAGCTTTTCAATCGGAGCACTTTGGACGTTCGGTCAAGCTTTAAGTGGAACTTTAAAAGTTTAGCTGGAATATAGAGGTAAGGGAAGCTTATAAAATTTAATTTGGATTTTCTGTATGTTTTGAATGTGTGGTTGATTAATGCATGTTTGATATATGAAGTATATGGTTTGAATTTTATGAATGGAATATGATATGTTGAGTATGAGTATATGATGATTATAAACTTAGAGAAAATGTGAATCTGAGACCGAAGGTCATTAGGACCGTTCGGTTTTCCCCTAAACGATCGTTTTTGGTATTGTTATATCGAAACCCTAATGACTTGCTTATTTAGTCGTAGTAATCTATCCAATTACAGAACGCTCGGTCTTATACTGAGTGTTCGGCTTTGACGTATTCGGTCATAGACTGATTACCTAGCATCATATTGAATATGTTTATTATAGTAGCATTCGTTTCCTTTGAACGTTCGTTTTTATATTGATAATGTTTCTTTCGAAGTACTTAGTCATACACTGAGGACTTGGTTTTATATTAATTACCTTATTGTACTTAACGTCCGGTCTTATACTGAACGTTCGACTTGGAGTCGCTTAGTCATTCATTAAGTATTCAGTTTCATATGGATTGTATAGAACGATCAGTCATACACTGAGCGTTCGGTTTATATCAATGAGGTTTAGTAAAAGTGCTAAGTATTACACCAGTAACCAAAATTTAAGAACATTCGGTCATAAACTGTACGTTCAGTCATACAAGTGTTCAGTATTAGACTGACACTCGGCTTATGAAGTATTCGATTTCACTGTTAATATTATTCATTATAAGGACGTCCGTTCATGTAAAGCACTCGGTCATAAGCTCTAGTGTTCGGTTTATGAAACGTTTATTCAGAAATTAGTCGGTATTGAGTATTGAGTATTCCTCTTAACACTTTAACCTCTTAAACGTAATAACGAATGATGAAATTGATTAAGTAAGAGAATTCCACGGGCGGAATGTCTCATGAACTCGAAATTGATTGGTAAAGTATGAATGTGGGAATGACTCAGGCGTTGTCCTTGATCCTGATATTCCGTGAGGACGCTTTCTCAAGTAGAGAGAGGTCGCTCATGCGTGGGAATGGCAGGAGGTCCGTGGTTATAAGAGTAAATAACCGTTTGAGGACTAACCTCGGGTGGCAGCTGAGGAACAGTTACTACACCACCCGGGTGCTAGGGACGATCGAGCTACATGTTCATACCGTCCGGACAGTGTCTTATGGTCGGTCTTGAGTTATGAATGACATGTTGTATGATTGATTTGTTTGGATTGTATGTTTACTTGTATGATAATTTGATAAATTAAATTTACATAAGCTTACCCTTATCTGTTTTGTCTTGTATATGTTGTCGTTCGGTATCCGACCGTTCGGCTTTTTCTCTTCTTTGCTGTGATCATCCTTTTGGATGTGAGCAGAGTATACTTTGGAGGCGGCGTTGGAAGAAACTCTGGAGGAAGTTATGCCTGTCGAGGACGCAGTGGAAGCCGTGCGAGAGAATTATGCAGGACCGTTCGGTCCTTAGTTTTTAGGCGTTCCCTTTAGCTTTGTAATTTTGTAAATGCCTAATACTCGAACCTTCTTAATGTTGGCCTGTCGGCCATTGCTTTGTATTCATGACCGTTCTGTCTAATTTTTGTAAACGTTGTATATATTTAACCGTTCGTTTTAATTCTCGGTATTACCGTTCGATTTTCTTTATTCATTACTGTTCTCAATTATTATTTTTGTTAACTCCTAAAATAAATTATGGCTTTGGTTATATTTATTGGGATGTTACATTAATGGTATCAGAGCAGTTTCTTTCTTAGAACGCCTGTAGGTTATGAGTATACCATGCTTATTGCTATGTACTCTAATGTTCGGTCAGAATTTTCTGATTTCTTGTGGACTAATGGATTCTTCTTTCTGATTAAAAACAGAAGATGGCTCCTAGACCACCTCCTCAACCGGTCGCGAGAGATACGCCCGGCGAGAATAATGTGCTGGAGTCAGTTGTGGCCGCACTTCAGCAACAAAATGCAAATCTCATTCAACAAAATGCCAACCTCGCTCAGCAAAACACACTGGCTCTGCAAAATTCAGAAGCGGCTAGAGTGTCGGCAGAGGCCACTCAAAGGCAAATAATAGAGATGATGTCGAGCGGAATGCCATCTGCCAGACTGTCCGGTTCCTCGTCAAATAACCAGACGGAATGGAGTCTCGAAAGTTTTCTACAACACCGCCCGGCTAAGTTTGCTGGAAATTGTAGCGCTGACGATGCCGACCATTGGCTTCGGGACATGGAAAGGATTTATGACGCGAAGAGATGCGGGGACGAGAACCGTCTGGCCTTTACCGAGTACTTGCTGACTGGAGAGGCCGGTCATTGGGGGAGCAGTACCAAGATGTTGCTGGAGGACGAACATATTCCTATTACTTGGGAAATGTTCAAGCAGAGATTTTACGAGGAGTATTTTCCCAATAGCGTCCGGTTCGCTAAAGAGGTGGAATTCCTCCAACTCGTCCAAGGAGGAATGTCAGTGTCCGAGTACGCCAACCGGTTTAAGCAGCTAATGAGGTTTTATTCGATGAAGATGAGTGAAGAGTGGCAGTGTAGGAAATTTGAGAACGGGCTGAGGGAAGATCTGAAGCCGGTAATAGCCAGCCACTGTATCCAGAAGTTTCCGGGCTTAGTGGAGAGGGCTAAAGTATTAGAAAAGAACTTAAGTGAAGCTGAGAAGTGCAAGAAGCAACAACAATCCAACGCTAGGGGACCGATCGTTTCAAGGAATCACCCTGGTCCCAGGATGACCCCATATTCCCGGCCCTAATCATCGAGTCGTTCTACATTGGCCGTTCGGCCTGTTAACTACGCCAGACCGCCCGGTCAACCAGGAAGCGTGAGTTGCTTCAATTGTGGAGGCCCTCATCTCATACGGGATTGTCCTAGGCAAGGGAATACCAAATTTTGTGTCCGGTGCAAAAGAAATGGACACTTGGAGAGGGAATGTAATATGGGCGGCCGAACGTTCTCCAGGCCACCGAACGCTGGAAGGTTTCAACCGAGCGGTGGCCGAGCTCAAGCAGCAGGACGAGTGTATGCTATAACGGGGGCTGAAGCGTCCGGCTCAGGTAACCTCATCATCAGCACTTGCTTATTGTATGGAATGTCTTGTTGTGTGCTATTTGATTCGGGGGCAACACACTCCTTCATTTCGAAGGCATGTGTTGATAAGCTGGGATTAGCCGAGAGTGAGATGCAGCTTGACTTGGTGGTGTCAACCCCGACAGCTGGTGAGGTTAGGACGTCCACTGTATGTGTGAAGTGTCCTATTGAGGTAGAGGGGTACAAATTCAAGGTAAACCTTATATGTTTGCCTCTTCAAGACCTAGAAGTCATTTTAGGGATGGATTGGTTAACCACCAATCGCATTCTTATTGATTGTGGGAAGAAGAAGTTGATTTTCCCGAGTGAAGAAGAGAAGCTCACAGTAACGCTCGACCAGATTAGAGAAGATTTGATTGAAGGCGCTATGAGTTTCATCATTTTTACGTATATGGACGTAAGCGGAACAGACCGTCCGAATCTGAACCGTCCGGTCATTGAAGAGTTTATGGACGTTTTTCCAGAAGAAGTACCAGGCCTACCTCCACACCGAGAGGTCGAGTTCTCCATCGACTTGATCTCAGGAGCCGGTCCGGTATCCATTGCGCCGTACAGAATGGCTCCGGCAGAATTGGCTGAGTTGAAAAAGCAGATTGAAGATTTGTTGGAGAAGAAATTTATTCGGCCAAGTGCGTCGCCTTGGGGAGCGCCCGTTCTGTTGGTTAAGAAGAAAGAGACGACAGCTCTCGGCTTTGCATAGACTATCGGCAGTTAAACAAATTGACTATCAAGAATAAGTACCCACTGCCGAGAATAGACGACCTGCTGGATCAGCTTCATGGAGCCTCGGTTTTCTCCAAGATAGATTTGAGATCCGGCTATCATCAAATATTGGTCAAGGAAGATGATATCCAGAAGACCGCCTTTCGGTCTCGGTACGGTCATTACGAGTACGTAGTAATGCCGTTCGGTGTTACGAACGCTCCAGCTATTTTTATGGACTATATGAACCGGATCTTCCGACCGTACCTGGATAAGTTCGTGGTAGTATTTATTGATGATATTCTCATCTATTCCAAGAACCGAGCGGAACATGAAGATCATTTGAGAATGGTTCTTGGTGTGCTAAGGGAGAAGCAATTGTATGTTAAATTGTCCAAGTGTGAGTTCTGGATGGATCAAGTACAGTTTCTTAGACATGTAATTTCGGCCGGCGGAATTGCTGTGGATCCGGCCAAAGTACGAGTGGTTCTGGAATGAGAGACACCTCATTCGGTTTCGGACGTGAGGAGTTTCGTTGGGTTGGCCGGCTACTACCGAAGGTTTATTGAAGGATTCTCTAAGATAGTAGCGCCCTTAACTCAGTTGACCAGAAAAGATCAACCGTTCGTCTGGACCGACCGGTGTGAGTCCAGCTTTCAGGAATTAAAGCAGCGAGTGACGAACGCTCCAGTATTAGTAATTCCTGACGTCAACCAACCCTTCGTCGTGTTTTGTGATGCTTCATATCAAGGTTTGGGTTGCGTATTGATGCAAGAAGCAAAGGTAGTTGCCTATGCCTCTCGGCAATTGAAGGTTCATGAGAGGAATTACCCAACTCATGATCTGGAGTTGGCGGCCGTAGTATTTGCCCTTAAGATCTGGCGGCACTACCTATATGGCGTCCGGTTTCAGGTGTTCAGCGACCACAAGAGCCTCAAATATCTATTCGACCAGAAGGAGCTGAATATGAGGCAAAGAAGATGGATGGAGTTCTTGAAGGACTATGATTTCGATCTACAATACCATCCGGGAAAAGCGAACGTGGTAGCGGACGCTTTGAGCAGAAAAACCGTCCATATGGCAGCTATGATGGTTCAAGAGATGAAACTGGTTGAAAGTTTCAGAGACCTAAGGCTCCATTGTGAGCTAGAGCCGACCGGTATTCGGTGTTGTTATATGCGGCTGTCAAGCAATATAATCGATCGGATCAGAGAAAGACAAGCGTTTGACGAGGAGTTGCAGAAGATTAGTAAACCGCACGGTGTGCCACCCCACAAGGACTTCAGCGATGGAACGGACGGCTTATTAAGATATAATGGAAGAACTTGTGTTCCAAATGATGATGAATTGAAAAGATTAATTCTGGAAGAAGCTTATCAAAGTCGTCTTAGTATCCACCCGGGTATAACTAAAATATACAAGGATCTTCGAATGTGTTTCTGGTGGCCAGGAATGAAGCAGGATGTAGCTCGGTTTGTGGAGTCCTATCTAACTTGTCAAAGGGCTAAGATAGAATATTAGAAACCGAGCGGTCTTTTACAGCCGCTAGAAATACCCGAGTGGAAGTGGGACAGCATCGCTATGGATTTCGTGACTCATCTGCCCCGAACGGTCAGAAACCATGATGCAATTTGGGTAATAGTTGATAGGCTGACCAAGAGCGCACACTTCCTTCCTATCAACTTGAAGATGCCTATGTCCAAGCTGGCTCAGCTATATATTAAGGAAATCGTCCGGCTACACGGAGTGCCGTCCGGAATAGTGTCAGACCGAGACCCAAGGTTCACATCTCGGTTTTGGCAAGCGCTTCAACAAGAAATGGGAAGCAAACTCCAGATGAGTTCTGCCTACCATCCACAAACGGACGGTCAATCTGAGAGGACTATCCAAACTCTTGAAGACTTATTGAGAACCAGTGTTCTGGACCACTTAGGAGTTTGGGATGAAGTTTTGCCGTTAGCTGAGTTCACCTACAACAATATCTTCCATTCAAGTATTGGGATGGCACCGTACGAAGCTCTTTATGGGAGAAAATGCCGAACGCCCCTTTGCTGGTTCCAAGAAGGGGAAGCAGTATTGACTGGACCGGAGATCGTTCAGCAGACAACGGAGAAGGTAAAATTGATTCAGGAAAGGCTTAAAGCGTCTCAAAGTCGACAGAAGTCTTATGCCGACCGAAGAAGGAAGCCGTTGGAGTTCGCTGCAAGAGATCATGTATTCCTAAAGCTAAACCGAACTACCGGAGTTGGACGAGTCGTTCGACCAAAGAAATTATCTCCTCGATTTCTCGGCCCGTACCAAATCCTGAGGCGTATTGGACCGGTCGCTTACGAGCTAGCCCTACCTCCTCCGTTGTCCAACCTTCATCCCGTATTCCACGTCTCACAACTCAGAAAATATATTGCTGACCCTTCACATGTACTTGAAGCCGACAACATTCAACTCAAGGAAGATTGTTCCGTTGAAGTCCAACCGGTGAGAATTGAGAAGAACGTAACCAAGCGTCCGTTCGGTAAACGCACTACTCTTGTTAAGGTTATCTGGGATGACCGAACGGGCGATGTCACTTGGGAGCGTGAGGAAGTCATGAAGGAAGCTTATCCGCATCTGTTTGAAGGTATGTCCTAATTTTCAAGGACAAAAATTTTTATTTGTTGGGGGGATTGTCACGTCCCATTTAATTTCTTTCATAAGTGACGTACGCGTGTCACTCTTGCAGCGTCCGGTGAGCTGTAGTGGGAGACAAACTCTGATCTGCATTAAATTCCCCAATCTCGGGAAGCGTCCGGCGGCAAAAAGAAGAAGGAAGATCTTAGGTTAGTGGAAGCCAGGTGGCGTGCTAGGAGTAGGCGGACGTTTTAGTGGAAAACATGTGGCAGTCAGAGAATGGCCGACCGTCCGGTTTGGAGGCCATATTTAAGGTAGAAATTCCAAATCCCTAACACTTTTCTGCATGAAATCTTCTTCTTCTTCCGCAAACCTAAATTTCTGAAACCTAGTTTCTCCTCCTTCTCTCTAAATTTCCAATCTTCTCTCTAGAATTCCGATCAACCTTCATCTCTGATCATCAACCTCATTTCAGATTAAATACTCCTGGTGGCAAGATCTTTCATCTTCAACGATCAGCTTTTCAATCGGAGTACTTTAGACGTTCGGTCAAGCTTTAAGTGGAACTTTAGAAGTTTAGCTGGAATATAGAGGTAAGGGAAGCTTATAAAATTTAATTTGGATTTTCTGTATGTTTTGAATGTGTGGTTGATTAATGCATGTTTGATATATGAAGTATATGGTTTGAATTTTATGAATGGAATATGATATGTTGAGTATGAGTATATGATGATTATAAACTTAGAAAAAATGTGAATCTGAGACCGAAGGTCATTAGGACCATTCGGTTTTCCCCTAAACGATCGTTTTTGGTATTGTTATATCGAAACCCTAATGACTTGCTTATTTAGTCGTAGTAATCTATCCAATTACAGAACGCTCGGTCTTATACTGAGTGTTCGGCTTTGACGTATTCGGTCATAGACTGATTACCTAGCATCATATTGAATATGTTTATTATAGTAGCGTTCGTTTCCTTTGAACGTTCGTTTTTATATTGATAATGTTTCTTTGGAAGTACTTAGTCATACACTGAGGACTTGGTTTCATATTAATTACCTTATTGTACTTAACGTCCGGTCTTATACTGAACGTTCGACTTGGAGTCGCTTAGTCATTCATTAAGTATTCAGTTTCATATGGATTGTATAGAACGATCAGTCATACACTGAGCGTTCGGTTTATATCAATGAGGTTTAGTAAAAGTGCTAAGTATTACACCAGTAACCAAAATTTAAGAACATTCGGTCATAAACTGTACGTTCGGTCATACAAGTGTTCAGTATTAGACTGACACTCGGCTTATGAAGTATTCGATTTCACTGTTAATATTATTCATTATAAGGACGTCCGTTCATGTAAAGCACTCGGTCATAAGCTCTAGTGTTCGGTTTATGAAACGTTTATTCAGAAATTAGTCGGTATTGAGTATTGAGTATTCCTCTTAACACTTTAACCTCTTAAACGTAATAACGAATGATGAAATTGATTAAGTAAGAGAATTCCACGGGCGGAATGTCTCATGAACTCAAAATTGATTGGTAAAGTATGAATGTGGGAATGACTCAGGCGTTGTCCTTGATCCTGATATTCCGTGAGGACGCTTTCTCAAGTAGAGAGAGGTCGCTCATGCGTGGGAATGGCAGGAGGTCCGCGGTTATAAGAGTAAATAACCGTTTGAGGACTAACCTCGGGTGGCAGCTGAGGAACAGTTACTACACCACCCGGGTGCTAGGGACGACCGAGCTGCATGTTCATACCGTTCGGACAGTGTCTTATGGTCGGTCTTGAGTTATGAATGACATGTTGTATGATTGATTTGTTTGGATTGTATGTTTACTTGTATGATAATTTGATAAATTAAATTTACATAAGCTTACCCTTATCTGTTTTGTCTTGTATATGTTGTCGTTCGGTATCCGACCGTTCGGCTTTTTCTCTTCTTTGCTGTGATCATCCTTTTGGATGTGAGCAGAGTATACTTTGGAGGCGGCGTTGGAAGAAACTCTGGAGGAAGTTATGCCTGTCGAGGACGCAGTGGAAGCCGTGCCAGAGAATTATGCAGGACCGTCCGGTCCTTAGTTTTTAGGCGTTCCCTTTAGCTTCGTAATTTTGTAAATGCCTAATACTCGAACCTTCTTAATGTTGGCCTGTCGGCCATTGCTTTGTATTCATGACCGTTCGGTCTAATTTTTGTAAACGTTGTATATATTTAACCGTTCGTTTTAATTCTCGGTATTACCGTTCGGTTTTCTTTATTCATTACTATTCTCAATTATTATTTTTGTTAACTCCTAAAATAAATTATGGCTTTGGTTATATTTATTGGGATGTTACATCTTACAATTTTTAATAAGTAAAAATATTTGTATGAATAATAAATCAGTATAGACTTAACAAACATTAAATAAAATAAATATTAAGAATAAATAATAATAATAACATTATACTATTTTTTTATTTTATTTTTTATTTAATTTAGTATATATATTGATATTTATATAATATATTTTTAATATATATTAAAGTTAGTCTAAGTTGGATTGAGGATAATTCATTTAAGTGTTACTTAGGATAAATATAGGTTTGTCCTTCAGCTTTCTATAATATAGATATGAAAAAGTACACAAACAGTACATAATTCGAATGAAACAAATTAGTTTTAGAAAAAAACCTGACACATCGGACTCTTCTCTTGGTAATTTTCATTGAAAATCTGATAATTTTAAATAATTATAAATAGAACATTGAATCAAGGACATAAAAATAAAAATTAAATTTTAAATACTAATTAACTCAAAATGAAAACTACATAAATTATCTACAATAAAATAATACTGTACATAAATAATAAAACTATCAATTTCTATCTTATATATCTTATCTCTACCAAACTATTACTAAATCCAAAATGATAAAATAAAACTCAAGTAAAATTGCTAATAAATATTTTCTTGATTTATCTAATATCAGCTCCATGTATAACATTTGGGAATGCTTGCGTGAGTTGATTCGAACCTATATGGTCCATCTTGGTGTATGTACTAATGGTAATCGAAACATATATTGAAATCCCTATTTTAGTTTATACGCTTCAAAATACACTAAAGGACCGTTCTGTCATATAAACGAAGAGAAAAACAGTGTTTAAAAGAAAAAGTGAGTCCCAAAACTCCATTTTAAACTTTGAATAATATGGAGAAGATCCAGTCCAAGATTATTATCTTTTGATTTGGAGTGAATGTTTAAAATTTCTTTTCACTCCAAACTATTGGTAATCTCCACAATAACTTTTCTGCCATGCCAACGTGAGCATTCCAATACGTTTAATCAATTAGATTTATACATACAAATATATAAATAATTGATTCTTCAGTTATCATAATGTAAAAATGATTAAGAAGATTTTACAAGACGTTTTAATGGTTATGTATAGTATTTTAATATATCACAATAGTTTAAAATATGTGTTGTAGTAAAAAAAAATGTAAGTGCAAGTATAAATGAAGTATCGATGGCATAGAAGTGTAGGGTTATTATTTCTCTTTATAAAAACATGAATCATTAAAAAGAAGTACATCATTTCCAATTGCAAAATGATATTCCAACATCACAATTTGACACTAATTTGACACTATCCACGTGTCAAATTGTGGTTGGTGGAGTTTGAAATTAAAATAAAAACCTATATTCAAAAGAGCCAAGGGCAGATTTGGGAAGTAAAAATCCGAAAATTTCAGTTTGGCGGTTTTTATGCACATTGAAGAACTTCTCTTCTTCTCGGCTTCTCTCCAATGGTTTTTTGTCCACCACCGTTGTGCCTCTCCCATTAAAGAGCTTAAGGTTCGTTGAGTTTTGTACTTTGAACGCACCCTTTTCTCCATCTCAGTTGACGATTTTGTCATTTTCCAATCTCCGTCGTTGAACCACCGATTGGGTCTTTCCTTCTCTCCGACGAGCAGTGGTTGTTTCGTTTCGTGGTTGGATTCTCCGGTGAAGGCAGTGATTGGCGTTATTTGGGGTTTTGTTTTACGAACCCATTCCGGTAAACCCACTCCCTTGGTCTCTTTATTTGGTCATTTTTGTGTTGTGAGTCATTCGTATTTGTTTGTGGAAGTGGTAAAGGGAGCGCTATCTTTCTTTGTGTGGTTTTGGTGAAAACATTGGTCTTAGGTCATCTCTGCCTTTGTGATTGTGTGTTTGTTTTTGTAATTTTGTTAAGTGTAAGTGTTAAAATAGTAACCATGGCATCCATTACGTATGTTTTATTGTTGTTTGGCGAAAGTAACGATTTTGTACTCATTTGCCCTTATGAGTGCAGGTCCAATGGCATCTCCAAAAGCAAATGTAAGGGTTAATGCAATGTTTTATGGACATTTGGTATGAATGATGTATTTAATTATTGTATTTATTATATTGATGTTATTATTTTGTAGAAACGGCTTCGTGTGTCGATGGAATCGCAAACCCTTCTTCAAATGAATAGTTTACTGCGAGACGCTCACATAGAGCGTATTAGAATGACCCCATTTAACTGGTGTGTACAAATATTAAACCCTATTGAGGTGAATTTGAAATTGATAAAAGAAATGTTGAAACGATGGTCTGGGAATGATGTTTGTTTTAGGGTTAGTCAACAACTTGTTCCTTTAAATGTTGTTGATGTATTCATGGCAACTGGTTTAGGTATGGGTGATTTAGATGTTCCATTTGATGAGTGTTTGGTTGGTTCGGTTGCACAGATATTAAATTCGAAAACCACCACAAAGAAGGACTTGATTGACATGTTTAATTTGATTGTCAAAGATGATGAGGTACATGTTGATGTAGTGTGTAGGTTGTACATTTTACTTTGTTTAGTAACTTTTTTTTTTCCAAGGAAATCTGAAAAGGTCGCAAACATCCCTTGTGCGGTGTTAGACGACTTAGATAGTTTATGTTTGTACGATTGGGCTTCATGTGTCCATAAACACGTTGTACAAAGTTTAAACAATTCAAAGAACAAAATAATGTCCGGGCGATTCAAGAAGTCCCTCAGTCTTAGTGGGAACGTTGCTGTGTTGCAGGTAAGATGACCAAGTCCCATTTTTATTTTGAAAACACTTTAGAATATGGCTAACTTTTGCTTTTGACAATTGAAGGCTTGGGCGGTGGAGAGACTGTCTTTGCACCGTCACACTAGTCACAGAAGGTTCCCCCGCATATGGATGTGGCACCCTTACACTGCAGACGAAGAAGTAATTACAAATGTATTCATGACTGGAGAGGTAAGTGTATCAAAATATTATACAAATTATATTTGTGTATATATTTCACTAATGTTGTTGTATGCTTGTATGCCTTTTTTCTAGTTAAATCTTGATTGGTACGTAAGTAAGGTGGATCGTAATAGGTCTGAAGTTCGTATTGCATTGGGAATCGATGACATTGGGATCGATAACGGTGAACAATCAAGGCCTGAACCATTGAGGAGTGAGGGATCAGATGAGGATAGCACGGACACTGCAACGTGGCTAGAAGGTGCTGATGCCATTTTGAGGAATACGAATTGTGAGATAGCGTCACTGCATGTCCAAATTGCAAGACTAACGAAGGAGTTAATTGAGCTTCGTGAAATACCAATTTATAATGAACAAGATGCATTTGGTGATGATGAAGAAGGAGTTCAGGAAGAAGGAGTTGAAGCAGGTGCTGAAGACTATGACAATGACAATGGAGATGATAAGCAGGCTGTAGGGGATGAAGAACCAGCACGTCCGGATTTAAATGGGGCAACATTTGAGCATCGTCCTGATTATATCGAAGTTGATGATGACAAAGACGTTGTTCCTTTAGCGGTTCCTCCTCTGCGCATTGTTGGGGATTTTTCTACCGGCAATGTCAACGTGGACCAGTTGTACAACGCAGTAAGGAATTGGGACCACAAGAAACGAAATAGGTACGTAGGGTTGAAATTGTTATGTGTATTGTGATATAGGATATTCTGCAAAATAATGATGTTTTAATATTTGTTCAGAGTTGTATGTGAAATAATGGGGGCGTTCTTGGACACACGTTCTATGCAGACTTTATCACCACGTACATATGTGGATAACTTGGTTAGTATTATGTGTCATTTGTTTTTAATATTATATGTTATTTATTGTTTATTAAAGGTTCATCGGTGTTGTATTGTTTAGGTGGTGTTATTTGCGTCTACGATGTTTATGCACTACCAAAGAAAGTTGATTGGTGTTGTGAAGAGGCTGCATTTCAATGGCATATACGCGGTATATTTGTATATTATTCATTTCATAATCCATTTGGAGGTACATAATATGTGCACTGCATTGATTTATCCTAAATTGTTCATAGGGCCGTGTAATCGGTGATTATTTGAGACAGAGTAAAAATCAACAAGTGTACGACCTTGCTAGTTACACTGCCTGCATGAGGTCTGATATGTTTGGTCTTCCAGACATTCCCACTGCCGACTTTGTAAGTTAGTGTACAATGTCATTATAATGTTTTGGAAATGTTAATTCTTGAAGTATTGACAATGTGTTATCCTTTGTATGTAGTTGTTTATGCCCTTTATCCATCATGATCACTGGTGGTGCTATGCCGTTAAAATCCAAACATTGGAAATATATGTGATTGACTCATTGGGCAAGGGTATTAGAAATAGAAAAAAGATTGACAAATTCGTGGTATGACAGGTGGTTACATGTTTGATATTAATTTTGTTGATTTGATAAGAATGACGTTTTTTGATGTCGTTGATGAACTTAATTGGTAGGGTGAAAATATGACGAAATTCTTTTGCATGCTCTACAATAGAACCGATATTGGTCCTTTATCCGTCCAACAAGCCAAAATCCCTTCCCAACCGAACTTGTGAGTTGTTTAAGTTAGATCTATTCAAATATATTGAAGTTATATTATTGTCTGTTTTAGTCACTGATGAATGTTTGGGTTGTTTTAATTAAGACATGATTGTGGAGTTATCATGTTAAAGGCGATGGAAATTTGGGATGGAGAGGATAGATACAACGGGATGAGCATGCCGGCATACACGAATGTATGTATCAATTTCATTGTTAACACTATTTCATCATTTTGTTACTTATATCTAAACTTATATACCTTTTATGGTTTCAGGAGGAGTTGACTCAAATTAGAAAGAATTACGTGAAGTACTGGATCCTAGACGCTGAAAACACTAGAATATTTGATGCGCTAGATGAGTACGGGTTGTTGTAGGATTGGATGACAATAGTATAATGTACTTAGACCCACATTGTAATAAGTTATGACTGTTACACACAATGATGTTACATGTATAGGAATTGTTATATGAATGTCATACGATTTATATATGGAATTATTTTCATTTCAAATGTGTATGTCACAGATATTTTGTGTGTGAATTGATGATGTTTATATGTCAATATTAATAAGTCATTTTAAGGAACGCAATAGTTGTTCACTTGTGCAATGAATGTTGGTGGTTGTGCTTGGTATGTATTGTGTTGAGAGTGTTGGACATGTAATATTTTGGGGTCCATGTGCAACGAAATGATCCAGTTTTTGGTTCCTTGGTGGAAAAATGGCCTGTGTAAACGTTTACAAGGTGTTGTAAACGTTTACGCGAGAGAAATTGCCAATTTGTACAGAAAGTCCAACGCAAGGGACCACTTTTCATAACACAGAGGACCATGTCCCATTTGTGTGATTTTTTCATACGTTTTGTGTCCATGCTGTTTGTGAACTGTCCATGGAGTGATGGATGTCATGGTCTTGGGTGAAGGTAGTTGGAATTGGTCCATCTTACCAATTTCACCAACATAAGTGCAAAATGGCCTGTGTAAACGTTTACAAGGTGTTGTAAACGTTTACGCGAGAGAATTTGCCAATTTGTACAGAAAGTCCAACGCAAGGGACCACTTTTCATAACACAGAGGACCATGTCCCATTTGTGTGATTTTTTCATACGTTTTGTGTCCATGCTGTTTGTGAACTGTCCATGGAGTGATGGATGTCATGGTCTTGGGTGAAGGTAGTTGGAATTGGTCCATCTTACCAATTTCACCAACATAAGTGCAAAATGGCCTGTGTAAACGTTTATAAGGTGTTGTAAACGTTTACGCGAGAGAATTTGCCAATTTGTACAGAAAGTCCAACGCAAGGGACCACTTTTCATAACACAGAGGACCATGTCCCATTTGTGTGATTTTTTCATACGTTTTGTGTCCATGCTGTTGGTGAACTGTCCATGGAGTGATGGATGTCATGGTCTTGGGTGAAGGTAGTTGGAATTGGTCCATCTTACAAATTTCACCAACATAAGTGCAAAATGGCCTGTGTAAACGTTTACAAGGTGTTGTAAACGTTTACGCGAGAGAATTTGCCAATTTGTACAGAAAGTCCAGCGCAAGGGACCACTTTTCATAACACAGAGGACCATGTCCCATTTGTGTGATTTTTTCATACGTTTTGTGTCCATGCTGTTGGTGAACTGTCCATGGAGTGATGGATGTCATGGTCTTGGGTGAAGGTAGTTGGAATTGGTCCATCTTACCAATTTCACCAACATAAGTGCAAAATGGCCTGTGTAAACGTTTACAAGGTGTTGTAAACGTTTACGCGAGAGAATTTGCCAATTTGTACAGAAAGTCCAACGCAAGGGACCACTTTTCATAACACAGAGGACCATGTCCCATTTGTGTGATTTTTTCATACGTTTTGTGTCCATGCTGTTGGTGAACTGTCCATGGAGTGATGGATGTCATGGTCTTGGGTGAAGGTAGTTGGAATTGGTCCATCTGACCAATTTCACCAACATAAGTGCAAAATGGCCTGTGTAAACGTTTACAAGGTGTTGTAAACGTTTACGCGAGAGAATTTGCCAATTTGTACAGAAAGTCTAACGCAAGGGACCACTTTTCATAACACAGAGGACCATGTCCCATTTGTGTGATTTTTTCATACGTTTTGTGTCCATGCTGTTGGTGAACTGTCCATGGAGTGATGGATGTCATGGTCTTGGGTGAAGGTAGTTGGAATTGGTCCATCTTACCAATTTCACCAACATAAGTGCAAAATGGCCTGTGTAAACGTTTACAAGGTGTTGTAAACGTTTACGCGAGAGAATTTGCCAATTTGTACAGAAAGTCCAACGCAAGGGATCACTTTTCATAACACAGAGGACCATGTCCCATTTGTGTGATTTTTTCATACGTTTTGTGTCCATGCTGTTGGTGAACTGTCCATGGAGTGATGGATGTCATGGTCTTGGGTGAAGGTAGTTGGAATTGGTCCATCTTACCAATTTCACCAACATAAGTGCAAAATGGCCTGTTTAAACGTTTACAAGGTGTTGTAAACGTTTACGCGAGAGAATTTGCCAATTTGTACAGAAAGTCCAACGCAAGGGACCACTTTTCATAACACAGAGGACCATGTCCCATTTGTGTGATTTTTTCATACGTTTTGTGTCCATGCTGTTGGTGAACTGTCCATGGAGTGATGGATGTCATGGTCTTGGGTGAAGGTAGTTGGAATTGGTCCATCTTACCAATTTCACCAACATAAGTGCAAAATGGCCTGTGTAAACGTTTACAAGGTGTTGTAAACGTTTACGCGAGAGAATTTGCCAATTTGTACAAAAAGTCCAACGCAAGGGACCACTTTTCATAACACAGAGGACCATGTCCCATTTGTGTGATTTTTTCATACGTTTTGTGTCCATGCTGTTGGTGAACTGTCCATGGAGTGATGGATGTCATGGTCTTGGGTGAAGGTAGTTGGAATTGGTCCATCTTACCAATTTCACCAACATAAGTGCAAAATGGCCTGTGTAAACGTTTACAAGGTTTAGTAAACGTTTACGCGAGAGAATTTGCCAATTTGTACAGAAAGTCCAACGCAAGGGACCACTTTTCCTAACACAGAGGACCATGTCCCATTTGTGTGATTTTTAAGCATGAGGTACGGCAGAAAGCAATCAACAACTTGTTATTTAGTTCACTTAAATTATTATTAGTACGAAATAAGATCTTAATGTTATAAAGAAGGCAATTGACACATAGTCAATGAATTGTTCAGGTGGTCATTACACCATATTACAGTAATCCATATAAAATAAAAGTTGCCCATAGAAAGTAAAATGTCATCTGCATAACAAAATAGTTAACATAATTTAACATAATTAGTCTAATAACATGATAGCTTCATTAGAGGATGATCCTTGGTCAGATGATGACATGATGGGTTCATTGGAGGATGAAGCTTGCTCAGATGATGGTGAAATGAATTTCTTCATGATATCAATAACATGCTGGTTCTTTTCTGCCCACATAGGTAGATGAATAATAGGTTTTTGTGTTTGTTTGACAAGTTCAATGGAAGGTGGACCAATGTCAGCAGGAAACACCTTGACTACGTTGCGATGCACTATATTCAGGTAGCAGCATCTTCGGAACACATTGAATGATGGTACCTAAGTGCACAAAAAAATTGAATATAAGAAACATCCATGGTACCATAAAATTGAGTTAAAGCTCTTTTTAGAATGATGTCTTACAAGGTTGAGAATCATGACGGAGCCAACACCAATACGATTTCCATATTCAGGATCTTGAAGAACCTTCTTATGCAAGGAAGCCTCCATTGTCCCTGAAGGATCCTGATCACATATAATGAATGAGTAGTTGACATAGGCAACAATTATTGAACTTGAAAACAAAGAACACCTTCACTGTCAATTGCATGTCTCCCAAACCATTAGGTTTGCATTGTTTCAATAGGCAAGCAACGAATGGAAGTACCCACGCTGATTTTGCCTCTGTTAGGGAGTTCAAGTTCTCCATTTTTCCATCAGTAACTAGTTCTGCATTTGTTCATGTCATGTGAAGAACATATATGACCTTCTCATTTGAAAAGACAATTGTCGACAAGGAAGTTATAAAGTTAAGTTATACCATGGTGTTGAATAAACATTTCAGCCCATTTCCAAGCATTTGAATTGAAATCGCGTTCAAAGGTTGCTTCAGCAGCAGCATTAGCAAATTCTTGTGTTGTTTTAGGTTGTTCAGCATTTCTTCTATTCAACATAGCTGCTTGGACATTACCCGCTGGTCCAGGTATGATTTCGGCTGATGAATCACATTTTTTCATAAATGATTCAAGAACATCATCATCATACACAAGGTCTTCCCATGCATCCATTTGAACTGTTCCTTAATCTGCAAGGTAACTGAAAGCAACACAAGTGTTAGGAAACACCAAAGGAGAAAATATCAATAATCTGTACAAGTGAATGTGCTTACAATTATGTTCATTTCGTTTCATTGGTAATGGCCATGACGGAAGTATATATAGAAGTCTTATGATAGTTTTGTTAATTTTTATTTTTAAAGTTTTTTATTATTCATTAGTCATATCATTATATAAAAATAAAGAAAATATAACCTTTATGTGTGCACCATTTAATGACATCACCTTTATTGAGAGAAGAGCCTGTTGCCTTTTTGCACATTTGCTGAAAGAGAAAATTTTTCTGGTTAACTTTTAGGTGGTTGATTTAACATGCCTTTAATGTGGGGTTTTAAAAAGTGAATTTTGCAATTAATGTGAGGTGTGACAGACATAACCCATTCAATATTGCTTGTAAACATGGGTCACTTGTTCCGTCCGTAACACTTCCATTTTGATCGTTGGGGCCTAACCTTGGTAATCTTGACTTCTTCTTCCTTCCACCTTCCACCTTCCACATTAAACACTTACCTTAGAAGCGCTGTTTCGAGGTTGTTGAATACAACATTTACGAAGACTGCACTTAAAAACGTACTGGAGTTTGGTGAGGCAAGTGTATCCTTCATTAAAGCCAGCCATAAATACGACGTAAGTTGGTAAGAACATTTAACCATTCAATTTTAAAGTTAAGTGTTTTATGCTCTTCAGCTAAAATTTGTTCTTCCTCTTTAAAGTGACTCTTTAATTTCTTGAATGAAACACTGCACTAATATTTATCATTCGAAATTATTGTGACCACATTAAACAGGGCTGAAATAGTTTTCACTTATGGATAACAGTAGAAGCATTATAAGCAATAGTGGACCACTGAACGAATGTAATATTAACAGTGAAGACCCCAACGAGAGTAATGTGGAGGTTGAACCATCAGTACATATGTGTTTTCATTCCATGGACGAAGCAAAGAAGTTTTATAAAGAGTATGCCATTACATGTGGTTTCTCTGTAAGGACTAGAAATTCTAGAAAGGATAGCAACAACAATGTGAATTATTTGAGATTAGTTTGCTCTAGGGAAGGCAAATATGTCTCATCCATAAACCCAGAGTTGAAAACCCTTCCTACCCAAACAAACCAATGTCCTGCTGGCATCACCATTACAAAGACGGATGACAGGTGGTTAATAAGGACAGTTAACTTAGAGCACAATCATGAGCTAAGCCCAAACAATTCTAAGCTTTTTGCTGCCAATAGGAAACTTACCATGCAAGCAAAGCGAACTTTACAGGTTAATGATGATGCTGGAGTCCGGATAAATAAGAGTTTCCTCAGTATTGTGAGCGATGTAGGGGGATTCGAGAACATGGAATTCATGGAGAGAGATGCTAGGAACTACATTGGGCAACAAAGAAGATCATTATGCAAAGACGGCGATGGACAAGCACTATTAAAACACTTTTCCACCATGAAAGATTTCAATAATGATTTTTTTATGACATCGAATTGGACGAAGGCAACATAATTTGTAGTGTTTTTTGGGCAGATGCAAGAAGTAGAGCTGCGGCATCAGAATTTGGGGACATTGTGTCTTTTGATACCACATATTTAACAAATAAGTATGACATGCCTTTTGCTCCTTTTGTTAGAGTAAATCATCATGGACATTCCATTTTACTAGGATGTGGATTGTTGTCGTGCGAAGAGACTTCGTCTTTTGTTTGGTTGTTCGAGTGTTGGATGAGATGCATGGGTAATAAGGCCCCAGATGGGATTATCACTGATCAATGTCGAGCAATGGCAAATGCCATCAAACAAGTATTTCCAAATACGAGACATAGGTGGTGTTTATGGCATATCATGAAAAAAGTCCCTGAAAAATTTAGCGCCTGTAAAGAATATGTCGGCATAAAAAACCATCTGAACAAGCTTGTCTATGATTGTGAAAGCCATAATGACTTTGAGAATGGGTGGGGTGAATTAGTAAGTAAATATGGATTGGAGTGTAATGATTGGTTACTTAATTTGTATGAAGAAAGACACAAATGGGTTCCTTGTTTCCTGAAGAATGATTTCTGGGCCGGCATGTCAACCACACAAAGAAGCGAGGGAATGAACGCTTTCTTCGACGGATTTATAACTTCAACTACGACACTACATCAATTTGTTGTCCAATATGACAATGCACTTAGAGTCAAGGCCCAAAAAGAAATACAAGCTGATTTTTCGTCTTTGAATACCACAATAGGATGTGGATCGCAGTCACCAATAGAGAGACAATTTCAACTTGAGTACACACATGCAAAATTTGATGAGGTTCAAAAAGAATTTCGGTCAAGGATGAATTGTTTCATCAAGGAAAGCGTAACAGACGACTTCATGAACATGTACACTATCAAAGAGGAGCGAATGTGGGATGGAAAGTGTGTTAATAAATTTTATAAAGTGGAATTCGATCCAGTAACCAAGAATGCAATCTGTTCGTGCCTTTTATTTGAGTTCAGAGGCATTGTTTGTAGACATTCACTTTTGGTATTTGGACAGGAAGATGTGTGTGCTGTGCCACAGAAATTCGTTCTAAGGCGGTGGAGTAAAAACATTCGTAGAAGGCACACTCTCATTAGAGCCTCGTACAGTAAGTCTAATCAAGATCCGGCCATGGAAAGATACCAAATGTTGTGCAAAAAATTCTATGAGATTGCTGAGGTAGCTTGTGAGTCGGAAGGTTGTTCTAAAGACCTGGACAAAGAACTTCATATTCTTGGGGAAAAGTTTGGAAGCAGTTCAAGCATAAGAAATAACATGATTACCGATGGTGGCCAAGTCAGGTACCACAATTTGGAGCCCGATAGAATACCACACACTGTTGGTGGCTGTGATGATGTTCTGGTGCGTAGTCCTGTACAAGTGAAGCGAAAAGGACGACCTCGAACCAATAGATTGAAGTCCACAATGGAGAAAATAACAAGTAAAAAAAAACGAACTACGAAGAAGAACAGTACATCACCATATGTTCAAGATTCGGTTAGAACTGTTAACTTCTACTCTTTGTTTATGTTTGCCTTTTGTGTTTAGGGTTATCCTTTATAAATTAAACTTTTTTGTTTATTCAGGACAGAACTTTTGTACCAGACACACAACCTTCTCAGGTACCTCCAATAGGATCTTTATCTTTCCAATCTTATCAAGTTACACAACAATCACAAATTAACTCTTCTGGATTTATGTCTTTGTTAAATGCTGTACATAACAACTACGACGATGGTAATGTATGATGATTATCATTATTGACGTCAACATAAACATATATATATGTATATATATGTATACATATATATATATATATATATATATATATATATATATATATATATATATATATTTATATATATATTTATATATATATATATATATATATATATATATATTTGTTTCCATATTGTCATCTACGTTACTAATTGGATGCAGTAGTGATTGTATAATATTATTAATTGGGCAATTTTTGTATGTTGTAAACGTTTACCACAGTTTAGTAAACGATTACAATAACTGCATCAATTTCTTAAAATTCCCCATTATGAACGTCCTAGACCCCACGTTCCCCAACTTCCATTTCATGGTATGAGAAATTAATTAACCACTAAACCCCACTGTCTACCCACGTCCCCCATTCAACGAACTCTTCACTACACCTTCTTCAACTACTTAATCCCTTCATCTAACCTTATTACATACACCTTCATCTTCATCTGGAATCCGTAATATTCTTCCAATGCCTGATCGGGCTAAGAAGAAACTAAAAGCCTCTTCATCTCGGGGTGTGCGTCGTCGCCGTACCCGAACCCCATCACCACCACCATCACCACCTTCACCGCCACCGTCATCTCCTTCCCCACCATCATCACCACCTCCACCAAACAATGGGCTTTTCACAACGGATGAACAATATCAGAAGTTCGTAAGCCATTTCTTCAATAGGGAAATATTGGAGAGCAAACATCTTGAAGATGGATGGTTCGAAGGTCGCAATTTCCAATTTCACGACATCTTGGCGGAGGCTGGCCTTCTTGAATTTGTTTCCTTAAGAAGAGAATACCACCCCGAACTGGTAAGGGTCTTCTACAGCAACATGACCATTTCGCCAAACGGGGTGATTCGAACCCAAGTGAAAGGGATTGATATGAAAATAAGCCCTAAAGTTTTTAATGAGGTGACTTCACTTCCTTCCGGCGGTGTTCGTTACGAAGGTACAATTGTTGATGAGTGGAAAGACCATTACAATTCTTTAACTGCTCGCCAACTAGTCTGCACAAATGATCCTTACATACATGGACGAATCACGGCAGGAAATATGAAGGTACAAGCTAGAATTATGCATTACATCCTTACAAGAATCTTACTTCCTCGTTTTACGAACAATGGTCAAGCAACAGAAGAAGACATTGTCATCCTCTGGGCCCTTTGGAATAACATGCAAATTAATTGGGGACATCTTATCAGGAGCAAGATGAAAAAGGCATTAAAGGACAATGCTAAATTGCCATATCCTCATCTAATAACCATGTTCTTGGAGTTGTTTGATGTGCCGACAGAAAATGATCCATGTACGACAGTGAAGTCCAGACTAAGTATAGGAAGTCAAGTAATAGCGTCATTTGGCTATGTCCAAGATGAAGAAGGCGAGTGGGTTGCATCAAAGAAGAACAAAAATGCAGAGCCTGAAGGAACATCAGCACAACACCATGATGAAGGTACTTCATGCACAACACTAAACGATGTGGTCAATCGAATCCAAGAAATGCAAACTTTTGTAGGGGCAAGATTAGACTCCTTTGATACCCGTTTTGAGAACTTGCACATGACCGTTGAAACCAAATTTGATGCCTTCCAAACACAATTCTCAAATATGGAGGTGAGCATGGGGACTAGATTTCAGTCTTTGGATTCGCGAGTGGAACACATAGATGAAGAAATTCAGCATTTCCGCAGCCACCTTGACAAGAATTCTACTTCTTAGTTATTACTATGACTTGTTATTAGTTTTTTACATTTTGTTGTTACTTTTATGGAGTTGTTATCAGTACGTTATGTTTTTATTTTTGTAATGTTCCTTTTCGAAATTATGTGGTACAATACCAACTTATGTTGTTCCCAAATTCTGCGTACTTTGTACATATGGTCCCTTATGTTGTGAAATGTGGTCCCTGCAGACGTACAAACTGTACAAAACCAATTTTGTATACGCGTAATCGTTTACACGAAGTTGGTAAACGATTACATGGTACTTGTGACTCATGGAATCTTCGAAAAGTGGAATGCTAAATGTTATATAATTAATTGTGGATGATTTCCATAAAAGTTGAATATAATATTGGAACGTTTTCAAGGAATCATTAAACACTGACCCTTTATTAGGTGAAAACGTTTGACTCAATTAATGTCCCATTCAAAGCCATCATTATGGCACATTTGAATGCATTTAAACATTCATACCCTTTCCAATACAACTCAACATTTGTATTCTTGAAATATTGAATGATATTCTTTGACCACCAAACTTGGTACACTTTTCAAAACACGTCAAGCACCTATAAATTGTTGTTCAAAGTTTATTTGTAATGAACTCAAACGTAAAAAACCACACTTTCACTTTCTTGTTGTCAAAAACATGGTTGGATCATCAAGCACGGCAACACAAACTGTCTTATGGGAGTTCTTTAGCATCCACCTCACCGATGTGGTAAATATGTTCTATTTCGTTGTACATATTTTCTTAATCAACCATATCTTGTTCTTATTTTCAACCAACAAATGCAGGATTTTGGTTTTGTTGATAGGCATTTTGCAACAGCATTCGAAAAAGAATTGGGAAATATGTGGTCCTTGCTTGACAATCACGGTCACACACACATGGTAACGTATAACATGAACGTATTGCATCCTAGAATTACTACCGGATGGAATTCACTTAAAAACGTTTATCATGAAAGGGTTAATGATGCCCACATCACCTTCCAGTATATGGGTAACAATAATTTCAAAATTATAATATATTTCGGTCCCTGCACCCAGAAGAATAGACAATATTTCATTGATCTGTGCACATATGATCCTCTATCGTCATTGTTTGCTGTGAAATTAACAAAATCACAGTGTCAAGGAAGTCACTTGGTACGTATGACTTACTTTTATTTTCATAACATCGACGATTATATTTACTACTTCTCACTTACAACATTGTCATCATTCTGCAGGACTTGCGAACTACTTTTGCGACCGAAATTAGAAATAAAGGCTTCAAAGAGGTTGTGCTTCTTGGTCACAATCATGCAATTTTGTGCAAGGTTTTGGTCTCACATACTAGGAATTCAACAAAGTTTGGACAAGGTTGGAAAGAATTTTGCACTGCATACGGCTTGAAGGAAGGAGATGTTCTTGTCTTCGAGGTTGATCACCATTGCCATGATATTACAGTTCAAGTACACATTAATGGATGTAGTTGTATTGTCAACAACCAAATCTCGGTTTGAAGGACAAAAGACAATTCTATTTTACCTTCAGCGGTTGTACTTTCCCTTTTTAAATAATAATGAACAATACTGTTTGTTTCACAAAGGTAATTAACAATTGGTTACATTATGTTCAATTAACTTGGTTGCAAACATTTCCAACTTACAAACAGTCGTCGTCGACAACCAAACTGAATACAACTCACTAAAGATTGAAAACAGGGCTTCGTAAACGTTTACAGTCCATTGTAAACGTTTACGCGAGAGAAATCTGCAAAATGTACAAAAAGTCCAAGGCAGGGGACCATGTTTCACAACACATAGGACCACTCAGACCTGTTTGACAATATGTCTTTTCCTTGTAATGGATCTTGATGGGAACATATGGTAAACTGAGTTAGCCGTGTTTCACGTCAAAATAGGCCACCCTACCATCTTGGAAAACTTCCATGTGAACCACTTAAGCTCACCAAAGGAATACAACTCACTAAAGATTGAAAACAGGGCTTCGTAAACGTTTACAGTCCATTGTAAACGTTTACGCGAGAGAAATCTGCAAAATGTACAAAAAGTCCAATGCAGGGGACCATGTTTCACAACACAGAGGACCACTCAGACCTGTTTGACAATATGCCTTTTCCTTGTAATGGATCTTGATGGGAACATATGGTAAACTGAGTTAGCCGTGTTTCACGTCAAAATAGGCCACCCTACCATCTTGGAAAACTTCCATGTGAACCACTTAAGCTCACCAAAGGAATACAACTCACTAAAGATTGAAAACAGGGCTTCGTAAACGTTTACAGTCCATTGTAAACGTTTACGCGAGAGAAATCTGCAAAATGTACAAAAAGTCCAATGCAGGGGACCATGTTTCACAACACAGAGGACCACTCAGACCTGTTTGACAATATGCCTTTTCCTTGTAATGGATCTTGATGGGAACATATGGTAAACTGAGTTAGCCGTGTTTCACGTCAAAATAGGCCACCCTACCATCTTGGGAAACTTCCATGTGAACCACTTAAGCTCACCAAAGGGCTACAACTCACTAAAGCTTCAAAACAGGGCTTCGTAAACGTTTACAGCCCATTGTAAACGTTTACGCGAGAGAAATCTGCAAAATGTACAGAAAGTCCAACGCAGGGGACCATGTTTCACAACACAGAGGACCACTCAGACCTGTTTGACAATATGCCTTTTCCTTGTAATGGATCTTGATGGGAACATATGGTAAACTGAGTTAGTCGTGTTTCACGTCAAAATAGGCCACCCTACCATCTTGGGAAACTTCCATGTGAACCACTTAAGCTCACCAAAGGGCTACAACTCACTAAAGCTTCAAAACAGGGCTTCGTAAACGTTTACAGCCCATTGTAAACGTTTACGCGAGAGAAATCTGCAAAATGTACAGAAAGTCCAACGCAGGGGACCATGTTTCACAACACAGAGGACCACTTCTATTATGTTTGATTATTTCGCATGAGTTCCACTGCATGTTAATGATTTTGGTTGATAAGGTCACTTTACACTTAGAAGTTCATTTTTAGGGATGACGGGAATGATCCACATTACACGGAAGTAATTCTTTCAAGACTTATAAAGGAACTTTATTTCGAATTTTCAATAATGTGACCCATTCATATAACTTTAATACAATGTCAAACAATCGTAGTGCAATGAAACATTTCCCACCAACAACATTACCATTCAAATTACATAACATATCTGTCCACAATAAACCAGTACTCCAAATATATTACAACCACTAAGCAAAAAACAAAATGTGTAAACAATGATTACACTGTCACTTGGGTTTTATGGTTAAAGTTCCAGTATAAGGGGTTTTAAGAGCCTTGCTCTTGATGCGCTTTCGCGACCCCTTCCTTACAAATGTCTTGAATCGACCTGTAGCAGTCTTCATTGAACTTGGAGCACTCTTTGTTGGACTTGGATCAGTCTTCATTGGACTTGGACCAGTGGACATGCCTCCCGGGGAGAACAAACAATCTTCACGGGGCTCACTGTGCCCACCTTCCTGTGGTCTTGTTCGTCTAGCTTTCTCGTAAGCAACCTCCTGCTCCAACTTAAGAACCTCCGTTCTAAGCTCCGCCACTAGATTTTTCTGATGTTCAATCGTATGCATAACACTTTTTTTCAGCTTTCGTTTCAATTCTTGTTTTCCTGACGATGGTTTGTCAACTTTGGTTTTGAGCATTGCTTCCTCCGTCATCTCATCATTCATTGGACCCACATCAAAGCTATGATGAACCTGAAATTCAACAAACTATATCATACCACCAACACCTAAATGATAACTTAAAACAGTCATACAGTAAATATCATACCTCACCACTCTCCAAACCTTGTTTGACAAGGTTGTCTCCCAAATTTACCTTCAACCAATGCAAAATTCTAGGACATTTATGTATTTCACCTTTCGGTGGTAAGAATTTCTCACAAAACCATACCTACAAAAATTTGGTAATAACAATCACTACTGAAAAAGAATATTCAATCCACGTTTCACAACACAATTATAAATTAATTTACTCATATTACCTGCAACATGTAAGTGCATCCACCAATGTAAACATTGCTTGTGCCTTTTCCTTTAGTCAATCCATCTGAAGCCTTGGCCAAACTACGTACCAAGTAACGGTACACTATACGACCCCAACAATAATCACCCAACCCACTTAAATTATCAACAATTTCATACAATACTTGAAAGACTTTTCCAGTGCGACTAGGAAATAATAACTCACATATCCCCACTAAAATATACAGACTACAAAAATCAGAAGAAGGAATCTTCTTCTTACGTTTCCTCATGAGACATTTATAAACCAAATCCAAACTTTTGGTGTCTTTCCCAACATATTTAACACAAGAACTTGTTTCATAATTTTCTTTTAAGTTCAAGTCCTTACCATTTCTACTCAAACCCAAGCCTAAACAAAAGTCATCCTCAGTCATAGGGACTTGTTTATCTCCGATTACAAAACAACCATTACAGTCAACCCACCTCACAACTAATTCACTCAATATATTCCTAGCCATCCTAACTTTAGGACTCACCTCTAGGAACCAACCAAAAGGAGTCCCACAAATCAATGAGCGTTGCTCCTCTGTCAATTCCTTGGTCAAAGTTGATGTGTACTTGGTGGAAAATGAGTGCCTAACCGTCAACTGCATCAACAACAAGTGTTCAAAACCCTAAAAAAATACTATTGCAAACTTCACAAAAATGGGACAAATGAAAAATACCCCAACCATGATGGCGCTTACCTTCGTTGAAGAACTCGCCATTTCTGAACCAAGAGATCGAACAACCCACCAAGATGGAAGAAATGACACACCAACAACACCCACGACAAACAATGGCGACCACGACAATGTTGGCGAACACAAGACGACCAAAACGAACACCACACACTCGTCGGAGGAATGCGGAAATGAGATGAGCAAAGGGAGGTTACGAGAAATGAGAAGGAAGAAAGCTTATTGGGGTCTCAAACTGTTGAAGGGCAGAAAAGGAAATCACATTTTGAAACCTCAGCCTGGCTTGTGACGTCATTTTTTAAAAAAAAAATTTATTTAATTCTCAACCAATGACAGGCCGACACGTGGCAGTGTCAAAGTAGTGTCAAATGGATGGTGTCAAAATATCGGGACGCTTTCCAATTATAACATTTCTGGATGCTTGCGTCCGTTGGTTCGTACTTACATGGTCCATCTTTATGTATATACCAATGGCAGTATGTACATATCTTCGAATCCCTACTTTGATTATATGCATCAAAATACAATAAAAAACCATTTTTCCATTGAACTGAACAAAAGAACAATGTATTATGAAAAAAGTTAGTTCCAAAAGTAAATTTGTAGGTTTGGCCAATGGAGAGAACGTGGAATCCAAGATCATCATTTTTTGATTTGCATGGAACAATTATAGTTTCACGTCCCTCCAAACTATTTTTAATTTCCACACTAGTTGGATCTACGGTTGCCTATGCCAATGTCAGCATGCACAGCAACACAACGATTTTCACTAACATAAACATTGTAAATTCTCACGTTCATTTTCTATTCTTCAATATGTTATATACACATAGGCTGCAAAACAATGGCCTAATATTGAAGGACAAAAATGTCTTTTCATTTTTATATTTGAGTTATTCTAAAACATTTATCTCAAAATTTTAATTATAGGAAACATTATCCCAAAATTCTCTCACCATTAATTATTTATTCCTACTTGTTGTGTTAAATGAGAATTAATTATTTATATACACCATTAATTATTTATTTATAATATAAATATTTTTATCAATAAAATGTAAATTAATTAATTAAACCAAAAATAAATGAATAAAAAATATCAATAATTAATTTTGAAAAAAATCTTATACTATGTTTCCTTAAATTTAAAATTACTTCTATCAATAAATTTAAATGAATGAATTAATTAATTAACACAAAAATAAAAAAGGTAATAAAACAAATGGTTTAAAAATATTATACTATAAAAGAAATTTTATTACGAATAAATGTTTTTCTATAATTAAAATTTATTTTATCAGCAAAATTTAAATGAATGAATGAATTAATTAACACAAAAATTATATAATATCAATAATTAATGATGAAAAAATAGAATAAAAGAAAATAAATTATAATAAATATTTTCTTAAAATTAAAATTACTTTTACAAATAAAATTTAGGGAATTAATTAATTAAATAAAAATTAAAAATAATAAAATATCAATAATTAAAAATTAAAAAATACTTATATCACTTTTAATTATAACCATTTTATATTACGAAAGGATTTTATGGACTGATTTCAAAATTTTAATTATTGACAATTTTATTAATAAAAACATTCACTAATAATACATATTTTATTTATTAATAAAATAAATTTACGAATAGATAAAATATATATTATGACAAATTTTGTACGAATAGATAGAATATATGTTATGAAAAATTTAGTGACAAATTTCGTAGATAAAATTCATCAATTAATCAAATTTAGCAACAAATTTACTTTGTTGATAAAACTTTATTGTGAATTCCAATTTCTTTTAATGTAAATGTTAAATAAATCTCAAAAGATGTGATGCTGTGTCTATTCTTTTCTTTTCTTAGGTACTTTTTTTTTTCGCACTTCATGTTTCTCTCTTCTTTATATCTGTGTTTTCATTTTTTATCCTTTTTAAAATTTGATCATGTTATATAAAGAGAATTTGTTTGTATTTTATCTGATTTTCAAACGAAATAAATTTTGATTTAAGCTAAAGATTTTATATTCTATTATCTGAATCTCATCTCACCCCATCCTTGTAGGACGGAGCAAAGCACAGTAGAAGAGTAAAGCAGAGGCACCACATATTTATGTTTTTGTTGTCATTGATTTGCCTTAGTTCATTTTCTAGGTTCGTGTTGCGATTGGTTTATATTTGACATTGTTAATTCCTCTATCTACTTGTAATATGAAAATCAAGGTTACAAATTAGGGTTATTGAAAACATAGAATAGAATACCACGTCTTGCTACTACAATCGAACATGTTGGGTATTTCTTCCAAAAGAATTTGGGTCAAAGAAGAAATTGGAGAGCTTTTCTTCTAGATGAAGCAACATAACATCCATGGTATTGGAATCTTCCAACCTATTTTATAATTGCTAGCCCAGTCTGATTCAGTTTCGGAAAGCCAAATATAGACCGGATTGTCGTGTTTTATCATCCCTAATATTTTTTGTTTACGATGTTTTAGAATGTGTGTATTGTTTCACAATTTGTCACTCTTGTAAATCAAAAATAAACTTATTGATATTTTCAACCCTCCTTACTCAAATTAAATATTTAAATTTAAATTTAGACAAATTACATATAACTACCCTTAAAACTACACCCTTAACGGTTTAATCCACATGGCTTTGAACAATTGACATCCCTTAAGTTGTTTTCGATCAACGTTTCAACCATGGATAAAAAGTTAACTTCTAATGGGTTACATGTTTGTCTTATAACATCCAACTCATATGGAAGCATTTGGTAAAATTGTCTTTTATTTATTCCGCTTTTATAGAATATAATAATTCTTTTGGTTTACAATGGTCTTGAAAGCTCAAAATAACTTGTGAGGATACAATTGTCCTTCATTGACACCATCACTATAAATTTTTTTAGGTGTTATAATCCTTCGTTTATCATCTTAATAAGGTTGGACGCTCAATCGATTAAGTGACGTAAGATTTCATCTTCAACCGATTGTATATATAACATTACCTTTTGGTCTCGCAATGCTCTCAAAATCTTAAATAATTTCTTTTTTACTTTTTAATTTCCTAAACATATAGTTTAAGAAAAGTAATAAAAATATATAAGTATAAGAAAGGTGTAGTAATACAAAAGAAATTGTAAGTGGACGTATAAAATAAGATAGAAGTGTAGGATTATTATTTGTCTTTATAAAAAGGTAATAAATTACATTTATCGGTTCCATTTAAAGCATTCGTAAACACCATGAACGTACCTACATGGTCCATCTTTCTTAATATACCAATAGCAGTTTGAACATACATCGGGATCCCTCTCTTGATCATATGCATTAAAATACAACTTAGGACCCTTTCCCCATTGAACCGAACAAAAGAACAGTGTTCCCCCGAAAAAGTTAGTTCCAAAACCAAATCCGTAGCCTTGGCCAATAGGAAGAATGTGAAATCCAAGATCATTATCTTTTGATTTGCAATGAAGAGTTATAGTTTCACCTCCCTCCAAACTATTCATAATTTCCACACTAGCTGGGGCTGCCTATGCCCATGCCAGCATGCACAGCAACACAACAATTTTCACTAAGATATATATTGTAAAATCTCGCGTTCATTTTCTGTTCCTCAATCTGTTATATATATATATATATATATATATATATATATATATATATATATATATATATATATATAGACAAATTGCAAAACAATGGCCTAATATTGAAGGACAAAAATGTCTTTTTATTTTTGTATTTAATTATAGAAAATATTTATCCCAAAAAATTCTCTCACCATTAATTATTTATATTCTATTACTTGTGCTAAATTAATTAATTCAATTCATATAATTGACATACATGAGTGACGATCAATCAATTCATATAGGTAATTCATTAATTATATTTTACTTCTAAATTATTGTTAATTTTAACTCTTGAAGACATGATTTGTTAATTTCATTTGTAGAACACACAAAAAGTTCTGATGGAGGAAATCCTTGCAAACATATACCAAAACAATCAATGTAGCACAACCATTAACAGAGTAATAAAATATAAATAACTAATGGTAAGAGAATATTATAAAAAATATTTGGAATAAATGTTTTCTAATATTTGGAATTATTTTTATCAATAAAATGTAAATTAATAAAAAAAATAAATGAGTAAAAAATATCAATAATTAATTTTGAAAATATTAAACTATAAAAGAAATTTTGTTTGGAATAAATGCTTTTCTATAATTAAAATTTATTTTATGAATAAAATTTAAATGAATTAATTAATTAATTAACACAAAATTATATCATATTAATAATTAATGATGAAAAATAGAATAAAATAAAATAAATATTTTCTTATAATTAAAATTCCTTTTATAAATAAATTTTAGGGAATTAATTAATTAAAATAAAATTAAAAATAATAAAATATCAATAATTAAAAATTAAAAATACTTACATCACAGATAACCATTTTATCTTACGAAAGGATTTAATGAACTGATTCCAAAATATTAATTATTGACAATTTTATTAATAAAAAAATTTATTAATAATATATATTTTATTTATTGATAAAATAAATTTACGAATAGATAAAATATATATTATGACAAATTTAGTGACAAATTTCGTACGAATAGATAAAATACATATTATGACAAATTTCGTAGATAAAATTCATCACTTAATCAAATTTAGCAACAAATTTACTTTGCTGATAAAATTTTATTGTTAATTCCAATTTTTTTTAGCAAATGTTAAATAAATCTCAAAACACGTGATGCTGCATTTATAATTTTCTTTTCTTTTATTACACGTAACATTCCGATTTTTAAGAATGTAAGTAAAATTTAAAAATTTTTAAATAATAATTCTGTTGCGGAATCTAATTATATAATACCAAAATTAATAAAATAAAAATAAAATAAAGTAAATCCAATTACCTTATTTTCAAAATGTATAGCATAAAAACTTTAAATAACTAAGTCTTTTTCTCAGTCTCGCATCTCTATCATGCATCTAGAGCATCTGCAACATCCCTTACTCACATACAATCCAAAGTCATACGATCATCGCAAGACACACACAACCACAAACAGAAACAAATAAGGGTAAGCTACCATACCATAACCAATAACAATAAAATTTGTACATAGAAAGCAAGCACAACTTAACAACAATCATTCATCTACAATGTTACTTTTATTTACATAATCATTTCTATACTTAATCATCGTCGACATCCCCATTAACTATATCGTTACTAAACATTCCACGTTATTCTTATCAAGATCATTTCCAAACACATCTTCACCACGAATCATCATCACATGTACCTCCATTAGAACTAACCTCATCATGAATAACACCATGAGCGTCCACAATACTATAACTCCATAGTGAAAGGAATCAGTCACACTCCTGTACCCTACCTCACAAACCTATAGCCTCCCCTATAGCCTCCCCTACAGGTCTGCTCGAGTAGTCCCGCCATCTTAGCTAAGAAACATGTTTCCTACCACACAAGGACAAGGCAAACACCATCACCCATATACAAAGAAGGCTCAATACCCGAACATCCCTTTTTTGCACACAAGGCCAAAGGGACCTATCCCTCACTCTTTTGCTCATCAACCTCACACTTAGGTACAAATCCAACACTCACTCGGTCTAACATCAATCAAAGTTCATCATATACCTAAATACAACAATCATTCTCATTCTTTGCCTAACACTATTCATTCATCATTATCTAGAGTCTTTGATCAAGGTTGTACCCGAATCAAATTAATATGCAATAAAGTGCATTATAGACTAGTAAGTGACTCTTAGGTCGTCTCTCAAGAACCAAATATTGGTTCAGTCATTAGATCAAACACTTAGTGGGGGTGATTTTTGGATAGTTTGTGGATGGAAATGAACCAAATTAAAGCACGAATTCAAATACAGATTAAAAAAGGTTTATCACTAGCTCAATTATATTGTTCCAATCATATATTAACAACAATTACTCATTCCTCTAACCCCTAATTCAACACAAGTTAATCAACTAAGCGAAGACTAACCATGTTTTCATAAAAGCGAATTAAGCAAATGCCTTGCTCATATTCAATCAATTCTGCACCGCACAGTTTCATCAACTAAGCGAAGATTAAACACTAATTAGGAAACTAAGCGTATACGTAATCGTAAGTGCAAAATAGATTCAATCTATGCCAAGTTAGAGCAGTAAAATAACAATTAAAGTGCTGAAATCTCATGGAAACGATGCAATTTCACTAATGATCAACCAAATACACCTAAGCTACCATTAAAGTGAGATTATCACAGCAAAACAGAATGCAAAACAACATTAAATCTGGAATGGAAGTGCATAAAAAAAATTAGAAAACTAATTCTAAATCGCAAACAAAATTCAAAATGCGAAAATGAGAAAAGGAAAACGCAATTTAAAACAAAGAATGAAAATGCAAGGTAGGGCACAAACGAAAATGGCGGGTGGGGGAGGGGGGTGGAAAAGGTCCCAATGCTCTAAAACCTAAAGGGAAAAACGTCAAAATAAGGGGAGGAGAAAATGAAATCGGAATTGTGGTTTATTAAACCCAAAAGACGAAAATACCCTTCCTTTGGGCTCCTTCTAAATGTTGACTAGAAATAGGTCCAAAATCATAAAGTTTGACCTAATTACATTATAAATGAATTTAAAACGAAATTAAATTATAATGGTGACGTGGTCACCCTTTTGAATTCCCAAGATATGATTCCAAAATTGTCCTCTAAATAATAATTTGAATAATTAAACCCAAATAATTCAAATTAATTAAAATAATAACTAATAATCTAATTAAGTTCAAATAGTGTGAATATTACAAAACAGTGATTCATCAGCCTAATTCAAAAATACAATATACTGAATAGGTTCCACTCAAACAATAAATGACAAACAATAAATAAATATCAATTCAAGATAATAGATCATTTATTACATTAATCAATCATTAAAATCAAATTCCCAATTAATTTAAAATCGCATTAATTTTATTTTTGAATCAAATTAATTTCTCTTCCAATCTTAATTGAAATTAATTTGATTGTCAATTAATTCCTAAATAAATAATAATAATTTTCTTTTTATAATTATAATTATTATTATTATAAATTAATGTCTTCGTCTCTTTCTCCCTTTACAAATTATTTTCATTATTTAATGTTAATAATTAATTAACGGTTTAATGTCTCGGTATGTTTTTATTTTCAGCGTGAATCTCAAATAGGTTCTTTTTTTTTTTTTTTCGTCTCATTTAAGTCCTTTTTTGTGTAAAATTGAAGCAATTAAGGACCTGCAGTTAAAGTCAACAAACGGCCGTTTAAGTTGGGCTTATGTGGTATGACTTGGCATTTTGAATTGATTTTTGTATTAAAAAATGAATTGAGCAAAGGTTAAATCAGATGTCTTCAAGGACAAAAAGGACAAATCTATTTTCTTCTTTTCTTCTTCGATTGGAAGCTAGAAGAGGGAGAAACCCCTTTCCTTCTTCAGAACCCTAAAATTCTAAGAGATATGCAGGAAAAGGAAAAAAGAAAAACGCCTCTTCCTTCAACCTGTAACACCTCCGTCGCGCCTTCCTTTCGGGTCCTGCCAATAGCAAAAGTGGCTGTAAGAGGGAAGAGATGGATGGGTTTACATATCCGACAAAGAGGTAAAGAAAAGCATAAGAGCCAAAATCTCAACCCATGAGATGCATAGGCCATAGAAATTGCACTTTGGAGAACTGACCCTTATTTTGGGGACTCAAAGCCAGAAAAGAAAATCAGAAGCAACAAAGCAACGCTAGAGAAAAAGACTTCTTGTGAAACACACAAAATATCTTAAAGCAAAAGTCTGTCGTAACATGTGCCCCCTTCTTTCCACTCTCACCATTATCAAAACCTATGCAGTAATCTATTTTTAATCTAACAAACTTCAACAATAATTTACAAAAAGTTAACACTTCAGATGTCACATCTTCCAGTGTCAAGACAATAATCTCACAACTGTAAATATGGGTTTCTTCTACTTACGAATTTCATCGTTGTATCATCGTTAATAAAACTCACTTTTCAAAAAATTAAAAATTATGTTACTTTGTCTTGCTGTGTTTTTTCTTCTGTCAATGAATGAGTCCTACATGTCTTTATCAGGGCAGGGTTGTCTCAACAAAACCTCATTCTACCACGTTTATTAATAAACAAAGAAAAATTATTATAATAAGAATTAACTGTTGTGAAGAAAATAACGTTCTCCTAAACACACTGCACCACCACCCGAAAGGAAGGCACGACGAAGGGTAGGAACTGCCGCATTAGAGGTTGAAGGAAGAGGCATTTCTCTTTTTTGTGTATGTATATCCCTTAGCATCCCTTAGGATTTTAGGATTCTAAGGGTTTCCCCTTTTCCAATCGAAGAAGAAAAGAAGAAAAGGGATTTTTCCTTTTTGTCCTCGAAGACATCTAAAGCTCAATCCATGTTTTAATACAAAAATCAATTCAAAATGCCACATCAGATTAATGAACGCATTAACCATACCGCGTAAGCCAAACTTAAACGGCCGTTTGTTGAATTGAATTTAACGACAAGCCCCTAATTGCTTCAATTTTACAAAAAAAAAAATGATCCAATTGAGACGTCAAAAAATAAGGACCTATTAAGACATTAAATCTTAATTAATTCTATTTTCCTTTACTTTAATTTTAGAGATATAAGTTTTTATTTTAAATTATCCTCTCATTCTTATTTTTGGGTTCCTTTTCAAATATGTGCAACCATGATTCTCACTGACTAAAAGACCAGCACAATTCAAAACACAATCCAGCCCAATTAAAGTCTTATTTTTATTATTTTGTTTTTAATTATTTTATTTAAGCTTGTTCCATTGATTCTTTTTGGATGTTGTTGTCTCCACCACTGTTACCAATGTGGAGCATTGGTACTTTGAAGATTAATGATTTTGATGATGCTACAAGAAATATACTCGAAGAATCAAGTGAAAACTTATTTAAAAGCATTTTTTAGATTGCATATGTATTACGAAAATGTTTGAATATGTAATACTTAGAATTTTGTATCTTTTGTTAAAGTTATGCATACAATCGATTATGTGAAGCCATAATCGATTATCCTGAGCATTCTTGAAAAACCAGTTCGCTCTGGAATAATCGATTATTACTCCAAATAATCGATTGTCACGGGTCCTGATAAGAACTGCCCAAATCCCTGCAATAATCGATTATTCCTCAGAGTAATTGATTATCACTTTTTGAAAACCTTTTTAACGAACTTAATAATCGATTATAACTTACAATAATCGATCATCACTAGCAGTTGTAATGTGTATTTTCAAATTCAGACCTGTAGGCTATATATAGGTGTTCTAAACCCTTAGAGGGTAACTTTGAGCTTTTTGAGAATACAGTTTGTCCGAGGAAGTTCCAAAAAGCTAGTTTAATTGCATTGCCTGGTCTTGTGAATAGGAGAAGCTCGCACTTTGTGGGTCAAAGGTCGGAGCAGTTCTCTTCGAGTTGGCAAGGCTGCTATCTTCTAGTTCGTTTGTCAAAAGAAGATTTTATCTGCACTGTTCCATTTCGTTGGACGAAAGAAATTGTAGATTGCTCGCTTCCGGTTCGTTGGTCGAAGGAAGCACCCTTCCGGTTTCGTTTGTCGAAGGAAGGTTTTATCATTATATTCTCTTTCACTTTATTGTAATCTGTTGAACTGATTTTAGTGAAAACGTTAATCACTTTTTATGGTGATTAACAACTGGACGTAGATTCCTTTGAATCGAACCAGTATAAAAATTGTGTCTGAAATTTTCTACTCCCTACACTCTTTACATTTTCGCACATCAACTATTCGATAAATTTTCTCTAAGAAAACTGATTTTCTAAAACAGAACATCTTAACTTGAATTATGACTGAACACACTTTCCGCTAATTAATTTTATTTCGTTGTGCAACTCTATAAACATTACCGATTGTTCCGACAATGGGTATCAGAGCTTGCTTTGATATTCTTTCAAACTTTTGTGAAAATGGCCGGTCATCAAAGTCAAGTTTATGCCGAAGGTGTTTCCATCAACAGACCACTGCATTTTACTGGTGATAACTATGCATTCTGGAAAGTCGAAATGGAAATCTTTATGGGGCCTGTTGATAAAGGCATCTGGGAAGTAGTAATTAATGGTCCCTATATTCCACAAAGTACGGTTAATGGTGTAGAAGTAGAAAAACAATACTTTAACTGGACTGCTAAGGAAAATAAAAGAGCCCAGTTTGATATTAAGGCTCGTAATATTATTTCATATGCTATTGTACTTGATGAATTTTATAGAATTTCAGTTTGTAAGACAACATAAGAGATGTGGGGAGTCCTCAGAGTCACACATGAGGGAACATATGAGGTGAAACGTGCAAGGAAGAACACACTCATCCAGGAGTATGAGATGTTCAGAATGCAACCTGGAGAAACAGTTTCTGATGTCTAGAAGCGTTTCACTCACATTGTGAACCACTTCACAGGATTGGGTAAGACATTTGATACTGATGAATTAAATGTAAAAATATTGAAATTATTGGACAGGTCTTGGCAACCAAAGGTGACTGCCATCTCGGAGTCTCAAAACCTTACTCAGATGCCAATGGCGATTCTCTTTAGAAAGCTTTCTGAGCACGAGCTTGAGTTGAAAAGATTAACTGCAGAAGATGATCAAGGCAAAAGAAAGACGCTTGCCTTCAAGTCTGAAATCTAAAAAAAAAAAGTTCTAAAAGGACTGAAGATGATGATTTCGATGATGATGAGGAAAACATGATCCTTATGATAAAGAAGTTTGCTAAATTCATGAGAGCAAAAGGTAAGGATAAGTATCGTGGAGACAGAAAAGAAAATTAAGGTTCTCCATCAAGCGTGAAATGCTATAGATGTGGAGAAAGAGGACATGTGAAGACTGACTATCCTAAAAACAAGAAAAGTGAAGAAAAGAAGGAAAGAAAGTTTCCAAAGAAAAAGAAAGCTTACATAGCTTGGGAGGAAAATACTTCTAGTTCCTCAAGCTCAAGTGAATCAGATGAAGAAGCAAATATTTGCTTAATGGCTGACTCAGAAGATGCTTGAAGTCAAGAACCTATTAAGTCAAAGAAGGCATTGTGGTATCTTGGCAATGGTTGTTTAAGACACATGACCGGTGACAAGAAAAGGTTCATATCTTTTGAGAAGAAAAAGCAAGGATTTGTAACATATGGGGATAACAACAAAGGAAAAATCATTGGAATTGGAGACATTGGAGGAGGAAACACATTGACTATAAAAGACATTTTATACATTGAAGGTCTCAAACACAACCTCCTAAGCATAAGCTAATTATGCGACAAAGGTCTCAAGGTAACCTTTGAAAGTGATAAATGCACTGTTTACTTTAAGAATTCTACTGATATTGCTTTGCAAGGTGTTAGGCATAATAACATTTACTTGATTGACATTGAAAGTGCATCTAGTTATAGTATAACATGTTTAGTTGCTAAAGAGGAAAATGCTTGGCTATGGCATAAAAGAGCTGCGCACATTCATATGCAACATTTGAACAAATTGATTTCAAAAGATCTTGTGATTGGTTTGCCTAAATTGAAATTTGAGAAAGACAAAATAAGTTCTGCATGTCATAAGGGAAAACAAACCAAGTCTTCATTTTCATCTAAAAGCATGATTTCAACAACAAAACCTTTAAAACTTTTGCATATGGACTTGTTTGGTCCATCTAGAATTAAAAGTTTTGGTGGAAACTATTATGCTCTTGTAATTGTTGATGACTACACTAGGTTTACTTGGACATTCTTTTTGACTTTGAAAATCAAAACTTTGAGAAGTGATCACGGTGGTGAATTTGAAAAATTTTGTGAAGAACATGGAATTGCACATAATTTTTCTGCACCTAGAACTCCCCAACAAAATGGTGTTGTTGAAAGGAAAATAGATCATTAGAAGAATTAGCTAGGACTCTTTTAAATGAATCTACTGTGCCAAAATACTTTTGGGCTGATGCAATTAGTACTGCTTGTTATGTGTTGAACAAGACGCTTATTAGGCCTATTCTTAAGCTAACCCCCTATGAACTATTTAATGGTAGAAAACCAAATGTGTCTCATTTGAAAATCTTTGGATGCAAATGCTTTGTTTTGAATAATGGTAAAGATAATCTAGGTAAATTTGATGCTAAATATGAAGCAATCTTCTTCGGTTATTCTTTAACTAGCAAAGCATACAGGGCGTTTAATAGAAGAACTTTGATAATTGAAGAACCAATGCATGTTGTCTTTGCTGAAATTGTGGACCTTGTGGTGAACCTTCTTGAGTCAAATAAACCGATTGCAGGTGTTGAGGATTACTTAAAGGAAGCTCTTGAAGAGATGTACCTAAATGAAAACTATCCTCCGGAAAATCAAGATGATCATCAAGTAGTTGATCCCAAAAGCTATCAACAACTTAGAGGACTCTCTCTGGACAACATCATTGGAGATATATCAAAATGGGTAACTACTAGACACAATCTAAATAATTTCTGCTTAGTTGTAGCTTTTGTTAAATAGAACCCAAGAATATAAAGGAAGCTCTTCAAGATGATAAATAGTGTGTTGCTATGCAAGAAGAGCTGAATCAATTTGAAAGGAATGATGTTTGGGAACTCATTCCTAAACAAGATGATTATCAAGTCATAGGAACAAAGTGGGTGTTTAGAAACAAGCTTGATGAAGATGGAAACATCACGAAAAACAAAGCATTGCTAGTTTCAAAGGGCTACTGTCAAGAGGAAGGTATAGACTATGATGAAACTTTTGCCCCGATAGCCAGGTTACAAGCAATTAGGTTGTTACTTGCTCATGCATCATTGATGAAATTTAAATTGTATCAAATGGATGTGAAAAGTGAATTTTTGAATGGTTTTATAACATAAGAGGTTTATGTTAGTCAACCTCCTGAATTTGAGGATTTTAAATATCCTAATCATGTTTATAAACTGAAAAAGGTCTTGTATGGTCTTAAACAGGCACCTAGGTCTTGGTATGAAAGACTTGGTACCTTTTTTATTAAGAATAATTTTTCTAGAGGTAATGTTGATTCAACTTTGTTTATTAAGAAAGTAGGAAAACACATCTTGATTGTTCAAGTGTATGTAGATGATATTATTTTTGGGTCCACAGATGATTCATTGTGTGAGGGATTTGCACATATAATGCAAGGTGAGTTTGAGATGTCTATGATGGGTGAGCTTAATTTCTTCCTAGGACTGCAAATAAAGCAAATGGATAGGGGAACTTTTGTCTCGCAAACTAAATATTATAGAGAAGTGCTTAAGAAGTTTGGTATGGATACTTGTAAAGAAGCCAACACACCTATGGAAACTTCTTGCTATTTAGATAAGGATGAATCTGGTGAAGGAGTAAATCAAACTATGTTTAGAGGTATGATAGGATCTTTACTGTATCTAACTGCCAGTAGACCAAACATTATGCAAAGTTTATGTATGTGTGCTAGGTACCAAGCTAATCCTAAGGAATCTCATTTAACTACTGTCAAAAGGATTTTGAAATACCTTAAAGGAACTACCTCATTTAGACTTTGGTATCCATCTGATGCTACACCTAGTTTAATAGGTTATTCTGATGCAGATTATGGTGGCTGCAAAATTGATAGGAAAAGTACTAGTGGAACTTGTCATTTTCTGGGTTGTTCTTTAGTGTCATGACACTCAAAGAAACAAGCGTGTGTAGCCTTGTCTACCACTAAAGTTGAATACATTGTTGTTGGCAATTGTTGTGCCCAAATTCTATGGATGAAACAACAATTAGAGGATTTTGATATCTTCCTTGATCACATTCCTCTGAAATGTGACAATACTAGTGTTATAAACCTAACCAAGAACCCCATAATGCACTCAAGAACCATGCATATTGAGATTAAACATCATTTCTTGAGAGACCATGTTCAAAAGGGAGATTGTCAAATAGAATACGTTGATACTTTACATCAATTAGCAGATATCTTTAAAAAAGCACTGCCTAAAGTTAGATTCTATCAGCTTAGAAGAGAGTTAGGAGTGTTAGACATGTCTTAGACTTAAGATTTCTGAAATTTTCACGTTTTTCGTAAACTTAGCGTTTTTAATCGATTATCAGGCTAGCATAATCGATTATGTTTGGCTTTTGCAAAAGCCTTTAATTTACCTTATTTTTTAATACCGTTTATGTTACATCTCAATTATAAATAAAGCATATTATAATATAGAAGTCCACATATATAATATAGGAACACTAGTGCAGAAAGGGCTTTAAACATCTGTTATTTTGGGCTTTTAACGTTACATCCCGACCGGACGTCTATATGGGTGACGTTAATTAGACGTCGGATCCTACATTTTCGACGTCGTTAGAGAAGTTTGTTCAACTAATTGACCGACGTCTGTATAAACGTCAAACATGGCACAAACCGACATCTACGAGCACTATAAAGACGTCCGACATGACACAAACGGATGTCTCAGGGCACTATATAGACATCGGAAATGACACAAACCGACGTCTAAGGGCACTATAGACGTCGGGCATGACATTAATCGACATCTAGATGGCGTTCGTTGTGTTTCGGTGCAGTTTTGCTTGTGTCTTTGGGTACCATAGTAGCACCTCCTTCCTTTGCTAGTTTCTTTGTAAGAAAAAATTGCATCTTTTGCATCTCTCATGGCATTTCAACCCAAAACCGAACCTGGGTCGTTGCCTAGTTCCTTTCCAACCGCCAAAGAAAAAGAATACAGTGACACCGTGTTCTTTTTTTCGCCATAGAAAAAGCATACGGTGACACCGTTTAGGTTGAAATTTCATAAGAGATCCAAAAAACGCAAGCTTTTCTTATGAGGAAACCAGCAAAGGGAGAAGGAGCACTATGCCACACAAAGACACGAGAAAAACTGCACCAAAATGCAACGAAAACTCATTTTAATCGGTTCAAATGAGATCAAACGATTTAAAAGAATGTTTAATCGGAATAAAAGCGAAGTTTAAACGTTTCAAAAGAGTTCAAACGCACCTGAAAGGCAATGCAGAGGAGAAAAAAGGCGAACGAAGACGATGCAGTGCATGAAACTGGTTCGCGGTGGCTGATTTAACAAGAAATGAGACGTCAGTTGCCAAAGAAACTGACGTCTATAATCGAATATACGTCGGGGACCTTACTAGTATGACGTCCATTCAATTTAAAAATTAATATTCGTGGTAAATGTAGACGTCGGATGTCCTGCAAACTGACGTCTATAGTCCCGTATAGACGTCGGAGTTAGGGGATCAGACGTCTAAATGGTGGAAAGAAATGACTTTTCACCTACTGTCAGAGATATAGATGTTAGTTCTGGGGGCACAAATGTCTATAGTCGAATATAGACGTCAGACTGGTGGGATCAGACGTCTAAGTGGCAGAAAGAAATGACTTTTCACCTACCTATCAGACATATAGACGTCAGTTAGGAGGGCCCCGACGTCTACCAAATTATAGACGTCAGGCCTCTTCTCACCGACGTCTATATGGTAGAGAAGAATGACTATTCACCTACCTGTCAGGCCTATAGACGTCAGTTTAGAGGGGCCCCGACGTCTATAATTTTATAGACGTCGGGGCCCTCTAAACTAACATCCAACTTATTTACGAAAGTGTCACCGGTCATTAATATACGTCGTGCCACCCCCTAACCGACGTCTAAGGGGTGACGTTAAAGCCCGATTTTGCACTAGTGGAAAGCAGTTAGAAGCAGAGTGACAGTTAATTTATAGGATTACAGTCATCCAAATTTAACTCTAGAATTTAAAACTTTAAAGACAAAGAAGTACTTCAAAATAAGGTAAGCTGAGTACTAGGGTATTTCAAAGTAATACAACTTAATGAAGGAAATCCTAAGAAGACTAAGCTACAACATCATCTCCCTCCAATGCATGCTCTAAGGGTACCTCATCGCCCTCTGTTCACATCCAAGTGGATGATCATCGCAAAAGGAAACATACACAAGCATCACAAATAAGCAAGGGTGAGCTAGGTATAAAAATCATTTTATACAATCACACACAACATGAAAAGTTCACTCAAAACATATTAAATGAAATTACAAGACTTGATACATGATAAACTGACTCGTCTGAACTAGAATGATTGTCGAGTTATGGCGGGTTGTGCACTTGTGGTGGCATCTACTGCTTTGCAAAGCCATTGTCAATGGGTTTCACCCTACCACACTCACGAGGTTAGTCTAAACTACGCCTTGAAGCATATTGGAAGCCTCCAAGACTAAGACCTCCTGTTACTACTCACCACATGATTCAATCCTCTCTACTTGAGAATGATTGATCATTGTAGTTTCAGGAAAACCCCCAATACTAAGCTTCCATGCAAATCATTCTAAACACTACTAGGGCACCACCATGTATCCTCTCCTTAAGGATCATGGAATTACTTCCAATACTTATAGGGCTTTGTTACTTTCAATCATCAAACATACTTCATACTTTCACATACTTTCAATGAAATAACTTTATCATCATCATACCATGCAATTCAATCAGTACACACAGTTATATCAGCCAAAACAAAGCAAAGATAGAAGGCCTAGACTTAAGGGGTTTGCACAGTGCACCCCATATTTCGCAAGGCGAAACTATGCTGTTTCGCAACGCGCACCAAAAATCGCAAGGCGAAACGAGAGTGTTTCGCATAGCGCACTCTACAATTCGCAGGGCGAATTACCAAACCTAAAATCTCAATTTCTCCCAGTTGCATAGCAATAATAATGCGCTATGCGAATCGCAAGACAGAGAGCACCCTCTACAGGGTCTCGCTATGCGAGAAAATTCGCATAGCGAGACTGCATAATCTGCAGAGCGAAATTCTGCAGATTTTAAGCATCTCACACCCTCTTTACCAATTTCACTCACTTTCCCCAACTTCTAACACTTCAATTTCCAAATTCAGACCTAAGTAAACTCATATGGATGTTCCTAGACTCTCCTACTATGATTCTAAGAAGATTAAGACCCAATTTCTACTCAAAAACTTCAAAATCAACAACCTAGATACCCAAATTCAATTTTACCACTTTTATCATGTTTTGGACCAATTTCATTAGCCTAACAAGTCACATTTGACTTCTCTAAGCTGCCCCAACACCCCAAAGGCCCTCTCAACCACATTAGCTCAAAATCACTATCTTAGTTCCTCTTAAAATGACCTAGGACACTATACTCACTGAACTTTTTAACTAATAACACTATATAACATATCTCATACCCTCAACACACTCAATTTCAGCAATGAACCACCTCTAAACCTAAATCACAAACACCAACTCACAGTTTGAAAAGTTGACATACAATAAGTACCTAATTTATCACACAGAATCACCAATTTATCACACAGAATCACCAATTCCCGTTCATAAAAAATCAACATACATAGCAGTTTCATACAAACAATATTCCACAACTTCAAACAGTACCTTAAATCATCCATACCCTAGTTCACAGAACAGAAATTACAAAGAAAACCCAGCTCCCCTTACCTGGAGGTCGAGTAGTACAGCTTGCTAGCACACTCTAATAACTAACTTCCACACAGAACTTTGGACAGGACCTACAGACCACACTAGTGCAGAATCGTTGTTTAACGTCACCCCCATAGACGTTGGTTATGGTGTGGGGAGACGTAAATGACTGACCAGTGGCATTTTCGTAAATAAATTAGCCATCTCGACATCGGTTTGTGGTTTGCCCGACGTCTATAATATTGTAGACGTCAGTTTCGCCCTAAACCGATGTCCATGGGCCTGACAGGTAGGTGAGAAGTCAGTCTATTTCTACTACATAGACGTCGGTTACGGGAAGCCTGACGTCCATCTTGTTGCAATTAATGCGATTCACCTACCTCGCAGGCACTTAAACGTCACTTGGTACAGGACCGACGTCTACTGGACTAACCGATTATTGAAAAGGCACTTCGTTCAGCGCTTTGGATGTCAACACCCCTTCGTCTGACGTCTAAATGGCCTGAAAAGGCAGTTCAATAGTCTCTTGGACGTCGGTTTCGTCAGGCAGCCGATGTCTAAATGGCTGCATTTAATGTGATTCACCCACCCCGCAGGAAAATAGAAGTCCCTTTGTTCAGGACCGACGTCTATAAGTTTATAGACGTCGATGCCCCCAGGTCCCCGTCGTCTACTGGATTGACCGGTTACTGAAAAGTCACTTCGTTCAGCGCTTTAGACGTCAACTACCCTTGCATCCGACGTCTAAATGGCCTGAAAAAGGCAGGTGAAAAGTCTCTTGGACGTCAGATTAGTGAGGTAGTACAATGATCGACGCATAAATTCATGTTAAATAAACTGCGAACTCGCAGTTATGCGCACATCATCTACTTCCTCCTTTCCTTTTCTCTCTCTCGCAGTTACGCGCACAATCTTCTTCCCCCTCTCCTTTTCTCTCTCGGGTATTGCATTACAGGTGTGTTTTTTTTTTTTTATTTCAACCGTTTAAACTTTGTTTTAGTCCGATTAAATTGGTGCCTTGATCGATTATCATCTACTAACTGATTAAAATGTGTTTTCGTTGTGTTTTAGTGCAGTTTTGATCCTCTCTTTGGGTAACGTAGTACCACATTCTCCCATTGTTAGCTTCCTCACGAGAAAAGCGGTGTCTTTTGGATGTTTTATGGCCTTTCGACCCAAAATGGAACTTGGGTCATTGGCTAGTTCTTGTGTCACCGTAATTTTTTCCTTTTGCGGTTGAATGGGAACTAGGCATGGACCTAGGTTCGGTTTTGGGTTGAAATGTCATAAGAGATGCAAAAGACGCAAGCTTTTTTTGTGGGGAAGCTAGCGAAGGGAGAGTTTGCTACTAGGCTATCGAAAGACAGGATCAAAACTGCACTAAAACAAAAATTCTATCTTAAACGTCGGTTAGTGCTATGTCGGACGTCTATAGTGACCATAGACGTCGGTTAGTGACATGTTCGACCTCTATATATCCCAGTAGACATCGGTTAAGGTATGGGCCCACGTTTATATAGTGCCATTAGACGTCGGTTGAGGCCTAGTCCGACGTCTATATAGTGGCCTTAGACGTCGGGGATTGCATGAACTGACATATAAATAAACGTCGGTTATTTGGAATTTCGATGTCCCAATAACGTCAACTGTATAGACATCGGTTGTGAAAGTGACATTAAAAGCCCAAAATAACAGACGTCTACAGCCCTTTCTCCACTAGTGCCACCTTGTGGTGATGAGGAGCAGCTCAAGAAAAAATGCTTGAACTAGAAAATGAAGAAAATCAGTAGGATAGTGTGCCCTAGGTTCCAGAATAGTGGAGAAAAGGCAGAACCACTTACCCGCTGAAGAATGCTAAATTAATCAGTTCGTTTTGAAGGTCTCTACGTCGGAAATTCTAGAACACCTTTTAATCAAACATGCAATGGCAGAATCAATGTGGAGGCTAGAGAAAAGACAGAAAAAATGAAAAACAAGCTTTTTAGAGAGAGAGTGGATTTTAGTTTTAATTCCTATGCTCATACGTATATTCAAAATAAAGAAAGAAAAGCTTCCCTTTTTTAGTTTTAATCCCTCTATTCATTATTTAATATATCTGAGAATATATATATATATATATATATATATATATATATATAAATATTTTTTTTTTCTAAACCCTTACAGTTTAAATATTTAATAACATGTAAATATAGTATGTTACATGTTAGCTTGTATTCTTTTTAATATATTATATATTTATTTATTTATTTTATTATTATTTCTTAATTTAAAAAATTACACCTGTCAATTTAGTGTCAATATCAATCTCACGAATTATTGTCCTCAATATATGTTATTTTAAGTCAATTTGGATATATTTTTTAAATGAAGCAATTTTATTCTCTTTTAAACTGAGATCAAAATTAATTTTTAAATAAATATTATATTGACATTTTTTATTAAAATTTACATTCTTATTAAATTTATTAAATTATTTTTAAACAACTCTTAATACTTGTAAAATATAAGATTATAATCAATTTAAACTAACTCTACTCCTAATTCTTTTAACCAAGTTAAACTATATTTTCATAACCGAAGCATATTGAACTTTAAGCTTTCACGTATCATTTTTATTTATAAAAGCGTACATAATTCAAATGAACCACATTTTCTGTTTACTTTTTTTTCCTTTCCCTTCTTTTATCTTTCACTTTTCTTTTAAATTTGTATTTTCAATTTTTATCTCTTTGAGAATGACGTTAAGCAAAATATAAATTGTTTTTATCTTATCAAATTTTTAGAGTAAGTATTTATTTAGTCTAAAGACTTTTCTTTTTTGTTTTTTGATTTTTCATCAATTTTAATAGGATTAGTTGAAAAAAATAACTATTTCAACTTTTTTTTTATCATATATTAAAATATTATTATATTTAGATATTTTATTCTAAATTTCTAGATTTTGAATTAGTTTGTACTTACATTAGAGATTTAATTAGAATAAAAGATTACATAGAAAGAAAATTATTTATGATAATAGATAACTTGTATGTAAAAATTATTTCATCACTTTATGATTTTCATGTGATTATAAATACTTATCATATAAATTTGAATGACAACGTACAATTCTAATCTATTAAAGATGAGGTTCGAATTTATCACTTTAACATTTAAGAAGTCGAATTATTAAAGTAAATTAAAAATACTTTTTAAATTAATTAATTTTATTTTTCAGACTAAATTTTCTGATATTTTCTCTCAAAGTAAAATATTTTCCTTAAATGAAAATAGTACACAAATTCAAACCTTGATTGTGAACCTCACAAGAGTGCAAATATTATAATAGTGCCAACGTCGCTAAACTATGAACTTGAATTCCTCTCACTTATCTTTTCATATTCCGAATCTCATCTCACCCATCCTTGTAGGGTGGAGCAAGGCAGAGTAGAAGTGCGAAGCAGAGACAACATATCTTCTCGCAATACTCTCAAAATCTTAAATAATTTCGTTCTACTTTTCAATTGCCTCAACATATAGTTTAAGAAAAGTAATAAAAATATATAAGTTATTAAGAAAGATGTAGTAATAAAAAAAAAAGTAAGTGGAGATATAAAATAAGATAGAAATGTAGGATTATTATTTCTCTTTATAAAAGCTTAGATAATAAAAATGAAACACATTAGTTCCATTTCTTGCATTTGCGTTTGCCAGATTCGTACCTGCATGGTCCATCTTTCATAATATACCAATGGCAATCTAAACATAAATTATAATCCCTCTGTTCAACATATGAATCAAAATACAACCTAGGACCATTTCCCCATTGAACCGAACAAAAAAACAGTGCATTTCCAAAAAAGTTAGTTTGAAAAGTAAATTCGTAGGTTTGACCAACATGGAGAACGTGGAATCCAAGATCATCATCTTTTGATTTGTAGTGAAGAGTTATAGTTTCATGTCCCTCCATACTGTTGGTAATTTCCACACTAGTTGGCTCCCATGCCAATGCTAATGTCAACATGGACAGCAACACAATGATTTTTACTAACATATACGTTGTAAATTGTTTGGTTCATTTTCTGTTCTTCAATCTGTTATATATATAGGTTGCAAAACAATGACCTAATGTTGAAGGACAAAAATGTCTTTTCAATTTTGTATTTGAGCTATTGGAAAATATTTATCCCAAAATTTTAATTATAATTATTTATATTCTATTACTTGTGCTAAATTAATTAATTCAATTCATAGAATTGGCATGAGTAACGCTCAATTCATATAACTAATTAATTAATTATATTTTATTAACTATCATTTCCACTTCTAAATTATTGTTAATTTTAATTGTGGAAGACATGATTGTTAATTTCATCTACAAAAAGTTCGAAATCCTTGCAAAAGTATGACAAAACTATCAATGTAGTACAACAATTAACAGAGTAATAAAATATAAATAACTAATGGTAAGACAATATTATAAAAAATATTTGGAATAAATGTTTTCTTATAATTAAAATTATTTTTATCAATAAAATGTCAATTAATTAATTAACCCAAAAATAATTGAGTAAAAAATATCAATAATTAATTTTGAAAATATTATATAGTATAAAAGAAATTTTGTTTGGAATAAATGCTTTTCTATAATTAGAATTTATTTTATCAATAAAATTTAAATGAATGAATTAATTAATTAATAATTACATAATATCAATAATTAATGATGAAAAAATAGAATAAAATAAAATAAATTTATAATAAATATTTTCTTAAAATTAAAATTACATTAATAAATAAAATTTAGGAAATTAATTAATTAAAATAAAAATTAAAAATAATGAAATATCAGTAATTAAAAATTAATAATACTTACATCACTATTAATTATAAACATTTTATATTACGAAAGGATTTTATGGACTGATTTCAAAATTTTAATTATTGACAATTTTATTAATAAAAAAATCCACTAATAATATATATTTTATTTATTTATAAAATAAGTTTATGAATAGATAAAATGTGTATTATGTCAAATTTAGTGACAAATTTCGTACGAATAGATAAAATATATATTATAACAAGTTTAGTGACAAATTTCGTAGATAAAATTGATCAATTAATCAAATTTAACAACAAATTTACTTTGTTGATGAAACTTTATTGTTAATTCCAAATTTTTATAGTAAATTTTAAATAAATCTCGAAACATGTGATGCTGCGTCTATTATTTTCTTTTCTTTTAGGTACTTTCTTTTTACTTCTTTATTTTCCCACTTCATTTTTCTCTCTTTTTTATATTTGTCTTTTTATTTTTTATCTCTTTTAGAATTTGATCATGTTATACAAAGACAAGATGTTTGTATTTTATCTGATTTTCAAACAAAATAAATTTTGATTTAGACTAAAGATTCTATATTCTATTTTTTTTTACTATTTTTGAATCCAACCCTAGCTCCATGACAACTAACGCACTGTCGCTGGCAACACCAAGATCGTTGTACAAGTGGCACAAGGTTCGCAGGGATCACATCGGGTGGATTAGTGAGGCTCAAATATATATATTGCACTTTTGACACTTGAGATTATGAGGCTCAAATAAATAATTGTGTTTTAGAAATGAGAATGAGCTAGATAATGTGTTACATAATCTTTTTATAGTTTGACTATTATCTATGATTATATTTATACTGTAAGACTCTTTGGTCAACCACAAATCGAATGTTCAGTCTTGGACTTGTACAAGTAACTCTCGAGACTAGATGATCAAGAAAATGAATCGGTCAATCATGAGCCATGACAATTAATTTTAACGTTGATAGGGAAGCAATGTGAAAATTAAACCCAAACTCTTGTGTGTTTTTTATTATAACAACATAAATTTTTTAATAGTTTATTGCACAACAACTGAAATGTTTAGTTGTGTTAATATGTTGTTTGTGCGTGAACGGTTTGTTTTGCATACTTATTGTGATTATACATGAGTTTATATATGTGGTATGCATATCACGGTTTTGTATGATAAAACTATTTGCACAATGCTTATATATATATATATATATATATATATATATATATATATATATATATATATATATATATATATATATGAAGTAATTGATTACAACGTTTATGTAATTAATTAGATTTATCAAATATCAGCAAATGTTTAACTGTGGCAAACTACAATTTTTAACCATTACATTATATGTATAATCGATTAAAATTTATGTCTTTGCTAATGCCTGATTGTTCAATCCAGTGATGTATTTTCAAATGCAAAGGTTTTCAAAAATTGCTTAAGTGTTACACTTAACCGATTACATGGTTTTCCTAATCGGTTAAATCATCTACATATTGGAAATTGTTTTCATGTTAAGTCTTAACTGCCATAATAGTTATATTTTGAATTGTTTTGATTTACATCAATTGTGAAATCAATTACATTAAATGCGTAATATGTTAAATGTGTTTTAATGCAATTATGGTATAACAGTATTAATTGCTTAACCGATTACATTAATCGATTAAAATGCATCAGACTTGAGAAAACTATATATTGACACACATCTCTCCAAAATGTTTATCCAAGTAAATAAAATTTAAGTGTGGATTAAGGTAAATTAAATACATATATGGTCTCTCTTTATATATATATATATATATATATATATCAAGTAGTATATATTATTTATGGAAGAGTACTACAATATACCAACGTCATAATGTTTTCTTGAACCTTACAATTGATATATTTATTTGAAGATGAATTTAACCAACACTTGTAGTAATTCAAACACAATATTCCACATGTTTAATCAAAATGCTATGATCTTGGAAAATTTTAGACTATTATGTATATTTATCTTATTCACTCACTTTTTTGAAGTTATACAACACTTTTTTTTAATATATTACAATTGTCATATTGATTTAAACATGAATTTCAGTATAAAAATATTACAATAGTTTAAGAAATGTGTTGCAGTCCAAAAAATAAATAATTGTAAGTGGAAGTATAAAATAAGTATCCGTGGCATAGAAGTGTAGGGTTATTATTTTGGAAAATGTTTTTTTAACAACTTTTTTTGACAACTTTTTTATAATCGCTTATGTGGCAGTTTGTGATTGGGCCGTTTCAAATATACAAACCAATAAAATAGTGACACATAATCTGTTGTCAAAAAGCTTTTAAAAAAATTTGTTAAAATATCATGGTCAAATGTTCCCAAATGTTATTAATTTTCTTTATCAAAACATGAATAATTAAAATGAAGCACATTAGTTCCATTTATAGCATTTATGAATGCTTGATTCGTATCTACATGGTCCATCTTTCTTAATATACCAATGGCAGTATGAACATTTATTCAAATCCCTAAATTGGACATATGCATCAAAATACAACAAAGAACCATTCCCCAATTGAACCGAACAAAAGAACAGTGTTTTATAAATGTGAGTCCTAAAACTCCATTGGAAGCTCTGGTTAAAATTGAGAAGGTGCACTCCAAAATCATTATCTTTTGATTTGCATTGAAGGTATAGATTTTCTCTTCTCACGAAACCATTCGTAATCTCTACTGTTACCCGTTCTGCCCATGTCAATGTGACCATGCACAACAAGAGAACGATTTTCGTAAATAGAGACATTGCAAATTCTCACACTATTTTTCTAGCTAATGAATATGTTATATATACACATACAAAGACCAAGGACAAAAATGTCCTTTCAATTTTGTATTTGACATGAGTCAAATGAGTTAAAGGAATTTAGCTAAAACTTATTATATTATAGACTTAAATGCTCCTCCTTTGGTCCTATTTTCGTTGATTTTATTTAATGTGAAAATCATTTTTTTAAGATTTAATGTAATTCCAATTTTCGTAATTTATGTTTAAAGTGGTCATTTTTCATAACACTGTCTAAATCATTAACAACGGACTATACACATGGATAGTGATTGAATGAGTTGTTGGATTGTTGTTTATGTGGTTGTCCTGCATAGTTCCTTAAGTGACCATGCAGAGTTGTTTTGTTCCTCCACCATTGTGAATACAACCATTATTACAGCCACCACTGGAGCAACTTTGTTCCTCCACCATTGGACCCACCATCGAAGCAGCTTCGTTCCTCCACCACCGCGAATGAAACCACCCATTGGAGCCACCATTAGAGCAACTTTGTTCCTCCACCACCGTGAATGCAACTACCAAAAATGCAGATCCACCTATATTATAGACTTAAATGCTCCTTTATCTCCTATTTTTGTCGATTTTGTTTAATGTGAAACTTTTTTGAATGTTTAATATGGTTTTAATTTATGTTAAGTGTAATCATTTTTCATCACACCATCTAAATCATTAACGACAGACTATACACATGGACAATGATTGAATGAGTTGCTGAATTATCGTGTCTATGGTTGTCTTGCTTAATTGCTTACGTGACCATGCAATGCTGCTTCGATCCTCCACCACCGTGAATGCAACCACCATTAGAGTCACGACTAGAGTAGCTTCATTCCTCCACCACCGAGAACGCAACTACGAAAAATGCAAATGCACCTAGTGAACATCCATTGAGGCACCTTGCGAGCCACGCATGAAGTGTCTATCCCACCAATCTAGCTTTCCTGACCGCATGCTTCGTTCACCCACAATGTCACACTTCTCCGTGAGCCACCAACATCAAAACTAACGTCGACCTTCAAGAAAACACTTATAGATCCAAATCGTGCAAACCATGTCGAACCCTCTCTACATCTCGCTCCTCCACCAACACAGATATGCCTCTTTCACCACTACGATGAACCATCAAGAATCATGAGTAGCAACGGACCACCAAGCAACAACAACAAAATTATGATGCTGATAGTATCGCACAACCAAAGCCCTCAATCGTGCCAGCCAAATCAAAATAGAGACTTGAAAATTGTAAGCCTAAATCGCGACACCACCATCACAGAAACCCAGTGATTATGGATTTGTCCTAGGTATGGTTTGCCATTAGGAGTTTCGAGAAAATGAATTCACATTTTGTGTTAAAGGCACGAGGTGGTGGAGGAACAAAGTTGCTCCGATGGTATCTTCAATGGTGGTTGCATTCATGGGGTGATGGAGGAATGAAGTAGTGTCGCATGGTCACATAAGCAACTGTGCATGATGACCACGTAAGTAACAATTAAACAACTCATTTAAATGATCAAATTGAACATAAATTATGAAAAATGAGATCACATTAAACACGCGAAAAGAATGAGTCTCACATTAAACAAAATCGATGAAAAATATGGACTAAAGAATTATTTAAGCCTATATTATAAGTGATGTGAAGATCATTAAAGAGATTTAATTGTACAATTGGTTACCATTCAAAGAAAAAATGGCACTCTAATTGAGAATGATAACGAAGAAACTTAAACCAAAAGTTTTAATTTATTAGATTGAATTTTCCATTTAATTAAATGCATTAAAAGGAACGGATTGAATAACTAATAAAAAATGTTCTAAAGCATACGTTGTTCTTTTTTAATTCATGAATAATAAAAAATAGTAAAATACATTTAATGAAAATTTTCCCATTGCATAAATAAATAATCTTTTTAGGTTAAAAGGTTATAGTTTTTCTTGAATGTTATCTGTGTTTTTCATATTGTTTTTAGAAGATTTTGGCTTGATATTTTAAACAGCATTATTCCTTGAACCAAAGTTATTTGATGTGAATTTGTTTATAATAGGTTAGGAAACTTATATTTTTCAATTTGACTCAAAATGTGTTTTAAATGTTTGAGTCACTACGAACATCAAATTGACGAATGACTCGCTTATATTATGAATTAGAATCATGTATTTTCAAATCACCAGGTTTTTTTTTCCTAATGCGGATATCAATCAATAATTCTTATATTTTCTCTCCAACAATCATATTTTTAGTATTTTTTTATCTTTAAAGATGGAATATGGATGAAAAAAAAGATAAAACTAGAGAATGATAGATGAAGAGAGTAAAAATAAAGATTTTGCGAAGTAAATTATCAATGATAGAATAAGAACTTGTAACTCAAATTATTAGAACCAACATTTGATTAGCTATTTTTACTCTTCATAGGATTATCAAATGGTTTGAAAATATATCTACAATTTGTTATCCTTAACTTACATTTTGGACTACCTATTTATATTTTTCTCATTTTTTTGCCACTTACTTAAAAATAAAATAAATGAAATAACTACATTCAACTATTACGTTGTAATAGTAGTTCTCACTATTTAGGACTTAATATATATAACTTCTGTCTTCATCTGGCTTGAGTCTCTGTTTTATTTTGAACTTCTTTCGAAGTCTTTCTATCTCATCCTTCTCTCAACACAATCATTGTTGGAAGTCTCACATCGACTAGAGAGAAAGTCAAATATATATATATATATATATATATATATATATATATATATATATATATATATATATATATATATATATATATATATATATATATATATATATATATATATATATATATATATATATATATATATATATATATATATATAAGTGGGGTGCAAATCTTACCTTACAAGTCGATGTTGGAAGTCCCACATCGACTAGAGATAAGGCCAAATTATAATGTATAAATGGGATGCAAACCTCACCTTACAGCTAGTTTGTGAGGTTGAGTTAGGCTTAAAGTCCACTTCTTAATATGGTAATATATTGGAAGTCCCACATCGACTAGAGATAAAGTAAAATTAATATATATATATATATATATATATATATATATATATATATAGTTTTTAAAACAATATAAAAATAGTGTATGAATATAAATATATGAACATAAATGCATATATATGAACGGAAAATAAATTAAATCCAATATTCCTCCTTAAGTTGCAGCATATATATATATCCTTAATGCTCAGCTTGGACAACAAAGATTGAAATTGTGTTGGATGCAAAGCTTTAGTATGAATGTCTGCAAGTTGAGCTGAAGTAGAAATGGGCAGGACCTTAATTACACCAGCTTGAACTTTATCCCTTATGAGATGACAATCAATTTCAATATGTTTTGTCCTCTCATGCATGGCTGGATTCTGTGCAATTTGTATAGCATATTGATTGTCACAAAACAGAGGAATTGGTTGTGATAGAGGTTGTTTCAAATCATGATGCAAATACATAAGCCATTGAATTTCACATACTGTGGAAGCTAAGGCTCTATATTCTGCTTCAGTTGATGATATAGATATAGTACCTTGCTTCATGGATTTTCAGCTGATTAAGGATGCACCATAGAACACATTAAAACCAGTCACAGACCTTCTAGTGTCAGGGCAAGCAACCCAATCAGAATCACTAAAAGCCTTGAGAGCATGTTCTGTGTTGGAGGGAAAGAATAATTTGTCCTGGATTGTTCTTGATATATCTCAAGATCCTTAATGTTGTTGCATATTGATCTTCTAAAGGATTGAAAAGAAATTGACTGAAAGTACTAACAACAAAACATAAATTTGGTCTTGTGTTGGTTAGATATAATAACTTGCCAAGAAGTCTTCTATAGGCATGCCTCTTTATTTTGTATACCCATTTACATCCAATAGGTTGCTTTCCATAAGGTAGATCAGTCAAAACCCAAGTTTTGGTATTTTCTAAAGCTGTAGTTTCTTTATCCATGGCAGTTATCCAACAATCATGTTTGATGGCTTGGTTATAGGTTTTTGGTTCACTAACTTGGGAAAGATTAAAGACATATGATTTATGAAAAGATGATAATGCATCATATGAGAGATATGAAGAGATAGGACATAAGGTATTTGTGGATGACTGAGTGGCGGAAGAAGTAGATAACATGTTGCAATGATAGTCTTGCAGATAACATGATTTATGTTTTGGCCTGGTTGATTTCCTTTGTGGAGTTGCAGTAGCAGGTTCAACAGAAACAGGTTCAGAAGAAAAAATAACAGGGTTTGTAACAATAGAAGGAGGAGATGTAGATAGTAAAGAGGGTTGATCAGTAACTTCTGAGAAAAGAGGTGATGAAGAGGAAATGAATTTGGTGACAAAATCCAAGGAATTTTGTGTATCAATAGGTGAGTGCTTGTCACTGGTAAGAAAAGGAAATATGTTTTCATAAAATACTACATTCCTTAATAGAAAAATTTCCTTTGAGTTAAAATCTAACAAAAGGTAACCTTTCACTCCTGTTTTAGAACCAAGTACAACACATTTTCTTGCACGAGGTCGAAATTTTGTTCTGAGCTTGAAGAGTTGAAGCATAGCAAAGTGAGCCAAAAACTCGTAAGTAATGTCATGTTTAACATTGTGTAATAACTGAGATGGAGAAAAATATGCCAAAACTTTGGAAGGTAAAATATTAATGAGTTGCACAACACAACGAACAGCAAAAGACCAGAAAATTATGGGCAAATGGGATTGAAACATTAAATATCTAGCAACATTGAGAATATGTTGATGTTTTCTCTCAACAACTCCATTTTGTTGAGGTGTTTGCTTAGAATAGTGACAAGTATCACAATGAATGTATTTTGTATCAAGTAAAGTGACATACATGGTGCGTAATTTGATATAATAAGAAGAAGAAGGATGCCCTAGTCTACAGTGCCAAATATTTATAGAGTTAGGTCTTATTGTAGAACAAGCAACAAAATTATCAAGAGTAACAACAATTGGTGATTGCTTCTCTTGATGTCTTGGGAGTACTTCCTTTATCTCATATTGCTCATACATTTTTATCGACTTCTTTCAAACTCTTTGTATGGACTCACTTTCCCTTATTTTATCTCTTCAATTTAATTTTTCTCTCCATATCCCCAACACAAAATGTATTCATGAGGTTAACAAGCACATAGGCATTTTAAAATAAATTAAAAGGAAATAAGTTTTCAAATATTGAAAAGTGTTTTAAAAGGTTCTTATCTTAGTTGGTTTATTAAGTTTGGCATAAATCGATTAATGGTAAGGTTTACAATAAGATAATTGATTATCTTTTTAATAATTAATTAAACTTGAGAATCATTTCAAGTAATTTCAGTCTTCTCAAAATATTAGTCAATTACAATATTTTATAATCAATTAAAAGTGTTTACTATTATAATTGTAAATTGATTAAAATGTGTAATAATTTATTAAAGAAGAAAGCCATATAATTGTTTACAAAATTAATTTAGAATGATCGACTAGGAACTTGAAATAATTAATTAAATGTGTTAGTATGTTTGAATCAATGTTTAAAACAGCTTTTCATAATTGCAAATTGAAAAGGTGAATTTTGTCTACTAAGTTTGAGATATTTCAAATATAAATGAGCTTTCAATATTTAAGATCAAAGTCTTTCTATTTCGTTTGTTTGGAGTTTTATTTGTTGTTTTTGTTGTTTCTTGTGTTTGTATATTATTTTAACAATAATTGATAAGACATATGACATCTGATAAAGTTCGGATTCTTATTAGTTTGATCAATTGATAAAACACTAAAGAAAATATTATATTATTGATGAAATTTTACCAAAGAAAAAAAATCTACAGACAAAATTCTATAATAAAATAGAGTTCTAATAAACTTTAGGATTTTCTTACCAAAAAATATTTCTACCTTCATCGATAAAATAGACAATTTTCCATTTTAGCTTTGATCATGTTGTGATAAATTCATTAGTAAATCCTTCATCAATTGAATTTTTAAAAATTTGTCGATAAATTTGTTAATAATTTAGTTTTTGAAAATTCGTTGGTAAAATAGATACTAATTTTTCTATCAAATTTGATGAAAAACATGTTATATATTAAATGAAGATAGATGAAAAGAATAAAAGAAAAGGAGAATGAAAAGGAAGAGAAAGCAATGGAACCCACGAAGGCGACAAAGGAAGAAGATGAAAAGGAGAGAAGGAGAAAAAATCAAAGGTGGTAAGACCAGTAACAATAATAGTGATGACAACAACAATAAAGATAAATGGTAACAAAAAAGAGGAGGAAAACTAAAAAAAAAAAAAAAAAAAAGAGGAGAAAATTGTAATATTTACTAAAAAAAATTGTTATAAATTATTAACAAAATTTTCAATCTATTGATAAAATTTTTTACAAGCATTTTATCTATAATTTTTTTCCTTTAGTATGCTTTTTTTTAATGAAGATCAATATCTCCTTTAACTTGAGTGTTTAAGAGTTAATAAGTGTTATTGAGTTTGTAATAACAAATTATTTATTTATTTTATTTTGTTTCTTAATTTAAATATATATATATATATATATATATATATATATGTGTCTGTGTGTGTGTGTTAATTCAGTGTCAATATCAATTTTACGAGTTATTGTTTTATATTCGATCCGTTTTAATATTTGTTATTTTAAGTCAATTTGGATATTTTTTTTTAAATGGAACAATTTTATTCTCTTCTAAATTGAGATCAAATTAATTTTTAAATAAATATTATATTGATATATTTTTATTAAAGTTTATATTTTTATTAAATATTTATTCAAATATTTTTAAACAACTTTTAATACTTGTAAAAGATAAGATTATAATGAATTTAAACTAACTCTACTCCTAATTCTTTGAACCAAGTTTAACTTCATTTTCATAACCAAACTTAATATTGAACTTTAAGCTTTCATTCACAAGTATCATTTTTATTTATAAAAGCGTACATAATTTAAATGAACCACATTTTTCCGCTTCCCTTCTTTTATCTTTCACTTTTCTCTTAAATTTGTATTTTCAGTTTTTATCTCTTTGAGAATGACGTTAAGCAAATAAAAATTGTTTTTATCTTATCAAATTTTTAGAGTAAGTTTTTATTTAGTCTAAAGACTTTTGTTTTTTCTTTTTTGAATTTGTCATCAATTTTAATAGGATTAGTTGAAAAAAAATTATTTCAACTTATTTTTGTCATATATTAAAATATTATTATATTTAGATATTTTTTATTCTAAATTTCTAGATTTTGAGTTAGTTTGTACTTACACTATAGATTTAATTAGAATAAAAGATTACATGCAAGGAAAATTATTTATGATTATAGATAACTTGGATGTGAAAATTATTTGATCACTATATTTTTATTTTTTGGTCTTAGAATTATGGTTTTATTATGAGATTTTATGATTTTAATGTGATTATAAATAATATAAATTTGAATGATAACGGTACAATCGTGATTTATTAAAGATGAGGTTCGAATGGATCACATTTAAGAAGTCGAATTATTAAAGTGCATTCAAAAATATTTTTGAAATTTATTAATTTTATTTTTCAGAGTAATTTTTCTGATATTTTCTCTCAAAGTAAAATATTTTCCTTAAATGAAAATAGTACATAGATTCAAACCTTGTTTCTATTTTTCAATAATTTCTTTCTTTTTCTTTGCTTGTCTCTTTAATAGTTTATATTTGAATGTTTATTATAGATGTAATTATTTCTATATTAATTGAATTATTTTGGAAGTTTCACATTAATTAGATATAAGGTTAATTTAGAATATATAAGTGAATGCAAACATTATCTTATTACAAGCTATGTTGATTTAGACTTAAAGTCTATTTTTTAACAAGATGTAAATTGTGTTTTATGAAAAATACTATTGAAAATGATGAAGACTTGTATGAATATATTGTCACATATATGAGATGATATTTATGTGAATTATTGTTTGATTTTTGTATTAAGAATTGAAAATTATGTTGTAACAAATCTTCTTACTTCACTCATGATCTAAGTCACATAGACTAATATATCATTTGGTGAGAAACTAAGAAAAACTCTTATTAATGATTATAATCTCTATATTACTCGAATTTCAATTATAATCTTGTACTATATTTTTTTTTCATTTGGTTTTTTTATAAAAATGAAAATGGAAGTGCAAGAACAATTGATGAGGTGTAACGTAAAAGTGATAAAACTCAAAGTGGTATGTATGGTGGTCAGGGAAGTTGCAATAAAGTAACGAGAACATTGAAGTAAATTGCATAAAGAAAATTACCAAGGAAAGAAAATTGCAACCATCAACATTGGATTAACTATTTTTCCTAAGAGTGGAAAAGTGGGCTAGATCCAACAAACTAGCCCGTCTACTCGACTAAATAAAGGCAGGTCGAGAGATGCTTTTGAACCTGCCAACCCATAATAGTCTTGCCCGTTCGGTCCACCAACCCGTCGAACTAGCTGTGAGGCAGGAATGGCAAACTCATCGACCCATTACACGTTAATTAACTTAGCTTGCAAAATTAGGTTTGTGTGTTGTGTTTTTTGCTTTCTTGAGAGTGTGAATGCCACGAGAGTGTGAACGTTGCAAGAGTGCAAACACCATCGTGAGACTATGAACACCGCAAGAGTATAAATGTTACGAGAGTGTGAACGTTTGCGAGAGTGTAAACACCAATGTAAAACTATGAACGCCACGAGAATATGAACATTGTGAGAGTGTGAACTTCGCGAGATTATGAACCTCGCAAGAGTGCAAACACTATAATAGTGCGAACGTCACTAAATTATGAATGTGAATCCCTCCCACCTATCTTTTCATAGTTTGAATCTCATCTCACCCCATCCTTATAGGGTAGAGGAAGGCAAAGTAGAAGAGCAAAGCAGAGGCAACACATGTTCTCGCAATGCTCTTAAAATCTTAAATAATTTCATTCTACTTTTCAATTGTCTCAGCATATAGTTTAAGAAAAGTAATAAAAATATATAAGTTTAAGAAAGGTGTAGTAATAAAAAAAATGTAAGTGAAGGTATAAAATAAGATAAAAGTGTAGAGTTATTATTTGTCTTTATAAAAGCGTAGATAATTAAAATGAATCACATCAATTCCATTTATGGCAATTCATAATGCCATATTCGTACCTACATGGTCCATTTTTCTTAATATCCCAATTGCACTTAAAACATATATGAGAATCCCTATCTTGATCATATGCATCAAAGTACAACCTAGGACCATTTCCCCATTGAACCGAACAAAAGAAATGTGTTCCCCCGAAAAAGTTAGTTCCAAAATGAAATCCGTAGCTTTGGTTGAAAGGGAGAACGTGAAATCCAAGATCATCATCTTTTGATTTGCAGTGAACATTTATAGTTTCATGTCCCTCCAAAGTATTCATAATTTGCACACTAGTTGGGAATGACCATGCCCATGCAAATGTCAGAATGCACAACAACACAACGATTTTCACTAACATATACATCGTAAATTCTCACGTTCATATTTTGTTCTTCAATATGTTTTATATATATATATATATATATATATATATATATATATATATATATATATATATATATATATATATATATATATATATATATATATATATTGGAAAACAATGGCCTAATATTGAAAGACAAAAATGTCTTTTCATTTTTGTATTTCACCTAAGTTATTGGAAAATATTTATTCAAAAATTTTAATTATAGGAAACCTTTATCCCAAAATGTTAATTATATAAACAATGGCCTAATGTTGAAGGACAAAAATGTCTTTGCCTTTTTGTATTTGACCTGAGTTATTGGAAAACATTTATCCCAAAATTTTAATTATAGGAAACATTTATCCCGAAATTCTTTCACCATTAATTATTTATATTCTATTACTTATTATGTTAAATTAGAATTAATTATTTATATTCACCATTAATTATTTATATTCTATTACTTGTTGTGTTAAATTAATTAATTCAATTCATATAATTGGCATACATGAGTACCGTTCAATTCATATAGCTAATTAATTAATTATATTTTATTAACTCTCATTTCCACTTCTAAATTATTGTTAATTTTAACTGTGTAATACATGATTGTTAATTTCATATGTAGAAGACACAAAAAGTTCTCATGGAGGAAATCCTTGCAAATATATGGCAAAACTATCAATTTAGCACAACAATTAACCGAGTAATAAAATATAAATCACTAATGGTATTATAAAAAATATTTGGATTAAAGTTTTCCTAATAATTAGAATTATTTTTATCAATAAAATGTACATTAATTAATTAACCCAAAAATAAATGAGTAAAAAATATCAATAATTAATTTGTAAAAAAATCTTATACTATGTTTGCTTACAATTAAAATTACTTGTATCAATAAATTTAAATTAATTAATTTATTAATTAACAAAAAAATAAAAAAAGTAATAAAACAACACTAATTAATGGTTTAAAAAAATTATACTATAAAAGAAAATTTGTTTGGAATAAATGTTTTTCTATAATTAAAAATTATTTTATCAATAAAATTTAAATCAATTAATTAATTAATTAACACAAACTATATAATATCAATAATTAATGATGAAAAATAGAATAAAAAAATAATTTTATAATAAATATTTTCTTATAATTAAAATTAATTTTAAAAATAAAATTTAGGAAATTAATTAATTAAAATCAAAATTAAAAATAATAAATATCAATAATTAAAAATTAAAAATACATACATCAGTTTTAATTATAACCATATTATGTGGACTGATTTCAATTGATAATTTTATTAATAAACAAATTCATTAATAATACATATTTTATTTATTAATAAAATAAATTTACAAATAGATAAATATATTGTTACAAATTTCATACGAATAGATAAAATATATATTATTTATTTATTGAAAAAATCATTGTTTAACAAATTTCATACGAATAGATAAAATGTATTGTTTTTGTTCATCTTCATTATGGTGATATTTGTTCATATTATCTTTATCTTTCTCTTGATCATGTACGGTAATATGTCTCACACGACCGGTTACACCGAACGGTCAAGCCTACTAGTTGAATGGGCCGAATTATTAAACTGATCCAGCTTTATTGGGCCTATGTCACAAATGAGAATAAAGAAACAGTATCATATAATATCATATATCTCGTATCAAATAATATCTCAACAGAGATATTTCAGGTGAGTTTGTTTATATTTCATTCGGTTTATATTTTATTTTGTTATATTGATTTTATATCGATCCAAAGCCTATAAATAAAGACCAAAAGGCTCCAAACAAGGTACGCACAATCTAGCCTACAGTATACTGATTCCCACACCCACACTCTCATACTTGATTGAGTTTTACCCTCTCTCCGTTCTAGGCATCTACTTGCTGAGGACAGAGGGTCTTCTTATACCGACATCTGACTTGATCGTCGGAGTACCTTTACAGGTATCACCCCCCTCTTGGGCAAAGGTTGAAGAACGGACGGTCTGAAGAATGGACGGTGAAGGTAATTAGAGATTTCGCATCAGAAGGAAGCAGAATCGCGCCATCGAGGTTAGTGCTTTCGGTCCCAGAAAATTTCTACCGGAACATTTTGGCGCCCATCGTGGGGCCGAAAGCGAAGACTCCCAATGGTGACCACCCGAAGCATGGACAATATTGATCATACAGAGCTCCTAACACGACTTCAAGCTCAACTAGAACGGCAGACCCAGATGATTCTCCAGCAACAGGAGGCGCATCAACAACTCGTTGCAGAAATAGCCCAACTTAGAGAAAGACAACAGGAGACAACAGAAGACAATAGCCACACTGGCAACCCCAATCATGGCCGCCGCAACGGCTGAAATAACCACCATCACGACGATAGAGGTCCTCCACCACGATCACTTGAACTGCTACCCTTCACTGAGGAGATTATGCAGACTGAAATGTCCGACCGGCCGCCCCCTCAAATCGAAAAATTCGATGGAACAACGGATCCAGAACACCATCTCCGTAATTTCATCGACTCCATGGCTTTTTATTCGAACAGTGATCCCGTCAAATGCAGAGCCTTCTCCCTATCCCTTAAAGACGAAGCCCTGGAATGGTATTATACTCTTCCTCCAAACTCTGTCGACAATTTTCAAACTGTCACCACGCTTTTCAAAAGGCAATTCTCTGCCAGCTGGAGGGAAAGGGTGTCCGCTGCCGAACTCGTCAATCTCAAACAAGGGAGAGACGAGCCCCTGAGAACGTTCATGCGTAGGTACTCGAAGACGGCCATGAGAGTGAAGGGTGTCTCCCATGAGTTCATCATCAGTAACCTCCCTAACTGCCTCAAACCAGGGTTTATCTCAGAAAGCCTGTACGCTGAATTACCAAAAACTATGGAAGAGTTGCATGAAAGAATGACCAAATTTATCAAAATGGAGGACCAAAGACATTGCCGGAAGAAGATCGAAGTTCCGGCCACAGATGCCAAGCGTGATAACAAACGCCCAGATGACAGAGGTCGTAATCAAAGGCCCCTTCGCAGAGAACTGAAAGCCCCGCTCGAACCCCGGTACGGCTCCGAGGGACAAGGTGTTTGACAAAGCTTTCCAAGCCAATCTAATTACCATTCACAAAAGGCGTACGCCCAGGGACGCGGACGCATCCAAGATATGTCGGTTTCATGACAACCAAGGGCATTCCACCGAGGGTTGCCAAGGGCTTAAAGATGAGATAGAAAGATTAGTCCGGGCAGGCTATCTACGAGAATTTGTTAAAATAGAAACACGCCAACGAGGACGTTCCCCCCAACGGGAGCGTTCCCCTAGAAAATTCAGGAGGAGTCTTAAGCCATCGCGATGAAAGCCCGAACGCCCTCGGGAACATTCGAGAAGCAGATCCCGAAAGCGAGACCCGACCCCAAAAGGCCGTATTGACACCATCTCAGGAGGTTTTGCCGGAGGAGGAGCCTCATCTTCAGCTCGCAAAAGACACTTGCGAAACTTGCGCAGCGTCCATACAATAGCCCGGAACCCTTTGTCAATGCCGGACATCACCTTTACCAACAGGGATTTCCATGCCCCCGATCCAGAACAAGATGATCCCATGGTCATCACGGCTCGAATTGCGGAATATGACGTGACCAAGGTCCTAATCGACCGGGGAAGTTCTGTCAACATTCTATACTGGACAACATTCCAGTGAATGGCCTTGACTGAAGGGGCCATAACACCTTTTCATGAACAGATTGTTGGTTTTGCAGGTGAACGCGTTGACACAAGGGGATATATCGACCTAAAGACCCGCCTGGGTACCGGTGACCAATCCAAAGAAATCCGCGTACGCTTCTTGTTGGTGGAAGCCCATACTTCGTACAATGCTCTTCTCGGCCGCCTGTGCCTGAACGCCTTTGGAGCAATCGTATCAACCCCACATTTAGCGATGAAGTTCCCGTCCGGAAATGGTGAAATATGCATCGTTCGAGCAGATCAGAAAACCGCTCGGCAATGTTACACGGCTTCCTTAAAAGCCGCTACATACAAAAGAGAGAGTAGGCCCGAAACCATATTGGTCGACCTAGACCCGAGGACCAACACAGATGACCGGATTCAACCCCAGGAGGAGATCAAATCGATCGTCCTAGGGAAGAATAAAGAACAAGTTACTAATATTGGAGCTGACCTCACACCTACGAATGAAGGCGACCTCACAGCTCTGTTACGGGCTAACAACAACCTCTTTACCTGGAGCGCCTCAGATATGCCGGGCATCCACCCCGAAGTCATCACTCATAAGTTGTCCATATTTCGAGAAGCGCGACCAATTGCTCAGAAGAAGAGAAGGCTCGGTACTGAAAAAAGGGCGGCGGTACAAAAGGAAGTAGACAAGTTGATCGCGGCCGGATTCATCCGCGAAATAACGTACACCACGTGGTTAGCAAATGTGGTCATGGTTAAAAAATCAAACGGTCAGTGGAGAATGTGTGTAGATTTCACCGACCTAAACAAGGCCTGCCCTAAGGACAACTATCCCCTCCCCAGCATTGATCGCCTGGTGGATGGCGCCTCCGGTCACACGGTACTCAGTTTCTTAGATGCATACTCGGGATACAACCAGATTCCAATGTACGCTCCGGATCGAAGTCACACGGCCTTCATCACCGAACAGGCTAATTATTGCTATGAGGTAATGCCATTCGGCTTAAAAAATGCAGGTGCCACATATCAACGACTCATGGACAAAATCTTCCACAATCAGATCGGACGGTGCATGGAGGTTTACGTGGATAACATGGTCGTACGAAGCTGTTCTCATCAACAGCATTTATGAGATCTGACGGAGGTTTTCCAACAACTCAAAAGATACGGTTTACGCCTCAACCCGTCTAAATGCACCTTCGGCGTTTCAGCAGGAAAATTTCTTGGGTTCATGCTAACAAACCGGGGAATCGAGGCCAACCCGAACAAATGTCGAGCAATCCTAGAGATGAGAACCCCAACCAAATTGAAAGAAGGCCAATGCCTAATCGGACGCCTCACCGCCTTGTCACGGTTTATACCGAGGCTTTCCGAGCACATCAAGCCGATTCTTAACAACATGAAGAAGGATGTTCCTCGACACTGGGACGATCACTGTGAGGCGGCTTTCTCCGCCATAAAAAATATATTAACCAACCCGCCTATAATGAGCCGTCCGGAAGAAGGGTTCGATGTACAATTGTATCTTTCAGTGTCCGGTCATTCGGTAAGTGCCGCCCTCATACAGGAAACACCTGTATTTAAACTTATCTATTTTGTTAGCAGAACCTTGCAGGGGGCCGAAGAACGATATTCACAGGTGGAGAAAGTGGCGTTGGCCTTGATTAATGCGGCTCGACGACTTCGCCCCTATTTTCAAAGCCATCAAGTGGTCATCCGAACCGATCACCCTGTCGCCAAGATCCTCAGGAAACCGGACTTGGCCGGAAGGATGGTTTCATGGTCTATTGAACTATCCGAATTCGGCCTACGCTTCGAACCACAGGGCTCCATCAAAGGACAACATTTGGCAGATTTTGCAGCCGAATTACCCCCTGCAACGGAACCATCCGTGTGGAATTTAAACGTTGACGGATCTTCGGACAAACGACGAGCGGGAGCAGGAATAGTATTGGAAGGACCGAACGATATTCTTGTCGAGCAGGACATATCCTTCACGTTCCAGCTCTGCAACAATCAGGCGGAGTATGAAGCCCTCATCAGCGGATTATTGTTGGCAGTAGAACTCAACATCCAGCATCTAGAATGCCGAATGGATTCTCAGTTGGTCGTGGGGCACATTAACGGCACTTTCCAGGTCAAGGACAACCATCTGCTGCGATACTATCATAAGGTCAACGACCTCATAAAAGCGTTCGACACTTTCAAAATTATTCATGTTCCCAGAGAGCAAAATTACCGAGCAAATTTGCTCTCCAAGCTAACACACAGCCAAGGAAATAGCCAACTTACCTCGGTTATTAAAACCAGCAACCCCTCTTGGAGACAAGTTAAACCAACTTACCTCATCCCTCCTTTGGACTTGGGGGGCATGATGTACGGTAGTATGTCTCACACGACCGGTTACACCGAACGGTCAAGCCTACCAGTTGAATGGGCCGAATTATTAAACTGATCCAGCTTTATTGGGCCTATGTCACAAATGAGAATAAAGGAACAATATCATATAATATCATATATCTCGTATCAAATAATATCTCAACAGAGATATTTCAGGTGAGTTTGTTTATATTTCATTCGGTTTATATTTTATTCTGTTATATTGATTTTATATCGATCCAAAGCCTATAAATAAAGACCAAAAGGCTCCAAACAAGGTACGCACAATCTAGCCTACAGTATACTGATTCCCACACCCACACTCTTATACTTGATTGAGTTTTACCCTCTCTCCGTTCTAGGCATCTACTTGCTGAGGACAGAGAGTCTTCTTATACTGACATCTGACTTGATCGTCGGAGTACCTTTACAGGTACCACCCCCCTCTTGGGCAAAGGTTGAAGAACGGACGGTCTGAAGAACGAACGGTGAAGGCAATTAGAGATTTCGCATCAGAAGAAAGCAGAATCACGCCATCGAAATTAGTGCTTTCGGTCCCAGAAAATTCCTACCGGAACAATCATTATTCTTAGATTACATTAGGTCAACAATTTCATCCCACATTCTTGTAATTCCAATGTCGACAACCATCACCACCGCTCCTTTGATGCCCTCTTACGGTTTTCCCTCCACTTCAAGGTCAAGCTCATGTTCAACAACGATTGTTAAATCCAACCCTAAGCCCACGACAACCACTGCATTGTCACTGGTGACATCAAGATCGTTGTGACAAGTGGCACAATGTTCACAGGATCATCATCTTTTTATTTTATTTGCACTGAATGTTTATAATTTCTTTTCCCTCAAAGCTATTGGTAATCTCCACAATAACTTTTCTGCCATGCCAACGTGAGCACTGACACTGCAACATATATCATATATTTTTTAATGATTTTATGTTGAGTTTATGTCACGACCACTCCAACATATATTTTTTTAATGATTTTATGTTGAGTTTACGTCACAGGCACTGCAACATATTTTTTTTAATGATTTTATACATAGCACTGCAACACATATTTTAATGATATTTTATTTTACAGATGCAACATATATTTTATAAAATTTTGTTTTTCAAGGACTGTTCCATCTTACAACACTGCACTGCACCGCACCATTCCTTTTATTATTTTCAAAAATAAAGTTTTGCACACTGCACTGCAATGTTAAAATAACTGTGTTGCCACAATATTTTTAAATCTTGGACATTTTATTATTAGATATAGAGACTTTGATATTTTAATTCATATCTCACATATTTCTATGAACAATATCTTTATAAAATTATGTATTTGAATTTACATAGGATGTTATTTATTAGTCAAGTTTACTGGACTCTCACGAGTTTACGTAAATTTTCGAATTTGACAACCTTGTTTAGTCTCAATCGATATTATAGTATTGTTCAAAATTAAATCAACTCGATGTAAGTTCTTTTTCACAGGGACAACAAAAAATCATTTTTCGATCTAATTAGGGTGTTTTCATGTCTCCATATTGATGGATAAAATTAATTTAATGTATCGATTATTGATTTCGTGTACCAATTTCACCCACACATTGAATGATTATAATCTCTTTATTAATCGAATTTCAATGATAATCTCGTGCATCACTAGCCTATATTTTTGTTTCATTTGGTTTTTTTATAAAGATGAAAATGGAAGTGTAACAACCATCGATGTGGTGTAAGGTAAAAGTGATAAAACTCAAAGTGGTATTTGTGGTGATCAGAGAAGTTGCAATAAAGTAATGAGAACATTGAAGTAAATTGCATAAAGAAAATTATCAAGAAAAGCAAATTGCAACCATCAACATTGGATTAACAATTTTTCCCAGGAGTGGAAAAGTGGGCTAGATCTGATGGGCTAGCCCATCTACCCGACTAAATGAAGGCAGGTCGAGAGATGCTTTGGTAAATTGTCTTTTATTTATTCCGTCTCTATAGAATATAATCCTTTTGGTTTACAATGGTCTTGAAAGCTCAAAATAATTTGTGAGGATACAATTGTCCTTCATTGACTCCGTCACTATAAATTATTTTAGATGTTATAATCCTTCGTTTATCATCTTAATAAGGTTGGACACTCAATCGATTAAGCGACGTAAGATTTCATCTTCAACCGATTGTATATATAACATTACCTTTTGGTCTCACAATGCTCTCAAAATCTTCAATAATTTCTTTTTACTTTTCAATTGCCTAAACATATAGTTTAAGAAAAGTAATAAAAATATATAAGTATAAGAAAGATGGAGTAATAAAAAAAATGTAAATGGAAGTATAAAATAAGATATAAGTGTATATTATACGTCTATATAAAAGCATAGTAATTAAAATGAATTACATCAATTCCAATTATAGCATTTGTGAACACCAGATTCGTCCCTACATGGTCCATCTCTCTTAATATACCAATAGCAGTTTACACATATTTTGTAATGGATAATGATATTTAGACAACATTTTTTTGACAACATTTGAACATTGATTAGGTGTCAATATGTTATTGGTCAAAAATTACTCCGTAATTAATAATATTAATCATAAACATTATTGTAGAGTAATTTTTGACCAATCATAGATTGACACGTAATCAATGTTCAAATGTTGTCAAAAAAATGTTGTCTAAATATCATTATCCGTTTGTAATCCCTATCTTGATTATATGCATCAAAATACAACAAAGGACCATTTCTCCATTGAACCGAACAAAAGAACAGTGTTCCCCCAAAAAAGTTAGTTCCAAAACCAAATTCGTAGTTTTGCCCAATAGAGAGAACGTGGAATCCAAGATCATCATCTTTTGATTTACAGTGAACAATTATAGTTTCACATCCCTCCAAACTATTCGTAATTTTCACACTAGCCGGAAATGCTTTCTATGCGCATACCAATGTCAGCATGGACAACAACACAATAATTTTCACTAACATAAACATTGTAAATTCTCATATTCATTTTCTTTTCTTCAATCTATATATATATATATACTGTAAAACAATTGAAGAAAAAAAATGTCTTTCTATTTTTATATTTAACCTTGAGTTATTGGAAAATATTTATCCGAAAATTTTAATTATAGGAAATGTTTATCCCAAAATTCTCCCACCATTAATTATTTATATTCTATTACTTGTTGTTGTGCCAAATTAATTAATTCAATTCATATAATTGCCATGAGTAACGGTCAATTGATATAGCTAATTAATTAATTATATTTTATTCCACTTCTAAATTATTGTTAATTTTAATTGCCGAAGACATGATTGTTAATTTCATCTGGTAGAAGATAAAAAAGTTTTGATGGAGGAAATCCTTGCAAACATATGGCAAAACTGTCAATGTAGCACAACAATTAAGAGAGTAATAAAATATAAATAACTAATGGTAAGTGAATATTTTAAAATAAATGTTTTTTAGAATTGGAATTATTTTTATCAATAAAATGTAAGTTATATAATTAACCCAAAAATAAACGAGTAAAAAAATATCAATAATTAATTTTGAAAATATTATACTATAAAAGAAATTTTGTTTGAATAAATGCTTTTCTATAATTAAAATTTATTTTATCAATAAAATTTAAAGGAATGAATTAATTAATAAACACAAAAATTACATAATATCAATAATTAATGATGAAAAAATAGAATAAAATGAAATAAATTTATAATAAATATTTTCTTATAATTAAAATTACTTTTATAAATAAAATTTAGGGAATTAATTAATTAAAATAAGAATTAAAAATAATAAAATATCAATAATAGAAAATTAAAAATACTTACATCACTTTTATATTACGAAAGGATTTTATGGACTGATTTCAAAATTTTAATTAATGACAATTTTATTAGTAAAAAAATTTACTGATAAGACATATTTTATTTATTGATAAAATAAATTTACGAATAGATAAAATATAAATTATAACAAATTTAGTGACAAATTTCGGAGATTAAATTCATCTATTAATCAAATTTATCAACAAATTTACTTTATTGATAAAACTTTATTGTTAATTCCAATTTTTTTTATATTAAATGTTAAATAAATCTCAAAACATGTGATGCTGCAATTATTATTTTCTTTTCTCTTTTTAGGTGTAACATCCAGATTTTTAAGATGTTTCGATTACAGGTAAAATTTTAAAATTTTAAAATCATAGTATCATTGCAAAAATCTAATTATATAATATCAAAATTAATAAAATAAAAATGAAATAAAATAAATCTAATTATATTGTTTTTAAAGTTTATAACACAAAAACTTTAAATAACCAAGTCATTTTTCCACTATCACGTTTCTATCATGCATCCGAAGCATTTACAATATATCCTGCTCTGTAGAACCAAAAGTAATACGATCATCGCACAACCACAAACACAAACAAATATGAGTAAGCTAGCATAACATAACCAATAACAATAAAATTTGTACATAGAAAGCAAGCACAACTTAATAACAATCATTCATCTACAATGTTACCTTTACACACATAACCATTTATAAAGTCAATCATCATCGACATCCCCATTAACTATATCGTTACTAAACCATCTGGCTTAATATATTAAGTTGTGATAGGAGTTCTCACTATTTTAATATAGGACTTAATATATATAATTTCTCTCTTCATTTGGCTTAAATCTTTGTCTTAGTTTGCACTTCTTTCGAAGCCTTTTTATCTTTTGATGGCTTAATTTCATATTGCTCATACATTTCTATCGACTTTCTATTTTTAATAAGTCTTTCGAAGCCTTACTAAAGGACGAAGATGAAGAGCAAGAGAAAGAGAAAGAGTCAAAGGTGGTAGACCCAATAACAATAGTGGTGGTGACAACAACAATGAAAATAAATGATAACAGAAAAGAGGAGAAAAAGAAAGAAGAAAAGAAAAAAAAAAGAGGAGGAAGAAAAAAGAGAAGAGAAAATTGCAATATTTTCTAAAAGAAATTTGTTATAAATTATTGACAATTTTTTCCATCTATTGATAAAATTTTCTACAAGCATTTTATTCATAAATTGTTTCCTTTAGTATGTTTTTCTTTTTTTTTTTGTTAATGAAGATTGATATCTCTTTTAAGTGTTTAATAGTTAATAAGTGTGGTTGAGTTTGTAATAAAAAATTATTTTTTAAAAACATGTTTTATTACATTATTTACGTCAACACGTATGCTCACTATTTCAACTCAAAACTAACATTATAACATGAGATTTCAAAATCGACTCATGGCCTAATGCTAATTACGAGTTAGCAACTACACTTAACCAAAGTTAAACAAACTTTTCTTATTACAAAGAAAAGAGTAATTTTTGTTGTACACATTTTTTTTTTACTTAGTTTTCGTCCTAATTAGATATCCCATCATTTTTCTCTTACAGTCTAAATTGACCGTTTATTAGTTTAAAAAAAATGTATATACGTTAATTCAGTGTCAATTTCAATGTCACAAGTTATTGTTTTATATTCAATCCGTTTCAATATTTGTTATTTTAAGTTAATTTGGATATATATATATATATATATATATTTTTTTTTTTAAAATGGAACAATTTTATTTTTTTCTAAATTGAGATCAAAATTATTTTTCAAATAAATGTCATATTAATATATTTTTTATTAAAGTTCATATTTTTATTAAATATTTATTAAAATATTTTTAAACAACTCTTAATACTTGTAAAAGATAAGGTTATAATCAATTTAAACTAACTCTAATCCTAATTCTTTTAACCAAGTTTAACTTTATTTTCATAACGAAACCTAGTATTGAACTTTAAGCTTTCATTCGTAAGTATCATTTTTATTCATATAAGCGTACATAATTCAAATGAAGCACATTTTTTTCGTTTCCCTTCTTTTATCATTCACTTTTCTTTTAAATTTGTATTTTCAATTTTTATCTCTTTGAGAATGACGTTAAGGAAATAGAATTTTTTTTTATCTTATCAAATTTTTAGAGTAAGTTTTATTTACTCTAAATACTTTTTTTTTCAATTTGTCATCAATTTTAATAAGACTACTTGAAAAAAATAATTATTTCAACTTATTTTTATCATATATTAAAATATTATTATATTTAGATATTTTATTCTAAATTTCTAGATGTTGAGTTAGTGTGTACTTACACCAGAGATTTAATTAGAATAAAAGATTTTCTTTTAAAAATTACTTGAAAAAAATAATTATTTCAACTTATTTTTATCATATATTAAAATATTATTATATTTAGATATTTTATTCTAAATTTCTAGATTTTGAGTTAGTGTGTACTTACACTATAGATTTAATTAGAATAAAATATTACATGCAAGGAAATTTTTTTATGATTATAGATAATATGGATGTGAAAATTATTTGATCACTATATTTTTATTTTTTAGTTTAGGAATTGTGGTTTTATTATGAGATTTTATGATTTTGATGTCATTATTTTAGAAGTTTCACATTTATTAAATATAAGGTTATTTGACCTCAGGAAAACATTTATTTCAAAATTTTAATTATAGAAAATATTTATCCCAAAATTTTAATTATAGAAAATATTTATCTCAAAATTATTTCATCATTAATTATTTATATTCTATTATTTGTTCTAAATTAATTAATTCAACTCATATAATTGACATCCATGAGTGACGGTTGTTAACACTCTGGCAAGCGTATCGGATCGTTTCAAGTAATATAATTGGTAAAATCCAATATCGTTCTTCCCAAGAGACTCGAAGGCCTTATCGTTCATGCAAATTGAAATCTTAAGACTTGTAAAGAAAATTAATTTGTAGTTTGGATGCAAAAACAAAAAGTAAACATGCAAATGCAATTGATTCAGTTGACAAGAAAAGGACTATGGATGAATGAAGTTGTTTGGGTTTACAATTTTATCTTATCCACTCTCTCTTATCCACTCTCTCTTATCTACTCCTCTTACTTAATTCGCTTTGTTATCTAATTGTCATGCAAACTTTCTTAGTCTACCCTTAACCTGATCCCTCGGCGAAAAGAGCCTATTACTAATTATTGGCTTGCTATCTCTAGCCTCTCTTAGTAATTAATAATGCATTATAAACAGAAGCAAAAACAATTGATCGTCCTACCCCCTATCCCTAGGTGGTATTGCTTAATCAAGGATTTTCCCCCAGTTCATGACAGTATCGTACGTTCCCGTATCAATAAAGACAAACAACGATTATCGAATGAGTTAAACGATAAAAGCTTTAAGCGCAGAAGAGAAACCCAACAATTGATAATCAAAGCACATGATGAACATATAAATAAATAAGAGTTTCAATAAAAGAGAGTTTCAAAAGATTACATTGTTCCCAAACAACAAAAGGGTTTAGTTCACCATTGTCATGGTGAGACTAGATGAAAAATGATGGAAAAATGGAAAAACAAACCCTAGATTGGATAAAAAGGAGCCTAAGCATCCAAGAGATCTTCTCCAAGGAGTGAAAATTAGGTCTGGCCGCCCTCTTCTATCAAAAGAATCCCTATGAAATCGCAATAGGGCTATTTATAGCTGAGGAGCGTCACAGAAATCAGGCCTAAGCCCAGCAAACAACCGCCCGACACCACACTTTTGCCGCCCGGCGGTTTGCCTCGAGTCGCCCACCACCCGACAGTGAATTGCGCTGCCCGGCGGTTTGCCTCTAATCACAAAACCGCCTGGCTGCATCGCCTGGGCGCGAGACAGTGGCTCCCCCTTGCATTTGGCCGCCTAGCGTTGGATTTTGGGCGTTGGGCGATTCGTAGACTCTTTTCTCTTCACGTCTCTTCATCTTTCTTGAGTCTAAGACCTTCCATCTTCAATCCCATTTTTCTTCTTTATCAAAAATGCCGCAAAACACTGCAAAACAAGCATAATATCGCTAAAAACAACTTTTGACTCTCAACTATCGTGTTTTGCTTGATTCTAAGCTCATTCTAAGCCTTATAGGGTGTATTTTGGTCTCAAATGAAGCATGAAAATAACTGTTTTTCAACAGTTATCACAATCCAAACTTAGAATTTTGCTTGTCCTCAAGGAAACAAAACAAAACTTGGCCTTCCATTTCTCTTCCAAAAATTCAACCTTCATGAAATTCATGACAAGAACTACTCAATTTCAGACTTTCAGTGAAATCAAATCAAAATGCATGCATGCTTCCAATTCAAATCCGTCCACATGATCAATTATTTCTCAACAGATGATACACTTTATGAATGACCAATCCACTAAGCATAGATGTAAGCATGAAATTTATCAATTTCTCACCAAGCAAGTATTTCACTCAATCACTCAAGTGTTCAAGGTTACACTCCAACTCTCTATTATTTACAAGTCACATGAAACAACATTGCCATTCATCTCAATCAATCAATATCTTCACATGCAAATGCCATCATAAGGACTTTCTAGGGCTTGTAATGAGGCTGGGCTATCAAGAAATATTGGTTTTTTTCTAGATCACAAAATCTTTGAATCAAGAGAGCTCATTTATCATTGAAGGTTCAAGTTCAACTCTCTTTCTTAACCAATCTCACTTATTCTCAGCTTCTTCTCTTTTCTTTTATTTTTATATTGAGCTCATCTTTCATGATTTTCCTTTTCTCATGTATTTTTCTTTTTCAACACTTGAGCTCAATGCCTTTCTTTTTGCCATTCAAATTTTCCCCACAACCCCAAACTTGAACCTTGAATGTACTTACAATTATTAACCCAATTCAAAGTAAATAAATTCAACACAAGGGTTTTCATTCTGTTTAAGGCCAATGTTCAAAGAGGGTATAATATTTGAAGCACTTTGGATGAAAATTTGGTCAGAGAACGGTTTTCAAAAATGGCCTTGATCATATGACATTCACATGAAATTCAATCAATCATAAGGGTTAAGGCAATATCATTCATGTTTTCCAGTGAACAATACATACAACAATTGAAAACTCTGGAGCTCAATACCTCACACAACATGCTTTCTCACACATCATTCATTCAGACACCCTGCTTAGCATCATAGCCACAATCATAATTTATCATGCATCTGTTCACATTGCTAGTGAACTTGAATATCAACATGCAACACAACTCAATTATCATTCACATCACAACATCATCAAACAGACTTATCATGCATATCATTCTCAAACATTGTCAGAAAAGTTTCAAGCCAAGCAGAGATACTGAGAATAAAATTCAACCTATTCTAAAAATTCAAAGTGCAAAAGTGAAAGAGAGAAAACCTAGGTTGCCTCCTAGGAGCGCTTGTTTAACATCACGAGCCTGACCCAAACCTGTTCTAGCACTCATCAGTAAGTGCCTCGCAACACCCTTCAGTAGGTGTGTTGTCCTGTGATCTTCAGTGGCTTTGTAAGAATTAACATCCCCCAGTAGATGTCACCCAAATATTGTTCAAAAACCCAAAAAAAAATTACATGTCTGACAAATAAAAATAAATAACAAATTGTTTTATAATACAAAATTGTGTTTTCCAGCAAATCAAATCTTCTTCTTCACTTTGGGATCTCCATCGTCCCAACTCCTCAATTGTTTCCTGTCCACTCTTCGAATTGTTGTGGAGTATGGTCTTCTGATCTCGACCATTCCTTCCTCCTTAATCTTCCTATTGACAATCCACTTCCTGTTTTTGTATCTTATTGACATGCCACGCAGGAATAGTGTGTCCTCTGAGTGGGTTGACTCTCCTTTATCTATCTTTTCCTCCTCAAGTGCCTGCAAAATAGTATAGCTATTAAGATGATCAATACCTATGGTGTTTTCGTCTTCAACAGCTTCACTTCTAGCCCTTTTATATCTGGATCTTCTTCTTATTCTCATTTTGTTGTCTTCAGATCCACTATAAGTGAGCACTTAGTCTTGATCTTTTAATAGCATTCTCCCGTCATATACACGGATCACCATCCTAGAAGTCCTCATGAGAGGTCTTCCCGGGATTAATGGAATTCTTCCCTCATTTGCCATGTCTACTACTAAGAAATCAATCAAAACTCCAACTCCTCAATTTGAAACAATTGCATTTTCCACTGTACCAACTGGCTTCTTAATAGATCCATCTGCAACTGTTAGGGTAGTATTAGCTGGTTTTAATTTTAGCCCTCCAATCTTTTTGAAATCACTAAAGGGCATCAAATTAACACTTGATCCTGAATCGATTATGGCTCTTCCTATATCCACATTATTGATAATACAAGGAAGAGTCAAATTCCCTAAATCCTTCAATTTTGGAGGATGATCCTTTTTTCTAGGCCTAACAACCCTTTTCTGATCTTCTTCATCATCAAGATCAATTACCTCTCCAAGATAGTACTTGATCCTCTTATCGTAAGCGGGAATTTGCGAAAGCACTAAAGGATCAACAGTCACTTGATTAAAAGTTTCCCTAAATGGCTCTCGGAGGCTTTCTTTCTCTTTTTCTTTTTCCTTGCCTTTGCTGCTTTTCTGCTCTTTAAATTCATCAGCAGTCATCATCTCTTCATCTTCTTCCTCACTGCTCTCAATTTCAATTATTTCTCCTTCTGTCTTCCTTTTACTTCCTCTTAGAACAACTTTGCACTCCTCTTTATGGTTAACATCAGTGTTAGCCCTAAACTGATTCTTTTCTGTAGTCTCTACCCTTTTAGACAACTGCCCAATCTAGGTCTCCAAGGATCTAAAGCTGGCTTGGTCACTCGCTTGTAGAGACTCATAAACTTTTCAAGAACTTGTCAAATCCTTCAATTAGGCTTCTAAAAGTCTCTGTCAAACTCCTCACTTGTTGCCATAAAGGTGATGGTTGTTGCTGCCGATAGTTTCCTCCTTGCCCAGAAGAAGTATTCTGATTCTGTCCAATACTGGGGTGGTTCTTCGAACCTTGACTAGAATTGCCTTGGTTGGTGTTACCTTGCCTGTACTGGAATTGATTTCCCATGTAATTCACTTCTTATTGCATTTCTTCAGTGAAAGCACATTGACCATTAATATGGTCACCACCGCATAAATCGCAAAGCTGCTGAGTCTGAGAGATATTCCTTATTCCCTTTGGAAGTTCAGAAAGGATTTTTGTCAACTTGTCCAGTTTTTGAGTAAGGAGATTATTTTGTGCAGCCATAGCATCATCAGCATGGAGCTGCAAGAGTCCTCCTTTCTGTACACCCCTCTAACTTTGTGATACTTCATTCATAGCCATTTCTTCAATCAATTCGTAAGCCTCATCTTCAATCTTTCTATTTATATTGCCTCCAGCTGAGGCATCCAACATCATCTTGGACTGAGTGTGTAGCCCTCCAAGGAAAGCAAGTAAATATGAGGTCTTATCAAACCCATGAACTGGGGTTTTCCTCAACAGGCCTTTAAATCTGTCCCAAGCCTGTCCCAGAGTTTCTTCCATTCCTTGCTTGTATGAAGAAATTTTCAGCTTCCCTTGATTGATCTTGTTCTGCGGAAAGAATTTAGTGACAAACTATCTTGCCAACGCATCCCAATTTCTAAAAGTACCTTATAGGAATGAATGCAACCAATCTTTAGCGTTTCCTCCAAGAGAGAAAGGAAACAAGTTAAGTCTGACCCTGTCATCCGAAACTCCGTTCATCTTGACGGTATTGAAAATTTCACCGAAGATGGTCAAATGATTATAGGGATTCTCATTTGATAACCCATGAAATTGATTGCTCTGTACTAACTGAATGAGTGCAGGGCTCATCACCATATTTGTTGCATTGTCTGCTGGTAAGGCTATGCTGTTGAAGTGCAAAGGACCCACCGTGTTTGATGCGTCCCCCAATGTGTGTCTTAGAGGAGGAGGTGGTTGATTTGCCATCTCCTCAATGTCTTATGCAAAAGTCTCAAGTTAAGGTTGCAAAAATCCTTCAGGAGAGGGAGATCTTTCATGTGAAGAACGTCTGATTCTTCTTTCCCTTCTGTCTGATAACCCTTCTAGAAAAGGTTGCTGGTTTTTTCTGCTTCTAGTGTGTATTGTTTCCTGCATACACAAGAACAAAACCCTAGAAGCACTTTTACAGAAAAAAAATAAACAAAATATAAACAATAATTACAGACAAGTCAAATTTCAATCAATCCACACTACTTGAAAAAGTTAAACCACAAGTCCCTGGCAACGACGCCAAAACTTGTTAACACTCTGGCAAGCGTACCGAATCGTTTCAAGTAATATAATTGGTAAAACCCAATATCGTTCTTCCCAAGAGACTCGAAGGCCTTATCGTTTGTGCAAAATGAAATCGTAAGACTTGTAAAGAAAATTAATTTGTAGTTTAAATGCAAAAACAAAAAGTAAACATGCAAATGCAATTGATTCAGTTGATAAGAAAAAGACTATGGATGAATGAAGTTGTTGGGTTTTACAATTTCATCTTATCCACTCTCTCTTATCTACTTCTCTTATTTAATTCGCTTTGTTATCTAATTGTCATGCAAACTTTCTTAGTCTACCCTTAACCCGATCCCTCGGGGAAAAGAGCCCATTACTAATTACTGACTTACTATCCCTAGCCTTCCCTAGTAATTAATAATGCATTATAAACAGAAGCAAAAATAATTGATCGTCCTACCCCCTATCCCTAGGTGGTATTGCTTAATCAAGGTATTTCCCCCAGTTCATGACAGTATTATACGTTCTCGTATCAATAAAGATAAACAACGATTATCGAATGAGTTAAACGATAAAAGCTTTAAGCGCAGAAGAGAAACCCAACAATTGATAATCAAAGCATATGATGAACATATAAATAAATAAGAGTTTCAATAAAAGAGAGTTTCAAAAGATTACATTGTTCCCAAACAACAAAAGGGTTTAGTTCACCATTGTCATGGTGAAACTAGATAAAAAAATGATGGAAGAATAGAAAAACAAACCCTAGATTGGATAAAAAGGAGCCTAAGCATCCAAGAGATCTTCTCCAAGGAGTGAAAATTAGGTATGGTCGCCCTCTTCTGTCAAAAGAATCCCTCTGAAATCGCAATAGGGCTATTTATAGCTGGTGAGTGTCACAGAAATCAGGCCCAAGCCCAGCAGACTACCGCCCGACGCCACACTTTTTCCGCCCGGCGGTTTGCCTCGAGTCGCCCACCGTCCGACGGTGAATTGCGCCACCCGGCGGTTTGCCTCTAATCGCAAAACCACTTGGCTACAGCGCTTGGGAGGGAGACAGTGGTTCCCCCTCGCATTTGGCCGCCCAACGTTGGATTTTGGGTGCTGGGCGGTTCCTACACTCTTTTCTCTTCATGTTTCTTCATCTTTCTTGAGTCTAAGACCTTCCATCTTCAATCCCATTTTTCTTCTTTATCAAAAATGCTGCAAAACAATGAAAAACAAGCATAATATCACTAAAAACAACTTTTGACTCTCAACTGATTCAACTATCATGTTTTGCTTGATTCTAAGCTCATTCTAAGCCTTATAGGGTGTATTTTGGTCTCAAATGAAGCAAGAAAATAACTGTTTTTCAACCGTTATCAACGGTCGATTGATTAATTATATATTTTTAACTCTTATTTCCACTTCTAAATTATTGTTAATTTTAACTGTGGAAGAAATGATTGTTAATTTCATCTGTAGAAGACACAAAATATTCTGATAAAAGAAATCCTTCCAAACATATGGAAAACTATCAATATAGCACAACAATTGATAGAGTAATAAAATATAAATAACTAATGGTATGAGAATATTTGACATCCAAAAAATTATACACTGAATATAATTTAACAGGATATATCATTATAATATGAAGTATAATAGTTACAGTCATCCAAAAGAGCTATAAAATTATAAACTTTATATACATAAGAGGTATCTCAAAATGATAAAGAGGATCTATAAGAAATCCTATAAACTAGGTACAACATAAGAACTACAAAGTTTCTCAAAACGTAAACATCTGAAGAGATTCTAAAAGAATCTAAGAGCTAGGAGTTGGGTCCTCTCCCTCCAAGGCATGCTGCAGGGATACATCTTCTGCCTCTGCGCACATCCAAAGTTGGATTATCATTGCCAAAACAAAAGCACACAGATACAAAACACAAACCAAACAATGCAAGTGTAAGCTGGGTTGGAAAAAGAGGCAATAGTATCATAGAGAGTTTAAACATATCAATATATTCACACAACAGATCATGTAGAATGTCCTATCATGTTAAGATGCAATCTAGACTCGTCCGGACTAGAATGAATATCGATCTGGGGTGGGTTGTGCACTTGTGGCGGCCTCTACTGCCTTGCAAGGCCCTTGCAAATGGACCACACACAAGTGTAAGCCCCTTACCGCATAATAGGCATCCACGTAGCAGTTATTACTAGGACTTCCCATTACTCTCACCACACGCGTCAATCTTCTCTAAATGAGAATGAGAGACCGTTAGAGTGTTAGGGATAACCCCCATGTGGAAGCCTCATATATTCATTCTAAGAAGTAAATGATCTCACCTAGAGATCTTACTTTCATATTCAATCTAACCACTTTAAATCACATGATATTCCTCTTGAATCAATAATGTACCATGCTAAAATTGTATAAGTACATCCAATGCTATACTAAGTCATATAAACATCATACAACATCAACCATGTCATAAAAGCAACTCATACATACTCAGACATTACACATTTTCACAGAAACATCATTTATTAATACAAATTTCTTTATAGCATATTATTACCAGCACTTACTTAATTTAAAAAGCTTAGAGACCCTTACCAATGTATCCAGAAGGGTCAAAAACCCTCAGAACGATCTAAAGAACGTCCAAAACGGACGTCCGAAACTCCCAAAACGTCAAAAACATTAAAAACACTCAATCTGCCGCACATAATTCGCTCAGCACACCCCCTTGTGCGCTCAGCGAATTTTGTCTGCAGTGGAAGCTAAATTCTGCAGATTTTGACAACCCAACACCCCGAACTTCGTTCTAAATCTCTTCCCCAACTTCTAACACCCTTAATTTGTGATATGGACCTACTTAAACTTGTCTAAATGAGATTTAGCAGCTATGAATTGATCTTAGAGTGATTTAGACATGAATTTAGTTCTAAAAACCTCAAACTCTATAATTTAAAACCCCAAATTCTATTCTACCATTTTTATTAAGTTTTAGGCCTGTTTTATGATCTTAATAACTCCCAATTGACTTGTCTAGACTACCTAAACAGATCAAATGCACCCCATACTCCTACTGCCCAAAATCATTCCCTCACTTCCCCTTAAACAACCTATAATGGTTCCTGTTTGCTAAACTATATAGCTAATTACCATCACCATGAGACACTTTCCCTTACAACACTCCTTTCCTACCCAATTGGTCACCAAAGAGGGTTCAGATGTCTGACGCATCAGACTCACCTTCAATGCCAACACATATGACTAGTCACAACGTACTGGACATAACCAGGGTTGTGCCAACTCAGGTTTTTATGTCTCCTCTATCCTACCAACAAAGAAAGGCTCTCAACAAGTTATTATTTAATTATCTAAGTTATTAAAACTGTCCTACAATGTTCTAGACATCAAATTCCCAATCTTATATTTCTCCCTTCGCCTCACAGTAACCTTAAACAGTACCTGTACACTTGTTTAATACCCATATACATATTATCACAGAGCCCTTACTCCAAACCCTTCAACCAGATCAATTTTAACCAAAACAAATTTAATTTCAACAAAGACATTTACAAACATAAATTTCCACATGTATCAGTTCAACACCAAAGCACAATTCAGAGTCTCAACAATTTACAACTTGACATACTCAAAACCAAAAGCATAATATAACAGCAGTACACCAAATTTCAATTTATCAAACATGCACATCATACAACTCAAAAAAAATATAACTGGCTCCCCTTGCCTTGAAATTTCACAATGTAGTTCACAAGATGATTGGAACAAGCACCTTGCACCCTAGGAAGGTTGACAGTACCTAAAAATCCCCAAATTGGAGATAGATATCAGCCAAATTGGAGAACGAAAATATTGGGGAAAAACCTAAATCAGCCACATGCAACAGGATTATCGCATGATCACTACTCAAATTTGAATGGGAGAAGGAAGGAAGCGCTTACCCAATGAAAATGGAAAATCAATCGGGTAGGAATGTTGCTCCGGAAGCTTGGATAATCTAGGAATTTTCTGATAAGTAAGATCTATGGGTTGGATTGTGGAAGTATGATAGAGAGAGTGCAGAACCAGAGAAAGAAGAAACGTGGGAATGGAGTGAAATTGTTCTTCAGACAGGAAAGGAGTTAAAAATGCTATTGTGCCCTTTTGCTAATAAAATTTTTAACCTCCCATCTGCTGCCAAGTGTAATTTCCCAACATTTCGTTTTCTCAGATTTTACATTCTCCCTAAAAACAAAAATTTTCGTCCCCGAAAATTAAAACTTACCAGAGAATAGATGAGGGTAATACCCTCTCATCTCATCCTCTAACTCCCAAGTAGAATCACCTGTTCTACTATCCCATATGACCTTGACGAGTCTATTAACTTTCCCGTCTGGTCGTTTGGTTAGCCTTTCATCTACTCTGATCGACTGAATCTCTATAGATATATCTTCTTTGACTAGCATAGTGTCAACTTTGAACACGTGAGAAGGGTCGGAGACATACTTTCGGAGTGGAGAAACATGAAAGACTAGGTGGAGATTAGCTAGTTGCGGTGGCATAACTATCCAATATGGGACTGCTCCAATGCGTCTAGAAATCTGATATGGCCCAAGATATCTGGGAGAAAGCTTCTTAGCATGGATTGCCTTTCCTATCCAGTAGTAGGCGTCACTCGGAGGAAAACATGGTCTCCTGCCTCAAACTCAAGCGACCTGCGTCTTTGGTCAGCATAGGATTTCTGTCTACTCACAGATGCTCGCATCCTCTCCTGTATCAGCTTCACTTTCTCGGTGGTCCAGTGAACAATCTCTGGCCCTGTCAACAATGTCTCACCATCCTGAAACCAACACAAGGGCGTCCTGCAACGTCTGCCATACAGTGCTTCGAACGGTGCCATACCAATGCTGGCCTAATAGCTGTTGTTGTAGATGAACTCCACCAACGACAAAACTTCATCCCAGACTCCTATATGATCCAGTACACACGTTCGAAGTAGATCCTCTAGTAACTGAATGGTATGCTCTGACTGGCCATCAGTCTGAGGGTGATAAGCAGAGCTCATCTGCAGCCTGCTACCTAATTCTCCCTGGAGTGTCTGCCAAAATCTCGAAGTAAACCGAGGATATCTGTCAGATATGATACTAGAAGGCACTCCATGTAGTCTCACCACCTCTCTAATATACAGTTGGGCTAACTTTACCATAGGCATCTTTAAGTTGATTGCCAAGAAATGGGCGCTCTTGGTCAATCTATCGACAATCACCCACATTGCATCATGACCCCTCACAGTCCGTGGTCAATGGGTAACAAAATCCATAGCAATGTTGTCTCATTTCCACTCAGGGACATCCAACTGCTGAAGCATACCACCGAGCCTCTGATGCTCAATCTTAGCCTTCTCACAAGTAAGGCAAGAGGACACAAACCGCGTTACATCATCCTTCATACCAGACCACCAAAAAGATTTCTTCAAATCTTGGTACATTTTAGTCATGCCTGGATGCATGCTAAAACAACTGCAGTGGCGTTCCTCAAGAATTAACCGCTTCAACTCTCCATCATTAGGCACACAGGTTCTCCCTCTGAAGCGCAAAAGTCCATATGTACCTGTGTTGAAATCTTTTCCTTTTTCAGTGCCTATCAAAGATATAGCTTTTTGAAGTTATAGGTCCAACTGATGCCCCTCCTTAACACGCTCCAATAAGCTGCTAGACACCACCAATTTGCAGCATCTAATACTGTTAGGCTCAAGTTCCACCTGTATATTCAAATCTCTTAAACTCTCAACTAGTTCCAGCTCCTTGATCATCATTGCAGAGACATGTATGGATTTTCTGCTTAAGGCATCAGCTACAACATTTTCCTTCCCTGGATGGTAGAGAAGGTCAAAGTCGTAGTCTTTTAAAAACTCCATCCATCTTCTCTGCCTCATGTTGAGCTCTTTTTGATCAAACAAGTATTTCAAGCTCTTGTATGAGTAGGATAATGCCTCTAGATCTTCAAGGCGAATACCACAACAGCTAGCTCTAAGTCACGAGTAGGATAGTTTTTCTCATGAACTTTGAGCTGCCTTGAAACAGAGGCAACAACTTTCTTCTCGTGCATGAGTACACATCCCAGTCCCTGATGTGAGGCATCACAGAGAACCTCAAAGAGTTTTCTTGTGTCAGGAATGACTAATACTGGGGCACTCGTCAACTTATGCTTTAACTCTTGGAAACTTTCTTCACAACGGTCTATCCAAGCAAATGGTTGATCTTTTCTAGTCAACTGAGTGAGTGGTGCTACAATCTTGGAGAAATTTTCTATAAAGCGGCGATAATAACCAACTAAACCCACAAAACTCCTTATCTCAGTGACTGATTTCGGCCTTTCCCATTGAAGTACAACTTGAACTTTGGACTTCTTTCCATCCAAAACTCACACTTAGAAAGCTTGGCGTATAACTTCCTTTCTCTCAAAAGCACAATTCTAAGGTGGTCTACATGTTCTTCTTTACTCTTAGAATAAATTAATATGTCATCTATGGAGACGACAAAAAATTTATCCAAGAATTGCCAGAAAATCCTATTCATGTAATCCATGAATATGGCAGGAGCGTTAGTCACACCAAAAGGCATGACCACATACTCATAATGGTCATATCTGGATCTAAAGGCTGTCTTCTGGACATCATCAACCTTCACAGGTATCTGATGGTAACCGGATCTCAGATCAATCTTGGAGAAGACTGAAGCTCCATACAACTGGTCCAATAAATCATCTATGCGAGGCAAAGGGTACTTGTTCTTGATGGTTAATTTATTTAGTTTCCTGTAGTCTACACATAGCTTAGAACTTCCATCCTTCTTCTTTACAAGTAACACTGGAGCACCCCATGGAGACACACTTGGTCTGATGAACTACTTCTCAAGCAAGTCTTCAATTTGTTTCTTTAGTTCAACCAATTCAGCTGGTGCCATCTGGTATGGAGCTATGGAAATAGGTATGGCTCTAGATACTAAGTCAATGGAGAATTTCACCTTCCTTGGAGGAGGCAGACCAGGTATTTCTTTAGGAAATACATCAAGAAATTCATTGACTACTGATAGATTTGCACTGAAAGTTTCTTGACTCAAAAAATCTGAGTCTTGGTTTACTTCTATATGTGACATCGCCAAGAAACAGCTTGCACCATCTATTATGTCTTGCCTTACCACACCAAGAGGCAAAGACATCTCCATCAAATCACTTGGAAACACCAGCTTCTTCTCTCCGCAATCAATTAGGATGCGATTGGCAGATAGCCAATCCATCCCTAATATAACATCCATTCCTTGTAAAGGTAAACATATCAAGTTTACCTTGAAGCTGCACTCCTTAACCATCACTGAGCATCTAACACACACAGTGGACGTTTTCACCAACCCAGAAGTGGGAGTAGATACAGTTAAATCACACTGCATCTCTCTCACTGACAACCCTAAATCTTCAGTACAAGACTACGACACAAAGGAGTGTGTCGCTCCAAAATCATACAATACCACACAATCTTTCTCATTCAGCAAACAATTACCCATAATCAGGTTACCTGAAGCAGCAGCCTCTGCTCCCCTCAATGCATATACTCTGCTAGTGGCCTGGGGTCTGATACCTCCTCTCTGCTGCAACCCCCCATCATGTTGAGGCTGAACACTGGCTGTCTTGCCCATGGGATAGTCTCTCTTGTGACACCCGGGCATTGACGAGGGCGGGGAGTGATCGCCGGTGCAAGAGGCATGGTGTAGGGGGCACAGACAAGGAGCGGCTCCTGGCAGGCTTCCAGTGGAAGGGGCACATGGACGAATCGAACATACACCGGAATGAGAGGGATCTGTAGACTGTATAGGTATGGGACTATACAGTTGAATGATAACTTAAAGGAATTGATTTGCCTACTCATATCACCAAAATGCATTTACTTTTCGGTAGCCTAACCCATAAGCGTGCTTAGCTTGGAGAAATTCTAGAGTGGGTGACCTTCTGGGAAGTTTATCCGGAAAGTGTGCGAGTGAGGACAAAGCACACTGGAAAGTCTCGTGGTGATGTGTGGGGGCAGTCAACAGTCCCTGTAAGTTGTCGGGGCGTTACATCTCTCATAATGACCCACCCTGTGACAGCGGTTGCACCTCTAGAAGCGTATCCTCTGAGGGCATGTAGATAACATGTGAGGTCCTCCACAACCATAGCATCTCAAGCCACCATAAGGAGAGGACTGACTCTGTTGTCCTGATGGATGTGAAGAGGAAGATGATCCACCAGAACTAGAAGAATCTAGAATAGGGGGTCCTCCTATAGCTGGATCCACCCCTAAATGAAACTGGTCCTCCAACCCTTAGTGGTTGGCTCGAACGAATGAAATATTCTTCTGCTTCCTTCTTGGTCTTTTCCATTTCTCTTGCCATCTCAACCAAGGCAGGAAACTTTCTCAACCATAGACCCTTCACTAGGAGTTTGATATCTCCCCTCAATCCATTTTCGAACTTGCGGCATTGCCAATATTCATCAACCGCCACAGTATTAAAACGCAACAGGTGTTTGAAACGGTCAGCATATTCAGCCACTGAAATACTTCCTTGAACAAGCTCCAAAACCTCAACCACCTTTCCAAATCTTACACTATAAGGGAAATACTCCCTGTAAAATTTCTGCCTGAATAAGTTCCAAATGATCGAGGTTCTACTCCCCTCCAGAATCATCCCTACACTGCTCCACCAATGACTAGCCTCCCCAGTTAGCAGGTACTCAATGAATGCCAGCCTGTTATCATCGAGACACCTCTTCGCGTTATAGATCCTCTCCATGTCACGGAACCACTGGTCAACTTCATATGGTGTACACTGGCCATTGAACTTGGCAGGGTGATGCTAAAGGAAACTTTCCAAGCTCCATTCCTGTGGCTAAGCAGCAGTAGAAGAAGAAGAAAGGCCTGTTGTAACTCTGCCACTAGTCAAAACCTCCACAAATTGCCACTGAATGTTCTCAAATGACACTTTGGCATTTTCTGCTGCAACCCGAGCAACTTCCAAGTTTTGCAAAGCCATGGTATTTTGTTGTACCAAAGCCGCATTCTGTTATTGCATAGAAGCCATTAGGGCTTGCATCATTCGCATCATCTCTGACCGCTCTGATACCATAGTGTGACATCCCAAAATTTAACATGATATATCATTATAATATGACAAAGCAGTGAAAGGATGTATATAAAGTATAATAGTTACAGTCATCCAAAAGAGCTATAAAATTATAAACTTTATATACATAAGAGGTATCTCAAAATGATAAAAAGGATCTATAAAAGTCCTATAAACTAGGTACAACATAAGAACTACAAAGTTTCTCATAATGTAAACATCTGAAGAGATTCTAAAAGAATCTAAGAGCTAGGAGTTGGGTCCTTTCCCTCCAAGGCATGCTCTAGGAGTACATCCTCTGCCTCAGCTCACATCCAAAGTTGGATGATCATTGCAAAAAGAAAAGCACACACATACAAAACACAAACCAAACAATGCAAGGGTAAGCTCGGTTGGAAAAACAGGCAATGGTATCATACAAAGTTTAAACATATCAATATATTCACACAACAGATTAAGTAGAATGTCCTATCATGTTAAGATGCAATCTAGACTCATCTGGACTAGAATGAATATCGATCTGGGGCGGGTTGTGCACTTGTGGTGGCCTCTACTACCTTGTAAGGCCCTTGCCAATGAGTTTCACCCTACCACACACAAGTGTAAGCCCCTTACCGCATAATAGGCCTCCACGTAGCACCTATCACAAGGATCTCCCACTACTCTCACCACATACGTCAATCTTCTCTAAATGAGAATGAGAGACTGTTAGAATGTTTTGGATAACCCCCCGTATGGAAACCTCATATATTCATTCTTTTTGAATAAAATTAATTTGATTACCAATTAATTATTTAATAAATAATAATAATTTTCTTACATAATTATAATAATTATTATTATAAATTCATGTTTTCAGTTATTTCTCGCTTTATAATTTATTGTCATTAATTAATGTCAGTAATTAATTAATTCTCTTTTCCATTACTGTAATTTTGGAGACATAAGTTTTATTTTAAATTCTCCTTATCTCATTTTTATTTTATTTTTGGATTCCTTTTCAAATATTTGCAACAATGATTTTCACGGTCCAAAAGACCTACACAACTCAAAACATAACCTAGCCCAATTAAACTCTTACAATTATTATTTTGTTTTTAATTATTTTATTTCGTGTTCCCTCTTCCACCACCTTTGCTCCCTCACCTCCTTAACTTTCCTCAAAAGTTTTTTAATTACAAAAATAACCTTTTTACTTTTTTTTTTACTTTTAACCCTATTTAATTATTTTAATATAAAACCCTAAATTTTTATAATTTTTAGTCACAACACCCTCTACCTCTCTTCAAATGTGAAATCATCGTTAAACTAAACGAAATGCAATCCTAACCCGTCAAGTCATTTCCATGCTGCGTAGCCCTGATGAAATCACTGTTTATAGAGACATAAATTTCACTTTGCAAATAATGCAAATATGAGAAGGGTGACAAGAGAAGAAGAAGAAGAAGGGATAACTAAAACTTCCATAATTAAATGAGCAGAACTTACACTAATAAACTTTTATGTGTGTGGTAGTGCAAAAGACTCATGGGTGCTAGTTGCTCTTTGTTTAATGTTTCTTTGAATTCACCACAATTTTAAGTTGCATCCACCCATCTCTATTTCATTGCTCGATAGCAACTGCCATGGCTTTTTCATACCAGAAACAAAAAACCCCAGATGTTACTGATTATCAATGATAATTATATTAGAGGGATATATGGATATATAGAATGATAGATAGAGATAATAGCATTAGCATAGCAAACTCGCACTACTACACACTGCGGTTTCTCCTCCATTCTTGTCCCGAAGAAAAAAGATTCGTAAATTGACATTCTCTTCCTCCATTGGCTATAATAGCAAGCTTTTTACGCATATTTCTGGGGTTTGTTCCTTTTTCCTTGTTTGGGGTTTTCTTGGGAAAAAAAAGGAAAGGAAAGGAAGAAGAAATGAGAGAAAGTGAAATGGAAATGAGGAGGAGAATAAGTGAAACGGAAATGAGGAGTGTAGGGGTGTAGCTGCCCAGCAAAAGTAAATGAGTAAAAATAGGATTTTTAAATTAATTAAAAAATTCTGGTAAAAGTAAAATAGTTTTAATTTAAGGATAAAATTGAAATTAAAAGGATTTGGGGAGGTGGAGGAAGCATGTGTGGTGGTGAAGGGAACAACACCCATTTTATTTAAGCTTCTTCTATTATTTCTTTAGGTGTTGCTCCCTCCACCACCCCAAATGCTTCTTACACCTCCTCATTATTTTTTTATTCCAAAAGTACCCTCCACCTCCCTACTATCTTTAACATAGTTATCCTATGCACCCTTCCTAACATTTTGAAGTTCACCACCACCTGCACATAATTCATAATTCAATGAACAAACTAATTTAAATTAAGAGTTAATCTCCATTCATACACTATGATCCGATTAAATATCAACTATCAATAAAATCTGATCAATCATTCAGAGTCACTTATCCCTTTAGTATTTGAACTCATGTCCCTTCAATTTTAGACACACATCTTTACCACATCAAATTTAAAATATTGGACATAATAAATTTAACAACCATACAATAACATGTATTACACTTATATCCAAAAAATAAATAAATAACATAGAATTTTATGTTCTACTCAAGACTTGCTCAAGTGAACTACACCACACCTTTTGAACTGATGTAAATTATAATAAAACGTAACTAAATTCTTATTTATAAACTCTAATTTTGTCGACTCCTACATTAGGTACTCTCTTTTTTTCTCTCCTTTATTTTCCGTACTTCATTTTTATCTCTTCTTTATTATTTGTGTTTTCATTTCTTATCTCTTTTAGAATTTGGTTGTTATAAAAAGACAATTTGTTAAATCCAACCCTAACTCCACGACAACTACTGCATTGTCAATGGCGACACCAAGATCGTTGTGACAAGTGGCACAATGTTCACAGGGATCACATTTGATAATATGGAGAAAATGCAGTCCAAGATCATCATCATTGATTTGCAGTGAATGTTTATAATTTCTTTTCCCTCAAAACTATTGGTAATCTCCTCTGCCATGCCAACGTGAGCATTCCAATACGTTTAATCAATTAGATTTATATATATAAGTATATAAATAATTGATTCTTATATTTACCGTAATGAAAATAATGATGAAGAAGATTTTAGAAGACGTTTTAAGGGTTATGTATAATTTTTAATATATTACAATAGACATATTGATTTAAACATCAGAAAAAAAAATGCTACAATAATTAAATGTGTTCTAGTAAAAATAAATAAATAAATGTAAGTGGAAGTATAAAAGAATATCGATGGCATAGAAATATAGGGTTATTATTTCTCTTTATAAAAGCATGAATAATTAAAATGAAACACATCAGTTCCATTTGTAGCATTTGCGGATGCTTGCCTCATCTGTTGGTTCCTCCCTACATGGTCCATCTTTGTGTATATACCAATGGCACTCATTACATATCTTTAAATCCCTATGTTGCTTATATGCATCAAAATACAACCAAGGACCATTTCCCCATTGAACCGAACAAAAGAATAATGTATTCTGAAAAATGTTAGTTCCAAAAGTAAATTTGTAGGTTTGGTCAATGGATAGAACGTGGAATCCAAGATTATCATCTTTTGATTTGCAATGAACCGTTATAGTTTCACGTCCCTCCAAATGATTCGTAATTTCCACACTAGTTGGATCTGCTTCAAATGCCGATGCCAATGTCAGCATGCACAGCAACACAACGATTTTCACTAACATAGACATTGTAAATTCTCACGTTCATTTTCTGTTGTTCAATCTGTTATATATATATACATACAGGCTGAAAAACAATGGCCTAATGATGAAGGACAAAAATGTCTTTGCCTTTTTGTATTTGACTTGTATTGGAAAACATTTATCCCAAAATTTTAATTATAGAAAAAATTTATCCCAAATTCTCTCACCATTAATTATTTATTTTCTATTACTTATTATGTTAAATTAGAATTAATTATTTATATTCACCATTAATTATTTATATTCTATTACTTGTGCTAAATTAATTAATTCAATTAATATAATTCGCATACATGAGTACCTGCCAATTCATATAGCTAATTAATTAATTATATTTTATTAACTCTCATTTCCACTTCTAAATTATTGTTAATTTTAACTGTGGAATACATGATTGTTAATTTCATATGTAGAAGACACAAAGAGTTCTGATGGAGGAATTCCTTGCAAATATATGACAAAACTATCAATTTAGCACAACAATTAACCGAGTAATAAAATATAAATCACTAATGCTATTATAAAAAGTATTTGGATTAAAATTTTTCTAATAATTAGAATTATTTTTATCAATAAAATGTACATTAATTAATTAACACAAAAATAAATGAGTAAAAATATCAATAATTAATTTGTAAAAAAATCTTATACTATGTTTCCTTACGATTAAAATTACTTGTATCAATAAATTTAAATTAATTAATTAATTACCACAAAAATAATAAAAAAGTAATAAAACAACACTAATTAATGGTTTAAAAATATTATACTATAAAAGAAATTTTATTTGAAATAAATGCTTTTCTATAATTAAAAAATTTATTTTATGGATAAAATTTAAATCAATTAATTAATTAATTAACACAAAAACAATAAAAAGGTAATAAAACAACACTAATTAATGGTTTAAAAATATTATACTATAAAATAAATTTTATTTGAAATAAATGCTTTTCTATAATTAAAATTTATTTTATGGATAAAATTTAAATCAATTAATTAATTAATTAACACAAAAACAATAAAAAGGTTATATATTTTTTAGAGCTGTCAAAACGGGTAACCCGGCTCGACCCGGCCCGACCCACCATGGGTTAGTTACTTAGTGAGCCCACCCAACCCAGCTCATTTATTAGTGAGCCAGTAAAACTTGAATCCAGCCCGACCCACCGCAGGTTGGTGGGTAAACGGGTTGGCTCACTAGCCCATTTAATTACATTTTTTTAAAATAAAAAAAAAATACAAACTTTTAGTAATTTAAATTTAAACAAATTTCACTTCCAAAAAAATATGTTAAAGACTCTTGTTCTTGTTGTCTCCAAATTCACTAATAAAGATTTTCCTAATATCAGAACAATTCCGACAATCAATAAAAAAATATTAGCAAAAAATGAATAGCTTAATCTGTAACATAATTTTTCAAATTCAAAGATATCAAAAAGAACACCGAGAAAACAAAAATGTGGAGAAAAGAGAAGAAAAAAGGTAGGGTGTTTTACCTGCTCCTTGAAGAATTTCAGTGAAGTGAGGGTGAGAGCACCGTCAAATGAGAGCAAGTATAGTGAATTTGTGATAGCAGATGTTACTTTCTTTATATATACAGTGAGTGAAGAGAGTATTTTATTTTTTAGGATTTCATAAATAAAATAATAAATTAAAAAAATAAAATTAGGTAGGTGGGTTGGTGGGCCAACCCAACTCATCACGGGTTAAACCCGCATGAGACGGGTTGAAATCTGATCCGCATATAAGTGGGTTGTATTTTCCAAACCCAACCCGGCCCGAACCCGTGACTGGCCGGGTTGGCCCGCGAGTTGTGACCCATTTTGACAGCTCTAATATTTTTATATATTTGTATATATAAAAATGGATTTATATATACAAATATATAAGTAATTGATTCAAATATATAAATTTCATCTTTAGAACATACAACATATTCTGATAGAAGAAATCCTTGCAAACATATGGAAAACTATCAATGTAGCACAACAATTGACAGAGTAATAAAATATAAATAACTAATGGTAAGAGAATATTACAAAAAATGTTTGGAATAAATGTTTTTTTTATAAGTAGAATTATTTTTATCAAAAAAATGTAAATTAATTAATTAATACAAAAATAAATGAGTAAAAAATATCAATAATTAATTTTAAAAATATTATACTATAAAAGAAATTTTGTTTGGGATAAATGCTTTTCTATAATTAAAATTTCTTTTCAATAAAATTTAAATGAATTAGTTAATTAATTAACAAAATAATTCTATAATATCAATAATAAACGATGAAAAAAAAGAATAAAATAAAATAAATCTATAATAAATATTTTCTTATAATTAAAATTACTTTTATAAATAAAATGTAGGGAATTAATTAATTAAAATAAAAGTTTAAAATAATAAAATATCAATAGTTAAAAATTAAAAATACTTACATCACTTTTAATTATAACCATTTTATATCATTAGCAAGGATTTTATGAACTGATTTCAAAATTTTAATTATTGACAATTTTATTAATAAAAAAGTTTATTAATAATATATATTTTATTTATTGGTAAAATAAATTTACAAACAGATAAAATATATATTATGACAAATTTAGTTACAAATTTCGTACAAATAGATAAAATATATATTATGACAAATTTAATGATAAATTCCGGAGATAAAATTCATCAAATAATCAAATTTAGCAACAAATTTACTTTTTTGATAAAACTTTATTGTTAATTCCAACTTTGTTTATAGTAGATGTAAAAAAAATCTCAAAACATGTGCTGTTGTGTCTATTATTTTTTTTTCTTAGGCATAACATCCAATTTTTAAGCATGTCCTAATTACGAGTGAAATTTAAAAATTTTAAAATCGTAACATCATTGTAAAAATCCAATTATATTATACTAAAATTAATAAAATAAAAGTGAAATAAAGTAAACTCAATTATATTACTTCTAAAATTTATAACACAAACTTTAAATAACTCATTCTTTTTTCCACTCTCACGACTCTATCATGCATTTAAAAACATCTGCAACATCCCTTGTTCCTGTACAACCAAAAGTCAAATGATCATCACAAGATTCACACAATCACAAACACAAAACAATATTGATAAGCTACAATAACACAGCCAATAACAAAAATAAGATTTTACAAGATGTTTTAATGGTTATGTATAGTTTTTAAACATGAAATTCAGTAAAAAAATATTATAATATTTAAATGTGTTGTAGTAAAAATAAATAAATAAATGTAAGTGGAAGTATAAAAGAAGTATCCATAACATAGAAGTGTAGGGTTATTACTTCTCTTTATAAAAGCATGAATAATTAAAATGAAACACATCAGTTCCACTTATAGCATTTGCGGATGCTTGCGTCCGTTGGTTCGTCCCTATATGGTCCATCTTTGTGTATATACCAATGGCAGTCTGCACATATCTTTAAATCCCTACTTTGCTTATATGCATCAAAATACAACAAAGGACCATTTCCCCATTGAACCGAACAAAAGAACAATGTATTCTGAAAAATATTAGTTCCAAAAGTAAATTTGTAGGTTTGGTTAATGGATAGAACGTGGAATCCAAGATCATCATCTTTTGATTTGCAGTGTACAGTTATAGTTTCACGTCCCTCCAAATTATTCGTAATTTCCACACTAGCTGGGTCTGCTACAAATGCCGATGCCAATGTCAGCATGCATAGCAACACAACGATTTTCACTAACATAGACATTGTAAATTCTCACGTTCATTTTCTGTTCTTCAATCTGTTATATATATGTATATATGCAAAACAATGGCCTAATGTTGAAGGACAAAAATGTTTTTGCCTTTTTGTATTTGACCTGAGTTATTGGAAAACATTTATCCCAAAATTTTAGTTATAGGAAATATTTATCCTGAAATTCTTTCACTATTAATTATTTATATTCTATTACTTATTATGTTAAATTAGAATTAATTATTTATATTCACCATTAATTATTTATATTCTATTACTTGTTGTGTTAAATTAATTAATTCAATTCATATAATTGGCATACATGAGTACCGTTCAATTCATATAGCTAATTAATTAATTATATTTTATTAACTCTCATTTCCAGTTCTAAATTATTGTTAATTTTTACTGTGGAATACATGATTGTTAATTTCATATGTAGAAGCAAAAAGTTCTGATGGAGGAAATCCTTGCAAATATATGACAAAACTATCAATTTAGCACAACAATTAACCGAGTAATAAAATATAAATCACTAATGGTATTATAAAAAATATTTGGATTAAATTTTTCCTAATAATTAGAATTATTTTTATCAATAAAATGTACATTAATTAATTAACACAAAAATAAATGAGTAAAAAATATCAATAATTAATTTGTAAAAAAATCTTTTACTATGGTTCCTTACAATTAAAATTAATTGTATCAATAAATTTAAATTAATTAATTAATTAATTAACACAAAAATAAAAAAGTAATAAAACAACACTAATTAATGGTTTAAAAATATTATACTATAAAAGAAATTTCTTTTGGAATAAATGCATTTCTATAATTAAAATTAATTTTATCAATAAAATTTAAATCAATTAATTAATTAATTAACACAAAAACTATATAATATCAATAATTAATGATGAAAAAATAGAATAAAAAAATAAATTTATATATAATAAATATTTTCTTATAATTAAAATTACTTTTACAAATAAAATTTAGGAAATTAATTAATTAAAATAAAAATTAAAAATAATAAATATCAATAATTAAAAATTAAAAATACTTACATCACTTTTAATTATAACCATATTATGTGGACTGATTTCAATTGATAATTTTATTAATAAACAAATTCATTAATAATACATATTTTATTTATTAATAAAATAAATTTACAAATAGATAAATATTTGTTAATATTATCTTTATCTTTCTCTTGATCATTATTCTTAAATATTTGGTAATCTCCTCTGCCATGCCAACGTGAGCACTGACACTGCAACATATATTTTAAACATTTTGTGTTGGTTTATGGCACTGGCACTCCACAACATATATTTTTTAATGATTTTATGTTGAGTTTATGTCACTGCCACTCCAATATATATTTTTTTAATGATTTTATGTTGAGTTTATGTTACAGCACTGCAACATATTTTTTTTTTAATGATTTTATATTGGGTTCATTCATAGCACGGGCTATTGAACTTGGCAGGGGTGATGTTGAAGGAAACTTTCCAAGCTCCATTTCTGTGGCTGAGGAGCAGTAGAAGAAGAAAGGCTTGTTGTAGCTCTGCCACTAGTCAAAACCTCCAGAAATTGCCTCTGAGTGTTCTCAGATGACACTTTGGCATTTTCTGCTGCAACCCGAGCAACTTCCAAGTTTTGCAAAGCCATGGTATTTTGTTGTACCAAAGTCGCATTCTGTTATTGCATAGAAGTCATTAAGGCTTGCATCATCCGTATCATATCTGACTGGTCAGGTTGCAGAGGTGGAGGAGGAGAAGGCCTAAGTGCCATATTCTGCTTATATGAAGAGAATAAAACCATTAGTCTTACTCAAAGGGTAAAAAATAAACGCTTATGTACATTTAAAAGCACACAAGCACAAGCAATGGATGCACATAACCTACATGAATAGCTAAGGATAAAAACCGCTCTGATACCATAGTGTGACATCCCAAAATTTATACACTGAATATAATTTAACATGATATATCATTATAATATGACAAAGCAGTGAAAGGATGTATATAAAGTATACTAGCTACAGTAATCCAAAAGAGCTATAAAATTATAAACTTTATATACATAAGAGGTATCTCAAAATGATAAAAAGGATCTATAAAAGTCCTATAAACTAGGTACAACATAAGAATTACAAAGTTTCTCAAAATGTAAACATATGAAGAGATTCTACAAGAATCTAAGAGCTAGGAGTTGGGTCCTTTCCCTCCAAGGCATGCTCTAGGAGTACATCATCTCCTTTTGCTCACATCCAAAGTTGGGTGATCATTGCAAAAAGAAAAGCACACACATACAAAACACAAACCAAACAATGCAAGGGTAAGCTCGGTTGGAAAAACAGGCAATGGTATCATACAAATTTAAACATATCAATATATTCACACAACAGATTAAGTAGAATGTCCTATCATGTTAAGATGCAATCTAGACTCGTCTGGACTAGAATGAATATCGATCTGGGGCGGGTTGTGCACTTGTGGTGGCCTCTACTACCTTGCAAGGCCCTTGCCAATGAGTTCCACCCTACCACACACAAGTGTAAGCCCCTTACCGCATAATAGGACTCCACGTAACACATATCACTAGGACCTCCCACTACTCTCACCACATACGTTAATCTTCTCTAAATGAGAGACTGTGTTAGGGATAAACCCCAATATGGAAGCCTCATATATTCATTCTTTTTGAATAAAATTAATTTGATTACCCATTAAGTATTTAATAAATAATAATAATTTTCTTCCATAATTATAATAATTATTAGTATAAATTAATGTTTTCATTTATTTCTCGCTTTATAATTTATTGTCATTAATTAATGTCAATAATTAATTAATTCTCTTTTCCATTACTGTAATTTTGGAGACATAAGTTTTTATTTTAAATTCTCCTTATCTCATTTTTATTTTATTTTTGGGTTCCTTTTCAAATATTTGCATCAATGATTCTCACGGTCCAAAAGACCTACACAACTCAAAACATAACCTAGCCCAATTAAACTCTTGCAATTATTATTTTGTTTTTAATTATTTTATTTGGTGTTGTTCCCTTTTCCACCACCTTTGCTCCCTCCACCTCCTTAACTTTCTCCAAAAGTTTTTTAATAACAAAAATTACTTTTTTGTTTATTTTTTTTACTTTTAATCCTATTTAATTATTTTAATATAAAACCCTAAATTTCTATAATTTTTAGTCACGACATCCTCTACCTCTCTTCAAATGTGAAATCATCGTTAAACTAAACGAAATGCAATCCTAACCCGTCAAGTCATTTTCATGCTGCGTAGCCCTGATGAAATCACTGTTTATAGAGACATAAATTTCACTTTGCAAATAATGCAAATCTGAGAAGGGTTACAAGAGTAGAAGAAGAAGAAGGGATAACTAAAACTTCCATAATTAAATCAGCAGAACTTACACTAATAAACTTTTATGTGTGTGGTAGTGCAAAAGACTCATGGGTGCTAGTTGCTCTTTGTTTAATGCTTCTTTGAATTTGCCACAATTTTAAGTTGCATCCACCCATCTCTATTTCATTGCTCGATAGCAACTGCCATGGTTTTTTCATACCAGAAACAAAAAACCCCAGATGTTACTGATTATCAATGATAATTATATTAGAGGGATATATGGATATATAGAATGATAGATAGAGATAATAGCATTAGCATAGCAAACTCGCACTACTACACACTGCGACTTCTCCTCAATTCTTGTCCCGAAGAAAAAAGATCCGTAAATTGACATTCTCTTCCTCCATTGGCTATAATAGCAAGCTTTTTAAGCATACTTCTGGGGTTTGTTCCTTTTTCCTTGTTTGGGGTTTTCTTGGGAAAAAAAAGGGAAAGGAAAGGAAGAAGAAATGAGAGAAAGTGAAATGGAAATGAGGAGGAGAGGAAGTGAAACGGAAATGAGGGAAGATAGTGAAATCCGTGAGAGAGGAGTGTAGGGGTGTAATTGCCCAGCAAAAGTAAATGAGTAAAAATAGGATTTTTAAATTAATTAAAAAATTTTGGTAAAAGTAAAATAGTTTTAATTAAAGGATAAAATTGAAATTAAAAGGATTTGGGGAGGTGGAGGAAGCATGTGTGGTGGTGAAGGGAACAACACCCATTTTATTTAAGCTTGTTCCATCATTTCTTTGGATGTTGCTCCCTCCACCATTCCAAATGCTTCTTACACTCCTCATTATTTTTTTATTCCAAAAGTACCCTCCACCTCCCTACTATCTTTAACATAGTTATCCTATGCACCCTTCCTAACATTTTGAAGTTCACCACCACCTGCACATAATTCATAATTCAATGAACAAACTAATTTAAATTAAATGTTTAATCTCCATACATACACTATGATCCGATTAAATATCAACTATTAATAAAATTTGATCAATCATTCAGAGTCACTTATCTCTCTAGTATTTGAACTCATGTCCCTTCAATTTTAGACACACATCTTTACCACATCAAATTGAAAATATTGGACATAATAAATTTAACAACCATACAATAACATGTATTACACTTATATCCAAAAAATAAATAAATAACATAGAATTTTATGTACTACTCAAGACTTGCACAAGTTAATTACACCACACCTTTCGAACTCATGTAAATTATAATAAAACGTAACTAAATTCTTATTTATAAACTCTAATTTTGTCGACTCCAACATTAGGTACTCTCTTTTTTTCTCTCCTTTATTTTCCGTACTTCATTTTTATTAGAGCCGTCAAAATGGGTCATAGCCCGCGAGCCAACCTGGCCCGTCACGGGTTCGGGCCGGGTTGGGTTTGAAAAATACAACCCACTTATATACGGGTCAGATTTCAACCCGGCTCATTTAGACCCGGCTCATGCGGGTTGAACCCGTGGTGAGCCGGGTTGGCCCACCAACCCACCTACCTAATTTTATTTTTTTAATTTATTATTTTATTTATAAAACCCTATAAAATAAAATACTTTATTCACTCACAATGTATACCGAAAAAAGTAATCTCTGCTCTCACAAATCACTCTCACGGTATTTGCTCATTTGACGGTGCTCTCACCCTCACTTCACTAAAATTCTTCAAGGACCAAGTAAAACACCCCTTCCTTTTTTCTTCTCTTTTCTCCACAGTTTTGTTTTCTCACTTCTCTTTTTTTTTAAAAAAAAAAAACCATGTAATAACAAAAATAGGGGTTTGCGAATTTGTTTTTTGATCTGGGGGATTTAAAGATATGGAATGATTTTTTCATGTTCTCACATGCTTGTATCAGATTTTGTTCATTTTATTTAAACATTTGAGTATACATTATTTGAACAAGCTCTTTTTGATATCTTTGAATTTGGAAAATTATGTTACAGATTAAACTATTAATTTTATGTTGATGTTGTTGAGTATTGCTTCTCTCTTTTTTGACTAATATTTTTTTTATTGATTGTCCGAATTGTTCTGATATTAGGAAAATCTTTATTAGTGAATTTGGAGACAATAAGAACAAGGGTCAAGGGTTACAACAAGAACGAAAAAAAGATGAATATAAGAAATTTATTTGTATGTTTTTTGTGTTTGTTTTTGGATGACATTTGGATTATATTGTACTTTTTATTATTATTTTGAATTGTCTTTAACATAATTTTTTGGGAGTAAAAATTGTTTAAATTTAAATTAAAGAAAGTTTATATTTTTTTTTATTTAAAAAAAATGTAATTAAATGGGCTAGTGAGCCAACCCGTTTACCCACCAACCCGTGGTGGGTCGGGCCGGGTTCAAGTTTTTCTGGCTCGCTAATAAATGAGCCGGGTTGGGTTGGCTCACTTAGTGACCAACCCGTGGTGGACCGGGCCGGGTCGAGCCGGGTTACCCGTTTTGACAGCTCTAATTTTTATCTCTTCTTTATTATTTGTGTTTTCATTTCTTTTTCTCTTTTAGAATTTGGTTGTTATAAAAAGACAATTTGTTAAATCCAACCCTAACTCCACGACAACTACTGCATTGTCACTGGCGACACCAAGATCGTTGTGACAAGTGGCACAATGTTCACAGGGATCACATTTGATAATACGGAGAAAATGCAGTCCAAGATCATCATCATTGATTTGCAGTGAATGTTTATAATTTCTTTTCCCTCAAAACTATTGGTAATCTCCTCTGCCGTGCCAACGTGAGCATTCCAATACGTTTAATCAATTAGATTTATACATATAAGTATATAAATAATTGATTCTTATATTTACCGTAATGAAAATAATGATGAAGAAGATTTTAGAAGACGTTTTAAGGGTTATGTATAACTTTTTTAATATATTACAATAGACATATTGATTTAAACATCAGTAAAAAAAATGCTACAATAATTAAATGTGTTATAGTAAAAATAAATAAATAAATGTAAGTGGAAGTATAAATGAATATCCATGGCATATAAATATAGGGTTATTATTTCTCTTTATAAAAGCATGAATAATTAAAATGAAACACATCAGTTCCATTTGTAGCATTTGCGGATGCTTGCCTCATCCGTTGGTTCCTCCCTACATGGTCCATCTTTGTGTATATACCAATGACACTCATTACATATCTTTAAATCCCTATGTTGCTTATATGCATCAAAATACAACCAAGGACCATTTTCCCATTGAACCGAACAAAAGAACAATGTATTCTGAAAAATGCTAGTTCCAAAAGTAAATTTGTAGGTTTGGTCAATGGATAGAACGTGGAATCCAAGATTATCATCTTTTGATTTGCAATGAACCGTTATAGTTTCACGTCCCTCCAAATGATTCGTAATTTCCACACTAGTTGGATCTGCTACAAATGCCGATGCCAATGTCAGCATGCACAACAACACAACGATTTTCACTAACATAGACATTGTAAATTCTCACGTTCATTTTTTGTTGTTTAATCTGTTATATATATATATATATATATATATATATATATATATATATATATATATATATATATATATATATATATATATATATATATATATATATATATATATATATATATATATATATATATATATATATATATATACAGGCTGCAAAACAATGGCCTAATGATGAAGGACAAAAATGTCTTTGCCTTTATGTATTTGACCTGAAAACATTTATCCCAAAATTTTAATTATAGAAAAAATTTATCCCAAATTCTCTCACCATTAATTATTTATTTTCTATTACTTATTATGTTAAATTAGAATTAATTATTTATATTCACCATTAATTATTTATATTCTATTACTTGTGCTAAATTAATTAATTCAATTAATATAATTCGCATACATGAGTACCTGCCAATTCATATAGCTAATTAATTAATTATATTTTATTAACTCTCATTTCCACTTCTAAATTATTGTTAATTTTAACTGTGGAATACATGATTGTTAATTTCATATGTAGAAGACACAAAGAGTTCTGATAGAGGAATTCCTTGCAAATATATGACAAAACTATCAATTTAGCACAACAATTAACCGAGTAATAAAATATAAATCACTAATGGTATTATAAAAAGTATTTGGATTAAAGTTTTTCTAATACTTAGATTTATTTTTATCAATAAAATGTACATTAATTAATAACACAAAAATAAATGAGTAAAAAATATCAATAATTAATTTGTAAAAAAATCTTATACCATGTTTCCTTACGATTAAAATTACTTGTATCAATAAATTTAAATTAATTAATTAATTAATTAATTACCACAAAAATAATAAAAAAGTAATAAAACAACACTAATTAATGGTTTAAAAATATTATACTATAAAAGAAATTTTATTTGAAATAAATGCTTTTCTATAATTAAAATTTATTTTATGGATAAAATTTAAATCAATTAATTAATTAATTAACACAAAAACAATAAAAAGGTAATAAAACAACACTAATTAATGGTTTAAAAATATTATACTATAAAATAAATTTTATTTGAAATAAATGCTTTTCTATAATTAAAATTTATTTTATGGATAAAATTTAAATCAATCAATTAATTAATTAACACAAAAACAATAAAAAGGTTATATATTTTTTAGAGTTGTCAAAACAGGTAACTCGGCTCGACCCACCACGGGTTAGTCACTTAGTGAGCCAACCCAACCCGGCTCATTTATTAGTGAGTCAGAAAAACTTGAACCCGGCCCGACCCACCACAGGTTGGTGGGTAAACGGGTGGGCTCACTAGCCCATTTAATTACATTTTTTTTAAAATAAAAAAAATACAAACTTTTAGTAATTTAAATTTAAACAAATTTCACTTCCAAAAAAATATGTTAAAGACCCTTGTTCTTGTTGTCTCCAAATTCACTAATAAAGATTTTCCTAATATCAGAACAATTCTGACAATCAATAAAAAAATATTAGCAAAAAATGAATAGTTTAATCTGTAACATAATTTTCCAAATTCAAAGATATCAAAAAGAGCACCGAGAAAACAAAAATGTGGAGAAAAGAGAAGAAAAAAGGAAGGGTGTTTTACCTGCTCCTTGAAGAATTTCAATGAAGTGAGGGTGAGAGCACCGTCAAATGAGAGCAAGTATAGTGAAAGTGATTTGTGAGAGCAGATGTTACTTTTTTTATATATACACTGAGTGAATAGAGTATTTTTTTTTTAGGATTTCATAAATAAAATAATAAATTAAAAAAATAAAATTAGATAGCTGGGTTGGTGGGCCAACCCGACTCATCACGGGTTCAACCCGCATGAGACGGGTTGAAATCTGACCCGCATATAAGTGGGTTGTATTTTCCAAACCCAACCCAGCCCGAACCCGTGACGGACCGAGTTGGCCCGCGGGTTGTGACCCATTTTGACGGCTCTAATATTTTTATATATTTGTATATATAAAAATGGATTTATATATACAATATATAAGTAATTGATTCAAATATATAAATTTCATCTTTAGAACATACAACATATTCTGATAGAAGAAATCCTTGCAAACATATGGAAAACTATCAATGTAGCACAACAATTGACAGAATAATAAAATATAAATAACTAATGGTAAGAGAATATTACAAAAAATGTTTGGAATAAATGTTTTTTTTTATAAGTAGAATTTATTTTCAATAAAATTTAAATGAATTAGCTAATTACTTAACAAAATAATTCTATAATATCAATAATTAACGATGAAAAAATAGAATAAAATAAAATAAATCTATAATAAATATTTTCTTATAATTAAAATTACTTTTATAAATAAAATTTAGGGAATTAATTAATTAAAAGAAAAGTTTAAAATAATAACATATCAATAGTTAAAAATTAAAAATACTTACATTACTTTTAATTATAACCATTTTATATCATTAGCAAGGATTTTATGAACTGATTTCAAAATTTTAATTATTGACAATTTTATTAATAAAAAAGTTTATTAATAATATATATTTTATTTATTGGTAAAATAAATTTACAAATAGATAAAATATATATTATGACAAATTTAGTTACAAATTTCGTACAAATAGGTAAAATATATATTATGACAAATTTAATGATAAATTCCGGAGATAAAATTCATCAAATAATGAAATTTAGCAACAAATTTACTTTGTTGATAAAACTTTATTGTTAATTCCAACTTTGTTTATAGTAGATGTTAAAAAAATCTCAAAACATGTTATGTTGTGTCTATTATTTTTTTTTCTTAGGCATAACATCCAATTTTTAAGCATGTCCTAATTACGAGTGAAATTTAAAAATTTTAAAATCGTAACATCATTGTAAAAATCCAATTATATTATACTAAAATTAATAAAATAAAAGTGAAATAAAGTAAACTCAATTATATTACTTCTAAAATTTATAACACAAACTTTAAATAACTCATTCTTTTTTCCACTCTCAGGACTCTATCATGCATTTAAAACATCTGCAACATCCCTTGTTCCTGTACAACCAAAAGTCACATGATCATCACAAGATTCACACAATCACAAACACAAAACAATATTGATAAGCTACAATACCACAACCAATAACAAAAAATAAGATTTTACAAGATGTTTTAATGGTTATGTATAGCTTTTAAACATGATATTCAGTAAAAAAATATTATAATATTTAAATGTGTTGTAGTAAAAATAAATAAATAAATGTAAGTGGAAGTATAAAAGAAGTATCCATAACATAGAAGTGTAGGGTTATTACTTCTCTTTATAAAAGCATGAATAATTAAAATGAAACACATCAGTTCCACTTATAGCATTTGCGGATGCTTGCGTCCGTTGGTTCGTCCCTACATGGCCCATCTTTGTGTATATACCAATGGCAGTCTGCACATATCTTTAAATCCCTACTTTGCTTATATGCATCAAAATACAACAAAGGACCATTTCCCCATTGAACCGAACAAAAGAACAATGTATTCTGAAAAATATTAGTTCCAAAAGTAAATTTGTAGGTTTGGTTAATGGATAGAACGTGGAATCCAAGATCATCATCTTTTGATTTGCAGTGAACAGTTATAGTTTCACGTCCCTCCAAATTATTCGTAATTTCCACACTAGCTGGGTCTGCTACAAATGCCGATGCCAATGTCAGCATGCATAGCAACACAACGATTTTCACTAACATAGACATTGTAAATTCTCACGTTTATTTTCTGTTCTTCAATCTGTTATATATATGTATATATGCAAAACAATGGCCTAATGTTGAAGGACAAAAATGTCTTTGCCTTTTTGTATTTGACCTGAGTTATTGGAAAACATTTATCCCAAAATTTTAGTTATAGGAAATATTTATCCTGAAATTCTTTCACTATTAATTATTTATATTCTATTACTTATTATGTTAAATTAGAATTAATTATTTATATTCACCATTAATTATTTATATTCTATTACTTGTTGTGTTAAATTAATTAATTCAATTCATATAATTGGCATACATGAGTACCGTTCAATTCATATAGCTAATTAATTAATTATATTTTATTAACTCTCATTTCCACTTCTAAATTATTGTTAATTTTAACTGTGGAATACATGATTGTTAATTTCATATGTAGAAGCAAAAAGTTCTGATGGAGGAAATCCTTGCAAATATATGACAAAACTATCAATTTAGCACAACAATTAACCGAGTAATAAAATATAAGTCACTAATGGTATTATAAAAAATATTTGGATTAAATTTTTCCTAATAATTAGAATTATTTTTATCAATAAAATGTACATTAATTAATTAACCCAAAAATAAATGAGTAAAAATATCAATAATTAATTTGTAAAAAAATCTTTTACTATGGTTCCTTACAATTAAAATTACTTGTATCAATAAATTTAAATTAATTAATTAATTAATTAACACAAAAATAAAAAAGTAATAAAACAACACTAATTAATGGTTTAAAAATATTATACTATAAAAGAAATTTCTTTTGGAATAAATGCATTTCTATAATTAAAATTAATTTTATCAATAAAATTTAAATCAATTAATTAATTAATTAACACAAAAACTATATAATATCAATAATTAATGATGAAAAAATAGAATAAAAAAATAAATTTATATATAATAAATATTTTCTTATAATTAAAATTACTTTTACAAATAAAATTTAGGAAATTAATTAATTAAAATAAAAATTAAAAATAATAAATATCAATAATTAAAAATTAAAAATACTTACATCACTTTTAATTATAACCATATTATGTGGACTGATTTCAATTGATAATTTTATTAATAAACAAATTCATTAATAATACATATTTTATTTATTAATAAAATAAATTTACAAATAGATAAATATTTGTTAATATTATCTTTATCTTTCTCTTGATCATTATTCTTAGATTACATTAGGTCAACAATTCCATCCCACATTCATGTAAATCCAATGTCGACAACCATCACCACCTCTCCTTTGATGCCCTCTTATGGTTTTCCCTCCACTTCAAGGTCAAGCTCATGTTCAACAACGATTATTAAATCCAACCCTAAGCCCACGAGAGCCACTGCATTGTCACTGGTGACATCAAGATCGTTGTGACAAGTGGCACAATGTTGACATTTGGTAATATGGAGAAAATGCAATTTGCAGTGAATGTTTATAATTTCTTTTCCCTCAAAACTATTGGTAATCTCCAGAATAACTTTTCTGCCATGCCAACGTGAGCACTGACACTGCAAAATATATTTTAAACATTTTGTGTTGGTTTATGGCACTGGCACTCCTCAACATATATTTTTTAATGATTTTATGTTGAGTTTATGTCACGGCCACTCCAACATATATATTTTTTTTAATGATTTTATATATAGCACTGCAACACATATTTTAATGATTTTTTTATTTTACAGATGCAACATATATTTTATAAAATTTTGTTTTTCAAGGAGTGCTCCATCTTACAACACTGCACTGCACCATTCCTTTTATTATTTTCAAAAATAAAGTTTTGCACACTGCACTGTTAAAATAACTGTGTTGCCACAACATTTTTAAATCTTGGACATTTTATTATTAGATATAGATATTTTGACATTTTAATTTATATTTATGAAATTATGTATTTGAATTTATATAATTGTTATTTTATTTAAATTAGGGTGTTATTTATATTTTTTTCATGTAAAGTAAACTCTTACGAGTTTAGTGGATTCTCACGAATTTACATAAATTCTCGAATTTGACAACTTTGTTTAGTCTCAATCGATATCATAGTATTGCTCAAAATTAAATCAACTCGATGTCAGTTCTTTTTCACAAGAACAAGAAAAAATCATTTTTCAATCTAATTAGGGTGTTTTCATGTCTAAATATTGATGGATAAAATTAATTTAACGTATCTATTATTGATTTCGTGTACCAATTTCACTCACACATTGAATGATTATAATCTCTTTATTAATCGAATTTCAATGATAATATCGTGCATCACTAGCCTATATTTTTGTTTCATTTGGTTTTTTTTATAAAGATGAAAATTGAAGTGCAACAACAATCTATGTGGTGTAAGGTAAAAGTGATAAAACTCAAAGTGGTATTTGTGGTGATTTGGGAAGTTGCAATAAAGTAATGAGAACATTGAAGTAAATTGCATAAAGAAAATTACCAAGAAAAGCAAATTGCAACCATTAACATTAGATTAACAATTTTTCCTAGGAGTGGAAAAGTGGGAGTAGATCCGACGGGCTAGCCCATCTACCCGACTGAATGAAGGCAGGTCGAGAGATGCTTTGGTAAATTGTCTTTTATTTATTTCGTCTCTATAGAATATAATCCTTTTGGTTTACAATGGTCTTGAAAGCTCAAAATAATTTGTGAGGGTACAATTGTCCTTCAATAACACCGTCACTATAAATTATTTTAGATGTTATAATCCTTCGTTTATCATCTTAATAAGGTTGGACACTCAATCGATTAAGCGACGTAAGATTTCATCTTCAACCGATTGTATATATAACATAACCTTTTGGTCTCACAATGCTCTCAAAATCTTCAATAATTTCTTTTTACTTTTCAATTGCCTAAACATATAGTTTAAGAAAAGTAATAAAAATATATAAGTATAAGAAAAATGGAGTAATAAAAAAAATGTAAATGGAGGTATAAAATAAGATAGAAGTGTATATTATACGTCTATATAAAAGCATAGTAATTAAAATGAATTACATCAATTCCAATTATAGCATTTGTGAACACCAGATTCGTCCCTACATGGTCCATCTCTCTTAATATACCAATAGCAATTTACACATATTTTGTAATCCCTATCTTGATTATATGCATCAAAATACAACAAAGGACCATTTCTCCATTGAACTGAACAAAAGAACAGTGTTCCCCCAAAAAAGTTAGTTCCAAAACCAAATTCGTAGTTTTTGCCAATAGAAAGAACATGGAATCCAAGATCTTCATCTTTTGATTTGCAGTGAACAGTTATAGTTTCACGTCCCTCCAACCTATTCGTAATTTCCACACTAGCCGGAAATGCTTTCCATGCGCATGCCAATGTCAGGATGGACAACAACACAACAATTTTCACTAACATAAACATTATAAATCCTCAGATTCATTTTATTTTCTTCAATCTATATATATATATATATATGTATACACATACTGCAAAACAATTGAAGGACAAAAATGTCTTTTTATTTTTATATTTAACCTGAGTTATTGGAAAACATTTATTCGAAAATTTTAATTATAGGAAATGTTTATCCCAAAATTCTCCCACCATTAATTATTTATATTCTATTACTTGTTGTTGTGCTAAATTAATTAATTCAATTCATATAATTGCCATGAGTAACGGTCAATTGATATAGCTAATTAATTAATTATATTTTATTCCACTTCTAAATTATTGTTAATTTTAACTGCGGAAGACATGATTGTTAATTTCATCTGTAGAAGATACAAAAAGTTTTGATGGAGGAAATCCTTGCAAACATATGGCAAAACTGTCAATGTAGCATAACAATTAAGAGAATAATAAAATATAAATAACTAATGGTAAGAGAATACTTTGAAATAAATGTTTTTTATAATTGGAATTATTTTTATCAATAAAATGTAAATTATATAATTAACCCAAAAATTAATGAGTAAAAAATATCAATAATTAATTTTGAAAATATTATACTATAAAAGAAATTTTGTTTGGAATAAATGCTTTTCTATAATTAAAATTTATTTTATCAATAAAATTTAAATGAATTAATTAATTAATTAACACAAAAATTAAATAATATCAATAATTAATGATGAAAAATAGAATAAGATGAAATAAATTTAAAATAAATATTTTCTTATAATTAAAATTACTTTTATAAATAAAATTTAGGGAATTAATTAATTAAAATTAAAATTAAAAATAATAAAATATCAATAATAGAAAATTAAAAATACTTACATCACTTTTATGTTACGAAAGGATTTTATGGACTGATTTCAAAATTTTAATTAATGACAATTTTATTAATTAAAAAATTTATTAATAATACATATTTTATTTATTGATAAAATAAATTTACGAATAGATAAAATATATATTATGACAAATTTAGTGACAAATTTCGGAGATTAAATTCATCTATTAATCAAATTTATCAACAAATTTACTTTATTGAAAAAACTTTATTGTTAATTCCAATTTTTTGATATTAAATGTTAAATAAATCTCAAAACATGTGATGCTCCAACTATTATTTTCTTTTCTTTTCTTAGGTGTAACATCCAGATTTTTAAGATGTTCCGATTGGAGGTGAAATTTAAAAATTTAAAAATTTTATTACCATTTGCAGAAATCTAATTATATAATACTAAAATTAATAAAATAAAAGTGAAATAAAATAAATCCAATTACATTGCTTCTAAAGTTTATAACACAAAAACTTTAAATAATCAAGTAATTTTCCCACTCACGTTTCTATCATGCATCCGAAGCATCTACAACATCTCCTGCTCTGTAGAACCAAAAGAATCAAAAGTTATACGATCATCGCAAGACACACGCAACCACAAACACAAACAAATATGAGTAAGCTACCATAACATAACCAATAACAATAAAATTGTACATAGAAAACAAGCACAACTTAATAACAATCATTCATCTACAATGTTACCTTTACACACATACCCATTTATAAAGTCAATCATCATTGACATCCCCATTAACTATATCGTTACTAAACCATCTGGGTTAATATATTAAGTTGTGATAGGAGTTCTCACTATTTTAGTGTAGGACTTAATATATATAATTTCTCTCTTCATCTGGCTTGAGTCTTTGTCTCAGTTTGCACTTCTTTTGAAGCCTTTCTATCTTTTGATGGCTTGATTTCATATTGCTCATACATTTCTATCGACTTTCTATCTTTAGTAAGCCTTTTGAAGCCTTACTAAAAGACGAAGATGAAGAGCAAGAGAAAGAGTCAAAGGTGGTAAACCTAATGACAATAGTGGTGGTGACAACAACAATGAAGATAAATGTTAACAAAAAAGAGGAGAAAAAGAAAGAAAAAGAAAAGAAAAAAAAAAAGAGGAGGAAGAAAAAAGAGAGGAGAAAATTGCAATATTTTCTAAAAGAAATTTGTTATAAATTATTGACAATTTTTTCCATCTATTGATAAAATTTTCTACAAGCATTTTATTCATAATTTTTTTCCTTTAGTATGTTTTTCTTTTTTTTGTTAATGAAGATTGATATCTCTTTTAAGTTTTTAATAGTTAATAAGTGTGGTTGAGTTTGTAATAAAAAATTATTTTTTAAAAACATGTTTTATTACATTATTTACGTCAACACGTATGCTCACTATTTCAACTCAATGCTAACATTATAACATTAGATTTCAAAATCGACTCATGGCCTAATGCTAATTACGAGTTAGCAGCTACACTTAACCAAAGTTAAACAAACTTTTCTTATTATAAAGAAAAGAGTAATTATTGTTGTACACATTTTTTTTATACGTTAATTCAGTGTCAATTTCAATGTCACAACTTATTGTTTTATATTCAATCCGTTTCAATATTTGTTATTTTAAGTTAATTTGGATATTTTTTGTAAATGGAATAATTTTATTTTTTTCTAAATTGAGATCAAAATTATTTTTCAAATAAATATGATATTAATATATTTTTATTAAAGTTTATATTTTATTAAATATTTATTAAAATATTTTTAAACAACTCTTAATACTTGTAAAAGATAAGGTATTAATCAATTTAAACTAACTCTATTCCTAATTCTTTTAACCAAGTTTAACTTTATTTTCATAACGAAACCTAGTATTGAACTTTAAGCTTTCATTCATAAGTATCATTTTTATTCATAAAAGCTTACATATTTTTAAAGTTGTATTTTCAATTTTTATCTCTTTGAGAATGACGTTAAGCATTTAGATTTTTTTTTATCTTATCAAATTTTTAGAGTAAGTTTTATTTACTCCAAAGACTTTTGTTTTTTGTTTTTTGTTTTTTAATTTGTCATCAATTTTAATAAGACTACTTGAAAAAAATAATTATTTCAACTTATTTTTATCATATATTAAAATATTATTATATTTAGATATTTTATTCTAAATTTCTAGATGTTGAGTTAGTGTGTACTTACACTAGAGATTTAATTAGAATAAAAGATTACTTGAAAAAAATAATTATTTCAACTTATTTTTATCATATATTAAAATATTATTATATTTAGATATTTTATTCTAAATTTCTAGATTTTGAGTTAGTGTGTACTTACACTATAGATTTAATTAGAATAAAAGATTACATGCAAGGAAAATTTTTTATGATTATAGATAATATGGATGTGAAAATTATTTTATCACTGTATTTTTATTTTTTAGTTTAGGAATTGTGGTTTTATTATGAGATTTTTTGATTTTGATGTGATTATTTTGGAAGTTTCACATTTATTAAATATAAGGTTATTTGAGCTAAGGAAAACATTTATTCCAAAATTTTAATTATAAAAAATATTTATCACAAAATTTTAATTATAGGAAATATTTATCTAAAAATTCTTTCACCATTAATTATTTATATTCTATTACTTGCTAAATTAATTAATTCAACTCATATAATTGAGATACATGAGTGACGGTCAATTGATTAATTTTAACTGTTAACTCTTATTTCCACTTCTAAATTATTGTTAATTTTAACTGTGGAAAAAATGATTGTTAATTTCATCTGTATAAGACACAGAATATTCTGATAGAAGAAATCCTTCCAAACATATGGAAAACTATCAATGTAGCATAACAATTGAGAGAGTAATAAAATATAAATAACTAATGGTAAGAGAATATGTGACATCCCAAAAATTATACACTGAATGTAATTTAACATGATATATCATTATAATATGACAAAGTAGTGAAAGGATGTATATAAAGTATAATAGCTACAGTCATCCAAAAGAGTTATAAAATTATAAACTTTATATAAATAAGAGGTATCTCAAAATGATAAAGAGGATCTATAAGAAATCCTATAAACTAGGTACAACATAAGAACTACAGTTTCTCAAAATGTAAACATCTGAAGAGATTCTAAAAGAATATAAGAGCTAGGAGTTGGGTCCTCTCCCTCCAAGGCATGCTCTAGGGATACATCCTCTGCCTCTGGTTACATCCAAAGTTGGATTATCATTGCAAAAAGAAAAACACACACATTCAAAACACAAACCAAACAATGCAAGTGTAAGCTGGGTTGGAAAAACAGGCAATAGTATCATAGAGAGTTTAAACATATCAATATATTCACACAACAGATCATGTAGAATGTCCTATCATGTTAAGATGAAATCTAGATTCGTTCGGACTAGAATGAATATCGAATCTGGGGCGGGTTGTGCACTTGTGGTGGCCTCTACTGCCTTATAAGACCCTTGCAAATGGGTTTCACCCTACCACACACAAGTGTAAGCCCCTTACCGCATAATAGGCATCCACGTTGCAGCTATTACTAGGACCTCCCATTATTCTCACCACACGTGTCAATCTTCTCTAAATGAGAATGAGAGACCGGTAGAGTGTTAGGGATAACCCCCATGTGGATGACTCATATATTCATTCTAAGCAGTAAATGATCTCACCTAGAGATCTTACTTTCATATTCAATCTAACCACTTTAAATCACATGATATTCCTCTTGAATCAATAATGTACCATGTTAAAATTGTATAAGTACATCCAATGCTATACTAAGTCATATAAACATCATACAACATCAACCATGTCATAAAAACAACTCATACATACTCAGACATTACATATTTTCATAGAAACATAATTTATTAATACAAATTTCTTTATAGCATATTATTACCAACACTTACTTAATTTAAAAAGCTTAGAGACCCTCACCAATGTATCCAAAAGGGTTAAAAACCCCCAGAACGACCTAAAGAACATCCAAGACGGACGTCCGAAACTTCCAAAACGTCAAAAACATTAAAAATTCTCAATCTGTCGCACATAATTCGCTCAGGGCACCCCCGTGTGCGCTCAACGAATTTTGTATGCAGTGGAAGCTAAATTCTACAGATTTTGGCAACCCAACACCCCGAACTTCGTTCTAAACCTTTTCCCCAACTTCTAACACCCTTAATTTGTGATATGGACCTACTTAAACTTGTTTAAATGAGATTTAGCAACTATGAATTGATCTTAGAGTGATTTAGACATGAATTTAGTTCTAAAAACCTCAAACTCTATAACTTAAAACCCCAAATTCTATTCTACAATTTTTATTAAGTTTTAGGCCTATTTTATGATCTTAATAACTCCCAATTGACTTGTCTAGACTACCTAAACAGATCAAATGCACCCCATACTCCTACTGCCCAAAATCATTCCCTCACTTCCCCTTAAACAACCCATAATGGTTCCTGTTTGCTAAACTATCTAGCTAATTACCATCACCATGAGACACTTTCCCTTACAACACTCCTTTCCTACCCAATTGATCACCGGAGAGGGTTCAAATGTCTGATGCATCAGACTCACCTTCGACGCCAACACATATGACTAGTCACAACGTACTGGACCCTCAAAGATCATCATCTTTTGATTTGCAGTGAATGTTTATAATTTCTTTCCCCTCAAAACTATTGGTAATGTCCAGAATAACTTTTTTGCCATGCCAATACGTTTAATCAATTAGATTTATACATACAACTATATAAATAATTGATTCTTATATTATCATAATGAAAATAATGATAAAGAAGATTTTACAAGACATTTTAATGGTTGTGTATAGTTTTTTAATATATTACAATTGACATATTGATTTAAACATGAATTTCAGTAAAAAAAATTACAATATTTAAATGTGTTGCAGTAAAAATAAATAAATAAATGTAAGTGAAAGTATAAAAGAAGTATCGATGGCATAGAAGTGTAGAGTTATTATTTCTCTTTATAAAAGCATCAATAATAAAACTGAAGCACATCAGTTCCATTTATAGCATTTGCGGATGCTTGCATTCGTTAGTTCATCCCTACATGGTCCATCTTTGTGTATATACCAATGACAATCTATACATATATCTAAATCCCTACGTTGTTTATATGCATCAAAATACAACAAAGGACCATTTCCCCATTGAACTGAACAAAAGAACAATGTATTATTAAATAAGTTACTTCCAAAAGTAAATTTGTAGGTTTGGCCAATGGAAAGAACGTGCAATCCAAGATCATCATCTTTTGATTTGCAGTGAACTGTTATAGTTTCTCGTCCCTCCAAATGATTCGTAATTTCCACACTTTTTGCGTCTGCTACAAATGCCGATGTCAATATCAGCATGCACACCAATACAATGATTTTCACTAACATAGACATTGTAAATTCACACGTTCATTTTCTGTTGTTCAATCTGTTATATATATATATATAGGCTGCAAAACAATGGCCTAATGTTGAAAGACAAAAATGTCTTTTGCCTTTTTTTATTTGACCTGTATTGAAAAACATTTATCCCAAAATTTTAATTATAGAAAACATTTATCGCCAAATTCTCTCACCATTAATTATTTTTATTCTATTACTTATTATGTTAAATTAGAATTAATTATTTATATTCATCATTAATTATTTATATTCTATTACTTGTTGAGTTAAATTAATTAATTCAATTCATATAATTGGCATACATGAGTGACGGTCAATTCATATAGCTAATTAATTAATTATATTTTATTAACTCTCATTTCCACTTCTAAATTATTGTTAATTTTAACTGTGGAATTAATTTCATATGTAGAAGACACAAAAAGTTGTGATGGAGTAAATCCTTGCAAACATATGGCAAAACTATCAATTTAGCACAACAATGAACAGAGTAATAAAATATAAATCACTACTGGTATTATAAAAAATATTTGGATTAAAGTTTACCGAGTAATTGGAATTATTTTTATCAATAAAATGTACATTAATTAATTAAGCCAAAAATAAAAGAGTAAAATATCAATAATTAATTTGTAAAAAAATCTTATATTATGTTTCCTTAATTAAAATTACTTGTATCAATAAATTTAAATTAATTAACACAAAAATAAAAAAAAAGTAATAAAACAACACTAATTAATGGCTTAAAAATATTATACTATAAAAGAAATTTTGTTTGGAATAAATGCTTTTCTATAATTAAAATTTATTTTATCAATAAAATTTAAATCAATTAATTAATTAACATAAAAACTATATAATATCAATAATTAATGATGAAAAAATAGAATAAAAAAATAAATTTATAATAAATATTTCCTTATAATTAAAATTACTTTTACAAATAAAATTTAGGAAATTAATTAATTAAAATAAAAATTAAAAATAATAAATATCAATAATTAAAAATTAAAAATATTTACATCACTTTTAATTATAACCATATTATATGGACTGATTTCAATTGATAATTTTATTAATAAATAAATTGTAACAGCCCAAAATATATAGCAATGTATATATGTAGAATGCATCGATTATAAAGCAGTTAAGAGTAGTAGATGAATATATATATATATATATATATAACAGTTACAATCATCCAAAATAGAGAGGAAATTAAAACAAAATAAAACCTGAGTATAAGTTCTAAAGTTCTCCAAAATACAAGGCTATTGAACTTTAAAGAGACCGAAAAAGTTTTCCAAAAGTGTCAAACTATATAAAGTAAAAGCTAGGAGTTTTTCAAAATAACAAGTTAATCAACTAAGAGCTAGTAGAAGGCCTAAGTACTAGGGGCTGGTTCTTCTTCAACCTCCAAAGCTTGCTCCAATGGTACATCATCACCGACTGCTCACATCCAAAGGATTGGATGATCATCGCAAGGATGAAGGCAAACACATACAACACATGTAGCGCAAGGGTGAGCTAGGTCTCAAATAAACATACAATTTAATCCAATTCAATCTAATATTTTCGAAAACCTCCACACGTACATAAACTTGCAAATCCTCATAAACATGGACATTAATTTCATAAAACACATCAAAATAATCATCCTACCATATTAAGACCTCTAGACTCGTCCGGACTAAGAATGTATATAGAGTTGGGACGGGTTGTGCACTTGTGGTGGCCTCTACTGCTTTGCAAAGCCATTGCTGAGGGGTTTCATCCGACCACACACAAGGCTGGTCCGTTACCGCGGAATAGACCTCTAGTGATAGCGCCTACCCTAGGACCTCTCACTACTCTCACCACACGCGTCAATCCTCTCTAAGTGAGAATGAAAGACCGTTAGAGTGTTAGGGATAACCCCCCATAGTGGAAGCCTCTTACATACATTCAATACATTAACTGATCTCACCGAGAGATCTTAATTTCATATTCAATCCGATCACTTTAAATCACATGATATTCCTCTTGAATCAATAATGTACCTCATAAACCACTTTGATTCATCAAACATAAAATTTCATAGTCATTCAAGTGCATTCTTACTATATTGTCTCATACCAAACCCATACACCATCATACAACATCAATCATGTCATAAAAACAACTCATACAGTACATACTTTCACAAAATCATCACTTATTAACACAAATTTCTTTAGGACTTTGAATTATCAATACTTAAGTAATTCAAACAGCTTGGAGACCCTCACCAATGGCTCCAGAAGGGTCAAAAATTCCCAGAACAACCTAAAGAACGTCCAAAACGGACATCCGGAACCCCACAAACTATCAAAAACAAAAGCAACAGCAGAAAAGGGCGCCCAACACCCTTAAGGGGCGCCCGGGCGTGAATTCTGCAGATTTTTCAAACTCACACCCCTAAGTTTCATTTAGGCCTTTTGGTGGATTTCTAGCACTCCTAACTTGATCTATATGATGAATCTAACTTGGCTAATCAACTTTAACACTTCCTAAACCAATTCTCTAGTGATTTCACATCAATCTACATTCAAATTACTCAATTTCATCAACACATGTTCCCAATTCTAATTCTACCAGTTAAGCAATGTTTTTACCACTTTTAAAACTTCTAACAAGTCATAATTGACTTAATCAAACTGTCCCCACTGCTCACTTACACCCTAGACCTCAATTACTCAAAAACACCCTCTCACTTCCTCTAAACTCACTCAAAACACTAGTTTTCCTCAACCTAAGGACTCAACTCCACTTCTACCATTTAGAACCTCATTTTAACCAATTTTATAATTCTAACAAGTTTTAATTGACTTGCCTAAGCTGCCTCAACAGTCCAAAAACGTGACAGACCTCATTTGCTCAAAATCACTACCTCACTTCCTCTAAAATGACCTAAAATTGACCCTAAGACACTTGATTTTCCTTCCTAACAATGCCACAACAAATTTTTCACACCAAAACAGTTCCAACATAAATAATTCATCATTCAAAATCATTCTAAGCAGTTCATAGCCATCAATCACCAAATTCACATAACACATCCACTTCCATACATGCATTTCAAGTCAATAGAACCAATTTCATGCCTTCAACAACATACCGCTTCAAAATTATCATGCATTCACATCATACAACTAAAATGAAAAGTAGAACTAGCTCCCCTTACTTCAAATTGACAACACAATAAACAATCAAACCTTGCTCGCTCTCTTGTACCTCGAAGAAATGCTAGAAACACCTATAGATTGCAAATTTATGTTAGGATGTAGGATTAGGAACCTAGAAAGAGTTGGGAATTTAAGAGAAAGAGTAGAATTCTCAAGAAAATTCCACTTCTGCTGCATGCATTGCAGCCCAAGATGTACGGGAGAGGGGAAGATGACTTACCGGTGACGGAACGAGAAATTAACCAGTTAAAATGAAAGTCCACTACGCTGTGAGTGTTTGGACACCACCTAATTAAAAATTAAACGATTTAACATGAAGAAATTGAGAAAAGAAGGTAAAGAAAGTTAGGATTGAAGTTTTAGAGAGAAGATATGGCTTTGAAGAAAATGTGCAGAGTTTGGTAAAATTGATTTAATTTATACGTTAATAAAATAAAGGAAAAGCATTTCCCCTTGATTTAATTTCTTTTCTTTCTTATTTAATATATGCCTATATATTTATATATATAATTACATGTCCTTATATTTTATTTATTAATAAAGTAAATTTACAAATAGATAAATATATTGTGACAAATTTCACATAGATAAAATATATATTATGACAAATTTAGTGACAATTCGTAGATAAAATTCATCAATTAATCAAATTTATCAACAAATTTACTTTGTTTGATAAAATTTTATTGTTAATTCCATTTTTTTATAGTAAATGTTAAATAAATCTCAAAACATATGATGCTGCGTCTATTATTTTATTTTTCTTAATTTTTGCACTTCATTTTTCTCTCTTCTTTTATATTTGTGTTTTATTTTTTTTATCTCTATTAGAATTTGCTGATGTTATACGAAGACAATTTGTTTATATTTTATATGATTTTCAAACAAAATATATTTTTACCAACCCTTACTTTGTAAAGGTTAAATATATGGCTAGAAATATTTGATTATCGTTAATTTATGTTAATCACTACAATTGTTTTATATTATTTTTAATTTAGTTATTAGTTGTATTGTTTTTGTTCATCTTCATTCTCGTGATATTTTTTCATATTACTCTCATCGTTCTCTTCATCATTATTCTTAGATTACATTAGGTCATCAATTCAATGCCAAACTCTCGTAATTCCAACGCTCAACCACCACCATCTATGCCCCACTTATGATCTTCCCTTCACTTCAAGGTGAAGCTCATGTGCAACAACGATTGTTGGATCCAACCCTAACTCCACGACAACCACCACACCGTCGCTGGCAACACCAAGATCATCATGACAAGTGGCACAAGGTTCGTAGGGATCACATCTAGTGGATAAGTGATTGCACGAGGGACATTATGATCGTGGTGGACAATTTCTTCGTTGGAAGGAAGGAAAATGTGATGCACCACATACCGTAAGGCCAAACGGCCTCAAAATGTGCGAAGTGCCCCATTGGTATAAAACATACAGGCCGGATTAAGGTAAGTACTTATTAAGGACAATGGACCGAGATTAGAGTTTCACTAATCTCAAGTCTATATTGAAAACTATAAATAAAAATCAAAGGTAAGAGATAGGTGATCATATTTACTGTACATTTAATACTATTTCCTCTAAGTCGGATGATTTGCTAACTTAAGCATTAGAGAACCTTTAACAGGTATCCCTCCGAACGGTTAGAGCGAAGACGAAGACAATATCAGGACCCAACTACTCGAACGACTTGGAGGAAGGTTATTGTGAAGGAGTTAGAAGTTACTTACTCGAAACATTTTGGCGTCCACCATGGGCCAAGTGACTTAACCGACACCCAAAGGTGACTGTTGGGGCAAATTGGTAAGTGTACCTAGTCACACAAGTAATATAAAATGGTAAGACCAAGTATCGTATCCCAGAGGACTCTCGGCGCTGAACAATTGTGTGAAAACAAGATTAATTAAGACTTAAAATAAAAGAGATCATGTGTTGTATTGCAAAAAGAATAAAATAAAGCAAAATAAAATTGATCAGTGACAAAAGAACACAAAGATGAATGAAGGTTGATTGATATGAGATGAGTATGTTGTTGGGGTTAGATTTCACCAAGTTCCCTCTCATGTATATAAGAATTCTTCTTTATTCATTAATGCCAACGTCCTTCACTAAACTACTTAAACCCAATCCCTCGGTAAATAAGTCTGTCTCTAATTACCAGTTCATACAATTCCTAGCATTCCTGGTAAAAAGATGTGAAGATCAAGAGGTTAAGACGACTAAGACTCATACCCTCATCCCTGAGCAATATAACCCTTAGGAGTAATTCAACAAGGACCTGAATTGAAAGGAACCTCCCGACACTCATGCAACTCACAGATAATGCTATTGTATAAGCAAGAATAAAACAGATGAATTACTCTAACAAATAATGGAAAAAACATATAGAATTAAGAATCAATTCAAATACATGAGAGTTTACAAGGTTACATCATTCTTCAACAACAAATAGAAATTAGTTCCCCATAGACATGGGAGAACCTATGAACAATGGAAA